>CM036590.1:3143110-4414360 GCA_020745705.1 Hemiprocne comata
TCACAGGGTGACTTGCAGAGGACCCAGCTGTGTAAGATGCCAAGCATGCCCCAGCAAGTGCTAAATATCCCCACCAAAATAGGGGGAAGATGAGCAAACTTGGCATTTGTCAGTCTTTTGCACAGTAAAGTCCCGAAGTTTGTCATGCCTATTACAGCTCCCTCCTTTCTTGCTTTTCCCCAAAGTGATCCTAATTTAAAGCAAGCACTATTTTCCAACCACAACATGTCCCCAAGCATTTCCTTTTCTCAAAATTGCCAGACTCCAAAGGGTGTAATTAAAGCCAAAAGGGACATTTTTCCCTTCCTGATGCCAATAAATACTGCTACTTCCCAGGCTTACTCTCCTGCCTCCTGTTTTGGCATGCTACTTTTACCCTATATTTCATGTCACGGCCGTAAAACCGCAGCGTGTAGCCAGAGAGCGACACGTACCTTAGCAGCACACCCACCACATCTGACTCTGCAATGCTCCATTTCCCACCACCTCAGTGCTCTGGACGAGCTCTCAGTGACTGACAAACTGCCTTGCTTGCTGTCAGGCTGGTACAGGACAAGGCACACTTCCCACAGCTATTCAGCAGACTGAGGCACGAGCCTTAGTCCAGCATCGAGTCAGAGCTGCAGCTTCAGCTGCGTATGTGCTCACCCATGGAAATTAATAAGTTATTACTGCAAATTAAAATATTAAGCTCATGATGTGCATGACTGCAAGTTACAGAGCTGGAAAAGAAGTCCTAATTAAATCAATACTGTTATTAGTCCCTTGTCATCTCTGATTAATTATTAGCTTAATATGCTTCATCTTTTTCACTGCTAATGGAAATAGCTGCAGTGCTACCATGGGACGTAGAGTGATACATAGAGAAGCCTACAGAGCTGAGCTGGAAGTCCCAGCTCCGGATTGAATTATGTCTTCTAGAGAAAAAGGGGAAAACATTTTGTTTTCTGGGGGGATAGTCTGATGCCGTTTAAGTCAGTGACAAAAAGCTCTCATGGTTTTCGGGAGACTTCTGATTGCTGAAACCTAGGGGTGAAGATTTGACTCCCAACCCTGTGCTTAGTCCTGAGCACTCGTCCATGTGCCTCTAAGCCTTTCCCTGAAGTGATAGATACCACCCCAGTCCTTTCAGCTACCAACATGCCAATACCTTTCCCCAGAGCCCACCCCGATTCTGACCCTTGCTCCATCAATCGGTGCAAAATAAGCTGGCAGCCACCAGCTGCCATGTCTGGGTCCTCAGGGCACAGAGGTAGCTGAGGACACCTGTCCTTTCCTGCCACCAAAAGAGCCAAAAATAACGTGCTGAGGTCACCTTTTTCCTTGCTAGCAAAAAGTAAAATAGTACTTTGGATGTAGATAACTGATAGTATTTACCCAGAGCTAAGGGGAGTATAGACTCCCCTTCCTTTCCCCATCTTCTATCATCCTCACACTGACCCCAACTTTTCCCCAAATCCTTGTAACAAGCAACTTTCTGTAGCTGTCTGCAGGAGGCTTTTTTGAATATAAAAAACCATGTAAAAACATCAAGGATGGGTCTCCCCATGTCTCTCCAGCAATAATAAAAAAGTAACCACAGAACTGGTTAGGATTTGTACCACGATCTACTCTGTAATTAGCCAGGAGCTTCATCTTATAAACGGCTTTTACAAATGAGCTCTTTTGGATAGGATATCAATAGAAATACTTTCACTTCCAAGAACAAAACTGCACCTTGAACTCACTAATGAAGCTGGTGCACAGTATTCATGCTGCTAATGGGTGATTCAGTACATTAAATAAAGAATGTCACTGCAAAATATAATGTAAAGTTTCTCAAAGATAAAGAGCTACTCAAACAATTTCCCTATCACTGTGATTACTTCATGATAAATTGCCACCTGCCCCTATGAGTAATGGTAGAGCTTTCTAGGGCTATTTTATCATTTATTCCTCTTACTGATATCTCAATGCACTGTGATAACACTTCAGCTTCCCAGGCTTTACTTGCCTTCCCGTTCAGTTTTTAAAAGTTTGAGCTCCTTCTTATTCTAATAAATAAGTTAACATGGGACAACCAGTGGCATCCAGAAGCCCTGTCCCCCAGTATTTAGACATAAAGCCCAGCTGTTTTGTGTCAGACCTAAAAGAAATAGTTTTCTTTTCATTCTGAGGGCTCTGGTTTGATGAGCATACAGCATTTCTGTTAGGAATGGGCTGAACTCCAGTGAAATATTTGACCATTTAATGAGTAGACTCTAGGATAACGGTTTTCATGGGAATCCAAAAAGAAGGAGTAAAGAAAAGGGCTCCCCATGCTATTCTTAGCTGCAAACAGTTAGATTTGGAATTTTGATTGTAAAGCATGGAATTTATAAATGGTGCCATGCTAAATTTACTTCATTTGTATACAATTCAGCTGGATAATCAAGTGTGTTCCAGTATGTTCCTGGTTAGCATCTCAGTTCTGGTTTTATTGTCTCTAAACTGGTAGAGAAAATGCGTTCAGTAAATAGTACTTGTAAAATTCGTGTTCCAATGGGTGTGTGTGAAGGTTTTATATAAATGCATATGTGGGTGCACATGCATGCACACAGACACGGAGCTGTGATTTATTTCTAGAGGGAAGCCAAGGAAATTCCCACCCCCTACCATTTAAACGATCTGCTCTTTGGCTCTAAACATTCTGCCACTTCTCAGCCAAGGAATGTATTTTCTCCTTCCAATATACATAATTTATTTTGCTGCACACTTTAGTTAATGATACAAAGATATATGATTTAGCCAGTTCTGTAAAAACTGACAATCTGAGACAGACACATTTCATTTTGTAAGAGCTTTTTTTTTGCTCGTCTTCCGCGGCACAGTGTGAATTAACAGCAATCATCAACTCAGGGATTTATCCCATCTACTCTGTACTTCAGCAATTCTTCATAATTAGATTGCCTTCCCGGGGTTAGACGAGCTTTTAATTACTATATTAATGTAGGTAAAGAGGACTTTACACTGTTTTATGTTTCCGGGGAAAAGCGGGCGGGGAGATAGACGGGAGCAGCTAGTTCATTTCACTGGCACTTTGCGGAGATTATTCCTGGATTTTTAAAAACAGTCGATGAAACGCTAATAATTCATCCCTTATCGGGGCAGTTGGGCTGGGGGGCCGAGGCGAGCGGCCGCCCTCCGAGCCCGTGTCCCAGCCGGGCAGGAGCGCACCCCATCCCCGCACCTTCCCCGCCGCGGAAAGACTTACGCGGTCCCCAGGGCGCGGCGGCCGGCAGCCTGCGCAGGTGGATCTCATCCTTCTCCATCTCCTACCCGAGCCCTGCAGCCCAGCTGCCACTTGGTACCAAACTGAACTTGCCCAGGATCCCTCCTCCTCTTCCTCCTCCCTTTCCCCCCCCCTCCCTTCTCTTGTTGCGGGGAGGGCGCGTTCATCCAGCGAGCGGCACCGCGCAGCGTCCCGCCGCCCCCCGGCCAGACTTTAAATACGGGCGGCGGGCGGCGGCCCGGCCCGCCGGGAGCGCGGCCCTCGGCGGGGAGCCGGCCCTCTCAGGCACGCCTCCTCCGCCGCTCCTCGCCTCTCCCCGCCCGCTCGCCCCCGCGCAGCCCGCGCGGAGCTCCGCGCCTACCTGCAGCGGCAGCGGGGCTGCCTTGACCTTGGGCGCGGGCGCCGGAGCGACGGCGGCAGCTGCTGGCGGGGGGGGGCAGCGCGGCCGCGAAAGGTCAGCGCGCCCTGCGCGCCCGCGGGCCGGCGGCGGGGGAGGCCGCGCAGTGTCCCCGGAGGGGTGGCACAGGCCGCTGGGGTTCGCTGGAGCTGAACCCCCAGCAGTCCCGGAAATTAAGGCGATTTCACCGTTTCCCTACTCCGTTTCCTATATTTTATGGCTGTTAAAAGCGCCCACGCCTTTCAGTTTAGCAACAATAAAAGAAGAAAGAAAAAAAAAAAGGCAGCTCGTCGAGACCCCACCTGGAGTACTGTGTCCAGTTCTGGGGTCTACAACACAAGCAGGATATGGATCTGTTGGAGCAAGTCCAGAGGAGAGCCCTGAAGATGATCCGAGGGCTGGAGCAGCTCTGCTCTGGAGACAGGCTGAGAGTTGGGGCGGTTCAGCCTGGAGAAGAGAAGGCTCCAGGGAGACCTTAGAGCACCTTCCAGTGCCTGAAGGGGCTCCAGGAAAGCTGGGGAGGGGCTTTTGACAAGGGCAGGGAGCGATGGGATGAGGGGTAACCATGTCAAGCTGAAAGAGGGTAGACTTAGACTAGTTATTAGGAGGAAATCCTTTCCTGTGAGGGTGGTGAGACACTAGAACAGGTATCCCAGAGAAACTGTGGATGCCCCTTCCTGGAAATGTTCAAGGCTGGGTTGGATGGGGCTTGGAGCAACCTGGTCTAGTGGGAGGTGTCCCTGCCCATGCAGGGGGGGGTTGGAACTAGATGATTTTTAAGGTCCTTTCCAACCCAAACCAGTCTGTGACTTGTGGCTGCTGGTGATAACTCTCCCCTTGTCCAAGGTCCAGTTGGACCTCTCCCCAGCTCAGCTACCCTGTCTTTCCCACTGCCCCACCTGTGACAACATTTACCTCCATCCACACCGACACAGCCAGGACCCCATTTCCCAGGGAGGCTGTGCCTGCTCAGGGCAACCAGCTGTCTCCCCACCCCAGGTCAGGTGCAGGAGGGACACTCTGAACACCACGCTACACACCAACAGATTTGGGCCCTCACAGAACACCACCAGGTTACCTTTTTCTTATTTTTCTTTAGGAATATGAGGTGTAAAAGATCTGCCACTAAATTTTTACACCTCCAGCTGGATGGCCACAGTATTTGACAGGATTTTGAACAGGATTCCAGGCTTATTCATTTTCAGGGACTTAAACCCCTCTTCAGTGCCCCTCAGGGATTCCTTGGTCTTCTCCAAACCTGCTGCCTGATGCCATGCTGTGCTGCAGAAACCCATAACTTTGACATAACTGAGGCAAATTTATCTGCATCATTCTCTGACTGCTTTTTCTTTTTTTTTCAAATCTCAGACGAGCACTTAAACCTCAAAAATGCAAAGACAGAAGTGTGCAAGGGCTTTGCCAGAAGGAACCAGGCATCAGCAGGCTTCCTGGCTTCTTCCTTTTCCTCATAAAACAGGGTGCCCAGCACCATTGAGGGGTAGGAGGGGACACATGGCTCCTCACCACATGACAGTGAGCAGACACTGAGCTTAGGTCGCTGTCCTAATTCCACTCCCAACTCTCCTTTGTTACCAAAAAGATAGTGGGTTACAGCTCAGATATCTCTGTGGGACTGTGTTTTTTAAACTATAAAAGCATCTTTCCTCGTTTGGTTGGACATTTAACACAAGGGATAGAAAACATTGAGATAAATGTATAAACAAGGGAATTTATGCATATGAACTTTTCCCTCATGGAGTATAATCCCTAGAGGTTTTGAAACTGAGGCGGGATGCTTTTAGGCTATATTTTGTATCTTTTTACTCCTTTAAAGCTCCCGTGCCTTTTTTTTGAGACAGTGCGGATTTTGACTGTTTTTAAAATGCTCATTACTTAGTTTATTATTAGCAGAAGAGCAGGCAAGTAGATTGTGCTGAACTGAAGCCTCGCCCACCAGCTTGCTTCACTGGAGATCAAAGGCCCTTGGGAGCGTGCTCTTCTTACTTTGCCTAAAATGAATTTATTTTGGATGCAGATACGCAACAGAACCAAATGTGGGCACAAGACCCACATATATATTTGTTTTACAAACGTGAAACACAAGGAAATCTGGATATAATGCAGGATTCCAGTATCCTATCACCTAATGACCACAAACTCCATGAGCAACTGCTGGCTACAGCCAGGGCAGGAACCCAGCCTGGATTTACACATGCACAGAGCAGGCACAGCATCAGAAGGCAACCTTTTCTGCAGGTAATTCTCTACTAAAGGCCCAGCCAGAGGCAAGCCAGCTGATTGATGACATCATTTTGTAGCAAGCTTTAGGACATTTTAGTCTGACAAGCAGGATTTCAAAAATTAAGCTTGCATTCCAGCCCTGCACATGTTAAAAATTAAAAAAAAAAGCTTAATATTACCACCTCATTCAAGGTGTTTGTGTGTTAATGGGCAATCACTTATTTTTAAAGTGTCCTGAAAATTAAAATGCATTAATCACCTAGTATTATTTTAGAAGGTCCTGGACTGCCATGGCCTAGATTTGAGTGGAAATGGAAAAATCTCAGTATGCTGTGGAAGCTGTGCTCCACCTGGTAGTACTGAGAGGCAGGACAAGTTTCCTTCCCACTCACCTGGGAGAGCTCCAGCAGCTCCCTCAGGTGCTTTGGAGAAGCCCATTGTTGCACAGAGCTATAAAGATAATGGGAATATTGGGCATCTGCACAGAGGCTGCCTGACCTCCATCCCTCTGTACTGCTTCCACACACTATTTCATTTACCTGTCAGTGTTCCCTGGGCTCCTTCCCATGTGAACATACAGACTTTATAATCAGACTAACACCAAAGGCTGGACCTCTCTTGCACCTGAAGAGACAGAACTGAGCAGTGGGACTGCTCAGTCTCCGACTGTGCACGGGAGCAGAGGAAACACCATTTGTCTTTTCAAGAGCCCCATGAGCTAAAATAGGCTGTTGAGCTGATAGGAAGCAGAGACTTCAGCTACAGTTTTCTTCCTTAGCGTGTGATAAAGCCAGTGTGCCATCTCAACACATACTTGTGAGAAGAATGGTAAAAGGACAGAGAATCTACTGTCTACACAATAAAACAAAAATGCTTTCTTAACAATTAGGAAGGAGACAGTGCAGCTTGGCATGCACACCCATAGTAAGTGCACTTGCTGGAAATATTTATAGTTTGCCCCTGCAGAATGTGTCGTGTACCTTTATAACAATAATAATGCAGTTCTCAGCTCCTGTGATTTGGAGCCGAGCGAAGGCTCTGGGTGTTCAGGGAGCTCATGCTCTGGAGAAACGCGTGCGGGTAACGCTGGCCCCACCGTCCCAAATGGCCAAACAAACCAACCAGCCCACCAACCACTTCACTGCCTTGCAGTTGCCTCTGAACTATTTTTATGAAGTCTTTTACACTTTTGAGGGGCACGCGGTGAAGGCAGGGATACACTCCAGCGCTCCTTTTGGCTGGGGCATCCGGAGATAAGAGCCCATATCCCTGGCAGTCACCCGAAGTGGCAGGAACACAGTCACATGATGGTGAAACAAACCCTGGCCGTGGCTATGACAGCAGCACATCCCCTGCCTCCTCACCCTCAGCACCACACACGTCATACTCCCTGGCTGGCCTTGATGCCCAGGCAAAAAAAAAATAAAATAAAGGATATGTTGTGTGTGAGGTAGAGAGTCAGGATCCAGAGAGCCCTAAAATCACAGGCAACGCAGGAAGGGTAACCAGGGAATGATGTCCCAATACAAAAACTTAAGGCATAGCCAGAGATATTAGCAGGTGGCAAGGTGTATATAGTCAGGAAGAGATATTTTTTCCACATAACATACTGAAACCATAAGATTCTGATGTAATGACTATATAATAGTAAATATAACAACACTATGGATACAGATCAGCGTTACATTTTCACGTGGTACAACTGAAGGCAGAAGCACAGCATTTTTATAACGGGGATGAGAAACATTCATGAAAAATAGGTCCAATGGTGTCTACTGTGCAAAGTAGTCTGGCTATAATTTTCAGCTCAGTAAGCTCTTAAGCCTCTGGTTGTTGGAAAGGCATTTGTGGGGAAGGATGTTCTGTTTCTTATCTCCTTTCCTTGCTACTTACCACTAACAGACACTGGGTCCTGGGCTAGATGGACCTCAGAGCACAGCAAGGCTTTTGTCTGTACAACACTTAACATTTATATAGAGCTCATGTACCTAAAGCACAGAGTATTTTGTTTGTTATTGACTCATTTGGGTCAAGTGTGGTTCTGTGTTGGAATTATTAAGCAGATACTGCTAAAAACATTATTCACCAGTGCCCCAATCTCACAAGTGGTCCTGTGCATGCTTATATTAAATATCACTATTAAATATCACTGTGTGATTTAACTTTTTGCCAGAGTTTAGTGAGAAAAATGTTACTGTTTGTAAATATTAATGTCTAGTAGGCCAAATATATTCTCAAAGCTGAAGGCAGTTTAAGGACTGAATCAAACAATGTCTATAGTGAAGAACGTCCACTACTTTGCAGGTCTTTGCCTGTGCCAGTGGCAGAAGCAGGTTGGGGGTCACTTCACATTCCCTAAATTAAGAATAAATATTTAGGATGACTGATTTTTCACAATTTTAGGCAACGTAAGAGCAGCAAAAAATGAAGATCTACATAGGAGCAGAAAGAAGTTAGAAGGCAACCCCGCCTGCTTCTTCACATGTGCAAACTACTCCCTTTCTCATGTCCCCATGAAATGCTTTCACTAGTTACTGTTGGCCTCTATGGATACACGCAGGGTTTTCCCATTAATGCTGCTGAAGTTTCCAAGTGTCATTTTACAAAAGTTAGAGGAACCTCCCACTTGTTCCTCCTGCAATTTACAGTTGGAAGTAACACCACCCAAGAGCCCAGCCAGGACTTTGAAATGAAATTAGAAGATGCTGTAAACTGTGTTGCGGGAACAGCAAGAGAGAAGGTTTGACTCAGACCATGTGAGTCACAGTTGGTCTCCAATTCTGCCCTGGTTACAGATGGAGGGAAATGATGACAGCCCAGCTGCACTGGCTGGAGGGTTGGGGGAGTGAAACTGAACCCACTTTTTTTTTTTTCTAACCCTCTGTCTTTGAAACCAGACCCTCTCTGTATCCCAAAGCAGATTCAACTGGACCCAAGCTACTGCTGATCTGAGTTTTTCTGACTCATTTTTATGAGGTCACCATCATAATTTTCAAGCTTCTGTAGGAATCTGGTGCTGTGCTGAAAATTATCCTTGCATTTAGAGAAGTTACTCCTAATCTCAACCCCTTCTTCCTACAGGGCAAATCCATCAGTCCATGGCCATCTGTGTTAGACATCAAAGTGTATGTTCCCTTCTCTTTGATCTGTGGGGCTAACAAGTAGCAGCAACTATTGATTATCTTCTTGAACTGAAGTGTCAGGTAACCAGGACAGGAGAAATCACAGACAGATCACAGACTGGTTTGGATTGGAAGGGACCTTAAAGATCATCTAGTTCCAACCCCCCTGCCATGGGCAGGGACACTTCCCAGTCGATCACGTTGCTCCAAGCCCCATCCAACCTGGCCTTGAACACTCCCAGGGATGGGGCAGCCACAGCTTCTCTGGGCAACCTGAGTCAGTGTCTCACCACCCTCACAGCAAAGAAAATAAGAACAGTTTTCATGTATCTTTGTTTTTCTTTTTTTTTTTTTGGGGGGGGTGTTGGGGAGTCTACAGTCTGAAGTAAAAATCAGCCCACAGTTCTTCTGTGTGCAAACTGCAGCTGCATGCTGTGACCTGCCACTGTAGCTTTGGTCTTAAGCAATGAAGTTAAAAAAAAATAAAATAAAGTAGCTTACTGGAAGTGACTCTTACAGCCATTTGAATCATACAGAGGATAAAAGGCTCAAGTATTTACCTGCAACTCGACTCGCAACTCTTTGCATTTATAGGAGCCAGCATCTCCCTCAACACACATTTAGTCTACAGGTTCACTGTAACTTCTGTTTTGAACCTGCAATTGTTGCACCATTTATAAAGGAAGCAGCAAAGCCTTTTCTCAGAAGATACAAAGAGGCATTAACAATGACTCAGACCCTTTCAGTGGCTTGGATACTGGAAGATTGTAGCCCCTGTACTACAGTCATCTCCAAGACATGTACAGGCCAAGGAGACAGCAGAAATAGCATCCTGCACACACTGGCAGCCCAGACTCCATTACCTGTAAAGAGAGTTTTTCCATGAGCAGCAGTGGTTTTCACATGCCAGAACCTAAATACTCTAATATCCTCATTAGTTATCAGCAGATATGCCAGTAAAACAGCTCAAGATTTTATATCCACTGATGATTAGACTCTGAAAAGCTCAGAGATTTTAGAGCACTTCCAGATGGACCTGCTGGTACTTCTAGCCCCTCCATGTGGCCACCTGCCCCCCAGGATAACAGAGATCACACCTACAGCCTCAAACCACCATAGAGTGCTCCCTACCCATCCCACCTCCTAGGTCAGCCCTGACTGACCTCCCTGTCCTGCAGCCAGCCCAAATGCCACAAATGAAGAAGTCAAAAGCCTTTTTATTCCTGGTGGCTGCTCAGGGATCCCTCCCTCCCCACAGCTCCCTGCAGGGCATGTAGTAGGGCTGCCCCTGTCTGCTCAGATATTTCCAGTTGGCAGCGTGGCCACAGCTGGGAAGATGCTGAGGCCTCTGTTGACTCTGTCCAGGCTGCTGCCATCCCTGGTGTATGTGGTCCTGTCTCGACTGCATTTTATGCAGTGCTAGCTGACAATTTAAGACCATTATTTTGCAGCAACATTTCACAAAAAAGTAGCAAGTTAGGGCTTGTGTAAATGAGGGAAGACCCGAAGTCATGACAGTACCAGCTTGCAGTATAACAACAGAGAACCTGTTGCAGTGATATTTTGGTAATATTACACATGATCATATGTCTACTTTTTCAGAATTTAATTACTACCATGCAAGTCCCAGTGGTCTACATGCAGCAGTTATTTCCCAGGTAACATTACAAATGTTATAAGTCGTTCCCAAGGACATGAGACAGTAGCAGTGAAACTGCACTTGACTATCACTGAATTGTATGTTTAGTCCTATACTTTCATATATTCGGTTACAACTGCCAGTAAAAGGTGTTTGCTAGTTTTTTTGGTGTGTTTGTCTTTGAATTTGTTGGGGTTTTTTTGTTTGGGTTTTTTTTTTTTTTGTGGTTGTTGTTTTTGTTTTTGTTTGGTTAGTCGTTTTTTTTTGGGATTTGTGTTTGGTTTTTTTGTTGTTTGTTTTTTTTTTCTTTGTTTTGTTTTTTAACTGGTTATATTATCTACTTTAACATCTACAATTTATCTCCAAGGTGTTTGTGGTTTAAACATGTGAATCATTAGTTCAGTCGGGACCTCTGTGAAGACTCCCTGGAAACAGGGGAACAATGAACTGGGAATCCAACTCTGGGCTGTGAGTCAACAGCAAGTTCAGAGAGATTCACCAGTATTTTCCAAAACATGAACATCCAAGGACCTGCATGAGGTAATGTTGAGGATGAGGAGCTGGTTAAAAAAGCAGTGGTGTTCACTTTTCTATGCTTAAAGCTTTTGTGCTTCTGCAGGACAGGTATTGAAAGAAAGGAATACAGAAAATGTTGAGAAAGAGTGTCTTAATATGGAATCATCCACCTGGGACAGGGTATGCAGATCTTAGCAAGACAGAGCTTCACCCACAACAGATGAGTGCTGGTGTTGGTAATCAGGTCTGGCTGTATCCTCATGTACACGTTGTTGAATATCAAATGTATCCAAGAAAGAATATAGACCTTTTTGACCTTTTACACTGTGCCTTGAATCTATATAAATAAAATAATGCAGCAGTGATTGGTTCCTGGTCAGGTTGAACACCGTGTACTTTCCAGCAGTGTATCTGTAAATATAACTAGTTTATCCAGCTGGGTAATGAGGAGTAACAAAGCCATGTCAGTTGTTGTTGTACACAAATGCACCAGCAAAATACCTCCCTTACAGCACATAGCATGCACTGATGGTTTAAAAGCAAGTGGTTGACAGAGGATCCAGTGTGTTCCCAAAGCTCAGATCCCTGCTTTCTTCAAAGCATCACTGGTGGAAATTGGGTGGGAAGTCAGGCAAAGCAGGAAGGGATGACAAAAAGAAGGTGACACAAAAGCCTATCACTGTGGGTTAGGCTGGGGGAGAAGAGGAGAGGGCTGGACAAGAAGGGACAAAAACATTTGGTTAAAAAGTTTGTAACTCATGGCATCTTGGACACTGTGACTAAGCCAAGGTAGAACTTATCCAATTTTCTGTTGCCTCATGTCAGGGTAGGTGTGACATCCAGGCCATTTCTTCAGCTTTAATGTCACCTTCTCCACCTAATCTTAATAAATCTCTTAAATTGCACCACTTGGGAGTTAATCTTTCATTTGAGAATTTTTTGTAGCTCACCCTCGAGCCTGTCAAAGACACATCCAACAGCAAAAAAGGAAGAAAGGGTGTTTCACTACTTCTTGGAAAAAAGCTTGGAGAAGAGGAGGCTGAGGGGTGACCTCATTGCAGTCTATGGCTTCCTCATGAGGGGAAGAGATGGGGCAGGTCCTGATCCCTTCACTCCTGTGACCAATGACAGGACTTGGGGAAATGGCAGGAAGCTGAATCAGGGGAGATTTAGGTTAGATATCAGAAGGTTTTTCACCCAGAGGGTGGTTGAGCACTGGAACAAGCTCCCCAGGGAAGTGGTCACAGCACCAAGCCTGCCTGAGTTCAAGAAGTGTTTGGATGATGCTCTCAGGCACATGGTGTGATTCTTGGGGTGCCCTACACAGGGACAGGAGTTGGACTCCATGATCCTGGTGGGTCCCTTCCAACTCAGCATGTTCTGTGATTCTATGATTCTGTGATACTTTTGTCAAGACTGTGATCCAAGAGGTTAAGGAGTTTTCTTTCAGAGGTGAGCTGCCTTTCAGGAGAACTCAAATCACAGAAGCCTCTTGCTGACCACAGATGAAAACTGAATTTCAGGGGTTTTAGGAAGTTCTCTGCAGATCAAAGTGAGAAATAGACACGTTCACACAAATTTCTGGTGCTTCATATTTTTCTCAAAATTAGCTCTTAATCCCTTTCTAAACACAGGACCTTGAACAGCTCTTAAAATTCACTGGGTTCTTTTGTTGGGATGGTTGCCACCCACCCAACCTGTGTTTGGTCACTGTTCTTCTATTAACTTGTTCTTTTTCAGCTGCTGGGTTGCTGACAGGCTTCATCCTGTGCTCTTAAGTTGCAACAGATATGATGGATGCAATTTTCTGCCATTAACCAGGACCACAGCAAAATATGTGCTTGGCAACATGCCTGCTGACCCAAATCCCTCTGCATTCATTCTGGGACTGAAAACCATATTTTTTTTCCCATGCTGTACTGAAGAATAGGGAGGAGATCTGGTCATTAGTTACCACATACGTGACTTTTTTGTTCATTGATCTATTTTATCAGCTATTCCAAAGATAAATTAAAGCCAAGAGACTTATAATCAGTAATTTTATCTTAACAACAGGTTGTATTCCTATGGGGAGTTGCCAACACGTCCTGAGGATGAGGATATCAACAGCTATGAGGAGATGTACTCAGCAAAAGGTCTGAGAAGGGATCAGTGACACAGCAAGAGACCTTCCAGTCGCTGATTCTGCTGCAACTCCCTTTTCACATGTATAGTAACCCACACACCTCAAAATAATGGTACCTGAAAACAAGTCCTCAGATACCTTTCACCATCAGATAATAAGGAGTATTAATTAGCTACTGAATATCTGCATGAGAGCAATAAACCTGAACACAATAAAGAGAAGAAATCTCAGCCTTCTTTTTGAATATGTGTTTAAATACTTAAAAAAATACCTGTACTATGAACTTTAAAATGTCTTAAATGGTTTTGGTAGCAACTGGAAATATGTAAAAACAACTCTGAAAAATTAAAAGCTAAAAATCGTTTTCGATTCTTAAAAAAGCTTCTAAAAATCTTTTTTTCCTCTACCCTAATTTTCATACCTTTATCAGCTAGAGTTATTTAAGTTCTCCGTGAATCTTCTGTCTTAAAAGACTCATAGATGCAATTGATCTTTATCATGTTCTTTTAAACACAAGGGGGCACCAACAAGCTAGTGGAGCAAGGGAGAAACTCGTCATGTGCGGTAAATCACAGAAAAAACCCGTTACAACTCTTGATAGTTTTCTCAGGAGAGACGAATTTTGGAAATAGAGGGAAGCAATGCGGTGCTTTATCATTCCTTCCTCTGAAGTGACTGGGAAAGTAATCCCTGGCATGTGCATGTTTTGCTGCCTCATTTCTTTTGCAAGTTATAATCTGGGTAATTTCCAACTGCAGATGGTTCTCTCAGAAGGTGGAACCCTGTTTCATTGGTTTTATAAAGAGGGAATCCAGTTTCTAATTAAAAAATGTCAAATAGCCCCCAGAATGCAAAGTTGAGCCAAAGGAGCATTTTTTTTTTTTTTTAAATAGAAGCATCACTGTTGTTTGTGTTACTCCAATTTCCTGTCCCTTTTCCATTTCTTTGTGTTTCCATAAGAAAGCTGTCCTGACTAAAAAGGAAGACTTGAAATATAAATTAAGACATGCAATTTCTTAATGTAGCATGAGCCCATCTATTGAAATATGGGCATCTGCACACAGAAGCAAGTGGAATTTCCCCCAGAGAGGGTGAGCAGGAGACCCATCAGCAGGTCAATCCTGTGAGCAGAGCTGTGGTGTGGTGGGAGGGCAAGCTAAGCTCTGCCTGCTCACCTTCCTAACTGCTCCGTGTCCTAATGTTTTTAATCCCATTGCAAGATCTTGTGTCAGGTTGTAAAGTTACATCTGTCAAAGATCTGTTGCTATTCCTTTTCTCACTGCTGCCCATAAAAGATGGCTAGATTCAAAGGAACTTGATGGTTTTGTGCAATGAATGAAAGCAAGTCACTTTTGGAACTTCAGCGAATGGTTTTGACTGAGCACTTTTCTTTCTAACTTCTCCAATTTTTCTTCTTTGCCTTCAGACACTGCGAGTTTCCTCCCTAGGTGTTTCCTGCTTTCTTTGGTGCACTCTCATTCTTCCTGGTTTTTTTATGTTCTTCTAATTCTCAAGGTAATTATCTGTCTAGCCCTTCCCTCTTCCCAGCCTAAACAAACATTGGTAGAACAAGTTTTAAAAGGAATTAACACTTTCCAGGTGAACTTGAGGTCTCAAAGGAGACTGCCCTAACTGAGATCTCCTTTAGGTGAGACCCTTGAGTCAGCAGATAACAATCACAAGGCGGAAATGTTTTTTTGCAAGTGCTAAACTATTTTGCCTCATTTAAAATCACAGCTGAGCCATGCACAGTCCTGTACAGAGTTAAAACGGCTCAGCAATGCAGTCATACCATACCCAGGACCATTACACCATTCATGTGATGATGATCCAAGCAAGAAAGTTTGAAGCTTCTATTATTCTGCTTGGGAAAATGGTTCTACAATGACACAGATCTCACTGTTAAGATTTCCTGATAATTTACCCTGTTCGGACCTGCACAGAATTGCTTTTCCCATTCTCTGTGTTCATCTAGGTTATGTACTGCCTGTTCACTGTTGTGTTCAGCTCTCTACCACGTTTAGGAAGGATTATTAGTTGATTTGAAATCATGAAACCTGCAGATGGGGAAAACTTTACTATCGATTTATCTGTCCCAGAACAAAGCTAGAGGTGGTGGTGTTGAAAGAAAGGCAGAAGGTCTCTGAGGAGTTTGGGGAGACCAGAAGCAGGGCACTGCTGGATTAGAAGTCTCTCTGCATTAATTGCATGCAGGTATAACCTTGGCTGCTGTGTAATCACAGCTGTTAAGTTTCTTAGCTCAGATTCCCTCTGATTTGTAGACATGAATATATTGCCTCTTATTTTATACCTATTTCATGTGGGTTGAACTGCTCATTAATGCTTTCTAGAATGAGAAAACTCTTTTGGCTTTGTAAATACGTATGTGTTGAGGACGTAATGTGTTCTTTAAGTTCATCATAAACTCAGAAGTATCCTGTGACTTAGAAATGGTTTTGTGGATACAACACAGAAGAGGGAGTCAAGAGATGTAAGTCCTTTTCACACCATTAACTACCTTGCTTGTTAATATGAGTCGCTTAACTTGTCTGTGCTTTAGTTCTCATGTGTAAATGTTTACCTTGGACATAACTGACAACAGGCTCAGTTACTAGGAAAAAAAAGACCATCACTCCTGCAAACTTGAGCCTGGCTTTTCCAGCCTTTGTAATAGTGGTTTCCAACTGCAGTCACCAGCCCCTGAAATCAGGGAAGTCTCTGTCTTGATGCAGTCTGTAGGTGTGTGAGAGGGGCTTTTTCTTCAGTCACTTAAATAGTTGATGGGATGGAGTCGAGGAGAGGAGCAGGTCACTTTAGGACCTTTTGTCCAACTGTTGCCTAAGCCGAAATTTTTTCTCTTTCTTTTTACTTAATTCCCATAATACTAGTGGTTTTGCTTGCAGTATGCCACAAGTCTCCAACTGTGCTTATGATATAGGCAGTTGTGTGTGTGTGTGCTAGTAGCAGTGTTAATTCCTGCACTTGCAAAAACTCGAGCTTTGCTTGTGCTGAACTGCACAGCATCACTTCAAGCAGAACAGTTCCTGTCTCGTGCTGCTGGGACATTTGACAGTCAGGTCCTTCACTACAGTTGCCAACTGAACATCATCACCTGATGCTTTTGTTCAGGGCTTCACTAATCAATATTCCCTGACATCCTCCTGTTCTGCTTACTTTTCATGAGTCATTATTCTGACACTTGTTTTCATGTTTACCTCCTTAGAGAAGGTATTCCCTTAGATAAACACATTTTATTCTTTTTGCCTTCCTTTAATTTGTGCTCTTTCCCTCTTTTATCTACAGGTATTTTACATTTGTCCCCTAGACTTCTGGGATGCCTTTACATTAAACATGACTGCAGTGTCCATCTCTGCAGTGTATCCAAACAATACACAATACAAATGACAACACCAGGGAAGCTGGCCAAGGACACCAGAGCAATCTCTATCATTGCAAAAACTGTCCTGGAATTTTTAACAGTCACATAAAACATCTGTTTCTCATCTGTGCATGGTACATAATAGATCTTCCTTAGACATCCGAGTCAACTCTTTGGGGATTTGGATACACTATTTTAGGGAAGCAAGGTAGCCCATACATGAGAATAAAATTATACAGTGATCATAGGTCCACATGAATGAATGGTGGTGACAACACTGGCTTGATTCATCCCTTTGCCTGTACACGCTGGACCTTTTGTTGCTGCACTCACTCCTTCCCCTGCTCTGTAAGTGTAGGAGAAACTACTTGGGTAACTCAGCTGAAGGGCAGGGGGTGGAGGGAAGAAAATAAAAGTTTTGTTATGTTTTTAACTGAATCACTTCCTCAAACCATTTCACAACGTGACAGCACACATGCTGGTGATGGTCTGGAGAAGGAGGCAGCTCTGAAAAGGGGAAAGAGCTAAGGGCTACTTATGACATCCTAAATAACCATGCTGCTGAATGTGGCACTAGAGCCTGAATTGGAATCAGTCATAGAAAAGTTAGAAAGTACCCCATTGTGAATACTGAAACTTCTAACTTTTGGAATGTAAAACCTGATAAAATTTAATATTAGGCTGCAATGCAAACTTCCTGAACTTTATTTCATTTACTGTGTCAACTATGGCAGATAATGTTTCAATCAACCTAAAACAACGTGTTCTTTCCAAAGCATGCAACTTTCCTGCAGACAGGAAATTCTCTTCCTAACTAATCAAGTAGAAATAAAGTCAAATGATGAATACAACCTGGTTTTATTGCTGTCACAGTTAAAATTCCACTAAAGACAACTGAAAAAAATAGAACGAGGCTCTTGATGTGATAAAGATAATGAACCTCCAACTCAAAAGTAAAGCTTTCCTGCCACAGAGATCTGTCTTATCTGTGTTTGACAGGTTTGCTGCAGATTTCCCCTTTGCTTTTCATATTGAATTTGTATTGATGACAAAAGGAACTTTGATCTGCAGAGCTGAGTTTTATTCACAAGCTCTAGAGCTGTAGTTTAAAAGGAACCAGTGTTTCCTGAATGCATTTGACACGTGTAAAACTCAAAAGTGGTTAGAAATCTCAGATATACTAGATAATAAAATACACCAGGGAATCGGAAGATAACTAACCTGAATGCAGAAATGCACAGAGCACAAATATGCATCCATATATTCACTCCTCCTCCCCACTTTCTACCCTCTGCATTTGGCACCAGTGCACCTAAGTCCATTTCCAGTGCCAGAGGCAATGGTTGCCTCCTCTTGCAGTGGCTGTTTCAGTGGCACACCATGCTAGAAACAAAATGAAGCAGTAGTAAACATGGACTCCTTGGCTTCAAAGAACCTGGCTGTGGAAAAAGGGAGGTGCTGGGGGTAGTTTCAGCATTCTGAGAGTGTGTAGCTCTACGGTTCTGGAACATCAAACACTCAGCTGATGAGAAAAAACCTGAGTTGGCAGAACAGTACCAGCATCACCTTCAGCATTGCAAAGCTTTAAAGATTCTGCTACCTCTTGTGATTTTTGTCAGGATTGAGGAAAGACAGCCTTTCATCCTAAATGCCCTTCATTGCCCTTGTTTGGGAGTGAAGCCCCACTGAATTCCATTTTCTGTTCAGGATATAATGCAAACGAGTAGCAGGGACTAAAATCCTGAGGATGTGTTTCATCTGCTTCGGCCTGAGTCTGATGCCAAGAAAACCTCCAGCAAGGTGAAGGGGTGATCAGCACCAGATAGGACTGGCATCACAGCCAGCAGAGCCCAGGGCAGCTCTGTTGAGTAGCTACTGGACTTGCAGGTTAAGAAAAATATAGGAAAGAAAGATGTTTAATGAGGATTACATGGTCTGAATCTGCCTCCTTTCCCTCGTGTAATCAAAAGCAACTCTGGTTAAGGGAATAAATTTACAACAGTAAGTGGGAATAGTAAATGTTTGGTCATTAAAGAACTTGAGGGTGATGTCAGACAACATAATGTTTAAGTTTTGATAAGAGGTTAAAGCAGTAGTTTGAGAATCATCTAGTGTAGGGCTTAAGTATTTATACATATTTTATTGGCATTATTTTTATAATTAGCAAAATGTTATCGTGTCAGTTGTATATTTAGAAATACCACCAGATTCACTACAGCACCAACTTTATTTATGTGATAAATATTGACGTATTTGTCTTAGAAAATGATCTCTTTTACTCGGGTGTCTTTCATTAGTTCCGCTTTCTGTCATCCTCTGGAATGGATTTTTGCATGTTTACTCTTTCTGAGCTGTGTGTACAATCCCTGCATAAATGCCAGAGCTTGGATGATACATTGTTCATCTCTGAAGCTTTGCTCAAGTGTTTTGAGAAGTGAAAAACGGAGGTTTCTATAAATCTGCCAGAGAGTTGTAGCCAGTTGTGGGTTTGATTTTTTTAGAAGTTGAAGAAACTTGGAGATGGGCAGGAAAAGTTTAAAAGTGTTTTCTTTAACAGTTTGAAACATCGTATTTCATGTTGCTATTATAAACAGTGAAATGCCCTATTACCTTATTTGGTTAAAAAAGCAGACAAGCTATATGCAGTGGGTATTCTGCCTTAAAGACCCTTTTTTTTTACAACAATTATTAATTACAGTGCCTGATAGTTGGCATACTATATTGGTGCTACTGAGCTGAGAAGCCAAATATTGCAAGTTTCTGTTGGAAGGTTCAGTTCATAACCCCTCTGTTTGGATTAAGAGCAGAATGTTTGTGTGAATTTTTTTGCAAAAAGTTGAGCTTCCAATGTTTAATGGAAGTGGTTTTATAACACAGGCCATGTCTCCAAAGTCATCTGAAAATGAACAGTGAAACAGTTTTAAATGCAAACATACATTTCATAAACTTTGGTTTCTTTCTTTTTTTTTTTCTTTTTTCTTTTTTAATGAGGAGACAACTTTTACAGCTGACAAAGGAGAAATTAGACAGTGTCACATCCACCAGGCATTCCATCCTGAGGTTTTTTAAGCTTCAGAACCAAGGTTTCTATTTATCTCAGATTACACAATCCTCAGTGACTGGAAGTCTAGCCTGTGTAAGAATTTTCACAGTGCTCTGAATCTCATTTTCCAGGTTAGTTATCTGTTGCAATCTATGCCTAAACATAGATGCAGCATTTAAAAGCTCTGTCCTGGTCTACAATGTTCAGACATGAATCACCACATAACTTCCCAACACGTTAATGGCATTTATTTAAGAGGAAGAAGCTGATCTCCCAAGGCACGTGTCCATGCTTGCCCATGTGTTGGGTGTCAAGTCTGGTTTCTGGAGGTGTTAAATTATGAAAATTATAATTATCTTTATAGGAACATATAATAAATGTTTTAAATGTAGAAGTGGAAAAAAAGAAACAAGAGACTGAGGAAAGAAATGTTACTCAGTAAAACTTTGCTAATCCAAGATTCATATCAAGCAGAGTGTTTGAGGTGCTGTAAAAATCCACCAGCATGATAGTCACTGGAATTTGATAGCACAAAATGGGGGGGAGGCCTACCTGTACAAACACTCTGTGAAAGGAGAAAGTTCAGCATCTTCAAACCCCTGCACTAAGGCACTGGCATCTGAGATTTATTCTGTTTGTTTCCCCTCACAGATGTTCTGGGATCACACCAGACACCCTATGGAGAATAGCTCTGGCCAAGTGGAAGCTGTCTCTTCCCTTGAAACTTGTACAGATTTTGCTGCTTCGGGTATGGGATCAAATCTGCCAAGAGCTTGTAAATACTTGACATTACCTGGCTCTGGAAGTGCCTGTGTTACTACCCAGCAAGTAATTCAAGAGTAGTGTGAAAAACAGCAACATCCATTAAAGTGAAATAGAAATACTATTTACATTTTTGAAACTTTTACATTCAGCATTGTTTTTCCAAGTTTGGTTACAATGACAAAGGGAGATGAATTATTTCAACCTGCTTTAATTGTTCTTGCCTGCTTACAGGCATGAGAAAACATGTCTATAACCTAAACCTCCAGATTACCTGCCTATGAATATAAATTTGAACTCTGAACTCTCAGCTAAATGCAAACACAAGTGGTTTGATTCCATTTTGGCAAGATTTCTCAGTTTTGTTCCTGGAAGTGATGGTTACTGAAATGTAATTATTTGGTGCAGTGCTATGGAGGCCAGAAGAGAATCCCATCCTTGCTGGTTTCTAACACAAGGAACAGTAGGGATATTTAAATTCAGATGCAAAACCTAAAGTGTGGGAGCATTTTCCTCTGGGATTTGTGCCCATTTCATTATAAGAGTCAATCCAAATTGCCTGTCCAAGGCCCTTGCCATCTCTGGCTCGCTCGGTGGGGCATGGATCAGATACATCATTTATGGAGCCACTCACTGGTGTGATTGCCCTCACTTGGCCCAGAGCTGGCGAGGCAGTTCTCTCTTGTCCATACTTAGCCCTCAAAGAAGGCATAAAGCAGTCCCTAATCCAGTGTGTCCTTCACTTGGGAGAGGATTTCACTCCATCAGTTAAAAGACTCCTGAATTGTTGTCTGTCAGGTTTTTCAATAGCTGTTAGTGATTGCAGCAACAGAGTCCAGGGGGAAATGTAACACCAGGAGTCACCAAATTCTCACCCTTGTGTGAAAACTCAAAGAATTATAAGAAAGCACCAAAAAAATATTAGATTGTGCTTCTGCTTTGAATGTCTGGAAACCTGTCAGCTTCTTGCTGTGTGTGTGGAATCACTCTTTGTCTATTAGCAGTAGATTTTACCATTCATTATTACTGCCAAATCTGAACCACCAGTAAAACTGAAATATTGAGCTAGAGTCTCTTGGTCTATTATATATATGAATACACTGCACATTAATAGAGTTCCAGGTGTTCATGGGATTAAGAAATATCACTGAAGGCACTGGGCAAACTGGCAACTCTGTTGTTTCTTATGAGGGTGTGCAATTAGAAATTAATCCAGTCTCATTCTTAGATCTCAGACTGAGATTGCAAGGTCTGCAGAGGAATACTAACAACCAGTCCAATGCAATATGAGCTGCTACAGCCATGTAGCTGAGGAAGATTGCAATTGAAATTTAGTGGAGTGAATGAAACCTAGACACAAAGCTCAAGTACCTCACATATATACTCAGAAATAAGTCCACAAATTTGGGCTGTTTTCCAGGGTAGCATTTACTCAGCACCTGCCTCTAAGTCTCATTATCTAAAATACAAGTCTCATAAAACAGAAATATAATCAGATTAATCAGATAGCTCTTTCCTTTGCTTCTCTTGATTTGGATAATCTATGTCTAGCAAGATGGTCTTAAATTTAATATACACAACAGCTGTTCCAGAATTCACAGAGAAGGGAATAACTGAAGGGAAAGAAACTGTTATTGAGTAGAGCTAACAAAGACAATTCAGAAGAAGTTTTGTCAGCAGCATTTCTGGCTTCTGAGAATCTGAAGGGTCTTGTTTCTGGGATGTCAAGTCACAGCAGGGGAGTTACCAAAAATAAAACATCATTTAAGAATAAATATAAATCCTATCTAGTTTAGAAGAACTCGTCATAGGGTAACAGTTTCCCACAGGCTTGGATACAGTTAGGGAAATGGTCCTTCTAAGGACATTTCCGTTCTGGAGGAATCCCCCTTCAAAACTTCATCATGTTGCAGAGTCACTATCTCCAGCTGCCAAAGAGAGCCCTATGAGAAAATGACTACCCTGACATTTCCTTCTGAGGTCTCTTTCTCATTTTGCTTCTGGAGAGCTTCTGCCTGGGAGTGTGAGTCAGTGACAATAGGGGGATTCAGCACATCATAGACTCTGACCTAGTGTTTAGAAAGACATCTTCCCAGTGGGAGAAGAGTGTACAGTGGAGTATATTTTACAATAAACACACATACTCACCAACATGCATATTTAGGCACACAGAGCTATGTATGCAAATCAGAGAAAGCTCAGCATCCAACACATGTTCCCTGCACTTTGTATGGCAGATTTTGACATTTAGGATGGTCACCAGCTCCTTTGGAAATCATCACAAGCTGGGGTGACATGCAAAGAAGCTCCTCTGTGTAGGTGAATTGTACCCTCAGTGTAGAGAGCTCTGCCACACCAGGGGAAACACTCCTACATCACTCTACCCAAAGATGTTCTTGTATGTTATTCACAGCAGTTGATGTGTAGGAGTTGCTCTTGAGAGTCCAGGAGCATTTCTAAAGTCAATACAAGCTATAGGCTTGATTGAACAATTGTTAAGACCTTTAACCAAGAGCATTCAATTATTACTTGTTTGTTTTCCTGAGCTCTATCAACATAAGATGTGCTGTGCTTTGGAAACACCTGGGTTGCAGGAAGCAGTGTGTATGAAGGACTTGCATTACAGTATGATTAGGTCTGAATTTGAGTCATTGAATTTATATGAAAAAGTTCTACAAGATGATCCCTCTTTAAAATGAGATTGTAAGAAACCTGGCTTTTTTTGTAGACAGGCTACTCAAGATTCATCTGCTTGTCTCAAAGTGCTTGTCCATGTGGGTTTCCATGCCTTGATTCTCAAAGGAATCCTAAAAGGGGAGCAGGGTAGGACTCAGAGGACCCAGTTTCTGTTATTCACGTAATGTGTGACCTTTGGGATCTCTCTGTGCCTAGATCTTTTTCTATTCATGGTCTGCTTAGATTGTACCTTCTTAGAAACACTAATCATATTTGATTGTTATCATTACCATATTTCAACAAAATTAATATTAATTTTAAAAAATAAGGAGCTGGGGGACTAATAGGAGCTTTGGACCAGGACTCTGTAAAATTGAGTTCATTTCTCAGATGCAGCACAGAGTTCCTGTGTGAATTTAAACAAGTCTTTCCCTGTGCTTCCATTCCCTATCTGTAAAATAAAGTAGTTTTACTTCCTTTCCATGTCTTGCCTACTTGTACATTCTGTAGTGCATGGACATCTTCCAAAACATACACATCTGCCTGCAGCACCTAGGACAAAGGGACCTCAGGCTAAGTCTCTAGCATAAGACATCTACATGTTACATCTACTGATTCAGATCAAGTTTTGCTCAGTGTTCAAAAGCCACTGTATATGCTTGAATGATTCATACTTTTTTCCCAAGCCTGGAGGACAAATCAGCTTTAGAATTCAGAACCAAATTCAGATTATTTGTGAGGTTCACCAACTATTCTAAACTTTGTTGTAAGCCTCACTCTTTAGATAGGGAGAAAATGGAAAACTACATAAGCTTAATCTATTTTTGTATGTTGCTATCAGAGTTTCACACAGATTTTCACTTTACATCAATTACAGATAAAATCACAAATCTGAATTCCTTACTGAAGTCAACTGTTGTCAGAACTGTTCCCCAACTATGGATCCCTGTATTTAGTCCTTGTTTGGTTTTGAAGTTGTCTCTATCACTCTTAGTCATGTACCAGTGTAGGCAGAAGGAGATGCTGGCATTGTGGCTTTTGAAAAATCATCCCATAAATACAGGAGTATTTACCCCACAGTCGATCCTATTGCTCATAAGCAGAACTTGGGATTCAACAAATCTAATAGCAAACTGCTATACAGGAAAATTAAGTTTGAAGCTTAGGTGCCAGTTACTGTTCCCCCTTCTCCATATTTACTTTGCCTTAGAAACTACCCTTCTCTTCCCACTGCAGAGAGACCTCCTTTTAAGTGTGTTTCCCTAAGGAAATGAGAATGTGTATCTACTGAATTTAAAAAGGCTGCGTGTAACTGTGTTTTGGAAATTTTTTAATCTGATGATGAGCTGCAGTCCTTCTTGCTATGCTGCAGACACCATACCAAAACAAACAAGGTATTTGGTAACACTCTTTGCTCTCCAAGTGGATTTGCACTCCTCAGAAGACTAATGCACTGAAGTAGAAAGCATAAACAGAGGCTACAGACACCTTTGGTGAGAGCCCATGGATTTCAGCTGAGTTGCACCAGATATAAGTGTTCTGGGCAAATTCATCACCTGTCTTTTCTGTGGGAATTCCAATTACTTACTAGAGATACTAAGTAATTTCTTATCTGAGAGTCTACAAGACATGACACATGGAGCATATGTGCTGGCAGAAGGGGACACCCACAGAGCTCTACATGATAATTTTCACCCTTTACAGTAAATAACTGTTCCAAAATGCAGACAGTAAAAAAAGAAATCTCTATTTTCAGACAGCTATTGTCAAACCCAGCCTAGCATTCTTTCTGCTCACTTGACTCTTACCTTATCTTCTGCCTTGCTACTGTGAACTACAGCCAACTCACCTTCAGTGGGAAACTAAGGAGTTTTGTTTTGGTTTAGTTTGTTTGTTTGGGTTTTTGTTTGGGTTTGTTTTTTGTTTGTTTGTTTGTTCAATACGCCTGCTAATAAAACAGAATAAAACTTCTAGTAGAATAAAGAAAACATTTCTAGTGTGGCAAAGTGAATGTGCCCCCTTTCAGGTGACCAGATCATTTTCAGAAAGGATCAATACATCTTCCACTACAAAAAAGTTCAGTCAGGTCTTTCAACCCCTCAGCAGATGTATGAGCTTCATTTTTTATTTGAATGGGAATTGATATAATCAGAAATTGGGGCATCCCCTTCAGCCCATCAGAGAAATGGGTGATTTTACTCTCTGCTTCAGCAGGATCAAGATTTCAAATGTTTTAAACCAGAATAAAGGTGCTGAGCCATCTTGGTAGAAGGGGAATATTGGGTAAACAGGGCTGGAGGCTGGTGTGTAGTCATTGTTGAGAGCAGATAAATGGTAAACAGCTAAAAGGGACCTATATTTGTTTAATCTTAGTTCACGGAAGATGATGGGGAGTTTTTCCTTAAAATAAAAGAGCATGACTAGTTGGGAGTAGGACCAACTTAGTAGCTGCATTGTAGCTGATCTAGAAAAGGAGTGTATATCTTATCACAAAGTGAAATACATAATCCTTGAGTCAATCATTGCCAAGTATGAAATCTCCTTAAAAACCACTTCATATTACCTCCCTCTAAACTACATGTGACAATTTGTTGATGAGCTGAAGAAAAAGTGAGGAGGAGTATATTAAAGAGATTAAACTGGGGAAGAACCATGCCTACAGCTAAGTCTACTGGAAAAGATTCAGCTAGCTTATTACATACTCCAAAGGTTTCCCTTTCCTGAGTTGCATGAGGAGTTTTGCTGGGAAGTGTTTGAAGCCAATAGTCCTTGAAAAAAAGACTTCTGAACAGTGAGTGTTAAAGCTGGTATGGCACTAAAAACCAGGTAGCTAGTTGAAAAGCAGGCAACAGCAGAAAGGGCAGCCAGAAGGATCTGGATTGACTTCATGACATGGTTACTTGAAAAGCAAGGTATATGCCATATCTCAGCTCTCTCTATCTACACATCCATAACAACATGCATCACTATCACCCCACTGCCCGTTGGGCAAGTAAATTGCATTAGGCAACATTGAGTTGAAGCTATTTGTCATTATATATATTTATATTGAGAGAAAAAGGGGGAAAAAAACCCTACTTTATCTGAATTACAGATCAGGAGAGCTGAAAAAAACCCCAAGTTATTTCTCTTTTTTCTGTTTCTTACATCATGAAAAACAGACCATTTATTTAAAATAATTATGTGGGAATTAACAGTGATTAAATATTTAGACTCCCTGAAAATAATATTCAATGTGATGTTATTATTGCTTCACTTTAATTGTTCAAAATGCATTCTATTCTCGAACTCCTCTAATTAAATTATTTTATTAAAAATCTTTAGGATTAGAAAATAATAATTCTTTATGTATTCTCAGCTAAAATAAGTTATGTGCTCTGTGAACTATGCTACAATAAGAGTGTACATTGTCATGTGTGTTATTCAAACTCCTTACAAATGTGAACTGCTTCTCCATCTGAATTATAATACAAAATCTCTTTTAGGACTTGATTTCTCTGTCTGTGATACAACAATTTTGTTTAAAGACAACAGCATGTATATTTTATCTCACCCTGCTACCACCCCACTGCTATTTCAGACAACGGGAATAGAAAAAAATATGTTTGTAAACCTTTGGGTGCATCACAGGTCCATCTTCATTCCTCTGAATGTTTTAAAAGAAATACTTAATATTTGACTTTTTTCATAAATAGATCTAGTGATGTACATGTTAAACACATGCATGTATTATGTTACTCATTCTTGAAATAAGTAAAACCAATTCTGTTCTTATAAAGAATACTTCCAGCTTATAGGAAGTGTTAGAGGCAGTGTTCCTTTAAGCATAAAATATTTGCCCTGATATGCTGCCAGCATTTCTGTAAACCAAATTTATTTTTATTTGGGGCTGCCTCTAGCCATTCTCACAGCTCAAATAGTATTTAATCATGATAACTTGTAAGGATTCTGAAATATCTTGCAGAACGGCTCCTGTAGCATGGGCTGGAATGGAATCATGCGAATTTAAGGGAAATGCTTATCTTTTAAAAAGTGAAAATGCAGTAAACTGGGCCTTGTCAAAGCTTTCTATAGGCTGAGCTAGTCTATTGAATCAGATCATCTTATTAAATGTGCTGCCCGCAGCTACCCACACATGTGCATGTCTGAGCACTCCTGCCTTTGTCAGCCCAGATCCTGGCACTTCCAGGTGCTCACAAGTTCCCAGTCTAAATATCCTTTTAAAGTGGTTTTCCTTTGATGGAATAATAATTAACCTCTTTTTCATCCTTAACTTTATTTTACAGCACCTCCTAGGTCACTCTTGCCAAGTGGAGCTACTGGAAGCTCTCTCATGGCATGGGAGAGCTGTGGTTGTGCCATGGAGCAGCACCCCATGATCTGGATACTTTGGGGTGCACCTTGGCCTCAGCCCCACAGGAGGACATGCAGGCTGATGGCTTCAGTCCCTGGGAAGCAGCTGGGAATTGATATTGCAAGGAAGGAAGCAGGCAGCAGATGATCAGATAAAAGTTTCAAAAGATAAGGACCATGTGTTACGGGGAGAAGATGCTCTTGTGCCAACTCAATGCACGGTCTGCAGCCCAACTTGGCACAAACTTCATCCCTATTTCATCAAGCTTCAAAATCCCACCAGGCCTGGTGCTGTTTCTTCAGGGCCTGTTGCTGATTTTAGTAATGCCAAGAAGTTGATCTTTCGAGAGTGGGCAGAACATCCCAACTCTTTTGTAATGTTCTCCCTTCATTTCTGAAGCATGTCCTGGGCAGTGGCTTTAAACCCCAGGTAATTCTGCTTCATCAACCAGTATTTTTCATGTAACACCAACACATGGGAATGATTTTCTACACCTGACATTAAACTGAAAATCAACGGGGACATTTATTTGGGATTTAGGGTCATGAATTATTTCCTAGCTTACTGCTGTATAACTGAAAAAAAAGTCTTCCAGTGAAACCCTATGAAGATGCCTAATTCCTCTTCATAATTCCCTTTTTACAAGGAGCAAATGTAATAAACCCACTTTGCCATTGCTCAGACTGAAATCCAGTGCTGGATAAAACTGGATTTACCACAGGTACCATTTTTATTATCTCAGAAAATACTTCCTTTCATCCTTTCAATTTTTCTGATTCTACACAAAAAATTTCATCAAAAAATACATTAGTAAGGAGTTAAACTTAAATAGATTTAGCACCATTCACTTCATTCTTGTTTGAATAACTTTTTCCTGGAATTCACACTGCAGATCTCATGAGACCTTCCATCATATTGACGTTTCCTCACCCAGCTGGATCAGAAACCCTGCACTAAATGTTCCTGTGCTACTTAGAGCCTTTGCCAGCACCAAGAAATGCACAGGCATGCAAACAATTAACACAAACAAACTTAAAAGCTCGCTGAACTCCATAAAAATTAAGTATATTTGGTTAAAGTCTGGGCCACAGTTTATGTCATATACTTTTAATCAAAGACAAACACGGTCAATTTAAAAAAAGGCTAACCTAAATTCAGTAGCAAGGGACAATAGCCATAATTTGGAGGCCTCTGCTTAACTTTCATTCAGTCCTTATTCACACAGTTGTAAACAACAAATCAATGAACAGAAATGAGTGAGGAATTAAAGGGATTGTTTAGAAGAACACCTAAATAGGCAGCAAAGTCCACAACTGCTTTTTATCATATACATATGTGAATATTCCAACAGACAGTATAAAACTTTCAGTATTGCTAATATTTCCAGGTGAATATTTCACCACTAATTTGGGGTTTTTTTTAGCTTTCTATAATGACCTACTTAGATTCTAAGGCAATAAGTAGAGAGAACTGAATTTTCTGCTTATACAAAATGCACTTTCTGGTTGGGACTTTTCAGTGCTCGAATGCAGCACAGCAAAGCTGTGGCTTCCTAGAGTTAAGCTGGACTGAAATGACTTGCTGCAGATCCAAGAAAAAAACCTTGGGAACTTCAAAGACAACTCAAGAGGAAATTATGCCTCTTAAAGAGAAAACAACTTCCTCTTTTTATTATAAGTACTCAAATAATGTTAAGCTCTATCACAGGTTCTTTTAAGATGTCATGTACATGGGGGTCAGCAAAAGTTTTACAACCATGTTCCTTTTTTGCAATTATTAACTTCAGCACTTCAGTGTCCAGGCTCATCTCTATCACGTCTGTCATCCTTGATAACTGTTACTTAAACAGAGATGTCAGTTTAACAGTGTCTTCTCTAAATATTATTTAGAGACAAATATGATTTATTTAGGGCAATTTAAATGTTTTTTCCTGTTTCTGAATGGGAAGATGCTTTCTAGAGGTATGTTTGCAATATGTTCCCTAGCACTAAATTCAATTAAGCACAGGTTTGTTTACTACTGTGATCACTGCAGAGAAAAAATGGAAGTGTTTACTTGCATGGACACCACCAGCATAATCCAACAATTGAGATGAACACTGCTCAGAGACTGGGTCCAAAGGAATCTGTTGAGAAAACAGGATATTATTTGCATAATGTATCAAAGTGACTGTTGGTTTTCCTTTATGAATGCACAACAAACTTCCTGAGACAGATAATAACCTAGCAACTCTTTGTGGTAACTGAGACACCATTACAGCAACAGAAATATTTACAGTATGTTTTTATGACACATTAAGTCTCAGCTATTTAAAAAGCTGCAAGAATTGTTCTGTATTTCTAAAAATGGATGCTGAGAGTAAGGCCTTAAAACTATGAATAGTTTAGAATCCAATTGTTTCTTTTTATGTTAGATGAAGGGTGAATTTGGAAGAAAATTTTTAAGAGATGTGCTGTTTCCTGTCATATATTGGTCAGTGTTTTCAATACATTTGCAGCAGTATTGGGATTTCTTTGTTAGAAAAAAGATTAGAGAGGTTAGAAAAAGTCTAGCAATATAACAAAGTTCAACTTTTGCTAAGTAAATTATGTCACGAATATATATATAAAATATCAACAGCAAGCTGACATAAGACATCACTGAGGGGAAGAAATCCTTACTTCAATATCCAAATATGCAAATTTCAATTCATCCAAAACCTGATTTATTTCAGGACTGATTTAGCACGTATTGTTCCTAGTGTATATATACAATGTATTGCATAGGTTTAATTTATGTACAGATTTAATGTTGAAATCTGCTATTCTGTAGTAAATTTACATGAATGTGAAACTGCTAAATAAACAACTAAAGGAGCAGGGGAGAAAAAGGCTGGTTTTTGAACTGCCTTTACACTCTGGGGTTGGTTACTCATGTGACCCCTTGCCTTACAGTCATTGGGACTTCATGGGTGAGGAATTTCCTGAGGCCCCTTCCTGAAGAAAGTATTTGCTGTAGAAGGATGAATAGGTAAATGCAAAGTACGTCCCGAAAAATATTTGTTGGTATGAATGTGAAATCTGCTCCATGATGCCTTGCCACAGAAAGTGAATATGGAGCTAGTTTAAAGCTGCATTAAATGGGTATGCAAAACCATGCTGAAATTCAAGATCCACTTGTATTTTGTGAAAACTTTTCTTTAGGTGCAGATAAGGGTACTTCATTGTTTTTCTTGTGTTTCAAAACTAATCAGAAAAATAAAACCTAAATGAAGAAGGGGATCCTGCTCTGGCGGGGGGTTTGACTAGATGATCTTTTGAGGTCCCTTCCAACCCTTGACATTCTGTGATTCTGACTGTGAAATGCAGCCCCATTTACTATGAACGAGCTCTCCTGTACACATTTCATGGACTATAAACAGGATATTTCTAAGAACTGATGAAATCTCTTTGGAGAACACTACATGAAGAATCCAGCATGGCAAACATCTATATATTTATGCTTTTTACAGCATTCTCATTGAATGAATTTAATTATTCATCTGCTTAATGACCCCAGTCAGGAAAATGGATGCTCAAAGTACCCTGTCATCAATCATTTTCTTAACTTTAAACATATGTCAGGTTCCTGTGAAGCTGGCCAGTCCATTAGGTCACTTTGAAAACTAACTTTTGAACAGTTACAAGAAGTGGGATGTAAAGAGTGTTATAACTAGCCCTCCATTCCTTGAGACATCAAAGTCAAGATGAGGCAAGTCAGCTTATGATTTTTAGCAAATGGAAAATAGAGCTCAGCATGCTTAGCTACCACTATAACCAGGATCAAGAATTTAGCAAAGTTTTCTGTGAATACTGGAATCTGTGTGGAGTTTTGCTTAATTTGTTTCATTAACTTAGTCAGGAAATATGATATAGTACTTAGGAACGTAAACACTCTGACTTAGGAGTTTGTTGCTATACAAGAAAAGGGCTCTTTTCTCAAAGTCATGGCAGACATGAGCATACACAAAGATATTCTGCATAGCAGAGAAGGCCACCCACAAAGTGATGTGAATTTAATTTTTGATTCACATTCCTCTTCTTCCATAAAAGCCAAGGTGGGCCATGGCTGTTTTCCCATAAAGTGCTGAGAACACTCAATCTGAGTCATTAGGGCCTTGAACACAGAACATGCCCCCCCCCCAACTCCCCCTTAAGAGTCCCTTGTTGTACATACAACAGAGAAGCAAATTCCCCAGAGGAAACACTCAGCCCGAGGGAAACATTGCAAGGATGTTATCCTTCTGCATTTTAAAAGAAATTTCCTGGCTGCCATCAGACCTGGTTGCTAATGCCAACCAAAGGACCACAAGGGATGCCACTGCTGGAGAAAAAGCATTTTGGTCCTTGGCACCTTTGTTTTCCAGCTGCTAAGAGTGCACTGTGGGTGGTCGGAGCCATTGGCTTCCCTTCTGGAACCGACAAGAGACAGCAAGGGAGATAACAGCGAGGGAAAAGGGAGAGAGTCACAGAATGGAAGCTCTAATCTGAGACATGTGGAGCCAGATTCTCTGGAGATATAAATAAGCTTGTCTCTGGATATGTCAATTTATGATTTTGATGTCTTGTAAAAGTGCATTTTATGTGCTGGAGAATGAAGGAACAAAATTAACCCCTAAAAGCAAATTTCTATTGAGTTTGTTCTTCATCTTCCACTTCTAATTTAGGCAAAAAAGAAATTGAGAATAGCATTGGTATATTCTTTTCAACACAGGCTAAAAATCTGCCCCTGCTCCTTTATTGTTTTTGTTCTTGTATTAATCCAAAATTCACACAGACACTCTGCTTTGTAGGAACAGCAACTGCATTTCTGGGGTATAAAGAGTCAGTAACCTTTTTGCCTGAGTGTTTTTTAATATATGCAGAGCAGTTCCTGGCGTCCCAAATACGTGTACACATATTAATGGTCAGATCACTTCTTTTTCAGATTACTATTGGTTTCTAACAAAAATCCCAGAAAAGAACTTGCTATAATTCTATGCAAGTATCAGTGGTTTAGGCAGATGAAATTAGAATCGAGAATATTCCTTGCTTGGAAAAAGTTGGGAACAATTTAAGCTCAGCAGATCTGCCTTAATTCTGTCCACATTTTTTTCCAAAAAGCAAAGAGAAAATATGATTTCCTTTATAATCTTGACAATGTTGGTGCTTGATGTTCAGCAAATATACAGATAAATTTTATATTTTATTGGAGGCAAAACAGATTTCTCTATTCCCCAGTTTCTTTATTGGGAAAAGAGCTTTCAGGACAAGCTTGTGCTTCTAAAGGAAGGTGTGAGTTCAGCATAGACAGATGTATCCACAGTGGCTTTAATCTGTCTAACATGGATGATAATGGGTGGAAGTGAAGATGATTATGTTGCCTAGAGAGGTTTTCAAGACCCAACCAGATAAAGCCCTAAGCAACCAGGTCTGACCTGGTTACCTCTCCACTATCCTCTTGTGCTTTTCCTAGTGGCAGCTATGGAGATTAGAGCCTTTGACTGTCCTGTCCTGCCTGTGGGATGTCCTGAGAGTCCCCAGGGGAGTGAGCCAGGGTCAGTCCTGACCATGTAGAGCTCTGCAGCCTTTCTGAGGGCACCCCCACACTCAGTCAGGGCAACCCACACCCTGTAGTGTGGTAAAGATTTCCAAAGCACTCTAGAATGCAGTGTCACCTGAGATGTGCTGCTATTCCTACCATGTCTCTTCAGAAATCCCAGCCCCGGCAAGCCCTGTGGTCCTGTTATTCTTCATGTGAAGAAGTGCAACCTGCACTTGGAGGTGACAGTGAGGCCACAACATGGAGCAAGCAGGAATCCTTTACACTCTGTTTGCACAAAACCATTTTTGGAAAGGTCATGCTTAACAACCACATCTCTGCAGAGTTCAGTGACCAGAGGGGCCAAGTAGCAGATGGAAACCAAATGGAGCAGCTGACCCCTCCCCTGAGGGACATAGATGACCCTAACTTTGCAGGGCTTCTGCCTTGAAGGGAACAGAGCTGCCTGGGACGATGCAGATGGTGGCCTGGGAGTCAAGCACATGGTGTGTAAGTTCAAAGAACCTCATCCAGCAGCAGCCTCATGGGCCTGCAAGCACTTGAGTGCTGTGTGCTCTGCTGCAGAGCTGGGAACCGGCCTCAGGGAGCGTCAAAGGGCAAAGCCTGGTTGCTCCTGGAGCAGGAGGGAATGGGCAGGGAGCCCAGAAATAGATGTGCTACTGTCTAAAGGCCATGAAGTCCTTTCCTGTCCAAAAGTCTGCAGCTCAAGCACTGGCTGTCTCAGTCTGGGAGACAGCTTGGTTACTCCAGTGATCAGAAGTGATGGACAACCAGAGGAGACTGGTTTGCGCTCTCTGGCAGTGATGTGAAACCAATGAATCTGATACTGTCCTGAGTAGCAAACTCTATCAATGTCTTGGAAGAAAAAGAGGATACTACAAAGCATTCATCTCATCAAATACTGTGTCAGTTTGTCCCTCACAAGAGGAACAGGGAAACCAACTGCTAAACCAGAATTCACCAGCTATTTGCTACATGGATTTTGGCAGAAACTGTGACCAAAACTCCAGACCTTGGGTGGACATTTATCATGCTGACACATGAGAACAAGATGTTGATCCAGTTGCTCACACCCCCATATCTCATCCCATTTGAGCCACCCCAGTCTGGCTAAGATATTCACATGCTAGAAGATTTACAGGATGCTCCTGGAGCTCCAGGTGCAGGCTTTAGAGCATCTCAGATGGCGCTAGATGATTGTAAGGCATCGAGATCTGTCTTTGCATTGACCTTCACTTTCAGAACTGAAAAAACCCACCCTGTCAGACAGCACACAGTGATGGGCACCATATGGCAGCACAGACTGAGAGGAGAATCCCTCTCTGTGTGTATATAATTTTTCTCAGGCATGCTTATGATCAAGTCCAAACTTCTCCTTATCATCACCTTGTTAGAGCAACTGTTCATTTACTACAGCGAGATCTGAAGTTTCCCTGTGTAACATGAAGTTGGCTTCCTATGGGAACTTTTGTGATCTCCAGGACTTAACATCCTGAGGCTGAATTACTTTTAGCACCTCTTTATTGGGTGGGTAAATATTTACATCAAATGGACCAGAGTTTAGCATAACAACTTCAATTCTTCCTGGCAAGAAAGTCAGCACAGGTCACTTTGTCAATGACAAGGCTTCTAGATAATTAAACAACACTCACTGGCCACTAATTTATATGCATTATAACTCAGACTTAAGAACCTAAATAGACCAATAGAATAAACTTAATAGACACTAAACACTTATTTGCTGTGACACTATTTACATTTGGGACTACAGAAAGCAGTAAATCAAAGGAGGACTTTAGAAGAGGAAGAGAGAACAGTCTGCCTTTTCCCAATATCAAGATTTCATCACCTTTCAGACACACACAATATTTGATGCAATTGCTAGAAATGCAGTAAGTATGGAAATGTTAGGTAAGAGTATCAATGAGTCAATTAGTGAATGTTTCTGAAAAACACACCTTCAAATTTCTTTCTGAGTACCCAGAAGTGTACACAGAGGAACACTGATGTGTTTTCCACATACAACACTCAGATAGCCCTCAGAGTTCCCTTCCAAGACCATGCACCAAGCTTCTGGGTATGGATTGCAACACATGGACCCTGGGCTTTTACAATCTTCTTGGTCTGGAGATGTCACAGTCTAGGCTCCATTCCCTGGCAAGTGTCTATCACACTTATAGCCCACTGTGACCTGATAGCCCAGCTGCTTTTGATCAGCACTGAACCTGGGCCTGGGCACACTTATGTTCCTTATTACACGTGAGAAATACATCTGATATTCTCTTGTCATCTCCTTGCAGCTGGTACTCTGGGCTTGGCTCAGAAGCCTCAAAAACCATTTTGAACCCATACTGCAGCAAAGAATAATTTGATTTACCAATACCCAGGCTTCTAAATTCTATTCTTATGGACAGAAAACCTGGGAAATACCTTCAGGATTGTTGTCTAGCAAGCCTGATGACAGTTGGTCTACCATCCTGATAGCCTGGTATTATATTATATTCCAGTAACAGGTGCAGACATCAGGGAACTACAGCAGTCCAACTAAGGTGACCAACAAGTGGAAGCCCAGATTTCTGCCTGTGTTTGTGAAAAGGGCAGGAGCTGTGCATGTACATACATGAAAACAGTTACACACAAAATCATGTTCCAACAATGCATAAAACAGTGAAAATAAGGGGAAAAACCACAGCAGCAACAAACTAGTAAACAAGCTAGAAATGTTATACCTGTTTTTCATGGTTTAGTGACAGGACCTGCTGTGAGATTCTAGTGTCAAGTGTGAAAGGAAGCAAAAGAAGACACATAAAAACATATTAGATGTCATTGTTCATATGGCAAAAAACATCACAAAAGCATCTCCAGGAATGCTATGATTTCTTCGGTTTGAGGGAAGCAAGTTAAAAAGTATGCAGGATACAAAGAATATTCTATCAAAAGGGCACTTTCCACAGGACTAGGATAGAACAATCCCATCTGGATAAACAAAAAGTTTTGGTTGGATTTTTTTTGTTTCGGTTTGGTTTTTTTAAATAAAATGAATTGTGAACGTTGAAAACAGTGAAGCTGAACAGGCAAGGAGTACAGCTAGAATTCCAGGGGTCATTCATCTCTGCCATGTGGAAATAAATCAATTTCCGTTAATGTTCTTGGTTTTTAGTGCCTGGTGCTCAAATTTTGTAACCGTTTAGATTTTTTGCTACATGAGTTTAATCAAACAACTTAAAATAATGTAATTTATAACCATAACATGTATGGGAAAACCATTTCCCATTCCTTCTTCTCCACGCAGTAATAGTCAACTCAATGTAAGAGTTTCTTTTTGCTTTGAACCTGGTACTTCTGTATTTCACAAGATATTTTATTTCAGGAAAATGATCATGAAGAAGATAAATTACATTCTTACTGCTTTTGTATTTCCTTAGTTGTTGTGTCTTTTACTCCTGGCAACAAATCAAAACCATGAGAGGTGTCTTCCAGTTGCAAGCAAAGAGTTTTATATGTGCCTTATCATATCTTTAAATCAATTGTGGTAGTGATTTCTCAGCTTTCCTTGGCTGTTCTTTCAGTCATTTTTTAGTTTTCCCAACCATAACAAGGTACAATTAGTGCTAGCATTCACTCATTATCTTCATCATTTTTCAAATGAGAAGTCTTTGATACCTCTTACAGTACCAGAGATCTGTCAATAATAAAGTTGGTTAAAAATGAAGAAATTATTCTTATTTCTGAGTGTTCTGGGTTTTTACATCCTGTTTGGTACTGCATAAATGTATAGCTTAAGGCTGAGGTAGATTTTTCTTTTGGGGCATATAAGAACTGTTGGATTCCTCCTGGCAGCAGACATGTCAGCAGATGTTTCTACTTAATCCCTCTCAAGGCACTGTGAGATACCTTGATGCCTTTCAGGGCAGACGTGGTGGTGTTTCTTCTTAATGCCAGAGGAGTTTTCGCTGTCATAAATAAGAGACCATATCTCCCACACTGAAAATTAAATATATCTCCAAACAAGCTCTATCAGATTGGATGCATGAAGAGGCAGTCTCCTAGTTAGCCCCATGGGTGGCAGGGTATGAGGTGCTCTATCACACAAACCAAGGCTCCAGCAAGTCTTGTTGCCTCCTACCAAGGGCTGTTGTTGCTCACTGCTTCCCATATTAGGCAGAGCAGCCATGATAAACTGTCCTGCTCCTGAACTATTCTTGTAAAGACAATGTCCTGATGTTTTTTAAGATCTGTATTGCTACTGGATGTGTGTACTTCTGTTTATATACATTTCAGATTCAAAGGTCTCCCCTGTGCTGGAATACATCCAGTCTCACAACCGAGGTGAGGTTGCCTTTGGGATGGTTTTCTTTGACAGCTTCTTGGGGAAAGGCATTTTCTGCATTTTCTGTACTCAGAGCCCTGGGTTACTATTCATCATCAGAGCAATCTTTGGTGGGGGCTATTAATGTTATAAAGATGCAAATAAAAGTAAATAATTTGGGACCCTTGGCTTTTTATGGTGTAAGACCACATACTCTTCTAATAGTTCCCCACATTGGAGCTGCAGTGGTAAGAAGTTACTCTTCTACCCCAGCCCGTTGTGCCACACAGAAAGCTTGCCTCTGTCAGGGTGCTGCTAACCTAAATATAAAATAAAAGACAATACTAATTTATTGACCATTCAATGTGAAAATGGAGAAATAGTGGGCCAATACCAGTCACCTGGTCCTGATCCCAACTCTCAGACACTCTGATGTTTGTAAGTGATGTGAAAAATAAGGACAACAAATTGATGTTGAGGATGTCTACGGTGTCCAGAACAAAACCAGTGGTGGCCCCAGTAAGCTGGAGGGTAGGAAGCAGGATCTTCTCAGGTACATGCTGAAAGATTGGAGGTACAGTAGGAGGAATAGAATAAAAAAGATTTTTTCACTGGTAAAAGCTAAAGGAGGACAAGATTTCAAGAATTAATCACTAATCACATCAGTGAGGGCTGACAGGTTAAGGAAAATAAATAAATGCTGGAATAATAATTAGCTACAGTACAATCATTACAAACATAGCACATCAGTGGAACTGTCTTCTGCTCTTTGATAATCCAGGTGAGGATTCCCCAAGAAAGTGGGTCTTACAGCTACCAGTCTATTCAGATGATCAGTGCATTTGTTTAGGCTTTCCCTGTACTCTGGTAGATACCAGTATACTCAGGTCAGATATCTGTACTTGTGCCAAAATTGTTGTGGTTTTTTTTTTTAAAAAAAAAAAAAGAAAACAATGCCACAGTCATATGATTTCAGAAGTTGGACCCCAAGCCTGGATGTCTTGCAGCCCTGCAGTCAGCTGAGGAGGGGGAGCACTGGGAACATCCTGGCAATGTGCTGGAGACTGTTAGAGACCTTGCAGGCACAAGTTGCAAACTCCCTAGAAAATGCTGTCCCCCTAAACTGTATTATCTGCTGTTGAGCCATGGGTACTTTATTCTCTCTAATAAAAATATTGATTTGAAGGGACAGCTTTGCTAAGTTAGTGTCATAAAGAGCCCACACAAACTGAGCCTTTGAATTTTTCCAGGGAATTGAATTCCCATTGAAGAAACTTTTCTTGAAGCTGCTCATTTTCCATGTGAACTGGACATACTGGTGACAATAATTCTCCTTCTTCCACAAAGGAAACTGACGTCACCAACACACCTAAAGAGCCTATTCCACTAACAGACAGGATAGCATTTATATAGGTCTTCTTGCAATTTACCTCTCAAAACAAGTTCACTAGTAGATGAAAAGTTTGGTAACACTCTTTAGAATATTAATTACACATTTGTATTTTCCTCTTTGTGTTGCCTTTGGTGAAACAATATGAGCAGAAAATAAATGCATCTTCTTGAGATGGAAACTACATGAAAGCCCTGGAGCTGGTTTCATCTGTATGGGGCTGAAGATAAAGTAGGGGCTGTCACCTCCCCACTGACATTTTTGGGAAGGGCACTTCTTCATGTATCTTACAAGCAGTAGTCGTGGCTGCACAACCCCTGCTCAGACCAAACATTTGGCTATCCAACTGCACAGCACCGTGTCCAACATCAGAACAATAGTATTGGCAAGAAGGCTTCATTCTTCTTTTTTTTTTTTTTAATAAGGTCATATACTCATTAGCTTTTGAAATTTTGGAGTGCAGTCTCCAGTGAAAGGAAGGAAAAGAAAAGGAAGACAGAACTCCCAGTGCTGCCAGGTACAGCACCACAAGAGGCATAAATATGGCTTTCCTTATTATTTCTTCTCTATTCATTGCCTTTGGAAATGAGGCCAATTGCTCTAGAATTTGAGGAGCAGGTTCTGAGTGCACTTTAAAATGCTGCAGAATCTAAACATAGCTACATTGAATACCTGCACATATCCAGACTAGGCCTCTTACATTAAAGTAACGTGACCTCCACAGTGCAAAAACAAGTTCCTTGATTGTACTATTTTAATTCAGAGTGGTGGTTTTCAGACCTCCTGTTTAATGACTTTGTAGTAGTCTGGGGTAGATCACATTACTGCCAGATTTTTGCTGGTGCTAGCTCGCAATTTACTTTGCTCAATTTTTCCTGGCCAAACTATCTTGGGTTTTAATATATTTAGTGTTTGAAAGGCTGCTTAATGAACACCAGCCTGGAATAAGTTAAACTATTACTTCCTAAGACTATCAGATTTGTTGCTGAAAGGCAAAGCAGTAGAGTCACCATGTCCCAAACAACTTTAAAGCTAAAACAAAATAAAATACTACAAATATGTATGTCAAGGACTTCTGTTTTTTTCCCATTCCTTTATCCATCCCACACACATTTCTTTCTGTCCAAGCCATGCTCCTCTGTAACATTCTCCCAACATTTACACAAATCAAGTAATTACAGTTTCTGCCTTTGATGGGGTTGCTTCTGTGCCTCAGGTTACTACATGCTTATCTCATAGTGGCTGGAATGAATTGCATATCACCACGTCAATCCAGAAAGCTAAAAATGGGTCTTGTTTAATGATGGTATTACAGAATCAGACCAAGAGCAGAACTGTATGAAAACGGGAGTAATTTGCTAAACTAAAGAAAAGGCCGCATGGATACGCTTGATGAACGTGTCTTTCTTAAAGAACTTTTTGGTGAAGGAAATTTAAGACTCCTGAAGCCCACCTGAAACTTGGCCCAAGGAACACCAAAAGCAGTGTCAGGCACACAGCTTCAGGGACAGGAAAAACCAGGCTGGGGCTCAAAGGGAGCAAGTGTCTCTCCTGTATCTCAAGACTAGGGATTAATAAAAAAAATTGAATTAAAAATAGTTGTTCTCAGGGACACGTGTCTCAAATCTCAACATAAGGAATATCTGGTGACAAAAAAACAGAGATAGACATCAGGTATTTTGCCTTCTGCTTATGCAGTTGCCAATTGCAAGCAAAAAGTCTGTGATCTTGCAAAAATGTCTGTAATTTTCTACAACTCTGCAACTTTCTTTTATGACAGTGAAGAAATGAATTTGATACCATGCAGACTAATTGGACTGCAACAAATACTCTGACAATGAACATTTCTCAAATGTCAAGTGCCATAAAAAGGCAGAGAGCCTTATTTTAACAATTCCTTTGCAAAGGAAATGGGTGAAGACTCAAAAGGCCTGGCATGAGATTTGCTGGCCTATTAGGCTTTCTGCAACTACGTGAGTACAAGCAGAATCTCAGTTTCTATTGTTATTTCCAGTATGTCATATAAACCACAATCAACATTTTCCAAAACAAAGAGGGCAATAACCTTCTTCTTGAATTTCCTATCACTGCAATAAGCAGATTTCAGCTGTCCTCAGCTTCACCAGGCTGAACTGAAATAGAACAGTCCCATTTGTAATTATAAATCCATGAATCACTCATCCAAATTGTGTATTTTTTGTAATTCAAGGTAGGCAGGATGTATTATACTAACTTAAAAATCCAATCCATGACCTTCTGTGTTTTGAGAACAGTGCCAAAGATGGAGCTGGAAAGTGAGTGTCTTGATGCTACAAGACACGCTGAGAATTTGTGAAATACAGTTTGGAAAGCATTGCAGAGTGGCAGCCATGCACAGGAAATTTGATATGTAACAGATTTAGAGCAGTTATAAGGAAAAACTTCCTTTATGATGACGTCTAGGAAGTCATTTATCATCTCACAGAGGAGTCTGGCACCTTAAAGTGTTTATCTAAGGAAAGGAAATGAACCCCTGTCATCTAATAGCAACAGTATTTGATCCATTTCACAAAGAAGTACACTGGTCAAAGGAATTTTAAATAATCCTCGACTCCAGCACTTGCTATACCTGCTTCTTGTCTCCAGGAAGCTCTCAATCCATTACTTTCCTGGTGTTTTCCTTTCCTTTCAATCCTTTCCTTATTTAGACAATCTCTGGGTTTGAAGATTATCCAAGATTTATTCCTTTTCAGATTAAATTTACAAATACATCCAGTTACATTGAATAAAATAGCTAGTGTACTTTAAACATACCAAAAATCTAGTTTCCAGGAAGCAAACTAAGTTGGATTCACTAAATCTTCCTGAAGTCTATCTTGCAGGCTACAATGCAAGGCAGCTACAGGGACTACCATGTTTACTGCCTGATACAAAGGCCACCAAAATCTTCCCACAGTCTTCAATGGGCTTTGATGAAGGCCTTATTATTGCTATGATAATACAATTCTTAATTTCAATATATTGCAAGCTCCAAAGATCATTTACAAGTCTTGGAAGCACCAAGGAACATGGTATGAACAGTGCAATACTCCACTCACAGTCTGGGCAGCTTATTTGCCAACACATTTATTTATGAATTATTTGGAGTGTGAGGGGATGCAGTCAACTCTGAATTCCTAAAGAAAATTGGCACCAGTAATTTTTCTTTTCAGGCTCCTTGAGAACAGATCTGTACAATAAATCTAAAAGCTAATCAGCCCTAAGTGAACTAGTTACTGTGAAGAGCCTGTCTCCACAGGTGTAGTACATGTAGGTACTTGTGTGATTCTTGCCCAAGAAGCAGGCTGTGAATCCAGCCAAGCCCTGCATAGTACACCTTGCACAGCATTCATCATGTTTTTTGAAAGAAAACAAACAAATAAGAATTTATCATGGTGATACACAGAGCAGGAGGGTCAGAATACCTGTTTCTGAGCATAACTTGCTCTTCAGGTCACAGATTGGACTTGCTACAGATGCAGCAACTAGCTACTGACCAGACTTGGAATGGCTCTGGTGGAGGTGAGTGTTTGGGTGGGATTAACACTGAAAGTTTTACTGGAAAAACTGTGTTCTAAGGAGGATTATTTATTTTTTTTCTCTTTCCATGAGAATAAAGAGGGAAACCTGGAAGAAAGGCATGCAAACAAAAAAAACCAGAATGGAAACAGCTTTGTTGGGAAGTATAAAATGGGGTGAAAATCACAAGAAATCTCAGGAGGAGAAATGAGAGGCAGAATGCACAAAATAGCAGATTTGTTGGTCCTTTGACGCAGAGATAGAGATTTCAAATTGATTTGTGAGGGCTGAGGAATCCAAGGAGGAATCTGAATGAGACACTAAGAACAGCAAGAAAGTATAATTACTCTTATCATACTATTAGGGATGGATGAGAATGTAGGTAGGAGTGAGATCTGGGAAAAGACATCTCCACATGGTGGATTTCACCAATAAGCTGGAGGGGAGAGGAGAGATTTTTAAGCCTTATTTGCTAAGTCTTGGTAGTAACAGCTTTAACATGGAAAAGGAGCAGCCTAATACAACCCTAGGCCTGCTGTCTTGAGTTTCTAAGGGTAAAACTAAAAGGCAAGTGTGAAATTTGGTATCTCACAGGATGTTTGCACTTTGTACAGCTTCATCTGCTCAGAACAACTAGATGGCTGGAGATGGATAACAGCACAAGTGCAAAAGAGGTCACAGGGAAATACTCAGGCATGGCTCAAGGTGATCAGTACTGAAAGTTGCAGCTACCTTCAAAAAAGAATGAAACAGAAAAAATGGAAACTGAAAAATTGACACTGGTCTGGGGTTCAGGCAAGAAAGCAGAAGAAATAAGAGGGAGACCAGAAGATACGATTGTCTTCTCTCTGTGAAAAAAAAAAAAGAAAAAAATCTGTGAAGTGGGAAAAAAATTGAGCAAAGGTTGTTGTCAAACATCAGCTTCTGGTCACAGGGTTGTATGGAAATGACTGACTCTTCGTGGCTTGCTTAGAGGTCATTGTTCTCTAGTGCAGCAGACACAAAATATTCTTGTCAAATGGCTGATATTAACTGAATCAGGTTGAATTTGTAGTTTTGGGACAGTATTTATTGCCTTCTCAGGTAGTACAGGTGAAGTCTAGACCCTAGGGAAAGCTTCCTTTTCCCTAGGCAGCCACTGCATACAAGTGTTCTCCTTAAAAAATAAAAATAAATAAAAGACACGTCTTTAGTTCTCTCACTTTCCCCCTTTACTTAAGTCTCTGTTTCCACAGGGTGTTGTAGTTCATTGTAACCACCACCACTTGACCCCTTTGAGTTTGCCACCTTTAGGAACCTGCAGAGCTCAAAGCTTGTGACACTTTTAAAATCCTGGCTAGTCCTGAGTGACTGGCTCAGCAGCCTCTCTGCTGCTTTTCCTGCAGCTCTTGGCTACCCCACGGGATTTACACCTCGTGGACTCTTGGCCTTCCCTTGCAGACAGACAGGTGCTGGGACAGGCTTTGATGCTTTGTTCTTGGTGCTAAACAGCTGCTCAGCATGTCCCTGCACAACGGGTTTGCAGGGTTTATTCTGGCAAATTCCACTCCATATTCACTGCCCTTTTCCTCTCCTATCTGTTATGGGACATGGACATTGCTGTTATCTGCCTTCCACCTCCCCCTAACTCTCAGATAGTGAGTTTATGAAGAATGTAATGATCTGCCTGAGTATCTCTCATTCTCTCTGTAGCCCATTTGAATCACTCAATAAAAGCTGTGTAAGCAGTTTTAGGAATTGCCAAAGGAAGGGGAAAAAAGACCTCCTTCCCTATCCCCTGGTCTCGGAAAGAAACTCACCAGGCTGTGCAAGGCTTTTTACATTTTTGATCTGCTTCTCCCTTAATCTGAAGAGAGTGCTATCTAAACCAGCAAAGTGACAAAACACCTAATTCCTCTCTGATGTAACTTGTTCCTGTCTCTAAATTTCAGTGGGTTTGCACTGAGAGTGCACTTGGCTGCAGTTCTTCTACCTGACTGAACTGTCCTCCTCTGGCCTGTACTTGTCTTTGTTTAGAACAACAAAGCAGAGGCAGGAGTTAAACAGAAGCACACATTGCTGAGCAGGAAAAGTGTGCTGACTCCATCAACCCTTTAACATTTATCTCTTCTCCATGTTCCTGCTGTGCCACTAAATCCTTAAATCCTCTCTCTCAATTGAAAAACCTCAGTCTTCCCCACAAGTCATCAAACTCTTCTTTGTTTAATGACCTTACCTGAGATATTACTTCTGTGTTTACTACCTTGGTGAAATCTCACGGTTTGAATTCCCAGTCTGGCCTTAATTTTCCATCTTCATGCTGCTTGTGCCATTCTCACTTTAGTTTCCCACTCAGTTTTATGACTGTCCTTAACACATTTTCAGTACTTCTATAACTACACCTCTTTCTTTCAATTAATTAGTAAGACTTCTTCAAATAAATAATCTGATCCCTTCCTCTTTTAATTTTTCTCCTTTTCCCCCAGTAGACCCTGGCTTATGTTTCAGAAGGTTTTTGATTATTTGTAGCCAGCAAGGATTCCTAAGAAAGGCTGACTCCTATTTAGCTGTGTGAAATTGATGTAATGCATCAGGCTGCATGTTGTTGTCACGTAAATCTACATAAACCCTGAGTAATGCCACTGAAATCAAAGGAAAGAGATTTTTAATTACCTATCTCACACTATACCTTTCAAACAGTGGGTTTTATGTAATTTCAGAGGAAGAGATGCCAACTTTTTGAGCTGAAGCTCATATTGGAACATTTTCATCATCTAGGAAAACCAATTCAGCCTGCTAAGTTGTCCTAGCTAATATGCAGAACTCTCTCCTCAGCAAAAGCCCAGAAAAACAGCATTGGAGAACGGAGCTGTATGTTTACCAGCAACAAGGACAGTCACCATCCACAGTGGTGAGCTTGGAAATGGCTGCTCAGCTGCAGTGACTGCACCATTTTTCTCTTCTTCCCTGCCCTTAGCCTGGCTGAAGTGAAGAGCTCACCAAATGAATGCAGGACTGAACAGTGTTGAAGTCCTAGAGTGAGTCTCCGAAGAAAGACCTTTGGTTAAGGTGGACTTATTGCTGATCAGAGAGTAAGACAATGGGGAATGGTTGAATTCTTCCTCTTCTTTTCAGTGGTCAACACTCAGGATGTGAAGCAGCATGTAGGTTGCAGAGACCACAGCCAGGCTGTTTTATCTTCATTATTGAAGATCTGGTAGTTATATGCAGCATTTACAGACTGTAGGATGTCCTGGCAGCCTCTACCAAGGCTGTGGCAATATAGAATAATGCACATGTGCTTTACCTCATGGAAAACAGAAGTTTATGTCATGTGACCTTAAACACATTTGTATTCAAATGTCAGGTTTTCCTGTGGCTTAATCCTTTAATGTTCCCAGAAGACAGGCCCAGAGTTGAGTGGTACCTTTTATATATCTCATGACCTCTCCTGCTAAAGCAGTTGATGGCAATTTACTACAAATCCCAGTCAGTTTGAGGCCTAAATGTAATTTTTTTGTGAAAAATATTCTCTGTTCAAATTCGTCTTTGGTATAAACCCATTGATTTTTTGGTATAATTTCTGTTCTGCAAGTCTCTGCTTATAGTAGAAGTGGGCCTCCCATCTGCTTCAAGGATAATATTTTATGCAAATGCATCTTTTGAATAGAGGCAGTAAATAAAATCATTTGCTTCAGTGTGTCAGACTTTCAATAAATTCATCCCAAAATTTCAAATCCTTTAAAATCTCACACCATCCACCAACATTTCAGTGCTTCCAATTTTAGCATCTGCCAGCTTTGATTGTTGGCTCTCTCCCATCATGATGTTTTCTAATATCCTCATCATTTGGTCCTCAAGAATAAGGAGTTAGAGAAGGTCTAAAAATATCACGAAGGAAAGGATGTCATTAATTTCAGTCACTTCCCTGGAAACACAGACACTGCACATTCTGTTCAGATGTTTGTCCACCTCAGACCATTCAGCCTTCCCACAGTTGGTTCCCCTTGCCACCAAACAATTTGGCACTGCTGCTCGGGAGCAGAGGGAGCCTGGTGTGGCTGTCCCAGAGCCCTTCACACACTTTCTGCTCTCTAATATCAAAAGCTAAATATTAGTAAGATAATTCTGTCATTGCCTGGTGGTGACTGAGAAAATTATTTCCTTAATGTTTTGGTTCCTCATCTACTTTCTGCCTACTCTGTATCTATAAATAGGTTTAGTGTCATTTGAGCAGGGAACTACAGCTTCATGCTCAAGGTTTATTTCTGCTCCTCTAATCAACTGGTAATGGACTATGTTGTAACATTCCTCTGTATCAAAAGAAGTAGTCAGCATTTACTTTTGCTCCAGAGCCTGAAGATGTCCCAACTGTTTCAGAAAAGAAATAACAAACCCATTGCCAGAGAACATATAATCTGCCATCACCAGATTAAAGGATATATAATAGCACAGAGTAGGTGACCAACAGAAAATAGAGAGAACAGTGAACAGAAGATAACAAACCCAGCAATGGGATAATGTGTTTTCTGAGCAAGGCCATGACCCAGTGTCACTGAAACTATCTGAATGAGGAATTAGTCACATTACTTTCTTATTGGTTTATTCAAAAAAATATTTGCTTGGACCATTAACGTTGTTTCTTGTGTGCTTACCAAGGCAGGAAATAACTCTCTGAAGAGTTTGGAAAATGGTAAAGGAGATAGCTTTGTCCAAAATGAATTCTCCAAATGAGAAGGACAAGGCATGAGGAAGAGTGAGGTTGCTTAAAAATGAAGCAGAGAACTGTATCAAAAACACCCACTGGTGCCACTTGCTGAGTACCACTGCAAGACCACTGAAACGAGCTTTAATGGGAGATGGGATTTCTTCATAGTGGGTTTTTTTTTTCTTATGCACAGAAATTTATTTGAAAGAATTTTTTCAAATCTTTTCAGTTCAACAATGTCCTCCTGCAGTCAGATTGTTTGAGGTCAGGATTGTTCCTGTGTAACACTGTGCTATCTCTGTAGATGATTGACACCAGGCAAGACTGCACAGCCTTGGCAAAGAGGCCAGGGCAGCACTGCTGCATTATCTGTAGGAACATGACTCCTTCATTTCCTCATGCTGAGAAAAGGTTGGGAATAATGATCCAGCCCCTACTCAGCAAGGTCTCAGTCCTCTCACAACCTCTCTAATCTGCAGCATATTTAAAGATCAGACCACCTTCAAAGAATCACTTGACTTTATCTCTCCTAGTGTCTGTTCACACTGTCCTGGACAAACTATTTTACTGGATTTTATCTGCAAACTCACTGTGACTCATCCCGAATGTGGACACCCCCTCCTCCTGCCCATCATCTGTCATCTTCCTGGTTCAGCTCTGCTTCTGGTGCTGTTGCTGTAATTGCAATGGTATTTGCTGGAGGTCAAGATGAAATGTAGCTTCCCACAGTAACTGCCACTTCTCATCATTTCTTATGCATGTTCTGTTTCGGATTTCTAGGTCTGGCATTAGCCCCCTGCCCATGTTACTCAAATTGAGTATCTGTGGTTGGAGAACTGAAAAACAAATAACTTATGGTGTCATTGTTTGCACCTGAGAGTGTTCAAAATCCTGAAAGGAGGCTACTTAATAATTTTCAATTTCTAAATGTTTAGCGTGGGGAGCTTTTTTCACAGGTTGGTCAGTTTTCACTAGCCACTTGTTTCCTGCAGGATACCTCACAGACTGATTTGCTAAAGATTTATTTGGCACAAGCTGCTTATCTCCATATCAAAGGGCTTACAAGTCATTCAGCCATCTTCTCCACATTCAGCATGTGGAGAACTGAAACATTTCTAAGCTGCTCCTTTGTGAAGAAGAGTATCATGTACCTAGAGAATAGCAAGAAGTATGCATCCAATAGGGAAAAAAATACCTATAGTACTGAAAATAAAGTTTGCCATACTTGTAACACCGAGGTGGGAAAGCCTACATAATATCTTACTCATTCTAAAAGGGAAGTGAGTGTATTTCTAGTTCACAGGGGCAAATTTTGTAAAGGTTCTCTGAGGACAGGAAAACCAGATAACCCTCAGACAGACAGCCCTTCCGATTCAGATTTATTTAAAATCTAGGGACTAAGAAACACAAGTTCACAAGATAGAAACATTCATGTGGCATTTACTGTTTGATAGTAAGAAACGAAGTGAACCAAGGCCAAGATTCAGAACAGCATGTAAAACCTTGCTTAACTCCAGCTTTTCAGATCTTGCCTTCTCTAGCCTCACACTAAGTCCTGTTGCCCTCAGTTTCACATAGACATAAGACTTCTGTTGACACTCCTGGAAAAGTTATGCCAAAATAGACACAGTACAGAACAATTCAGAGGCAAGGTACTTTTAAAGTAGCATTACTAATTTCCCCCACGGTCTCTCTGTGCAGTCACAGTATCTGAATCTGCCTTACAACAGGTGAGTAATGCTTTGATATTATTTTTTCATTGCAAATCTTATCCACAACTAATTAAGCCAAAAGGAGAAGAAGTAAATGTTGCTTTTCTGTTTCAAATAAGAATTCACATGTTCTACCAGAGTGAATCTTGCCAAGAGGTGTCAAGCTCCATCTACTGGCTATTAAAATGAACTTGTAACTCAGCATGCTGAGTTTGGGGTCTATCAACATAAAAAAAACAAACAGGTAGATTCATTTTCTTTGTAGAATTTCAGTCCAGTTCTATTATGCTACATGTTAAACAATATGATTTAAATATAAGCAATATTTTCAAACTGTTATATGTCATTAGCTGAGTTAGGTGAGCACAGGAGAATAGACTTCCATAACTACTGCATGAGATGTTAGGCTAAGCATGAACAACGATTTCCATACAGCTAAACCAGAAAGGTTTCTAGTGCTCTATTTCTTATGGTGCTCACATCAAAGATTTCCACAAGGCTCTGACCTGCCTAGTTCACACTTAATTCAGTCATTGAAAGCACTCTTCAGTAGTATCAAGAGAGGACCAAGATGCACCTGTACCTGCACATACTTATGTAAAAAGATTAAACAGGGAAGGGAGATCTCCTTTCAGCTGCCATAAAGTGAGGGAGCAGGGCACACCAGTAGCAGCTGAGGAAATGTTGCCTGCAGAAACAGAGATGGTCTTGTCCTCTGACCAAGCAGACAAAGGGAATTTGTTTTCCACTGGCATTTGTTGTCTCAAATGCATTAATTCTATATGCCTTTTCATGTACTCTCTGCCTGCTTTCAAGCATAAAATCTCAGGGACTGGGAATAAATGCAACGACCATTTTGAGGCAAAGAATGGCTACTTGTAGCTGTAGTTTTTATGTCAAGTGGGACTTTTCATAAAGGAAAGATAACAGTACATCAGGCTAAAGTCATACTGGCTAAATGGGCACCATTTCAGCTGTAGTAGTTATGATAAAATAAAATCAGTCAACTGAAAAAAGAGAACAGCAAAGCTCATGGAATAGGCATCATGCACATTCAAATTACCTTCAAGATACTGAAGATATACATGGTTTGAAGAAGTATTTCTCCCTGAATCATGTACAATAAGTAGAATAGATTTTCAATCTCGTTGAGCCAAAAAAAGAAAGAGGCAGAGAGAGGGAACAGCCCTGCCAGGAATGTGATGCTCAGAAAATTCAACAATCAGAAAAGGCTGTGATTAGTGTGTTAATAGAACATAACATCCCATCCGTTTCATGTTTATTTACTTTTGAGGGAACATTCTTGCCTTAAATTGCATCCTGTTTCAATAAAAGCCACTATGCTGAAATCTTACATTTACCAAGATTAAGAAAGTAGGTCGACAAAGTCCCATTAATCTGCATCATGTGTCAGCTGAGTGGATGTGCAAGCTCTGGTTGGGACTGGGACTTCCTCCCAGTTCATCTCTCCTAGCTGCTGCCTTGTTCCTTTTCTGTTAGAGCCCTTTGTAAATCTTATCCTGCACAAAGCTGGAAATCCAACTCCTTTCCCCGTTTTCCTGTGGTTTGCACTATTGACCATCTACTTCACCCTCCAGTCTTCCTCCCCTTAGCTTTTACGATTCTGCCCTCTCCTGGCTAGTCTCCCTCCCTGTAAACCGTTTACTCCTTCCTTATGCAGGAGTCGACAGGAATCACGAAGGTCAGCTCTTGACCCATCTTTCCTCACTCTGTATTTCTATACCTATATATCCATAGTTATTAGAAAAGCAGCCAAGTCCTCATGCCTGAAAAATGCTGGTGACTAGACGTGATGTATCTGCTGTTTTTTAGCCAGCTTTGCTCTCTGGGGAATCGTATTCCAAAGCATAGGCTCATCCACAAGATCTTCCCTCTTTTCTTTTCTCAATCTTAGGAACAACAGCAATGTCGTTTCTGTCACTGAGGACAACATTCTAAACATTAGTTTTGACTTGGACCTTTTCATGGTGTCCAAAAGCCCTGGACTGATGCAGATAATAAACCAGAAGTCTTTAACTGAGAGAGTTACATCTGGAACCTATTTACCTTAAATTCTCTGTCTAACCAGCCCAAAAAGTTACGTTCAGAGGGCAAGCTAGGTCCTCAGAACTTTCCAGGGCAGGTTCTTGGCTTTGACACCTTTCTGAACTTGGATTAATAATCCATGCACATTCTGAAATCTCAGTAATTCCAAATGTTGATATTTTTCTGTAATTTTCGGATTTGAAATGGACTTTACTTTTTTTTTTTTTTTTTTAAGATATAAAATGTTAGTATGCAAAACAATGGTAAAATAATTGCCATAGAGTCGTAGACTTTTGGAGTGGTTTGGGTTGGAAGGGACCTTAAAGATCATCTAGTTCCAACCCCCCTGCGTGGGCAGGGACACCTCCCACTAGACCAGGTTGCTCCAAGCCCCATCCAACCTGGCCTTGAACACTTCCAGGGATGAGGCTTCCACACTTTTCAGTGCTCATACGTTACCCATAAAGGCAATTTTTTAGCAGTTTTATAGTACTGTCAATGGGAAGATTAATAAAAGTACCAACTGAGAATACTGTGAAAACATAATCAGATTTCTTTTTTCCCTTATATTTCTGTTTATCTTGTGGTTTAGACACTCATTTCAAGAAAAACTCCGTAATGATTAAACCTATTTTGGCCAGGTCTGCTCTTGGCAGCTGCTCCCCTGTCATCCTTTATCTGTTCCCAAATCCTTGGCAAAGTCATGAGCCTGGAACAGATCAGGATATCCTTCCTCTTTATCCTCATTCCATCTAGCTCAAAATCTCTGCCTTTGAAGTACCAGTGACATTTCTTACTGAAGACATCAACTTTTCTCAGACTAGCTGTGGAGCTGTGCTTTACAGAGATGTCCCTGACTGTCACAAATGGAATTGTCCCATTCATTCTTTTTCCTTTCCATTTTTATACAACTGTTCCCTACTCTTTGGAGGAGATTTCCAAGGATATCCTCTCCTCCAGGGTCATCCCAGGCAGTAAAACATTTAAGACAAATCTTGAACAATGATTAGGCTTTTGAGGTTCCTTTGTCATTGTTATTGGACAGGTACATTCCCCAGTCTGCTCACTGGCATTTTCTCTGTTTCATCTTATCCTCCAGCTCTCCAGTGGAGTACAAAATATCTTCTTTTTTTAAAAAAAAATTGTGCAGCACACATAAACAATACTATCCCTACACTCATGGTGTTTCAGGCAGGATTGAAATAATTTTATAAAAACAAAAGTTCACTAAAATTTAATATTGGTAGTTTTGTTTCTGTGAAGAACTCCATCCTAAATAGTGACTCTACCTGCACAAAGCAACCCTGAAGTCAGTGCCCTGAGACTACTGAAAGAAGGAACTCCACCCTGGAATACGATTTTTTTTGTCATTAATAACTAACTGAGAATTAAACCTAATTTTTAGCTGAGTTGTTTTATCTCCTAGATCTTGAAAGAGCACAATGAATGGATGGAGTAAATAAGTGAAATGGATTTCTATAGAAATAAAATTCTGGATATCTACATTTAGCCAATGGAGTAAGCTGATGTTGTTAGAGGCCACGAAAGAGGGAAACCAGCAAGTCAAGTGGGAAATACAAAGACTTAAAAATAAAATGTCTGTCTCGAGCTACACAATTTTCCAGCCTCAGGTCTTTGATTCACAATTCAGGTCTCTGATTCACACTTCAGGTCTCTGTTTTAGATACATGAAGGCAAAATCTTCTTCTGAAAACAAACAGAAACTGTAAAATTTCAGATGATATCTAAAGAGTAGACTGCAGGTATAAGCATAGTTGGCTTTATATGCAAATGGCAGAAGAGTAATTCATTGTATCATAGCTTCAAGTATTATGAAAACCTTGATGGAAAAAAGACTGAATACAGTATAGCTTTATATATCAATTTTACAGTCCAGCCCTTTTTTTCTTGTTCCACTGTTGAGTATTACCTTACCCACCTTCATTAATGTCATGGAAATGTCTGATGTATAAAGGATTTTCCTGTTGCAGCCTCTGACTGCCTTAAGTGTCCTGGGAGATGTGTAAGCATTTATTCAGCTGTAGATATGCAGGCAATCTCATTCAAGAAAATGGGACTAACCAACTGAGACTCTTCAGTTTATTACTGAGATCCTTAAATAGTCAGAATGTGAAAGAAACTAAATAAAAGGAGCATATTTCAGTAGTTTCATAATATTGAAACAGTATTCCAGTCATTTTTCTCAGAGTGCTCCCTGGGAAATGTTGGTATTTCCAATCACATAATTTGTCTTTGTTAAGAGCAAAATTCTCCTTTAGTATTTCCTGGAGCAGCCTAAGGCACTGATAATTTCAGAAGAAGAGAGCTCGTAAGTTAAATATGGGGAGCAACAGTGCTCTAGTATCCAAACAACTTTATGCTCTTTATTTTGCTTTGACAACTTGTCATGAGCAGGCATTTTTCTTCAGAGCAATCTGGATGAGATAGAGGCAGAAACATTTGGAGAATCTGGGCCTAAAGTCATCTGATAAGGAAGCAAACCCTTTGCCTCCAGAAGACTGGGGACAACTTCTCATTATTTCTGTAGTGGAAGATTACATGTAGCTGGGGAGAACTCACTCCTCCCCTGCCACTCAAAGCACAGGGGAATAGTACAGATTGGCAGTACTTCATCTTCCCAACTCCCACCTCCACAAGTAGACATCCAGACTGAATATGGGCTTCAAGAGTATTCTGATAAACCCTGACAGCTCATCAAAATACATAGAGTGTGATGAGAGAAAAATGCAAGAATAGTAAAAATACTTCATTTTTCTTAATCTGTTACCTCTTTATTCCTGTTGTCCTTCTTTCCCATTAAAAACAAGGATTTGAACAGCTGTAGTTAATACAGGAATATATCACAGGGTTTGCTACAGAGAAGATTTCATCTGTATTTTATGCTAATTTTTGCCCTACCAGCTGTTGATGCATATTTTAAATCTACAGAGTGTTCTGCTGGGTGTATTTTAATGTGCATAACTTATGCTCTGCAATTGTCTCAGCAGTTTTCTCTTTTGCCCTGACATCTTCCCCTTCCCATCATCATCCTGAGCGTCTCTCCAAAGCTCTCTCCATCCCATTGCTTGGATCATGGTCCTCCTCTCTTTCAACATTTCCATGTCTCTTCTATATCAAACAAAAAACACTGGTTGTCTTCACCTCAAAAGCCTTTCAGAACCCTAACTTGCTGATCCCCGGTCACTTTTGAAATACAAACAGGCAAAGACAATCTCATGACATTTTGAGACTAAAAAACTTGTTTTCTTCTGAACTGTAATTAAGGAGAATAAGTGTAAGAAGTCTCTCACTTCATCTTTTTCACACTTGCTGACCAAACTTTCCCTGGGAAATTTTACTAGATTTTTGTTTTATTCTGATATGAAATGTTTGACTCCAGTTAAGAAAACATACTTTGATTGAAATGCATTTGGCTGAAACTATTCCAAAGCATCAGCTCTAATCACCTCTGACCTTTAATCAGCCTCCCACTGCAAACTTTTTACATTTAAAAAATTTAGTCTGGCCTTCCTCCTCCCATGCTGTCCTTTAAATACTTACAAAGCTACTTCATTCTCCTCCTTCTGATCTCTCCCTTGAGAGGAGGAAGGCTTATGAAAAACTGCATTCTGGTTGGGCCACTGATTCTTTGACCCCACTGCCACCTAGGCTGAACAGCTTTATTTCATTGTTTCCCCCTTTTTGGAATGCCTTCCTCCTGCTTGCCATGGACAGGCTCAGGCTGAATGCTGTGATGAATGGGCCACCTTTTAACTCGGTGCTTTTCTTGCCCTTATTGTCACAGGTTTCTCATTCTAGTCTCTATAGTATCCTGACCATAGTCACAATCATGTTTATAAAATAATTTTCCCTAAAGGGCAGTCAGGTTATGAATGATGCTGTACAGTGATATTAACAATTCCAAAGAAATTAACGCAGCAAACCAAAATAAACTTGCAAGGTCACTTTTTTGGAAAATACCTTTCAGTGAAGCAGAAACTTTAATTTCAGCAGGAACTTTCTCTAGGAGAAATTTCTTAGAATCAGGATGAGAGTTCTGGTTAAAAAGACAGGAGCCTACCTGATCAGAATACTGGTGCTAGGTTTGTATTCATAGCATTCAAATTCAGTTCCCCACTTGGCCTAATTTGGAGAAGCAGGTCCACTGGATGCTGGCCTTACATTGCTCTGGGTTTCTTTCTTTGTTGCTCCCTTTAAAACAATTCTTCAGGTTCTGGTTTCATTCTAGAGGAAACCCAAACCTGTCCATGAAACTGTCAAATCTTTCCAAGAACAAGAAAAAGGTTTGGGTTTTTTTAATGCACGTTCAATTGCAAGTATCAGAAGATGGTGTTGTGGGGCACATTATTCAATATTATAATCAATACTATAATCAATATTATAATAAAAATTATATCAATTCTGAGCCCCAAACACAAATATGTTGTAGTTGGTCAAACCTTGTCCAGCTGTTTCCTGGAGCCCTATTGTGTACTGCAATAATCATCATTACCTGGAAGACACATTGGCAATCTGGGATTGCATCCCAATGATTTTCTGTTCTCTCCACAGAAGTGCCATTTTACACCCCCCTACAATTAGGATGTGAAGTGACGTGTGTATGTTGTGGTAGATAATATAATGAACTGCAGAAATGTGACCTTATATTCTAACATGGATGCAAAATCATGTCACACGTATCTGCGAAATGTCCTTTGTGTGCTCACAGAAAATTAGCTTGCTAATCCAGAACACTAATTGGGTGCATATATTAGTGTGTTTGTACACAGATGCACACAGGATTTGAAATCTAGACAGCCCAAACAGAAAATCATATTGCACTTCAAGTTTAAATTATTTTATGCTCTCCTGCTTTAGCCCCCTGAAAATCCCAGTGTATTTTTTGCAGCTGTCCCACCCCATTTTTTAATTAAGCATTGGTGGAAGAAAAAAAGTCCTGAGTTGCATCTGTATTAGAAAAAAAAAAAGGAATGATGTGAACATCCAACAGAGAAACCAGTTTCCTCTGACTGTAACAAGCTCCAATAATTGTAATAAATCAGTTTCTTGTTCAGTAGAATTTAAAAAAAAATAAATTAAAAATGGTGGTGTTTTTTTTCCAAATAAAATATGACTAAATGGCAAATGCTAATTTTCTAACAAAAAAAAGAGTATTATTCCAAATTAGTATTTCAACGTCGAGGACCATTTTTGTGTCATTTTTTACTTCTTTTTTAAATTTACAAAATGAAAAGTTACCTTGAAGTGTTGGTTTGAAACAATGCATGAAAATGCTCAAACAAATTGTTTCTTCATTTCAGATGAGAAAACCTGATTTATGTTCTAATGATTTATGTTCAGTTTTGAACCGTTTCCGTTTAGTCCCGAGTAAGACTGTCAAAATGCTTCTCCTCCCTAACTTGTTTTGCTTTCTGTGCACAGATGGATCCTGTCCAATTGTTACTGCCCACACAGAAATGGCTGTGGAGATGCAGTCATCAGCACCAGCGCGATTCTTGGTACCCAAATTCCTCCTGCTGTCGCCAGGTGGCAACCTCGACATATTTCAGTGAAATAAAAGTTTCGAATGTGAAGTTAATGTGGGCGTTTGTGAATATTTTTCTTTTTGCGGTGGTTTCTTTGCTGTACGCAGTCTTCCTGACTCTGTCTCCATCTCAGTGGTCTGCAGTCATTTCTAGCTGCCCCCACTCTGCATGTGGCCAGGCTCAGGTCAGCTCCTGCTGCTGTCTGCAACACTTTAAATGGACATCTCTACTTCATGGCTAAAAGGACTGATGGCTAAAGTCATGAGCTGGGATGATTCAGTGTGTTTCTTCGGTCCAACTGAAGGCCAAGAATGGAGAATTCATTAGATAAATCCTGGATAACATACTCTATGCCCTCTTTTCTGGGCTTGTATGCAGAGAAGTTTGTGTGCTGTGGTTGCACAGGAGCTGTGTTGCAGAAGCACTGCTGCACTGCACACTGAGCTGCTCCTTCCTCCCCTTCCCCGTGCCTCCCCTGACAGGATGAATCCAGTGAGAAAAGAAAAGGTTCTCTCTCCTGATCCTCTTCACACCTGTGAACATGTGCCTGAGTTAACGATCCTTCTTAATGTTTTCTTCTGCGTGGTTTAAAAGTCATCAAAGGTCCTCTGCAGCTTCAGCAGAGGGGGCTAACAGGAGCCTTCCAGCATCCATGGGAGATGAGGTACAAGGTACCTGTGGGGCCAGGAGGCTGCCTTCACCCTTGTAGGTGACCTTGCTTTCAGATGCCAGCCAGACAAAGCTTCCTCCATCTAACTCATGTAGGAAGTAACAGCAGCTTCTGTAGCTTTGGGCTACAGAAAGCTTGAATAAGCAAAAATACACAGCCTTGGCATGCAGAAGCCCAAAAGCAGTACCCCTAATTCCCTTTCCCTGATGGTGTTTTCCTCTGCTGCCTGGCATTTCATGGGGGAAGGGAGGACACAGGGCATTTGGCTTCCCATTAAGATGTACATGAGCTACAAAACAAGATTGGGAAATCAGAGAGTTTGCTGGTGATTCAGAGCTAAGGAGTGACAGCTGAGTGAAAGGGAAGGCGTGATGTCCTCAGAAAAAGCAGAATTTCACTCTGCCAGTGTTATAACCTATCTAGAAAATAAATGATTAGGAAAAAACCAACTGAACAAATGCTGCTGTGAAGAAAAGGGAATGGTTGGAAATAAAATTTAAAAATATATATACATGAGTGAGGATTGTCTTCTAAGCAGCATGGGCAAGGATGAGGGCAGAATGGAGGTCACCCTGGGGTTGGAACAGCCCTACTTTTCTCTTTGGGAATGTGAGCCACCAGCCTCAGGATCAGAGGAAGCATAGCAGGGGGTAACAGCCCTCCCACAGCCGCCTGCCAGGCTCCATGGGGGGCACCTGGGGCCCAGGGCTGAGGACTGCTCCAAGGATGGCCACTCAGCACCATGTAGTCATGGAGTTTAATGTACATACACTGCAAGCTGATGCCTCCATCCCAAGTAAGTAATACTCAGCTATACAAGGACTATGAGACTGCATTCTTAGCTGTCTTCTGCCCAAGTTTTCCCTAGTTTTATATGAAAACGCCAACATAAGCAAAACTACATAATGTTAAGCATTTACTTAGTGGCTTATTTTTTAAAAGAGCTGAGTATTCATTAGCTTTCTTGTAGCCAGCAAAAAAAACAAACAAAAAAAACCCAAACAAAAACAAACAAACAAACAAACAAATATTTGCTTAAAAATTTGGTGGCTTAATCCACTGGTTAAACTTCTGGGGATCTTATCCTTACTTTTTAAACAAAGTGAAGGAAACACTAGGTATAGCAGCAGTGCTTCCATTCTCCAGCATGCCACCATGGTCATATTACTTCTGCAAAGAAAATAAGGTAGGTCTGAAATAGAATTAAGGACTCAAATATCTCTGAATTTTCTAGAAGAAGCAAGAATCTAAATCCAAATTTCAGAGCTAGTTTCATAGCACAAGGCCAAATCTATGCCCTGGTCAGAAATATGCTTAAACTTTGGGGTTTTCTGGCACCATGAACCATGGTTCTGAGTTTAGTGCTTGAGCCATCTTTCATTTACTGTTATCAGATATTTACAGGAGGAGATTTCCACCACCCCAAGCACCCTACACCTTTGGGTAAGAAGATAGAAGCTCACAGAGAATGCCACATTGCACAAGAGTGTGATGTGAGAAGTACTAGTAAAACCCTAGCTAAGTCGTCACCTGTGTTTAAACACCTTCAGCTGATGAAAGTCCAGGATGGCTTTTTAAAACTTCCCATCCTGAAGACCTCTACGTAGCCAAGTATATTTTTCTAGTCCTGAAATTTATGCACAAATCAATTACAAATGCAACTCACATTCACATTAAAGATTACATCAAATCAGCCCTTCCAGATCTTGGATCCTAGTTCTGGAGGATATATCTGAATTAACATCATCTGAGCTGAAGATTATTCCTAAATACTTAGGGATGATGCATTTGGGATAGCTAATTGTAAGATCTGAAACCTGTAATGAGCTCCAGATACTCACACAGATGGTACTCCAGGAACATTGTCTTCATTTTCTTTCTCATTTCCTTCCCTTTTAATAAGATGTTCCTATAATTAAACTAGCCTAAGGCTTGATTCAGCGGGTAATAACTCATGCTGAGGTTCAATGAGGGCCTGAAGCTAAATATGCTTAGATATGAATAATACACAGTTATTTCCCCCCTGCTGTTTTTACTGCCATATCCCCTGGCTTGTTTGAAATGGGTAAGTGAACACAGAATTTGTGAAGCCAACAACATTGTCTTCTGTCGAGGAAAGTGCTTTCCCTGCCTCCACCCTACCCATCTTTGCAAGCCTGAAGTCAAATCAGACTGAGCCCTGGCCAGGATGGCCTTCAAGGCAGAGACAGTCCTCATCAGAGCCTGCACAGCACCTGAAGGTGTTGCTGCATCCAGAAGGGAGGCTAATCCTCCAAACATGTACACTCACAGCTAGCTGCAAGTGTCTGAATAGCACATTCATGTGTTTGAAGTCATACACATGCACACACACTTGCAAGGATGGGGCCCTAATTGGAGGTCGCAGCCAGCTGTCCACGATTAATGAAGAGGGCTCATTAGTTGGCATGGAAACCAGCTCTGCACATGAGCCAACTCAGGAGCAGGCAGAGCTCTTGCTGCTGAAGTCACAGGGAGGTAAAAAGGTTTTCAAGGTTTTCTTCCTTCTTTTGTCAGATCCAAAAACCAGGAATGTACAAAGCCCAAATTATTCACCAGATGAATTGCTCATGACTTAAGAAAACCTCTGAATGCAGAAACTTTAAGGATGTCACAATTCCTCTGATTTAAAATTATTGTCTCCTGCCTCCTTAAAAAAAGTCCTTAAAATCCTTTTTGTTCCTTGTTTTTTTGGCCAGCTAACACCCTAGTCCTATTTGGGAGACTGTTTATGAAACCCTAAGGTAACCCTGAAACTGTAATCATTGTGTGATGAAAAAATCTAGCAACAGAAATCCAGCTGATAAATTAAGAGCCTACGACTGGAGATAAAGATGTGGATGTTGTTTAGTGTTTTTTTATTGCTCAGGACTTTATATTCTTAAATCATTATGCAGTTATTGATACTGTAACATGTTTGTTCTTGGCTGATCTATGCAGAACTGAGGTCAACCCATGGCATTTATAAACATGCCTTGTTTAGTCTTGGGTTTTATCCCACCATAAAAGCGAGCGATTAATAAGTAAAAGAAAAAACTGGCCACACAAAGGACAAGCTTCCAAAATCAAGATGCTGGGTGTTTTACTCTGGTTTCAATACCAGGGCTTCAGAGACTTACAAGTGCTTTTAAAGCTTAAACTAGAAGAAGCACATGTGTGCTTGTATACTGGGAACCGACAGAGCTTGCCCACTCGAGCCTGGGATTAGGAGTGTGAATTGATCCCAACGCTCTGTCATCGGTGCCCAGAGCTCAGTCCCAACTGGGCCTGCCACACACAGCACTTGTGGGTTCATGCCACCCCTTCTAAAGACAGCCAAATACGGCCAAGGAGCCTTTGCTCTTGTTTCAAGCTCATTAGATGAGTGATGACAGGTTATAGTAGCAGTCCCTGGTGGCCAGACAACAAGAAAGGCCCCCAACTGCTGCTGTCCACTACAATTGCCGTTGAATGCAGCCAGCTGTTGTAACAGCAGCGCCGCACGAGGAGCAGACCTCCCTGTGCTCCGGTTTAACGAGCTTCGTGCATTTTCTGCAAGTTCCCTGCAAGATGCTGCTCAACCGTGAGACTTTGTGCTGCTGCTGCAGCATATGGCTAAATCCTCTGACTTCTGATGTTGGCCTTCATATTGGCAGAAGCACCTTCCTCTTAGTTGTTTCCTGTCTTCCAGTCTGCTGAGTCTGAACTAAATCGAATATTGGCAGGGAAAGAGAAAGCACTTGGCTCTCCTCACATCCCCTGTGTCTCTCCAGACTGACTGCTCAGGTTTATGCTCCTTATTTTGAGAAAGGGATGGAGGGAAATACCAACAGGAGGATTTTGTTTTCACAGCCTGCTTCATATATAACAAAGATTCAAGATCAATGTGCATCCTGAATTCATTTTTGCAGAGCAAGCAGTGGATTTGCTCTTTGTGGGGAACAACTGAAAGTATTCTTTCTCTCTGACCCTTCAGGAAAAATTAGCACACTCTAAATATTTGTAAGAAGTGTGCCCACAACCCCAGAATTCTGGTTTAAACTTTTTTTTGCCAGTTTCGCTTCTTTGCAACCAGTTTTACTAGAGATAACCTGGAGAAAATGTAAAAATGCTCTTTCTCTCTCCCTTGTTTTAAAACATTCCCATGCTGAGTATTCAACCTGTGAGATGAGAACTCATCCAAGAAAGAGTGCTTTCTGGAGAGTAGTTTAATGTTGGTGTCTTTTAAGCATCAAAAATATATGGTTACCTCAGCCTAATCTCTAATATGGTCTTCATGTGTTTGTCTGGTTTCATGGGCTGTAAGCTTATCTAGGCTCAAGACTGGCAGCACTTCCCTGCACTCACATTATTTTCAGAATTGCTGAAAGATACCTATCTTCATGAGTCAAAACTCCCTAATCTGGGGAAGCATTGCAGTAGCCCCAGTGCTCCAATATTCTGAACAATACAATCACAGTAGACTTCTGAAGGATTTTGGCACACATAATTTATGGGGTTGTATTGTAAAGTATTAATAGAATCAAAGAATGTTAGGGGTTGGAAGGGACCTGTGGAGATCATTGAGTCCAACCCTCCTGCCAGAGCAAGACCACCTAGGGCCTTTATTCAAGATGAGGAAAATCTTGTAGACTTTATTTGCCAATGTGCCAATAAAGTTAAGACCTCTGTTTCTGCTTAATTTGCCAGTGGTAGGTATAAATACATATCTACCAGCACCCGGTCCCATTTTCCAAATTTGTTTTAGCACAAAACTAGAGAAAGACTTCTTAACTGCTTCCCAGTGTGCAAAAGCTTCTAAGATTATGTGGGAAAGATTTGGTTTCTGTTTTGTAGATGTGTTGATTCATTGCTCTCAAGTTTTTCTAGTAAAACATCACACATTATTCAATGCAGATGAAGGCAAGGCAGAGAGCCAGGCACAGGGCATGGTTTGAGAACACGAGGAGGCCTTTGTGGTTCTCAAAGTCCTGTTTTAAAATGATTTGCCATAATAGCAACGCTGTTTTGAGATACTGCAACCATTTCCTTATTTCAATCACTTGCTTTCTGCTCTCAGAGAGACAAGGATCTTCTTTCTTGTAGAGACATTTGTAATGATGCGAGAATTATCAAGAATCACTGAATAAAGTACTGCTCTAAATCCATACAGAAAAGAATCCATCCTGATAGTGTGTGGCAGTGAGAGGTTTGGTATCTTACTGGCTCTGAGTTAACACCTTATGAGAAATGTGACATTTTGTCACATTACTAGTTACTACTAATTTTGTCCCAGTTATGAAAGTACTTTCACCTTTCAGTGGAAAGCTATTCTATGATAATTTTAAGTCTTGATTTAATTTTCATTATTTCCTCAGCCATGCTGCCTTCTTGTAAAGGAGATCTGATGTCTTGGTTGTTCTTGTTTAGTGTGAATACTAAAACATGCAACTGTGGCACACAGTGCAGACTCCGTGTTCCTAAAACACACCTGGGAATGAATTCTAACTCTAGGGAAGTTAACAGCAGCTTCTCTACTTCAACAGAGTCAGGATTTGCTCCTAGTTGCTTTGCCCTCCTATGCATTCCTCATACCTTGATGCAGACTCACAAGGTGCTTCACATTGAGTCTACAATTTGTATTGAAATAAAAGAAAGGAATTTCACTTTAACCCTAGTTCTAATCCTAATGGAAAGCAGTAACTTTTTATGAACAATTCTGTTACCGTGCTATTAAGTAGGTTAAAACACACTGCCTCTAGCATTTGCAGCAAATATTTGCTTTTGGAGTATCTGGGAACTCCACAAGTTTCTGAGTCTTATTTGAGATCTCAAAGATTTAAACAAAAGTAGTCTTCCTCCGTTTTAATTTTGATGCACAACTCTATTTCCCCTACATTTAAGTCATTCAATATGCCAAAAGATTATCCACTTTAAAACTAATTCTGTGGTTGCATGTTTTTCCAGCAGTGTTCACTGAGGCCTCACTTAACTGCATCACTATTCAAAGTCTGATGTAAATTCCTCACACATTTTTATGGTGCTTATTACTACCACAGCTAAGTGCAACACAAACATGAACGTGTGTATATTCACAACATCTTTATGAGGTGACAAAGGGGTGCTATACTGTCATTTTACAGCTTACAACTGAGACAGAGAGGTCATATCAATAGTATTCACTGACTGTAGGCACTCAGTTTGAAACTCTTAAGCTCTGATTTTTTAGAGTGTAAGTATCACATAGCACAGGCATTTTCAAGGGAAATGCTTAATATCTTTAGTTATGTCTGCAAGTGCTTTGTTTTTCCACAGAACTCACTATCTCAAGTCAGGCACCAGATAATAAGAAATACAAATTTTTAGCATTATACAAGAAAGATCAGATCAAAATGATCCTTGGGAGACCAGGTAATGAAGGTCCTGTTTCACTGAGAGGCATCATGTCCCAAAGAGCTACTGCCTAAACAGACAACACAGACAGTGGAAGAAGAAGGAAAGCATTATTTCCATTTTGTCAGACATTAAAATCATGGGCAAATATGGCAATTCTTTTCAAAAACACATACAAAATGTCACTTTCCACTTAGCACTCAGGAAATCTATGTGAAATACAGGTATAAAAGGCAAAGATCAAAATGACCAGAGGACAGGGTGTAAGCACATGCTTCCTTTGCAAAAGAGCTGGAATGGAGGTGCTGTCACTTTGTAGGTGCACACAACTGCTGAGCTATTTCTTGGCAGCTGTATGCCCTAAAACCGAGGTAAGATGAAGAAACATGCAAGGGCTCTTGGAAAAATGCTATTTGATTTATTTTTTTAAAATGTGAAAACTTAAATTGAGCTGCAGGGCCTGTGACCTACAGTTTATATAACTGACAGGATGAGGATTTTTGGCTCCTCCTGTCAGATCTGTAAGGGAGGATCTAGACCCAAAGACCAGTGCCCAAGTCACAGGACCATTCTTCTCTTGAGGGGTGAAAGCTGATATTAAATACAGGTTTCCTCTCCAGAGTAATTAGTAAAGAGATGAGCTGCAGTCAGGAGCACAACAGAGTTATTCAGAAACACCCAGGAGGTGATCTGCAGTAATTCCAAACTGTTTATCACTCTCATTCACTAAAAACATGTTACTTGAGCAGAAGCAAAGGAAGGAAAGCAGCAAATGCTGTGTCTAGCATTGTTACTCATTTCCCTGGATTACACTGGTGCCCTGAATTAAATCCCCAAAACTAACAAGACACTGTTTCCCAGAAAACAGTCTCAGACTAGCATGTTTTTTCAGAGTTATTTGCATTGGTGTTTATTTCGTGTGAGCTGATGAAAGTCCCAAGGGTTTACCTCTGACAAAAAGGGTGGGACAAACACACATGAGTGCCCAGCAGCAAAACTCAGCTGTGGTGAGGCTGCCAAAGGAGATAATTCTGCCAAGTGAAATGGCTTCCAGGCTGTGCACTTGTGTGTCAAAATGACATTGGTGTATTTTGACATAAGTGCTGTCTTTTATCAGGGATAAGCTTCAAAGCCCCAGAGATGGAGAGATGGGAAACTGGAGGTTGACAGAAAAAATAGAAGTTGGCAGAAAAACAGAAAGAGAATTTGTTAAAACAAACCCAATGCTCCAAGAGCCAGCAATACCTTCAAGGGTTGATTTAGAGCAAAGGATCTTTTACTGCTGTATGACCATGAGACAACTTAGATGCTTACCTAAATAAAACTCACCAAGGGACTCTATGAAGCAGGGAAGCACTTCAATTTCACAGCTTGAGGAATGGATGCATTCAGAGGTGAAATTATTTGCCAAGGTTTATACACGTTGCAGGCCACCAATAATACCAAGACCTGGATGAGGCATTCTCAGTCCTAACCTGGAGCTGAATCCCCTAGTTCAGCTCCTCCTTGGCCAGTAGAACTATTGTGGATTTCTAGTACTGTGACTGTACTCACAGGTCTCTGGGTTGGACACTTACCCTGAACAATCTTTTACTGATTGGTTATAGGGTACCTTGGGAAGCTGGATTTGTGACTTGGAAACACAGAAAGAGGAACATGTAACTTGGCTTGCAGCAGTTATCACTGAAGTTTCCTACCTCTTTGGTTAGCAACACAGAATTTCCATGTATTTCCATGGGCCAAGACCTTGCTGAATGCAGTTAAAGGTTTCTAACTTCACATCAACAAAACTGCCTGTCGGGGTGATTGTTATGTCCAACAAGGTAGGTCATTTCCCTCCTGTGTGTCTTCCTCCTCTTATCTCTGGTGACTCGAAAAGCACATAGGATTCACAGAAGCTAAAACTAAAATAACAACCTACATCCGGTCAACCAGGTCATCTCTGATCTTTAGGTCAGTCCCCTTTGACAACCACACAGTCAATAAAAATGCTCAAAGATGACAGGAAGTTGAATTCCTCTGTCCTTTTCACAGGCTTGAAGCCTGCAGAAGGCAAAAGTATAATTTTCAGCTTCTTAGACAAATTTCAGCAATCAAAGAAGAAGAGTGCTGCCAATTATAGAGGACATGGCTTCCTCTGACAGCTGTGTATTAGCATGACTGATGTCAGCTCTCCTCTGCTAGAGTCCAGAAGCTTCTGCAGGGCACACATGAAGATCAAAGACTTCTATCTCAGGCCTCTACCTCAAAATATTTACTTGCTGTCATCTGGAGAGATAGAGAGAAGTCATGGCCTCAACATCTGACAACTCACTTGTGATGCTACTAATGTGTCCCATTTGCCATTTATGTCACCAGTGATATAAATAGGATATTGCAATGCCTACAGAAGAGTAGTTTCCAAACAGAGATAGCTAGATCAAATCCAGCCTGGATAAGGAAAAAGAAATACAGCCAGGAAGGAGGGATCACTAGGAAAATGGCCCTCCATGAAGTACATCTACAGAGAACAAGACCTGAGGATCAATAGACTCAAAGACTTTTTTGGTTCAGGTAGGGCCTCCAATCCTTAAACTCAGGTATACAAGCTCAGATTTGATTCTCACGTTGTTGTCATTGCTTAATGCCACACAGTCCAGCACAAAGGCTGAAGAAAACATTTCTTCATCTCATTTAGTAATATAATTATACATTGCAATATCATTGCTAAACTAAGCCAGGAATCACTGAGGTAACAGATCAGCTCCACAGCAGTTTAGGAGAACATTTTGAGGCAAATAAAGAATATTACAATTAAAAAAAAAATAAAATTACAAATATTAGCCATATGGCCCATGAGTGAAAGCCATCTTTTAGAGAGCTGCTTGTCTTCTCTCTTTTAAAGCTATCTTTAAGTTTCTCATAAGCAGGATTTTGCTGTATAGCACAAGGACTAGTATAGCAGTTGCAGCACAAGCTAAGGGACAATTCTGAAACAGTGTTTGTGTGCAGGTGTGTATGCTGCTGCAAAGATTTCCAGACAAATTCTAGTAATTAAAAAGTTTGCACCAGGTCCACAAAAGCATTTAGATATTTCAATCCCATTAAAATCCTGTAGTGAATCAACAGGAGTCCAGTGCTTGTTCCCAGTCAGTGCATCTGAGCACAGTCCTCCCAGTGAGATTGGCAATGACCAGTGAAGCCAGTTGCCACAACATCCAGGCTCATTTGAGAGAGGATGACAAGTTTTAAGTAGACTGGATTTGGGAATCCCTAATTTTATGCCTTCAACAGTACTCTCAGTTTTATTTAAATGCCATTTTGTTAACCTCTTTTCTAGCCTGCTCAGTACATGACTTGACAGTCATTGAATATGAAGTGAAAAACACAAGTCAAGACTCTTAAACTGTGCTACTGGCTGCAATATTTAAATTCTATCTATAGAATCAGGCATCATAAACTGAATTTATCTTTTATACACCTCCACTGACCGTAATGAAACAGTCAATTGTTAAAATTGACATTTCAGATCTGGACATCTGGAATTTTTATTGATTCCTAAAAAAATTTTACTCTAGTCTTTCTCTGACCCAGGAAAACAGTGATATTTGAGGGTATTTATTTGAAGGTATGTTGAATTCATATTCCCACCATTAATTCATAAATCGTAGAGCTTTTTTTTTTTTTAACTGCTCGTGGAATGGAAGTCAACCTGTCTGTTGCTCCCAGTACATTTTGCAGCCCTTTGATTTTCTGGACTTTTGCCAAAGCGTGGTATTGTTCAGACCCTTTGTCTTGCCATTAATGTTCCTACTGTTACCGTTTTGTCTGTTGGGTCAATGAGATTAGATTTCATTAGCACAGCAAACTGAAAAAAAAATACAAGTTATTAGATAATCATTAAAGCACATCTGTTGCTTTTTTCAGAGTGCCAAAGTCTGAATTCCATTGAACTAGTGACATGGCACTTGACCAGCACTTAGTTCAGCTATGGTCAATGAGCTGCAAAAGGATTAAAATATTAGCAGTTATTTGATTCAACCTAATCCCTGGCAGTTTTGTTTAGATTGCAAAGAAAGGTGCCTAGAGCAAAAGAGAATGAAACAATTGCAGTAAGAACAAGCTAACATTTTTGAGGCCATTCCACAAATGGTGCTATACTGGGGCTCCACTTTGGTGTTGGGCCAAGACATCAACTCCTTATGTGCTCTAAATATGCTTTCATGGACTTCCATCCTGAGTCTGTTCAAAAGTCCCTGAGAACTTCTCAGCCTGAAAGTCTGGCTGTTAAAGAATGGAAACAGGAATTCACTCCATCCTCCATACACCCCCAGTGAACAGCAGTCTGGGCTATGAATTAACATCATGGCTCAAAAGTCAGCTGCTTTTCTTTTTTCAGAATCTCTGCTAAAACATCCTGTGGCAAGTATTTTAAATCACAGGTTTTTTAATGCATCATTTTTGTCTATCTTTTTTATACAACTTGTATATGTTATGTATAAATCTTTACAAAGTATTGGAAATGATGTTTTTACAGACAAAAACTAGTATTTCCAAAGCTGCCTTCAGAGAAGGAAGCACCAGGATCCCATCAGATGTCCCATGTGTTTTAAACTTCAAGCCTTATCATATAAGCACTGGACATATGTAATCAGGCAGCTGCCTGTGCCTAATTCTACAGAATTATTTCAGAATTTAAAGAGGAAAAACATTTGATCATTAAAAAACCATCACATATTAGGCCACAGACATCTAGGAGGATTTACTTTTCTTAGTTAATGATCTGGATTACTGAAGTCACTGTTGCTTTGGTGTGACTGTCATCAGCTTATTGAAGACTTGAGATGCTTTGTGACTTATTATAGGATGCCTGATTTGCTTATTAAAGATTCAAGCTATTAAAGTCATACACAAAGGTGAATTCTCAGATGGATTTCTGCCATACCTGACCACAGCAAAAATCCAGCCATATCATGTAACCAACACAGACATTCATGGATGCCAAACACCCAATCCATCGTCCACTGAAGACATTCAGCTTTTTCTTCACTGCTAAAGGTATGTGTGGAAAAGGAAGCTGAGAGTTCTGCTGGAACTGGGTTTGTCAGGTAAATGTTGCCTTTCTTTAGAAGGCTTTTTCCAAGTGGAAACTTAGAAATTCCTCTTTTAGCAACGTAAATGTGTGAGGAACAAGACGGATTTCCCCTTTGTTCATGTTAGCTGGTATTCTTCAACGTGTTTTTTTTTACCTAAAAAACATCTGCAAAACCAAACCACTCTGATGTTCTTTGGAAACTTCACTATCTGGTTAAACTGTTACTATATGTAGTTCAGAATTTTTTTGCTAGCTATTTATTGCTGCATTTCAAGCAAATATGGAGAGATGGAAATTCTATTGCACTGAGTTTGATACTGATGTTATGAAAATTTAATACACATATACCAAGGGGAGAGAGGGGTTAAGACATGTCAAGTTTAGCCAGAGACATGGATGTACATTCACAAGTGATCCATTTTTTATTTGTAATCAAATCACTGTCTCAGTTGTCCTTTTCTTCCTGACTTTTCAGCACTGCTGCTACTCTCCCATGTAACTATTCCTGTTCTTGCACTCATTAATCCCAATAAATGGTTGCTCACACAGTTTCTCTGCATGGTACTCCTGGAATATGCCCTCTCACGTATTACTCACCTGAGATATTAGTAATAAACAAGATAATTATGAAAAGCTATCAAATCCGTAACAGGTGGTGAAAGGCAAAGAGGAGATAAACCCCACAATTAGAAGTTTATAATTGATGAATGGTTATTTTATCAAAGATTTTGTTTTTAATAAGTTTATTTTCTTTCTAGTACTGACTTATCTGTTGTAATTCCTCTTTTAATGAGCAGGAAGTTAGCAATATGACTTTGCTACTTTTTAACAGGGAAAAAAGGCATCCCTAAGAAGGCCCAGTGACTGGGTATCTCATGTTCCAGCTAAGCAATGAGGGAATAACAGTCATGCAACTCTGAGCTCCTTACCTGCATAAAAGGTCCTCTTTTGGTTACCTTTCTTAGAGTTGGTTCTACCTTCTTTGCAGCCTTACAACAAGAAACATGTCTATTATATATCCTGCTGAATGTCTAGAAGTATGGGCAGCAATAGTACTTAAAACTCACAAAATTCTGCTGCACATCTTTAAGTGGTTTGTGCTCTTTGGGCTACAGTCTCATGTTCAAAAAACAGTCACTGTTTAAATTTGGTTGGTATAATATTTCCAGCTTAACTAATTGGTGGATTTGAAGGTCAATGCATGAGGCTCATGCCTGAGGCCTGTATTCCTCTTGTGTTATGACTTGGTTTCAGAAGTCAGTGTATGTGTCTGAAGAGTCTGTATTGCTGAATTCTGCTTGTCAGCAGCAGCTACAAGTTCATCTGGGGACAGTCTGACTTTTCTGGGTTCCAGGACAGAATGAAAGTCAAGAAATTCTGGATAATTGGTTGCAAAGAGGGTTTTTTTTGAAAGAAACAGACCATTTCTCAGCCTTTTGAAAAGAGCAAAGATACACACATCACAATACACATGGGATTGGGACACACATCCTGGATGCAAGAAGCCTAGCTTTAGCTTTTGTGTCCTCCTAGGAGGGATCAGCTCCACATCTCCAACTTTCATGTCAGGTACCCTAGCTGACCAGACCAAAGGGTAAACTTGTTCCACCATTCAGGAAATAATTAAAAATTCACAGGGTAAGATCTAGTGCCTCCTGCTGTAAAATAATTGTTCAAGAATTCATCTAGAGAAATTTGGATTCTCCACCAATTGCCAGTGCATTGTAAATGGTGTCTGGTTAATGCAAAATAGGCAGAGGAAGAGACAGGTTTCAAGGTTCCCCTTTTCTGTCTGCTTCCTAGAGAAAGCAACCAAACAAATGCCCTTTCCCTGGCTTAGCAATTCTTGGAGTCTTTTCTGAAGAACAGTGTTGTAGGTTTTTCCCGACCAAGATGATTCTATGAGTCTGTGATTTCTTACAGGGGGATTTATCAGAACACATTCCTAGATTTGAACAATCCTAACTTTAAACATTTCACTCAGGTTTGTTTTCCATTTCTTGTATATGGATTTGTGGTAGCACCTCAGTCTTAAACACAAACAAGAGATAGCAGACTATGAGTCTGTGTTGGTATGTGGCTTACTCCACCTGCATTATTAGCTGGGCACATCATGTCATATAAATAAATTATAATAGTTAATCCAAAATTTCTACATTTTAAAGTGCAACCAAGTAGTCCTCCTTGTTCCCCAAAGCCTCGAACTACCTTTAATATTCAAGTTGCTTAAGTTTTCCCAAGAAATTTCCAGTTCCTGTGACTCATAAAAGCACCTTCTGGAAAATTATGACCTAAATATGACTAAAATGCTCTTAATCTGTACCAGTAATACACACATCCCTGCTGTGGTCAAAATCCAACATTAGTTCCATCCAATGATGTTATGATGAAGTATTTTGCAGTGTCAGTGAATAAAATACCTGTCAAAGTCTAGAACATATTCCTCTGCTGTGTTTTAGGCCTGGGGAATATATTCAGCACAGTGATTGGAAATAATAAAATAATGATTCACTTCTGATATTTTAGAGGAGCAGCAGCCTGATGCTCTTTCAGTTAAGCTCTGTGTCTTAGTGTGTGATTTTATTCCCATCAGCAAAGAAAATGGCATCTACTTATTTCATGGCATCTACTGGGAAGTAGGTAGGAGGAAAATATGGCTTATTTTAACCATTTAGGGTATAGCATCATGTTTCTAACAAAAAAATGGAACTGTGTTATGATTGGGTAATTGAACTTAATTACTCTAGCCACCCACTGTATTTTAATATAGTGGTATAAGATACATTGAACATATATCAGAGAGCCAAGAGGAGGAACAGCCTAAGGTGTGAACTGGTTTTGACAGAAATACTATAAGCCAACAGTGCACCACCTAAGAATCTGGGCCTGCTTTTAAAAGTATGCAGGCACATTTTTATGCAGTAGATTATGGCATCAGTTATTGAATCCTTCGGATGGTAAAATAACACCTGTCCCAGAAATCCTGATTGAACCAGCCAATTTGCTCTTTACCCTTCTGAAACAGCTCTATGTACTTGGGAACCCCCTGTTGAATAAAGATCAGTAGCTAGTGAGTGCCATCGTGGCCCAACATACTCTTCACTTCCTCTGTGTTACGTGTTTTATACAGCCTGAGCTCACACGCTGACTCATGGGGATTGGTATGGAGCTGATTAGGAGTATAGCCCCTGCACTTTCTCCAGCAAATTGCTAGATTTTGCTCAGATAAGGTAGCATGTGGAAAGGGACATTAGGCAGACTTGCAGGCTTCTTTCCCTCACTTCAACAGTTATAATCTGAGCACTTTTACCAAGAGGGATGAAGTTGACATGCTACTAGACTTCAACACACTTGGTGAAATGCAGCAAACCTTATTCTTAATATACCAAGTCTTAGTGCTTATGAGGCCCAAAAGCTTTTTCACAGACTAGGTGTTAAAGCACTAGTGTTCAATGACTTGCAGAGGTCTGTAATTGCACCCTGCTTTGATTTTCACCTGCTACATGAAGTATTTTAGAATTATGCCTTGCAAAAACCTGCTACAGGAAAATAAGTAAGCAACGTATTTCCTAAGTTATATTGAACTGGTTTGTGTTTTTTTTTTTTCCAAGCACCTATAATAAAAAAAAACAGAAGAGTACCTTTGTTTTTGTATGTAGCATAACAATTAATGACAACAAATATTTTGAACTTCGTTTTCAGAAAGAAATAATGGTTTTGGAAATTTCAGTTTTCAGGTGTCTGAATTTAGGAAACAATGGACAGGACTTTCACAGATGTTGCATGTGTGAGCTGCCAGGCTTCAGTAGTAAAGAATTAGACAAAAATAAGAGGTCTCTATTTTTAAATATGTGCTGTTATACAAAAGAAAATGTATTTGTTTCAATCATATTATAAAACCAGTGTTTGTCTATTCAAGACTCGAAAATGAACAAGAAGAAGGTGACTCATGGTCTGACCAGAAGTTACCTGTATTTTCTCCTGATGTAAAAGATTTTCCTCCTGGCAACACTCAGAATATTGTAGGTCTAACATTTATGGCAAAGAGTTATGTTTATTGCTTAGCATGAATAGCATACTTCAGATAAAGGTATGTATTTTAATTCTAATACCTTTGCATGAGGACTGGGAATGAATTGTGTTAAACTTAAGGCTAATTTTGACAGTTTTCAAGGAATCATAATTAGAACTTCAGAACATTCCATAAAATAAATCTTTCTTTTCATCATTCTCTTATTGGCAATAAATAGAGTTGGTAAATCTCAAGAAATCTGAAAGGTTCTCATTACAAGTATTTGAAAGACATTTTTAATAAAAACCTGTGGAATTCTTTTCTTTTCTCAAAAGCAATCAAGAGGAACAAATTAATGGAGTAACTTCAGAGTATTTATTACTCACTGGGAGATACTGTACCAGACAGTCCATGGCTCCTAAAACAATTATCAGGGTTTTATTATCTTATTACTACTATGTGCACTGGTAAGCAGATCACACGATTTAAGAAGAAAAAAACTCATGGAGCAAGGCAGAAAATGTTGGATAATGTTAGAATTACATTGTGTACCCCAGGTCAAGTCTCGTTCCATTTAGGTCAAAGACAAAAGATCCCGCTGATTTCAGTAGTCTGAGGCTGGAGAAGTATTTTGCCAAATTCACTCTGCCTGATAAAGCTTCAGGTTTCTTTTTAGCCATCCTGTGGTATCAGTAGTAAGGCACTTGTAAGTACTTGTTCTGGTAGGCCACACTCCATTCCCAACAGCACACCCTTGCCTGGGCTGACTGCATTACTACAGAGACTCTGTTCTCAGAAAATACATCTTGCTTCTTCAACATGATTTTCAACAGAGGTGACTTTCTTACTGCTGCAGGGCTGCCCTGCCTGAGCTGCAGTCTCAGCTTTACAGCATTTCAGCAGGGAGATATTGAGCATAAGTATTAATCACCTTCTGCATCAGTAATTCGAATACAGAGACTAGTGATTTGTGTTAAACAAGGCAACACAACGAGGAGTTAGACAATATATTCATTTAAACTTAATGCAGCTACTGTTCTTTTCTTCTTGGCGGACACAGATGTGTTTTATAGCTTTCTGTCTTTCTAAAAGCAGCACTTAGGAGCTCATCAAAGAAACTAACCCAGAGGGGAGGGAAAGTCACCATCTCAAGTTCTAAATTGCTTTATTCTCACATCTAAATTCCTGGGTACGTATGAAAATTGGATGTTATATTTTCAAAGCATTTACTTACCACAAGATGGCACTGTTTTTTATGTCTTTATTTTCAGGTAGCCCTGTCCATAGTCCTCGTGTTCCATCATGTTCTCTAAAGAGAAAATAATCAGATTTCAACAACATTTATCACAAGTTTATTTGGTATACCTGTTTATTTTGACCATCTGCTCTCTTTATGATAGATGTATTGTTGGCTCTGGCTTGGGGTGTTTATTGATTGTAGACATTAGTTTCCTTTCAAACTGTAAAATGTTTCACAGCCCACCACTTCACTTTTGAATTTTCAAACTCAGACTAGCTCAGGCTTACTTTGGGTTCAACAAATTAAAAAAATTGTTCAGATGTGAGACTAATCCATGTATTCTCCTAAATTCGGGATAATTCATTTTAAATTCATTGAAAAATTAATTCTAAATTCATTTTACCAAGGGATAAAGATTTCAGTGGACAGGGTTTGAATTTTCAATTCATAGAGAAACCAGGTGGCACAAAAATGTCTAGAAAGCATTTCTTACTCTTCTACTATAATAATGCCTCTTTTATTGCATGTCAGGCTATAGCTTAAATTACACAATCCTATAAATATAACATTGTTGAGCAGATACTACTAAAGGTTCTCATAATAGACTTGTACTGCCTGCAAGGACAGGGGGATTTACAGATATCCATATTTATGTAAATAAAGACATCTCCATTAGCTGAAATAGGAGATGGTAAAAACTGCTTTTTAACTGAAGATGTATTAAAAATGTTGCCAGTTGCTCTGTTTCTCTGGATTCATCACGATGCTGTTATGCACAGGACACTTGCAAATAAGGGTATTATACCAGGACAAGATTTTTTGCAGAATTCAGACCCAAAGAAATTTTATCAAAGTAATTGCTGCTAAGTAAAAAAGTTGTTTTTGTGCTTCTCTGAAAATCTGAACTAGTGAGTTGCTGCAAGCAGTGAAGACCTCTCCTTCTACAGTATTGCCAGAAAGTATCCAGTGTTTGCTTTTTCTCTTGTGAAAGAACATCTGTTGTGAGTGGTATGAGCTATCTTCTGGGTTTGACCCACCTCTAGTTACTCTTTTAATAACCCAAGTCAGTATGCACAGTAAGTAGGACATGCATGGGTCTCCTTTCCACATAATGGATAGGCAGCAGTAACCTTGCATCTGCTCTTGTGTTAGTCTGTCACTCACAATCAGAGGTTACTTGATGCCTAAAATAATTCCTCCCCTGACAACTAATTCATCTGGGAAGAAAAAAGACTCCATCCAGATGGTGGGAATCTCATAGGCTTCTATTTTTTTAAAAGACAAAGTCTCTCCCTTTTTAATAGCCACTCTGTAAGTTATATAACATTCTTGGAGCTATTATCAGCCTTTAAATATGCATTAGGCATTCAGGAAATAAAGCCTTCTCTGACCTGGGACACCAGATCTCTAAACATGTGGGCTGCTAAAGTGAGTCCTAATACCAAATATTGTATTTTTCTCCAGAGGTAAAAATTAAGAAGAGAGAAGGATGGTATGGCAGGGAATGGGACAAACGTCTTTATGCTGTGTTGATTTGCTGAGGCTGTTGGCAAGTGTCACCATCTGCAGACTGCTTGGTGGCCCATACACCAAGAATTAGTGATTTTAGTCCAACATTTAGCAGGGGTCTCAGTGCTAAAGCCTACCACTTGTGGAAATGCAGAATGATTTCACATAATATTTGTGAAAGGAGACCTTATTTCCCTACCTACAGAACAAGGCTTCAGAAACTGGTCTTTAAGAAACATCTGCTATGTCTGTTGAGAAAGCTTACACAGTCTCAACCTGCAAGGCAGGGGGGTGTCACTGTAATTGATTTTCTATTGTTCTCTTGTAAAAATAGAGGACATCAGTCAGCATGACAGTTATAATACTATTTTTCATAAATTGAGGTTTCTCTTCTGGTGTGGGTCAAACTGTCATAAGAAACTCAGCTCTTCTGACTTCTGAAAAGTGAGTTTCTTGACCATGTGTTTGGAGAGAAGAACTTGAAAAAAGATTCAGGAAGGCTTAGAGGTCAAAATGCAAACACGAACGTATCTACATTTGCTGTTGAAAAAGCAGTATTTGAGGACAAATTTGTATCAGCTGAATATCTGAGGCTGGAGACACTGGTATTATCAGGCTGTTGCCTTTCATGGGAAAAAGCAGCGTAGCAACAGTTGTGGCCTAATACGCATCTGTTAGTAGGAATTAAAAATACCCTGCTTTTGCCAATAAAATCAATGTAAGTTAACACGGTGCAGGACTCGGATTTTTAGTTTCATCCAGTCTTTTAGCATACTGCAAAATTTTGCCGAAAGATGCTCTAGAAACAGAATAAAATCGAGTTTCAGTGGCCTGCTCAGGTGTCCCAGGAGGGTTCCTTGTCCAGGCCTCCCTGTTGCACCGTGGGCTGAACTCTGCCCAGGCCTGCAGCACAACCCAGCCCCTGGGACCCACGGTCACCCTGGCAGATATGTCCAGGTCCCAGGAGCTGTTGTGGCTTTTTGTCACACTGTCTCACAGTAAAATTACTTACTCGGCGAACGAAACCGTGCTTAGCTCTTCGCTGACCTGCACAGCTCCTGTTTCATGGGTTACAACCTGGCTTTGAGAGCACAGCTCCCTGTTTGCTGCCAGGCCCTCAGTGCTAATGGCCGCCGCCTGAGTTACCTTTGCCATATAATGTAAAACGACATTGTTTTGAGTGTCTGTGGCAAGGTGCTGGCAGCGGGGGCTGCAGGGCACCTCTGTGAGGAGAGACCGGGGCTGTCCTGTGCCAGGCATGACTGGTTCCAGCCAGTTCCCACCAGTTCCAGTGGCTGCGCCACCAGGCACAGCTGAGGCCCTCAGCCAGGCTGGCCATGCCTGAGGGAAAATGTGTTTAAGAAAGGGCAAAAAATGCATGACAGGCACAGGAGGAGTGGGAAAAAAAGCAAGAAACTGCCCTGTGAGCACCCAGGTCAGAGAAGGAGGAGGAGGAGGACAAGGTGCTGCAGGTGCTGGAGCAGGGCTTCCCCTGCAGCCCACAGGGAGACCATGATGGAGCCAGGGAAAAGTGTGAGGAGGAAAGAGCTGTTATGGACTGATCTCAGCCCCTGTGCCCCAGCAGAGGCATCAGGAGTGAAGGAGTGGAGCTGACCCTGGGAAAAGGTAAGCAATTTCCCTGTTGTTATCTCAGCTTTTTCACCCCTTTTTCTCCCATTGCCTTGTGTCCCTGAGGAGTGTCAGTGAGAGTGTGGCTGGCTGGGTGGCTGGCTGCTGGCCAGGGTCAACACACCACACATGTACACATATTAGAGCCTCTTGCTCTGAAGAACTTCCCCAAAAACAGAGATAGTGAAGTGGACAAAAGGGAAAAATGTTTAGTGTTGGAAATAATTTAGAAGCTAAGGCACGGAAACTTTGCCTGTTTTGTGGAGTTACACAATGCATCTGCCAAGGGAGACCCAACTCAGTGCTCTGGTGTTCAAGGATTGCCCCTGACCACCTTTCTTCCCATATCAGACCTGAAGAATTTAATGAAATCTGCTGTTTTGCTGTATGTTGACAGATAGCTGACACTTTATATTCCAAGCTGTGTTGAGCAACATACATTGAGTTTGGCCAGAATAGATGCTTTGGTATTTCCATCTGTCAGTAACAGATTAAAAAAAGATTTTGTGGATTCTTTATAAACAACCCTAAACTTCACCTAAGCTATTTATATCTAAACTTAAGAAAGTCTAGTGATTGATGGCTGGACTCTTATGCTAAGTTCTTGCCAATAGACTGACAAATTCAGTGAGGCCTGTGCACCACTGAAGGATCAGGAGCAAGACTGAATTTCCAGTCTTCATTGTCTGTTCTTTAACTTCACTTAAACCTGATTCCAAAATAAGAGTTTGAAATCTGTTTTCTTCTGACTCATGACCTTAGGGAATGAATATTCATTTTGCATGAAGGTTACTAAGTCTGTATTAAAGATTAGTTTACTCAAATTCACAGCTTGCTATTCTTAGGTTTTTTTGGCCAACTTGCACAGGAATAGCGAGTAACATTTATCTATGAATATCAGACATCTGTTTATTGCTCATCAAAAGGACTATGTCTTTAAAGGGAAGTAAGAAAATGGTCAGAGGGGGATTTCTTAATAAGAAGAAATTCTTATTCGAGGTTTGTTGTTTGGATTTGTGGGTTGTTTTGGTTTGGTTTTTTGGGGGGTTGGGTTTTTTTCATAAAATACCATGATGAATGACAAAAAGATGCTCCATAGTAGTCATGAGCATGTATCTCTGATAAACAGGCCTTATAAGTAACACAAGGTTACCTGGGCAGGCAAAAAATAGAAAGCAATATTCAATACCAGCACAGGAAAGGTGAATGGACATTCACTGTGGACAGAAATGATGCTGTCACATACTTGGCAATACCAAACTGAACAATTGTATGGTGTACCTTCTATCTAATGAACATTTTGGAACTGGAAATTACAGATTGTTTTAATTAATTGACCCTATGTGTTTATACCATTATCCGTCCAGGTTCTCAGAAAGTTAATTTAAATGAAGCATCAAACATAAGAACTTTTGAAATATTTATCCATGGGCAAAGCAAGGAGTAGAATCAGCTCCTCTATTTCTAACACAGCTGTTTTTATTTTATTCATTGGGAACCTGTAATTTACCAACTTAAAAATATTTCTGATTCAGGGGGTTGAACTAATAACATTGCAAAACTGACATCCTTCACTTTGAAACACTGTTCAGTCCAACTAGATTTCCAACACAAAAAATGAGGGAACTGAAATCAGGAGCAGAGGAAGGTAAGTTTCCTTCTATGCTTTCCAACTTTCTTTCTCCATTTAGGAGTTTTGTTTAGAAGGTAATGCTGAGAACTCTGTAAAGTTGTCTTCAGTTTTTCACAGTTGTTTGCTTTTTAACGTAAACACTTCCCACTTCTTCCTCATGCTTCACCATTTTTCAGCAAGGAAAAACAGAGGGAAAGAAAAGGAGAAATGAGATAAACAGAATCTTAAAAATAATTGTTAAAGACATAATAAAAAAGTATTTTCAATGATAATAAAGAGTTTTAAAAATAAAAACTAGGGTTAAAAATCTGTTTAACTTGAAACTTTGTTTAAAAAATTAATTTTATATTATTTTAAGATTTTTAGGCAAATTTTCTAGAGAAATCCCATTTTTCCCCTACATCTAATTTGGGAAAATTTTGAATTTCCAAGTCCTAGTGGGTTTTGGCGTGTGAAATTGTATAAGAAATGCATGTTTATTCCTCAATAAATCCTGTTTCATGTGGATGTCCCTTCCTGCCCTTATGACTGTGGTAAAATGTGTCATTTTTTTCCCAATAATATACTTGAATGAATGCTAATTGTTCTTGGTAATTTAAATTTAAATTTTTACCATCCCTTCTGCTCTGAGTAACCACATTGATGTGAATGTGAATATAGATGTGAGAACTCAAACCTGGCCTCTTTGAGTGATCATCTGTGCCCCAAAGAGCAGGAGCAGCCCTGGCTTCAGAGCCTCAGTGGTCCTAGAAAAACAATGTCTGACTGACATTTTGAAATCACTAACAGTGAACCAATAACTTCACGCTCAAAGGTTTTTTCAGTGCTTACAATTGAATTTCCTATACCAGATGCATGATCCTAAGGATGTCCTAGACCACATCACAAACCAGTCTTGGGAGGGGGAAGGAAAAGGAAGAATATAGAATTCTCGGGGTTGTCCTGTACTTAGATAAAAAGGAGATAAATGAACCCAAATCTTTTTGAATCTCCATAGTCAGGCCCTACAATCGGTGACCAGCAGTGTGGTATTTTGTCAGCTTCTCTGGCAACAGTGAATTAATTCTGCTGACCTTTTAAACAAAAGTGAAAACATTGACCTGGTTGCTGGGTGAGCTTCTTTAAACAGAGTTTGTTGCACTATTAAACCTTTTCATTTATGTCTATTTGGTTAGTCTGGTACAACGACTAGTTGATTCTAACTTCAGAAACCCCTCAGGGTCTGGGAAGTCAAGGAAGTTTGTATTCCCCTCCTAATCCATGAATCAGGTCAGACTGTGAGTGATAGTACATAATACATCTCAAATTCTGATCTGTAGTGATCAAAAGCCAATCAATTAAGCTTAATACATACAGATAATGCATCCTTTTATCTAAAAATTCTGTCAACACCCTATCTGGGTCAAATCATGTCTCGTTCTTATGTGTATGTGGAGTAACATTATTTTGGTAAAATACTGTTTTGTATATTCAGTTTCGTTTCAAATTCTCATCTAAATGCAGCTTGATAGATCTGAGTAATGTGTGAGCAATACATTCTAGGCAATGCAAACTCTGAAATAAATATGTAGAGACAGAGGGAAACTTTCTGGTAAACAAAAAGGAGAAAGAAGCTTTGTTACTTACTGAAGAAATAGCCTTTTTTAAACGGGAGAATGATGAAGAACAAACACCAAACAAAATAAGACCCAGTCACGTAAATCAACACATTTTGCTTGTTATTTTAAAACCTGATTAAAATAAACTACTTTTATCAGTCCTCCCTTCCACCCTATTTGAGTGTACTGTTAATTAGGATGTGCTACCTGCTTCTAATGGAGAAAGAATGGTATTTGTAAACAGGTTGTGTTATTTTAGCTGTATTCTTGTTTCTGCAGGACTGTTGAAGACTTCTAGTATTTCTTTCAAATTACCAAGTGATATTTCATTACAATGCCTGTTATCAGAAGTGCTTTGCTTTTACACTTATATAAATTAGGGGTTGATTTCTCTTTACGATTTCTATAAACATCTTCTAAACTGTCACTAGAGCAGGGACAAGGAACTGATGAGGGAAAGGTAAGGTCAGTGCATCAGATTCTGTCACATAAGTTTTCCAGGCAAGATCAAAATAGCGGTGATGGATCGATTTATATTTTATTTAGCAGTAGCCCTGTAAGTGAGCCTTTGTGCTAGGATGCCTCTGTGGAGCTGCCCCTTCATACCATTTGTCGCTTCAAAGACCTTCTGTTTACAGCTATGACATGGCACCTTGTGGCTAGGAGGTTTGCAGTTCTCACATTTGCTGAATGTCAATGAACTATAAAATAATTAGCTAAGAATCAGGCCATTTAAGCTGAATCAATTTATGACACTGTGTTTTCCCAGTGGCTCCATCACCTATGTCAGCACTATGCAGGCAGTCCCATTTGTACCAACTTAAAATGGAATTGATCAAACATTAGTTAGCAGTTATTCACACATTGCCCTGTGGAATAATTTCACAAAGAGCTGTATAACTGAGAAGATGAAAAGGAGTTGGCTTTCACTGCTGTTTTAATATGTGCAGCTGTTTCACCCTGACATCCATTTGCTAAATGTTCAGGAAACTCCATGCCCTAACACATCATTAAAAAACAAAAAAAGAATTCCCTATTCTCCTGAGCATCTCAGCTCAAGATAAAAGTGATAGCCTAAAATATATCATCTGCTTTAAGTCCCATATAGCTGCCACTTAAAAAGAAAACTTTGTAAAGCATTTCCAAAGGATATGAACTCTAAGGAAATTAAACTGGAGATTTAGTTGAACAACAACAAGAATAATATTCTTGTCATTTAGGCTAGACTAACAGAGTCTGAATCTAGAAGTTCAGCTGACCAGCAGTAAAGACATGCTTGCAAAGTCTGTACTGGATCATCAAAGCATGGACTTTGGTGTCCTCTGGGTGAGGACTGGATTCTGCTCACCCTTCAAAACTCCTGCTGCATACTGCAAGGACTAGGTCCAGCACTACATCACTGTCTCTTGGGTTAAAAATTATCAAAAACTATACTTACGTAGTTCTTAGAGATTCTGAAGAATGGTCTTTGTTAAAAGAAAAAAAAAAAAGTAAAGGAGGAGACAGAGGGAGAAACAACAGGAACTTAGAGAAGCCATGTAATAAATGGGCATGCTTTTCTGCTGACTTTAACTAGGGGTGCTAACCATATCGCTCTGTGGACAGGTTTTCCAAGGAGGAAGAAGACCTTGTTAGCTGAGTGTCTTTGTCCAAGAATATGCAGAATGTTTAGCAAGTCCCTGCAAAACTGGGGAGATCAAACTGTTTCAAGCAGTGACAGAGTGTATTACTTCACAGTAATATTACTTCACAGTGGAGTACTCATGGGCAAAAAAACTGCCTCGTTGCCTAATGTCTCATGAGACAGAGAACTGAGAGAACAATACTTTTATCATTAATTCCTCCCAAACATCCATCCATGCAGTTTATGGTGACATTAATAAAACCTAAATGTGAGGATCAAAAAAATTCTACCGTGAGAATAGGGAAGACTTGGGTAAAGATTTGGAAAGCAACCAACGCCTACTTGTTCTGTCAGTTCCATTATGTTTTGATTGCAAAATATCATTTGCAAGTTTCATTCAGTGAAAAATGAGGGATAGATTTCATATGTTACTGTTGAAGAAGTAATAACCAAATGCCTCAAACTTTCAGACCTTTAGTCAGTCAAGATGCATTTTCAAGATAACAGAACCTCCAGCCTATCTTGATCATTTTGTTAAAGGATTTTCACACTAGTGCTTCACTCTTGAATTGTTGCCCTATTCTGCCTAAAAGGGATGCTTCTCTACATCTGGTGCTGCATCTTCAGCCCATATTAAATATGTTCCTGTTAAACATAACCCTGCTAAATGTAGTTATTTCAGTACCTGCCAGAGGGGTAAACGAATGAGAGAATTTGCATTCTCCAGCTTTTGAAGCCAGGCCCTTGTCCTATCTCTTGCAGGCCTTGTGGCTGGCAGAGGCCTTAGAAAGGATCTGAAAGAGGAGAGGAAAGTAATCGGAACCGGAGTTGTAAAATAATATCAAGTAATATTTCAGTTAGTTAATCAAAGAGAGTCAAGAAGTAAAAAGCAATGCTTCTAATAATACCAAATACAGAAATAAGCTGGATTTGGCTTATTTGGCTGGATTTGGCAAACTGGCCTGAGACAGAGCCCAGTTCTTGTCCTGGTATGAGTCGGGAGGACTCCTGCTAAAACTGGGGCAGGGCAGAACTAGTGCAAGCAAGGTCAGAATCATCACTGGTTTCCCAGTACAAACCCCTTGTGTTATAGATCAGGTTGACAGGCTGTCATATGTAAGTCTTTCCTCTAAGCATAAGTTGGCCAGTTTCTGAGCTGGTGCTGGAGGGTATAAGGTTATAACAGCTAACATTCCCTTGAATGGCAGAGCGCCATGGGTCATTGGTAAAATGGAAGGCTTAGCGATGGATCAAATTGTATCTGCCAAGTATATTTATCTTTCTGCTTGCTAAGTGTTAAAGAGTCCTGGTGACACTGATAAGGGAACTGTTACTTATATTTGCAAAGCCTAAATACATCAGGTCATGACCTCGATTGGATAAGTGGTAGCTAAACCCTTATGCCTTTCTAACAATAGAAAAAAATTACAGCACTGGTAATTGGGCACCAGCTATGGAGGAAAATGTGAATGGCCATAAGTACAAAGGCGGATTATGACTTTCTGACTCCTCGGCATGCTTTAGTGAGTATATGGACCATGCCACTTTAGTCTGATCTTCACAAAGGAATTGTCTTTGAACAAGCCGAGACTGACAGCTTTTTTCTGACTCTGTGTGAGGTTAAAGTCTGGGACCCAGCACTCATGTCACTGGTGCATGACAAAAAGTAGAGAAGTAACACTTTAGAAACACAGTAGGCCTTCTGCTGCTTCTTTTGTTGCCTGGACAGTCCAGTGTTCTTTCGTATCACAAAAATACAATAAAGGTGCTAGCCATCGATTTGGTCAAGGATGAAGCTGGCATAACAGACCTGCAATGGTGCAGAACTAATCTGCAGCCAGGCCTTTCCTGTGTGATAAGCCCACACCCAAGTAACCTAATCTGCAATGGGAAATCACACACACAAAAAAAGTGCCCAGCATTTAGGGATGGCCTGAATTTTTTCACAGTCATTTGAAGGTTTCCATTGGGGTCCTCTAGTCATTTGATGTGGCAATTAGCAAGAGGACTTTTGTACTCTACAGAGATGAAACAGCCCTCTTCAATAATTATTTTATGCCTTGAACAGAAACAAAAAAAGCCCAGAGAGCAGATAACATTGTTACATCAAACAGCAAATGGGTTGTGCTTGTAACTATTTTCTTTTATTAAAGTAAAGTGTTACTTTTCCCATGAGAAAAATCCTTGAAATTATAAACCAAAATGTCCCCATATTGTCTTTAGACTGCCCACATTTTTACCTGGATTCATAACCCAGTCTGTTTGCTTTGATCCTATAGCATTTTAAAATTATTTTATTTTAAAAATGTATTAAATACTAGCAAACTGAAGGGGAGAAGTGTCAACATATCTGCAAGCCCTTGTTTTTTCCTGTCAGAGCCAAATACACTGAAAGATGCAGTGCCATACTTCCTTACTATGCTTAAAAGCTCACTTTCTCTCCATTGATAATTTTATGCAAGGTACCTCTAAGTAGGAATAGTTTGATTCCTCCATAATCGGTATAATCTGTGCTGGAAAATAATCTGTATCTGGAATACAGTAACTTGCTTAATTCACACTGGTGAGAGACATCATGACTTCTCATGATGCCTCCAAAGTAAATGTATTTATCACATGAAATGGCAGTAACAGTTAACATACATCATCTCCAAAGTAGTGTGAAGAAGGGATAAAATACCCACTTGATTTCCAGTGTGAGATCAGTCATGTTTTACTGTCAGTAAAACCTCCTGGAACTTCCCTCAGCTTCAGGTAGGTACTTTGCAGTTAAACAGGTTAGAGAACTGAGGCTTGGAAGTAGCTCTTTAAGAATTACAGAGTAAATGTCAGAACTGTCAGTTCCTAATTTACTGCAATATTTTGATTCTTTAAGTGAGACCAATCAGAATTCTAACACTGTTAGAGGATTATTTTTTGTTGTTGTTCATATCCTGCCTTTCTTTTTAGGTGAGCAAAGACTTAAAGAATAGTAGATACAAGCAAAGATATTTGACCAAAAAATTGATAAAACCAGATATCTAAGCCTACGTTTAGAAATTTAAACAGATAATATTTTATTTTATTCTTCAATTTATTGAGAGATCTGTACATGGAACTGGAGGTTCCTTCACTGACAACGCATTTTCCTTAGCAGGAAATCAGGCTAAGTACATGTTGACTGCCCTGGGATATAATTAGAGGTATTCTACTTCCTTTTGTATTTATTTATCATTCAGGCAGATGAACTGATGAAGTTACATCATGCTTTTGCATTGTAACATTCCTTTGTGACCATATATTGACTTCTGCTTCTCTGTAATTAATCTGTTCTCTGAAGAGAGGTTAGGTGTAGTTATCCAGACACATATGGTCACTGCACATTTTTAACTTTTCACCCACATTGTCAAAATCCCTAACTCACCTGGCATGCAGTTATCAGCATTTAGGCCTAGTGAAAAATATGTTTTAAAGGCAGAATGAAAAGGACTAATTATGTTCTCACTTGTATAAACTGAGTGCAAGGGAGGCCAAAATCAGATTCAAGGTGCTCTTTTTTTCCAGTAACAGAGTGAAGAATCTTACCAATTTCACTGGCAGTTCCTCTTCCAGTTAGCATTTTCAGTATAAAAAATTAATTTGTCCACTCCCAAGGAGTTACTTAATCATATGTCCTACAGATTGTGTTTCGTATCTCCTCTCCTTTGACTGAAAGCCTTATTTCATTAATTATGAGCTTTCCTGTGAATGTTTTACATGAGTATGAAATACACCCAACGCAAAGAAAGGTAGAGGGCTATTTGTGTTGTCTGGAGCTGGATGAATAATTTGCACATAATTATTTTTTCACCAGGTTCTGTCTTGCTTTTCATATTGATTTTATCACCTGTATTATTTGATGAGCAGCCAGTAAATTGTTTATAAATTATATCTTGCTAATTGTTGAGATCTTTAATTCAAGATGAGTTGCTAGAAGCTTTCTGTATGGCCACAATGCTTAGAAGCATCTCTTTGGTACAAGAACTCACATTTAGCAATTCAGAAATCACACCCTGAGGCTATTTGCAGCATTGGTTACAATTAATACCTATTTCTGCCAGTGAAGACTCAGAGTGATCCAAAGGAACTGAAACACAGCTGATTTATATTTCTACCAACATTCAAATAAATATTTATGGAAATGTGCTGAATGATGTGATCAGCTTTTGTGCAGTAAAAAGTGATCAAGCTGACATACACCTGAGTCCTGGCAAGCAACAATAGATCCAGCAAGACATATGAAGACCACCCAGTGACTAAACACACTGGAATAGCTTGCTTTTTTCTTATATGACCGATGGACATTGGGAGATGTGAACTACCCATCAGGTATTAACCTGGGAACACAGTGAAGAGATTGAAATTCTTTTGTACAGAAAAAACAGAAGAGATATAAGAATAGCAGAACAAAAATAGTGAGCTATGTCCTTGGAATTTAAAGGAAATCTTGGATAAAGCTGGGTGAAGGGATGAGAGTTTGGAAATGGCTGATAAATAACAAGCAGAGGAGGAAAGCACATTCTGCTAACAACTTCCCACCTCTCAGTCATGCACTGGGAAGGTTGGTTTGAGTCCACTTCTCCATTCAGAGCCTTCCTCAGTGCCCCTCTCTTCTTCATCCCACTCCACATATCTTACTATGCTAGGTGGTAGCATCCCAGCCCTGTGCTGACTTGCGTCCATATATTGTAGATACATCCTATTAGCTCCTGTCACAGGATATTTTGTTCCCCTTCCCCTTTCCCTTTCCTTCTTTTGTATTTCAGCCCTGGGGCTGACTGTTTATGCAACTGTTTTTACAAGGCTACAGTGGAGAGAAAGCATTGAGGTAGCACTCATACCAGGTAGAGCACCAGGGAAGCTGTGAGAGGTGCTAGCAGAAATCAGACATGGACACAGCCTTCATCTTGGTTTGGAGGCAGAGTCAGAGCTGAGCATGGTTTGCAAAAGTGGAAAAGAGGCTGAAGGACAGCAGGGTTACATCTTTGCAGGCTCTCACCAGTAAATTGCCCACCCTAAAAGCAGTTATTACACAAACCAAGCTCTAATTATCTGAACATGGTTTAGCAGCACCCTTGCATTAGACCTTTCCATACACACAGACACAACACACCCAGTTGGGAGTCAGGCAGAGCAATCTGTCAGGAGTTTGCCCATATCAGAGGGACAAGCATTAATTTCTCCTCTTCATGCTGTGACTTCACTCCACAAGTCAGTGTAAAGAGCATCAGGTGTGAAGGTGCTACGAACTCCCTGATGCTGTTTGGTGTCATTCCCTAAAAGAAGTAGAAGAAAAGGAGAGAAAAAAAAAAAGGTTATTCTGATCACTCTTGTTCACTTCTGCACTGCCAAGGTCTAACTACAACAGACAAGCAATGTGGTTTGTATGACAGATGCACCATATTCAAAGCATCCATCATTTCCTGCTACTTTGAATACAAGTGATATTATGTGGCTGAGTAGGAGGCCTGCAGTTGGGGAAAAAGCTTTGTCAGTGCTCTGTGGGAGAGCTGAGTCCCTCTCCTTTGGCATGGGAATTCCCAAACACCTAGCAATAGCTGACCTGCTGTCAGGGGGAAGAGGTGCAAATCCCAAATGGGATTGCTGGAAGCAGCTGCTGTACTGCACTCATTTTAAATACAAATCACACGAGCATGTAGAAAGATAAGAACACAGCATAAGCACAAGACTGAAGGTGGAAGAGAACAGCTATTACCCAGATGGGCTTCAGAGTCATATGGAGGGAGAAGGGACCACAGGAAAGAAGAAGCTGACCTATGAAATAGTTTCTCCTGGGCTTAAAGAGGAAAAACAGAGGCAGGAATGACATATAAAAGACATTGGAACACAACTTCAGGGCTCAGGAGAATCTGGAGCAACCCACTCTGTCAGCTGGGCCCATACCTACCATGCAACATCCATCTATCCTGCTGGAAAAAAGAACAGTTTGTAGACTGTACTAGTTAGTGTAAGTGGGGATAGCAGGGCAGCACATGGTAGTTATCTGAATATTTAAGCAGATATCTCTGGTTTCATAGTCTGCCCTGTGCCCTGTGTTAGTTTAGCTGTTGCTACACTGGTACAAATGATTCAAACCGGTTAATGTGACAGTATCTATGATTGGTCTTCATCTGTCACCAAGCAAGAATTAAAAATATTTTCTTGCCATGATCCTAAGATGACTCCCACTGAAGCAGAATTTTGCTCCTGAGAGCAGAATGAAGCCACTCATTCAGAAACACACTGCAGAGTGTGCCTTGCTGGCAGCATGCTCTCCTGTCTCATTGCCTTCAATAGGACCCAGACTACAGCTTAGGTGTTTAACTGAGATATGTATCTTTAAAAACCTTTTTTAAGGCCTTAGTCACATGGGAAAGTTGCACTGGTTTGACCTAGGATATTAATTTAATTGATTTAGTCACTGCAAACTCTTGTGGGAATATATTAAATTTAGCATAAAAGAACACCTATTAGTTTGTCTTAAATTAGCTTAGCTTTAAATTAAATTAGAAGTGGTATTAATCTACTTACCTAATTATTTAACCGAGCTATAATAACGTTGATTTAAATACTGACTGAAGTTCAACCAGTGCACTTTTCCTGTAGACACAAGACTTTTGACCCTGTTGCTTGAATTATGCAGTCTTCATTCTTGATTAAACTGTAGTCATCTTGTAGAGTGAGTGTGGAGAGAAGCCAACAGCGATACATGTGTTCCCTCGAGTCCCTTAACAATAAAAGCCAGTTACTTTTGGTTGACCTATGAAATAGATGTCTCCTTGTGTACTTGTAAAAGCATGTTTGCAGTCTGCTCCAGGGATATATGTACATGTGTTCTCATAACTGTCAGAGATGCTGTCAAAAACATCAGAGTTTAGGAAATGACAGGGTGAGTGGGTGTCAAGAAAGGATCATGTCATCTTGCAAGACAGTCTTCTGGACAGAGACTGATTTCAGGATGTGAATAGCAGTGGTGGGTTTTCACTACTTTTAGTGCCTCAGAATTCTTACAGATCTTCAGACTGTGAGATGATTGAGAATCTGAAGGGGCTTTGATGCAGGCTCAAGAGAGCAACCTCCTTAATGTCTCCTTGCCCTCCTCCTCCCCACTCTGAGCCTTTAAGGAAAAGAATGGTTGAAGAAGCCTCATTCTTCACCTAACTGCCTTGAACATCACAATTTTTTAATGACAAAACCATACTGCAAGCCTGTCTTTGAAAGGATGCTTGACAATATCTCTCTCATTGCTCAAACCAAAAAGATCTAGATTTTACTGCCAAGGGACCCTGTCTTTTCCTGGGTGCTGGTGTTGATCAGTACAGAAGCCACAGAACGTGTGTTATACACATTTGGCCAAGTAAAGCCCCAATATTCAAAGTGTTTATGAAATTTGCAGAAAGGAGAGAAACGGCCATCCCTTCTGAGTCTGGATGATCCACAAGGTCAAATGGTCAAGACTCACCTGCACCCACACTGGCCACACACGGGGGAGCACCAGAGGAGGACAGCCACATCAGCTAAGGTTGGCAGTAGTGTCACTGATCTTCACACTGCCTGCCTTACTGCTTAGTTTGGGCATGGGTAAAAGGGAAAAAACCTAAATCCCATGGCAGGCCTGCCTCAGCAGCACTTATCACAGCAGATTTTCTTGAGTTTTAGTAAATATATGGAGAGCTACTCCATATGCCAATATATATGTCACTGACATTCTTATAAATCTTCCTCAGGCTCTGGCGGTCTTTTGCCTTCAAAAAATATGCCTGCTACTTCATCTGGGGTCCCCCCTTGTTCATGTCTTAAATGTCCAGGTAAGAAATTAAAGGCATATGAACAGAGCTCCAGATACAGTGGAAATTCAAACAAACAGACAAAAAAAATCCAATTAGGGTGCAATTGGGATTGCTCTAGTTCAAGTCTCTAATGCCAATTGTATTAATTGGGAGATTAAGATCCAAGATACAAAATACTGATATGACTCAATTACGCATGGTATAATAGGATGCCATTCAGTTCCTGGGCTATTTTGTTCCCTCCCCATGGGGTTGTCTTGTCTGTTCAGATCATAGATGCTTTGGGACTTGAGCTTGCTACTGCTCTGCTGAGTGTCTAGCACAATAGTGGTCCTTTCACAGCTGGCCCCTTGGCAATCCAACTAGGCTACACTTACTATTACTATTGTTCATTGGGAATTTTTCCATTAACTTTAACTGGAATTAGATAAGGCTCATAAACCCTTTGAAATACATTACTCATAATGTTGAAGTAGAGCTGTGATTCAGTATATTGTTTCGTGGAATGTCAAAGGTCAGAAGCAGGAACAATCCCAGACATTGTTCCAGATTCTAACTTTTGAAATTCTGAAAAACAATCTTGTGGACTGCTTTTCTCAGACTTTCACAACCATCTTCTGATAGAAGATGCATGTGAAATTAGCCTGATGCCTCCTTTGATTTAAGGCAAAACTTGCCAGCAAGCAGGTGTAAGTGGTACATAGAGAATACGTTGGGCTTCGGTTTTGTCTTTGCATTATTATTGCTTGCAATGACATTTTTAATTGCTACACATGCTTTGCACATATTTAATTGATATGACAAAGGCTGAATATAAAACTACATATGTTTCTGTAGTTTTGAATGCCTACATATTCAATAGCAGGAATGTGTAATCCCAGGCAGCTGTATGTATAAAAACTTTGTGCTTTTACACCAAGGGTTTGTATATAATTGCAATGTAAAGGTATTCCAAATAATCACATTTAATTACCATACACACTATGAGCTACCAACCAGACCCTTACAGTTTTATAGGGAAGTGAGGCCTTATCCCCAGTACATTTGACCTCAACCACACAAGCCCAAATGGATATTAGAAAACTTATTCCAGGTATGATTCTGCATTGTTAAACTCAAGACTAGAAACAGTTGTACTAGGCAGCCATATAAACCTCAAATCAGATTGAAATGTTTGCATTAAAACATTATTGAAATACAGCCTTTTTTCAGCATAAAATCTTTTTGTGCAATGTTATTATTTGCTTGGATATTTTCTTTTTGTAATTGATTTTAAATGAAAATGTTTATCAAAGTGCTTTTCAAGAAAAAATTAAGCAGATTCCATCTGTTCACGTTACTTTTCCTTACCAAAACTGAGCAGTGTTAAACTTGAAGAAATTATCTCAGAAGGAGTTTGGAGTTTTTAAAAGTAAATATTGAGGGAAATCTCGTGAAATTTGGGTCACAATTGAGCCAAGAGCAATCAAAGCATTGTGTAAAATTTTCCCTGTTACACTTTTTGCAATCTAATTTGCCTCAGAACCAAAAAGGACAGTTCGTACTGTTTGCACTCTGATAAAAATGGGAGAAAATAAGCATTGCCATGATCGCTTGCAAATTGGATAAACAAGGCATGCAGAAATTCAGATCTGGTAACCAGCAACCTGTCTGCCACCAAAACTGTCTAGAAGGCAACCTGGAGTGATGGCAATTCACCACTGCATGGTCTGGAGCTGCAGGAGCATACTGGTCTCTAATTCAGATGCTAAGAGACTTAGGAAATGGGGAACAAAAGGACCATTTTATCTTCAGAAGTCACTGTACCCATAACCCAGCTCTGCAGATTAATAGCAGGTTACTCTGCCAACAGGACTACTTCCTTCACTAAGAAGACAGAATAAAAGACACTGGTCAAACTAAGAAAATAGCTCATAATATAATCTAAACAAACTAATTCTGAATTAGTATTACCAGGTCACAGTAATTATTTGTCATGAAACATTTTCAGGCATTTGACTTGCTTATAACTTGTAAAACTTTGCTTTTGATGTTCTTTTAGGAGATGAAAGACTAAGCTAATATTAAACCACGATTTTTTTAGTATATCTAAAGGTGAAAGAAAACTCCCGAAGTGTTTACCAAATAGGTACACACCATGAGTTAGGAAATTGGTGGTTCAAATGTCATGGGGAAATAGCATGTCAGTGCAAGTTCTTTAGTGATCAATAAAGTATTCTGCATTCAGGCTTCACAAAAAGGTTTCTGAGAACCTTCTTAGACTCCCCTAGGGACAATCCTTTGACATATTCATTGACACCTACTGGGGTAGTTGTCTTTCTAGTTTTGCTATAAGACAGCAATTTGCCACCTTATTATCAGTGTGATTGATGAGAACACCATCTGAAAATCTGTCACATGATGATTGTTGGTTTGACTCCTTCTCTAGATTGATCTCCTTAAAGACGTACACTGATGTGCATGACAAAATGTTTTCTGGGTAAGATGTCAATGACAGGTTTTTTGAAAGAAACTGCAGTTTCTACAAAAGCAATTGACTCTTCCCTCCCTCCTCCCCATCCCTCCAACACTCTCTTTTTTTCCCTCTCTTTGATATTTGTGTTTAAAAAGTAGAACATTAGACAGCATTTTGTTTTAATGGCACTCCAGAGCTGGCTCTCTCTACTGGCAGATGTGACTTTGGCACTAGTGTGTGTGAGACAGCTGTAAATCTCTGAATGAAAAGTGCTTTGTAAATCAGAGATATAATCAGCACAAATACTAACCCTTATGAAGAGCCCACTGAACACTGTATCACTGCAGTGCTTTTGAAAGTTTGCATTATTTCTCCCTCTCTAGCTTCTTGTTGCACTTCCACTCTCTTTCTGTCACACTTTCACAGCTCTGGTTTGTGTAACAGCTGAACATGCCACATTTTGATGGTTCTTTTTATCCTTGCCACTGGTGGTTGACCTGTTACGAGGTGAGACTGCACCATGGTGGGAAGCCAAGCCAGCTTTCCTCTCACTAGCCTAAAGGAAACACACAAAATAAAATTCTCTATTGCTGGGTGACTGGCAGCAGCTCAGTGGAAGTGTGGCTGGACACATATTACTGCCCAATGCAGTGCTGTCCCCATCTGCAGTGCAACCATGGCAGATCTCTGTCTAGGCTTTATTTAAGAAAGTGTTCCTAATGATAACATTAATATATGAGTCAACATACCATCTTTGTACTTCAGAGATGAGCTGGAGTTCCTAGGGAAAGCCAAACACTGGTTGCAATCACAGTTTTTCCATGCCATGGGCTCACTGCTGAGCAGATGGTGTCACTGGACTCCAGTTGCATGCAGGGTGGGCAGCACATGATTTGGGGGCACTTGAATAGCACTGCCCAGTACCCCCTGGCTGCTGGCATGAAGGTAAGGTGTTCCATGGGATATGGACTGGGCTGTGCTCTGCTCCCCACCCAGATTCTGCCACGTAAAGCAGGTATAGTTAAAGGTTTGGCTCCTGGCTAGAATCCAAGGGTGCTCTCATGTGCTGGTGTTCATGCAGACTCCTCAGTCTCATTTAAGACTGAACTAAGACTTTACATACACAGAGAACCTGAGTCCTAACTTAAGAAAAAAAAAATATTTTGGCCAACCTGGATTTGCAAGCATTTTTCTTGAAGTTTTGTAGAGTATAAACTCCATCAGCAATACTTCTTTTTTTCTGTTTTTCTACATCTTTACTTCCTGACAGTAGTCTTACTCTTCCCTCCATTTGTTGGAAGATTTCTCTTCTTTTCTCTTCTCCTCTCTCATTCTGCTATAACCTTTCCAATATCACCATATCATACACCAACATAAAATTGGCATCTGAGAACTAGGATAAATAAAGATTGGATGCAGATGTTAGACTTGAAATCACAGTTACTCCAGGACCAAAACATCACCTTAAAATACAAAATCCAGTATACTGATTGCTTCCTAAATTCTACAGAATATCCCAGAAAATCGAGGTGTTATATAATAAAAATGAAACCAAATCTGCTTTCAGCCTATTTTTCATCTAATAAGCTTTTGCTTATTTGAGTAGTGTATACAATTTTTTATTGACTATTGTCTGGGAAATAATCCCAATCTCTAAGATATTAAAGGACCTCATCCCTAATGAAAGTGGATGTATTCTTATCTGAACGGTCTGAAATGACTGTTATACAAACACACCCAACATTTTATATAAAGATTTGGAGGTAAAGATTGCCTTAAAGCTCTTTAAAATGCATTTTGTTCAATTATTATAGAAAAGCAGTCTTTTAAAAGATACTAGATGTAGTCTTTGAAAGCTTTCTTCTTCAGCACAATTAAAAAAATAACAAAATTGCTGGTTAGGGTTCTTTGGCTACAGAAAAAAAGTACTACTTCTCATACCATCTGCTGCTGCATTTTTCAAATATTAAATAAGGATCAGTGGGTCCAGAGCCATTGCAAGACCCACTGAATTCACTAAAGTGTGAACTGCTCTGAAGTGGAATGAAACAACTGTGTGTAGCACATCCCAGTAGCACTACACAGCAATGAGGTGCTGGGAGAGGAGACTGGTTTAGGTAATTGACACTGTTGTGAGACTTTAAGTACAGCAGTGGGGATTTGGCATTTAGTTAAAGCCTTTAAGGAAGACACCTTGGGTAATGAATATAAGTGAAGACCATGGGGAAGACCCTCAGCTAATGGATGTTGTTGCAGTCTCATTGATTTCCACTGAACTACCAGTTTGCCCAAGTGAATGAAGTGATCCCATGTCACGCACTGAGGCTGACAATGTTGGTAAGGCAAGAACTTGCTACTCCACAGGGGGATTGTTGCTCGTTCTGCACCAGACCAGAGAGCAGCATCCCAGTAATGTGGGCACCCAGGTGTTCCTCTCCCTGGAGGCTGCGCGGGAGGCAGGACCCAGCCTTCCTGCAGTGCCACTGGGGCTGAGAGGGGTTGCAAGGGGGAGGGAGGGAAAGGATGGGGAGAAAAGAGAGGTCGAGGAGGGGGGACTGTAGCACAATGTGGAATGACTTCAGGCAATTAAAAGGAAAACGAATGAAATATCTGGCTGAATGCCAATGTGAGCTTTTTTCTCTTTTTTTTTTTTTTTCTTTTTTTTTTTTTCCTTCTTCGCTGCCAGTAGTCCATGAAAATGGGAAGGTATGTGAGGAATTCCCCACTTTATATTCCAGCTCCCATCTATTGTATTTTAGCTATGCCAGAGCAACACTGTTATTCTCCCATGCAGCCTGGGAAGAGTCAGGCATCTTGTCCAACAAGACTGATGGCAGGGCTGGGGCTGACTGAGCAGCAGTGGGTTTATCAATGCAAGCCCAAGGAATCTGCTGATCAGATAGGGAAACAAGAGCACTGACTTCTGCAGTGAACCACCTTTTGGGGAGATCTCTTTTGTTGCCTCTCTTTGATCTATAGGAAAATAAACAGCCTTTGCTATGTCGTTCTGCTTGCAGCAGTAGGAGGTCAGTGATAGCAGATCGATATTGTTACACTTTAGAGAGCACTCGGGGTTGTCCTACTTTTACTGTGCTCTTTGAGTCTCATAAAAACCTGTTCTTTGGTTTCCTTTGTACAACACAATCCGCTCCCTGTTGAAGCTAGTGGCAAAAATCCGACATATGATGACAGACTGGAATTCAGTTATAGAGCACTTCCTAATTATCTCCAAAAATGGCATGTATTAATTGAGTCTAGCAAACACCCTTGTGAGGTAGACTACTATTAGTAGCATGCACCTGCCAAAAATCATGGCTCTGCCAAGCTGGAAAAGAGAGACAGTCCTCATCATAACAGAGAGCTCTACAGAGGCCCCAAACCTGCTTTTTCCAGGTGTCCCTCTTCCTGCACTGGGGGACATGTATGACCCTGCTGCCGAGGTTCTCTCATAATACTCATTGCAAGGCAGGATGTCCTTTTTATTTTGAGAACATTTCCATAAAATACCCCAGAATTTCTTTTTTTTCCCCCCTTTCTTTCAAATTGAAGGATGTTTTAACACAGAGAATTTTGTAATAAGATGTGCCCTTGCTAAAACATTCCTTAAAAAAGATACTGAATATTGATGATTTATATGTATGAAGAAGAAACACCAACCATTCTTGATTTCAAAATTACTTCAGTAAAACTGCAATGTATGTGTAGAAGCACTCAAATTTTAAAAATTTTAATTCTGTACTCAGGAAATGAGGCCTGATGGAAATATTTTTTAATCTTAGCAAATATTTTTGAAACTTACAAACGGTTGTTAACACGGAGGCTGATCTCATTGCAGATTTGGCTTTATTTCTAACTTTTAAATCAAAAGGTTGTTAGTAAAAACATGCTGAGTAAACTACAAATTACAACCATATAAACAGTATGCCTAAAATTACACTGTCTGAAGTGGAAAACATTATGTCCACAATTATCTTTTTCCCCAATTGTTGTACAAATACAACATTAAATCACTTTTTGATAACAATAGCCTACTTTATCTGCAGAAAGCTCAGTTGGAAAATAGCAAAACTTTGTGCAATTTTTATTTTTCTCTTCCCTCATTTTTTTTAGAATTCTCATTTCTACTAAATTTTTCTGACCATCTCTACTAAAATAATACCAGCTCCCTCCCTCTCCTTCTCTCTCTCTATGTACATTCCAATACACATGCATGTAAATCCTCTTCATAATTTTGCAGTGATTCTGTTAAAACCAAAAGACTTTTGTATCCAAAGGTACAAAGAGGATGCACATAGACTGTATCCCAGGGGATTTCTTAGTTGTCATATGAATCCCTTCCTATAGGTTCTCATGCAGTTTGACATAAGGATATAGGGCTTCTTGAGCAGGTCCATGATTTAATGATTAGCAGCTGCAGCAGAAGGGATTTCTGGCCTAGTTTTGGTTGCATACATTCAGAGAGACACCCCAAGCTTTTTTTTATATCACATTACATAGCAACAGAAGACAGAAAATTCAAGGACTTCTCTTTCTGAGTGTGAACAGTTGAGAGGCAATAAGAATTAGAATTAATAACAAGGAAATAACAACTAACAAGGAATGACAACACTGCATATAGTGATCATGCCCTGAAATCATGCAGCAAATTTGATTCGAGGCACATAAATTATTTATCTTGTTAATGTAATTGAGCGCAGACTTTCCACTTCTCCAGTTCCCTTTCACAAAGAGCTCCTTGCTCAGAGACTGTTGTCCCATCTCATTTGTCTGTGTCTGCAGACAAGAAAGTTTGCAACTTGTGCTCTTACTTCAAATAGCAATCCCTCTGACAGCCCTAGAGGGGAGCAGCCCTGCGCCAAATTCCCCTCAGCTTACTTTGGTGCAACATCTGTGTCAGCAGAGATATTGATTGTGCTGATATACCAAAAAGGATCATCTGAAGTTAGTAGATTTATCTGGCTTTTGAGGTGCATAAAGAAGGGAACATCTAGATGGAGATTCAGGGGCCCAGAGGACTGGAGGACATGTTTACAGACCAAGAGCTGCCTCATAAGTGTTCTCTCAAGACTGAAGTTGCACCTGATGGTTCTTGCCACAGGGTGTTGGCCTTCTCCTTGCTCAGACCATGCTATATATTTTGTATGCCCTGTTTCTTTAGGCTTCCTTTCCGTGCAAGTAGGGTAATATTGGGAAGAACAAAAAGGCTAGTTCATGTCCAGGTCTCACACTGCCTGGGAGGAAAGACACAGCCACGATTTGCAGCCAGGTAGAGAGACTCAGGTCCAGAAATACAGACATGGCCAGAGTGCCTCAGAGGCGTGAAAGACTTTCCTCTATTTCCAGAACTGCTCTCTGGAAAACTGTTGATTCATGGCCAGAAGGTGAGGTTCAATTCACCTTGCTTCAGATGTCTACAGTATATACTTGTACACCCAAATTCCAACCCCCCCCTTTTTTTTTTTTTTTTTACAAAGAAAACAGGCACTTCTGTGCTGGCATTCATCTTGCAACTTAAATTACTGACTTCAGAATTACAGTTAATCACAAACTGTGCTAATTTCTCTCCAATGCCTCTAAGGAGAATAGAGATGGTAACTCTGAAGTAGAAGCCTTCACTGCAGCATGTAAAGCTGGGAGATAAGAGCCCACACATGGTGCTGGGCTGTGCTAGCTACCTCACTTTGTGCTCAGTTTATCACAAATGCAACCTGTGAGTGAAGTCAGAACTTTTGGTTTGTATCATTATACATGATGACAGAATTTAGCCCTTAGACAGAGCTTTGAAGCATTTGTTCTTTCTTCTTTTTCTATATGGAAAAAGTAAAAACAATAAATGAATAATAAGAGTATACTTACTGTTGCTTTTGTTTGAGGCAATTTTTTTTCTACTGTTGGCATCTCTAGCTGATAAGTTAGCTGGCATTTATCAATCTTCTGAATATGTGATCATACTGGAATATTCTTTTCTTTGCTAATGACACTTAGCCTGACCTATTATCTCTGTATAATCTAATCTGTATATCTACATCTTTTGGACTCTTGGACTTTGACATGTTAATTAGCAGACACAGAAATGTCATCACTGGGAGTTGTCTGACACATGCCTATCACCTGAACCTGTTCTTGAGAAGTTCTCCTTATTGTAAACTTTTATTTCCTTATTTTACATGAAAAAGGCTTTTAAAAAAAAAAAAAAGATGCATGCCAGTGACCAAACTATTCAGCTCACTATGCAAATAAGTGCATATAAATGATTAAAACCAAAAAAGATAACTGCTGATCTTGAATTACTAAATATTCAGTAAAACCTTGGAAAGGCAATAACGTAAACAGAAAGGAGAAGCACTTGGAGGCATCATCTAAAATGGGAGCTGAGAGGTGGGTACCCATACCTCCACAAACCAAACCCAGAGATCTGCAACCTAATTTCAAAATGTAAATGACCAACCCCTTCAACTACACAAAACTGTGTTTAGCACTGGTATCTTCATTGGGACTACCAAGGATTTATAGAGAAGACATCATGTTTTTCCCACGTTTCACAGCCACGTGAGGGAAAAGTACTATGTCTTTTTAGTTATCTTCTTACACATCAGCAACACAGAATCACAGAATAATTTGGGCTGGAAGGCCCCTTCACAGTTCATCCAGTCCAATCCCCTGCTTGAAAGAAGTCCAGCTAGAGCAGTTTGATCATGTCCAGTAAAGTTTTGAATATGTCCAAGGACAGAAATTTGAAAACACCTCTAGGCAACCTGAACCGCGAGGTTCAACCACTCTAGCAGTAAAAAAAAATAGTCTTAGAGACAGAAGACTCTGGATTAAATGAAATTATGACCTGGGATGTTGGATATGAATACTAGAAGATGATCTCCAAAGTCATCCATCACAGGAGGGAAAGCTGAAAAAAATTCAAATTCCTTTAGCTACATTTTATTACAGTGCAAATGCAAACATCAACCACCTTAAAATCATGGTTTGATGTGACCAGCCTTTTGGCTAATTAAGCAAGACAAGAAGTGTCTTTCCTTTTCTTTTTTTTCTTTTTTTTTCTTTTTTTTCTTTTTGTTTTTCATCTCTTCTTTGCCCTTTTCTTCTCGGAAAGTGAGCAGACATCACAGTGTCTTTAGGCCTAGCTTTCCACACTTGTATTTGTGTCTGCAATTTTTGGAAAAGTTTGCAACTGTTCTGTGTGTATGAATAAGGAGATAAAAGCAGAACACAAGTAATGGCAGACATAGAGTGTATCTTAAAAGTGAAGATCATTACAAAGTGTGAGGAGAAGAGAATGAGAAAATCTCCCACCTTTTGCCCAATAGTTAAGAAAAATGTTGTGATCTTGGGTTTAAATGGGATGAATAGAGTCGTTATACCAAATGATGACATTGGGCACTGGCCCAACAGACTCTTGACATTCTTTGACATTCCCAAAATAGACTTTGCCTAATTATAATGTTGTTTGTGTCCATTTTCAGTGTCAAATACTTTTGGAATGTTGCTCATTCCGAAAAGAAAACCCTAGGCACTTAAATTCAAGTTTTAAACCATTATATTAAAATTAAGAACTCATTTAAATGTTGGATGATTGCTCAGAGTCCTTTGGGTATGTAAGCTGGTAGCAAGTTTCTGTTCTCAGCTCATAGTCACTTTCAGTTTCTAGTGTGTCTAAGGGTTTAATTGTACAAGATGCTAAAAGCCCTCATTCTTATGTCCTTTTCAGACTCAAGTATGCTGCAAGCAAAGGTATGGCCTGCAATCATCAGTGTCATGTTTGAGCTGCACTAATCTAGGATGTATGGCTAATAAAAGCAGAAATGATTTGGCAGGGTGCACTCATACTGTGCATATATACACTATCTTCTCATAGTGACAATTTACCATGGCAGTGTTGATATAATTCAAACAAATACAGCCTGTAGGGTCCTGGAGATTTGATAGCTTCTGATTCAGGCAAATACATCTGGTTCCACAAGTTAAAATTTGCCTGTAAGCCACATGGCATGTGAATTAGACTTCCTTTTTGCAGAGCTAAATACCAGATTAACCTGAAATGTGTCAGTTCAAAGGGTTTAAAGAGCTGTACAACAGGTCATCCTGAAATACTGCAGGAAGGTGTGCAGCAACAGGCCCTCTGAACACGAGTGGGGTATGCCCACAGACACATACACACACTTTTATTTCTTTATTTATGTGCCTATTTTTATTTGTAACCATACATATTTATATATTTTTAAAATCTCCCAGAATCCACTGTTTCTGACAGCTGAGTCACAGTAGGTCACACATGCAAGGGTGTAGGACTGCAGGATACAGTCTAAGTATATGGAAGTTACTAGGAAAGAAATGGTTTGTTTCTGAAGCACAGAAAAAGTCTCCCTCATCTGGATATATGAAACCATTTAAATGAGGATGCCTTCTATGTATTTTCTCCTGAACCTCTAACCCACTGAAGTGGTGAATAGCAGTTCCTTCAATAGCAGGCATCAAAGTATGAATTACACGTTGCTATTCTGTTGGGGAGATTAATTTATCAAAGGTGTTCAGAAGGTGTTCAGAAGCTGTAGTAAATACAGGACAAACCCACATCAAAGACATGTCTAGGTTACTTTCTTAAAGGCAATTTACAAAACAAGAAAAGATTACGGAGCAGTTGAGGATTAGGGTTATCAAGTCCACCTTAAGGTGTCAGGTTAAGAAAACGGTTTAGTTGTGAAAGAACCTTAGTGGATGTCTGATTTATTAAGCATGTTCAAAAGAATATTTGTTTTAAAATATGTAGCAGATTCTTGATGAAAAAGGAAAGATTTGCCTTCAATTTCAAATTGAGCCCAGTCAAATATTTGCAAAGACTTGTACCTGTATCTTTGGAAATAAACCCAGCAGGTGCAGACCTCTGTTCACAGCAACAAGGAACTTTAACATTAGTTCCTAGAAGTTAGACCCAGATGCTTGGATTTGGATTGCCAGATCTTCAGTTCTGTGCTTTCATTCAATGGGATTATACAGATTGCATCTCAGCTTGGCTTTGAGAATTCCCAGGGGGAGGTAGCTGAACATAAGGAGCAATGCACTGCAGAAGTCTCACACCTTCATTAACAAAACTTACTGTATCAGTGGAAAAAGGACACTTGCTATTTTTTTTTCTAAAAAATATAATCATAAGGAAATACACTTCTACAGCTCCACCAAATGTGTATTCAAGGTGGAAATATGTTCATTTTGTATTTGATGTGCTCTTGGAAATTCAGTAATTTAAATGTATACATCATAAGTTCTGCAAGAATTCTATATGTTTATTCCTATATGAAGCTATTTTGACTCTTGGGAGCTTTTTACATATTATACTGCAGTTTGAGTTGGCTTCCTGGATATTGTGTCCTCAGCCCATCAGACTTGGGCTGGACACTAAAAACCTCAGGAGAAAGTCTGATTCAACATATGACATCCACCAACAGGAAGTCAGGATTTAGTCTGGATTCAGAACCTGTAAATCTTGACTAAGAACTTTTTGGACCAGGATTGTGAAAGCTAATTGACTTACTGAATCACAAACTTATGCATAGCATGGAATATATGCTGGATGGTACCACAGCATTACAAAGTGTTTTTCCCAACATTTTTCCTGGTTTTGCTTTAATAGTTGCCTCTGCACTATGAGGTCATCACAGCTTTATTCATTGCATCTCATACCTAGTCACACTGATGATCAAAACAGTTATAAGTGAAATGATCTGATGGAAAGCTAATTCTAAAAGTACAGAACTGATTTTAGGTTAAATGGCATGCAATAGGCCTGTCGCCTCCAGCTCATGTTCTAGGAATTTATGTCCAGTGATAGTTAACAAATTACCTAGGTGTACTTTCAGAGGTATGTCTGCACTTCCTTTTTTCCAAATTCCTTCTCTAGCATTATTAGACCTATACTAAAAAAAAAACCAAACAAAAAACCAAAAACTTAAAAAAACCACAAATACCAACATTAAATCAAAAGCATCCAGGACTAGCACTTTTTTCCCCATTCCTTGTACCCAGGAAAAAAATATGTTGATTTTGGCCATTGTTTCCTAACCTTGCCATTTTCCTGATCCTACCAGGGGAATGTTTCTTCTCCCCCTGCCTCTTCTTCAGGTTAAAATGAATAAGAATTAATCTCTCGAGTGCTAAATAACACTGAATTAGGACAGTTTACATCTAGGTTACAGGATTCAAAATACTTTTTTTTTTTTTTTTTCTGTTCAGCCCTTTGTTTAGCCTCTTTGATTTATTAACGGAGGCTTCTTTTTGATCTGGCTTTACCTTGTCAGTTCTTCATGTCCCACCCATGGACTTTTTATTTCTTTTTCATCCAGTGATGCTGGCAAAGACCTTTAAAAAAAAAAAAAAAGACAGAGGGAGGGATTTGGGATTGTCATATAAAACCTGTGTTACTCAGTTTTCAATATCTCATTGAACTTCTCACAGCTTTGATATTTTAAGTAGGTATCACAACAAAGGGAAAAGAAGTGACTGGAAAGGTAATGCAGTGTATTAGGCTTGTTAATGGCCCTGAAAGTCCCAAGAAAACTTGCTGAAAGAAGGATCCTTTCCCATGAGTACTATTTAATTTCTCTGAGAGGGTTTTCCTGGTGAATTAAAACGCTAAAGAGAACATTTAAACAATGCAACTGCTATCTTAGCCTATGTGATGTGCACAGTGACATTCATTTTTATTTTAAAAATCCTTTTGTTAAAAAGTCTGTAGTAGAGAGGTTTCTGGAGAATCTGTTTCTTCCTTTGCTCTGCTGCTAAAATACTTGGGAAATGTAGAAATCTAGAAGAGAAACCCAAGTTTTTCCCACAAGGGCACAGCAAGATCAAATAAGGATAAAGATATTTTACTTAGGAACTAATTCATCTTATGAATTGTAAGCAATGACCCTGCTCCAATACTTCAAATTGTTAAGTGTGACAGTACGAAGCAGATTAAAAATCTATTTAGAAGAATTTAACAGAGCAACATAAGGGAGTTTAACAAGCAGAAGGAGTGAGCTGGCTTTTACATTGTCATCTGGGGCCGTGGGAGACCCCAGGTCTGATCTATCTTCTGCCATATGTTTCTTTGTATAATACAGACAAGTTAATTAACATCTCAGTTCCCCATCTATAACCCAGTTGAAATCATCCTGGATTCTCCTGAAAAAAAGCCAGGAGGTCCTGAGCGTTACAAATGCAAAAAACCTTCCCCTGCCCATGCTTTGACTAGAGGTGAGTCTAACAGTGGTGAGGAAGCAAGCCCTGCCCCTTTGCCCTCGTCTGCACCAGGAAGGCTCCTTGTTCTCACAAAGTCATCCTGCATGAGAATCCTTCCTGCCTGAGCCAGGCAGAGTTTGGTGTGTCTGGATCAGCAGCAAGCTTCATGCCAGAGTCCGTGTCTCTGTGGCACTGGGAGAGGAAGCCAAGGCTCATTAGTGCTGTCTTCTCCAGATGCTGGCATGTTTTTTGAGGCTTCCATCTCTGCCGTGTCTTATTCACTCTTCCCCCTAAAAGTGATGAGGTTCCTCCTTCCCCACAGCAAACTGGGCAAGCACCTGCATTATTTGCATACTAGATTTGGCTGCTGCTATCCAAAATGAAAAAGTTACCACCACTTCAGTGGGTGTTTCCATCTTTGCTTTTAATGTGATCTTTAATGTAATGTAACCTTTAATTGTAATCTGCAATCGTAACTCAAACCTGTTTTCTCTGTTGGCCTGTCCAGTCAATTATCACCATTAGTTAGTGGCAGCCTTTCAAAATCAAGAGGGGAGCACAGGACTTTTTCCAGCTCTTCGTGGCTGTGGCACTTAGCTAAAGGTCATACAGGCTCCCTTAAAAACTAACCCCTTGGGTACCAGGGCACTAATACAAAACACAGGATTTGATGCACACAGGTTTCATATCATACCCACCAACATCCAAAGCCAGACACAGAAAGGAAAACATCCCACAGTATATCCAGGGGAGCATCAGCTACTGATGTAGTCCTCTTCTAAGTGGCTTCCTATTGCCATAGCAGATGCCAGCCTCGTACAGAGCAAGAAAAAGTTCTTGAAACTCCTCTTAAAACTTCACTTACTGTTCGGTCTGACAGGTAATGGGGTCAAAAAATATCAGTATTAGACTTTTCAAACAAACACTCCAAAGCTTATGATGCTGATCTTATGCAGTCAGATTCCAGATATACAGGGTTTCTTCTGATAGATTAATGATTCAAAAGACTGTCTATGTTATATTAGCGTGTGGACCTCTCATTTTCCAGAAAACTATCTTGCTTCCCATTTATCTTTGCTTTTGAAATGGGAGGTTCTGTTTAAAAGTATTTTACTGCTCTAAATGTTTACATGGACTGTACCTAGCTTAGAAACAACCAGTGACTTACTGGGGTAGTTTAAAGTTCACACTACTCTTGGCTTTTCTATGACAAGGGGACGATGCCACCTGAGCCCAAAAGTCAGAATGAGTTGAGTGGCTCCTGTGCCCCGTGTGAGAAAGGGAATTGGCACCACCAGCACAGAGCAGCCCCTGAAAATTCTGCAAAGAGCATTGCTGGAGATAGTACTTATGAAGCTTTTCAAGGCTGAATTTCTTCAGGAAAAAGAAGTAATTTCAGGTTGAGCCACAATCAGGTCATTATCTAGAGGATGCACTGACAATGTGAACCCCTGTGGAATATTTTTCCCTGGTGCCATCTTTGGGCTGCCAACAGTAACCACAATACACAGAGACACTGAGCAGCTTCAAACATTTTGATCCCACTGGAATCAGTGGGAATGGAAATTGTAGGAAACAACCGATTTCCTACCGAATCAAGCCTTAAACCTTTCAATCTAAACTGCTCTGATGTGTGTGTATCTAAAATAATGAAAACTTTATATGCCTCCATCTCTACGTCCTTGAATAAGCAATGAAAACTGTTAAATTCTTTTCAATTTCTGGTCCCCTGTTCAATGATAAATGCTGGTTGGACTGCACTGCAGAGCTGTTTGTATATTATGTTTCCAAAATCAGTGGTCATTGATTTGATTCTGTAAACTAAACATTTCTGCATAGATTACACTTGCAGGATCTAGTTCCTAGCAAAAAAAAAGACAGCTGGCATTGCCCCTTCCAACATTTAAAAACCAAAAATCTTATTTTCATGATGGAATTCTATTATATTCTGTCTGGACAAATTTGGGAGAAATGATGGGAGGAAAAGAAGGAAAGAGCTTGATCCAGAAAGCAGTTTTACATCTGAAGTATGCGATTCATTTAACCACCACTGAAAGGAAGAGTTTTCTAGAACTGAGCTTTAAATTGTAGTAGCCAAAACCTGAAAAATACAAGATTTATTTTGACCAAGAATGAGGGCAACATGGATCAGCTATTGAACATCCTCAAACTGTGGCTTGGCTTTCCCCACTGCAGCCAACCGTGTGTGGCTGGCTTTTGAAATTACATGTTTCAACAATTACTTAAAGGTCTTTATTTTGTTATCTTTCACATTGAAGATCTTTCAAATCTGACCTGCACATTGAGTTGCTTCAATTAGATATGACCCCCTGCTTTAACTTTTCAGAAGTGGCTTGTTTCTTCTGGTCAGGCTACAGAATGGGGCATAACAGGGGGTTTCCAGTGGTAGCTGGAGAGCCAAGCCCTGCAAAAGCAGAGCCCTGGCTCAGTGCTGTGCCAGCCATGTCCCCAAAGCACCTAGCCACTCTCGGGCTGCCAAACAGCCCTGCCATCATTCCCACCTGAAAGGGGCATGCTAAAACACAATGCTCTGAAAAACTAACTGCAACAAAGCCCCCAAAGGGTAGCAACTTCATTTCCACGTGCCTTGAGATAGAAGCTAATGGCTGATTTCACAGGTAGTGCCCCAAGGAGGAAAAGGCTTTTTTTCTGTTCAAATACCGTTTTTCTCAAAGTGACAATGACTAGAATAGTTGTTATGTTTTTCTCATATTTTTCTAAATGAGACTGTCATTTGAAAACACCAACACTGGGTCATATCATCAAATCTGAGAAATTCAGTGCTTATTTTTAAATTTTACATTAACCTTAGAGTTTATATTTCTGTAAGATTCATTTTCTGTTGTATATTGTGATTCCGCTGGATCTTATTTACTACCTATAGGAGGGACTGGTAACATTTTTTAAACCATTTTCCTCAAAAAACCCCCGAACAAACAGTGCTGTAAGCAGCAGAAGTTAGTGTTCTAAAGGCTGCAGTTTAAGTATCAATCTGAAACAAACTCCTGACAGAAGAGATCAGTTAGGAAGTTTCTTATTCATCTGCAAGGCTTAACAACTAAGCTCCTCCACTCAAGTATGTCATAAAACACAAAAAGTGAATTTCTGGCACAGAATCTAGCAAAGACTTAGAAGCCACAGTAGAACTTCACTAGATTTTTGATGGTGTTATGCTTTTCAGTATTGGTGGTCAGAATTGTTCCTGGACATTTTTTTTGTTGATAGACAGAAATCAGAGTTTCAGTCTTCAGTGAAAAAATGAAACAATTTTGTCTTCGCACCATTTTTTTTAAATTCAAAAACTAAAACTTTTTCAAAACCTTTTTTTTCCCCCCAAGAAAGCCTTAAGCCTTTGTGAAATCAGAGACATTTTGTCCTTCATGCAATATTTCTTTATAAAAATAGAAAATCTGCCTTCTGGTGGATAAGAGGATTTTCCCAATCTTCATAAAACTTGCAGTCACACTTGCATTTTTGTGTGAGGGATTGATGCCAGAAAGGAAAATTTGGTTTATGCAGTATGGCAGGCTCTGGATAAAGTTCCAAGTCAAAACTTTGCCCCTCTGTTTTGGAATCTCTGTTGACTTCCTGTTACATATCCTCATCCTACGTGACAGTAAATATTATTTTTAAAAAGCAAACAAGTAATTAGGAAGTATTACTTTTAACACATGGAGCTCCTATGCCAATTTTCAGGTATTCTGTGGCAGATCCTTATCCTTGTGTATGCTTATTATTCCCATATTTCATGAAAACTGCATTTGATTTGCAAGTTATTCATAAAACCTCCACAGAGATTAATCAGTATTTGTAATTGCACTCTTAAAAGTTAACTGGATATATATGTCAGATGGTATATTTTCTGGTCCTTACCAACATTTTTTCTTTCTTATACCTGTTACACGTAGAAAATATTTACGGCCGTTGATTTGAAACTCAAGGATCTGGCAACATTTAATTATAATTTGTTGCTCTGTTAGATACTCTCGTTTAGTTCAAATGCAGTTGTGCATAGTGAACTGCAACTGTATTCAACTCAACTGTGAAATAAATATTTTTATGTTTTTTAACTGTGACTTTCAAGATTATTTTGAAAATTGTTCCAAGTTGCATCTGAAACGGTCAGCAAGGATACTTTTTTTACCACCCAGGCTCCTTAATACCAAGGGTGACACTCATGTTCCTGATTCAAGACAAACAGGGCTGTATTAGAAATGGAATTTAACAGGGAAGCACAGTTGCATGTCTAGGGAAGAGTCCTGTGGCCATCTTAACCTGGGAATAATGGCAGAGGGCAATTGTGAATGGTTTAGCAGGTCCTTGAGGACCTCTCTCTGGTTACAAGTTGTAACAGAAGATTTATTTTGCTGCCTCTGTTAGAGAGTTGATCTAGTCTGCCTTACACAATTGTTTATTCCCAAATAAGATATTTCAATCCTGTGGTCTTCAGAGTGCCCACTGAAAGCACTAATTAGTGATCATTTAAAGCACTTAGGTAATGTTAACTCCAGCACACAAGGGATGCTCTTGAGTCTGACCCCTGCTCATTCCATTTCTTTTTGGAGCTTTGAAGACAATTGATTTTTGAAGACTGCAGCCTCCCCTTAAAATCAGGGACTAAAAGAGTGGGGACCTAATCTTGGTTCAACCATTCATGCCATCTTTAAAGACATGTTTACTTTTTCCCCCCTGGATGTCAATTAATAGATTTTAAAGTCAGTAAATTAACGGGAAAGAGTTTAGAGCACAATTGCATCTGGGCAGAAAATGCTAATTATAAATAATCAGGCTTTAAAAAAAAAAAAAAAAGAAAAAGTGAGTGCACCCTAAATAGCTGATGGGAACAGGTAAAAAGAGAATAAAAAGTAAAAACGGGAACATTTTTAAAGCTAACTTCAAAGTAGTAGGTGGAGTTACATAGTAGAAGAACACCAGTCAAAACGGTTGATGTGAAAGGTAACTTGAAGCTGACTTTTGCACACAGTGAGTCAAATACAAGCTGTAGTTTCCCTTCCAGAAGAAAAAAAAAAACAAAAACAAACACCCTAAGAAAGAATCTAATGTATACTGGCTGGGAAAAAATGAAGTCTGAGGTAGCCAGAGAAATATCTGGAAACCAATATCATACAGGAGCTTCTCACTGACTTCTTTTGGCAACATCTTGCAATGAGTTGTATTATGCATGTCTTTACAGAGTTTTACTAATGCTCTCTCCTAAGTGTACCTGCACCCATGCAGTTGTGTTTGGGTCAGCAGCCATGGCATTTCCATGGGTACCATCAGCAGCATTTTTATCAGGTCTAATCCTTCTCTTAGCTGGTTTAGATGATCTGGCCCAGCCGTATATCAGGACAAGGAACCCCATGAACTTCCTTGAAAAATGACCCTACTCCAAACTCATTTTCCTGTTAAAAGCTCTGCAATTTAAGGTTAATTGCTGAACAACAGCTGGGACAAAATTACGTTTTACACAAAGAGGAAAGGAGTCTCAAAGATTTTTCTTGAAGGCTGAGCTCAGGTCAGGAGCTACCGAGCATCTCCAAAAAAAGTGTGGTCATGAAATGCCATTGAAGTACACCTGCAAGACCAGATGGGAAGAGGATCTTTTGAAGAGCACCTGACCCTGTTTAGGAATGATGGAGCCTCCCATCATTTGTCTAGCCTTCAATATTTGACAGTAGCTTTAACACTGCCACCACAAGTAGACCACACTTTCTGACAGCTCGTCACAAAGATCTCAGTGTCAGAAGGTGTGCCACAGTCCAGTGCTTTCTGAAAGATACTTGAAATTTGAAGTTAAGAAACAAAGAGAGGTGAAAGTACAAAAAGCCTGTGCAGTTTCAAGCCAGAGAAGCTGTTTTCCAAATCAAAGAAGCCATGCAGTATGATCACAGGAGATTGTTCAGCTCCTCCACCGTGGCTAGGCCATTTTCACATACCACATTGAAGGAAATGGGAATGTGTCATACGTGAAGAACACAGACCAACAACTTACTCCAACCCAGCCAGCCTAGCTGATGCTGAGATGCTGCTCTCATACTTTGGGGGCTGGGATTTCTGAACATGAAGTTGTACTTAGCTCAGATTCAAAAAAATTCTAGTGCTTCATTGTCATGAAGTAAAAGACTTTGTTAAAAGTAGTTTTACCTCAATTATTATTATATTTGAACATTATTAGGACATCAGCACTATGAACCAAAGCTGAGATTTGGTAAGACTTTCCTTTTAACATTTATAATAAGCTCTTAAATAGCTTTTTTCCTTTTAATTTCAGAGAATAAATACAGTTAACTAAAGGACTCTGGTCTTGTAAGGAACTTAGTGAATTAACATTTGAAAGGAAAACTTATATACTCTAAACAAAAATGCAGTGGTATCTTGAAATTAATAAAACAATCTTTTTTTGTAACAGGTGAGTGTGGCAGGAAAATAGAAGCTTTCAACTTTCAGCTATAAAATGCAATTTAATTTCTTTTCACTGTTTCATTAATATGTATGATTGACAGGAAGTTTGAATGCACTTTCTTCTTTTCATCACTGGTGTAGCTTTGTTTTCTCCAGAAGTCCATACTTATTCTTTCAATCATTTTAAATAGAGGAGAGGGATGTGTTAAATTTCCTTTCTCCGAGTACTAGATGTTTTGCCAGAGCATTTTAGGCTAAAATAAAGGTGGTGAAGTATTTTGATATAAAGCAGACTATTGGGTAAACAAGGCTGCTACTGTGGAATGAGGGCAAGGGGCTGGCACGTGGTAATAGTTGGTAGCAGATAAAAGGTAAACAGCTGAAATGCACCTACGTTCCTGCTAATCTGAGTTCATCAAAGGTGATAGGGAGTTTTACCTGTAAAATAATAGACAAAACATGACTCAGTGGGAGCAGGACCAGCCTAGTAACTGCATTGTAACCAACCTGGCAAAGGACTGGATACCTCTAATATTAGGGAGTGAAATACAGATCTTGGTAAGTCATTGTCAGGCATGAAATCAGTTTAAAATTGCTACATAATACCTTTTATAAATTAGATGAGATTGGGAACTATAAAATGCAAAAATAAAACATAAAATTACTGAGATCAAATTGGGAAAGAAACTCACCTATGGCTAAGTTTGGATATTGGAAAGGATTCAGATAGCCCATTAAATACTCCAATGGCTACTTACAATAGGATTAATTTCATTCACATTGCAGAATACCTATTATGTTTCTTTAGTTTATGGTTAAGCAGCTGTCCAATTAAAAGGAATCGATCTTCTGCAAAGCTTGTATCTGACCATAGCACTGCCCACTGTGCAATAACTCCTTTGTATCTAAGAGCTAATATGCCATCCAATTATGATCTACAGAGGGTTGTTGATTTTCTTGGGTGTTTTAATCCTCCAGTTCCTTAAGAAATTATCTTATCACTGCACCATAATCAAGCATTTCTTCTCAGTTCTACAGGTCAATGCAAGGGTTAAAAATTCTCTATCTCTATCCTGATCTTTGCTGAAATGGTGTATGGGAATGAAATGGTTGCCAATTTGTTTGCAATGCATTCTGACTGTACGGGAGTTCTTTTTTGCCTGACAGGCAGGTGAGATCAAAGTGGTGCAGGACAAAAGGGGCTCAGCAGTGATTTGTCAGGGGACGAAAGGCAGTCCTGTCTGGGAAAGTGGCTGTAGCCCAGAACGAGCCTTCAGATCACTAACACACTAAAGAAATCATGGCATGAGAAAAAGTACAGCAGAAAAGGTTCAAAGGTCAGTTTTATTTGGTTTGGATTATTGGTGCCTCCTTTTAAACCAAAGAGCAAGAAGGGGAAAAAAGAACAGGCTAATAACCTTTGTTATTGTCCAGGAAAAAAACTCTTTTGTACACATTGCTTGGGGATTGTCTGTAATTAAAATGCTGTTGTTAGATCCAGGACCTGATCCTGCAAAGTTTTACTCGTGTGAGTAATTCTCCATTGCATGAATAGTCCTGTGGGGTTGCTCACGTGAATAAAGATTACTTTCATGACAAAGAGTTTGCAAGTTCAGGCATTGCATTTGGTTAGGGGATGCAGGTGTGTCTGTGTGTGTCTGTGTGTCTGCTCAGAGGTGGATGTTCTTCTTTCTAAGCAAAAATTAGATTTTAATGGGTGACCTGAAAAAAATATATATATTTCAAAACTCAAAACTTCAGAAAAAAAGCAAATAAATCTCTATACTGCTCCCATAAAACTCAGGTGATTATGAAACCTGCTGTTCTCTTTTAATCCAGATGTTTGTCAGACAGTTACTCCACTGATTTATTCCAGGGCAGTTCTGTGAATTGCCATCCACTGTAGATCACTCCCAGCAATTGTTGTCCTCCAAATAGTATCGAGCAAATCATGTAATGTTTCAGGTTATAAGCAGATGGTACTGTTCTTTAATTGGTTGAGGATGTTATTGACATGGGTTGCATCCAGCTTGTTGGGGAAATGGCAATCTTCTCTAGCCAGGGAGGAGGCCCCGCGTGGCTGCCTGAAGTGGAGGACACTTGCTGTGACACACTCCATGCCAACAGGCAGTGGAGAAGCACAGAGGGAAAGGTGTGGGCTGACCAGCCATCCTCTTCTCAGAACAGCCCAACAACTGAGCCTGGGGTGGTAATACAGAAGGAGAGCAGGTGCAAGCCTTGCTGAGCACCACTTTCATCCTCCCGAGTGACAGAAGCCAAGGGCACACAGGGAGCAGAGGAGGCTCTCCATTACTCTTCTGTGCTTCCCATATTTTTCTCTTCCCCAGGAAGGAGTGTATTTTGCATATTTAACGGCTAGGCTGAATTGGATTGGATAGTAGGCTGAAAGTGAGGGAAAATGGTGCAACTAGTGAATAAGTCTCTAAACTTTTCCTGCTCCACGCTGAGCTTACTTCCAGTGCGTAGTGGGGAAAGAGCCAAATGGTCAAAGTCACAAAAAAAGGGGGAATGTTTTGTGATCTCCTGCAAGATTTTGCAAGCATGGGGTAGGATTTGTTGTCCCTGGATTGGCTGTACATAAAAGCCATGGTGGGGAGGGTGGGGAAGCAGAAAGGAAACTGTGCTTCTTTTAGAAATATCCAAATTATCAGAAGAAAAGTATTCAGGATTCCCCTACTGAGCTCTAATACAGAGACCAGTTTTTAGGGAACGACACTGCACTTTGATGTCACTGGATCACAACTCCAGGTAACATCCTTCATATATGAATAAACAAGATGCTTCTGAGACAAACAGCTGATGGTGCCCTGGACCTCCCACATGGGATCTGGCTTCTTCATATTAGACTTCACCCTTGTTCATAACCTTGAGACCAGAGTGCTGCAGCTACCTGGTTTACCAACCTGTTTTGGGAATCTTTCTTTGCAACTTCTGTCTGACTTTATTTGGAGTTAAGCAGCTCTGGGAACAGAAGATATTCTATTGGAAAAGAAGCTAGTGGTAGTCTGGAATAATATATCTGCTAAAGGCCAAATGTTGGGAACAGGAGAGGTTGTGAGTAGCATTGCACTTGCTTGTGAAGACGTCCAGTTGAGGAATTCTGCAGAGGCTGTTGCTTCTTGGAGGATCTGCTTATGGTGGGTAATTCCCAGATATTTCAGTAAGATTCTCTGCTTCCCTGTCAAAGATTTATATCTTCAACTGCAGAAATTCCTGATGTGTTTTGGCTTTCTGTGGTGAAGTGGTTAACGCAGAGGACAAGTGTATTTCAGAGAAGAAAATAAACTGGGGAGTTTCCAGAGACCCATTGGGATTTCAGTAGTCTTATTTTGATTGTCCTGCAGTTTTGGATTGTGAAATGAACCTAGTTTGATCCTCACTGTAGTCTTAAACCAAGGGCCATCAACCCAGAAAAGGAGGAGCTGGACTGAAACAGGTACATCCAAAACAGAGACTGTTTTTCCTCATTTTGCAGATCGCTGTTGTGGTCAGGTTAGAGCCTTGGAGGCCTCTAAGCCAAAACCAAAATCAGAAATTACTGAAGGAGTTGATTTGGACTCAATTTTCTGTGCAGTTTGTGAGATATGATAAAGGAGCAGCTCTGGAAATGTTTACTTTTATTTTTTGAGAAAGGTTATTAAGGCAGATTCCTGGATTATCTACGAGAGATTCATGGCAAAGAATACCCTTTGGAGAAAGCAGTTCTGAAACATCAAGATATAAATAAGTACTTATCCAGCCTCCTGAAGTTCACTAAAGGACCAATTTTGCAAGATACATCAATACTTCTAAAATGAGCCAAAGGAGAAATTCTGGTCTGCTAATATCCCCCTAAAAAAGGCTTCAGTAAAGATATCTAAGATGCTACATCTATGGGATGCAACTCACCTTTGCTGGGAGTATTTAGACATAATGAAAAAAAGAATCACCCTGCTTACTAGTCAGACACAGGGTGAAGATGTGGCAATGAAGGTTAGAGATGGATAAAGTAATATTGGCCATGACCTCCTAGTTCTGCTGCTCTGAGTTTATGAGGTAACGTTACTTAACATCTTAGAAAAGGAAGGCAGCTGCCAAAGTAGCAATGAGAAAAATATCCATTACAAGTCCATCTGTGGCTTCCAGCACTAGTGGAATTTGGCTGTGGATGTTGGTGATACCAAGACTCCCCATACCTGGTGCTTATGTGGCTACCTGTGTGCAAACCTTCAGCTCAGGATCACCTGAAATCTGGTATCTCAGCACTGGTGTCTAAGACTGACTTAAGCATTCAGCAGAGCTGCTGTTGTGCAATGTAAAGACCAGGAAAGAAAATGGCCCTGACCTCCTTTATTGATCACAATATATCCTCTTGCCACCAAGAAGCCCTTTTCAGTGGGAAAATATTCTGTTGGGCTGATAATCCCTGATTTAAACCAGAGGCTGCAAGTAGTGAGGAGAGGGTAAGAATGCTTTCCCCTTTGTGACACCAGCTGTGTCCTCAGTCCATTTCTGTGTTGTCATCAATCACAAATTACATCTACATCTTCCTTCTAAGATTCTTTAGGAACATCTTGTATTTCTTTTGGTTAACACAGTGCTAATTTGGCTCATCACTTCTATGACATTTTTCCTAGGACAGAAGAAGCAGTAGAAGATATCTCAGATTAGAAAGTGCACTAAGATAACATACTTCTAAATTATTAAACCTCCCTCTTTATGTTACAAGTGAAAAATATACCTTCAGATCTAGCAAGTCTGACAGCCTTACCCAAGTGTCAAATTGGGTTGAAACAGGAGAGCCAAATTGTCTTGATCTACCCAATACTTTCTTAGATGCCCTTAGATATAGGATGTCTAGAACATGGTATTAATCACTTGATTAATAACCTAATTAATGAAATTACCATTAAAATGAATGTGTTTAAGGCTGCAGAAAAGAAGAGCATCAGAGGAACTGAGGCCACATCTGATATGTGGGGTGACCAGTGACAGGACCCTGGTGCCAGAGCCCTCTGCCTTGCAGGAGAGCAAGTGCTAAAGGCTGCCAGGGTTACAAGGGCTGCAGGAGAAGCCAACAAAGAGGGTTTGATTCCCAGACACCAAGCACCCAATGCTGAAACGTTATGCAACAGGGAACTCCGTGTGGTGGCATCACAAATGACAGCTGTGCTGTTCAGCCCAGCTGCTGCTCAGGAAAAATACTGCAAGCCCTGCCTTGGAATGTCAGTGTCAAAATGACCATTCAAAAAGTATACATTCCCCAAAGGAAGGTGGAGGGATGTAGCAGTGAAAAGAGATTCATTGCTCCTTGTTTGCACTTCTGGTCAGAAGAATTTTAGTAGTAGGGCTTCTGCTTCCACGAAATGAGAAAAAATTATGAAGAAATGTTGTATGTGCTTTTTCTCAGCAGGTAATTTCCTCTAGCAAGCTTCAGACGTAGCAAGAGAGAACTTCAGTCCCTCCCTAGAGAGAGAGTCGGTGGGAAGGGTCTATACCTGCACAGTATCAAGTGGAGGCCACTCCTCTGCTAGCTTGAGCAAGCCCCAGAGCCTGGTCCCACATTCTCCTCAACTACAGACCTCCTGGGTGACCACAGCAGAGACCTGGAGGGGAGCAGAATGACACAGATTGCAACCTGAGCCTCCCAGGACACCTCAGGACCACTCCAGAGTGCCTCCCACCTGCCCAACACAGGCAGGATAGAGATGGTGTGGCCAGTGTCTGACACTCTGTAACCAAAGAGGCTGCAGTGACATTGGGTTTAGAGATAAACTGTACTAGGACACTCAGGAGTTATTTATTGCTCCATTTTCCATCCAGACCCTGATAGGTAGATGGGGGCAGTACCAGAAGGAAAGATCCTTTCAATTTGTTCCTCCTTTGCACTGCACATTTTCCTCTCACCTTTGCTGTGCAGCCTGTCAGTGTGTGTTTGTGCGTGTGTGTGTGTGAGGAGTGCAGATGGGATCCTTTATGCACTGGTGACAAACACCAGGTACTTTCATCTCTTCCCTTAAGACAAAAGAAGGAATTCCATTGAATTCCATCTGAGGTATTAGTTTTGTGTTTCTGTTTGTTCTCTACAGTATGTTTTTAGATTTGAAAGTTACTTAACTTCTCCTTCTCCTGCCTGCTTGTCCCTCTTTCTTATCCCTCAATCTAGGTGGAACTTCAAGATACTTTGCATCATTATCACCTTAGGATGACAAAGAACCACAAATTGGATTTTCTGGGAAAACCCCAGCGGTACCTTGATCTGAAATAGAATCATAGAACCATTCAGGTTGGAAAAGACCCTTGGGATCATCAAGTCCAACCACAGCCTTCCCTAAAACCAGAAAATTTTAAATGCAACAGTTACTAATCTCCAATTCAGAGTGGATAAGTTTCCTGGCACTAGTTTTTTTCTTCCAGGGACATATGTTCATGCACGTGGCATTTCCCCAAGGCAGCTACTTCCAATTTTTCTGCCTGGTGCTTGGGCAGCCTCATGCGCAGACCCAGGCCTGACCCCTCTGCCTGTCATCTGATTTTGCAAAGTGTTGATCCAACCACAGCTTGGAGAAAGAGAAATCTTTTATCTTCAGGTAACCCAATTCCCAAAGATTTGCAGGGCTGAGTGAGATCGTAACAAGCCTCTGATTGTGAACGTAACCAGGGGATGAATTCTAAAAGTAGTAAGAGATTTATCTGAATGGCAGGTCCTTTGGGCACCAAGTGCAATTACATCATGGATGTGGGCCAGATACTTCTCTCAGGTACACCACACTTCCCTGTAAATCTAAATAAATGCTTTGAAGCCATTTTCAAAAACACATGCTGTGGTTACCAGAGAAAGGAGTGAAGTTTTTCCCAAGAGCTCAGCCTATTAAGTGATGATTGAGCTACCAAAGGTGTGAAGCAGGTATGCAAATCTGCTCCCCAAGTTATCAACTGAGTACATTTCTGTTGTTTTTACACTCCCTCTCTTCTCGTATCATCCCCCATATCCCCTGTGTTATTTTCATGGCTGCAGTTTCCAGTTCTGTATTGGTCTGAATCTCCCTATTGTGGCACAGTTTGAGCCTGCCACAAATCTTTACGAGCCATGTGACAGTCACCTAAACTGCACCCTCGCACATATTTCAGCAGTGTTACATTTCTTCTACTGTTTCCTTTGTTTCTTGTGTTGAAAAGGAAGAAAGCAACAGAGGGAAGAAAGAGACTTTAAAACTTCTGTTTAATGTTGCTGCATGCATTGTTTTGGATATTTTCATTCAGTAAACCATTAAGAGATTATCTGAGAAGAAGAGAAAATAATTTTTATAGTAACACGATTGGGCCTGATCCAAATTCTCTGGCGTTAAAGAAAAAGCTTTTAGTGAATTCCATGGACTTTGAATGAAGGATTAATCCCTCCGTCTTCAGCCAAAGAAACTCTTGCCAACTTGAGTAGAAATGTCCTGGAGTAAGGAACTAACTAATTTGCATCTTGATGTCGTAATAATACTAATAATAAATGTATATATATATAAATATACACATAAATATAAATTATTAATAATTATTATTAATAATAATACACACATACAAGATCAGTTAGCAGATCTCAGTGATGTCAGTAAACCACACATGCTTTTAGTTTAAATACAGACGTTTAAAATTTATAAATTAATTTCTTTTCTGCAGTGCAATATTGCAGTAGCTCACATATGTATGTGTAGAATCAGCTGTATGATTCTAAATCTAAAGATCTCAGATTGTTTGTCCATAAACCATAAAAACTGTAAACATACAAGGGATAAACTTTAACTGTAAACACAGATAAAGGGAGAACTGATTATAAGCCTGTTAAGTGTTTAACATTTCCTTTAGGTAATTTTTTCTATCTATTTTCATTTGAAATTATCTAAATCTGATTTTCTCCACCTGAGAAAGCAACCTGATCCTTGCAAGCTATGAATTTACTCCCCGGAGCTTTGCCCCTCCACTCTCCCTTCATCCTGCTTTCTGGGAGTTAATAGTGTACAATACAATAAACAGTATTGCCTACACGTATAGAACAGGGTAATGTGATGCTGTGTGGTCTGGAAAGTCATTTAAACAAGATTATATTGTTCCCGGGGTGCAGCATAGCCCCGCTAGGAAACCACCAAGAAAACAAAATATAGCTGAATAAAATCAAGTGGATTTTGGAACCTCTTTCCCATATCGGCAGGTGCGAGCGAACTGCATCGGGCAAGAAAGTTCCGTTCCGAAGATGACATTAGCACATTGCAAACAAACACCTAATAATCACCCAGGCTCTGTTTTCCTTGGGACCTTCCCACGGTCCACTTTGGAGCTGGGATGGATTTTTAATTGGTGAAGGAGGGCGAATTTTTTTTTTTTTAATTATTTTTTTTTCCCCTCCTGCTGGGGGCTCCACCCACCTCCTCGGTATTTATTGCTCTACAAATTGTAACTTCCTTCTCGTTAGAGTAACGGGCCGGTCGTAAATCAGCGCCGGGGGCCGGAGGAGCGAGGGGAGGCACCGCGGCCGCGGAGGCGTTGGACCGCGAAGGAAAATCAGATCCTGGCTCACAGCAGCGTTAGAGCTGAATTGTTGCAAAATGTTGTGTGTGTAAAGTTTATTACTGGTTAAAGAAAACTAGTATTTTTAATTGGAGGCGGGCTTTCAAAATGTTGTGTGGGTTGTTTTTTATTCCCTATGGTTATATTTATGCAATACTGAAATAGATGTATGGCTTCGTCACGAAGATCTTAGACGTACATATCCGAATATATCGCCTTTCTCGGAGGGTAATCAGTTAGGAATATAAGTGCTTTGTGTGCTTACAGAGTGCACACTGCGAGGATAAAAACATCTGCCTCAAATACTCACTTTTACCCAGTGACTTGCCAGGAGAAACGCTGTCATTCTGGTTTAACTGAAGGAAGGCTTAGAAATATTCCGTGGGCAAGATCAAGTGTAAAGAGTAATAGATTCCTAACATGTTGCCTTTAAAATCACACATTTCGAGCGAATTAATAGATCATTATAGGTTGTAATTCTAATTTCCTTACATACGGTCTATACGCCTATTCTCCCCTCCCCATTAAGTAACAGACTCAAACTGCTCTCTGATTATTACTTGGGGGCTACAAAGAGCTTTGGGGCATAATTAAGAATATTTCCAGAAAGAATCGGTAGACCACATCTGACGTCCCACCCCCTGTTAGAATTAGACCACATCAAAGGGACCCTTTTTGTTTTCAAAAAATGGTCACCAGACAACTTTAAATATACAAGAGTGGGCTTATGTTTTATTGTATAGATGTCTGACTAGAGCAAAACGACTTAAGGTTGCTGGTTATTCAATGTTGTACCAAGTGAGACAAGGTAGCTACGGCCCTTTGATATTTCCATGGAGGTCGTATTCATTTCATTTGAAAGGGAACCATTAATGATAGACCTATAAGTGTTCCCCTCCCTAATAAGTAGAATACACATCGCTTGGGAAGCCTGTCTGTGTCAGATGCCCAGGGCGGAAAGATTTGTAGATGATGGTGCTAATTATGAAAATGTGATCAAGATGGAAGCAATTTGAGCAAAAGTCATTAACGTGTTACTCTTCCACCCACTGGTCTTTTTGGGTTTATTATTGCGGTGGGAGGCGGGGAGGAAGATCTTGTGGGATTGTTTTGTGTTTTTGTTGTTGTTGTTGTTTGTTTTTTTGTTTGGGTTTTTTTTTTTTCCAGAACACTAGTGAAAAATGCCCTGCAAATCCAAAACTGTAAAATGTCAGCTGCATATCTACAGGGCGATGCACTAGGCTCGGGAGACATCGCTTGTAACTGCTGAAAGTAAATATGTTTTATCTCGCCTTCGAACCGTGCCGGTGAAAGCATCTTTCAGGAGACTCCTTGCATGTGAAGGGTTGTTTTTCCGCTACTACTTTTGTCTCGTACCTCGTCAGAGGTTACGAGTCCGTAGGACACGATCTGCCGTGCACCCCTGCGAGGAAGGTTTTTCACAGGGATTCCTGTTTTAAGAGAAACGAAAGGATTTGGCCCGAGAGCAACAACCTCCCCCCCTCCCATCCCCCCCCTCCCCTGCATGCAATCCAAGGTTGGGGTCCTGCATGTCTATGTTTTCATATTTGTACGTGAATCCAGTGTTTTAATAATTTTAATTTCCAGTCGTTTACTTTTACTAAGTATACTGGAACTGCATGGCTGCCTGGAAGTGGCATTGCGGAAGAACAGCAATAAAGAATTAATTGTACAAACATTTATCATCCCCAGATCAAACTCTCCTTGTGAGGCTAGGGCTTAACTTGTGGAGAAGAAAAGGGGGAGGAAGGGGTGGTAATGGCGGAGAGGGGTGCTTGTGGGTTTTTTATGTGTTTCCTTTTATTCCAGACGACTATATAATGAAAAAGCCTTTTAGCCTTGAAGAACTACTATATACTAAGCACAGCTTAAAATAGGGAGTAGCTTTCCAGATCATTTCATCCTCCTGCCATTCCTTTTAGGAAAAGGTCGTATCCCTTCCCTTATTTTCCCGCTAGTAAAAAGCTTCCTTTTTAAAAAAGATCTCTTTAAGGTGTAAGAAAATCCTCTGGCTCTACATAGGAATGTCTTTAAAAGTATTTTATAGACCTCTTCTCGTTCTGGGAAAAAAAATTATATTAATCAAGGTCAAACGCTTGAATTCTGACGTGACTCACTTCAAAGGTGTGTTTGTGTGCCCTTCAAGCACATTAATACTAATTATCTCTCAAACACTTCCCCAAAACTCCTACTGCCTGTTTCAGATGCAAATCTAATTAACGAGCTGCCTTTGAGTAGCACACAGGGACAGCGTAATTCACTGAGTTGTTGAACCTTTTGCCTCCTTTTACATTTATTTATAGGTAGCTCCATCATATTTTGAAAGCGTAGGCAGTTGTGCGAAGGTACATGGTAGCGAGTGCAGATCTGCTGCAGCTAATGAGACTTACCAGGCACCACAGTTCAGAAACAGGATTAGCTCCAACTTCTTGCAAATGCATTCAGGGACCTCTAGAATAACAGTCGCTGGGCCCGACTTTGTCTAAGTTAATTTAGAAATGACTAAATCTTGAAAGACCTATCTAAGTAACGCGTATTATTTGTGACCGTGATCTGATTGATTTAGCAATAACTGTTTTCGACACCGGGGACAAAGTGGGGATGGGCACGCTGAAGAAACTCTGGTGCCCGAGTGAAAGCCATTAAAACGTGCTCGTCCCCTCCCGAGAAGGCTTCCGCACCCTTTTTTTTTTAATTCTTCTGCCTTTAACATGCGCACTTCCAAAAGCCACCTCCCGAAGATGTTTTGCTTCGAGCATCAGCCCCCTCCCATCACCACCCCCCCGGCTGCCGCAGGCGGGCCCCGGGCTGAGCAGGGGGTGGCGGTGCTCGGCGGAGGGTCCGCGGCTGCTCCGCGCTTCTCCGCGGGGCCGGCGGCGGCAGCGGGGCGGGCGGCGGGAGCAGCCAGCCCCCCGTGCGGGGGTGTGCGGGTGTGTGGTGTGCCGGGGAGAGATGCTGTGTAATTTTATCCACGCTGCACTCTGGGAGTTCACACGAGACTGATACCTTTTACCTCCTCTGCTTTGTATCAATTGGTCGCAGATCAGGCTATTGTTGCAGGAAGCTGCTTTTATTTCTATGCTCCGTCGATCAACTATTTTCCCCACAGTCTCTTGCCGAAATTCAGTGGGTCTCTCTCTCCCTGTCTCTCTCCTGCCTCTCTGTCTCTCATGCATGCCGTCTGTCTATCTGGAAACCCAAGGAGAAGGCTGAGCAAGGCAGCTCCATCTAATACAAACAGCTGGGACTCTTCGGTGGCCTTTGCTGATGTCTATTGATTTAAGTAAATCTGAGACAGATAAAAGGGACAGATCGAGGCTGATAAAAACTTGCCAATGCTTCACGGCTCGAATCAGTGTGTGCTCTGCAACTTTGGAGAGCTGCTAGCAAGACGGCTTTAATGGGACCCCTGGTGTCATTCGCTCCAAGCCTCGATCTCCCCAGCAGACTAAGCGCTGCGGCCATCATGCCACAATGGTTATAATTTGGATCTTGTTCCTGAGTTTATTGCAGGAGCCGTGGTCCCCGGGGCGGGCTGCGGGGGTGCTCGAGGCCACCGGAGCCTCCCCGAGCGACCCCCGGCCGCGCCGGGATGCGGGGGGCCGCGGCGGCGTCTACGAGCACCTCGGGGGAGCGCCCAGGCGCAGGAAGCTCTACTGTGCCACCAAGTACCACCTCCAGATCCACCCCAACGGCAAGATCAACGGCACCCTGGAGAAAAACAGCGTCTTCAGTGAGTACCGGGCACACCTTTCCCATCCCGCTCCCCCCCGGGCCGGGGTGTGTGGGGAGGGGGTCTCTCGCTCGGATCAACTGCGTCCTGCTCCGGCATCAACGGACAGGCGACGGCCGGTGCTGGGACGGTGGCGCGGCGAAGCCGATCCCGCCTCTGCTCCTGTGTCCGGGCCGGAGGGGCTGGCCGGCGGCTTGAGCTCCTCGGCGGATACCGGGGGCACCCCCAGCTGCCGGGGCTTTCGCCCCTTCCCCTCGTCGGGCTCGGAGTGACCTCGCCTTGGCGTTTCGGGACCCACTGGACCCCTCAGCGCCCTTTCCGCGCCTTCGCACCTTTCCGCTTCGTCCCCTAGGATTCGCGGGGTCCACGGGGCCCGGGCAGGGGACTCCCGAGCTGGCCCCGCGTGGTGCGGGAACCCACTCAGCTGCGGAGGTACTCAGTCCCCGAGGGGCAGACCCCCAAACCCCAGCTCCTTCACAAGTTCTCCTCGACTGTGACCGGGAACCTGCCCTGAGCACCCCGCCCGACCTGTCGCTTGCCGGGGGCTCCCCAGGCCAGTCCCGCCCCGGCCCGGACTGCTGGGCAACCGGTGGCCTCACACCTCCCCGGGGCTGAGTCCCGCTGCCCGCCTCGACGGGCTGCAGGCTGCCCTCGCCTCTCTGGTCCCGCTCCGGCTTGTCTCCCGCGGGGGGAGCTTGAGCTTCCACGGGCTAAATCACATCTGTCCCCTTTGACATGTGCCGAGATCTGTGGTAATTAAGAGGAAACGGGATATGTCGGGAGTGAGGGGGCTTGTGCAAGGGCGGCAGGAGGGAGGAGAGCGGGGGGGAGCCCCGGGGGGAGCCCTGGGCGCCCCCGCACCCAGCCCGGCCCCGGCTGCGGGCGCTGCCCGGCCTCCGCCGCGGCCCCGCCACCCCAGGAAGCGTAAATCCCGGCTGGTGATGGCACACAGAGATAGGGAGACCTCAGGGATCTGTCTGAAGTCCATAAAGGAAAACCACTATTTCCTAGAGGAAAACCCCCTCTCTATCAAAGCCTGGAGGAGGCATCCTTCAACAGCGAACCGGTGCCTGATTCAAAACAGCTGTAAAAAAACCACCCCAACTCTCCCAGACACTGCCAGGACAGAAACCCAGCTCTGCAGAGGGGACAGGCCCCTGGCTCTGCGTTATCTTTGCAGAAAGGTTTGGGTGCACGGGTCACCTCTCACCTCCGAACATTCATAGACACCACCAAGCCAGTACTGGAGAACTGAGAGCAGAGTTAGAGCAGGCCAGGTAGAGAGCCCTGCACATCCAGCACTACAACTCCTGAGCCTTCTGTGCCTCCATCAGCATGGTGGCACGTTTGGCTGGACATAAACATTTTGGCAGGTATTGTGCCAGCCCCATCGCTGACACTCTTCTTGTGTTTGAGACACTATCTTTGATGGCCTGAAAATCTCCTCCCTTTTAATTTGCCTCAGACAGTCATATTGTCCTTGCCTGGAGGACTACATTGACCTCTTAAATGACAAGTTCCTTTCATTATTATATACATGGCTCTAAAATGTAGCCGACTCACTCTGTTTTACCCTCTGGAGATGTCAGCAAGGGCTTTGTCCTCAAATGGACAGCTTTGTGGCTGGTTTCAATAAGTCAAGAGCCCTTGTGTTCCTAAGCATTAAAGAGGATTTAAACTTTTTTATATACATATAGGATTAAGAGAACCTCTAGTTCAGTGTCACATCTTTTTCATTTTCGAAAGAGTTCAATCTTAATCAGACATCTAGGGATTTATTGTCAAGCTTGTCTCAAACAATCACCACATTGTCGTTACTTTATATTGTTTCAAATAGCAGTCTTGTTTCATTCACATGACTGCAGTATGATTTTGGTGTGAGGCAGTGATAGCTGTGAAATTATACTCTGCAGGTAAGTAGTCATTCAAATGTATCTCAAAATTTACAGGTCATGGGGAGCTACAACATATCTCATACCTGTTTCTGTTTCTAGGTATTCTCGAGATAACTGCTGTTGACGTTGGAATCGTTGCTATCAAGGGCTTATTCTCTGGCAGATACCTGGCCATGAACAAAAGGGGCAGACTTTATGCATCAGTAAGTTTTACTTAAGACTGTTATATGCCTGTTGTTTCCTATGGGGAGAACAGGTCCAGTGGGGAGCACTGGTTTCTTATAAATAAACATTTCTACAGAAAAGAGGAATGTTATAACAGATTTCTGCCAAAATTGTTACAACCAATCAGTATGCTTTTTAAAAGTGGAAGGATGCTGTGTTCTTACTTTCTTATTGCCTGTACAGCCAAAGGCAGCAGGATGTATTTGGCAAAGGTATTTTGTATGGCCAAAGTTCTGGGTAGTTTGCTGCACTGCTAAAGACCTCATGAGCCAGCCTTTGCCATGCAGAATGTCCATCTCTAGTCAAAATTATCCATATTGACATCTGATGTGGGTCTTGGACACTGGCAGCAGATATACATGTCAGATAACATGTACCCAGAAGAAACAGAGCATCTCTGTCACAGGAGAGCAGCCACCTAATGGGAGTTCCTTTGCACAGAGCATTTGGTTGGGCAGTGAAATAATTTAAAGGTACTGGAAGGCAGAGAAAGCAAGTAGGAGAAAGTGCAAGAGGATAAAGGTGAAAAACAAACACCTTACTCTACTCCTTTGACCTCATTTTTTGGCCTGATCTGTGAGGTAAAATCTGGGCTCTACTGACGGCAGTGGGAGCCTTGCCTTTTCAGCCCAGCCACTGTTTCCCCTCAGTGAATAAAATGTTCCAGCTTAGACTTCTTCACATTCAGGGACATACTAAGGCACAGTTGTCAGTGTGTGCACTGTGCACATTATCTACCTACTTGAGTTTCATCCATTGTCTTTGATTACATCCCTACCAGCCTTGTGGTCTCTTCCTGTGTGACAGCCATACTGTGCTGTTTCTCCAGGAATCCTGTGGCATGGGAACAGATTTGTAGAGGGTAAAATATGGCTCTGTGAAATTTGCTTCCTCCAACTAAGCATTATATGTAATTCTGTCGAGTTGAACAGCATGATAGTAACCTTGAGCAAAGTGAACTTCTCCCATGTGAATGCAACTCAGGTAACACAATCAACACAGTTGCCTCCCTGGTTTAATGTGTTTTACTCCACCTTTTCAAGACTGTTCAGATAGTGTTCACGACCCACCCAGCTTCTGTAACGTGCCTCATGTGATGCAGACTGATTAAATGGCCTGCCTGTAAAGATGGTGGTTCTCTGCTAGTGCAGAGAAGCAGATCTCCAAAAATTTTGGCAAAGTGCAGCTGAAGTAGAATGAGGACATACTAGTTCTGCTGTGCCAGGCCTAAGGCTGGCCACTTCTTTGCTTCCAGCTAATACTCAGTTTAAAATTAACATCTCTTCCAATGGAGCTTCTCCATCAGCTCAGAGCCAGTGTCTTCCCCAGAGAAATTAATGGGAAGGATGAATTTTCAAGTTCTTTCTCAACTTTTTAACGTTCAAAATAGGTACGTTTTTTCCTCCAGATTAATTAAACTGAATTAAAATAAGACTAAACAAATTCTGAGCAAAAAGCTCCTCTCCTAGAGTGGAGAAAAGCTGAGAGCAGGATAGCCTAGGGAGTCCTTTTCTCCTGGACTTCCCTTTCTAGTGTGAGGAGCATCTTGAAGTTTGTTTGGCTGTCACGTGCCAAGGAATATCAGCCATGAAAGGTTTCTGTACAACTAGAAATAATCATTTTTGCTGTTCCAGCTCAAATTGGAGAGAGACTGTTTCAGAGTTGGGTTTCAGAGCTGGAGGGACAATCCAGGAAAGCTATTCCACTCCAGCTTTTTTCACAGAAGAAGCAAAGGGTGAGGGCTCAGCTCAGGAGAAACTTCCTGATTTTGCTTGTCTAGAAAAAACTGCCCAACAAACAACTTTACTGGTATTACTGCTCCAGGAACCTGTGCAAGGCCCCTATTTCAAGTAAGGCTGAATTCTCTAGGGATAATTATGCAGAGAGCATTATTATTATTATTATTATCCCCTGGATCACCAATATTCCCATGTCAATAAACTGGGTTTGTGGAGTCTGCAGAATTCCTTTGTGTCCTTAGCAGACTGTGAGGATAAACCTCCAGGTTTATCTGCAATAAACCCTCTACAGCCAGAACTTGAGGCAGACAGCAGGACAAATCTACCTACATATGGTAGTTGCATGGGCTCCAGCACCACAGCATATGAGAATCTTGTCTTTGCAAGGAAGGGCATTTCTGTGTTACAGCTGTGAAGCTGAGACATGTGGAGTCTTTTAAAATCTTGTTAAATGCCTATCAGCCTTTCTGATGAGTGAACAGCATTAAAGACATGTAGTTACTGGAGCCTATGGCTTTTCTGGCCCCAGCTTGGCTACCTGTGCCCTTCCCATCTCCTCCAGAGAGGCAATGCTAAATAAAAAACCTCCATAAAAACCATGGTGGCAGTTACCCTCTGCCTCTGTGCTTTATACATGTTAGATACTGAAGTATTGATCACACAGGTACAGCACAGATGATTTTGTAATTAAGAAAACATGTACAGTGTGGGAGGTCCTTAATTTGCACCCTTTCTACAGCTCCCAGGGAGGACGAAGCAGTTCCTTGTGCCAGGCTTTTGCAGACTGTTTTCTCTCAGTGGAGAACCAGAAGGAAAGGGGCAAAAATTGACAGATGATGTAAAATGTGAGCAGCCAGGATGGGTTCATATTCTCCCTTATAGTTTGTGACAAAGGAGCAGCCTAGCATTTTGGAGGAAAGCACTGGTGGGCAGGGTGTACTTTTATTTTGTCCTGCTGAAGCAAACAAAGAAGATTCAGGAAGCTGTTGTTTACTGCTCAAATACCTGTAACAAACTGGACGTTCTGCAGGTGTATCTAACTACTAATATAAGAACTAAAGAGCTACATTTTACATTAAACTGGTATTTTACCTTTTTAATAGATGTCAAAAGTTGATAGGCAGCAATTAAATCATCCATCCAGCTCACGGGCGTATTTAGATCTGTAAGAACAAACCCCTTAAATTTACAGCTGAACAATCAGCAGAGCTATTCATTCCTATTCATATGCCATTTTTTTTTTTTTTTTTCAAATTGTTTTTGGCCTCTTGCCATCCCTGACCCACAGAGTGTGCTCACATGGCTGACAGCACCTTGTTGCAGTTCAGGATCAGCATTTCAGAGAGTTGTAGTCAATGGGGCAGAATCTGGTTGGAAGTGTGTGACTAGTGGAGTCCCTCAGGGGTCGGTACTGGGACCGATGTTGTTCAACATCTTCATCAACGACCTGGATGAGGGTATAGAATGTACCCTCAGCAAGTTTGCTGATGATACTGAGCTGGGAGGAGTGGCTGACACACCAGAAGGCTGTGCTGCCATTCAGAGAGACTTAGACAGGCTGGAGAGTTGGGCGGGGAGAAACATGATGAAATTCAACAAGGGGAAGTGTAGAGTTTTGCATTTGGGGAAGAACAACACGATGTCCCAGTATAGGTTGGGGGCTGACCTGCTGGAGAGTAGTGTAGGTGAAAGAGACCTGGGGGTCCTGGTAGACAGGAGGATGACCATGAGCCAGCAATGTGCCCTTGTGGCCAAGAAGGCCAATGGCATCCTGGGGTGCATTAGAAAGGGTGTGGTTAGTAGGTCAAGAGAGGTTCTCCTCCCCCTCTATTCTGCATTGGTGAGGCCGCATCTGGAGTATTGTGTCCAGTTCTGGGCCCCTCAGTTCAAGAAGGACAGGGATCTGCTTGAAAGAGTCCAGTGCAGAGCTACAAAGATGATTAAGGGAGTGGAACATCTCCCTTATGAGGAAAGGCTGAGGGAGCTGGGTCTCTTTAGCTTGGAAAAAAGGAGGCTGAGGGGTGACCTCATCAATGTTTACAAATATGTAAGGGGTGAGTGTCAGGGAGATGGAGTTAAGCTTTTCTCAGTGATGACCAGTGATAGGACAAGGGGTAATGGGTGCAAATTGGAGCATAGGAGGTTCAAGGTGAATATCCGAAAAAATTTTTTTACTGTAAGAGTGACAGAGCACTGGAACAGGCTGCCCAGGGAGGTTGTGGAGTCTCCTTCACTGGAGACATTCAAAACCCGCCTGGATGCGTTCCTGTGTGATGTGCTCTAGGTGACCCTGCTCTGGCAGGGGGGTTGGACTAGATGATCTTTCGAGGTCCCTTCCAACCCCTAGGATTCTATGATTCTATGATTCTATGATTTCTCTTCTGCTCACCTTTTGTAGCACCAGCTTGAGTTTTTCTTACTACATCTGTTGTTGTCCTCATCCTAAAACCGAGTAGAGTCTTGCTTAAGGCTTTAGTCCAACCCTGTTGAGGTGGAAGAGAGCTGTTGCCCATATAGTCTTACTCAAGCTTTGTCATGTTTGCTTTACAGGAAAATTATAATCCAGAGTGTGAGTTTGTGGAGAGGATCCATGAGTTGGGTTACAACACCTATGCGTCCCGTCTCTACCGGACTGTACCTAACAGAGCTGGCGCCAAACGCAAGGCCAGTGCAGAGAGACTCTGGTACGTCTCAATCAATGGGAAAGGACGACCCAGGAGGGGCTTTAAAACTCGCAGGACACAGAAATCATCTCTCTTTCTGCCCAGAGTATTGGATAACAAAGACCATGAAATGGTCCGACTGTTCCACACAAATGTGAAATATCGCGAGAGTCTCCTGAAGCCCCCGAGCAAGAACCAGCGAAGAAGGAGAGGACACTGACAGGGGTGGAGGAAGCTTCTGTGGGGGCTGGAAGTGACTGAGAGGCTTCAAAATACTACTAGAAAAACTAACAGCTGTGATTGTTTGACAGGCATTAACATGGACATTTTTTAGACACTGTATAATATAACTGAAAGTCACATCACTTACTTTTAGTTCTTGTAGAATTATTATCTGTGGTAAAAGAGATGTGAGATGAAAAAAGGCACATTCAAATGTAAAGTAGTTGGATGTAATAATTTTGTCAATGACTTTCACATTTTCTTTTCTAAAAAAAAAGAATAATAATTCATTACTAGCATTTTCATCCTAACTTGCCATAGGGTATTATCTCAGTGACCCTGTTCTCCCAGATCATATGAATATTTTACACCAACCAATGTTGTGCCCAGAGAGCAAGTGTAGAACTTTCATGGCTCTTTTGGCAGTTGCTTGTAAAATGCTACATTCCTGTTTTTATGGAATACAGGAGTTAGAAAACTGGTTTATTTTTTAACTTACATATATTTATTTTTATTTTATGATCAGTCAGTGTCAATTATACTTTTTCCATGACTGTCCAAGAAGAGTAAAATTGTAAGCTACTTCAAATATTTCAACAGACCTACACATTACTAGAGTATTTTTGAATTTGTAAAATCCCAAGACATCTGACCTTGTCCTTCAAATAAATGAATGTTGGTAAAGTGGCATTTGCACTGGCCAAGCTTTGGCAATATATCCCTGATTAACAACTGATTAATCCTCTCATAAAATAGGACCCAAATATGATGTGAGTGCTGAGTTTGTGGTATGGACTGAACTTGCAACATAGCAAAATTCAGCACTGGGGATGAGAATCTATCAGATACTTATGTTTAGCTACATCTTCTACAGGAAGTCCTAGTTTTAGGTTAAATATGTTTTAACTGTTTTGGGGGAAAATAACAGTCACATCGGACATATAAAACCTGTAGTGACTTGCTAATTTAAGGTGGCTGCTATGCTCTGACTTTTCTTTCTTTTCAAATGCTTGTTATTTTCACAAGGCAGTCCTAATCTGAAAGCTCCAAATCCAGACAGGGGTTAAGGATCTTGAGTTTTGGGTTCAATCCACAGAAAAATATGTTTCTATACATTTTTCTACTCTGATTCTGGAAGTTAACTTCTATGAAGTTGAGGGGAGTCCACATCACAAGTTGAATTTTGAGCAAGGAGTTAAGCTTTAAAAAATTCCCTTCACAACCAGGAGATGATAGAATAGTACAAAGATTTAGATGTGCTTGAGAAGCAAAAAGAATTGTAATTTCAATAAGGTTTGGCCTTGTACTCTTCACTTCCTAGAATTAGGCCCCAATACAGCAGAGCTGCAGAAAAGAGAGACTGCACTGAAATGAACCTTCAATCCGAATTTAACAGAAGATCTGTAAATTAAATTTGACATTATATAGAAACAGAGAGGTGCAAATCCCATTCCTGGAAATATTGACACCAAGGTGGTTTTGTGGGGTTCTCACTGAACAACTCATTTAAAACTAGGTAGTGAAAATCTTCCATCACTAAGGGGTGAATTCTGTGAGAGAGGGAGGGAAATGAGTCCATAGAATGAGTTTACTAAGCCTAGTAGTTACAGGGTTAACACTGCTTACATCCCTACACAGGTAAAACCAGAAAGGTGTCTTTATACCAGAAAATATGCTCCATTCCTTCCACCTTTTTATCTTTTCTGTAATATTCTAACCAAGAAGGAAACAGTGTTTTAATAAGAAAGGAAAAAGTCCTTGATGTCTGCTTTCCTTCATACTGAAATAATGTACAAAGTCACTTAAATGAAGTACATTAGATAATGCAAGGTGGTGCACACAGAATAGACCTAGGTTTAAAAAAGGGTTCAGAGAACCATGAACCCCAGTCCCAAATTTTCTTGCTTGTACAAAATAACTGAAAATAGTGAATGAAGTTTTGGGGACACATTATTGACTCTGCCAACTACCCTAGCTCAGCTCTGTATTTCCCTTCAGGCTACTGGTGGGGGCTGAATAATTTGACTGGGCAGGAAAGGGAGGGATGTAGGGAGTGCTCCTGGCTCTCAGGCTTCAAAACCAAAATGCAAGGGAAGGAAAGTGTCAGTATGTTCAGCTGGCTGGGAAAGATCACCTACAGCTGAAGCTTAAGAGAGCTGTTTTTCCCCGTGCATAGCTTCTGGGCCATATTTATTTTGGCTTCTTTCAGATCTACTTCACCTCACCTTGTAATAAAAACAAGACCCATTCTCAGCTTTCTCTCCCCTAAAAGCTGTTGTTGTAGAGCTAATGGCTAATGACTGCCTCAGGAATTTTTGATACAATCCTGATTGTCTAAAGAAAGTGGACAAAGTCCTGTCTCCCATGATACAAGGATGGCATCTTCATGCCAGTTCCAAGCCCATTTCCTATCAAACATTTACTCTTCACTCAGCTTTTCTCAAGGGTGAGTGCTTGTGCTGACTGTATCCCTTGCTTTTATGTCTGTTTTTAGCAAATTTTCCTCTCATTCTTCTTCTTCTTCTCCCTTACAGACAAACTACCTGCCATAATGCAACAGAAGGTAATTGTTATGGGTGATACAGGAATATCATTAATTACAAAAAACACCTGCTTACTCCTGTCTTTCTTTTGAGCTGTATTTCATGCTTGTTGTAGGAGTTTTAACCACCTTCCCATGGGAAACTGCAATTAATTTTAGCTTAACACATCAACTAGAGCCTTACTTTAGTTTCAGTTTTCATCCCAACAAAGTCTGAAATACTGACACTGAAAAAAAAAAAAAGCAGGGACACTGAAAAAAAAAGGAGGGGGGAGACAAAAGCAGAAATAATTAACTGATTGGACACAATGGTATTTTAAGTACTGTAGGTAAGTGATGATTTTCACATCAACTGAAAACAATTTTACTGACATTCTTAGAATTTTTCTTTGCTCAGTCTCATTGCAACAATTCAAAGGACATGGCTTTAGGATTTGTCCTTTTTTTATCTTTTAAGAAATATTAATGTTCTTGTTGAAATACTTTTCATTACAGACATTCATTACTTCATATTCTTTTAGCAACCTTGAATTCCACAGTTCCCAGATACTGACAGGCTGAAATCCTGTTCATGAGATTTATCCCACTTTAAATATCCCATTTTATTTATTTGGACCAGAACCTTATGGGATACCATCCAGGAGACAGCATATTTGAGTTACTATTACTTTCTCCTTAGGATTGTAAATTTGAGATGTGTCTCCTCTTTTAAAAGCTTCTTTTAAGATCCTTCCCTTCCCTTCCCTTCCCTTCCCTTCCCTTCCCTTCCCTTCCCTTCCCTTCCCTTCCCTTCCCTTCCCTTCCCTCCCCTTCCCTTCCCTTCCCTTCCCTCCCCTTCCCTTCCCTTCCCTCCCCTTCCCTTCCCCTTCCCTCCCCTTCCCTCCCCTTCCCTCCCCTTCCCTCTCCTTCCCTCTCCTTCCCTCTCCTTCCCTCTCCTTCCCTCTCCTTCCCTCTCCTTCCCTCTCCTTCCCTCTCCTTCCCTCTCCTTCCCTCTCCTTCCCTCTCCTTCCCTCTCCTTCCCTCTCCTTCCCTCTCCTTCCCTCTCCTTCCCTCTCCTTCCCTCTCCTTCCCTCTCCTTCCCTCTCCTTCCCTCTCCTTCCCTCTCCTTCCCTCTCCTTCCCTCTCCTTCCCTCTCCTTCCCTCTCCTTCCCTCTCCTTCCCTCTCCTTCCCTTTCCTTTCCTTTCCTTTCCTTTCCTTTCCTTTCCTTTCCTTTCCTTTCCTTTCCTTTCCTTTCCTTTCCTTTCCTTTCCTTTCCTTTCCTTTCCTTTCCTTTCCTTTCCTTTCCTTTCCTTTCCTTTCCTTTCCTTTCCTTTCCTTTCCTTTCCTTTCCTTTCCTTTCCTTTCCTTTCCTTTCCTTTCCTTTCCTTTCCTTTCCTTTGTACTAAAAAAGAGTGGCTATAATGTACCTCTTCAAAGACATATTAAAACCAATTAAGCCAAACCTTTATAAGTTTAGTCATCATGAAGTTACTGGATGCCACACATACATACAGACAGACAGACAGACAGACAGCAAATGCAATTACATCTTGGAGACCAAAGCAAATGAGATTCTACATATTTTTATACTCCCAGAGTGGAAATGTTTCAGTTTTCATTACCTGTAATGTGCTGAAGGCCTTTAAAAAGAGGCCTTCAATTAGGACAACTATTTATTGTTGATGTGCAGAATTGTTTTCTAAAAGCCAAACATTTGCAAGGAAATCAGCATGTCACTGTGCCAAAGAGCTGCTGTGATCTGTCTTATCAAAAGAATAATCTGTGCACAGAAAGACCTTACTGACAGCTCTTCTTTTCCTCCTTTTGGAATGCAAACTATTTTTATTGGTAGTTAATACAGCGTTTAGAAATATCACACAAGAAGCATCTTTGTTTTACCAGAAACAAACAAGTGAAACACCATATGGTTGGATGAGATGCATCAGCTCCCACTAATTCATATCTATCTTCTTAGAATATTGTTTGTGATGTCAGTAATTTAGTATTTGCATAATGTAAGCTATATCTGATTTATAGATGAGCTAAAAAGCCCTTCTGACTTCACAGGCAAGGGACTAATGTTGCAGTTTGGGCTTCAGGCTTTGCCACAGGAGCCCAAGCACAGGACATACACAATCAGCCTGGTCTTTGCCCCTGCTCTGCATGCTGATGTGGGGGTCTGGGGTGGAATGGGGTCCATCTCCACATCTCACTTTGTTTTCCTGACTAAGCATTCATGACCCACCTGGGTCACAACATGGGATATGGCTGCAGTCACTGACAGACTTGCCAGTCTCCCTTTTCTCCGTGGGGAGGTAGGGCACAGGGGCAGGATACTAACATGTCAGAAACAGGAGACTCCAAAGTGTGTCTGCTGATGAACCAGAGCCTGACAGGTATTACTGCATCTTCCTGAGCTTAAGAAGTGGATGTGAGATGTCCTCAATCACCCTTTGGTTGCTTCTCCTCTCCTCAGCAAGCCACCATAGCTCTACAAGTCTTTGGGGACTGAAGAATTATTAATATTTATTTATTCTGGTAATAACATTTAAAAAACTGATCGTGGATTCCTAGCTTTTGCTATAGCCACTTTTCCAAATAGTTCCTGGGTTAGTTCACAGACAGGCTTAGCTGTGAGTGTGGAGATGAGCAATCCTCTGCCCTCCTTTGTGGTTGGCTTTCACTTTCTTCACCTGCTGGTGTGTAGGCTAAGGTGGTGCCAGTAATGGGAAAAAACCCTGAGAGAAAAACTCACCCAGTGAAAGAAATATTTGCAGCTGAGATGTTGCTTTACACATTTGGTGGCCATTAAAGTGACAGCAAATAGATGTGACCAACTTCTAAAATATAAAGCACACACCTGAAAATATTACTTTTCTCCAAGCTGAGGCCAAATTGCATTCTTGCTACTGTCTTCAGGGAAGCTGTTGGGCAGGAAGTACACCAGAGAATTCACTCTTTTGGGGTCATTTGAACCAATTCGTGCCATGAACTTCAGCTTTTCAGCTGTGATTTCTTGGTTTGACTCCAGCACAATCTGGTTCTCACCATATGTGGTGGGACTTATTCTGTTACTCTCAGTGGACTTGAGTCCTTTTCCACCTGATGTTACAAGATGGTGAAAGCTTAAACAAGACCTTGGGGGGCACTTTGAGCCTATCATAAATGAGTGCAGTAAACAAGTCAGGGACACATTTGGATAAAGTAATTATTTATTTTAAGAGAAAGCTGCCTTGATGTTTGGATGTTCTGTTCCTCAAATGAGACCACTGCCCAGAACCATGGTGCTGGGAAGGTTTATTTCAGTGGCATGGATTAGCAAAGCACAGAGACAAAGAGAGGGAGAATATGTATAAAGCCCTAGGGAAATTTAGGAAACTTGTACCCCTGTGGGAACTAAAGAATATAAGAAAAATGCATAGCTTGGCTAAGGTAGCAGTTCTTTAGTTCATGTATGTGCTTCCTCTTCTATTAAAGGTGATTTGTGTTCTTTCTCCTTGGATTTTCAGTGGTAAATGCTTTGCATAGGGAGAAAATATGTTGAATTGATTGATTGATTGATTATTTTTTTAAAGCTATCTTAAATAGTACCTTTGAAGTTTACAGCAGAGCTGAAGTTCAAATGTCTCCAGTTTCCTTTTGGAAGGTTTGAAGGATTTGGGAAGGTGAACAAGCAGATCTATAATTAAACAACAGTTGATGGTAACTGTCCTCCTTTGTTAGCATTCTCGGGCCACCTCCAAATTTAGATGGTTAAAGAGAACTCCATCCCATTTTAGTTCTGTAATAGTTGAGATGCCACCGCTGCATAGCAGGAGAGGAGCCTTTCTGAAAGCCAGGGTACAACCCCTTTCTGGCCACAAAAACAAGCTTCACTTTACATATTAAGGAAAATGCTATGCTTGCTTACAGCAACAATTCTAAAATCTTTATTGCAGTCCGAAATGTCTGGGTTTGAAGAGCAGGGCTTTGCCTGTGAGGAGGATTTCATGACATCCTGGTGCTCATGCCAAAGCAAGAAGCACGGGGCAGGGGGGCTGCCTGCAGAGTGCTGGAGGGATCCAGCCCTGGTGGGATGCTCCATTTCTACTTGGAAATATCTCTGACACCTGCTGCCTGATCTTGCAGATCTTCATCCTGAAGCAAAGGAAACTCGGGCTGATAGTGTCAAAATATCACAAGATCTCACACTAAGATGTTTTTGAATGGGATGTCTTTTTCATTTGGAAACAGCTTTTCTGGAAGTACTTCTTGTGAAACATGATGAAACATCACCTGTGATGACCGACCCCAGAACACAACAACGTGTCTTAAATCAACATTTATCTTTTGAAATTATTTCTTGCATGGATTTTGGAGGGAGAAATGGGCCCATTCATACAGTATGACCAGAATTCAGTGTCTTTAGATACTACATTAAATATGACTCCACAAAGAAATTGACAGCAGATCAAGGCTCCGCCATCCTTTTATGTTCCTACAGTCACACAAATGTTACTTCAGGTGGCCAGAAATGAACTAGTCTGAAGGAATTCTGCTGGCAATCTCTGAGACAGTGGCACTAGAAGATAGGTGACACAAATTACTAAGCACAGCATAGTTACAGAGTGATTGAACATGCTTGGTTTACACTCCAGACATCAGAGTCTCACAGGCATGTGTTGCTCTGACCATGAAATCAACTGAAAATTATTCTTAAATCCTTAGACATTTTTTCATGGCAACATGGGTCTAAAACTACAGCAGCAGAAACTGAGTTTATTTGTGTCCCACAGCCTGTCTGCCCCGAGGATCTGTTGGCCACATTCAGTAGTGCATATGGAAAGACCACCCTTGGGATCAGATTAACCCCTTTCTTTCTCCAGTTCTGAATGAAATCATGTTGCATTTCTAGTGCTTTACTGCAAATGCCTTTGAAAAAAGCTATAGGAAATTGAGATACTCTGAGAATTTCCCAGAGGGGCACCTTCCTTCTGGTTCAATACTTCTGTACACATTTTCAGAGAAGACAGTCCCTTCTCTACTTTTTCTCTCATCTGCTCTACATAGATAGAACACCTGTAGAGATAAGGTAAGAACAGCCTCTTCCCAAAAATGCCTGAAAGCACACAAGCAGCCTAGTGATCCAACCCCGGAATGGCCTCAAAGGAACCCCACCACCCTTCAGAAAGAGCCCCCAGAGCCAGAAGAAAGCCCCAGGTGCTCCAGAACACCTCTCTTAGAGCCTGGGGAGAGCACAGGTTCATTAATTCCCTACATGTGTGCCCAAGGAAGGCAGCTGTTGATCATCCTCTGGCCAGAATCAACTCCTTCCTCGTTAATCCCTCCAAAAGACGTGGCTACCTCTGCTTGTGGTGTCTCCCCAAGGGGCTGCAAGAAACCCACAACTCAATCACTTCTGAAACCTGATCTGCAGGAAAATATAAGGCTTCAGCTGCTGGAAAGAAGGGTAACAGTGCTTGAGCTTGGGGCCTAGGTTTCATTTTGTAGCTATTTGGGTTTGTGACTGTGCAGGGATATTTTGGGGCAGGACACCAAGGAGCTGGAATTTGATCAGGTTTAGTAGCAGGTTGGATACTGCCTGTTGGGAAAAGAGGAAACAACTCAATCTTGCTTTCTTCTAATACCTTTTTCTAAGGGATCAGAATGGACTCCTGCCCTATAGCTCAACCCAAGGTAAGATTAATTTAAGGTAAACTTAATACTGCTTCTTGGTTTAAGTTCTAGCAAATGTTGGCTTCTTTACAAAGAATAAAAAATTAGAAAGCTTTTCTGATTTTAAAAAATCATCTAAAAAAATCTATGATTTTCTGCTAGCACTGCAAGCACAAGACAAACTCTCCATCCAAATTCTTCATAGAAAACTTAAATTTAAAATAAAAATATTCTTATCTTCATGGCTACATTTTTGTACAGATTTCCTATGGTATCTATGCTGAGCTGAAAAACTCTAAATTTATGAAACAGTAAGATTGTTATAAAACAAATAAAATCTTGTAAAATAATACAATTTATAAAGTCAATGTATGAAATACTCTGGTGTTTGAATATTGGAACAAGGTTCCAATTTTAGAGGTGGATTAGAAAGGTAAGCAAGAGCTTGCTTTCTTGATAAGTTTTGGAGCAATTCTAGGTTATGGCCCATGTAAAGAATGTGTATGGCTAAACAAAGAAAGAGCTTTTATTATATCTTTTTATAAAATAATGGAGCATTTGGCCAAAAAGCTGTGGAAAGCCTGAGGGCACTTAGTGCCTCTTTTCTGTGCAACCTCGATAAAGCAGAATCAGAAAGGAAACACGGACTGATTAGAAAGCAATCAAAGAGAGATAAGAAAAGCACTTTTACATCCTGAGCTGCTGTTGTGCTGCTGCTTCCTCCATGAGATGGAGAGAGGAAAATGAAGAAAAGAAGCAGGGGTGAAGAAGAAACAGAATCAGTTTAGAACACTGCCCTGGAGAAGCCTGCCGGGTGAAGGCCTGTGGGTTTTTATTCTGCAGACACTTCCAGGAGTAAAGCCCTTTATCTGAGGCAAACAAAATGAGTGTTGGCACACCCATGACATCGTTTACTTGCAGATGTGATACTCCAGGTTCACTCATTTCTGAAAAAAAAACTCAGGCTCTCTATTTGGAGAGACTCTTTGTGATGGCAAACCAGCAATACATTTTAACAGTTGTAAAACTGTGGATTCACATATATTTGTGCTTGGAGACCCCATGAGATGTTCATGGTCTACAAGAAGCCCCAGTGAGATGAGACTTCTGTGGATGAAGGCTGCTGGAGAGTCTGATACCAATTGCATCATGGCAGAGTCTTGGGTGCAATCCTGCAGGTGGTAGAGGGAGCAGGAGCTGGCCCAGCTCTGCTCAGGCTTCATGGGTGGTGCTGGGGAAAGAAAACAAACAAAATGCCAAGGCAGGAGACAGGCTCCGGTCATCCTTGGTGGGTGTTGTGACTTTGCAAGAGCCAGTGCAGCAGAAACAAGTGTTACATTTCAGGAACTTGGCTCAACTCTCCAACCCTGTTGCATTTGAGCTACTGTACAACCTTGGTGCTAGTGAAAAGCAGCATTTTCAATTAATTCTACCTTTCAGAGAGGAAGGATGGCTGGCTTTCCTGCTCCTGCAAAGACAGAAACCTGCCCGAAGTTCCCGGAATATCAGGGTTCTGTGAGATCTCTTCCTCCTTTTTGCTTCCAACAAAAGTATTCAGAGTAAAGCTAGGTCTTTTCCTTCTTGAATAGTTCTGTGCAAACTTTTGCATAGCTTCAGTGCAGTTAGGAGAGGGGAAGTGGGTTTGGGCCAGCTGAATTAATTGCAAATTGATTCAATGGGTCCAATTACTCCATCTGAGTAACCAAGGTTTTGAATAACTGAGATACTTTTCAGTGTAAGCAATAAATACCAGGGATAGAACTGTATTATAGGAAACAGAGACTATGGGTGAGCTTTGGATAATCAAGATTCTAGTTTGTATCATGTGTACTTTGGCAGCAGCTGATTCCTAGAGGAATAAAAAAGTAAGAACATGTGCAAACTGCAGTATGACACTGCCACTGTGACCTCGCCAGCAACTTCAAGGTCATCATTAGGAGAGTCTCAGCTTTTCTTTTTTTTTTGCCTGGTTGCATGTGGGTTGTTAAGATTTATTACAATCATTGCAAGAGGACACCTGCTAAATGTCAAAAGATTCCTGGGAAACTTCAAGTGTTTTGCTAAGGCAAAACTACACTTTTTACACAGCTTTTGGGACTCCAGCTCGATGGAACAGTCTTTGTTGATTTGTTCATGCTCTAAAACAGAAGCATGACCACAAGTGATGTTCAGAAACATTTGTCCTCCAGACAAATTTACCTGTGTCTAAAATGATCCATGGCTTGATTCCTGGGATCCCTGATACTAGCTGAGAACTTCATCAGGTGACTAAGCACTGTCTAAATGTATTAGGAAAAAAAAATGAATTTGACCTGTGGAATTTATATAATATAATTTATATTATATACATGGAGAAATATCTGAAGTTCCAAATTTCTAGAGGTTTTTACTGACATTTGCCATGCTGTGTTCCAGTGTTTCTCCCTTACATCACTCTCTTATTTTCAGCTCAGCAATGCTTTTTTTTTTTTTCTTTCAGCAATGAAACTCTTTCTTCTTTTCAAGAGCGATATATGGTCCCTGAGTGAAGGCAAGGCTGTGATTCAAATCGAGAGTTCTGTTGACATTATAATCCTTAAGAGTCCAGCTGGAGCATTTCATGAACAGTAGCAAAGACCCTCCATTGATTTACTGCCTTGGTATTTGATCAGGAGTCCACATTCTGTGTTGTTAGCTGCAACATACAAAAAATAACTCGGTGAACTTCTAATTAAGGCATTTAGCTCCTTGCCTGTCTTGTAAGAAAAGACCTGTGCTATATATGAGTTGCTGCTGCTTTTATGGATTCTCCCCTATTTTTATAGCAGGAGGGCTTCAGGCCTGAAGAAGGTCCTGTGGGCTATAAATGGGATAAACACCAAACTTGCTTTCTGACCCTTTCAAGCAGAAGACAACGCAGTGTAGGGTGGCAGGAATTTTCACGCGTCTCCCCCAAGCTTTGCACTTTTTCTTTTTGTTCCAGTTTTACACAAACCCTCATTCCTGCTCTCACGAGAGCTGCAAAGGGGACCCACAGCTCTGCTTGTGGGCAGCAGAGGAACCCTTCCCTCTCTGCAGTGCCAGTCCCCAGCCCCAGCATGCACGAGAGCAATTTCCAAGCCGTGCTCTTTCCCGTCTCGCCCCTCGTTCCCAGGGAGAGAGAGAGAGCACCCCCAGCCCCCACTGACCTGAAGATGAGAGTTCCCTAGATTGTTTCCAGCTTGCACTGCAAGCCCTGCTCAGCGAATAGCACTTACAGTATTTTTGGGGTGGTGACTCACAAGAAAGTCATGAATGCCCCCTTAAGAGGCTGACCAAAGCCCCCTGGTAAGAAGTGTTTTGTTTTTCTTGTTTTCGTTGTCCAGGCTGCCTGTGGATATTTCCACAAGACTCCAGTGTAATTTTCTTAATTCATGGTCCAAGCAGCAAGCTGTACCCTAAAAGGTAACAGAGCAGAGCTGCAGACCCTAACCTGACACTGTCCCTGTGTATCACCCCCCATAGTAACAGCCAGAACTTACAGCACTTCTAGTCATGGTAGAGGTACCAAAGTGCCAGCCAGGACCAAAGCCACTGAAGCTCCTGAAAGCCTTTCCCTTGGCATCTGCCAGCTAATATCAATGGGACTTCAGGCAGCTAAACACCATGGAAGTTCAAGGGTTTAGAGATAAGGGTGTCTTGGCAGATCTGGTATCAAGTCCATCAGTCTCTTTTTTTTTTTTTTTTTTTGTGCCTCAGAAATTTTATTGATCCCCTCAAAAGTAACATAAAGTACTTGGGGATTGTTGTCACAGGTACTTGTATCTCCAAGAGTCATGAGGTTGAATGACTTGATCAAGACCAAAGAAAAGTCAGTGTTGAAGCAGGGTCTGGATTCAAAAAAGGGCTCAGAAAAGCCATAAGATCTGGAGTTGGGTGTTATATTTGGACTGAAAGACAGCTGTGAAAAGGAAAAATGGCATAGACCTTAGACTGGAACTGGTTGCCCAGGGAAGTTGTGGCTGCTCCCTCCCTGGAAGTGTTCAAGGCCAGGTTGGATGGGGCTTGGAGCAACCTAATCCAGTGGGAGGTGTCCCTGCCAATGCAGGAGGGTTGGAACTAGATAATCTTTTATGTCCTTTCCAACCCCAAATATTCTATGTTATGATTCTATGTTGTGTCCATTCTTTTTTTTTTTTCTGAACATGTGTCAGGAGAAGCAGTGCTTTAATGGACAGTGTTGCCTGCTTACTACCTTCTTTCATCTCTTACACTGACATTCTTCAGGTGCCTTCGTTGTGGTTCAAGGTCTAGTAGTGTCCAACTTTCCTTCTCCTGCTGAGCCAGAACTTCAGCTGGTTGGATCTCTGCAAAAGCCACCCTGTGCTGGGCATTCAGTAGTGAAGACCTACCCTGATGTCTGTTGGTACATCTAGAGCTCAGAGACACAAAGCTTACTGAATAATTCTTCACGGGGCCCATCATGGCCTTATTTGACCCACACTGTTAGGGCTGGATTCTCCAAAAGGTGTATGATGGCAATATGAGGACACCATGAACTCGCAGTGGTGGCTTAGCTCAGCAGCAATCCCCCCATGAAGGTGATCCTTCAACCATAAAGATCCCAAAAGTGAGTCATTAGAAACACTAAATAAGTCAATGGAAAGCTCAAGCCAAAGCTTTTGAGCCTGGAAATCTCACAGGGCGAACCAGAGCAAAGCTCTCCTGGATCATTCTCAGCTTTACAGGTTGATGAAACAGATCTGAACCCTGTGAAATGTGCAGCCACTGGGGCCAGCCTCTCGTGCCAGAGTCACCCTGTGAGCAGATTAGCTGCTGCCTCTCAGGGTGCCCCTACATACTGGGAAAAGCAGGAGAAGTGTCTGGAGATACTGGGCAGGTCTGGAAGAACAAAATTCTGTGTGTTCATGGGCTCTCTGGAGTGATTTTCTCCCCTGTCCATTTGCTCTGAACAAGTGGGTAGAGAGAGTGGCTAAGAAGAGACAGGCTGGATTGCCTCCCTCATTGTTGGAGGGTGCAGCATCTGCTGCAATGGGGTCCTGGCACTTTAGTGAGCCTTTTGAGTGCAATAAAAAACCAGAATAATAAGTGATTTGTGGCTGTTGATTTATTGCTGATCCATAGCTGTTGCAGAGGCATTCACTAAAAACCTCTCTCCAGAACTGTTTGGTATATTCCTTTGGAAAATTGTTAGCTGTGATTTCTCTCAGTGGCATGAGGAGGAACTGCTACAATACCTCACTTTCAGAGCAACAAATAGCTTTCTAGTCCATGTATGGTTAAAGATGAAGTGCAAGTTCTCTAGGAGTTGAATGACAGCATGTGGATAAACCAGCCATGAAATATTTCTATTATTGCTACTTTAAAATCACTTCTTAATGTTATTTTTGTCAAACAAATAAAATAGTTCATCGTATTCTTTTCTCTTGGAACCCAGAGTCTAACTTAGTGAAGATCAGTGGGACAAAACCCCTCCACAGATTTAAACTGTGCAGGATCTGATATTAGCACAATAATGTCATGTAAAATAATGAGAGTGTAAGGTTTATGACTGCTTATTTGGTGGGGCTGGGGTTATCCAGTGGGAGAAATACTACCAAAGTCCAGTGAGATATGGTTACCAGGCAGGAATCCCAGGAGATTCTGTTACCACACAGGAATCCCATGAGACAGTATTATCAAGAAGGAATCTGTAGTATTCAGTTCACCACAAGGCAGTAATATTAGATTTTTAGAATTAAATCCTGTGGTGTCTCATTTTATAAGAGCTGGCACAGGAGGGACAGAGAAAAATGCAATGGAAGAAAGATGTGTCCCTGGAACCTGAGCTGGAAGCCCTAATTTCCACCAGAAATAGTGGATCACAGATTTTCCTCAAGATCCTGAGATATTTTTACTAAACATTATATCAAGCACTTATTATGGAAATATTTTTTTTCTTTTTTTACAAAAGATGGGTTTGATCACTGTAACACTAAGGCATGAATCCTATTGTGGCTGGTTTTTTGATGGGCACAAGCAGTTGTGGATTTTTTTCTTTATAATGGGGTTTGCTTTTGTCACAAGCAGTACCGCCTTACAAATGTCTTATAAATGTGCAATCTGGGTATTTTACATCAGCTCTCACCAAGCTAATGAGCTGCTCAGATCAGTGTCTTACACTGCATGTTGGTGTGCTGCCTCACACAACGACCTCTGCAGCATTTCAACACTACAGAAATGGAAGAGAACTAATCTCTCTTTTCCTCATGGTCTTCTTCTCGTAGTACCAGTAACACTGGCTTATTTGACAAGACTGGACTTGTGTTTCAACAAGACCTAATTTAATTTTAGGCTCTCTCTGGAGATTGGTCACCACATCTCTAAGTATTGAGAACCTTATGCCAGAGATGGAGATTGCTGTCTGAAAGCTACCACCAAGTTGCCCAAAGGAGGAAACTTAAAGCTCACCATTTGCATTTGGTCACAACAGGTAAGTCTGAATACTCATTATCTTTTAAATGCAATATTTTCCCTGCCTGTATCATGGTACACCTTTAGCAGTATTTATCAGAGAAACTCTGATCTAGGACAAAAGACCCCTTAAAAAAAGTGTAGTGTGAAGAAACACACCAGGTTTGTGATTAGCCTGAGTAAAGGCATTAAATTAGGACCTAACACCAAGTTCCAGGTGTACTTTTAGTTCATCAGCATTTCTAAATAGGTCCTTTTGGAGATATATCTCTGGAGCTGTGCTTTGGAAGGTGAGTGACAGATGCCATAGGTCAAAAACTCCCATAGCCCTACATGAGCAGAGTCAGGAACGTGTCAGGATGGCTTGTCCCTCAGAAGTTTATATTCTTGAAGAGAGAGACAGGAAAAGAAAGGATTTCAGGTGAGAAGTTGAAGGGAGAGTGGAAAACTGTTGAAAAGCACCTTGGTGATCCATGCAGGGACATTTAAAACATCTATCAACAGGGGTGCCAAGCACAGCTGCAAGGATCCAGACTGAAAGCCACTGAGAAGAGCACAATGGCCCCACAGATGTCATTGCTCCTTGGATCCTCTGTGGGACACAGGGACAGCCATCCCAAAGCATGGCAACCTCCTGGCTGTGCTGACAACAAAGGTGTCACCCATGGGACAGCCTCAGGTATTCCCAGGGCTTTTCAAAGCCACGGAAGGACTTGTCCCTGGTATTCAGCTGTGATTGCAGCAAGCTGAAGGAAAAGAAAAGGAGGTGGCAGGAAGGAATATAAAACTCGAGAGGCATTAGCCTGTTTGCTGTGTTTGAGAATGCATTTGCTTGAGTGCCTGTGAACAAGAAGGGAGGCACAGCTGAATTGCAGGCTTAAGGAAAGTCGGTTTAGCTTCAGAAGAGGGTGTACATACACTGATCAGATCTTAACCCTAAAAGACACAATCAAACAACAGTGTGAGCATGGAAGGCTTCTGAATGTGTTAAGTGGACCATTAGAAAACACAACACCTATAGTGGGGATATTGGTGACACAGAGGCAGGAGGGAGATGACAAAGAGAGATTGCTGGGAATGACAGATGGAAAAGTTACTGAACCCACACATTGGAGAGATGCAAATCACAACCACGGTGCTTTTGTGATAAGGATTTCACTTGGGTAGGTAATGGTTTGGGACCATTAGTTCACATACCGTGGCTTACCTAACAGCCCTCAGATGCTAATGGCTTGCAATCCTGGTGACAACGGGGTCACCAGCATCTTTGTGAGCACCTGAGGATTCCCCACACACCTCTGGTGCACTTTTAGTTTGGTGCAGAAGGCTATGAAAATTTTAAGGGGGACCTAATCTGTGAGTGAAGCCCACAGTGAAATTAATTCTGTGGGCATGGTGACCTATTTCATGTGTTGCTATGAGAAGGAAAAAAAGTCAAATGACTGTATAATCTTGGAAGAATTAACAGAATTAATATGTTCAATGTGAAGCTGAAAGCCAGACCAACACTTTGTGGCTCTCTCAGGACTGATAATTTGTCAAGGAAATCTCCTCATCTATAAGAAACCACTGATGTTTCACAAAGTTTGTCTCATCCTAGTTAGAGAGATGCCTTTTTCTAAAGATTTTTCTCCTGCACTGCAAAGAAATCATTCCCACCAGCACTTGTTTGCCCAGAACCTTACACAAATACTTCCTGCACGGTCTGTCTGGCCAGCAGCATCTCCTGTGCTGACCTGTACAAATGAGCACGAAAGTATCTTTTCAAAAATTTGACTTGGGAGCCGCTTGTTTTGGTGCCAGAGTGGTGTTTCTGCAGAGGGGCTCGGGGAAGTCAGGTGGAGCTGCAAAGCAGCCTTGGGGGCAGGTCACAAGCTTGAGACTCAGGCCAGAAATTTGGTCATGAATTTGGTTTGGGATTTATTGCTCGGCAACTTGGAGCACAGCTAGTCAACAGCTGGCTCTCTAGCCAAAACACACTGGCAAACAGAGAACAATTGTCATGGTAACAGTGTCACAGAGCATATTGCAATGGCCCTCTGGTCTACTAAGGGAATTCCTAAGTGGTACCACAGTAAAAATCATTCCTAATAATAACCAGTAATTGTAACTATTGGTACTACTAATAATAGTGGTAATTATATTTATACTATAACAACAGTGAGATATCTTTGGCTAGTGTTTGGTGATTCCAAATTGCTGTTTAAACATGTCTGGCTGATTTCTTATAAGCTCTCTGCTGAGGTATTGCAGCTCCTCCAGCAGTCCAGGGCAATGGGCAAAGGCCTTCTGCATGTTCCCCTCTGCAGCCAAGGGAAATGTCTTTCCCTTACCCCAAATCATCACAGAAGCTTAAATAATATATAGTCATATGCAACTTTGTCATAAATGAGTATGGTGTTGACAATGGCAGTGTGGAAGCCCCTGAAGGAGTGGAGTACCACAGCAAGGTGTTGGGTACAAACTACTACAGCCCCAAAAGGGGTGAATGAGTTCCTGAAGCCATTTTGCCAACATCATCAACTCCCGATCTGATCTGTTTCATAGAATCACAGAATGGTTTGGGTTGGGAGGGACCTTAAAAATCACCTAGATCCAACCCCACCTTGTCATGGAGACCTCCCACTAGACCAGGCTGCTCAGAGCCCCATCCAGTCTGGCATTGAACACTTCCAGGGATGGGGCATCCATAGCTTCTCTGGGCAACCTGTTCCAGTGTCTCACCCCCCCCACAGTGAAGAATTTCTTCCCAATACCTCATCTAAATCTGTCCTCTTTTAGTGTGAAACTGTCCCTCCTGGCCCCATCCTATCACTCCATGCCCTTGTAAAAAGTCCATCCCCAGCTTTCCTGTAGCCCCTTCAGGTACTGGAAGGCTGTGAAAAGGTCTCCCTGGAGCCTTCTTTTCTGCAGACTGAACAACCCCAACTCCCTCATTTGGGACCTCACTCTGCAGTCTGTGTTCATGTTGAGTTGAAAGCACCATGAAGCATATGAATGGGTTGCAACCCCTCAGGCTCAGTGAAAAATAATGATAATTTAGTGCTGTTAAATAATAAACTACAGCAGTGTACAAGGTTTGTTCCTGTGAGTCTGAATTATGATTGCGTGTGCACCAAAGCTACTCCAGGAGATAGTTTTGGGGTAGGTTTTCTATTTACACTCCATGATTTTCCTGCTGCAATTTAGATAAACTACTGTGGTGATGGTGGAGGGGACAGAAAATTTCTAAGCTCTGTAAAAATCTAATGTAGAACAATGCTTGCCAGCACAATTCTTCTGTCTCCTCTCCTTCTTCCCATCCCCACAGGTAAACCCCTTCCACAGCAGTGAGAGAGAGAGAGAGAGAGCAAGGGATGTTTAGAGAGAAAGGAAAAGAGGAGATCTGACAGCAGGTGTAACATCCCCAAATTGCAATATGTTTGTTCTGGATGAAACTGCTCGTCTCTTCCGGAGAGTGAAAACTGTCACTACCACCAGAAATAATGTTCTTGTTGAGTCATTTTGGCAGCAGTTCAGTGGGGACTTCCAGGCAAACAAACAGGGTAGCTTTGAGGTCTCCCTGGCTCTCACTCCCTCTGATATATCTCAGAGTCCAGCCAGTGGGATTTTTAATGGAGCCACAGCTCAGCACTCCTTGAAAAAGGCTCCTGAGCCAGGCTTCCCATCTACCCTCTTAGCATGGGCAGAGTCAGCACCAATGAGTGCCCACCATCCCTGGGCTGCTTTGGTTGACAGGATCTTCAGGACTGGTCTGACCTCTTGAAGGCTGGCTCTGGTTTGACATGGTGTTCTAGTCCTGACATAACATCTTGACCAGCTTCAGCTCCCCTCTTCCTGCAGCCACTCTTCTGTGTGGGACAGGACATGACCTGTCCCATCCTCTTCTTAAAACCAACACACAAAGAGAGATGTACCATTCATCCAGGATGCTCTGCTGGTGTTGGCCAGTAATGGCCAAAAGAAAATTACTTCACTGCAGTAATTTGTAATTACAGCATGTTGAAACACTGCTGAGACCTAGCAGCTGCCTGGGCATTTTGGAAGACAAGCCAGTCAGTGGCTTATTGTGTAAGAAAAATAATAATGAAAATTATAAGAATAATATGTGCAGTGTTGTGGACAATAGGAATGGCATTTTACAGTAAGGACTCTTGTATCTTCATTATATTCCTTTGTCTTCCAGTCAAAGAAGCACTCAGAAAGACTCCAATGCCTTTCATTTTTCTGAGTTCCTGCTTTTGAACTTCAAGTGACAAGTAGCCTCCTAGTATGGCTGGTCCAACAACCCTCAGGAATATAGATTTACAAATTAAAAAGAGGGAGGAGGGGAGAGAAGAACACAGATTAATTTTGAAAGGATTTTTTTTAAATTACAGAATCCTTTCAGACCCAAATACTGCTACTCACATTTAGTTTTTTATCCCCTGAAATAAAAGGGTATTCTGAAAACTCCAGCTAATTTTATAATACCTCGTGCCAGCACGACGATATTTCGTTAAGGTAGCCACAAATATTTGCTTTGCAGCCCCAGAGCAATGCTAAAAGGCCAGGGATGTTCTGAAACCAGCCCCTTTGATTTTGCCTGGTTCTTTCCATGCTGGAATAAACCACATGCAGCTTCTCCCATGTGGGTCACCAGGAGCTCTGCTGGGCTCCTTTTGTGGTGGAGGGCGTGTGCTGGTGGTTATTATAAGACTGTAAGACTTTGGGGTTGGCAGGGCTTTTTCTGGCCGTGTCTCTGACTGAGTGGAATATTTTGTGACTGTATATAGCACGTGGCAAATAGCACAGCAGTGACTGCACAGCACTGTCTGGATTCCCTGCACAGGGAGTTTTCCCTGCATTATGTATCATTCCCATCCCACTGTCGTGATTCCAGCAGCTCGTGTGTGCATCCTCCATCCCCATTTATATTGATAATAATGTGCATGGAGATTCATATCAAAATAATCATTCAGAACACAAAACCTGTATCTCTGGTAGGGATTAGACTTTCTGTAGGCTCAGCTTCTTTTGGTTTCTCTCATTATCTCAAGAAGTTACATGGTAATGAGTGAGAGTGGAGTTCAGCTCGGTGTCTTTCATGCAATAATTCACCCATTATTCCAGTTGGGTAGCAGCAAACTGGCAGTGCTGGAGCTGTGGTGCATGTTCTGCTTGCATGTGAGAGAGAACAGGTTTTAGGTGACCACACTGTTACCCTCAACATTTGCAGAACATGCATATTCAGGAAGGAGACTTGGCTTAGTTCCAAGTGGTTTCCAGTCCACCGATGGAGGGAATCATGAGTTAGTTCTGGGAAGCTATTAAGAATACCAAAGTCTTCATTCTGGTTTTGCCTGCCTGGTTGAAGACTGTTTTCTTCTCAAGACAATCTTTAGAATGATCATTTCAAGCTTGACTTTAACTCATTCCACACCTTAAAACCAAAAAGCAGTCCTAAGAAAGTGAAGTATCTAAGATCATTTCCTGGAGATCTCTTCCCGCAGAGCACATCAAAATCATAAACTGAATGTTCATTGCTGAGAGCTGAGGAGACTGTGGGACTTCACTGAACAAAGTGACCTAGAGTCCAGTCCAGCTCCTTCCATCTGCAGGAACAAAAGTAGACCCTGCAAGAAAAGTACTATTAGAGCAGTAGGAGGAACCATCTTAAAAAGAGATAAGCAACCTCTCTCTTTTGCTTGTTAATTTTTTAACCTGCATGTATTAGTTATTGTAGTGCTGATGTTACTGGTGCTCTTGTAGCCCTGTTAGTGACATGAGAAAGATGGGGGGGAAGCAGAGGTCATATTAAAATGGTTGACTAGAATGAAGTTGCTCTGAGTCCTGGATGGCAAGAGGAATTGAATGAGGAAGGAAAAAATCAAGCACTGCAGTATGCCATCTCTGCAGGTTTCTTGGTGTCAAGGGGGTTTTTCTGGGCGAGGATCATTCATCCAAAAAGTTATTTACTTATAACTTCTGTGATTCAAACTTGGAGTGAGAACTGGTTCCCAGTGTCATCTATCAGGCCTGTTACTAAACAGCATAAAGAGAGTGAATAACAAATGTGACAAAACCGAAGACAAATTTTCTAGAGGTGTCTGATGACAGATGACTGACACATCTGCTGATAGATAACCTGTTTTATACACTTCTGCAATATCTTTTTTTGCCACGTATCTGGCCTCTTAACTTTTCTCTCCACACACCTTGACGGGGAAGAAATTACATTTTTACCTAATATATTTCTGCTGTCACTACCTTCAAGCAACACAGAATTTGATGGGTAACCTCCATGCTGGTTGATCTTCAAGCTCTAGAGCTGTTACATGTCTATATCTCATGGCTTGCAGTTTACTTTTCAAAAACTCACCCAGCAAAGGGTACAGTTGTTTCTGGCTGAGTTTATCAGGAGCAATGTAGTGCTGAGCTGGGTACTTGTCTGAGCCAGGTCTCTGTCCAACTGTGGGTTTATACCTGTGTTTAGGGCCTTTTGTGCACCAGAGTGCAAGAAAAATGTTTTACTATTGCCAATCCCACTGGTGGTTATAAGGAAGGAAGAGTATTTGGGGAGGTTTCAGGATGGCTGTGTTCCAGCCCCCACCCCATGCAGCCCAGAAGGTCCTGAGCTTGTCCAAAATCCAGGGAGCCCAGCTGTGTCTCCTGGTGCAGGTGAGAACCATGGTCCTGCTGGACCCTTGCAGCTGTCCTCTCCTTAGGTGTCGAAGTCAACATTGTAAGTTCTCTGCACGCTGTGCCATGTTGAGAAGGCAACTTGCCTAGCCCAGGCTTTGAGAACCTCTGCCACAGTGGTTCATCACACAGGTCATCACACAGATCTTCCACAACCTCTGGTCTCGATTGCTCCTCTGCCACCCCAGACGTACATGAAGGTATCTCATCTGGTGGCAACACTGCTGCCCTCACTGCCACAGTGAGTGATGGGCTGGAAGGGAGGATGGGTACAACACCCAGCCCATGGAGGTGTTCTGAGGATATGACCACTACCTCCTCAGAGGACTCAGCCCTTGCAGTGACGAGCACCACAAAAAGTCCAGGAGTAAATAAAGAGACATGCATTTGTTTCACTGCTGTGACACTAAAGGTCAACTGGAAATGCTGGTCTCCTACATGCTCGGGGAGGTTATGAGTTGTACAGCTGTGTCCATATATGTTCTGACAGATTTTAAGTGGTGCTTTGCTGGGAAGTTTTAAAATTCAGCAACACACGTCATTTGCTTACAGCAGCCAGTTTTCCTCACATTAGCCACCGGTGAAAAATGATTCATGCAAGAGAGGCCACATGTTGAACAGACTCATGCAAACCAGTTGTGCTAATTTCAAAGTCAGCTAAAACATTCTCACACAAAAAAAGTTAACTTAAGCTACTGTTTCCCACAATAACAATAATAAAAATAAGCTTAACAAACACTTACCCTGATTCTCAAAGCTCATTTTCCATTATGTTTCCTTTCACCAGTGTTGCTTGGCAGAGTGTCATGTAATGGATCAGCAAAAGTGTGTGTGCCACCATCTGACAAAAGGAAAAAGAAGTGTATTTTTAGTTTCAGAGTGTTTATCATTTCAATAGGTAAAAAGAAACTGGACAAGGGAGAAAAAAACAGCATATGCAGAAATATCAGCAATGAATATGAAAATACAAGCATGTGAATTTTAGTGTAACAATGAGCCTGGCTGGGAACTAAGGTTTCTAAAAAAGACCTGATTTAATAACTGGAGCCTGCTGAACAGATCTAGGTTCTTAGCAGACTTCCCTTCCAAACTTTGATTCAGAATTCATGAGGATGAAGGCTGTGAAGCTATGGCAAGACCTTGGAACATGCCTGCCCTCAAAAATGATCTAGCTTGACTGATGACTTCCCAGGACATGTCCCTTGTGCCATCTCACTGAGTCCTGCTCTTCAGTAATACCATCTCCAGTGATATTCCTAAAGAGTCCTCAGATCCTCCATGTTCTGCATTCATCCCACTGCCTCACAGAAAAGCATTTCAGGTTTTAAGAATTGACAGGAATCACAACATCAGAGAGAAAAACCACTTAAGGCTGCTAAGAATTCCTCCCTTAGCTGGTTCTCATGACATTACTCCCCAAAGTTCATTTCCCTGCCAGCCATAGTTCACACATTCGAGTAAGCAGCAGCACCATAAAGGTGACTGCAAGAAGATTCACCAGGTAGGACCCATCCTTCAGCTCTGCAGTTAAGGTCTGATTAGTCATCCTTCCAACTTCCATGAAGAGCACTTGTTTCTGTAAGCTGGTCATTTTCTCCCAAGAATGGAGAAGAGAGTAGGACAGCTACAGAAAAAGGGAGAAAAAAAATGAGAGGGCAGTGGGCAACAGGGAGCATGTGCAGCAAAAAGAGCTGAGAGCAGAAGAAAAGCCATTGGAGCAAAGAAAACTGCTGGAAAACTACAGGCACAGCAGTGACAGTAGGGTTGGGAGTTCTTGCTGTGGGGAATGTACAGTGAAAGAAAAGCATGGAGCAAAACTGCAGCCTGGAGAAACAGAGGGTGTGTTAGATTGTCCTGATGTCTTTCTTCACCTGAGAGCTGTTGATACATCAGTCAGCAACAAGGACCATCAGGACAAGGAAATGGCTTGCCATGACCACATCAGGGTGCTTGGCTGATGGCCTCAGGTCTCCCAGAGGGTGGCTATCACCACACCACCACCTCATGCCTTTGAGCTGGCGTTTCAAGAACAGAAACCTTTCAGCTCAAAAGCAGTAAAGGAAACAAACAGAGCCCAGAAGCTATGAAAAAGGCTGCTAAGACATTGAATGTAGTTCACAGAAAGTCAAATGTCTGTGATTGATCCTCCAGTCGGAGCTTCTTGGTGCTTATCCTTGCATGGTCACAAGCTGGAAGTATGACATCTAAGCTACTGAAGACCTGCAGGAGCCACACAGATGGATGCAGTCATGTCCTCTCTGATCTCTGCTGATTAGAGATACGCAGGGATGTCTGACTGCACAAGCTCAACAGGAGCAGAGGGAGCAGCTGTTGAAAAAGTCCACCCATACCCATCCCAAGCCAAGTGACACCCAGTCCTCCCACCCAACCAATTCAAATACAGTGGAGAAAGGTTATTGATGCCTTTGTTGCTTGCCCAGTATTGTAGCTGCCTGCTGCTATACTCCACTGCCCTTTTCTAATATCTACCACTACCACATCCCTCGAGATAATAAGGTTTTGATCATGACAAGAGGCTCACAACAGCAAACAGCCCAGGCACACAGAGATCAAATAGACCAGCTGCAAACAGAGAGAAGGGGGGAAAAAAAAAAAGAAAGAGGAGTGCATACGACTCTCGAGCTCGTGTGTGGGTATGTGTGTTATGCAGGCAGCAGAGGCCTGGATGGTGAAGGTCTCCCAGCGACCCCGACCGCTCGGGGCTTGGGCCCCCGGCACGGCGCTGCATTCCAGCCTGCCCCCCCCCCCCCAGACCACTGCCCCTGCCCACACAGAGAGGCAGCCAGACGTGAACGTGAGAAAGACTTCCTCAGGCAAAGTCCCTTCTGCAGATCTCTGGGTAGTTGTCTTCCAAAATAATCGTAATTAAAAGGGGCGGGGCAAAGGGGGAGCTGGGGTGTGGGCTTGCTCTTTTACCATGTCTTCGTAGCATGCAAACATGGTGAAAGGGATTTTTTCCTAACAAGATACTCCTCCATGCCCCTTCTAATCCACTCCCCATCCTTCCAGATCAAAGGGTCTCAGTACAATATTTGCCTTCAACAGAAAAGCTCATGAGCAATATCTTTCAGGGTCATTTACATCTATTTACTGGGGTTAATAAATATGTACATTGATTTTTAAATTGTGGACCTAGACCCCTTGAGAGACACAGACACAGAGCCAAGTCTGGATGTCTGCAGTGCCACTGCAATTGCAGAATAAATTCCATAAAGGTTGTAAAGATATTTCAGATTCCATCTTCTTTTCCCTTTTTCTTTCAGAATACATGATATGGGACTTGAACCTGGGTGTGGATCTGAATTCTGTGAATCCTTTCTTCTTTTTTATACTTTAAGCCTAGAGGAATTTGGAAAGCAGAGCTGTCTGAACTGTGACATCCCCACATGCTTCTCAGGGAACAGAGCCACTACAAAGATGAAGACATTTTACCTGTTTAAATTATTACTGTGAAAGAGTATGTGACACCAGGAGCAGGGGACACAGAGCAGTGGAGCATGGCACAATGTGAAAGATTCAGAAGAATTAACTATGGGATGATCTGGAGACACCAGACATCCCCTTTATCGTGTGAAAGCCTGTTGGAGAGCTTTGCTAACACAAGTTCATGGCTTCCATAGGGAACATGCTGCTTTAGTGGTTTCCTGTGACAATAATTTCCAACTGGAAATGTCTGTGTTGCAGCACAAAGACCCTGAAGGTCAGCAGCTTCCACCTGTCATTAACACTTGGTGCAGATTGCAAACGCTGCAGTTCTGCTTTGCTTTCATCCCTGTGGATTTTTCACAGGTATAACCAACTTGGCAATGGGAGGGCTTTGAGGCATCAGGACTAATGTTCCCTAGGTAGACTCTAGGCAAGCTCTCACACACATGAATATATAAAATTTGAAAGAAAAAACAAAGCTTATCATTTCATTCTTAGCTAGAAACTTGTTGGTTTTCCTCCCGCTTGTTTTGTGGGAAAAGTGCTGTTTAATTCTGTAACAAGTTGAAGAATGAACTTGTAGAAACATCCATACTCATCAATGATATCGTGGCAATGTAATTTGGTGTTCTGGCTGCTCTGTGCAATCATCTAGGACCTGATCTTGCAAACATATGGACTCAGAGCCTGAAAGGACATTTTAGGACCCATTTCCATACGTCCCATAGGGGTGAAGGTACCAGAGCCTGTTGGACCTCCAGCTCACATCCCTAACTACAAGTTTTAATGTGTTTTCACATTCACAGAACTAAGGCCTCAGAGGTCTTGCTTTTATGGGTCAGGGGCCACTGCTGTCCATGGCAGTAAGGCTGAGAAGACCTGGCCCTGACCCATGAGCTGTGGACATTAGGCTGAACTTTTGCTGCAGGAGGGAAGCTGCTGGGTAGGTGTGTTGGCAGAAGCTTCACTCCTTGGCCTTCTCCTTCAGAGGGTAAATAAACTTAATCCCAAATTAATCTACTGCTGTTTGCTGGCTGGCAGCAAATAATTCAGACTGTGAGAGGAGGTGGGATCACACAGTTCTGAGGACCCTGGGGAAGGATGAGGTGTCCAGCACAACCCTGGCAGAGCTGGGCAGCTGCCAAACATATGAGCAGGTGGTCTTTGCCTGATGCACAGCTCTTGAATCCAGAACTGATCCACTGAGCTTGTTGGGTCTAGATGGACCCGATGTGGACAGAACTGTGGTAAATGTCTGTGCATTTGACCTCAATGGATTTACCAGCTTGTAAACCCACACAGAGAAAAATCTAAACTCTGCTGTCTTCAAACACACACACGCAAATTAACTTGTTTGACATTGAGACAAAAGTACACCTGGGAGTCTCTTACCTCTGTAGCACCAGACTGCAATCACCCACAAAGCAGCAGCAGTCCCTTTTCCATCCTGAGAGTCGCGGTAGGAGAAAGACACACACACACACAGAGTGTGTACATGCACCTCACAAGAAGAACTAAAAGCACATCACCTAAGTTTGCTCAGGTTTAGCGAAGGTCAGAGATTTTCGCACCTAGGTGAGCTGTCATCTGCCTCGGGGCAATTCTCTTTTCTCTCGCATCCTTTGCTGGAACAGCAGGAGAGCTTTATTGGCGCGAAAGACTAAACTATCCTCAGGCTATAAAGGACTTGAGTCACAAACCACTTCCCCCCCCCACCGCACACACACTTTCGTATTAATTCAGGACCTTCCAAAACTGTCCTAATGTCTCCTCACCTGTTGGTTGTGAAAACCTGTTGAGGGCCCAGGCTTAAGCTAAGTGAGGTGAGAAAACATATGGAATTTGCTCTAAACAAAGTAATTCTAGACTGCTGGGATCAAAACTTCTGCTGTTAAATTCTGAGCTTCATTTTCATGAACTTAAACCAAATGAAGTAACTGCCTAAGACCAACTGCATCATTAAGACACAGCAGCAGCGTCTGAGTAAGTGCACATATAGTGAAGATTAGAAAGGAATCATGCTATTAAAAAGCACAGCAATAATTGCATGAACGGGCAGCCTCTAAAGCTCGGGAATAAACTTGTGTCACTGCAGCCCCTACCAGCACCGTGACCAAGAGGGAGCTCCACACCTCTTGTACTCCAGAGCAGTGAGTGCTTTCTGATTTCTTAAGTGGAATTTAGAATCAAAACTTTATTACCACTTTCGAGCACATGCTGCCCCTTTAAACGTTTTCCTCTTTATTAAAGCCCAGGCCCTTTGTTAATTTATTATTTTTTTTTTTAAGTTATTTCATTTTTCATTTCTTAAACCTCCCATGCAACAACTGTTTTGGCTTTTAATGAAGGGATTTTTTTCTGCATCCAGCAAACTGTAAACCATGTCGCTTGGATACAGAGAAAGCTGAAATTCCACAGATTTCCACAAAGTCATACATTGTGTTGGGGGGGAAAGTGTGCTGGGCATTCTCTGATTTTTGTTTCCTGCATTAGCATTTGTAAGCACTGAGAAGAGAGAGAGAGAAAAAGAGAGAGAAAAACTGGAAGAAAGAAAGAAAGAGAAGGACAGAGAGGAAAAGTGAAAGAAAGAAGAAGAGAGAGAGAAAAAGAGAAAGAGAAAGAAACTGAAAGAAAGAAAAAGAGGAGAGAAAAAGTGAACGAAAGAAGAAGAGACAGAGAAAGAGAGAGAAAAGGAAAGAAAAGAAAAGAAAAGAAAAGAAAAGAAAAAAAAAGAAAAGAAAAAAAGAAAAGAAAAGAAAAGAAAAGAAAAGAAAAGAAAAGAAAAGAAAAGAAAAGAAAAGAAAGAGAAAAGGAAGGCTGTTTCTGTGATGAACGCAAAATATGACCTTTTCTTTTAAAAAGTTTGTGCTGTCCCTCTTGTTTAGCACCAGTGCTGCTCACCCTTTCCCTTCAAGACGCTTCGGAGTTGTTAAGCATCTAGGGGTGATAATTTGACTTTCAGCTAAACCGGAGGCTGCAGCAGACAGCAGTAGGTGGTGATGTAATAGGTACCAACGCACATGGATATATAAATATCGTGGCCAGGGCTAAAGCGCTATGGCTGAGCAGCTATAGAAGAAGATCAGCACTTCAGACAGGACTCCTGGAGTTGAGATCAAGTTCAGAAGCTCTTGCTCCCGGGATTTCCTCTCCATGCAGCCAGCCCAGGAAAACTGCAGATCCTCGGAGGACTGAGCGCGGGGCTCCCTCCCTCCCCCATCCCCGTCTCGCTTTTTGGTGTTTTTGTTGTTGTTGTTGTTGTTTGGGGTTTGTTGTTGCTCTTCTTTTTTTCTTTCCTTCCCCCCACCCCCCCCGCCTTTTTTGACCTCAGTATAAAGTGGGAGCTGGGGGGCGAGGTATTTTCGGAGCGACCGGCCGCCGGCCCGTGGCTACGTGCCCCTAAACCGGGATGCCTCTCCCCGCCGCGCTGCTCCCGGCGCTGCTTCTGGGGCTGCTGTGGCCGGGGGCGGTACGTGGCCGCCCCCACCCGGGTCGCCTCCCCGCCGGGCCCCGCCAGCGCCGTTGGGACGCGGCTCTTTTCGCCCGCTCCGTCGCTCGCCTCCCGGCCGAGCGCCGCGACACCGCCCGCGACGGCGACTACCTCCTGGGTATCAAACGGTTGCGGCGCCTCTATTGCAACGTGGGCATCGGTTTCCACATCCAGGTCCTGCCCGACGGCCGCATCGACGGGATCCACAGCGAGAATCGATACAGTAAGCCAGCGAGGACCCCCGCGGTGCCCTTGGGGGCGGTTCCGCGGGCGCGGAGCGCCTCACCTGCCCCACAGAGCGTTATTCCCCAAAGGAAGGGTGGGTGCATGGCAGACAGCTAACTCCCCTAAAAAGTCCACCCGCCCACGCCACTGGGGTGCTGCCGGCCTCAGCTCCCCCGAGGGCGATGAGTGCCGCGGGCAGCGGGGCGGCGGCGGAGCTCATCGGGCGCTCCGGCGGAGCTCACCAGCGCTGCTCAGCGCCCTTGCCCCCGGTGGGCATCAGGTGTCGGGGTTGTCTCGACATCTGGAGGGTTCGCAGTCCCGTGGGCCATCCACTCTGAGCGGGGGCCGGGGAGAGCCCAGCTCTCCCTCAAACTTGAAAAGCATCTGCTGGGGATTTAACCCCGTGGCCCCATTACTCTGATACCCAACTGTAACAATAAGGTCCTGGAGGGGGGGATACGAGCTGCACGATGACAAATGTTTTATTTGCCTCAAGAACACTCCGGCTTATTTTAACCTCGTCTACACAGGAGAATGCCTGGGGCAAATTAAAAATAGATACTTACTAAAAGAGCAGAAGTCCCACTGTGGGGCATGGGGCAGCACGTGGAGCATGAGGCTGGAGTTCTGCAACCACTCACAGCAGTGCTGGGGCATGGGGATCTGCACCACACTGGGGGTGGGAACCTTTGGGTGAGCACAGCACTGACACCACACAGTCGTTTCAGGGTGCAGCCCTTTGTTTCCCTGATTTCTGTGTCTCCTTTGTAGGTTTGCTTGAAATCTCCCCCGTGGAAAGAGGAGTGGTGAGCATATTTGGTGTTAGAAGTGGACTCTTCGTGGCCATGAATAGCAAAGGCAAACTCTATGGATCTGTAAGTAGCCCCCGAGCGTGTGCCTGGGGAAGGGACATTGTCAGCTGGGGTTAGAGGTGTGCATGGTACTAGAAGCTGCCCAAGCCCCATCCTTACCCCCCATAAGTCAGGCAGCACAGAGCAGCCCTTGCTGCCTTGCCAACAGGTGTGCTGCCCACGTATGGTGCTTACTGAGACTTTGAAGTGAAATCCACTCTTTTGTGTTACACTTTCTTGGTTCCCCATAAAAACTATGGTCACCCAACCATGGCAACCCATCGTGCCTACCACAGAGACCAACAGAGTAGTCATCTGTGTGGAAAGCTAGTCTCAAGCTAGTCTCAGTCCACATCTTTCCTGTATGTAAGTACAAACAGCCTTAGGCAGGTATGGCAGTTGCCTAATCCATCTCTCAGAGGGCACTTGAACTTGTGGTCAGCCAGGCCCCCACAAATAACCCTTTATGATGTGCTGAATCAGTGCCTGTCACATACCTATTGATCACTCTTCATTAATGCTCTTGATTGGAGAGTCTGTTCCCATGACAGTTCAGCATCCTCAGGGTTTGGACTTCTATTTGTAAGAAGGCAGATCTCCTAGGAGATAATAGATTTTTTGATGTTGAATCTTTGGAAAAGAGAGAGGCATTTTATAAACTATACTTAGGGTGGACAATAACAGTGTATGTCTTTGCCCATGTTGAGGTGTCCTCCTGCTTTTGAGTTCATCTCTGTGTAAGTTACTGTGATCAGCAAAATATCAAACCCGTTCCGGAACCTCCTTCCTTGGAGGCACCCATGGCTTTTCTGTTTCATGTTTCTCAAGTATGCTTTGAAGAAACTTGGGCTGAGGAAGAGCCAAACTATATCAAAGTTAACTTGAGCATTTTCACAGGAAGCCATGACAAATCCAGAATTATTTTCTGGGGCATCACTCCTGTTACAGAGGATTTTGACTTCTCTAAAAGCCAGGCAGAATCAGTCACCAAATTGCACCATTTCTTAGGCAGAGCTCTGCTTTGCTGTCCTGGATAAAGGAATTTCAAGTGCAGTGTTCAGCTTGGCAGGCTGAGACCTCTCTTACAAAACCCTAGGTTTGATCCCAATAATAAGCAATGAGTTCATTTGTTGCTCTCCAGATAACACACTAGTAACACCTGTATTCTTTGTACTTATGTGCAAACGAAACCCCTTCACTGCAAGGGTGCCTTTAGTCAGCTCTGTTTTCCTGATCCATTAACACAAGTTATCCAAACCCTTCCTTTGATTTTAAAACTAAAGAAGCAGAAAATACCATCCATAGTGTCTTTAAAATGCTTCTTTTCTCTTCAAGTGACGTGAGAAAGTGCCAGCATTCAGATTCTCCTGAGGCCCCTCAGGCAATCGATTGGTGGTAGGACAACCACTGAGCAATCAGATGAGCATGGCAGCAGAATTGGGCTTGGGCCTTACCCCACTGCAGCTCTGTTGGAACGTGTCCCTCTCCCTCAGGAGTGCCAACAGTGCCCATTCCACCTTTAGCTGTACATGCCTGGCCTGGACACCCCATCCTTAATGATCCTCTGTCTCCTAAGTCCTGTTTGAAGCTCTGTTTGGGTGACCACTTCAAAAGATTACTGAGGGGGGGTGTCAGCTGCACACACCTTCTACACCTGGTAGCAAGAATATTTCCACACCTGATGTTTAAAATTCCTTCCCTCTCATTCTTTCCTTTTCATTTCAGACCCATTTCAATGATGAGTGCAAATTCAAAGAGATTCTCCTGCCAAACAACTACAATGCTTACGAATCCAGGATTTATCCCGGGATGTACATAGCCCTGAGCAAAAATGGAAGAACAAAGAAAGGCAATAAAGTATCTCCTACAATGACAGTGACACATTTCCTTCCTAGAATCTGAGACATCTCCCTTCAGACCTACCTCAGCACAGGGGAAGACACAGAACATGTTTGGGGAAAAGAAACATGGTGCACTTTTACTGGAGAGTTTTATGCAACAGCAGGTGTAAGATATTTAAGTTAATTATTTAAATCTGTATATATTGCTGCAAAATTTATTTATAGTTCCGATTTTTTTTTTTTTAAATATCTGAAAACAAAACAAACCTCCAACCCAAGGTATTTCATTTCATGGTGCAACAGTAGGAGACCTCTGCTTTGTGGTTTATTTAATTCCTTTCTAAGTTATCACAGGTGTGCTGCTACTCCATGCCCTAAACCAGGTGGAATGCAATTCCTGTACTACAATGTTTTGCACTGTCTGTGTGTTGTACGGTGTCTGTCTCTGTACGTGGTTGTTTGCTTGTTTGTTATGGTGGCTTTATTCTCCTCTGCGTGTTTTCCAACCCACCCATGACTCCCACAGAAGCTGTTGGGGTGTTGGAGGTGCCTGGGTGGGATGCCAGCATGGAGCCACACACAATGCCTGACCTCCTTTGCTGTTTAACTGGGATGGGATCGGTTTACCTCGGTGCAGAGAGTGCAGCCCTGAAGAGCTACCCCACAAATCTGTTTTTAGATCTGCCAGGGCTGAACTTTGAACTTCCCTGCAGTCAGTCTTCTTAGAGCTGCCAGGCAGTAGAGAGGCTTGAACACCTATATAAACTCAGCAGGGTTGGGGTGTTGTTTTTTTTTTATTTAGGCAAACAGCAGCATACCATCTTTTGTGGCCCTTAATGGAAGCTTATATTTGATAAGATTGTTTGGCATTAGGCTAAAAAATAAAACTGTGGCTGTCCCTCCCCCAAGGAGCACACTGTGAAACACGCTCGCTGCCATGAACCGATTCTATTTTATTCAAATCAAATTCCCTTTCCCATTTAGAGACTGCAATCATTTTTCAAAGCCTGTGGAACTCTACAGTACTCCTAAGGTTTTAGAAGGCAAAAGCATTTGCTGGTTCATGGACAGCACAAGGTCCACAGAGAGAACCTGGATAGATGACACAGAACTGAGGTTGTTTTGTACTATTTATTATTTTTGGTGCAGTATTTGGAAGGAGAAATATGCTGCTTTTTTTCTGTCTCATTCCCTGACAAAGTTGATTAATTTCTACCTCACTAACCCTCAAAGCCAGTCTCCTAACAAAGTCTGCATGGAAGGAAGGTACAATCTTTTCTGCTTGGTCTTACAGTTCTGGAGGAGGGCCTGGGTGAACAATCGTAATCCCAAATCTCTCTTTTTTTCCATATGTAGCCAAAAGTATTCAGGATAGAGTCGGTTGCATCCTATTTGAGCCTTGTCACGTCTGAGCTATCTTTACCCAGTGGTTTACTTTTAGTAAGGGTCATCATGGTGAAAATATTTGCAGACAGCTGTCAGGCTGCAGCACTATATCGTCATCAAGTAACCCTATATTTTACCTTATATATTTTTTACCAGTGTAACTCATGTCTCTAATGTGATGAACGAAAGGACAGCTTTGATTATGGAGGAATCACTAAAAGGATCCATTTGTCTTGTTTCTTTCTTTCTTTTCTTTAAGACATACATCATCTTTGGGGCATCAGTATGTTAAGTGAGAACCAGGACTAACCACGATGTTTTATGAATTTAGAGGATGTTTACAGATCATCTTCCAATCTAAACTAGTTAGTTCTGACTACCTGCAAATCTGAGTTCAGCTTCTTTTTTTTTTTTTCTTTCTCTTTACATTCCTATACAAAATCATTTGTTTCTTGCCTTTATCCTCTATATACACATGACCTTGAAGACAAAATCTACTCACCAAAGTTCAGTAAGACCAGAGCAGACCAGGACCAGATCTTAAGCCAGCTGCTGCCAAAGCAAAAATACCAATTAGGAATAAAGGGAGCCAAATCAAGAGAGCACACCTAGGAAATGCCATGCCTAAGGATTTTTAATTTTCTTTCTGTAATTTATGGGATTTCTGTACTTTCTGTGTTTTCCATATGTGAGTGAGTAATCATTGTGTAATTATCACCACTACCTCTGTCGACCGATGATTTTGCTCCAGATTTCAGAGAGCAAAATCAGACCACAAAGATTTTTCTCTGGAAATGGTTCTTCTTTCTGGCTTTTCACTCCATTAAATCCACAACCGACGGCTTCACACAAAGAGAAGTTCAGAGGTAGTTGTTGTAACTTGGGAATATTGTGATAAAACCTTGATGACAACGTTACATGGTAGGAGCTTTCACCATTTACCAGAATCTGTCTGTAGTTTTATACAGGTGCTGTTCAAGACTGTGGTGTATGTGCTGTGCACATTTAAATGCATAATAAATGATAAACGTTTACAATGCATAGCACCCTGGTATTGATTTTAACTCTCGAGGAGGGAATGCAGCCTGCAATGAAAGATAAAAAAAATGCTATTTCACTTTCCCCAAGACCAGGGAATCTTGGCACCTCTTGCCAGCTACTTCCCGAGTGACAGCCTGGATTTCTTACTCAGCTAAAGTTCCCCCTGCCAAAGTTGGAAATTGTCCAGCAGAGCCCAGCTTCACGGGCTTGGTAACTGATCCACCTGCTTGCATCTGCCACACGCCAGTATTCCTGCTCGTGGTATGTGCGCGGTTATTAACGGCGGCGGCTTTTTGTGCAGCATCTAGTGTGAGAGACCAGAGACACAAAGCAGCTTCAGGGATGCTGTTGCTGGGTGTGTGTGTTAAAAATGAAACCTGATTGCCTTTTTCTTGGCTTTAATGAGTGCTGCTCACCCTCTCTTAGTGGAGTGGGGCTGTATTGATGCAGGAGATTGCAGGAGAACCTGTTTGATTTGAGATACTGCCTCTTTTTACAATTAGTGATTGTACTCATAGAACCGTATCCAAATCTGAAGTGCTTCATAACACACCTTTTCTTTATAAACACTCACCCATATGCACTTGAACACATGTGCACACACTTTGTCAAATCCATGTCCTTTCAGTTTTCCTCCCTCCCAAGGATTAGGGGAGGATATGTAATAGGAAATGACAATCTTGAGGTTTGATCTTACACACCCTGATGGCAAAGGGAGTTAGTCCAGCTAAGGGCCACACAAAACAGAAAGTCAGACCCCAAGATACAAAATTCTTCACATCATTTTCCACTAAGTGATGCTCTTTTTTCTGTTCCTAGAAAGGGGAAGGCAAGAGAGGAGCTGGGAATGTCCAGGACCCTCACTCTGAGCAAGAGCAATTTCTCTCTTAAGTTGTACAGGCTCTATAAATACGTAGCACAGGTGTGGGGGGGTGTTAACTGGACAAGTATAGCTGCAGCTATACATGTTTAATGCTCCTATGAATAGAGCCAGAATAAATAGGCAAGCAGACATATATAGTCATTTTTCATAATTAACTTTTTTGTTTACAATGCTTGTAAACAAAGAACAAACATAAATTTATTACTGCCAGGTCTTCCAGAATTGTAACGAAAAATTATGGCCAGGGGCAAAAAATCGTTTCAGCGTTGGGAAGACATCCCATTATAATCTTCATATTGGAGGTAATTCCAAAGACTTGGCTCTCAGGAAGGTGAGATTTCAGTATAGTAGCTTTGCAGGCTCATAGCACCCAGAGCAGTGGCACTGCACATGGGGTCCTACATACAGAAATACACAGGCCTGTTGCCACCACAGAGAGAGAAGCTTGAGCTGTCACAGAGAACTCTAGAGAAATGTTGTTCTTCTCAGGCATCAGCCATTTTTGCTTCATTGCCAAGCCATCTATCCTCACATTGCCTTTGGAGGTAGTAAAAGAAATGCATTAAAGGTGAAAAGAATTTTAACCACACCAGAAAGCCCTTATATATCATGTATTGCATCATTTCTGAGATCACTGAGAGCATCACCATGCCCCAGGCATGCCCAGGGCTCCTGGCAACCTCTACCAAACATTTCTCTGCACCAAAACCTTTCTTGAAGCTGGATTAAGCCTTCCCTAACTCAGGCACATTTCCCCCCATCCAGTGATTGTCCAGCCTGCCCTGAGGATGAAGAGAAGTGAGCAGGGCCAGCCTGACCCCACACCGTACCCCTCCCTGCTTGCCTGGGGAAGGGCACAGATGAGGCTCTCCTTCTCAGACTTGCATGTTTTAAACAGTCCATACTTAACATTTTCTGACTCATCTGTGACATCCACCAAGCTGGCTGTATCTAATCTGTGCTAATAAAAATCAGCATGACAAAACACTGCCTTGTACATAAATAGCCACAGCTCTCAAGGCGGCCACTGAGTTTATGGTGCCAGATTCGGCTGTTCACACTTTACCACTTGGCTTCCACCACAGTGTATTAACTGACCATGCAAGTGGCCAATTAAAGAGAGTCTGTTAAGGGGTGAGGAGGCTTTTGATAAGGGCTAGTGAGCAAATCAGCAAGGAAGTTAAAAGGAATTCCCTGAAACACTGCAGCTCCCTTTACACGACCCGAAGTATTGGTGCTTGCCAAGCACAGATGAGAACAGATTGTTAATGCACAGAACCCAGGGTGAGGCTAAAATAAAATTTAAAGACTGACACACAAACAAAACAAAAACACAAAAAGCAAGCAAGCAAAAAATCCCTCTCCAGTTCTTCTTCTACCCAATAACCCAAACATGGATGAGATAGTGCAAAATTGCAATACCTAAATGCTTTTTAGGCAATACAACATGCAAAAGGGAGGCACGGCCCAATATTGGTTTCCTGCACACCAGCCATGACTTGTGGACTTCAGACAAGAAATATTACTCTGAACTGTTTGTTTTTAAAGTTGATTACTTAAAAAAACAGCTTAATATCATGCTAAGAATTGCCTATGGCCAGTCACTTCAGGCAGACCAATTGCTTAATATAAACCAAATAATTTCTTATATCATATGTTTGATTATGCATTAAAAAGAAGGTGGTTAGTGCTGTCTATAGAACAGATTGATTGTTTTTTTTCATTTTTAAGACTATTTATTGATACTTTAAAATTTATAAAATGCAGGCAAATGCTCCTGAAAATCAAGGCTGATTGTATTTTCCTTTTTGCAAGCATGTCCAAAAATGCTGCAATCCCTTTTAAAGATGATAGAAGATATGCCTTGTTCATGCTAAAGGCAAACTGAATTTTGAGAACCATTTCTTAGCAGAGTCTTCTGTTGCTAAAGGACCTTTAACCTGAGTGGTCATGTGCTGGGAGAGAAGCAAGTGAAGAAGATGGAGGAGACATTTACTAGTGGGTTTCTTATATGCTTTGTTCCAGAGGAAGAAATGATACAGTGAATGGAAGGTTTTTGAGGAGGAAATAGTTCAGTGCCATACTGGAGAATCAGATGTTGGTGTTACCTCTGCCAACAGGTCACCTGTGATGCCAGCAACGTGGTGCAACAAGTGGTCCAGCCTTTCCTTTCTGAATGCCCAACATGGCATCATGAAGTGTAGTGAAGATGGTGAGCACCCAAACCTTAGCTCTGCTCCAGCTGTGTGGTGGGTATAAATGATGCCCTGGGTGATGACAAGCACTAGAAAATATTGGGAAGGTTTCAACCTGGGCAGTTTACATTACAGCACCTCTTTGACACTAATACTTCAGCTCTTGATTCCCAAGCTGTCATTAAACAGTGTTCAAAATACATCCATTAATGTATTAAAATTTGTGAGACCCACAGAGACCAAGTTTGTGAGAGTGTGGGGTCAACACAAAGTAAAACTAGCAATGGATGTTTGTTTAGTGAACACCATCTGTACCAGGCAGTGAATGGGGCAGGACTCCTGGCAAAAAAAGGTGATGTATGACCAGATTTTAGTTGCACGGGCAGGTTTAATTAAGTGTTTCTTAAATTCCGAGTGCTAGATCGACCTTGGGTACCTTCTAGTGTCATTCTGTGTGTGTACATGCAATTACATTTTATTACTGATCATACTATTTTATGGTGGGTAGATACAGAAGTACTCACTCCCTGTGACTCCCCAGGCTGTGTTGACCTTCACTATCGTTCATTCACACTCCTTCATACAGGTTAAAGAAAGTGATTTAGTGATGTTTGTACCAATTAACATATTCCAGATTCAAATTGGTTGCTAATCAGGTTACCTCTGAAGTACAAATCAGATCTTTATCAGCTTAAAGGTATTTGGCAAGTGTCAAAGCCACTTGGTAAAACTCTGTGCTTTCTGGGGAGCTGCTATTTACATCCTTTTTCATTATCTCCACAGCTACAGCTGTTTGCTTCCAGTGCCTTCAAGAAAAGTGTTTGTAATGCTAGCTGGGGCCAGTGCAGCTGCTTCATGCCATTGAAGTTAAAGGTGCTTGTGAGAAGAAAGGGAGTTACCACCTGTGGGATGAGCATCCATGAGAAACAGGAGAGACCCCAACCTTGTGGGCATCTTGGTCAAGAAGTTTAGAAGAAATGTCCAGCTGTGCATCCAGGACTGTTGGCCGCTTGGCAAGCTTGAGGGCTCATCCACAGGCAACAGTTTGGAGCTTTTGTTGGATAAACATCTTTTATAAGCTCTTCTGCTTGCCCATATGATAGCTGGGTCCCTGCTCCAATCCCCTGTCTGGGTGGGGATTGCCCCGGGCTGGCTCACAGCAGCTCACACCTGAACATCACAGTGGGACAAATGGCCTCCACAAGGGCTCCTTCATCACCAAGCCAAGGCTGTTCCAGTGCCTCCCCATGCCCACCATCAACACCAAAACCCAGCACCATCACAGCTGATTCCCATCCACCAGCCTTCTCCCAGTCACCCCCCCCCAGCCAGGAATGACCAGGGAGAGCTTCAGCTCCTCCACCAGACACCCTCCAGGGTGAGGACCACCACTCTGCCAGACATCAGCACCCCTCTCTTCTCCCTCCCAGCTAACACTAACCAGCAGGATGGCTCCATGTTACCTGGTGGGAAAGGGCACATCCCAGCTCCCTGGTCCTTGTCTTCCATGCCGAATCCTTCTCCAATACTCGTTGCAAGAAACCCCAGCGGGAGCACATCCATGAGCAGTTGCACATTAACCCAGGCAGTTAGGTTGCTATCTTGCCTTTGCTGTCTCCCTCTGGAGCCAAAGTGTCTTTTTCATGGGTGCCTTTCCTTCAAATGGGGTTGAGATAAGCAGGCTGATATCCCCAGGGCAGCTGGGAGGTTACTGCTGGCTGATGACTGCAGGTGTCCTGCTGTGCCTGCTCCGGGAGCGGCTGTGCCCGCGTGGCCAGGCAGCTCCAACCTGCCAATGGCCATAACTCTGCCATTTACTGTATGTAGCTTTTCCAGAGACCCAAGGACAATTAACCTCAGTCGCTTTTTCCTTTGTTTTTGACTTTCCTCCACCAGGGCCGGGGTACTGACACTGTCTTTCCCCAGCAGCCCTGCCCATGCCTGGCTACCTCCTCCCACCCAGTGGGCTGCATCTGCCCAGAAACATCCTCTGTTCAACCTAGCACTCTTCCTTCTTCCACACTGTCCTGTTCTGACACCTTTTTCTCTTGTTTTGTCATTTCTCTTTTTCCCTCATACGCCTGCTTTGATTTTCTACGCACCTTTTTGTGGAGGACCACAAAGTTGACCCAAGGGCTGAAGCACCTCTCCTGTGAAGACAGGCTGAGATCATTGGGGTCGTTCAGCCTGGAGAAGAGAAGGCCTTCCAGTACCTAAGGGGGCTACAGGAAAGCTGGGGAGGAACTTTTTACAAGGGTATGATGTGATAGGACAAGGGGTAACTGTTTCAAACTGAAAGAGGGGAGATTTAGATCAGGTATTAGGAAGAAATTATTCACTATAAGGGTGGTGAGACACTGGAACAGGTTGCCCAGAGAAGCCATAGTGTTCAAGGGCAGGCTGGATGGGGCTTGGAGCAACCTGGTCTAGTGGGAGGTGTCCCTGCTCGTGGGAGGTTTCCCTGCCCATGGCAGGGGGTTGGAACTAGATGATCTTTCAGGTCCCTTCCAAGCCAAACTGTTCTGTGATGTGATGTTTCTATGTTTCTCGTTGTGTTACCTCCAATTGCCCTCCCTTTCTCTCCCACCTTTTCTCCTCTTCCTCTTTCCCTTAGGATCTTTTGCTAGATTTTATTCTGGAGACTTATGAATCACGTTAAGGCCAAAGATGCTCAAGCTTTAACCAAGCATGTACCTGGACCTTCCTGCTGCAGCTGGTGAGGATAAGGACAGAGTTGATGCAAACTTTGCCAACATGACTTGTACATTATATCCCACCCTGTGACTCAAATTCATTCCTACGGGTGTTAAAATGCATAGACTATGTGCTATGGTCTTTCAGGGTGGATTTATTTTTGAAGAATTGTAGAATAATAGAATAGTTTGGGTTGGAAGGGACCATTAAAAGATGATCTAGTCCAATCCCCCTGCAATGAGCAGGGACATCTTCACCTAGGTCAGGTTGCTCAGAGCCCTATCCAACTTGACCTTCAATGTTTCCAGGGATGAGACATCTACAAACTCTGGACAACCCATGCCTGTGTTTCACCACCCTCATCTTGAAAAAATTCTTCCCAAAATCTAGTCTGAATCTACTTTCTTTTAGTTTATAACTCTTTCTAAATGCTCTGGCTGGTTTTCATCTTCAGCATTAAGTTCAAGCTCCTCGTCAGGTTTTCACAGAACTTGTAACTTGCCTGTGCTTTATTTTGACCCATGTGTCTCCTTTCCCTCAGTCCTTTGCAGTGTCTCTCCCCAGTGCCTGAGGGTTACAGAGGTGATCAAACCAGCTTTCAGAGAGCGATGGCCTAACTAGGGCAGTGAAGAGTTCAACACACACATCCGTCTGAAGAACAAGGTGTATTCACCCCAAACCATCATAGAAACAGGATTATACCATCAAGTGTCTGCTCATCAGCCAGAAGAGCATAAAACCCAGGTCCTTTGTGTTCCCTGATATGTTATCAGATGTGATTCACTGGCCCGTATCTGTTTTGGCAATCATAGTGTGGGCAATTCAGCTCAGGGTTCTTCAGCATGTTGAGCATGGTCAGGGAAAAGCACTCCTGTATTTATAGAACTATTTAAGTTATAAAAACAACAAGGATAGTCTTATGCTGTGCGAGGGAGATAGGGAATACTCAAAGCAAAGTGTATTTTAGGCAGAAAGATGTCTATCTAGATGGCCATCTCTGCACTTAGCTTTCTGTTAAATAGTGATTGCATCGTAAAGAACCTGAATGCAGAAACACTGCTGAGGTCAGATCTATAAATGGAAACCTAAGAAATGACACAGTAAGATCAATGGAAAGCCTTTGACCTTGAAGTTCAGAAATCTAGCATCTTCCACAAATCTTTATTCTAGTAATACTAGTCACATCCAAGATAGCCACTTGTTTGAAATTAATCCTTGTGATTTATTCTGCTCATTTAAATATAGAAATACATAGATGTAAAATCATAATTAGAGAATAGGTATTCTAGCCATAAAATACCATTGTATTTCCTGCCTTGGCAATAACTCCTGGAAGTCAATATTTTGGACTAATGATTACTGAAATGTGACTTCCTGGAATCACTTAATAAGATTGTTGCTCAGGCTAGATCTTGTTCAGAAAATGTAATCAATTCAGAATACATCTTAGTCCAAAATATGGAAGAAAAGGTGACAATGATGAATGTGCTGAAAATCTATCAAAATCTATCAAAATGCTTCCTGAGGTTAAAAGCTGAGACATTCCATTTCCATCTGGGGTTTTTAGCCTTCATATTATCAAATGAATATCACAATGGCAATGGTCACACTTAGAAATCTGACTGTAATTACTGTGTTCTCTAAACAAAGTCCTCCTATGCCCATGTGGTCCTAGTAGAAAAATTAACATATATCATTAGGAGTTCATTTGGACCCTTTAAGCCCCAGCTCACTGGTAGTCAGAGGCACTCAGCAAAATGAAGGACAGAAAAAAAGATCAGTTACAATATTTTGTGAATAAAGGTTGAAAAATCAAGAAATACCTCTTCAGATGTTAACTGCTGGAAGAAAGATCTCCTGATACTTTCTGCTTGCAAGTCAGGTGGCCTTGCAGAAGGAGGGAATGTGTGTGCTTGGAAGAATGTTGTCTATGAGTAGTTTAAAGCTCAGTGTTCAAACAAATGCTCTTGCTCTTCTGCAGAAAGTTCACAGAAAATACCTCAGGCTCCTGGTGCAGTCATTGAACGACTCCTGCTGAATGGTTGATTAATTAATAGTCACAAAAATACTCAGCTGGAAGCACCTTGTTGTGACTCTTGCAGAAAGGTGAACAGATGCAGAAACATGGACTATATATGCATTTAATGAAGAGTTGTATCTGTTCATGTGGGTACCATAGTTGGAGACTGAAAATGGTCATATTCACTTCTGCTGGTGACATACATCTGAGGTTTCTTCCCGTTAGATGATGCAGTGCAAATTTGCATTGGTTCATGGTTTACACTCTCCAAAAGTTAATGAAGAAAAATATGGGAGCCAATGTGAATCTGCTTGCCAGGTTTTTTTCTGATTCTATTCACAGGAGCATCAAACGTGCTGCCCTCTTGATTCTGCTGAAAGCCCCACTAGCTCTGCAGATGTCTCCAGATTTCCAGGCACAGTCGGGCAGTCACCTGGACGAGTTGCTGTGTTAACAGAATTGCCTTTACATGTGACCACCAATAAAAATAGCTTTGTTAAGTTGGTTTTATTCCTTGATAAAAGGGAAGAGTGAATAAACTGATGATCATAAATCCATATTTAAGGCAGGACAAGCATGGGTTCTTGATACACTGTGCTGAAGGATCACAAAAAAGTACCCAGCCACAGGTCTGTGAATGTGTCTATTGATATAAATATATATATGCACTACTTAAAAATACCTCTACTAGCTGTCAACATCTATTCATGTTTTACCTTTCATGGGAATCTATGAAATCTCACCAAAATGTGCAGCTCACAACTTTGTTAAAATGGTGACACTATGGTAGGGTCCACTCAGCTATTCTGCTGAAGAAAATAGTTAAAACAGTCAGTGCTAATAAATTTTATAATTGACAGAAGCACCTAGAAAATGGAGCTACTCTAGAAGTCTGCTTAATGACACACAGCTCCAGGATATTTCTGTGGTTTTCTATAAATGAAATCCACTTGTAAGTTAATGAAAATAATCAGAAAGACTAACTTAATTTTTAATAAATAGAAAGCCACAACAATGTTGGTAATAAAATGACATGCAACAAAAAACATCTTGTGGTAAAAATATTCATTTTGTTCCTGCTAAGGAGATGGCAAGGTTATCATTTGTAAAATAAGCATATTCCTGTTAATTAAATTAAGGACTTGGGCTGCATAAGCAAATACTAATTACAGGAGAGAAAGAGGGAGATGCTGAGCTTCACACATAATTTGTTTCTGGCTACTTAGCAGGGATATGACAGACATTTGCTAAGTAGAAAGCAAACATTGACTATTCAGTTCACCTATCCAGCTAACACCTCTGAGCCTCCATCAGCAAAAGCTGCCTCCTTTGGCAGAGCCGATGGTTTGTTGTGAAAAACTTTTACTGTGATGGCTTTAAAAGAGCATTTGCTGCCAATTTAAAGATGTATCAGCACCGACTAAATAACAAATATACAATTATATACTTTCTAGTCACAGTCTGCTTTATACTTCAGCCCTGATTCAGGTCTACTGAAGTGAGTAGGGAAACTTCTGTTGACTTCAGTGAACTCAAGCCCTAAATCAAATGCTGGAAAATAAGTATCAGAGACTGCCAGGTTGGAAGGGACCTCAAGGACCATCTGGTCCAAACTTTCTAGGTAGCAACACGGTTTAGATGAGAAACATGGTTTAGGTGAGATATAAATATACCAGCATGTCCCCCCAGATATATATGCCAAAATAATCAGATCAAAATATCTGCGCTCCACCTCGTGCAGGTTCATGGCAAGTGTCTTCATGGGGTTTGGAAAAGTCTACCCCACACTGTCTGCCCCCTGAAATGCCAAGGTAAATGGCAATCCCTGGAAGGGTTTTGCCCCATCCAGCTGTCTCAGAGCTACAGCCCATGCCCGAGGCTAGCTCCATGGCTAAACAAGCCGTGCAGCCCCAAGGGAGAGAGGAAACTCCCTTTTGGGATTCATGGCTGGACACCCCACTCATGCCTGCACCTCAAACTTGCCCCTTCAGCTAACTGCCTTCAACAAGGACTCTTGTCTTAGGGAGGCATTAATGCAGTTTTGCTAAATGTCAGCTCCAAATGGTGGCAGCCAAAACAAAGCAGGAGGAATGCTGTGTCATGGCATGGGCTGCAAACTGGCAGAGGACCCAAAAATAACAAAGAGGTTTCAAATAAGTGTTGCAAGAATGTGTTCCTGGGGAGGAGAAGGGGAGGGAGGACTGATGGACTTGGGTGGGAACTGGCTGTTTGAAAACCTGTCTTGTCTAAGACACAGCCCTTTCTTGTTCTCCACTTTTTAGAAATTAGAGAATAAAAAAGAGATTCCTTAATTTCTGTGCTTATTTAAAAAAAAAAAAAAGAGAGAGGAAAAAAAAAAACCAATGGGTGGGCGTTGATGTAGTAAAAGCTTTATTTTCATGGAGCTCTCAGACCAAATGTTTTAATTGTATAAGTGTCCAGCCATTGTAGTTTCTTTTTATTCCTACTCTGATCAATATATGACAGGGTAATTAACCACAGGATATTAACCTCTGTTATTCACCAAAGTGTATTAGAGTTCAAACAAGCTGAGATATAGACTCATTGAACTGGGATATGAGATTTCCTGTTTCCACCAGCCTTAGTATCAGGAAGGAAAGGCTGCAAATGCAATGCTTGCTTTCAGAAGGGCTCAAGGGAAGACCAATAAAAATTGGAAATCAACAAATCAATGGCACTGGACACCTTGTTTGAAACAATAATGAAAAATTAGTATAATAGAATGATAGAATGGTTGGGGTTAGAAGTGACCTTAAAGATAACCAAGATTCAAGTCCCCTGCCAGGGGCAGGGACACCTCCCACTAGACCAGGCTGCTCCAAGCCCCATCCAACCTGCCCTTGAACACTTCCAGGGATGGGGCAGCCACAACTTCCCTGGGGAACCTGTTCCAGTGCCTCACCAGCCTCACACTAAAGAATTTCCCCCTAACGTCTAACGTAAATCTCCCCTCTCTCTGCTTTAAACCATTGCCTCTTTTTCTGTCACTTCATGCCCTTGTAAAAAGACCCTCTCCAGCTTTCCTGTAGCACTTTCAGGTACTGGAAAGTTGCTGTAAGGTCTTATAAAGGTGTTATAAAATCATTAGCAGCCACAAGGATAAAGGCAAAAGAGTGGGCAGGATACCAATAAGATTTTAGAGAAGAAAGTTACACCTCAAATCTGTAGTTTTGGACAAGTCCTCCTGCCCAAGGCTGACATAGGGTAAGAGGGATGTCTTGAAACTCCTACTCCCTCAAAATACCAGAGCTGTAATTACAGGTCGTGAAATTGTTACCTCCATTATAAACTGTTGAGTACAATGGTACAGATTGCAACCTTCACTTCATAAAGTCCCTCTGACAAATGTTGCTTGAGGTGGAAGAATGACTCTGTATGATCCTTTTTGTCTTGTTGTTTTGCTGGTATCTTAGCCAACCACTACCACATTGGCAGGATCCTGGACTAGACTCCTCTTCAATCTGACTCATGTTTATGTCCTTGCAAATTTGTCCAGACATACTTTTCCAGTTACAATGAAACATTTGAAGGATGTTAGAAACCACAGTTCTGGATTTATCCAATCCCTAACTCCAATAGCTCAACATGAGACCCAACTGGAATACAGAGAAAGTGTGCATTTGGAAAATCCTTGGTCTTATCTTCTAAGTAGCAAACTTGTGTGTTTAAAACAGCAATCTTGAAGCCCCAGACCTGTTTATTCACTTACCTGGGAAGACATGGCCAACTCTCTAAATCAAACAGTACCTCAAATGCAATAGCTTTTTTTGCCAAGTCTTTCAAAAAGTAATGATGCCTACTCCCATTTCTGGGTAAGAACATGCACACTGCTTTTGAGCTGTGACACCAACAAGTTTTCCATAGACGTTGCTTCCATGGAGCAGTTTTTGAATGATAATGACATTTTGTCACTCCTTATGTGGATGGAAGTTGAATCTAGAAGATAATTAAATACGAGGCTGGAGAGGCTGAAATGAATTAAGACTCATGTCCAAACTGACCCCACCATTTCTCATCTGATTGGCAGGACATCCTCAGCTCTGTCATGGCAGGCTGGGGGCACTCAGCACCATAGCAAAGCCTTCAAGCAGGTCTCAAATTGACTTTCAAGGACAAACTCCAGTCCCTGACCCTGGTTATTCCTATGGCAACACAGCAAAGCCTGTGGGGCCAGATTGCTTATTGTTTGAAGGCGAGTGAAAAAGAAAATGAATGAAACGATCAGCAAAGTAACAAGTTAACAACATATAATTTCAAGCAAGCTACAGAAAAAGAGGAGAGTGGCATTTCTAAGTGCTGTGCATCCTGCTGGTCTTTTGTAAAGCCAGCTGTGAAACATAGCTGTGATGCCTGCTCATAGGTAGGTGTGCAGGCTTCCAGATGTGCACGTGAAAAGCCTGAAGACATCAAAAGGACCAACACTCAGAACCATTACCTGAGCACCACCTTTATGGATTTCAAAGGGGAACCAGCTGAACTTTCCTTGTAATCACTATCTTGCAGCATCCCTTTAATGAACCAGCTAGTACAGGAGGGTTGTGTCAGTCAAATAAAAAGGGTGCTGGCATTTCATTTTCTTCTCCTGGGAGCTGTTCAAGTCCTTAAGATCCCTCACAGACCTGCTGTTCATTTTGGAGGATCGATTGGGATTATACAGCAGCCCCCAGTAGGAAAAGGCAAATCCATTGAGTGGAATGGTGGCCAAAATCTGTGTTTTTATACTGGAAATGTTGGAAGAATAAGAGATCTAAGAGAACTAAGATCTCAGGGTAAGGGGAAACACCCCTCACAACTGCATTTGGCATTTTGTAATTTAGTTAATTTGGTTTCTGGAGCTTAGTAAGTCACCTCTCAGCTCAGAATGGTTGAATGTGCTATGCCAGTCACAAATGGGACTCTGTAAATTGCCCACAAAGAGTTGATTACTTTTAGTAATTAATTAACCTGTGATTGCTTATACGGACAGTATCCAGTGGTCACTTTCTAATGTGAACCTAGGATTGGGACTGGTACCTAATTACAAAGATAAAAACTTTCTGTATGTAGGATGTGCACAGGCGTCGTATTTCCTGCCCTTCTGGGCAAGTGGCTCCCTCATTCCTACCCTGCCATCTCTGCACCTTGGGTGAGTGACCTGCACAACTAAAAATGCCTCAGAGCTGTGCTTCTAAAGTGTTACTGATCCATCATCCAAACGAACAATAGTTTTCCTTCCTAGTGTTCACAGAAAACAATTTGGCGATTACATTTGTAATGGTCAATAATTCAGTGGATATAAAAATATGAATGGATACCTCTTTGCCACTTTCTCCATCTTCTCTTCCATGACTGCAGCAGAGAATCAAGAAGGGACAAAGGTTTTCTGTAGACAGGAGATTTAAGACCCACATGAGTCTTCACAAAACCCACGAGGCTTAACTAAACCATTAAGGAAGTATCTTGTCCTATGATGCTGTAGATGAGAAATTCATGTCAGAATTAGTTCCAACTTGCTGCATTGCATTCCAGATAAGAGGTTCATTCTTTAAACTCTGATTCTATCTTCTATAGTCCCAGAAAAAAAATCTCAAAACTATAAACCAGCTGTAAATAGGAGCATCTGCCCACAATATTTCTGAGGTATGTGACCTGCCTCATTTCCCTGTTAGGACTTTGTGCAATTTGCCATTTTCTGGATGGGAAAACTGGCATTTTCTCAAGAGGAAATTCAAGCGGTTTGCCACAGAATTCATCTCTTTTGATCACATTTTGTGTTGTTTTTTTGTATGTAGCAGCCTGCTTTGCATTGCTACCTTGGTAGCTTTCCCAGAAGTAAATAAGAAGTTGATGATAATCCCCTCCACAATTCCTTAGACCTACACTTCAGAAACCTGAGAACAAACAGCTAGAAATCACCTTGTAAACAGAGCTCAGCCCACACCAAGAGTGGGGAGACTGATATAAAAGCTCAGGTGTGAGAATTCACCACACTTTGGTTCACACTCTTCACCTCATTAGCCTAAGCTGGCAGAGCAGTGAATTGAAGTATGAGGGACAGAGCCAAAGCATCTGAAGTACATATTAAAACATGACCATGTTTTCTGCTGAGCAAAGAAATGAAAGCTATAGTAGAGTCTATCAGATGCCATGTCAGGATTTGGAATTACTGGACCTGCTGTCTGTTGTGCACAGGAAAAAAAAAAAAAACACGTTCATTTAAAAAAACAAAAGATTATGTGAATATAATGAATTATCCCATAACTGCCCCAAGGTGCTGAGAACCTGGCATCCCCACTGGACACTGTCGAAGGGGGTTGCTTCAGGCAAGGTCTAATCTGGTCCCATGGACCAAACAGCCACTAGCAGTGAACAGCATGTCAGGGGACTTCACTGAGCACATATTCAGGTTTAGTTTAAACCAAGGAGAATTCAGTCCACATGCTCTGATAACACCTACTCCAAAAAGCAAGGAGGGAAATCTGTTTCCTTTCAAACCATTTATCCTGACATAAGGTAAAATGATGCTGAAAACTCCCCTTTTTTCCACTGGCACACTGCATGTGGGAAAAAAAACATCAAGTGTTTTGAACTCATTGTCTTCTAAAGCCTCGTGGACAGCTCATGGAGGGTAAAGCACAGATATGTACACTTGCTGAGTGCACAGCTTAGATAAGTTCATTCAGCCACCTTCCTTCATTCAGTTCCTCCTCCCTACCATGAAGCCTTCCAGACCAAGGCAGGTACATTTGCTTCCCATTTCAAGACACCTTCATTTTCCTGTGCCATCCTCACTCTCACAACCAGCCGTGCTGCTGAAGGACTGGATTTCATTTCCCACTGGCAGCCAGCAGACGTGGGGCAGGAGTATAAGGTCACCAGGCACATCAGGTCAGGGCACCCTCCCTCCCCCAAGGACCCTTGCACCAGCATCCCCACACCCTGGAGAAGATGTTCTCCAGCACAAGCAGCTCTCCTCCCACCCCAGGCTCAAAGGAAAGGCCTGCAAACCAAAATCATGGTCAGTCTTCTTGTGATTTTTCCTCTCTTTGCTTTAGTCAGTTTGATTTATTATGTGAGTGCCACGGAGTCAATCTGGTTTCCCTGGGCTGTAAAGTAAGGTCAGGTCCTCACTCACATGAGCAGCTAAGTGGGAGCAGTCAATCCACCCTTTCCTGTGAGGATCAGTCCTGAGAAACAAGAGGTTATTTATTTTCCATTGCTTGGTCAGTCTGTGTCTTTTGTTTTTTAAGTAACACCAAAATGGGTAATAAAACTAGTATACTTTCATTTAATTTTTAGGGGCTGGGGAGTTGGTGAAAGAACATTCATAGCTCAGCATGAATATAAAAATTATATAAACACAGTTTAATAGAATATTTCAGTTCTAAGCACTCCTTGAAAACTATGGGAAGAGGAAACGTTTAGCTCTGTACCAGTGGCCACCAGCTGGCTCATAAACAGGCCCACAGTAGCCTATTTAAAGAACATTGCAAACACTCTGGACAATGTGCATTTTATTAGGAAAAGGAAGCACTGAAGAATCAACTGGAATATCCACAGCAGGAAAAAGTAAACGCATTTACTGACTTCAATGTGGATAAAAACGGTGGCACAGGGAGAAAATAGGTTTCAGAAAGGTCATTCAGTTGCCTCTGCATTCCTTCCCCACATTTACATTCTGCTCGCTGGATTCATCAAAGGTCTTCATTATTCACTCTTGGCATGCATAAAACAATCACTTTCAGATATAATGACCTCATTACTCAAACAAGACAAATGGGAAAAAAAATGGCAGTTATTTACTTCAGATGTTAGCATTTAGCAGCTCTTCAGAAAGGAGATTTAAAGGACTTGTAGCAGGTATTTAAAACGTGAGAGCCAGTATCACCTATCAGGGTGAGGTTTGATCACTGCAAGGAGGGGTGATGGTTCCCTTTCAGTGTGACTCTGGGGCTGCCCCAGCTTATACTTCTCTCCCTAGGGACCAGGACAGCTGCAGGTAGCCATCAACAGCTGCAGAATGAGGACATTTTCACCGTATTTTTCCCCCAGCTTCCCCTTGGTCAACCCCAGCTCATCCTTCACACTCAGGTCTTTTGGTAACACTAGGACCTCCACACAGGGAAGCCACAGCAACCAAACATTACCTTTAATTTAAACGTTCCCTCCATAACCTTTTTCTCTTCCTAAGCAGCACGACGATTAGATGTAAGAAGGGAAAATTTTAGATTCAACGTTTGTAAATGAATGCAGAAATGGAGAGATTTATTGTTCAAATTTGCTGTGTCTGAAAGAGTTGGGGATCATTCTGGTTCTTGTTTATTTTGCGATGTTCTGTAGGATGGCATAGTAGTAATGATGTAATCACTGTCAGTAAATGTCACAGTCAGGCAATGACTTCTTCGGAGCTCACATGATTACAGAAAAATATAGATACTGGAGTTATTACCATGCTTATCAGTGCTGTGTCATACACTGAACTGTATTAATTGTCTCAAATAAAAGGGTTGAATCCGAGGACAAGAGGCAGAGCATGAACTTTTGAGCCTCTCTGCACTTTCCCCTACAGAGATATATTCTGTTTGCTGTCCCAGTACCTCTGCAAGTGTGGAATATATGTCCTTGTATTTTTCCAGAGCATCCTGGCTGCCAGTCCACCTTCCTGCCTTGGCAGTGTTGGTAAATGCTCTCAAATACTACGTAGCTGTTTGCTTGAGCCCCTTATATTCCCACTAACACACACCCTTGTACAAAGATGTAGCTCATTTCCTAATTACTAAGCATTTCACACTGGATGGCAAATGAAAGGCTTAAGCCCCAGTGGGATCGTATGTGTCTGACCCACAAATAATTGTTTGACATCAGAAGGTTTATTATCTCCTAGCAGGAATGAGAAGCATATTTCTTAATAGGTTCCCCACCCTGGGCAGTGCAAGCCTTCCTTTGATGAGTGTCTCTATGGTAATTGATGTTAATGAGCAGCAAGCCAAGGAGAAACACTGGGTCACCAGGTAGGAAGCCCCCCAAGAGATAATCTAATTACTCTCCCAAACAAATTACTTTCAACCAAAACAAATTACTTTCAATCACTCTGCAACAGATAAGATCAGTGGAGGGAGCTCAAAGCTGATGACAGCTGGAGACTGAGGCTTCAGGAGTTTATGGATTGATCGCTTTTCTCCTTGGTGCATTTTGCTGAATGACAATGGAGTGACAGAAAACTGGAGCCAAGAACTGAGCTCCCTTTCATTTCATCCAGCTGAAAGCAGAGGACCTGCCAACTCGCTGCTCTTTGCTGGGTGGCTCATTGATCTGAAATTGGAAAAGCTGTAGCCACGTATGTTCACATCTGTAACGCCAGCAAAACTCTCTCTAGGAATAAATGGACAGGCTGGGAGGCTATAAAATCCACTCATTGTCTGTGCATCCTTATGCTAGGAAGCAGAAGGGAAAACAGGGTGTCATTGCTTTTTTGTGCAGGCACATAAAATGTGAGGCAAAATGGAGATGCCTTATTTCTTACGAATTCGTATGAATAATAAGAATTCTTATGAGGCCTTAACAGGCCTAAACTACAAACATTAATTGATACTCTAATAATTTGCTACCAAGAATTGTTGCCAAATATCTCACTGTTCTTACTGAGGTAAATGAGTTTTTCCCATGGAAGGCAGAATTGGGTCTTTGCTCCTTTTCTTAACAAAGTATTAATAATGTTGTTCTGAACATTAACTGATCATTGTTGTTCATGCTATTGCCATTATTATTCAGTACCACATGGTGAATTCAGACTGAAATACAAACCACCCATGATGAACCACTGCATTAATCATGACTTGTTTCAGTGCTAAGCAGTGACCAGACATTCTAATTGGAAAATCTTACCTAATGCCAGTGCAGAGGTAACTTAGGGTTATAAATGACCAGCAAAAGCTGTGGTAGATATCTCTGTGACTGTCTCAGAAAATCAAGAGTTGAAATGCAGCTCTAAAGGAAACGTAAGTCAGGCAATTAATGTGAGGGGTGAATAAATAATCAGTGGGTTGTGGGGTTTTTTTATAGCATTGCTCTTTGCCATATGATGTCAAGGGTTTCATTGCTGTTTGTGTGTTTGTAGGAGAAAATAGTACATTTGGGGATCGCTGTCTTTTCAGAATGGGATACTGGCATTGCCACTGGAGCTGTGAACAGGAAGGGTTTGTGTAGAGTCCATTTGTAGTTCTGTTGCTCTTTATTTTATTAGTATTGGCTAGTTCCTTCTACAATATTGTACAACCAATGAGACATCTGCCTCACTGGATCCAAATCACATTGATGGCAACGCGTGAGCTACTGTTCAAGAGAATGGAAGAAGGGCAGCCTATTGCCTAGCAATAGCAGCTCCTCTGCAGAGGATCAGCAGAGGAGAGAGACCAGCAGCTCTTTTCTTGCAGGCTTTATCTGTAAGAAACCTCTCATATTATACATGTCTGAGGGAGCCTTCACTATTGAATGAAACCTTGTTGCTCCACACAGAGCTATGAGAAGGGCTCCTGCTCCCCTCTGGAATTCTTCCAAAATGAGTTAAATTCAGAACTAATTGATGGGCCAATTTTTACAGTTCCCTTTGCAAAATGAGGGCCTAAATCTATAGATCCATTTTTAAGAGTAAATGAACTGTAGACTGATTCATAGGAGAGAGACACCGTGACTCCACTTTTTCCACCCTCAGCACTTTGGTTTGCTTTGCTCACTTCAAGAACTGAGGTGTCCCTGCCTCTTGTCATGCAAGGATTTTCCTGATACCTCCAGCCATGAAAGAATCAGAGGTAATTTGGCCCTCACTTTTGGCCCATAGTGTTTAAGGAATTTCATTTCTGGGACAATGAAAAATAATTGATGTTGTGTTTAACATAAAAACTTTGGGGCTTAATGATGGTAAATTAGAATCTTTCTGACCATTATATGTCTGATCACAGTTGTAAATACACATAAAATAAATACTGAGTTTAATTCTGCTTCTTATATCCTACCAAGGGACACAACATACACACCAAGGTCCAGAAAACACACAATAGCCAGACAGTGGGGGATTTTACACTCCATTTAATATTTGCTGCAATGTTTAGATAGATAAACCCCTTGTTTTAATGCAGGTATTTCACTCCATTTTTCAGTGATGCTTCAGATTTTATCTCATACTGAAACAAATTATTTAATGAATCTGAATTACTTTTGGAGTAAGACATCCATTGCCTCCTCGTTTTATCACTAGTCAGATGTGTAAAACTTAAGTAAACTTGAATTACTTTCTAAAGACCATCCAGGCTTTTTCCATGCTGATTTGTTCTGCTTCTCTTACTTTCAAATGGCCTTTTAATTGGCCATTAAACTAGGAAATTATGGCTGATTAGGATCAATCCAAATGCAATGTTTTGGATGGACTGGCTATTTGAACACCATTCTTTTAGATCCCGCGTTACTTCTGCTTTGTCAAGTAAAGGTCACTTTTAGCCTCATTGGCAGGATGCTTCAGTAACCTTTGCTCTTCAGTTCTTGACCCCAAATGTCCCCCAGCCATGTTCTGTGGTAGGAAATGTGACTAGTTAAGAAGCTGCAATAAGGAACATCAGAGAAAGTTTCTCAGTTTCCTGATTCATGGCAAATCGTGCAGCTACTCCACGGCTGTAGCACAGGCTTCCTTTCAGCAGAAAATTATTTCCTCTGACCTCCAAGTGGGAAAAAAAGTTATTAATAATCTTCTTCTCTTGCCTATTGAACTAAGCCACTGTAAAAGCTTTCTAGATGACTGTCACCTGTGTTAAGGATTGAGTTTGGGTGTCTTGTGAAGAGGGAGGCAAGATATCATCACACTTTCTAAAATCCAAGTGAAGTAACTTCATCTACTGAACAGATTTTGGTGGAGTTGCACAAGAATTTTATTTCTTCTAAGATATTTCTCCTTGGTTTTAGGCCCATGATAGAGGCTGGAGTGAAAGGCAGACTCCTACTAATTCAGCTGAATCACTTTGCTTTCCAAGCTGTGTTGGAAATATTCTTAACAGCCTTAAATGATGCCATCACCAGGGACAACTATGGGTAGTGTCATCCTCAGCATCACACAAGCTGTAACAATTCTCCCACAGGTTCTCAGTCAAGCCTAACAGATTCTAGCTAAAATGCCACTTAAATGGACATAACCCTACCAAATAGTATTAGTCATATCATTTATTACCATTTTCAAAACTAAAAGACTTTGTGGTATCAATTTTACAACAAACTGGGATTATTATAATTGGTGCTTTTGAGGCATAGAGGAATTGCCTGTCTTAAAGTAGAGTTATAATCACATTCCCTGGTGTATAGGAGGCCTGACTTCAAGAGAAGGGGGGATCCAGTGCCTCACCACACAGGCAGGCATAACCAAACCCCTTTCATCCTCTTCCTTCTTCCTTCTGATTTCCAAAGAATCACCACGTGGGAGCACGTGGCTCCATGTCCTTGTTAACAAATGAACCAATATTGCAACTTCAGTGTAATGAAGATAGACCTTTACGGAGGAAATTTATCCCAGATATAACTCCATGAAATGGCTTCAGGGTCAGGTTTGGTCTAATGTGCCTGTATTGCTGTCGTTGCTGAAGTCATTGCACATCTTGGCTTCATACTATGCTCTTTAAGACTGATTTTGTGGGAATTGTCACTGGATCAGACTGAATAGGATTACATGCTTAATTCGGGCTCTCCAGGGCTTTGGATGTATTTGAACAGGATCCCTGCTATGGGTATGCACTCTTGTGAGTTTGAAACAAAACTCTGGTAGTAAATCTGTTTCCTTCTTTTTGTAGTACAGGTTTATCTTCTACAGGCCCATTCTCTGTCTATTAAACAGATACAGACTTTTAGATACGACTTTATACTGAGAAGCTGGTGATCTAGAATAATTCTTTTATGAAAAATCTCCCCTCGTGGTTTTCCCAAAGACATTGCCTAAACAAAGTCCAGGGGCATTACTCCCTAGAAATTAAAATGTAAACTACTGGGAAAGAAACTTGCAGTTATTAATTTCTGCTGTGACATGCAGGTTTGCTTAAAAAATAATAGTAGTGCAAGATTATTCTAAAGAAGAAATCGCCATCCATAATAATCCAGCAACATTGTACCTTCCCATGTTAAGGGGAGTCCAAAACTAAAAGAAGAAAAAAATTAGGATCTCAGATGTCATAAAGAGATCACAATTGCCTTGGGTACTTAAATATTTTAATTAAATTAGATGTTTAGATTGTGTGGCTACTTTTTCAAACTTTTGTTGATTTAGTGTTAAGATGGTGTTGGTGAGCTTCTGTTTCCCAGCAAATACCTTCCCAGAAAATCAGTAAGGCTTTGTCTACACCAGAATTACATCGGGTTTCATAGCACACAGAAAGATAGGGTGGGTTAAGTATTTCCAAAGTATGAAGTAACATTTTACAGTGAGTAAAAGATGCATTTAGGCCATTTGAAGCCTATGGGACTTTGAGAGCTTTAGAGTAGACTTAATCAGAAGGTATCATTTGACCATGAAAGCGTCAAGTCAGTTCCAGGCTAACTATTGCTCTCAGGAATGCATTGACTGATAGCAATAGTTAAGAAAGCATTAGATAACAGAATGGTGAGAGATATTTTAAATTAGTTGTCTGGCTGTATTCATTGGAAAGAACCAGCACATGCAGCTACAAATTACAGTAGCAACGATTTCTCCAGCGCGTTGTCTTTCTTTAGCAGAGCAGTTTTAGAAGAGGAACCCCTGTGGAAGTTGATCACTAGAAAAATCCTGAAGTATCTGATGCATTTGGATCCTCCTAATTCACTGAGGACTATTATGCTGTATTATTATCTGTGGAGAGCCTCTGTGAATGCTCGTCCTGTCGGATGACATCCTGTCAGTGGGCGCAGGCAGCGGGAGCTGTGGAATCTCAATTCTGTGCTCATTCACAGCCCAGGGAGAAATATTGTCACCTTTATGCCTCTTGGATTGCAAAAGCAGCTGGGAAGCAGAGCAGTCCTTGACATATGGTGGAGTAACCTCTCCTTCTTAGGCAGGTTTTTTAACTTGCACTGTGCTGATAAGGCTCTTTATAGAACAACCCCGTGCTCAAATAACTGCGTATCGCAGCGCACTGTGTCTTCACTTCTGCCTTCCCTCCTTTTCCTGACAGATTCATCCCTACCAGAAGCAAGAGAAAGGATGGGACTGTTCTGCTGGCCCTCTGCCACAGGGGAAATAAAGGCTTTCTTTTTGCTGTCACTTCTGGGATAACACGCAGGAACTACAGCAGAAATCAGAAACCAAAGAAATTAGCACTAATATCTCGAGCTCTGCTTGGGACCTTGCTTCCCTCAGAGTATTTACAGCCTCTGTAATTCTCCCACTTCCAATTTCAGAGGAAAGGGGAAAAGACTAACATGTCTTCTCAAAAGTAATACAGAATCACATGGAATGCCTACTCCTAAATCTGTGGGAGATCCCAAAGATACCCCAAAGGAAGTTAAAAGTCTTTAAAGTTTCCAAATGGTTTTCTTCTTTCTGCAAAGTTTTCTCCATGATGTTCTCTAGATATTCTCAAGTTATTCTACTTTTGAACAGATGTCTCTTCATCCTAGATACATCTAGTTCATCACATTCTGACCCTCACTCAACCTTGAGTGACTCACCTATGTAATTTTTCCTTTGATCTTCACCACAAGGTAGCCTGCCATGACCACCTTCTACTCATGGGAGGCTTCATGCCCTATTTCTGATCATTATTTGTGGCAATCTTCCTTGCTTTCATTTCTGTTGGTTCCAATGATGTCATCGTCCAGTTAAGCACAAGCCCTCAGTTAACTTTTTGGCATGTTCCAGGATCTCTGGATGTTTGACTTTTAAATTTAGGTAGAGACATTCTTCCAGAAGACAATCAGTTCAGCTTCAGTGTTACGGAAGCTGCAGTTCTTGTTCTGCAGAAATTACACAGGGACGTGGAAAAGTGCAGTGGAAATAAATGATTCATTACAACAGGTGAAAATGCTTTTGCAGTTGTGTGCTATTTGGTCAGGAGGTATTTTTATTCTACAAGACTGGTTTTCTTTTCCCATCCCCATAAAAGCAAAAAGTCCTACACTACCAGGTTTCCTGGTTGAAGGCTCTGTTGATGTAGGGAGCAGGTCCAGCACTGGAAGTGATGGTGTGATTCACCCTGCAATACCTTTGTTCTGCAAATAATTTATTCTCTGCAATACATTTGTAGAAACATGTAAAGACGTGGTTTTCTATTGAACTTTGGTAAAAAGATGACAGCAAATGATAAAGTTCAACGACACAGACAGGAATTGAGATGAAAATCACATGTTGCAACAATTTTGAAAACAGTGAGATTCATTAGCTCATTTGGCTCTACTAAAAATATAATACTTAATCTGGGTTAATCATCTGGGCTTTTTTTTACAGAGCCAATAAAGAAATAGGCACTTGCAAAGATTCTTTATCTCATATCTCTTAAACAACTGTTTTGAGATAGGATTGGTACTACCCAGTCCAGGTAAGTACTTGGAGACACTTATCTCTGTCACTGACTACAGATGAACTTGGATAAATGATGTCTGTTGAAAGTTTCCTATAACAAGAGAGATCATTTTAAAAATTCATTAGTGCTTCATTTTAATTTTAATTTGATTAGATATGAACCTTTAAACATCAGTCCACATAACACCAGCAACAGTAACAATGAAAATAATTTTTAAATGCTCTCCATCAATAGTTAGGAAACTCTAACTTACAGCCAGCTTTTCCACTGATTTGGAATATCATTTAGTGCAAATGATTTGCCTTTTTTGCTTCAATTTTTGTTCTTGACAAGGGAATAATAATAATAATGCTGTCAAAATGAATAAACAAGTTGCAAGCCTCCTTACTGCTTGAAGGAAGTTTGACTTCTTCATGAAGAAAATGAATATTTATGCTCGTGAGTATTATTCACACAATAGTACACCAGTAATCATAAAATGGCTTCTGTTCACTGAGATGCACAATAAAATGAACTACAAAAGCCTTCCAGATTCATTTCAGACCATAACTTCTGTGTGTGTGGTGGGTGCTCGATACCTTGAAGAATGCATATGTAGCCAGGATGAGTTACATGCACAACTGCTGTGGGGCCCAGGGTTGCAGGGCAGTGAACTGCCTTTGTAGTAGTCATGTAATAACATTGCAGAATTCTGTAGAGGAAAAAAAAAGATAGGGTCTCGGATGCCTTAGTATTATTTACTGGGTTTATAATACTGAGAGCTTGTGTGATGTTTGAAAGGGCAGAATTTCTCCAATCGGCCTGTGATTTGGAGGATGCAGCAGGACACACCTGAAAGTGAAGTGGTCCTGATTTTTATTAATTATTCATCAGCCACGCTGAGAAAACTGGACTCCTTTTTGGGTGTCTCAAGGTGACCACCAAAGAAACCCAAAGGTAGTCACAATCAGTAGTTGCTTCTCAAGAGGTCGGTGACATACAATCCCTTGCTCCAGGGAGTTTATGATGCAAGACCCTGATCATTCAAACATTGATTCATCCATGTGATTAACCTCAGTAGCATAAGCTACACGTGATAGTAGGTGTAAGCATTTAGGCAAGTGCAGGCCACCATCCTACCTCTGCATTTTTCTGTGACCTTGTCTATGCACACAGCCTCACTGAGCTAAGAGTGCACATAAAGAAAAGTTATTTGTGTGAGCACTTACAGGATGGAATTAAAGTATACAGACAAAAGGATGGAGGCAAACAGGTAGCAAAATACAGAAGTATTGTTTGAAGGTGATGGGAACTTTGTTGCTTCAGAGAAGTTGCTGAGGGCATGGGGTTATATTTTGCTTAATTGTTATTTAATGTGTCCTGCGGGGGAAGGATTTATTTTCTTTATGAAATTACTCATTTTCTCCATTGAGATCTGAGAAAATCCCTTTAATGCTCGTTTTGAATGGACAGCAGAAAGGTCAACAGCAGTCCCCTGAAATGCCCCTGAGATGACAAAAGGGCAAAACAAACTAAAATGTGTCTGTCTGCTTCTTTCCATCTCTCCTGGTGCACTCGCTGAGGGAGCTCCTGGGAAGGAGCCTGCGTAGAAAAAGTCCACGCACAGACGAAGAAAAAAAATCCATTTGATGCTTAGGTCCGGTCGTTGGTTGGGAACAAGGCAGGTTTCCTTACACACGCTTTCGCTCCCCCGCGCAGTGTCTGTAGAAATGGGGACGAGTAGGAGCTGGAGAGCCCCCCAGGCAGCAGGTCCCCAGAGGGGAGCCCAGCCCTCAGCCCAGGTGCCAGGCTCCATCTAGTGACACAGCCGGGGATGGCCGGGCGGCAATAAAGCCCGGGACCAGCGCCAGCCCTCCCAGAGGCGCCGTACCGGTCTGTACCGGGCCGTGCAAGGGCCGTACCGGGCCGTACCGGGCCGCCCCGTCGCAGCGCAGTACGGGAGGCGTGCGACTATGCCCGGCCGGCTGCCGGTAACCGGGAACGAAGGCACCGCTCCCCCAGCACTCCCCTACCCTGGGACGTGACCGGGGCTGCAGCGGCCACAGCGGAAGCTGATTTCCCTTAGCGAGGTGTAAAAAGCATTACCAAAAAGGCGCGGCTCCCTTATTGCCGAAAGAGGAAATAAAGGATGGGCGAGCCCTAAGGCAGCAGCTGAGCCCCCGCGGTGGCTCCGCACAGCCCCTGGATGGGGTTTGATTTATACACGCCCATCCCTGGTCCCCTTCCCGGTGCTTACATCAGGGCAGGGGCTGCAGGACCGGCAGTGCCGCCCCTCCCGTCCCCTCCCGCCTCTCGGGGCAGCCCAGGACCGCGGGGGTCCGGCCGGACGGGGAAAGACACGAAAGACTCGAAGAGGGGTGAAAAGCTGGGAGATGCGAATGGGGAGGAAGGGACTTCAGGGTGTCCCTCTGCGAAATGATGTCACCCGATCAATATTTTCGGGGGGAGTGACCGATCCGACCAATTCCCGCTATGAAACGGGCTCGATATCGGCGCTGGATGCAGATCGGGCTGATAACGGAGAGCTATAAAAGGCCAAGGGGGTTTGGCTTCGCCCGCGCTCCATCCCCGAGGCGCAGCCAGGGCAGACAGCGCCCGGTCGCCGCTCCCTCCGCGCTCCTCCGCGCCCCTCCCGCGGCATGGGCCTCCCCCCCCGCCGCCCTGGCCCTGCTGGCTCTCGCCGCCGCCGTCGTGCCGCTGCCGTTGCCCGACGCCGGTCCGCACGTTAACTACGGCTGGGGGGAACCGATCCGGTTGCGGCACCTCTACACCGCCAGCAAGCATGGGCTCTTCAGCTGCTTCCTGAGGATCGGCGGCGACGGCCGGGTGGACGCCGCCGGTAGCCAGAGCCCGCAGAGTGAGTTCCTGCGGGTGGCGGTACGTGAGCGGGACGGGCGGGATGGGACGTGGCGGAACAGCGGAGCTAACACCGTTTTTTGCCCCCTCTGTTCTGGCAGGTCTGCTGGAGATCCGCGCCGTGGCCGTGCGCACCGTGGCCATCAAGGGCGTGCGGAGCTCCCGGTACCTCTGCATGGACGAGGCGGGGCGGCTGCACGGGCAGGTGAGCTGCGATGCCCCCGGTCCCCGGCGGCTGTGCCCCGGGCTCGCCTTTCCCGAAGGAGATTTCCAGCCCGGCCGCCGCGCTAAAACGGCAGCCGAGTCGGAAGGGCAGACATAAATGTATATATACACATTTATTTCTCCTAATGAGTTAACAAAGCTTTCAGGTCTTCCCCCGCCTCGGTGATTCTTGTCACTGTTACTGCCTGCAACGCCGTCAGGTTTATTAGAATTCATCAGTGAACATAATTTAGAATGCAAAGTAAATGTTGAGTGTCCCCCGCCAAAATACAGTCCAGAGCAAAATCGCATTTCTATTTTAAAAGCCTCATCAATGGGTGGCTGTTTCTGGTGCAGAAATAGGTTAAGTCACGCCATAGAATCGGAATAATTTCTCACTGTTTAGGTCAGGTATTCTGAAAAACAAAACCAAAACAAAACCAACCCAACCCAAACCAAAACCAAGACAACTCCTTTGGAAAGGAGATGTAGCCAGATGGCCGCCAGGCGTACACACACCCCAGATTCACAGGGTTGTTGTGTGTGATGTAGGATTAAATGAGATTTGTGGGGGGGTAAGAAGGACCTTTCTCCACTGCCTCACTGACCTGCGATAGCAGCACACCTGGGGGACTCCACGAGCTGAGGAGTTGTGTGACCTGCTGACACCACTTGGTCAGGTCATGCTTATTCCCTCAGTATGTCAGCATACCAGCTAGTCACTCTTGGTGATATCAACTTGCTTTTAAAGCTGCATAAATTGGCAACTTTAGACCGTGAAGGGTAGGCTTCAGATTCAGTCTGTGTGTAACTGCTTTACAGGAGCCTGAGTTTCACAGAGCGATGACTTTTTATTATGCCCTCATAAAGATACAGCTTGATTCTGCTTTGATTACACCGGCAACATTTCTGCTGATTTCAGTCGGGCAAGGACTTGGCCTGCTCTCAAAACTCCTACTATCTTTAATAAGAGCAATACTGATGAAGTGATGTTTTTGAATGCATGTATAACATAGGATTAAGCCTTTCTTTCTGAATTTCCTTGCTTTTCTCGGCTAGAACCAGCTGATGCCATGATAAGGTGTGTCGGTTCAGATGATGCAGTAGGTCAGTTGTTAGCTCAATGTTTTAATGTATATCCAGAGCAGACCCTGGATCCTGCTCCCATATGAGCTGCTGGCTGGACTTTAGCAGTCACAGAATTTTTAAAACAGCTTTTGTATAACACAATTTTAAAGGCATGCCTTGACTGAGACTGAGTTTGTTCATGTATAGTATTAGTGGCAGGTGTTTTTTTTTCATTCTGAAAACCCAATGGCATGTAGCCATGCTGTCCCATCTATATGTTATGGACACGTTGTGCCACCTCCCCCCTACAGCCCGAGCAGGCAGCTCTGCAAGGCAATTGTCTGCCTTATCAGCACTGTGCTCAGGAGTGGAAGAACGAAAGGGCAAATGCAGTGTCTGGGAACAGAACCACTTGCACTCCTGAAACATGCCCTTTTTTTAACACTGGAAAACCCATGACTAAGGTTGATTTTTCAATGTGCAGTGTGCCACAGTCAGTAGCTCAGGGGGAAGTCATGTAACTGCTGAATATACTGGCATACTATAAAATCCTCCTGTGAAAATAATAATCTGAAAATACTTCAAGTACGTTTGGTACTTGTTTAAAAAATACAGTACGGACAATCCCAACAAAATGAAGAGGGAATGACATAGTTGAGACATGCAGGGCTGAATCAATAACTGTTATTTGTAATGTGCACTTGCTCAAGAAGCTTTTTTATTTCATCATCCTTGTTAGTGAGGCTGAGCACTCATGGAAATAAAGACAGCTAGTAATTCAGCCATAAATTTGTATCATAGACACATATTTTTCTGAGATACAACGTGTGTAGAAGGACAAATATTGTGAATTTTATTTGGAGAAAAAGCCTGTCTTAAAATTACTTGATTAGTTTAAAAAGGGCTTTTTAAATGACAACCAAATGGATGTGCTTAATTGTACTCTGTCTTCTTAGGGTGTTTGAAAAGGGACTGAAGAGTACCAAACGTGCTCTCTATTTAGACAGGCAGAGCATTCATGTAAGGACACTTTTATTACTGCAGACTGAAACATAATTAGCAATTGTCTTTTATTGACCTCAAGTTCAATCACCTGTAGTGGCTGAGCCTGAAATAGCACTAGAGTTGTAAGAAATAACAGTGTTTGTGTAAGGATCTGGAAAGGTCTGACCTGGTGATTCAAACTCCTAATGTACTATCTGTACAGTATATCACAAATGTAATTCTGCCAACTCATTCCTAAGAACATACATCCTCCTATACAAAATCTTTAACTTGCATTGTTATTAATTTGCCAGTTCTAAATCACACCTAGTGAGCAAATAACACTGTGTTAACTAGTCTTCTGTACTTTCAGCAAATGCTGAGTAAAAAGAAATGGCAATTACCTTTTTAGTATTGCTTTACAGACTGGCCATGTTTGCGTAGCCAGTGCCTTTGACAGTGCTGCCTTTCTACAGACCTGCTCCTGAAGCCCTTATGCAGGCAAATCTCTAATAAAGCTGGGGTTTTATACCTGAGAATTGTTGGATTAGGTCTCATGACCACAGCAAAGTACTGTCAGCAATTAGGCATGCTTTATCGAAATGAGCACTGTCATCTGAGATTCTTCTTCCCTGTGCTGAGGACAGGATAAGTGTGGTAGCTGTGGAGAAGTACACAGCCAGGATTCAAAGCTTATTACTGTGATGGACATGCATTAACTTTAGGAGTTCTGGATTAAGTCTTTTAGGGGCCTCATAAGCCAAAATGCATACTATGTGCAACGTGGGGAGCTCTGGTAGAATAGAATAGAATAGAATAGAATAGAATAGAATAGAATAGAATAGAATAGAATAGCATAGAATAGAATAGAATAGAATAGAATAGAATAGAATAGAATAGAATAGAATAGGAATAATATTTCAGTTGGAATGGACCTACAACAATCATCTCATCCAACTGCCTCACCACTTCAGGGCATTTCGTCTTGGTGGTTGTTGTCCACCACTGAAAGAGCCATCACCAGAGCAATGGGTCCCACCTGCATCCCTGCAGCAGCCAGGCAGAGAGGAAGCAGGAGGCTCACCAGCATGGATCTGGCAGTGGGGTCTGCAAGGTGCAACAAATTGGGGCACCCGTGACAAGCCAGAGGGGCAGCCCCAGTGACAGCAGAGGGAAAAAAGGCTGGTCACAGCAAAGCTTTATGTTGTGGTTGAAGATAATGAGCCTGGTGGGTGTATTTGTAATTCTTGTTACTCCTTGCTCTTCAGCTCAGGTATTCCACTGAGGATTGTTCCTTTGAAGAGGAGATTCGTCCAGACGGCTACAATGTCTATAAATCAAAAAAATATGGAATATCGGTGTCTTTGAGTAGTGCCAAGCAAAGACAGCAGTTCAAAGGAAAAGATTTTCTCCCACTATCTCACTTTTTACCTATGATCAACACTGTGCCCGTGGAGTCAACAGACTTTGGTGAATATGGTGATTACAGCCAGGCCTTTGAGCCAGAGGTCTACTCCTCACCTCTGGAAACGGACAGCATGGACCCCTTTGGCATCACCTCCAAACTCTCGCCAGTGAAGAGCCCCAGCTTTCAGAAATGACTGTGATCAGACACCCTTGTTTTTGAAGAAATATTGCAGAATACTGGAGGTTTTTTAGCTTCTTGTGTAGTGATATTTCAAACTTTTTTTGTATGTTTTGGTACCGAGCCAGGCTTTTTCTTCCCATGTGTTGTACCTGTAAGGGATGAGAGCCCAGAGGCTATTCTATAGTCTAAGGAATTGCCTATCCATAGTTTTATTCAGAAAAGGATTAAATAAGAAAAGCTGAATGGCTTCATCAGAGTTCCTCCATCTCTGTGGTGATGAGAAAATTACGATAAATTTTCTACATCACTTCATTACCACATATTCATTCCCTGTTAGTTTTGTCCATAGAAGCAAATGCAGAAAAGCTTCTTTTCCAGTCACAGGGAGGTTAATGATCTCTTCACTTCAGGGGCCTGAAAGACAAACATCTGTAACACAACATGATGGAGGGAAACCTAGAAAATGTGGTTACATGAACTAGAGTTGATGCAGTTCCTTGAAGAGCTGCTGACAACATTCTAGGAAAACTTTCTGTTGAAAGCATACCACTGAAAAAACAATTCTGCTTGTATATTGTGCTTTTTCTTCCCTTAGGAAATAAGGGAACAAAGGGAAAAATTTCTTCCTTCCCTTATTACTAAAGGGTACTTCGGAAAACTGGATCTTTGATTTCTTTTAAAGGGTAAATTATGTTCACTGTGGGATCAGCATCATCCAAAAGAGAGTTCTCATTACCACTAGTCAGAATTCAGTGTGTGGTTGGAAGAGTGCACAGAACTAGCAATTATGTTCATCATGTGGGGAATGAGCAGTTCAAATTGGTGTTTAAATTAAGGTTCTGTTGTATCTAAGGATGCATGTCTTTAGCAAATGGAGAGAAAGACTGAAAATGGATGATGTATAGGTCAAATCAATTGCAAAACAGGTTTTTGTGTTTAACCTTTAACCACCAGCAACTCTTTCAAGTCCCTTCCAGGCTTGATTCTGCACCCGAGGGAATTAGTAGAGAGACAATTTCATACTTCAATACCACAGAACTGGCTCAGCCACAGTGTTCTCCTTGCAGGAAGGGATGATCAGTATCTCGTGGCCAAATGTGGATGTCTGATGTCTTCAGTTCTGTTCTCCCATTGTAACAATTTGAGGAAGGAATAACCAAGGTGAAACCAAAGAAAAAAAAGAAAACCAAAAAAACAATGTGAGAAAAGTGTTCCAGGGATTCTACTCATTTCCAATGGTTCATTTATAATAGAGATTTCTAGACCAAAAAAAAGCTCAACTGGAAATACTGGTGTTCTTCTGACCTAGCACTTCATTGCCAATGCAATATTTATAATTAATTTATTTAATACATACATCTGTTTATTTTGTTACTGTTATTTATGCTCAAAATTATATTTATATACTCTTGAAGGTGGGTTTTTTTAGTTGTAACAAATCTTGTGAAGTTTTGTAATCAGGAAATTTTAGCAAACGATAGCTTTTTAAATTGCTGTGCATTATCAGTAGTGTAATTGTGTACGTTTGCAATAATAAAAAAATCATCTTCAACACAGAAATCAAGCTGACACTTTTGTTACTCCTTTGGTCCAGAGACTTCAGGGAGCTTGTGGCATCTGGCTCCATGGCAGCTGTGTGAAGGTGACAAGGTGCTGTAGTTGAGGTACAACAGACAAGGTCATTGAGATCCAAAGGGATTTTCCCAAAGCTAGGCAGTGAATGCCAAGGCTGGAATTCGACTCAGTCTGCTGCCAGTTACTGGTGAGCTCCATGGGAAACAGTAAGTCTAGGAAAACTATCACTGTTACAGAAAGATTTTGGAAACAGCTCGTTACATTTTGACCTTGGGATATGTGAAGGTCACTCCATCTAGTCCTAAATTAATACTTTTTTGGTACAACAAATGAGTGAAGCTCACCTTTAAGCTGTGTGTGTCCTGATGTTCTCCACAGCATTCAATCATAGAATAGATTCATAGAATTGTTTTGTTTGGAAAAGACCTTTAAGATCATCAAGTCCAACCATTAACCTAGCACTGCCAAACCCACCACTGAACTATGTCCCTAAGTGCCATGTCTACACTTCTTTTAAATAACCCCAGGGATGGTGACACAACCACTTCCCTGGGCAGCCTGTTCCAATGCTTGACAACCCTTTCAGTGAATAATTTTTTCCTAATATCCAATCTAAACCTTCCCTGGAGCAACTTGAAGCTGTTTCCTCTTGCCCTATCACTTCATACTTGGGAGAAGAGGCCAACCCCCACCTCACTACAACCTCCTTTCAGATAGTTGTAGATCTAGGCTGGTGAGTGCTGCCTGTAGACATCATCAGTTACACTTAATCTGTGATAAAGCAGCCAAAGATTTGCATCTATTCTATAAAACATCCCTTTCATATTCCATTTATGTTGTTAAAACATGCTGTTCTCACTGCTCACAGCCATGGAGGTGCTGGACACCAAAAGGAGTGCTAACCCCCAGCTGCATGGAGGAGGCAGTCCCTTGGGATGATGGCAAAATCCAGTGTCAGGTGTGGATTTTTCTTCAGCTGTGCACAATTCACCTGCAAAATGCAAAAAATCCCGTGGGTGGAAGGCCTTTTGAAAATGGGAACCCTACCCAGAGTGCAGCTAGGGGGAAAACTGGTGATTGTTGCCTGAAAAAGCTGTCCATCTCTGGCAGGAAAAGGGACTGAACATTTCCATTTGGAAACACTGTGAGTCACAGGAATTGCAGATTTCTTGGCTGGCAAACACCTCCCATGGTGTTTCCCATTCTCCTTCGTGCTGAGCCACTGCCACATGTCTGGAGGGATCCTGCTCCTCAAGTGCTGGGAGATGTAGTCCTGATTTTCAAGTTGTTTAATTAAAGAAGTTTTCAAGCCCTGGGGCATTCTGCTTTCCTTTTTTTTCATTTCCAGTTCTGAGCAGACACTCTGTTCTCTTTGAACATTAGATACCTCTAAAAAACCTTTTGTAAAAAATACAAAAAACAACCAACTGAACAAAAAAAAACAACCCCCCAAAAAAACAACAAACAAAATAAAAAAATATCAACTTTTCAAGTTTGGTTAGAAATCCACTATTACTTTCCTGCTTAAAAAAGGCATGGTTTTGATGGAAAACATAGCAAATAACAGAGTCCAGAGGGTACACTGTTCAATCTAACCAGTGAGAGGTTTTTTAAGTAGGTGCAACATCGTTGCTCATTAATACTGCTCAGGAGCTCAAGGATGAGGAACCTCACACTTGCAAACAGCATCTGGAGCTCTGCAGTGACCCTTTTTGCTGACACCTTTGGATTTGCATCTTCCACCAGCAGCACAATGTTTCTTACTGCAACAGCATGGTTAGAGGTTGGTTCAATATTTATTCAGACAGAGGGAAGAATGCCAGGAGCTGAATTACCCACACCGCTTCCTGGAGCACTTTAGTTTTCCTTGGAGGTTTCACATCCAAGCTCTGACCAGACTTGGCTGTTTTGCTTATAAAATTAGACAAGATCACAGCTTGAGGTGGAAGGATTACTGGGAAATGCTTTCCCTACCATCAGACACCTGACTCGGTCAGGAACTTGCTGTGCAAAACCTCGGAACACCACTGCCTTTGGTTCTGTGGGAATGTAAACACCACCACCATTCCCCATATACTGCCCAGTTGACCACAGTTTCTCAAAGACTGCAGGACAATTGCAGTGCTTTCATTTGCAACAGTACATTTTACAGCCTTACAAGGTTTTTAAAGGTCAGGTGTCAAATGACTCCTTGTGAAGTCTCAGTCAGAAGCTATGATGTGCAAATACAAGTTGTTAGAGTAGTGGGAAGGCTGCAGAAGAGGAGATCCTGGGCATCTCCATTTCCACCTTGGGGAAGTGTAAAATGCTATAAATCCTTTATTGAAGAGCCATAATATAAACTTTATCTCTGCTTAAACACAGAAACTATGTTCGTGGAAAACTTGGGACCTCTCCTTCTACTCTGCCAGTATATGAATGGAGAATGGCACAAGAAATGAAATAAATGTGCTTTCTTTCCTCTAAAATGTAGGGAAAGCCACCCTCCCTTTGTGAAGCTTCAGACTCGAGGAGAACACAGATGCATTTCTCTTGGAAGCAGATAGCAGTGCAAAAAAAGACATCATCAGGACTCTGAATTTGGGGTGACTTTGTGACAGTTTAGGCACACAGCAAGTTTATCAGGAGCCCTCTTGGATGAGCCTGATCACTGAAGATGTGTCAGAATGCCCCCAAATGAGTCCACTGTTTTGTAGTCTTCTGGCCAGGCCATTATTATCTTTTCAGCATTTTTCATCAATTCCACTACCTACTGAGATCAAATAACTTCTTTTTCATCAACCTGCAAAGATTTAAATTATAGCTATTAGCTTAGAGGAAACCTTCTAAGGCACCTTATATATCCCCTTCTGCCAGTGAAGAAGATGTGTTTGCCTGTGATTCTGTGGTTGTAGACCAGGCAGGTGTTAACACCTGGAAAACCTTCAGTGATTTCATGTGAGATCCAGTGATACCTACACTTTAAAGTAATGCTGAAAATGAGCTGGCCAATTGACTACAGTCGCTCTGTATAAATCAGGAAAGCCTGCTGTAATGGAACATTTTATATGAACTGTGATTGCTGCATCCAGTTAGCTAAACCTTTAGTAGCCTGACTTTATTTTCATTGTAATGCAGTTTGTTGGTGTTTTTTTTTCCTTTAGACCCATATCCAGATTTTAAAGCTGTCTTTTCCAGTCGTCTGCCCTCCTGTGTTTGATTCAGAGGATAACAGACCCCCTGTATCACTACTTGGATTGGCAGACTGCTTTAGTGTGCCCAGAGCCACATTTTCATTAAGCATCTAGAAAACAACAGTATATGTTAACATGAAAATATATGTTTATAAAGAAGTATAAATGTTTTCTTTTACCAGTGTCAATTTGTAATAATCAGTAGATGTTTTAATAAAGCAGTCTAGAATGGCACACTAAAGTTTGGCTTGGGTATTTGCATAAAAAATATTTACATTTTGGGTATATACATCAAAAACACACTGATTGAAAATCACAGATGTCTCAGGTCAACCCAAAACTGCCTTGCATCGGAGCCCAGGACTTGTGGGGCTGGAAAGGTGCCTCTGACAACCTGTTCTTTGCACCTCTGAGGAGCAGCTGAGGGAACTGGGGGTGTTCAGGGAACAGGAGGCTGAGCAGAGACCTTATTCCTCTCTACAACCACCCAAAAGGAGCTTGGAAAGAGGGGGGGTGAGTTTTTTTTCCCAAGTAACAAGAGAGAGAACAAGAGGAAATGGCCTCAAGCTGGGCCAGAGGAGGTTTAGACTGGATATTAGGAAAACATTCTTCACCAAAAGGGTTGTCAGGCCCTTGCCCAGGCTGCCCAGGGCAGTGATGGAGTCACCATCCCTGGAGGGATTGAAAAGCCGTGTAGGTGTGGTGCTGAGGGACACGGTTTAGGGGTGGACTTGCCAGTGCTGGGTTAACTGCTGCACCCAGTTATCTTAAAAGTCTTTTCCAACCAAAACAATTCTGTGATTCCACAATTCCCGTGGGAATTCTGCTGGGCTGACTGCTAAGCAAGCACAGAAAGAGGAAATCAGAATGAGATAAATCAGACAGAACTACTCATCATTGATAATTTTGTTCCCCGCCACTACAACTCCTAATGATTTCACGGCAAAAACACCAAAACTGACCCTTTTCCCTATGGCCCCAGTGACCCCCCGCAAATAGTCCCTGCCGCGGCCCCCGGTGGCGCTCCGGCGCCCCCTGGTGCGCATGCGTCGCGCCGCCACTCACGGGGGCCGCTCCCGCCTTGGGGCGTGGAGTAGGCGTGGCCTACACATAGGGGGCGTGGCTACACGAGGCCATGGCCACGCCCCCAGTGCTCTGGTGGTTTGCGCGCATGCGCACTAGGTCGGGCGGTCGCGGCCCCACTGGCTTGCCGTCCTTTCCCGGCATGCCCTGCGGCCGGACTGTGGCGGCGCGATGGCGGCGGCCGCGGAGGATAAGTCTCCGAGCTCGGATATATTTGACGGGATCGTGATGGCTGAGGAGAGGTGGGGTTGGTTAAGGGAGCCTTGATGTGCACTTGGGGACCTCGAGTGGCTGGGGGGTCGGGGTGGGACTCTTCGCGAGCTGTGGGCAGCTGTCGGCCCGGGGGGAGGGAGAGGAGGCCTGGACTTGGGCCTGGGCTTTTACAGCTGGCAGTAGGGTCTGAGAAGGAAAAAGTGAGGGATAAAAGGCGCATAATGACCCCTGGAAAGGAGCGAGGGATGAGGAGGGAGGGGGAAAATTCTCCTCTTTGCTCTTACTGAGCGACCGCCCTGCTTCATCTCAGCTCTTCCACCGTGTGGAAACTTAACCGGGAGTTGTGAGCTTGGAGTTAGCTGTGTTATTCTGCTGGAAGTACTGAACTGTTTTGCAGAGTGCGTTGTTGGCAAATTATTATAAGTTTGTTTGTAGAGGTCACTGTTCATAACTGCGTCTTAATTTATATCAGTGTTACATGAAATATTTAAATACAGTTGCATTTCAGAGAAAGTATAGCATGTTTTTGTTTCTGTGAGTTGGTTGTGTGAGTTTGATATGAAATTAAAAAAACGCTAAAAAATTGTTGTTCTCTTTTTACAGGTTTCATGGTGAGGGGTATCAGGAGGGGTATGCTGAAGGCAGTCACATGGGAGTTGTTGAGGGAAGGAGGTATGGGTCACTTCATGGTGCCAAGATTGGGTCTGAGGTAAATGGGAAAATGTTTTAGAATCGCAATGTTTTTGTAATTAGAAAATTATTGTAATACAGAAACTGTTGGGCAAAGTCTGATATATTGGTATTCTGAGGCCTGCTGTGTTATACTGCTTTGTGTGTGTCCAAGAGGGCCCATAAAACTGGTTTAAGGGTGGTATTTTTATTTCAGAAGTTAAAGAGATGGTTTTGTGTTTCTGAGCTTATTTCCTCTACGAGCTTTTGATTAATTTTTTTCTTAAAGGAAGGATAGGAAGAGACAAAAATTAGACAAGTTTGCTCAGAAAAAAAAAAATGGCCTGTACATTTATTTTTGGAACCCAAAATGGTGGTGAAAAGCTCCCCTGTACCATTTCCTGTGGCCCAGCACTAGGGAAAAAACATGGAACATTGAGATACTTTAGGTGGAGAACCATGAAGGAGGATTTCTGAGTTAGTCTGTTGAACTCTTTGTTATTTCTAATACCAGTAGAGGTTGAGGTTTGAGGCACTGTTATTCTTGTGGCTTGTGGAGACACTTCTGTGAGTACCTGAATCAAAAAGTCTTCTAGAAATGAAAGTACTGGAGAGTGGTGGTGTGGTGCCTTGTCTGGTCTCACATGTCTGGCTTCAGCTTACCCTGACGTGGAGTGTGTTCAGTGCTCTACAATGTAGTTACAGTATTTTTGGACCTGAACTGGATTTTTTTCAGCTTTGATGGGAAGCTGTGCCACAGGATCATGGCAGGCCTCACTTAAAGTACAGCACCACAAATCTAAGTCTATTTGATCTGTTGAAGCCTTTGGGTAATTTGGCAATTGGACCTTTCGATATTTCAGGTGTCAGAAAGTTAATTACCTTCAGAAAGAGCAGTAGCAATGGCATTAATCCATTTTGAAGTGAAAAAGGTCAACTATCAAATTCTGATGGAATTCCTTGACAGACCATAATCATAGAATCATGGAATGGTTTGGGTTGGAAGGGACCTTAAAGGTCATTAGTTCTAACCCCCCTGCATGGGCAGGGACACCTCCCACTAGACCAGGTTGCTCAGAGCCCCATCCAACCTGGCCTTGAACACTTCCAGGGAGGGGGCCTCCACAGCTCCTCTGGGCAACCTGTTCCAGGGTCCCACCACTTGTTTCTCTTTGGGAAGCTGCAGAGGACAGTAGGATTGCAGACAGCAAGTCATGTGAAGTGAGAGAAAGAGTGACTTGGGTAATCTTGGAGCTGTCAGCCTTTTTTGTGTCTTGGGCAGAATTATGGTCCTGATCTGATACTGGTCTTTGATAGCCAATTAAAGATGTTACAATTAAAGTGTATCTGGTTTTGGGCACATCTCTCAGGCAGGTGTAGATGCAGTATCTGCTTGAGCTCCAGCAGGAGATTGGCACTGCACTCCTGTGGTAGAACAGTCCTAATTAAGATGAACAAGTCTGTGGCTGAGTGTGCAGGGGCCAGGTGTGATTTACCAAGGCAGCTTGTGTTCACCACAGTGGTAACAGTAACAGTTTTCTCCATTTACTTTTAGTCTTTAAGCAGCTTTGGGGGCTGCAAATTGAATATCTGCTAATGAAAAATTAACTGGAAGCCTCACTTCAAATATGCTTGAGCACTTTGGTAGGATGTTAAGTCCCAAACCCACGTTTGAGCCTTAGAAGAAGCTCCCCCGTGTACTTTAACAATCATAGCTAACAAAAGACTGGAACTACCACACACTCCGAATCTGAAGTGGTTTGCAGGCCACAGGAGCCTACACATCCAGCAGTGTTGTGTAAGTTTAGCTGGCAGGGGTATGCACGTGCAGTTCATGGACCAAAGTGGGATTAGGCTGTAATTTTGGGCTTAATTTCTCAAGTCAGCTAACTTTTGTTCCAGGTGTCTGCGTTGTTTTTTTGTGAATGCTGGGTCACTTTTGAAGGGCACTCCAGCTGACTTACCCAATTGGTGCATTTAAGAACTTATCTATATTCCTGTTTCATTTGGTGTCCATATTTGTAATGAGAAGCTCTGGGAGCAAGGCTGGCATAGTCAGCTCCTCGTGCTTCTTTCTGGTTCCATGTTTCCCTCTTGGATTAGGCTGGTAAAATTGTGTATTAACTCAGAAAAAAGGGTGGCTTCCTCTTTGGGTGACTTGGTAGCTCCCTCAGCCCACCTGGTGCACCTTTTTGTAGGGCTGCGTGTGGGCTGCTGAAACTGACACACTGCTGTCAAACACATACTTACCAAAAGGTCTTAAATACCTTGTTTTGTAACAAGTTGTACTGTGTTACACGGATAGACCTTGTTTATCCTGCTGTAATTCACTGCACTTTCCAGCATGGAAACATTTATTTCCTGAAGAATGAGATAGAATGTAGCACTTTATTTTTGTTTGACTATATATACTACATGTCTGTTTTTGCCCCTGGTGACTTTCTGCTCCATTCCCAGATTGGCTGCTACCTGGGGTTTGCATTGACGTGGCACTGTCTGCTCCAGAAATGTACAGATGAAAAGAACAGGTAAGGTTAAAAAAACAGGTGTCTTTACTTTTCCTCTAATACTGTTTCAAATTATGGTGTTCAGTTTTGCCTCTTTTCCAATACAAAGAAATGGTAAAAGACAGAAGAAAGGTGAGCAGAGGGCCCCTAGGATGGTATCATGTGCTGGACCATGTGATACTGCAAAGAGGACAATGGAACTTGGTGTCTTCAGCCTGCAGAAGAGAGGGGAGATACCTTGTACCACATAAGGGAAGTTCTAGATAAGATGGAGTCAAGTTCCTTGCAGAAGTGCACAGTGAAAGGACAACAGGCAACTTTCATGATTTGAAGCAAGTTAAGTTCTAATGGAGCATAAGGAGAAGGTCTTTCCCAGTGCAGGCAGCTAAGGGCTGGAGCAAGTTGTCCAGAGAGACTCTAGAAGCTCCATCTTTGCAGATTTAAAAAGCCTCTTTGGTGATGGTGCTGAGCAACCTTATGTAGCTTTGCAGCTAGTCCAGCTTCCACAGAAGGTGGACTGGACCTACCTCTGCTGTCCCTTCCAACCTACATTTTTCCATTATTTCTTTTCTCTATGATTTTTTTTTGTCTAGTTCTGATTAATTTATCTGACATAATTGCCACCATACTGTCAGCCATTCTGATACATGTCCTGCTGAGCTTTTCTATTGCATTCCTTTATTTTGCTCAGTCATCTAATCAATATTTCTGAAGATTCTTGAGTATTTCTCAACTTTTGGCAGGTAAGTTAAAAGGGAAACCTTGACTTTGTCAGTTGTGCTGCAGTTTCATTTCTGATTATGGCTTAAATAAGTATCAAATGCTCACTCTCAGTTTGCTAAATGGGAGAAGTTGAATGAAAGAGGGATGGAGGGCTGGGTTCTATGCTCTGAATTATTATATGTGAGTATTAGCATAGTTGTCATATTGACAGATTGCAAAAAATGTAGTAGGCTCATTGGTTTTTTAGTTTGGATTTGATTTTTAATTTTGTTATTATTTTTTATTTTAGCAAAAAGATAAGGGCTCTGGATTCATTAATAGGGATGATTCAGAAATTTCCATATGGCGACCCCACTTATGATAAGCTGCAAGAAGATCTGGAAAAAATCAGAGGAAAATTTAAACAGGTTTGTAGGATTAAGTTGTTATTTTAGCAAAAAAGAATATTAATTTCTGGAAATATTTACTCTCTAAACCTGCTCAAAACTACAGTATTTGTGCAGAGCAACTGTTCTCCTTTTATCGTGGTAAAAATACTTGAAGTTAATTAAGTGAAAATACTTGATAGCTGAAATTCTCCAACCAGTAGTGAATGCAAAATGAAAGAAAAATATCTTTTAAAAGGAAAATAGAAAATAGTATTTAACAATTAATTAAAGGTGGGACCAGAAGAGAAATGGAGGATTTAGGAGTTTTGTTGAACAGTCTTCTTGGAAAACAGACCCTTTGAAACACTTTTGTGTATTCTTTTTTAGGTTTGTTCAATGCTAAATATTCAGTCTGGTTTTAGAATTGGTACTGAAAGATCTTCACTAACATTTTGAATGTAACAGACGAAGATAAGCATGGATGACCAAAGAAGAAACATTTAAAAAACCCAGATAACTGGAAAAGTGTTTACCTACTCTTAATTTAAACAAAACCAAAATAGTGGAGAGGTGCTAAATTGCAAAGGCGAAAGGGAAACGAGCATTGACCTTGCAATAGTACTTCTCAAATGTAATTTAATTTCTATTAACTCCAGGTTTTATGTAGGATCACTGAAACACCAGTGTGTGAACCTGTTAAATAGAAATAGTTGCTTTAATCCCTCACTAGCCTTGCACTGGTAGGTTAATTCCTCAAAATGAAAATACATTCATTTGTGAAGTTTTCTTATTGAAAAGGGTGTATGTTATTTAAAAATCTGTGTATGCAGATCATTCAGTTTACACCATGTGTAGATACTGTAGGTGAAGTAAAACATGCCTGCAGACTTTGCAGTGAGAAACATTTTTGTGGGTAGAAGGTAGAATGACAAATGGTGTCAGAATGTGAAGGAGAAGGGTTAAGAGACCTGCTCATAAAAGTAGCTGCACCTCAGAACATGGAATTTGCACTTTCCACTAGTTCTGTAGGCTGATCCGGTGTGGGGGGAAAAAACCAAACAACCCCCAGAAAAACAAACCCAATTTAAGTGATTGATGATAAAAACATGACTACCAGAAGGGTTGTGATACTGCTTTACTGTATTTATTAGTACTTTTTATCAAGGAATAGCTTTTTATTTTCCAGTCTTGAAAATACACTCGTTATTCTCATCCCTAAGAATGGATGCAGGCAGCTAAATGTATTCAGCTGTGGTAGTTTAAGAGAAATGCAGTCAGTTATCTTAACTGAAAGGTATCTTTTGCTGGGCTGCTAGATGTCTTTGCACACTATTTGTGATATAGTTATATACTGAATTCTAGAAGACCTTTCCTCAGTTGTAGCATACGCATGTCTGGCTAAGTCTACGTGACATGGAGTGGCTTCATGAGGAGAGATTTGGCCACTGCAGGGCAAACCATCTCAGGGAAAGGACATGTTTTAATACTGCCAGACCCTTCAACAGCACTGCTTTGTGCCATCTAGACCATATGCATATGTATCTATTTCAAAATAATCTTTTACTTTTTGCTTCCTGAGTATGCCAATATCAGAGGCTTTTAATAACTGTTTGCTGGTGCACATTTTTGTGTTTGTTTAATTATCTTGAACGTGGAAGTGTTCAAACAGCTTTGACATACGTAGTGAGTGGCAGGGCCATCTAGTGGAGGAGGTCGTTGTATCGTGTAAGAAACAGATTATAAGAGTTCACAAATATTTATGTAGTTAAAAGTTGTTAAAACAGAGTACAGAACATCTGTACACATGAGAAAGCTCTTCTGATGGTGTGGTGGATTTCTCTGAAATAAAGTAATATTGAGGTAGGATTCATTTGTAGATGTTTCCTCATTGGAGACCTTGGAAGGGACGTGACAGCATTGATGGTCTCTTCATTTAGGGCAGTTTGAGTGCAGCTGGCTTCTAATTGTTATGCAGCTAAACCACTGGGAACCAGAACAAGCACCAGAATGCACGTACCTGAAAATAGAAGCAAAATAAAATAGTGTATCCTGTAATCTCGGGACATAGATAGGCACAAACCAGAAAGATTACATACTAGGGAGAAGAAAAAGCTAATTTAACTCCATAATCACTTCAGAGAAATCCCAGTTTGAAAAAGTTGTCTCTGCATCCACAAACCAGTTGTTTTTGCAAATCAAAGTATTTTACTTGTTTACTTCAAGGTAGTGAAAGGTACTAGATATTCAGCTGTGATTGACTCTTTTTTGTTTTTTAAATGCATTAATTATGCTTTAAATAAACTCCCCTGGATCTTGGTCTAAAAAAGGCAGGTTTGTTGTTCTTCTGAGTGATAGGACAAAGAAATAATTGCTGGAGGTTTAAGTATTCATGTTTTAAAATGTGGCCTTTTTTGGAATCTTTGTACGTGGTTTACAAAAATGTATGTAAAAGCAACCAAAGGGATCAAAGTATCTGTGAAGGATTTGATTACTAGAATGTATAATATTTAAGTTATGTGCAAAGTGCTGCTCTGGAGATTGTATTCAAAACCTAATTATTTTCGTTCTACCAAGGAGAGAAAAGGATCTTAGCAGATCAAGCATTTGATGACTGTTATTTTGAAAATTGGTTTGGTGGCTAATTTTCTTGTATTACTTCAATTTTATAACAATTAGATCTACATTATTAGAATATATTATTTTTACATATTTAACTCTAAAGATTGTATTCCAACTAGGATGTGCCAAGTTTAGGGTTGCCTGTTAGGTCTTTCATTTAGCTCCATATCCTTGTATGTACTGATGGAGTCTCTTCTCCCTGGAGTCTGTATTTTTCTGAATATCTTCTGTCTCATGTCCTGATGGTGTTTATTAAATGAGGTACAGTTTAAAATTCCGTTGGCTTTGTAGTTGTGTACTTTCTTTGGTGCCAACATTTTAAACTGTTTTCTGCAACTGAGTTGTGGGTTTTTCTGTGACATTTGGAGCTGTAACAGGGGAATCTTCACAGCAGGTTTTTATACCTTATTTACAGCTAAGGAGTTAAACCCCAAGAATATTGATTTGCCTTAACCAATATGAGGTGTCTAATGTGACTCATTACAAATAATTTTGAGCACTTGAATCCCTCAGAATATCCTTCTTGCCAACATCAAGTGGCTGTGAGTACTTGGCTTTTTTGCATGTTTGGTTTTTTGCTTGTGTTTCTCAGATCAGTCACCTAGAAAACGAGGAACATTGCAGGTAGCAAACACCTGGGAAAGGTGTGTGCTTAAGCCAACTAGAATGCTTCTGGGGAAAAAAAAATCCCATCAAAATTTTGAAAACCAGTATTGGATTTTGTGAGATAGAAGCATGTGGGTTCTTTCAACACCTTTCCTGTAATGTTAACGTCTTCCTAAAATCTGTAACAAATTAAGACAAATTCATATAAATGGCTTCATTAGTTTCAAACCCTGCTTTACTCATCCTGTGTCTTGAATGGTCAGGACTCTGGTGGCAGCAAGTGTTGCTCTGTAATTAAAGACTCTATCAGAAGATCTGTGCACAGAGAGGCTGAATAAAGCTTCAGTGGAGCATGGTCATTCAGACATTTCCTGGTTTGAATGCTTGACTGTGCAACTTAAGTATTGCTTTAAAGACTGGGTGGAAAAGATATGGGGAAAAAACCCACAATCTTGCAGATTATAATATTGGCTATTAATAAAGTGGGACACAGAGATTGTGGCTCTGTGCTGTATCATCAAACAGGTTTCAAACTTTGCAGAAGTACTTGATCTGGTAAGAGCAGTTGAGATAGAAATTTTTTGCCAAAATTAATCTAGTTGTTAAGACTGAAAAATACATTTCTGTATTCACCACCTCTAGTTACTGCACAGTACTTAGGGAGGAATGTTTGAAACATTTAACTTACAAATGTCTGACTTGCCTGGGCTGCGTTCTAGCTTGTTTTGATTCTTCATTATCATCTCAGCAGAAGTAGAATACAGAATTTTACTAAAAGGTGGATATAAAGCTAATTACTGGTAGTGTTCTGAAGTCACTGCAGTCCAGAAGACTTGTATTTTTTCTTTCTATGATACATGATGAATACAAGAAATAGTGAGTTTTGAGGCATCAGCAGAGAAAGGTTCATTCTGACTGCAGTGAATCCATTCCCTGCAGAATTGCATGCTGATTCAATGCTGTCTGGATCATCAGCTGCTAATACCAAATCAGCCATCTCTAGAACATGTAAATCTGACTCGATAGGTGATCTGTGTCATTGTCCTATGTCAGTACAGTAAAAAAAAAAAGTAAATAGGATGGAGTCGGTTAAAGCTTTCTAGTAAAATCAATAAATAAAGCACTTGTTCTAGCTTCATTAAGCAGCATCTTTTCTTTCAATTTGTTGTAAACTGTAATGTGAAAGGGACCAGTCTCAGCTTGGAATGACCACGTGTAACCAGCAGAAATGAGTGAAATAAATCAGAAAAAAATCTGGGTGTGCAATTGTGTGCTTAAAAATCAACCCTGTAGGAGCCATCTGGCTCATTCAAATCCTATTACGTTTTTCTGAAACAAGGTTATGATAATTTACCTGTGGGTGTGTAAGGAAAGTCTGACTTCTCATTTTGGTATGCTTGTTGGGTTATGAGGTTTTGTTCTAAATTGCTGTTGAGGTATGAAATACAGAAGCAATAGTGTGTTGTAGTATGCACATAGAACCTGCATGAACTCATGTTGTTAGCTTTATGTATATATATATAATTTAAAAGAAGAACAAGGACTGGGTTAAAAACTTCATGTACGATTATTTTTGGTGAGTATAGTACATATTTTGGTCTGTGTCTTTGGGTTTCTAAAAAGGTAGCACATTTTTACTGATTATTTTACAACAGATTACATAGAGATAAAAATTAGGTTCAGTTTTTCAGTACATCAATTCCAAAGTTTATAAATATATAGGTTTTGATTTTTGAAGAGATGCAAGAGAGAGTTTGAGCCCTAGGATGTATTTATTTATGGATGCTTATTTACACTTTGGCTATAAACACAGCCTCCTTGATTGGAACAAAGGGAGATCTGTCTGTCAAAAGTCTGCCTGCACACTAATGCTCCACTGTGCTGTAGAGTAAGAATTGATACCCTTTTAAGATATATGACCTACCTCACAGAAGGAGATAAAATAATCCAAATTTTTGCAGTTTTAAATCCATAAATCCTGTTCTGTTGACATCTTTTTGTTCTGTATGCTTCTACATCCATTTTGGAGTCCTTTTTTAATGTAAAGTTTTAATACCCATCTCCATATTAAAGTATAAAAGAAAACAGCATTAAAAATGGAATTCTTATTTATAAAAATCATGCAACTACAGACCTGGATCTAATATTTGTTAATTTCTTTACTCACAAGGTGCCAAAGCTGTATATTTTATTAGCTGCAACCTTCTGTTTCAAGATCTGATTCAATAATCTTAGATTCTTTTCTAGTTCTTTTCAGTTTATTCTCAAAAGTGGGTGCTTTCTCACTGGGTGGCTTGTTTGAACGTTTGTGGGGTTTTTCTGTAGTGTCTTGTAATCACTTGGCAGTGTTGCAAGCTTGAAAGGGCATGTTGATGAGCCTAACAAATGTCATTTTCTGGAGATAAAGCTGTGGGTTAACAGGATGAGGATAAGACTCCCTGTCAGGGTAGTTGCTTTCTTAAACAGGTTCTGTGATGACAGCAGCATGAAACACTACACATTTTTGACAGAGTGCTGGTGTTGGTGAGCCTAATGATCTTAAGGACCTGCTGGAATATTAGAATTATCTGAAGTCCCTCTGGATTAGAATCTTTATTTCTGAGGGGGGTTTCTTGAAGGCACTTCAGAGAAGGTTATGCTGGATCAGGCAGATAGAGTAGTGTGTATGTGATACTGTCTCATCCTGATCTCCTTCAAGAGAAAGGCTTTGGTTTGAAATAAAAGGTTTAATATTTCTACTGATGTTACAGTTCTTCATATTCTTGGTGTTGCTCAGTATGAATGTTAGTGCCTTTTGAATACTGCCCTTTGCAACTACTTATGGCAATGGGTTCTGGTCTAATTACAGCCTAAAACTTCAGCTTCCACAGTTTGGCAAGTAAAAGATTCTCATTTTACACTCTGCCAGAGTTGTTTTTTTAATGGATAAAGTTATGACAGTACACATTACCACAGAAATGTATGTATCTCCAGAGAAAATGGAGATCTGGGAGATGTGAAATGAGTTCTATGGCAAGTTTTCCATTTCAAGTTTTGGTGTCTAGGATTGACATACAAAAGCCCAACAAAGCAACCTGGTACAGAAGTGCTTCAATGTGTCCCAGTGTTTGGAACTGCAGAACCAGCTCAGCCTCTATGGATGTTAAAAATAATAATAAAAACCAGTCTTCTGAGTCTAGAACTCATGCACTCAGACTTGAAAAATAATGGTTTCCTTAGTAGGGACAAGAAGAGATCTGAGAGCTCTTGGATTCTTGGGGATTGTCTAGGCTGCCCTGTGCAATGGGGTGATACCTGGGCTAAAATGAAAGCACAGCAGGCAGAGCATCCCTGTGTTAGAACAAAGCACTGATCTAGCTGATGTACACTGCTGTTAAATACCTGAATAAGCTTTGTTTTAACACTGCTAATAGAATTAGCTCTTTTGTAGCTAACTTGAATATCTCTTTGGCATCACACTATGAATATTCCTACCTTAATCACAGGAGTGTTTATTCCCTAAGTGTAATAATTACATTCTTGCAGCATTTTTCATCCTAAGATTCTTTAAGTAGTTTGCAGTTCCTGAACATACATAGAGCTGTACCAAATGAGGTAATACTATGCAGAAGGGAAGTATGGTCAGTAAACTTATCAGAAGCAAATCCAACATAGGAGGCTTCAGAAATCTTTATTAACATAAAGTTGTACCTGTTCATTCTCATGAAGTATATGAAAGGTAAAAAAAAAATCAGTCACAGGAAGCACCAGTTGATTCAGAAGTGGCTTGCTCTGTGGTGGTTTTAATTGTTCTATTGTATTTCATATACATGTACTATGTATATGAATTAATAGACAATACTGTGTCACTCTGTGTATCTGTTTCTGGCATGGCAAAACCTACAGAAGAATTCTGAATAGGTGTAAGAACCAGCATATAGCTTTTGTCTTGAAAAATTAGAAAGCTTGATTGTAGTTGTGCAGAATTTCTATGGATGGCATCTGAAATAGTGGCATACTGGCTGAAAGAATTAAAGTGGTATTCCTTTATAATAAAATTACAGACTTTATTTTTAGTAAAATGTTGAGGCAGCAAGAAGATTGATTATTCAGTCTGTGCATCCCAACTCTGCATTAGACAGAATCAGCATAAGTATTTGTCAGTGTCTTTAATTTCTGATTGTTTAGCAGCACATTTTGCTGCTTGATTTCAATGTAATAATAATTACATTTTTTAATCCTCAGCATCTTCAGGATTCTGGGGAATAATCAACATTGCATGGAATCTTTCCTGATTGTAGGAATTGTGAGTCAGCAACCCTTTAATTTTTTTAGTTGCAGCTATTGTTCCAGCAGCAAGCTTTACTGCTATTGTCCACTGTTTGTCCAGCTCACGTTTACTGGACTGTGGGAACGGATTAGGGTTTCATGGCTTTTTTTTTCCTTCTTGCATAAACTCTTGATCAAAGACATTCCTTGGATGACAAAACACTGTATACTGTGTCACACAGTCCTGACCAGACTGCACGAACAGTAGTTTAAAAACACATGCCTACATTGTTCTCCAAACTGGCTTTTTTTTTTTCCTGCAATGTATGTGCAGACATTGAATTTTTTTGAGACCCCTTTAAAAAACACACATACAGAAGTTATTGTTAATAAGCACTTGACAGTTTGTGAAATACAAGTAAAACCAAATGACTATTTGAAACTAAGGATTGATATAATAGTATGTCACTTTTAAGCAGAGCTAGAGGTTATGTCTGCAGTTATGCCTCCTTATTGAGGAGACCTGGGTTGTGGACAGTTAGTCAAGTGCACTGTAAGCCTAAAATGACACGGACTTCAGGCATAATTTTCCATGTCATATCCAGAACATCTGATTAAGATGGAGAATGATTTAAGCACAATTTGGGAATTCATAACCCTGCTTCACCATAGGTAGGTACATTGTTAGAAACACATGTTGAGGATCTGGCCCATTATAGTTGTATGTCTTGCTCTTCTTTTAGATTCTCTTGGATGAGGATAGGCTTCACAAAAATCCAGTATCATCATTATTTCTCAAACTAATGAGAGAGAAACAAATTGTGTTAGGGAGCAATGTGGAGAGACTCTTTCAAGAAGCTTTGGCTTGTGATTTGCTTTAAATTCTCCTTCCACAGAAGCATGGGAGAAGTGGGAAGAGATCCCTGGAGACACCTTAAGTAGGTTTACAGAGGGTTTTAAAAACATGGAGTACTATACTTAGGTGATTGGAAAGTTGTTTGAGGATGAGAGAACACTTGTGTTTCCACAAACACTTGTGTTTTCCACAAACAGTTGCATATACTTGTTAGACTCTTCCTGAGCACTATGAAGGCAGGTGAACTCTTTGACTTATGTTGGAAAGATACTGGCCATAAAGGAGGAACCTTAACTTACCCTTTGCAGTCCAAGGGTCTCCATGAAAAGAGAAACCTGAATTATATACGTGGCTGATGTATTGTCTAAAAGAAACAAAATGGTCATAGTGAATGGCTGAAATAACTAAAGAAATACTGAGTGAAAACATGAAATATATTGTAAGAAATAATGCTTCCTTTTGAGTAAATAGTTGCTAATGCCTTCTGGAAATCTTGGGATATATAGAACATATGCATATAAAAAGAACAGATCTCTATTTAACAGTGTACATTTGCTGTAGATCTGGTCTTCATGTTTAAAATAGTATTTAAAGTGTATTTAAATGTATAGAACTACAGCCTCCAGGTGTTCAAGGAGCAAAAAAAGCTGTTCAGAAAGAATACCCTGTATTCAAACAATCTCTGGTGATAAAATCTAATAAAAGGAGAAATAAAACATCAAAAAGCTCAATTGTCCGTTTCAGACAGTTTGCCATCAGAGTAGTGACTTGGGACACTGGGTCACTCCTTGGGTGCTGGCTCAGTGAGTTGTCGTAATGCTCTGGTGGTGGTTCAGTGGTCTCTGTTAAATGATTTGGCCATCTTGGCCCAGCTCCTTGAAGACTGGTGCTAAGGTTACAAAGAAGATCCTTATGGTGGCTAACGTCTTGGCTGCTGTAGGAGACCAAGCATTTAACGGAGTCTAGCTTGCAGGTGGATGAAGGCAGGTGTCATGGGGCAGTCAGGGGGGTGGACTCAGCAACGTTTAGTCTAAAATGTATTTACTGAGCAGGTTGGGAATGGTGAGTGGATAGCACACACTAATCAAAGCCCTAGACCTTTACCACATAGACCCAGGAGAAGAAGGCTGCTGCTGAAACCAATCGACATGTTCCGTCCTGGCCTGGAACTTGGCCTGTGCATGTAGTGATTCCTCCTTTGGTCCAGTTTTCTTGATGGTATTAGATATCTGTACCTGAAGCTCCCTCCAACCCCGAGGGGTTACCCTCTTAACCAGTTACTGCTCTATGTATTTCTCAGCACAAGCAGTCCCAGGCCATTCTCTGACTTTTTCCATATCTAAGGCCAGTTACTGATGGGGAAGAGGTCCTTGTCACCCTCTCTGGTCACCCACCCCAAATGTGTTACTAAGTGTGAATTTAGCAACAGTTGCCTAATGAAGTTCTTATTTTGCTTCTTTGTTTTCCAGTTTTCATGCCAGATTAGTCAGAGCTGAGCAGATGTAGTCAAGGTCTCACTTGTGACTGGGCAGTCTTTGGCTTTCAGGTAGGCTTCACCCCTTGATACACGTTAGCAGGAAAGATTGTACTGTGACTGGCCATTAGCATATATTTTGAATATGATGGGAATATAACTTTCTACTGCAGTTTTCAAGTGAGCAGACAGACTGGTATTCTGTTTTTAGGATGCACCACTACATGGTTTTCTAAAATCTGAAATAAACACTATAAAAACATGAACATGGGGCCCATGTAGGGTGAAGATGCAGCCTGTGTGCTTGATTCCCCATGTGCTGTGAGCAGACAGGCTTTCTGCCAGTAGTCCCCTCTTCAGGTCAGAGCCTTTAGGAAAATAGTGGTTGCAAATACTTTAGTGACTTCCCTGAAATACAAGACTTCCTAATACATAGTCTTCACATGGGCAAAAAGCAGGACATATCTAAGTGGGGCTCTGCAGATGCCAACGGGATCACCAAGAAGCCACTTCTGTTTTCCTTCTTTAATGTCTATCACATTAAAGAAACAGAAGGAAAACTTCTGCCTTGCTCCTGAATTTGTACTCCTGGACCCTAAAGAACAAAATCAGAAGTCTGGCAAGTCTCACATGATCAATGCAATCCAGTTGACTCATTTGCAATCCCTTTCTCATTATTTTGATTGAAATATTGTGTGGAACTCAGTCAAAAGCCAGATGGGAATCTATGTTTGCCACGCCAATGCAATTACTATTATCAATTCTTTTTGTGGGATCGTAAAAATACCATGTTTATCTGATGAGATACATTTCCCCTAAAATGATGCTGGCAGGAATTAATTAAAATGCCATCATTTGTAGCTTTACTGCCTTTACTGTCCCATTGGAGCTTTTCAGTGATGTTGCCAGGAATCTTTATCAGGATATCTAGCCCACACGCCTAGCCATGACACTCTGGGTCATTCCTATGACTCCTCTGAAATAATAGCTCCAAGCTTCACTTTCTCCTCGTCTTCTGAAGTTTTCTATCACTTAAAATGCCAGATACACTTGAATGTAAGTGCTTTTACATTTAACAGATCTCATTTATTCTGTAATAAAAGAGTATATGAATTTAAGTGTTCATAAAAGGTCCAAGCCTGTCAATGAGTCTGAATTCAGCAATGGAATTAAGAAGGTTTTGTGGAGGTCTTCAGGAGGTTTTTCTGTGTACACATCTCAGTCTGATGTAAGAAAATACAGTATTTTTCCCTTTACTAAGCTACAGCATAGCCTAGCTGAACATGCATATTTTTTTCAGCCTATAGTAAATTGTTTTTCTTGCTACATTCTTGTCTTTCTGCCCTTTGCAATGTGAGTAATACTGGCATAGTTCACCCAACATTCAAATTTAGTAGTCTGCATTTAGAGATGATGTTTGAGAGAAGGAAAATATAAATAACAGAGCTGATTGTGTGTGTTTAAACCTACTTAAGTCACTGAACACTTCAGTCAGTTTGAGTTTATAAAACAGACAGGAAAGGCAAAACCCACTTAACATGTTCAACAAAATGCAGGTTTAGATTTCTCACTGCATCATCTTCTATCAGCAAAAAGGTTTTTGTCCCAAATCAAGATTTCGTAAGTAGATCTTCACTCAACTTTCAAACATTTAAAGTCTTGAGGGGTTAGCGATCAGTGATGGAAAAGCAAGTAATTTTTTTTTCCTGTTTTTTTCTTTAAAATATACTGAAATTTTGCAGAAAACTGGTAAAAGATCTGTGTTAAAAAAAAAAAAGTCTTTTTTGCCTGAGTCTAATTGAAGCTTTGGCTTGATGGGTATTTAAAGTCACTGTGCATCAAGTTTAGGTCTTTAACTGCTACACTGGCCTGTACCAGTGTAACTTGACCATAGTGAGGAGCTCCCCATTTTGAATGGAAAAAATGACAGATCACACTACGTGCTGCAATTACTTACCTACCTGATCTCTGATTTTACAGTAGGCCACCTGGGTCAGGTTTCTGTCTGAAATGACCAGGAAACTGACAAGCTTGACTGGGATTCTTGTGATGCAGATGGTTCCCCATCTATTGGTAACTGCACTAAGACAAACTTACTTTGCACTAGACTATAATTAACATGTTGGGTGTTAACTTGGAGTTTCATTTTTCATTTCTTTTGCTGTGCTTACTGCAAAGAATCAGTTGTAATGTGAATTTCAGTCAAGAAGCAACTGAGCAGGCAAATACTAGATTTGGAATTTGCAACAGGAGAGACAAGCACTTGATGTTTTACGTAGAAGGATTTGGTTTTTTAAGTCAGAAATATTTTCATAGGGTAAATAGTCAAATACATAGGTTAGAAGCTTGACCAGTCTCCACTAAGAATAAGCTGTTTCTGCTGCATTCAGCTTTTGTAGTAACTGCTAATCTGCATCCCCAGTTTTCAGAGATATTTTGGAATGTGAATTGGGACACAGGTTATAATGTTTTCTCACTTTATAACCATATACAATTTCTGTCCTTCTAGGTCCAGTTCTTTTTTTACGTATTTTTAGTAGGCTTTTACATTTTTCTGGTTTATTCCTTACTATCCTAGCAGTACACCAGTAAGATGCAAAAGCTGTGTACCAGAAGGGAAGGAAGTCAGGTTAACCTTACTGCTTTAAAAACAATCTGCTGTAAAGGTATTCTAGCATACAAAACCTTTGATAAATAAATACAAACAAGCATCCTGTACCATCCAACACCTGCTTTATTTTCCCTTTTATTGAAAAGAACCACCAAATGGTGTTTGAGTCTGAGTCATTACCTTTGATGTTTAAAAGAAAGTCTTCAGCAAAAAAAAAAAAATAAATTTTGCTTTTTTTTAAAAAAAAACCACATTGCTGTGACAGGCAGTCACCTACTCATGGCCAAAAACACCTACGATTTCCCAAAACAACAACAAAAGGTTTTCAGCATTGCAGCTACTGAAGCATGGAGAGTCAAAGCCAGAAAATGGCATGTGGTTTCCTCATGGCACCAGGTTGTTACTACCATTCAGCATGCATGAAGGCAGTAAAATAAATAAATAATTTTTTTAAAAAAGACAACAACAGGCAGACACTGGGTTTTACCAATTTTATTTCTAGACTTTAGGTTGGTTGTTTTTTTTTTTTTTTTGCTGGAAACTTGTCTGTTACAGGTCTGTTGGTGAAAATGTGCATTTCAGACCAGTGATGCCAATAAGTACAATATAAAAATGTACAAATCTGAATTGCTTGCTTACTACAGATTGTTATAATAATGTGACAAATAAAGCATCTCTGTTGGCACATGAACCCACTTAATCTGGATTTGGCCTTTTAGTACATACAATATTTTAAAGAAATTTGCAGTACACACTGCCACTCAGTGTAACACATAATATAACCAACAAGCACTAACTCAATAATCATGTTTGGTTCAGAGACACAGAGATGCCACGAACAGAAGTGTTTTATGAGGTAAGCAGTAAGAAATGTTCCTGAAATTTGGACAGAATGTATCCAGTCCTCCTGGGTCCTGCGACTGCTAGTAGCATTGCAATGCTTTATTTATATGCACTATGTAGGATCTTAACTGCATTTGCCTCAAAATGAGTTCTAATTCTGTTTTGGTTTAGCAGCATACAGGCAACAGCTAGATTATTCTTCAGCATACAACTCTGTTAGCTGGCTTATTTATGAGATTTACAGGCTTTTTAAATTAGCATTATGCTATAATTAAAAAAAAACAAAACAAAACCAAAAAAACTAGTATATCATAACAGATTAAACACACAAAATACTTAGAGTTCCAGAAGATAACCTATCATACCAAATGATGTGTCCCAACTGGTGGGAAACCACATCAAGCGGCACACAAGAGTTATATTATAATGCACCTTTCATATATCAATGTGGCTAATAACACAGCTTAAAACTACTATGATAATAAACCCCAGATCAGACAAAGAATCCAGCTTTATAAAACGCATAACAACAACAAACAAAAGAATGGACATTACTTGATCTTCTGAAATGTCTGCTGTTTTTAAATTAATGCAACCTAGTTGCGAATCGCGAGACCCATTCAGAGCAACGTTCGATGCATTTCTGTTTGCAGTAGAACTATGAGGCACTGTGTACAAACATCAACACCTGGTCTAGACATGGGTAACTGAAGTATGAGGTATTGTGAAACAGGAACCTTTTTTTTTTTTTTGGAATAGAGCAGTAATCACATTAAGTAAAAATTGATCACATAAAAAAAAAAAATCTACCAAAAAAAAAAAAATGATGTCAATAATATAATTTTCTATGAGAAAATTAAAACCTATAACATGGCAGTATATGACATTGTATAACAAAAAAAAAAAAAAACTGATCCACAAAATAGCAGCAAAACACAATGACAAAGATACAGAAAAGCAATGTTAATTTTTTTTTTTCAAACCATGCTGGGAATTTATCCATAGCAGCTCAATAAAAATGGAGCATCCACTCCTTTTCTTTTATTTTTTTTTCTTTTAACTTTTTTTTCCTTTTTTTTTTTTGTTGTTTTTTTTTTTTCTTTTTTTTTTGCTGTTTTGTGTTTTTTTTTTTTACAATCAACACCTCAGTGGCAGTTTTCTCACATACATTTCACCATCACATTCTCCTCGAGCGTCAACTTCAACAGCTATGTCCACGTCCCTTCAGCTACTTTCTAAAATAATAATAAAAAAAAAAAAAAAGATACATAGCCAAGATGTGCAAATTTTCTATTGGTAGCTAAATTAAAAAAAAAAATGGGGGCATATACTGGAATAAGAACTTCTTTCAAGTACTCCAATTTTCATATCTATTAACTATGGCGTTTTCATGGTTAGCCTGCTTTTGAGAAATGTACAGGAAGGGGCCAATCAGACTGCTTTGTTTTGGGTTTGTTCTTTGAAGCGTGTCCTTATTTCATCAATAAGCTGTGTTAAAACTGCAACATCAAGGGTAGAAAGATTATTTTTTTAAAAAAAGAGGGGCGATTGCATTATTTTACAAATCATACTGGCCTTACGAACATCCTCTGCAATAAATATTCTTTTTAGCCTTAACTATAAATTATATATTTTAGTGTTTAAAAACCTTCAGTTGTAAAACATCTAGCGACAATCCTTAAGCTACGTGTCCTATAATGTGAACCTTTAAGGCCCCTAATTTTATAAAGATGAGTTGGCACCAAAGGATTTCTAAACTTCAACTTTTCTATAGAAAAGGATAGGCAGATATCCTGGCAATTTGTGAATGCAATTTCTCTCACTGGAACGCAACCTTCGGAAAAAAAAAAAAAATCACCTCTCCTCTAACACCATAGTTAAATGCACTTGCTTTGCAATTCCAAGTTTGCCAACAAGCACTTATATATTTCCAAACCATTCCATTAAAAAAAAAAAAAAAAAATTCCCACACAATAAAAGAATGTATTTCCTATATCTAATGGACTGAAAGTGCTTTGAATGGAATGGTTTTAGAATATTACAAACAAACAAAAGACTAAACTGTGGATTGAACCTGACCATAATTAGGCTGAATATCTGCGGGGTCAAACCAGCATTTTACACAGGTAACTACAAAAATATGAAGATTACAAAAATATAATATATTATGTCACTATTGCAGTTTCTCTTTATAATAGAGTATCGTATGAGTAGTACATTGGCCTTTCCCAACAATGCTAAGCTGGATCCCTACAAATGCCTTATGCACAGGCAATCCACAGGCACAAAAAAAAAAGATTAACATATAATAATGCTGCATACTAACATACACTAACTTATGGGTTACGTTAACCATTTATAAGGTGAAGAGGATAAAAAAAAAACAAACCCTAAGGAAATAAAATAAACATTTACAGATGAATTATAAAGTGACTAAATGCATAAGCAAGCAAGATACAGAAAAGCCTAGAACTGCGTTAAAGCTATGCTTTTTAAAAGAAAAAAAAAAACAAAAGAATATTTCATTTACTATCTAAAAAAAAACAACCCTCTTCTACTTTAAAAATGGTTGGTTGGTTTTATATGTAAGAAATCAAATCTAATACCTCCCCTGGAGACATTTTGTGTGTTAATGCCTATTTTTACAACATACAGACAAGAACACTTTAATATAAAAACTAGTTGATTATTATTGTATAAAATCCTCTATTTTTGTAGCACAAACCCCTGGGGGTAATGCAAATACTATTTTTTTCTTTTTTTAAGACAGTTTTTGGGGTATTTTTTTTGTTTATTTGTTTGTTTGAAGTCACAGATGGAAGGGAGACAGAGCAAGAAAAAAATATAGCAAGATTGGTTTTCCCTTCTGGTATAAAAATGTCCTGGAGAAAAGGGTTTCTGGGGGGGGAGATCCTGATGCTGATTCCTTCTCAGATGCCCTTTCTTTGTCTGCTTTTCTCGACAAGCAAACCCATTAGAAGAAGTCCTCTTAAATGTTCACATCTCGCACATCAGTAGGTGTGCAGGAAAGGTCTGCTTCATCCTCTACAGTCTTTGTTTCTGAAGATACGTTGTGCTGCTGTGCCTGACGTAGACTGGATTCAAGGAGGGATTCAATCTGTTCTTGGCAGGCTCGTAAACAATCCTAGAGAAGATTAAATGGAAGGAGAAAAAGACCCAGGGTCCTTTAGAAAAACAGGAAGATCAAAGACCAAATACCATTTCTTGAAAAAGCAAGAGAAGTATCATCAAGTTATCTGGGAGGGCAGCAGACTGAAAGGAGTGTGGGAAGAGCAAGAGAATCCCTGAGCAGTGAGTGAATGGATTGGATGAGCTAGCCCATTTTCTGCAGGATGCTAGCGTGGACTCCAGACTTTGGCTTTTACCATCTGCTATTTAATGGCCTAGGTGAGCATCTCCATCCATGGTCCTCTGGACAAACCATGACTGACATCTTATTGTTAGTGTCAGCCCACAGGTCTACAACTGAATGGGATGGACACTCCACTACAATGACACATGTAGTAACTAACCTGGCAGGGCCTGGACACAGAAGAGATGTAGTAGCTTGTACTATTTTCTGCACTTTAGCAGTTCTGTAAAAGTGCATTCATACTATCTTTTACCTCACTGTCCTTCCTTTTGAAAAACAGGAACAGTCTGACTGGACAGCAGTGTGGATTGATCGAAATTAAATTAATTCCAAAGAAATGAAACTGGGCTGGAGTCAGAGTTGGTCCAAGTATTGCTGATGCTGGTAATGGTTTCTGCTTTTACCACAGAAATACTTCTGCAATAGTCTACTAGAAAGTGATGGTCGTAAGCAGTGATTTTCCTAGGCTGAGTTCCAATAATAGGAAGTTCTTAGGTAGAAGTATCATGTATATATTTAGATATATATGCCCAAAGTTGCCTGCCAACTGCTGCTGTGTCCAGCAGTGGGCAGTTCAAGTTAGCTAACCGATTTCTACCTCAGCATCTGAACAGAAAAATGGACCAGGCTGTATGACCCCCAAATGGAGAGATCTTTCAGAAGCATCACTAAGCATCTTTGTAACCAAGCTTTCAGTTTGCTACCACATTCACCTTGAAATCTCAGTCAGGGTGGGATCTCTTCCCCTTGCTTCAAAAGCATTTTCTCAGAGCTGAATACACACACAATCCTGCTGAGTGTCCAGGAGGGTGGTGAGGGCCTTGCTTACTTGCACAGACTTTGGTGTGAATTTAAAGCATAAAGCATCAGGCAGGATCAATCATGTCTCCTGTGGGGAAAGCTAACATCCCTCAGGCATTAAACTATACCATGAGTAGATGTATCCAATTCTACTTATCAATCCACAGCAGGCAGAATTGGAGAAGACCCATCATTAGCTCAACCTGTTCAACTTTCTGCAAGTTACAGTTGTGCTCTTGAGCCATCATTGCACTGACACAAATGGTGCCTTAAATAGGCAGAACAACCACGCTACGTTTTGCCAAAATTCCTCCAGCATGCTGTTTACTGGTATCTTTATAACAAACATCCTAAGGTTTTCCCCAACATATTTAACTCTGTGCATTAAGGACTTTGAAGTCTCCTTTCAGCATTGCCTTTTCTGATTTAACCTATGACATGTGTTAGCCCTTGCGGTGAACCCAGTCTTCCATGATAAATTGCCGTCAAAAGTGTTAGGATGTGCATGACTGAGAATGAATGTTGTTTTCCTGAGAGGGTGACCTGCCTGCTGTTTTCTTTATTTCCCAGTTTCAATTCTGCCTTCATTCAGAGGCTTCTTGTGTGATCTACCAGCTTTTCACTGATTCCACTACCTCAAGAATCTCCTCTGCCACCAATAAGGGCACATGGCATTTGGGGTAAAATAAGATTAGAAACCCAAGCAAACAATTCTCTGCAAGTCCTTTCTGAGAGAGAGGGAGGTTAATCCTACCTCTAAGCAGATCAGACCATCAGTTACAGCTCACTGAAAACACATAACCTATGACCTTTTCTGGTTTAAACCCTAGTGTAATATTTCCTCTTGACAGAGACACACAGCGTTTTAAATGACAAAAAGAAACGCCTCATATCCTAAAGTCATCATGGCTTTGGCTCCTACATACCTCTGGCCTTCACAATAAGATCTCTATGAAGTCCTTTCACCCCTTCCCAAGATATGATGGATCAATCCTGACTGGAAGGCTTCTGCTTGCATGTCCTGTACCATGTACCTCAGTCGCACTTGGAACGAGGTGTATTAAAGAGCAGTACATTAATACAGCTGTAGGTATTTTTGGTTTTATAAATCCAGGCACTTTTGAGGATAGTTCTTTTTTAACAAGGTAGCACATTCAGTGTTCCAAACTGAAAGCCAATCCATTTTCAGAGCAAAACGAGCCCTTTTTGCCTTCTTTTTTGGGGGTGGGGGAGGATTGTTTGGTGGGTTTTTTAGGTTGTTGTTGGGTTTTTTTAATCCTATCGTTTGCATAAAGCATGTTTGAGCACTGAAAACTAAAACCATTCAAAAGAATTTCTATAAATACCTATTCTTCTCCCTCTGAAGTCCAGTAATTAATTACATAGGACTATGTCATTTAAAGGTAATTTTTGACCACAGAAATTTTTTTCCCCCTAAGATTCTCAGAGTACAGCACATGGTATTTTTTTTAAAACATAATTTTTACAATTTATTATGAACTGGCTATGTCTTAAGCTAGAGTTGAATTTTTTAAAATGTTTTTAATTTTTTTAATGTTTGTTATGTTAAAATCACTTCTTATTCAGATGACTATTAGAAGAGTGTCTGCAGGAGTGTACTAGAGCTAGCAAAAGTAACTGTAAAATGTAACATTCACTGTGAACAACCTCAACAAAGCTTTTTGCATTTTCAGTACTTCTCAACACTGAAAAGCAAATACAAAACTTGTGCATTACTCTGATAACTTCTCCCAACAACTTTTCTGCTTCACTACCCAAATTTTCAATGCCCACAGTTTGTTCAAGGTCATAAACCCTTCCTGGATTAATTAAGCTCCTCAGTGGAAAAAAAAAAAAAAAAAAAAAAAAGACTTGCTAGCTTAACTGATGTGGTCAAATACCTTTAACACACACAGTAGACATGATCAGACTTCAGGGTCAGATACTAAAGGAAACAAACAACAACAAAAAAGAAACTGCTTGGAAATCCTTTGTTAACTGCCTGACCCGTTCTGGATAACAAGCACATGGTTGAAGGTGCCTCTGAGAAGGGGCAGGCGGGAGACGAATTCCAACGTACTAACAGACAGCATGGAAACCCAATCTAATCTAGTTTAGCAAATTTCTGGCCTGGAAATGAATGTCAGGTAAAATTCAATCCGTCTGGATGATGGGGTCAAGAATAGAATGATGGAAGACAGCCCAAGACTTCTAATTGTGATTATCTGACTTCTAATTACCCCTGATCAAAGGCAAAATGGGAAATTGGACTCCTACCAACCAACATAAACATGAACCATAAAGGAATTCCAATCAGGTGATATTCATTTTACTTTAGATTCAGCTTTCTTTGAGACTAAAGGTAAAAATATAACTTAAAATCCAACAGTCCAGCTCCTCTAGCTAATAGATAATCAGGGAGAACATTAGCCATGTTATAATGAGTGCTTTAATATTTCAAGACAATCCAATATAAAGTGTATTCATTTGTGCCATCTAAGAGGGGGAACCATCACTGGGGATTAACAAACTTCATCTACATGCCAGTGAAATAAGATAATAGGAATAGCATCTGATACCCTGGATTACACAGGCACATCTTACAGGAAGGTCTCCATGCAGGGGGATCATGCTATGTATGAAACCAAGCACTTCTCTCTACTCAAAGCAACAGCAGTGAAAAATGCTATTCCCTTATTCCATCATTCCATCACAAACACAAGAGTATACATATATATACATGGGTATAATTGCATGATTCTTGTTTTCTGTAGCAACCTCTACAAAAACCTTACTTCTAACTCCAGCTGCTCTAACACGTGAATGTATTTAGCAATGAAAGCGGGAGGGGAGTTACTCCTTTTAAAACTCTTAAGTTCAGGTCATACAGATTGTGGACTTGCCATGACTCTGGACAATAAAAACGAAATAAGCAAGGATCCTCCTTCTTGCTAAAACTACTTTCTTTTCTTTTAAAAGAGCTCTGTCATCAGCTAAGTCAAATCACATACTGCCTTTATCCAAGATGTGAATCTACTTCAGTGCTTTGTATCAGGAATGATTAAATCATGTTTTTGCTTGAATCAGGTACTGTCAGAGCAGATAGCAAGCCTAGCATTTTTCCTCAGTACCTGCTTCAAATATCTCACGCTGGATAGTGGCCAACCAGACACTGAAATATCTACATTGTTCACAAACTGACTAAAAGCATTACATGTACATAACCAAACCAAGCAGCACTTTATTTCAGCATTTTAAGTTCTTACAGTATTTAAGATTTCAGCACTGGATCCATATTACTTTAGCTGCAGTAATATAGATGGCAAAAGTAATGTGCTCAAAACTGAGGTATTGTTAAGGTGAGCAAAATAATAAGCTGAGATATTTGTCAGCAGTGGTTTCACATAGTCTATCAAAAGTAAAATACTCTTTTGTGAATTATGACAATGCATTCATCTTTCCAGAAATCAACTCAATCCTGTCAACAAAGTCCAATTCTGCAAACCTAGTTTTGCAGTGTCTGGACTGATACAGTTCTCAATGTATTTATATTTTTAACATGTAAAATAATTTAATGGCATCTCAAAAGATTCTGCCCCTATCCACAGAGTTGTCTTTATTTGACTCATTGTCCAGTGCTTAGAGACCTCACAAGAACCTTTCTAAAGCATCTATTTATTGGTCTTCCACATTGTTACAAAACAAAGCTCAACTCTGCCCCAACTTCACACACCATTATGACATGGATCATTGACTTTAGGTCTTCCTTGTAGGCTCCCTTCCTGTCCCATTCACTCATGAAAGGTTTATTGCTCACTAGTTACTGATGTGCATCTCCTGGAAGCTGCAGGGCAAAATGAGAGTCCTGTGAGGACCATCTACCTTGTCAGAAAGTCGTGGGACAAGCATTTGTTCCAAAAAGGAATTCAATACCAGCTACTGTGCAGGTCTAGCACGTAATAAACCAAATTAGATCATTAGAACTCTTTTAAGAAGGGCTTTTTCACACCACTTGGCACAATAAAAGGCCTCAAGAATGGTCAAAGATAAGGTCAGAGATACCACGAGGTCTCAGTAACTATTTCCTCATCTTATTTTCCAAGTTTTGTTTTACACAGACTCCTGGTTTAATGACCTACAACCAAACACAACTTCTGACACATCCTAAATCGATGCAGGGTTTCCTTTGCTCTGTCAGATGTGCCTCTTACAAACATTAGAGCTGGATGTGGCATCCCTATCAGTGAACTGCAGCAGAGTAATCACTGATTATTAATGGATATAATACAACTAAGTAACTAGGATGGACACAAGAGAACATGTTCAAAAACCCCACTCTGAGGTTTGACTTTTATCAAGATTTACTGTCAGATTAGCCCCTGTGCAGTGAGCAGGCGTTCACTCTTAAACTCTAAGGGAGGAGATCAACCAAAAGAGTCACTTACCGGATCACATTTGATAACTTGTGATAGGAAATGTGTGAGGCATTGATAGGAGAGGAAAGTGTTAGTGTTCCCCAGATGCAGGCCTTGCACAGCTGCTACCACACTGCCAGCTGCAATCATGGAAGGTGGGTTTGAAATAAATTTAATATCTGTATGAAGAAAGAAAAAAAAAAAAAAAAAAAAAAGACTGAAATGATTGGCTTTAGGAGAAGCCTGCCCATACACACACACTTCTACCAGCATGGCTTCAGCTGCCAACTGTTGCATCTGAAAAGGTAGGGAAAATTTGTGAGCAGAAAGGTGCCTCCTGCTCTAAACTGTTACAGGTCCAAACCTGTAAACACTTATCCGCATGAGCAACTGAGCTTCAGTGAGTAGCCCTTCCTAGCACTAGGCCTGGGAGGCCACTCATCACCTCGAGGTATTTTTATCATAAGCAGGGCCCCCATCCTTCAAACCCTAAGATACTTTGCTCATGTGAATAATGCCACTGAGGTCAACAGCAGTATACGTTTGAGAAAACCTGCTGGCATTCTGAAGTGTTCTGCATGATCAGATCCTTAGGTGCACTCTAGTAAGGAGTCCTCAGACCCTTTAAAGCACAAACTTTTGCACTGACATTCAAAGGAATACAGCTTTAATGAACAACATCAACAAAAAAGAAAGAAAAAGACTGCTTAACCCTGTCAGGAGCCAGATAATCCATATTTAAATTAAGGTTTCATCTTAAAAATGCTTTGTCTCAACCTAGTCTCTTGTCAGTGGCTGCCATCCATCCTGGCAACAGGGATTTAATGTAAATGTGGCATAACTAAGTGACGGGGTCCCAAGAATTGGCGGACAATCAGTTACATTCTGATGTGACACCATGCTGACAAGAGGCTGGGCCCCCTTCCAGCCTGCATTGCTGTAGGTCTCTCCACAAAGCCACTCCCATGATTCCTTAAGGGGCTATCTCTGCCATTTACCATGTTTTTGTTTTGGTTTGTTGTTTTTTGTTGTTTCGTTGGGTTTTTTATAAGAATAATCCACATTTTAATGCTAAGACTCTTCCTGCTGGACAGGAATGCGTTTGATCCCTGGCAGTGTACACCTTGCAGGAGAATCAGACACAAAGGAAGTAAGTGGCACAAGTAAAACGTCTGATTTTGTGAGGAAGAAAGGGAAATGCCACATTATACACTAGAACCTGAGATACATTCCTTCAGCTTTTATCAGAAGACAACTTCCTCTGGGTTGAAAAAATATAAACCATCTGTCAAACCCTTGAATGAAATCAAAGGAATGGACAGCTTAGAGGGCTCAGTGGAACAGTTTAAGGATTAAATCATGCATCTCCTTTATTATGATAAAATAACTTTGGTGTAAATGTTTTACTAGTGAAACGAAAGACTTCAGGACTCCATCAAATTCCTCTGTCTGAACCTACTCATGTACCTCTGGCACTCCATTGAAGCCCTGACCAATACCCACCTCCAAAGGGGCATTTTGCCCAGCATTTTATGAACCTTCAAAATTCAACTGATACTTTCAATCGTGGCCAAATTTTGGTGATGCACTGCCAGTGAAAAGGCAAGCTTGATCAGCTTGATCTAAACTCATCTTTTATGTCACCATTCTTAAAATAAATTTTGTTTATCCCCTTCCCCTAATCTGCCCATTTCCAGGTAGATATGAATACACCACCAACCTTCTAGCAAGCTTCTGTCATTCCCAAAAATCAAAGTAGTCCAGATTACTTACTGACACTGGACACATTCCAAAGCCAGTCCCTAACTGAAACACGGATACACAGTTGCAGGTGGACTTCAGAAATGAGGGATTTTGCCAGGCAAGCATGTATTCCACCAACATTGGGTTGCTCAGGGGGCTACGGTGGCAACATGTTCGTGCCACTATTTACTGAGCTCCACAAACAGAACACGACCAAACTGTGTCCGTTTAATGAGTCCATCCTGACAGGATCACGTTTGGCTTTAATATTTGCGTTCTTCTTTTAAATGGAGCAGTAAACAAGAACATGAATTCATAGTCACACCCTCATTCTTTCCAAGGTGGAAAAGTGATAATGAAGTTTAAATGACCAGTTTGTGTCTGTCCCTATAACCACTCCAGACAAGCAGCATGGACTGCCTTTTTGTTGCAACTCAACAAGGAATTATTTGTGGCAGAGGCCACTAATTTCAGCATATTAATCAGGGGGCCCCTCTCGCCTGTAATTGGATGCCCCCAAGTGAAGAGTGTGGCATCATTGTCAGCCTCCATCGCCTCATCTTGCGCTATTGAGCGCTCAGGAACAAGGGGGCTTCGGTGAGATGAATTAGACCTGACACAGCCACAATGGGGTAGGGGGCCCCATCAATTGAAGCACACATCCCCAGTAGCCTATCTGAGACTTCATCCAAAAAGAATAAACAACTTCAGCGTTGTTAAAAAGAGAGAGAGAGAGAGAGAGAGGAGGGGGAGGAGAGAGAAGAATGCCAGCCACCCTGAAGGGAGGACAAAGCAGGCATATAGGCACTGCAGTGCTTTAAAAAAAATTCCTAACAAGGCGAGTCACCCCTTTTCCTTTTTAAATGGAGCAGCAATTCCATCCGTCTGGAGAGCTGGGGGCTATGAATGAAAATCTTTTCATTGAGGCAAATCAAAACTGCGAACATAAATCACTTGCTGCAAGATGCAACAGGTTCCAACTGGTCACATACCTTGAGACTCCCAATTTTATAAAGGCCAGAGAATAGGAGAATTCTAACACGCTTGTTTCAAAGGGGGACCTTTCTTTCTCCATCCGAGAGGAGGAAAGCGACAACAATAATAATAGCAATAATAATAATAATAATATAAAAGGGGCCTGGTATGTTTTGCTAACCGGAGGAACATAATGAAATGCTGAAGCTCCAATATTTGTTGCTATTCATTGTTATACTTGTATAGAGCTGCAGTTCTCCCTCAACACTGGTCTTAACTTGGGCCAAAAGAGGCCTGCTTCCTTTTGAGCTCTCCCTGCCTTGCTCGGCCATGCCAAAGCCCCATTCATTAAGCTCAATTATGTGTTAACTTCAAACAACCCCTGGTAATTTTTTTTTTTCTTTTTCTCCCAAACCTACCACAGCACAAAGACATCCTTGGTGAAAATGGATTTTTCAAAACTAAACCAAATCAAACAAGTCCACTTCTACTAGCCAGACAACTGAAGAGGGAGCTTAGAAGGAATTCCCCTCAGCTTCACCTTGCAGCGTAACCTTCTCTTTCTGGAGCAAACACATACACACTCATCTACAAACACTTCCACAGCCTTCACCTTGTTAAGCCAACTGGCGGAGATTTTATTTTCTAAGCAAGCATTATTTTGCTGCCTCTTCTTAGGAGACCCTCCTTTACAGTAGAGGCCACAGGCTGTACTTCAAGCAAAGAATATACTGCACTTGCTCTTGAGGCCACTTAAACGGGTGTCAGTGTTTCCAGTGGACTTTGGATTGGGCCCCACAGCATCCAGGCAGCACAATGCATTTGCAGTCCATCTAGGTTCATTTTGGCAAGGGGAAATGCAACACAACCCAGCAACAGCAAAGCAAAGTCCAGATGCTACTTAAGCCACATGTGATCTTCACTAGCCAACAAAGAAGTCATGGGGAAAGCAAGAGGTAGAGAAAATCCTGACATCCAAAAATAACAATAAAAATAGAGAGCCTAGTGGCAGCCTTCCTGAATGCTCCTTCCCCAGGCAATATTCCCAACTTCAGTAGTGAGCTGAAGAGGGCCCCAATTTTGGTGAGCTCAGTGCTGTTTTTTTAAAAGCTAAGTAAAACTCCCAGAACATGGTTCTCATTTACTGATCCATTCTCCAGCTGTGGTGTGTAGCAGTGTTAAATAAAGGCTCTGGATGTGCTTCCTAAAAGAAACATAACAACACCGACAGTAGATCAAAGTACTGGACTCTTAGCAAGTCTCCAACCTTTGAACTACTCTTGTTTTCATCCCTGTCATTGCCAACACAACAGCCTAGGTTAAACATCCCCATATCCAAAGGGGAGGCCGGGTAGCTGTTCTTTTTAGCCAACAGCAGAGGAAGCTTCAAACTTAGCAAACCACATATTCAGAGTCGCAGCAGCCTTATCTGGTAGCATCTGGCATGGAGAGTTACGTCTGATTTTCCCAAAATGTTGCTGCAGGTAGTCTGAAGGCTGTTTGAAGGTTGGAGCACTCCGAACACTGAGCATCATTCCAGGCAATCTTAATTTACAAACTGCCCATTATGCTGATGTTAGGCCCAAGGAAAAGAGCAATGCCAGTATTTATGAATTTCTCTTCTATGGCTCGGTCCTTCTACCTTGAGGCCTTGCAGTAGGGGCAATTCTGTGAAATAAGATTTTTCTTCTGAGTGCCTGTAATCTTTCTTCAATCTTTTTACCGAATCCATCTCTGGAAAATAAACTACACACCATTAATTTGTGCCATTGACCACACACATCCCACCGAGGTTTTCAAATGTGGTACTTCTTCTCGAGTCCAAATGCAGGCTTGGTCTCTCTTTTTTTTTTAGCACAACTGCTACTGAATATTAGCATTTACTAAAGCACTGTATCTCCTTTACACTAAGTTTTTATCAGTGTCAACAGAGTGCCTGGCATTCCTCTTTACGTGCCACTGCAAAAGAACATTTGCTTTGGCTGCTTTTTCTTCCTTATTCTTTTGCCATCCCTGGATTGGTCTTGCCACACTAAAAGAAAACGTGCTGAGCACGTTTTCTAAAAACAGAGTATCTTCCTTCCCTCTAGAACTTCTTTTGTCCCTGCTCCTCCACTCTGTCCTGTGGAAACAGCGAGTTCTGGAGAACAAGAAAGACTCTTCTAAAGCTTTTTCTCCTTCCCACTTGCTAGGGTTCAGCAGATAAAGCCAGTACATGTACCAATGCATACACACACGGTCCACACGCAAACATGGAACTTCAAAGAACCAGCGCACGCACGGTGCCCTTGAAACCAAAGATCAGGCCTCTGCAAACCTGGCCCAGCCAACAGTCTCTGGAGGCCGCCCCGCACATGGCTTCCGTGCAGCACGTGGTCCGAAGGGTGCAGATGGCAGCGGCTGGGTCCTGTGCCAGGAAAGCCTCTGTGCCGCGTGGCCCTCCTCCAATCCACCAGCCACCGAGGAGGGGGGAAGAGGCAACTTGAAGAGGGAAGTTTTAAAACCCCCAAGCAGAGCTATTCACAAGTGAAAAAAAAAAAAAAAATCTCCCTCTGCTTTTAGAAACTGTCTTAAGAATGAATCCACGCGGGGAGGGATTCCCCGTCTGGGCTGTAAGCCCTTTGCAGCCCCCACATAAAACCTGGCGCATGGAGGTGAAGAAATCCTGCCATGCTGAGCTGCGACTCCACAGCTAAGCTACAAAGCGGGGAGTATCTCCCCCTCCCTGACAAGAACACATTACTCAACTCAGAAGCAAAGTATCTTCTGGGGAAAAAAAAAAAAAAAGCCTTACCTCTGCAAAGTAGTCCACCTTCTGCAAACAACAAGGGGCAATAATCGGGGCTTAAACTACCTCCCCACAGCTCTGTGAGCTCGCTTTAGACCACAGCTATGGGGAAGCTTTACAAGCCGGGGGTAGGTGCGTGTAGGGGAGCAAGACGCTTTGCTTAACGTGCAGGGCTCATACCTGTAGCGCACAGAGCCACAAAAGTCTGAGCATGTTTACGGATGATCTGCTTGGTGTCCTCTGCCAGAGGCATTTTAGTAAGGAAATGTTCAATGAAATCGTGGGGGGTCATTGCAGCCAGATTCCATTTCAGCTTATTCACCAGAAGCAGCTCCATTTGCTGCAAAGACAAGAGGGAGGGAAGGGGGAAGAAGAGAAGAGGAAGGAGAAGAGGGAAAATGTGGTTAGCTCCGCTCACACACGGTCGGACGAGCACTAGCCGCAGCTGGGCGAGCCAGCCCCCAGCCGAGCGGGGAGGGGTGGGGGGGTGTCCTCCGGCGGCGGAGCCCGGGCCGAGTGGGGGGAGCTGGGGGGCATCGGGCCGCCCTCGTCGGCAGGCGCCCGCCGCAGGGCCCCGCGGGGCCGCCAGGGGGAGCCCGCGCCGCGCTCAGCCGTGCGGTGGCGGCGGGTCGGGTGGGCAGCCCGAGGGCCGCGGCAAGGGGCGCGGGGGGCGGCCCGGAACGGAGGCGGACACGGACACCGAGAGGGCCCACGGGCAGGGCCCTGCTCCGCTCCTTTCCCCTCCTGGGCCGCCGCTGTGGCTACAGCTCCTGCAGCCTCCAGCCCGCTGCCGGCACCCCCGCCGGCGGGGAGGCAGCCCCTTGCCCCGGTGTCAGAGGGCTTGGTAATCAGCGTTTTTTGTTTGGTTTTTATTATCATCATATTTTCCTGAGACGATAAAACGTGAAATTACCAGTAATTCGTCGGGTCTAATGGAGTTATCGGTATAAATGCACAGTTTTTCTGCGGTCAGAGGAATAGTTTCCTTCATTTTTGAAGCCACAAACATGCAGGTAGCTCCGAGCAATTGCAATCGGCTTTTCTTGAGAGGTTCAAACGACAAAAATCTGTCCAAATAATTCATAGCCAAGGGGAAAACTTCCTCTTCGCACTTCTGCTCCTCGCAAACCTGAAAGGAGAGAAATCGTTGACTAATAATTTAATATAAGCGAAAGCCAGGCTTGTCCCGCTGCCCTCGTCTTCCCTCCCCCCCTCACCCCCAGGCTTTGCAGGGCAAGGTTGAAGGAGCCGAGGGCGGGAAATGCAGTTGAAGGGAACGGATAAATAAGGGGAAAACAGAGGAATCAAAGAAAATGAAAGAGAAAGTCACGAGTGACAAAGTGGGGAGAAATGGGGCATTAGAAATCCGCAGGCGATTCATGGTTAAAAGCGGAGGGGGGGTGTGGGGGAGAAATCGAAGAGGAGGTCTGTCCCCATCTTTCCAGCCCCTACAAGAAATTTTTAAAAATTAAAGAAAAATGAAAGCGGAGAAAAATGCGAGCTCCCGTGTCTGGCAACGGGGTGCACAGCTGGGTTTGCCCACGGATGTATTTATTTCGCTTTTATTTTTTCATCTAATTCGCCGTTTGTTGCTGCCGATTCCCTTCTCTGGTCGAAACACAATGGTGGCGTCCAGCCTCATTTCCCCAGACGTCATCTTTTCAAAAAATATTTAAAAATATTTAAAAAATTATTCGAGCTCTGAAAAAAGGTTGAAAATGAAGCGGCGGGGGTCCTTTACCGAGCCCCGTGTCGATGGTCCTGCTGGGGGGCTCCGGAGAGGCCCCCCGAAGTGAAATTCACTGCCTCCCTCTCTAGCCCTTGCAGCACACCAGGCGCGCAAGGCAGGGCGCTGCGCTTTCAAAAATTAATTAAAAATAGATCGCGGGCGCCCAGAGCTTCCGAAAAGGCATGAAAATGTAGCCCAGCTCTTGGGGTTCCCGCTGGGAGCACCCCCAGACGTGTCCCGCCAGGAGACGAGGCCTTTTCCAATTCCTTTTTCGCGGCCGCAGCACAAGCATGCCTTTGAGGGGTGACCACAGCTAGAGCCTCTCTTCGCGCTGAACAAAGGAACTTTCACCCTGCAACTCCCCCAAGAAATGCCGGAGCCCCTCCGGCCGGTCCCCCTGCCCGCAGCCCCAGCGGGGTCCCCCGGCCTCCGACCTTCTTCCCCCGGGCCTCTTCCCCCGCTCCCCCCCGCAACACACACCCTTGGCTTGCTCCCCGGGACTTTCTTAATTTTTCTCTCGATTAATAAACACTTTTTGCTTTGCAAATAAACGAACAAAGATGGCGCATAATACTGGCACGGGCAGCCACTTGCATACGTGTACAAGGATATTAATTTTAAAATTAAATCCTCAGAAAAAATTAACTGGCAGGGTTTGCCGGCGGCCCCGCACCGAGCGGCCGGGGGCTTGGCAGCCGAGGCGGCGGCCGGGGGATACCGGCGGACGGGCTCCGCTCCGCCGCTACCGCCTTGCCCCGACGGCCGGAAAAGGTGCCGGGGCACCCCCCGATCCCCGAGGCGGTGAGCCGGGGAATTGGGGGAGTTGGGGGTCGTCCGCCGCCCCTCTGCGGCGGGACACGACTGCTGCAGCGGGGATAAAGAAGAGGCAATACCGGCGGCGGCGACGAGAGCCCCGGGCCGCGTCCCCTCGTTACACGCGGGCGTCTCCGAAGCCAGAGCAACGTGTGCCGCGCTGGGGAACTTATTTCGAGGGGGGGGGGTTGGGGGAGGGGGGGAGCAGAGGAGATGGGGGAGCAGCTCTTCGGCTTAATTCATTTCAGTGCCGAAGCTTGCAAAGAAAATCCTCCGAAAGATACAAACCTCCAACATCCAAGTGGCAACTATTTTCCTCATATATGGCAAGATTTCTTTCTGCACGCACTTGAAGTAGGAAACGGAGGGCGAGCAGGTCTCCTCCGCCTTCAGCATTGTCTGCAGCACCCTGTCATTGAGGAGGTTGGCATCTAGGTAGCCTCGTCGAATGGTCTCCACCTCGCAGCACAGCAGCTGATGTTCCATGTCTGCCTCCGTCGTCTCGAGTCAGTTTTCTGCAGCAGGACTGAGTCAGTCGGTCGCTCGCTCTCTCTCTTCCCCTTCCAGGAGTCCGTTGGATGCTGCTTCTGCTACTGCCTCTGGAGGCTCCAAAACTTTCTAACTTCCAACAAAACTCTCCTGTATAGTTAGTCCCTGTGACGTTACTGTTGTTAAGCAGAGATCAAAGCACGAGAGAGAATGAGAACGAGAGAGAGAGAGAGCCAAAAGCAAGGGGCAGAGCCCTAAAGCCATCCCATAGGCTTCGAGTCCTTCCCCTTTGCCTAGCTTATAGAGAGCAGGGTTTTAATGCAAATGCAAATGAGACAAGGGCTTGCTTTCTTCAAGGGCAAGGGAGAGGTGGGGGAAACCCAAATTGTCTCTTCAGTGTATCATGCATAATTTTAAAAATGGAGAGAGTTCTGCAGTGGGAGCCAAATGATGAATGGGGCTAGGCCACACACAGACACGCAGGGATATAAATACAAGGAGCTTTCGTTGGTATTATTTTACTGGGGGCACCGGGGAAGGGAAACATGGCAGGACCAGAGTGTCGCTGTTCATTATCAATTATTATTATTATTACTATTATTATCGCTGTCACGGATGCATACCTGCAATATCTGTCATTTTAAAAGGTGCGCTCCCAACTTGAACTACTGCTCCTTGTAGCTGATCCCAAGGGAAAAGCTTTTTCCCATTTCCTCAGTCCTATTTTTTCCCAGACAAGATGGTTTTGCTGCACGCCAGAAATTTTAAAAGGAATTGGGGTCTCCCCTCCTCTGCCAACATAGTGCTTTTTCTATTGCTTTTTTTTAAAAAAACATTTTTCCTTTCACTTTAAAGGTTTTACCCCCCAAAAGGGGCACAGAGGTGGCAGGGGACAGGGTGATAGCTAAATCCGAGCCGCAGCTGGGGGCCGTGCATGCCGGGCAGGCCGCACTCTGCACCCCACCCCCACCGCTCACAGCCACCCAGAAAAAATATCCCAGCAGAGCAGCAAAATGGTGGCCAGAGCTTCCTCTAGCACCTAAAGGGAGATGAATCAGGAGGGGGGGGAAAGGGGGGTGGGAGGGAGGTGGTGCCTGCAGCCACCGGAGGCTGCCGGGGCCTCATCCGACACGCCGCGCTGCCAGGACAGCCTGTCCACGCGTGACGTGCAACGGCGGGGCCCCACCGTAAATAACTCCCATTCCCTGGCCAAGCTGCCTGTACCTGAGAACACTGCTTTGCTGTGTTTCTCATAAAAAAAAAAAAAAAGTCTCTTTCCTCACTGTTTGAGGGACTGATAGGGGAGCTTGGGGCCTGCTGGAGAATACTGGAGGTGAAGCCAATGCACCACCGCGTGGGAGAAACGACTGGTCCTGCACCAAAATGGGGAAAAGCGGGAAGGCCACAAACTGGGGCCAGCCCGCTCCTCAAAAACTCAGGTTAACCTCAGCCTCTGTGCTTTAGCATCTCCTGGGTGCAGCACCAACAGTGGGAATACCTACCGGTGGCACAGCACTCCTGGCGGCATCGCCAGCAGGCGTCAGGGCAGCCGAAGGGTCTCCTGGCCGTGGAGGACATGCCATGGAGTCATACAGCATCCCTTCTGCATGACCTGCAAGGCAAGCAGTGCCAAAGATCACAGGGCATGTTGTTGCACAGTTGTGTGTTTACGTAATCTCTCTGCGTGAAGTATCTGCCCATCTCGCCTAGTTTACCGGTTTGCTTGACCATTTATCTCCATTTTGGCTTCATCTGTTAAGGAGGATGTCAGAGGCCCAGGGATCTCAGTTCCCCTTGCACTCCGCAACCCGCGGGGCCAATCTGGAGGGTTTCTGGGCGAGGAAGCTGTCCCCTGCCTATTGTGCTTCATACACAGGACACGCACTTCTGTTTTCACAGCTTCAGTTGCCCAAGAAGGTTTTAATTTTTAATGAAGACACATGCCATGACCCCGCACTCCCAGACTGAAGTTTTGCCTGCTCGCGATCCACAACTGGGGGATCCAATTTAATAGATTTCCCTGCACCCCCAGCACGTTTATAGGGAGCAGCTGCTTTGGGGGTGCAGGAAAGGCACTTGGGGGAGCCGATCCTCACCCCTTCTCCTCCCCAGCATGGTGCCAGCACTTCGCCTCCAAACATTTGTTCTCGGCCACGTCGCCGGAGTGGCCCGGCCCTGCCCAGGAGCACGGACTCTTTCCCAGCCCGGCGCAGCGCCCACGCCTCCGGCATCCTCGCCCTCCCGGTGCCTCCCGGTCGGGATGGGTTTGGTGAGGAGTGGAGGGGTTTTTTTCCCCCTCGTTCAGCACGAAGCCGGTGTTTCATTCACAAACTCTGCTCCGTGAGCCGCGGAGCGGGCGGTGCCGGCGACAGGGAGCGGGGTTGGCCCCGGGCCCGGGGGAGCCCCGGGCGGGCGGTGCGGGGCGGCGCGGCCGCAGGAAGCGGCCATTAGCGGGAGCCAATCGGGGCGCCGGGCTGTTACCAGGCGGATCGGGCAGATCTCGGAGCGGGGCTCGCCCGGTCCCGCCGAGACAAAGGGGACTGGTCGAAAGTACCGCAGCCGCGGTCACCAGCCCGGCCCCCGCCAACTCGGCCCGGTGGCAGCTCTGGGCTCCGCCTCCGCACCGGGCGGCTCCGCACCTGGCCGGGCCGAGGGGCGGTGCCGCCCGGATCCCGCCCCCGCCGCTACCTGCCCGCTTGGCGGCAGCGGGATGGGGCTGCGGCAGCGCCCGCTCCCTGCCTGAGCCGCCTTCAAGCCTGCCCTGCGCTACCGCTTCCCCCAAATGGGCCACCGAGGCAGCGGCTCGTCGGACGGCGCCGGCCGCAGCCCAGGGATGCCTGCGCGGCTCGGTGCCCGCCCCGGGGTGCATGCTTAACGGGCGTGCCGGCTCCTGCCCCGTGCCTAACGCGCCCAGCCCGCGGCGCTCCCGGGGGCGGGCTGGGCGCTGCAGCCGCTGCCGCCGCTCTCGCCCCGGGGACTTCCGACGGCGCTTCCTTCCTGCCGCCCCCCCCTCCCCGCCCCGCGGCGGCCGCTGCCGGGGACGCCGCTCCCGGCCGGCACTTTCTCATGATGTCATCCCGCCCCGCGCCGCCGCCGCGCCGGCCCCCGCTGACAAAAGGGCCTGGCGGGCCCGGCCCACCGGGCGCTCGCGCCTGCGCGCGGCTCCGCCGCGGGCGCGCGCATTCCTGGCGTGCCGCCGCCGCCCGCCGTAGTCTTCCGAAGAGCTGCGCCGTGAGGCCGTGGCGGGGGCACCGGTTGGGGAAGAGACACACACCACACACTCCCTTTCTGGGGGTGGAAGGGCGAAACGGCCCAGAGCGGATTACACCGGCACGAACGGGCGGGGGGCAGCAGCTCCTGGGGGAGCGGCGTCTCTCCGGCCGCGGCGTCAGACCCTGGGTGTCCTCGCTCCGGCTCTCCCGCCTGTCACCTGATTTCTTTCTGCCCGCTGCCTCTAATTATGTCCTGCTAATGAGGTGACCAGGACCTCGATAAAAGGAGAGGTGATCAGTTCTCCGGCGTGCTGGGGGGGCTCTGGTAGGACTGTGTTGAGAGCGGCCCGGGGAAAGGCCGGGCCCTGTGGTTGCACAGCCTACTGCCATGTTTTCTCCCAGAGACGCGCACCCTCGGGGCCTGGGGCAAAGCTGCACGTCTTCTGGATGGATCCAAGAGGTCCCCAAAACATCTTCCCAGGGGGTGGACACAAGTGTTTATGGACGAGATGCTCCTCTGATGCTTCATCGCTGAAGAAGGAGATCATGAGCATTTCTAGTCCGCAGTCAAAATGCGGGGCTGCCATATGGGGCCTGCAGAGAGAGGGATTTGAAGGACTAAAGCTCTCAGGGGATTTCTGTGGGAGATCCATCACCAAGCTGGGGAGAGGCATGAGCGTGGGTGGGAGCGATGGTGAGCCCAGCACAGAAGGGGGGTGGCTGGTCAGGGTGTCCTGAGTTGAGGAGGTATCACTGGTGGGAGCAGCCAGGCAGGGACAGACCACAGCCGCCTTCCAGAGCTGAGGGAAATTAGCGCAAGTTTAGCCTGAACAGCGGAGGTAAGAAAGTGGAGAAGGAACGTAATGTGGACAGGAAGGAAACAAGGGCTGGTTTTGTTTGTTTCTTCAAGGGAAACCTCATGGTTGGCCATGCCAGAAATGAGCCGGTGGAAGGAGAAGGCACCAAAGGAAGCCTGGCAGACAGCATCAAGGTGAATAGGCAATGTCGTTATGCACCAACATCCTCAAAGTGAAAACGTTTAAGTGGAAAATGTTTTAATTTTAAACCCAGTAGTTACAGTTTCTGTTTTGCAGTGCACAGTTAACCCAGAGCCCTCAGCAGACATTAAGTTTTGTTAGTACATGAAAGTGACCAAGGTAAATGCTGGTGTTTGATACCGGTTAGTGAGCTAAGAAAAAACACATCTTAGCCACATAAAGCACATAAATTAAGTCTTCATTCCCCAAGCTGACACTTCCTCGATGTGGTATTGCAAGGCAAGTTAAAGGCACATTATTAATACCTTGAAAGTTTGTTGTTGAGTTGGATGTTGGTAGTAGTTTTTAAAGCACAGTGCTATTATTTTCATCTGTCTTTTCACCAATATTGATGTCAGTTCCAGGACAACCATATCTCAAAAGAAACAACAAAGGAAAGTGTTTTGAGTCAATTACAGGTTCATTTCTGTTCCCACTGTAGTCAGGAGTCATAGGGTTGCTGCAATGGGGCAGACTGCTGATGTGATTACTTGCTTGGGGTGGGGGGACAGAGAGTTTACTGGAATCATCCGTAAACTGTGTTATTCATTAGTGGCAAAGCTCTAATCAAATTTTGCAGAGTACCTTGCATAATTCCTGATAAGTGCCAGTAAATCACTATGTGTCACATACACTGCAGGAAAGCTATTTCAGGAATGCCTTAGGTGTCATCTTCTTAAATTTTGTTTGTCTCCCTCTGCCAAAAAAGATGTATAAGTACTCCTGATCCAGACTGTCAGGTAGGCTGGGCTGGTGGGGTAGCTCCATGGAGGCAGATTTGCTTCCTGGCTAAATGTGTTGGCTCTGGAGAGAGGTAGCTGCAGAGATCACCACACATCCCTGTGCACTTTTCTGTGCAGAAAGAAGATGTGATGGTGGAAGCTTATCTTGGGACTCTGATCTAAATACAAATGAGATCTGGCACATTTTTTGTCACCATCTCCACCACCAGTTCTTCAGCTCTCCCAGAGCCCAGAACTGAGCCCATCACTTTAGTCTGCTGCCCTATCTGCTCTTTCTCCACCTGCCTGACAGTGTTAACAGATTTTCTGGGGTGCTGTTAACTCCACTTTAAGCCAGCCATAGTTTACAGGTCAGTTCTTCTGGACATCTGACACTTGCCTCCCCTGTAATCTCCTCACCCTCTTTTAATTACTGCCCGTGGCAGTTCACCAGTCCTCTGGTAATGTTCTTGGTACATTAACTTGGGATGGAAGGAGAGGCTTTCAAAATCAAAGTCCTGTCAACATCTGATACCCACCTAATTGTTTCCATATTCTAATCTTTTCTGTTGACTTGAAGTCCCATTTTTGGGAAGCTCATCTGCCTTGTTTTGGAACCCCTTTAATATTGCTGTTTAACACATTTGGTTGAACGACTGCTATGACCAGAGGAACTTAGCTCTTACTACCTAACGTTTCTCACCATGCAATGTTCTCCAGCAGGGGCAGAGAGAAAGTGAGGATGAGATGAGAAAAACTTGCTTCTCTTAAGAGGGATGGACTGGAGAATGTGGAGAATGTAAACGATCAGGGCTTAGGATATTTCACTGAAAGAGCTGCAGTTCAGTAACACAGACAATCTGAGAAGGTCTCCTTTGCTTCTGACCTTCCCAACTCTTTCTAAGCAGATGGGCACTGTCATGTTCCCAAAAAATAGGTTTGCTGTTTGCTGCCGTGAGACCCTGGAAGCTGAGGTTGCTGTAGTCACCTGTAAGATGTGTGCATCCCTCAGACCATTTTTAAAACCTCAACTGTTTTACTCCTTGGTTGTAAAGTGGATTGGCATTTCTCTGAAGGACAAGTATGAATTCTTTGAACCTTTAGTAAAAATCATTTGGCTCAAAACCAAGTCTAAGACAGTGGATTATAATTTTGACCTGAAGCATAGATGACAAAATGATAAATTTGCAAAACTCAGGCATTTTTCAGAGCACATGAATTCAATGGGAGTATTACCCTCAACATCAAAGGGAGCAGGATTGAACGTGTAATGTATAGCACTAATGACTACAATCAAATAAATTTATATTGCCTGGGTTTTCTACCACCTTTTGCTTTGTGTGTGTGTGTGTATGTGTGTGTGCACTTTCATGTGTGTGCCAAAGGAGTGGATCCAGAGTGGTACACCAGCTTGGTAAAAATATAAAAAATCATGCAGGGTGACAAGCCTCAGGGAATCTGTCCTACTGGTTTCTGTAAGTCAGTAAAGGAAGTGAAGAACTGAAAATCTTGAAAGATGAGATTATAGTCTTAGTGAAGTCAGAAATATTTGCACTTAATTCGGTCTGCTTGTGGCAACTGGTATTTTTTTTACTTACTTGTGGTACAGGTCAATTTGATTAAAAATTAATATGAAACAGCATATCTGTGGAAACATAATCCCAGGGTTACATCTTTGTATACTATTTTATATTTATTGCTTTGTTTTGCTGTGTTTGGAATAGTGAACAATGTCAGCAGTTGCTGGTTTTGTCCCCTCTGGTTTGTTCTTACCTGACTGGCTCTCCACGGAGCTACAGCTAGTGACAGAAGAGAATGCAAGGTATGATAATAGCCTCTCATTTAACCCAATTGAATGTCTTTTGTTGGCTAATTTTCATTTGTGTTTACATCATTTTCTAAACTGCTCAGATTTACCACCTTAAACTGTGGATGCTGCTTCTTGGGGGAAAAAAAAAAAAAAAAAAAGGAGGAATAATCTTTCTGAATATGTGTTGCTTTTCAGAGGGATTAAAGACAGAAAGTAAAAATGTGAATTTCAGTTTTGATTAACGGTTACAGCAGAGATGCTTTGTTTCCAAAGTATGAAAATTTCTGTGGCCTTTTTTGTTGTTGCAAGTAGCAATAGGACAAGGAGTAATGGCTTTAAACTGGAAGAAGGTAGATTTAGGTTAGACATTAGGAAGAAGTTCTTCACCATGAGGGTGGTGAGACACTGGCACAGGTTGCCCGGGGAAGTTGTGGCTGCCCCATCCCTGGAAGTGTTCAAGGCCAGGTTGGATGGGGCTTGGAGCAACCTGGTCTAGTGGGAGGTGTCCCTGCACATGCAGGGCATTTAAACTAGATGAACTTTAAGGTCCCTTCCAACCCAAACCATTCTATGATTCTGTGGTTACTTTGGCCTAGGAAGAGCCTAGAGTTTGCAGCAGCATCAGTGTCCACTTCTAAAGAAAAGAACAACATTAAAAATGTGATGTCATTCAATTCCAACTTCCCTTCATCCTTTACATTTTCTTGATTCCCACCTTGGGACTTCAGTGGCTTTATCCAAGTGCTGAGTCTGCTGCACACAGATCCAAGACTTCAAACACCTGAAGAAAAAACCCCAAGATAAACCTTAATATTTCTTTCCAGCCCCAAATACATCCAGAGGTCTCTGCTAAGCACGAGCTTGTGTCACATGCATCCATGTCATGGCATGAGCACTAATTGCAGCTTGTCTGGAAACACACAGGTAATTTCGTAGAATATTGTGCTGGGAAAGGGAGGATCTAGAAAAGGGGAATGGCTGCATATTTTCTTGAAGTGCATGATAAAGCTATGCCCCCACCTTATCTCTTATCTTTAAAATCTGTAAGTTTTGAGCATATTTTGCCCACAACCAAAGTATTTAATCAAATCCCAGCTTTAGGTTTGAATTCACACTGGGGCTGGAACTGGTTAAAGAAGCTGAATCTCAGCAAAACGTTAGTATAAAAACAGGAAAACTTTTGGAAAAAATACCAAAAACAGTTTTTTCTACTTCTGGATTAATCAATATGATCAAATGATATAGCTCAATGGTTTGCATTGATGGAAATAAGGCCAGATTGTGAATGATTTAGAAGCTAATTCAGGGAAAGACTTAAAACACATGCTTAAATTTAAATAAGTAAGTACACTGAAATTACTCATATGCTTAAAAATTAAATACATGTTTAAATACATTGCTGAACTGGACCCTAAGGGTACAGTTTGAAGTGAAAACTACACTAATCTAGACTGTAGCTTTTGCTGAAGGTGATTTGTTTCCTCCTGGTTTATTTCCCTGACATAGGCCATGCTGGAGTAAAACATGCCATTTGTTGACAATAACTGCTACTCCTTCAACAATTTTGAAAAGTATTCATTTATCATAAAAACGTCAGTAAGTGTCTTAGTTAATACTAAAAATCAATGGAGATAACACTGGAGTCAGTTTGTCTACTAACATCTAATCCCTATTTTATTCCACAACCTACAGCCTGTTAAAGAAGGAATCAAAGTTCTCACATGGGCTAGGATGCATTTGTTTCTTTTTCTTGTGGGCTCCTACATCCTCCTCACAATACCTAAGGGTAAGAAAAACCAAATATGTCACCAAAATCAACTTGGCTGCAAAGCCAGCGAGAAGAGACAAGGTGTTTTGAGGTGCTCACCCTTCACGTTGGGATGCAGAAGATATTCCAGGCACACCAGCATCCCTGTTGGCCTCTAAGCCTTGCTGAAACCAGTCACAGGGAGATGAGGGCCTCACCACTTCTGTTTGACCCTCTGTGAAGGTTTTCCTACAAGCAGGAGGACCATACCATCTCCTGGCACACGGATTGGTATTTTTCTGGAATAAAAACAGATTGAAGGCTGTCCAGAGGAGCTGACCCAAAGGCAGGTGACCCTGTGGGAAGATTAAGGTTTCCTGGACATACACCATGAAGTCATGGGCTTGAGGAAATTGTGCTTGCAGAGTTTTCAGTGTTTTTAAGGATGGTCAGAGCAGATCTCAGTGCAAAGATTTAAATGCAGCAGAAGTCTGAGGACCCACCCCAGGTATCCTTCTGGCAAGCCTTCCATGGAAAAAGGAAGACTGAAAGCCTGTGGATTTCTATCATGGTCATTTGTGCTGCAGCTAAGCACTTGGCTGCCTGCCTGTGACAGCTTTGTGATAAGACTCTGTGCAAAGATCTAGCATATTTTTAATCAAATGTTTCCATTGCTTTTTAATGTATTGTACCCGTCAGATTACAGTCACTCAGCAAAAATCCAGCCTTCGACACACAGTCTCATTTATCCTTGTTCCTACCATGCACCCAGCTCTGCTTTGCTGACGTTGGTTCTGGTTGTACAGTCCTGTTGTGGACTTTTTTTTGGTTGTTTTTTGGGGTGTAATTAGCCTGATTGGAGCAGCTAGGCCAAGGAACATCAGGCAGTAAAATAAAGTCTTGATGACATATTTGAACTCTGGTAGACCATGGGTTATCTGATCTGCAAGGTCACTGCTATTCTCTGGGAAAGCTGAAAAGAATCTGCCCCTGTTTCAAGCTTAAAGGGCCCTTCTTGACAATTTTAGGATGCAAATTCAGTTTTGTTTAAGTATATGCAGTTCTGTGTAGGTCAGTGTTTCAGAGTATTTACTACCTCTATTTTTGAATTTTATTTTATTTGGATTTACCTGCTCAGCAAAGACAGAGTAGAATTAGTTTTAATAAACAGAAGGCAAAAGTGATTCGAATAAGGCTGCTTCTGCTATCAAAACTGAATGAAATTAAGAGAGGAAAATATTAATAATGTGAAAATGAGAAACCTAAAAACTGTAAAATTCCTTTTAATAATTCAAGCTGTCATCAGTAGCAGAAATAAGGAATTGTATTTCAGACATGACTTATACCAGGCATGTCTTAAAGAGAAAGAGAGAAAGACGAATTGATAATGACTGAAGAGACTGTCCCTGGGAATAAAAAAGTGCAGAATTAGGCCCCGGGAAGCCAAGTATCTTTTCCACCATTCAGTCTGCAGAAAAAAGAAATGATGGTCCTTGATCTTTAGCAACTCTAACAGATGGACTCGGGGAAGCAGTAGGAAAATAACATCATTACAATTTTGTCTTTCTGTATTTATGAGAAGTCAAGTTGTGCCTTGCCCGAAATGTTTGAAGCTATTACATTACAAAGATTTGGTATTAATATGATTAGCTTAACAGTATTCTTCTGTAATACACATCATAAAGTCCTGTCAGAATGAAGCTGAATGCTAAAAACATGGCATAATAACTTTCACAGACCATTAAGGTTTAAGGCCACAGCGTGGGAGTTAAAGAGAGACCCTGAAACGTTGTACACTCTTGCATCATCAAATACTTTAAGTCAAGAGGTATTTCCCCCCTCCTGGCTTGGTTTGCTGCAAAGTTGTTTGTATACAGCCTGGCTTAGCATTGCAGTGGGGTTGTTGCAGTAATGCAAGGAATCCCATAGGAAGGGATCAAGGTTATTCTTTTCCTTTCACAGGAATCTGAGTATGTCAACTCTCGGCCATGTTATCGCTGTGGCAAACTGACACCCCTCTCTTTCCCTCCTGTTATAGGAACAGCATTATCCGGTGGGATGAGGCTTTCCCTCACTGATGTCTTTCATGCCACTCTGTGTACTGTTGGGAACAAGGATGAATCACGCCCTTGCCTCAGGGATGATAAATTTAATGCCCTTAAGGAACACGGAGTTTATCTACAAAGCAATGCGCTACTTGTGCCATAAAAATTTCTTATCGACCAGTAGGAATAGGGATTCAGATCCATTCATTTGACTCTGTGTAGGTCTGAGGGTTTAAAGAAGGATCCTATTGCCTTGTGATTATCTCCTTAGGCTGATTTCACCCTGGTATAATTCCATGGGCTCCCATGAGGCTGTTGTGGACTCATGTTGGGCTAGCGGGGAAAGGCTTGAGTGCGTGTACTTGATGAAGTTAGAGCGATAGCAAAATGGGAGCTGGAGTCTTTGGCGGGAAAATCTATCATTCTCCATTGATAAAAAGTTTATGATTAATCACTGCCTTGATTACGTTACCTTTAAATAAGCTTGTAAGTGCCAAGAACAGGGACTTTGGTGTGTTTTTTCTTTGTTATCTCCTGACCATGGCTCTGCTGGTGTGATTTTATAAAGGGTCTTGCATCAATATCCCGTTAGTACAAATGTTCCCACCACTCAGAAGGGAGTTAAGGTCATATTCTTCCTTGCTGATGCTTCCACAGTTGGAACCATTTCAGTGGAAAGCAGAAACATAAGTGAAAATTTGTGTTGGTTTTATTTATATCACAGACTTACCATCTCCTACCTTGGATTCATTTCTGAGCTTTCCCTGGAGCTCTCGGGAACCCACCCAGACATCCATGGGATTTTCTTCCACAGAAAACTGCTGATGCTAACCACGGATCTACAGCACAGGCAGCTGTTAGCAGCAGTTTATGGTAACCTTCCTCACACAGGATCCCACTGCACTGTGCAGACTAATCAAATGCAGCACCACTGACATGCAACAAGGGCTGGGGCAGAGCGTGGCAGCTGTTCAGCACAGAGTCCATGGATCAGGATAGTTTCATCCAAAGCCACAGGAGCCAGTTCAGTCTCTGCTGAGAAGTGTCTTGGGATGATCAAGGGCCAGAATGAAAAAGGAGAACTTTAGTTTGAACATACTATCTGGGAGAAGAAAACATTACAAATTTCAGCATGGCTTCCCAGGAGGAATAAAGGGTGCTGATGATGCTTGGCAGGATGAGGGGCTTTTGCTGATGGGCTCACTGAGGTCGTGGAACTCTTTCTCATGTTGAGCCATTTTAACTCCTTTGCTTTTATTTTTTTATATATTTTTTTATTATTATTATTTTTTAAATGCTTTTCACTGGATCATGCCTGGGGCTTTGGTACTAAGCAGCCCTTTTGATAACTGTGGTGTAGTATAGTAGTCCCTGAAGATCTCCCCTGTTCCCATAGCACCATCAGAACAAGGAGAAACAGCCTTGACAAAAATCCCACCGAGCCTCTGTGTGCATAGTTCCTGCACTGAGAAGTGAAAATTCAAGTGCAATGGGTGGAATTTCCAAGTGCAGCTTCCCTTGTTCCTAGCCCACCCTCTGTGCTGTGAAAATATTGTCTGACTAGTGGTTGTTATCCTTACAGCAGAAATGTAACAGCAACAGAGTATTATTTGAAATATCAACAGCCAAGAGAAAGGCCAGAGTGTGTTGCTTGAGGAGGGCTGTCTTGCAGGTCTGCAGGAAACCCAAGCTCCTTTTGTCCTGAGGATTTGGCAGGGACAACATTCCCTCAGGAGAGTGTCTGGCCACTCTAGGTGCCATCATCAGTGTTGGACTTCCCCCACGCAGTTTATCCAGTTTTCTCCAGATTATTATCCCACTCTAGAGACCACACACCACAGGGCTAGATGTTGAGGCACCAGTTCAAATATCTGAGTCCTACGTTGACTCCAGTCCATAGTAGTGTGTCAGTGTCTAAACCCACCTAAAAATCCAAGCTTTAGCCATGTTCACAAGTTATTCACTGTCTAGCAAGAATCAGCCCCAAACCAGAATAGACTGAGAGCTTAGATCATATCAGTCTGAAGATAAGGAGGAGACTTGCCAAGCCAGATGCTGGCTTTCATTGCATGCCTCACAGGCAGCCCATAAGCCATCCATCCTTTCACAAGTCATGGTCAGGAAAAGTCAGTCTTCAAGATTTACCTACTAGAAGGTGCAGGCAGGAGCTGAGAGAGGGTGAGGGTCAGGCCACAGATGGCAGTGACCAGTGCTGGGCTGTTTCAGACAGTGCTGTCACTTCCAGTCCTCAGTCCAGTGGAGTTGGCTGGAAAGGCCAGTCAGACACAGTTCACTTTTGCTCCCATGCATCTTCTTGCTAGGACAGACACATCATCAACTCAGGTTGGATCTTCTTTCCTGCTCTTCTGACTAGGGAAGTTAACACAGTCATTATGCTCTTATTCACAAACTTACCTCTTCTTTAAAAACCCTTTCTGCTGCCTTCACTTCCAGGCTGAGGGAGCCCAACCAGCTCCAGGCCCTGGCTTAATTCATGGCATAGTTATCTCATCCCTCTGGCTCAGCTGATTGAGAATGAGATGGATTTGCACACAGGTATGCAATTTTGGACTAGTTTAAGTGATATCATGTAATAATGGTAATAATAATGATAATTATGATAATATCTTACACTATAGGTGGGAAAAATAAACCATTGTCTCAAAATGTACCTGACAAGCAGTACAATGCAGTGTTACCTACTCAAGAGGGAGAATAGAAGTTACTTCACTCATTTTCACCCCATCCTCTGAGTCTTTTCTAGCCTAGGGTTAAATCTGGGGGACCAACTAATCTGCATGAGAAATGTGGAATGAACGTCAGCTCAGGCTGATAGGAACTACAGGCTCCCACAGAGCCCATTCCAAACGACAGTGCTAGCAGATGGAAAGAGGTTACATAGATAGTGAGGTGTGTCAGTCTCAGCTAAGTACCTTTGCAATGGTTCCCACATCACTTAGCAGCTCGTTTAATATCTACCGATTAACCAGTAGGCTCCACAAGAGTTTCTCACAATCAGTAGAAATACCACAAAAGACCTAAAGGACCACAGTAGAAGGTAAACATAATGATGGACAGTAAGTATGTGTTCATGCCTCTCCTGAAAAATGTCCACAGCTCTTTGGCTTCCAAAGTATTGTCAATTGATTGCTAATAGTTTGGTTTGGTCCTTTCAGCATCATATTGTAGTCAGTTTTAGGAAAAGCAGCAGAAATCTTTATTATTTAGGTCCCGTTATAGGTATGATGGAACTTTGCAAAGCCACAATTTTTTTCACAGCCTGCACAAAATAATCAGTTCTCTCTCCCTGATTCTCAGAAAAAGACTTGATCATGGCAGTGATTGTACCGAGAGCTTGGACTTGAGTCTGTGAAGACTTTCATAAAATGTGAAAGTTTATAAATGTCTTATCTGGTATGCCAACTTACTTGGTCTTAAATTCAAATAGAGAAAGTGTGTTTTAAGATGCTTTTCACCTTTTTAGGTGTACCTGTGCCTGTTTACTGTTTTGCAAAGCTTGGCAGCTGGTAATGGATTTGCCAACCATGCAAGTTTTGAAAGTTTCTCTCTCTACTATCAAGATCAATGGTTTCCTCTCTTTCTAATTGCAAAACACTTTCTTTATCATGAAAATTTTAAATTTCCATAAATAGCCTTCCCAAAGGCTAAGTAAGTGCTAAACAAAACTAAAAGAAAAGTGAGAGGAAGTGCAGTGAAAATAAATAACTCAAATGCAAAGCCTGAATTTTTTCAGGAGGGGAACTTGGGAGGTGCTGAGCACCCTTGAGAGCTGCTTGCATGGAGAAAGGTCAGCATGGAGGTGCAAAAGCATCCTTCAGGGTCTCCTAAAACAGCCTGTTTTAGCCTTCCATCTCAGGCCAAAGTCCCAAGCTGATTCAATGCAGTATCAAGCCACAAAACTTCAGTCACAGAGATGGAGGAAGGAACAGTTGGCAGATGAAGGTAACAGATAACAAAAGTGTATCTTAGATGAGACTTCTAGTTACTTAAATGCTGTTGAATTAAATACTGCCTTTCCATAATTTAGCTCCTGAAAACCCAAAATATTATCCTGCATGTTATGACCCGGAGAGCCGATGCACGGTACGTCAGCAGTGATGTAATATTGACAGACAAATACAGCTATTGTATTCATAAATGTGCACTTTACAAAGCAAAGAGCATTGTAGCAAAATATACTTAATGCTAGCACGATAGACTGCAATGTAATCAGTGTCTTGGATGAATCGAGAACACAAACAAAAATAGATTAGCTAACAACTAAATTGTATTTATCTTGCTTGACAGGGCTAGCTCAATAATGAGTCATTTTCTGATCTAATATCGCTGCCATCTCCAGTATTGTGGGTAATTGTTACTGCTGAGAGAAAAAGTTCAAACAACCCGAAGGCTGAAGAGGCGAAGGAGTATTTGCATGTCTAAGGTAGGAGTCTGTCTGATCCCCATCAGATGCAATATACCAATTAGCAGCATACTTCCCTGAGCTGTGAAACCAGGGTCTCGGCCACCTGAGGTCGTTACATATCTAATGGGCTCTTGTGGAAGCCGAGTTATTTTTCCAGAAAGGATTGTAGCTGAGGGCCTGGCACTATCCTTCACACAAGCTCCCCACACCTGCCTCCCAACTAGCTAGCACCAGTATTGATAGTAATGTAACTACAGCAGCCCAATGCTCAGGACAGTACCCCAAGTATTTAGCCAGGGGCCTGGGTGGTTTTGCTGGACATGGAATGCTCCACGCTGCAGCCAGCAATATCCGAGCTGGCAAGCTCAGGCATGTCTCCAGAGCTGCTTTACTTTGGGGCCTGCAGCACTGACGTATCTATTTGTAGGTAATCAATGCAGATGAGTAGGTAACTCTATATCCAAGCATGCTTCTTCAAGGATTAAAAGCATTCTGCATTTATAATGGAGAGTAATTACCTTTCCTGAAAACAGTTGTCAACTTAATTTTAAAGAATAAAACTTCGAGCTGAGGTCAGTCGGGTTCCAGGTGGAAACGTGCTGTGGGAAGACAAATATTCAAAGCAAGAATGGGTATGAATGTGATTGGGCTTGATTTTGATCAAGTTTGCATTTGTTTAAAGGCCCGGCCCAAAGCCTGTGAAAGTCGTTTGACTGACAGAATAAATCAACTGAAGTCAATGGGATTACCCTACTGTCAGCCCAGTTATGGGTGAGATCAGAACCCAGATCGTTATCTTACTGTGGTTTTCCTTTTTGCATATGGAGAGGGAGGCAGTGTGAAGGGCCATTGATTGTTCTGTAAAACAGCCTTTCAGTTCAGTGGGAGTCTGCCTGCCTGGCAGGATATGGCCCATAAAGCTACTACCGGGAGGCTTGAAGGGTCATCCCTCTGGATGTGCACTGCATCTGGATGGTTTTGCTGCCAGAGGTAATCAGACAGTTAATGGCTTTTGCATGGAGAGCCAATGGTCTGTGTGCAATGTGAGAGCCAGGCATGAAAATACAAAATGAAAGAATAAGTTAAACCACCACATTCTTGGGGAAATGCTTATGGGTGATGGCTATCACCTACCACCTTGGTCTCTTGTTCTTTCATCACAATCAATTATTTATTTGTGTGTGTGTGTGTGTGTGTGTGTGTTGTTTGGGGGTTTTTTTGTGCACGATGATGATGCTTTCATGAAAAACAAGTCTATGGAAATACTGAGTACCAGTCAGTAAGAAGAAGTGAAGGATGCAAAACTGCAGTTTTCCCATGGCCTGCAAATGACTCCCTCCCTGGCTTAGGGCAGCCACAGGTATGCTGTTAATTTTAAGCCCTCTTGCCAGAAGGCTATAAAATGTCTTTTCATCTTATGTTACATAAGTATCCAACAAATAAGCAGACTGTTATTACAAAGGCAACCACATCGAAAAAAGGTTTCATTTATTCTGAAAACCTGCATTAAAGACTTCTGATGTCTCTATGTAACTTGTAGGTTGCTGAACACTGTTGGGAGGAAAATTTATTGAATTATTAAAAAGATAAAAAAATTAAGTTGGATGCAACACCAAACAGGGATGCTACTAGGAACCACATGATAAATCTTCAGGTCTAGTGGGAGGCGTCCCTGCCCATGCAGGGGGGTTGGATCTAGATGATCTGTAAGGTCCCTTCCAACCCAAACCATTTTATGATTCTATGATTAAACATTACAGTCATTTATTTTCCAAGGTGAGCTTGTATATCCTTTCAGCACACCCAACAACATTCTGGAAAGCAGTGCTAGTATTTAGCACTCTCTAATTAAACATTTTGGTGATCCTTCTGAACTGAACAGAAAATATCCATTTGTGTCAGGAGTGAGAAGTGTGAGGTTGCTAAGTACAACTTAAGATATGAAAACACAACCGAGTCCAAGGATGCTCAGGACTTAAGAGGAAGTGCTCAGCAGCCACAGGAAAGGTCTTCAAGATCCTTATGCTTCTTGTCATGAAAGAAGTAATTCTGCCTGGCTTCACTGGGTGCTGAGTCACTGCTTTGCACTTTGACATTATTTTCTCCTGGAAATTAAAATGGTTTTTTGGAACCAGTAAGATAAAGACATTGTGACAGTGAGATAAGGCATAGGAGGATGCCTCTGTGAAGGTGATTCAGCATATGCATTCAACATACTTTTTAGTAATTAAGGCATTCTTCCTCCAGTTGTTTAGTTGTATTACAACCTTCTGCATCTTCATAAATTGATAGCCACCAGGTATATTTAAAATATGTTCTAAGTCAGTTAACTTGCAAGCAGGAAGGCATCCTCACCTGCTCATTTCACAGGAAAAAAAAACAACCAGTGAAACAATAGAAATCACCATGTGTGTTGACATCCTGCTTGTGAACCAATATTGTCACAAGCAAGAGGCTTAGAAAGAGAAGACCAATCAATGAATATGAACTGACTTACATTAAGCTAAAATTAGGTCCAATATCCTGATGGACGTTATTACAATTAACTAAATAAATACACATTCTCAGTTAATTATTTTTGTAATACCATTGTGCCTCGAGGCCACATGTGAAACTGGGAGCCAACCATGCTAAGCACTGCAAATACATCCAGTTAAGATACAGCCCTGGTCTTGAACAGCTTGCTGTTCATGTAGACAAAAGAAACAAGGGACTGGAGGCAGAAATCATTCTTTATTATATCCATGTCACAGAAACAGACCCAGAGAAATTGAATTGTCTTGCCCAACACTGTATAAGAATTCTTTGGCAGGACTGAGAAGCAAATAGAGAACATCAGTATCCACAAGTCTGCCCACCCTTTCTCTAGTGCAAACTCCCTTTTTTTTACCAGAAGACTTCTCATGCACAGGACAGCTCTGGACTCTTGTTTCTTTAAATGTCATTCCTTCTTTTTGGAACACAGTACAGTACATAATAGGTAGAGCTTCTGGTTTCTCATGGCTGTTGATGAGCCTGTGTCCTGTCCATCTCACCAGTGTGAAACACACCACTACTCTGTATTACTGAATTTTGTTACACGAGCAAAAAATTCAAGGCCTTAAACACACAGACAGGAGCATCCACATTTCTGTAGACTGTTTCACTTAGTTTAAGAGCTCATCTGCATTCTTCCTCAAATCTAGAGCCAAGTTTTGCCTCCTTTGTGTATAATTGAAAATGAGCTATGTAGAGAAAACTTAAAATATCATTGCAAAAGGAGCAAATGTGTTTTGTAAACCCAGAAATAACCCATTCTTTTAGGTCAAAACAATGGACATTTATAGCCTTATCCCTTGGAAATAAAAAACTTACCTAGCAAAGACTTTGGCTGCAATACCTGTTACTTTTGTCACCACTAGCCTTTCCTGATTAGTTTCTTCTGCCTTATATACTTGCACCCACAGAATATAAATTCATCGAGACAGAAATTGTGCTGCTAGCTGACTCCTTTGATTTTCTGAAAAAAATATAAAAATACATGCAAAGAGTGTCCAGTGTATGGTGACTTTACTCTGGTTTTGAAAAGACACCTTGCAGTGGCATCTTCAAGTGTTATGGACCTAAACCAAACCTCCTTACTTTGACCTTTCTCTTTCTACTTTCTGTCAACCTTGATTCTTTCAAAATCAATGATAAAATGTTGCTAACTAACTTAATCTGGAATTCCATCTTCTAGACAAGCAGTGCAGTGATGTAGTGGATAGTTCCCATAGCTTGTTTCTCCCTTTCTCTGCAGAAAACAAATCTCAGAAGAAAGCTGAAAATCATGAGGTTTCGAAAGTAATATTCTGATGTTTTTACCAAACAACATCAAATCTGTGTTCCAGGCTTTGATAGATTCATTTTGTAGTCAATCAAGTATGCTTGTGGATTTGAGGAGGTTTGAAAATTTGGCTCAAAATAAATAGTCTGTTCTTGTAATCTTAAATATGGAGTTAATGATGCGGTAGTGAACATTTCCTTTTCCAGCAGTTTGGCTATAAAATACGACTTTATATGAGTCCTTGTGTCCATCTGGAACCCCAACAAGTCAATGTCTGTGCCATTTTCCTAGCTATAAAATTATTTTCTGCCTCTTTGCCAGGCTGAAAGTTCTAGGAAAGGCCTAATTGACAAATTACAGAACAGTGTATCAAACAATAATTTTCACAGATAGCCACACATCTGGGGAAAAAAAAACAAACGTGAATGTATAATTTGAATGCATGCTTATTTTCTAGTTCTGGAATATTTGTTTACCTGAAACTCTGCAGCTTTAAGAAACATACTGTGACAGGAAGAAAAATACTAGCAGCATAATAGATGTCCTGGACATCTCCCTTTTTCAAGTCTCCTGACTGAGATAATGGAAAAAAAAAAGAGTCCTCTGTGTTTGGTGAATGCAAGAACCAGGTTTTCAGGTGTGGAAAGGGCCTTTAGAAACGTGAGTGAAGTTTTGATCCCTGGCCCTCATGTCATCCATCTTGGAAAGCTTTCTGGTTTTATTATATTAAACAGGTCAGCAACAGTGAGATGGGAAACTAGATTTCAAACTAGACATTTCTACAGTGTGTCAGCAAAACATCACATGATTTCAAATGGAAATGTAATACTGGGCCTGAATCCCTTGCCATTGACCTAGCCTTTTGCCAGAGGGAGCCCCAGATAGCAGCACCTCCTGATGTACAGCAGTGAGCACGCAGCATGGAGCAGACCAGAGCTCTGGTTCCCAGGAGATCTTTTTGGCCCTTAGGCCTGGGTCCTGAGTGCAGGGTTGGGGTTAGGGGCATTCACTTTGCCTCTCCTGCCTTCCCCCAGCTCCCTCTGGAAGATGGCTCTCAGGTCCCAACACCTCCACCTGTCCCAGCTCCCCACCAGATATTTGAGGCTCAGACCTGGAGCACACAGCTGCCCCACAGTTCACTCATGACCACGATGTCCCTGAATCCAGGTTCCCACTGTAGAGAGAAGTCCTCAGCAATGAATGAAAAATATTTTCCATTTTCAGCTCTGTGTCAAATTAATGGAAATTTTGCGACTTGCTCAGACCAATATAGTTATGATTGTGTGTTTGCTGGTGTGAACAGGAACATGGCAGCTGCTTTTCTGTTTCCTGCATTTGAACACGATGAAAACACGATCTGTAATGCTGTTTGCTGACACTTTTTCTTCAGGAAAGTAATTCAGGAAGAACAACAAAGAATTCTTCGGCTAGGTTCCTTGCAGGAAAGGTTGTGGTTGTCTTGCCAGCTCTCAAAATTAAAACTATGTTCCAGTCAAACGTGCCTATTCAGACTGACATCAAAGAGAAAAATGTGAGCAGGTCAAGGAGTTTAATTTCCATGGCACTTGCATTTGTGATTCACATGTAGGGCGCAGTAATGACTTACATGCCCATTGGCAATAATGTAATAGAGGGCTAGTGTGAATAAAAAGAGAAATGAATTGGAGGTAACAGTAATGGGCCAAATCCTGTGTTCAGTTGGATGCGCGGGGCTCATTGAAGTTGGGCAGTGTCACACAGAGCATGATCTGGTGGTCTTGCTCACAGCAGCATTTTCATGAATACGTACCTTGTGGAGCTCCCTCCCAGTCGCTGGTAGCTCGGGTTGGGGTTTCAGAAACGAGCAGCCGTGCTGCTGACTGGGGATATCAGTCCAAGATGCTCACAGGGGCCTGGTGCCAGAGGGCTCATTTTCACTGTCTAGAGATCAGGTCCTTTTAATATATCTCAGGCTGAATATTATTATTAATATTATCTAGTGATAACTCCTGAAAATCTGGGTCTCAGGGCACGTTTCCTGAATCATTTGAGGTGTGTTTTCATACCAGCTTTTTAACTTCTCAAAATCTCTAGTTAAGGTGAAGGACTGTATCTTGAGGTATGAAAGCAGGAGGTATGTAAACTTTTTAACAGTGTCTGTATATTCTACTACACCTTATTTGCTTTTCTCATGGGACAATCCAACTAGGCATTACAGACTGTTGATAAATAGATTTTCAGCTCATTTAATTTAACCATTACTGCATTTCCATATCAAAGATTTTACACTTGGCATGCCCGAGCTTATTTTATTTGTAATCTTTTCTCAAATGAGAAGTTTGGAATGTTTTTTCATTATGTGTTTCATTTGAAATGTACTGCCTTCATGTTATTTTTTAAGATCAGATCTTATTCGCTACCCCAAGTCATTCTACAACTCATTGGCTGTTATTTATTCTGGCCTGCCAATCTAACACAATTTCTATGTTGAAACTTGTTGCTATTTTTTTTCCAAGGATACACCATATGATGTTAAGCATGTGCTGTATATCAAAGTGCAAATATAAACTAGTTGATAGTCTCTAGTCACACCCTGGATAGGTGTGGCAGTTGGGAATTTTTCACTTTCTGGCTGGAGATCAGAATGTGCTTAACATGGCTCCACATACAGGATCTGGGTTGGGAGAGAACTGGTTGGGGTTTTTTTGGTTTTGGTTGTGTTGTGTTTTTTTTTCATGCATGTTGTTTGAAGGGTTAGGAGCTAAATAGTTGTATTGTTTCCAGAAACGGATTTTTACTTGTTTGGCTATATTTAGAGCTGCAATTGGGAGATTTGAGGGTATGATAATCCACTGCCTTACTGTCTTCTTTCTCTCTTTATCACTTTGTGGATAAGAGGATGGACGAGCTTAACTCTAATGTCAGCCTAAGGCATGGTGCAGAGCTGCACTACTCCAAGAGAAACTCCAAGGAGGAAGTATGACTCAGAGAGCTGCAATTCCTTCCACGGTTCCTCCTTGTTCCAGCCAGGGAAATAAGTTACTTTGGTATTTGTGCTGCTAGACTGAAGCTTACTTCTCCCTTTGTGCTTACTAGCCTCAGCTTGCAGAATAGAAAGAGGAGGGATAAGGGTCTGTGCCAGAAACTAGGTGTCATTAACCTGGGAAAGGGCTTTTTGCTGCTTTTGACACCTTGATTGCCCAAGTGAGGCAGGGACCACTCTAACCCCATGTGGGATTTCACTGTAACCACTCACCTCAGCCACCTGCTTATACTGCCTTGCCAGTCCTTTTGCAAAGGTATACATGGCTGCCTGTCTTGTCAGGCATCTTTTATGTTAATACCAAGAGCAATGCATAAACTATTGGATAGCTTTATACTGTTTTTTCTACACAGATTGTTGCATCATGCTGATTTTCTTGCTTAACTTTCATAGTCTTTCATTCAATAAGATGTAGTCACTATCAGGCTAATGTACAGCTCACCAGACACTTCTGAGTTGCCTCTCAGACAATCAATTTCTCACTGAATTTGATTTTCCATAGTTTTTATTACACTCAGAGACTGGCAAAGGATTTGCAGGCAATAGTTCTCCTGCCAAAACAGAAACACTAATAAGGGTATTCATAGTGAAATGTTCAAAATCAGTTTTTCTTCACTGGTGGTGCAACTGCAAGGCCTAGAACACCAACTGACATATTATCTGTTTGCAAATGATGCACGTGAATATTCACCTGCCTGACAGACATTCTGCTCAATGTCAACACACCTTGGGGAAAAAATACAAAATTCACACTTTTTTCTAATATGCTTTTCCATGTGTGGCCAGTAGAGCAGAAATACTGTACTACAATACAGAGAGATCTTCAATTGAGCATTATTTTAAAATAATTTATAAAATGATAGCAAAATATTGTGTTGACTGAGACAGTGTCTAATGAGAGCACATACTAAATACTTCTGGGATGCACTGGCCTGAAAGATAAAAGGGGTCAGGAAAACAAGAAAGGAATTCATCCATATGCACATCAGCTAGGTGATCCAGGTAGGAACAAAACCTCAGTACTTGTTACTATGCCCTCTAGGATTATCAGGCAGATGTTTTCAGGAAGTACCTCACCATTAAAAAAACCCAACAAAACCAGGAGTAGGAATCGACTTCAGAAAACAGATCTGGCCCTCATATGGTGTTCAGCAGCACAGATATATATATGCACTCACATATCTGCTCTTGCACTTCCTGCCTGAGTTATATTGGTTTCAGAAATAGCCCATGAAAGAAGATTCAGGCTATTGGACCAACTTCTGCTTTCAGTAAAGTGGACTGAACACAGAGCTGAATTTATACCTCCATGTGTGGTTTTGTGTATAAAGCTCATCCTTATACTGTGGACTTTGAGTGGCATCAGTACTAATTCACCTGGGTACCTGACAGACCTAAAGAGAGATAGAGCAAGAGAAACACTCTTCATGTGAGCTGGTCTTTATTCCTACACTGGGAATGTCGATGTAAAGGAAGCATGCAGTTCAAACGTGCAAAAGTTGCTTTTATTTTGCATTAATTTATTGAAGTATTTTAAATAGGCTTAGCTAAAATAATCAATTGAGCCTTTTTGACAGCATTGTAAGAAAGCCTTACGTGTCTAATTCTTAAATATCATCAGACAGCAGGCTAATTGTGTCCCAGTGCACATTGTTGCCCCAGGTAGCAGATAACTTCCTGTGTTGAAACGATGACTTGGGAGCGATATACTTGTAGACAAGGAAATATCATCTTCCAGTCCTGCTGTGTCTTAAAGTAATCTATGAGAACTCTCTTTAGCTGAATGCCTGTGCTTAGCCAAGGTATTAAACACATTCAGGATGTATTAAACTCAGACACCTTCTAAGTTACTGGACGGTTTTGAGTTCACATAGCTCACTAATTTAGTCAGGTATGTAGTGCTAACAATAACTGAATATGCTGAACTGCCAGGAGTGTAGGTATGTAACAACTGTGCTTAGTTACATTTAACTATACAGATATGAAACGGGCACCTTTGCCACTTTCTGTAGTTACTGTCCTGTTCCCAATGCTTGATAATGTGGAACACCCCTTTTGAAATGGGAGAATACTTTGAAACAGCAAACATTTACATGTCATGCTTTGGCAGTTCTGAACACGTAATCAAAAATTTGGCAAAAGAACCTTTAGTGGATCAAATCATGTAGCCTTTTGAATAGAAGTAAATTCAAATTAATTCAATGAAGGAAAATATTATCTGTATTTTGTATAGCCTTTCTTTTTCTTTTCTTCATATTCCCCTTTTTCTTCCTCATCCTCTTTTTAACCTTTTCCACCTTCCAATGCTATGCATAGAAGACAGAAGAAGCGAAGTGAAAGCATGCGTGAGAAACAGAGGATAGTTTGGGCAGGATAAAAACAGGCCATTGCTGGAAGTGCAGAAGATGGTAAAATGCCAATAATCCATGTTGATATCTGACATGACTAACAGAGGAAGGGTTCATTCTTTGTAGTATTTCAGCTCCCGAGTGCCCCTTGCCTTCTACATTGTATATTATAGCCTGAATAAAATGCGGCTACAAAAGGAAAAAGGTAACACTGATCCTACTTTAAACAGGATTTAATACTGAGCTCATCACTGCAGCATCTGAGAGCAAGATATACTATTGCTGTTGCAGCACAAAGTTCATGGAATATCAAATGTTGATAATCTGTGCTCAGAGCCTGTAAATGTATGTACAAATGGATCAGATCCGCAGCTGGCATCTGTCTGGCTCCAGATCTGGTCCAGTAAGTTTCTAAAGAGTAGTTCACGACAGACCATTGAAAACTTCCAAAGAAAGTCCCAGGGCACATGACAGAAATGGCCAAGTGGGACAGCACAGTAGAAGAAAGAAATCCTGTGGGTTCATTTCTTTAAAGCATAGAAGTCATTAATCATTTCTATTCCTTTCCATTTGAAACAGCTGCCTGCCTGCATTTGCTAAGTAACTGCTTTCCTAACCACACAGAAACTAAGCTGTGGGCCCCAGAATGCTCATGCTTCCAGATATTAATAAACAATTTCCCTCTTTCACTGTGTCAATGAGAGCACGTTAACATTCTTAGCATCTGGTTTTGGTAGTGAAATAAAACACTAATGTTTCCACACTTTATGAATTCCTTCCAAAAATCTTTCTTACTGCTTATCTTCTCAACTGAGGCTTCAGAAGTTCAAAAGCTTGACTTGAAAGATCTCAGTGGCCTTCTACCTGTCACCTGTGATGTAGGATGTTGCTCTTTATCGAGTTAGAAAATAATCTCTCCCATCCTGCTTATTTGCTCATTTTCTTGTGAAACTGAGTGACATTTTCCACTTAAGCTCCTTACTTCAGAAACTACGCTGTCATCTGTGCGGGCTCTTGCAATTACTGAAATGCCAGCCAGCAGGTGGAGACGCATGAAAGCAATCTCAGTTCACAGACAGGCTGCTTTGACATTTCATTCCCATAGCCCTGGCCAAGCGCTTCAGTGAGGCCAGAGCCAGAAAATATAGCTATTGGTTTCATGGAAAAGTTCAGAATTAAAATCTTGGCTTGCTGACAAACATTTGACAGAGCAGCTTCTACTGTACGGCTGCTCTGCACAAAGCCACGCTGAAGAGCCATCCAGTCAGTACCTTTCATGTATCAGGGAATCGTGGAGGGAGGAGAGGGAGGAGAGGGAGGAGAGGGAGGAGAGGGAGGAGAGGGAGGGGAGCTCGCTGCTGACTCCAGCCTGACCTTGATTCATTCAGTTTGTTCAACAGTTTAGGGCTGCCTGTCAGCGTCAGCTGTGCTGAGTGATGCAAGGAGCCACACACGCTCCCCTTGATGCACATTCACTTTTGGCCTGGTGCTGTGCAGCCGTGGGGCTCTGATGGCTCAATAGCATACTGCACCCAGATGCATTTCCACCTATTTGCCATAAAAGTGCAGCTTGAGATGGTATGAAAACAGCTTTGCTTCCTCTGTTCCTTTCATAACTCCTCCCACCCAGTGTTTCCTCTTTCAGAGTGGAAACACCATTGTAATGGCTATTTCTGAAATATCCCTGCCAAGATCAGGAAGTGCGGAGGAATGCATAAGTATGAGGAGGGGAAAAAGTAGTTTGCAAGTTATTTTGAGAGTGGGGAAGTTGTTTACATGAGTTTGGGAGAAAAGCTGAGGATAATTCTGTGTTGTTTTCGAACCAGCCGTTAAGTTTCTAGCTCTAGTTGCTCTGCTGTATAGAAACTGCAGTGCTGGGTCTGCAGAATGTGAACCAATTGTCTTCAGTGGAAAAATGCTGTGCTAAAGTACAGTGGGCCTGCAACCTCTTCCCTTTCCCCTTCCCAAAAATCATGGCTGAGACTATGAAAGACAAATTTTAACCAAGAACAGTGACAGCATACCTCAGCATGTACATGGAGATATGGAAAGAGGGAAGGAGATCGTGTAAAATTAGTAGAGCTTTCAGAATCTCCAAAAATTATCTGCCAACGTTTTGAGAGGTTTCAGTGTCTGAATACATGATGTGCTGGCAAATTAGATTCATTGTGGAGATACCAGAAAATGTGGTGTCTTGTTTCGCAGCGCCAGACCCCTCAACATTTAGGAAATTGTGGTGAGTTTGGATGAACTATTGGAATTTATTATTCTTCCTTTAAATGCAAAATGTTCTTCAAACGTTGCAAATTCAATTTCAGTGCTTCTAAGTAAATATATTTTGCAGCTTTTCCATCCTCTTGGATTTTCTTCCTCCCCCTCTACTACCTCACCCCTTGCACTCTTCTCTTCTCTTTGGAGAGCAGAGTTTAACATGCCATTCAGGAGATAGCCTGCATGCAAAGTCCCTCAAACATAAACACACTTAAAGAACAGATTCATCAGAGTGTTTTTCCAAATGTGGAAACCACATTCCATCTGCACCCTTATCCAATGGTCATTAGCTTAGTTGTTGAATGGACATTCCTGAAAATGAAGATTATGAAAACATACATACTGCTCAACAGTGATTCATCAGCTTCCAAGCTCTCTCTGCTCAAGAGCAGTTGAGCTCAAAGTGATTCAGGCTGGGGACTTTGGGAATGCTGTGCAGGAATTTGCTACATTGAGCCTGCAAAGCTGTCTTCAGATGACTTCTGGTGATTAGGAAGCCCGACGTTCATTTGCCTCAGGTATTTTTCCTCATTTGTTGTCCTTTTAAAAGTTTGGTATATCTTAACTTAGACATAATTATGAGATTATTTTTTTTTTGAGACCATGGCCCTGATTTTCCACTCAGGTTTACAGCAGGGTAACATGCAGGACTTCTGTGCTGTCACCCCACCAGAAGAAGCAGAGCCCAAGTGAGCATGCTTGTCATTAGTTGACAATGGTCACACACTGCCTGGTGACCAGGCAAGTTATCACCATCATTCCTTGACCTGTTTTTTAGCTTGTAAATGGCTGGGTCTAAATTCCCAGCCACAGACTGAAGATACTGTTTATTGATCTATTGTATAGGATTGCCTTGAAAGAGTTAGCATTTCTCTTAGATGACTCAGAGATTGTTCTGGAGAGAAAAAAAAACTTGGATTGCATAGGAAACTACCAAAGATACTTGGAATAAAGGGCAGCTTACTGTTTAGGGCAATGCAGTAAGGGTGCAGAAGGAGAATTGAATTAATTGAATTCAAGTGCTGAATTATGTGGACTTGCTTTGTGTGTTCTTGGTAAGTTGCCTAATCTACGTGGTGATTCAGTTCCCTGTTTATAATATAGGGACAACACTTGACAGCCTTGTTAATAAAAAAAATCCATGAATGAATATGGACTGTGGGCATGATGGTGATGACAGCTTATTCAGAACTTACACAGTTTATCCCTCCCGGCCAGACCTTGCTGTTGGATATCCAGCCCTAAACAATATTCTGTTGCAGATCTCTTAAAATGTTGGTCTCTGAGGCACCTATTCAAGCTGGAATTAGGTCCTCATTGGGTTGTGACACAAGACAATGAAATTAAACTAAGGCCATAATCCCAGTGTACAATTTCAGGGCAAAACACCAAAATAGTTGTCCCAGGACTAAGAAGGTCTCTAAAATAGGTCTCTAACAGAGCTGTGTTTGTACCAATCAAACATATTAATGAAGTAATAAAGTCTTTTTGAAGTATTACTTTGGAAGACATTTTGGAAGCACCAACTTGGCTGTACAAATACAGTTCACCTGCAGGTTGTGAATCCTTGACATCTACTTCCACAGAGTATCAAGTAGGTGCTGTTTATTGCAGCTGCATGAAATGTCTTTCAATCTGAGGCACAACTGGATGTATTTTCAGCTCCCTCTATTCCATCATTAGCTCTGTGGGTCACATGAGTGCATCTTGTACCTGTATATCAATTACAACATTTGGTTTTTGTTATAAACTTCTCTTCCCGCAAGTACGTGGTGGTATTGTGTAGAATGCACATTCCCATAATCATTTCATATGTTTTCAGTCTTAAAAATAAAGTTTATATAATGAAAATACAATATAATTATACACATGGGAGTTCTGGTTTGGAAGAGGTTCAGCAGAATTCTTTGATAAAACAAGTCCCCAGCCACAAAAGCTACACACAGCGATTTGACAGTCAAACATATATAATCACTTACGCTAAATTAAAGGCAGTGTCACCACGTTAAAAGCAGCACATTGAAATCCCTTATGTCACTCTTGGCCCACAAGTGACAAATACTGTAAATCTAACCAAATGCATCCTGGAATAAACTTCGAGTAACTTTTTAAAAAGGTGTTTGGGGTGGTGAGTTATATAAGGAAACGGGAGTGCAAGGGATACATTTATCTAGGGTTAGTTTATGATACTAATTGAGCTCTCTTCTACAATCAGCAGCCTGGTCCTTTTTTGCTCTTCACCGATTTCTAGTACCCAAAAGTGTACAGCATGAGGGTTGTCAGAGCAAAAAAATAATCCAGAATCATCTCCTTAGGCAGAGCAGGGGTGTTAATCTCTGTCAAGTAAAACACCTCATTGTTTAGGTGGGATTTTCTGTTCACTGTTCCTGCTAATATCTCTTCCCTGAATACATGAACCCTTTTTCACTCCACCAAAACTGCCCCTTTGTGTAGAAAGTCCATGGACAAGATCCTCCATGGATACAAAATTTTGTAGCTCCACTGAGAGCAGCAGGATGATGCTGATTTACACCAGATACGGATCTGTTTCACAGCATGTTTCAGTCTGAATTCACAAAGCATGGAGTAATGTGAAACAAGGAAGTGACTTTTGTGAAAAGCATTTTGGAAAGGAAAACCAAAAATGATGGATGTACCACTGGGGCAGAGGGAGTGGAGCCCGCCTCAAAGAAGACCTTGTAGAGCTGCCAACCTTCCCACAAAATGTGCTGCTGCACTCAGAGAGGAGGGGGAGGTTTCCCCAGGACAAATGCAGCCACACCAAGCACCCTAATAATTACTTTGTAGATATTTTTATGTTTCGTCACATCAAAACCAGACAGAACTTCCCAAACATTTGAATTCGACCCATCACTGATTAATGGAAGGAGGAGAAGGATAATGGGTGGGAAGAATAGTCATTGTGAACTGCCATAACACTGGGCAGTAAGCCATGCTATTCAACAAATGAGACAATACATTAAAAAATAAAACTTTGTTTTCAGGGGCCTTCTATATATATCAAGAACTTGATTCACAGACCACTGAAGCTAATGGGAATCTGTCCTTTAACCAGCTACTGGTCCAGCTATTACAGAAGAGTTAACACAGCTTCCTGCTTACTCAGCATCTCAAGATTAGAAAACTGCAAGGTTGGATACAACATCAACTACCACAACTAAAGACTCAGAACACACCATCATTTTGCCCACCTGTAGGTACTGTATTTTACCATGGAAGCTGCTACCATGAACCAATATATGGAGAAAGATTTAACAAAAGCCAGCAAATGTACAAGAAAGAATAGTTAATAATTTATGTTCCACCTGACATTTAAAGCTCTGCAAACAGTATTATTTGGGGGAAAAAAATCTGATTTTCAAATATTGCATACCTTTTTATAGCTCCTTTCTGTTTCTTTCCCTCTGGAAGCAATTAGCTCAATCATATTATAATTCTTACATCTTCAGCTATGCAACTGACCATATTACCATTCCAGTTAAATAAGCAGCAGAGCCTCTAGGCCTTTGTGAGGAGGGGGATTGTTCATTTCAGTAGGAGTTTGGGGTGGGGATAGCAAATCATCCTCTTCCTGATCCAGATGTGCTAGTGGAAGAGGTGATCCTCCTCCATTTGCATTACTTTGCTGGAGGTCCTGCCTCCACCAATCTGCTGATGGAGAAGGCAGTATGAGAATTTCCATATTTGTGGGACAACTTAGCTATGCTAAGTTAAATTCTCAATCTAATTGTCTATCAGGGGAATGAATTTCTCCTGAGGCCCATAATAAATTCTACCAAAGTTAACTCATCAAAAAAGACTGAACAGTGAGGATGATACCTAGGACAACTTGCTTCTTTCACAGGTAAAGCAGTGTGGCAGTCACCCAAGCTGTGCTTGGAAAGTCATAGAATAGTAAGCAATATGGGAGCTCTCAAAAAATGCAGCAGATGTGGGACCATTAGAAGATGCAGACACAATTTACCTGGGTGCTGCCACTGAATTCAGGCTGGCTTTGAATTAGTCTAGCTGGTTTTGCCCAAAGCACATCAGGAAGCCCTCACATACAATGCTCTGTCAACAGGTCACTCGAAGGAGTAACATTAGAGATGGGTGGCAAACAACCTAGAGGGATCCAGAAGAAGACCTCTGTCGGCAGCCTTAGTGTTAGTCACCAGTGAAACAGAAAACAGTTCCTCTTTCTCTCTTAAAGGTATTTCCTCTGGGATGATTTTTGACCTAACATTTTTAACCATGCAAGACACACCAGAGTGACAAGCTCTGGGTCAGATTCCTCCCTTAAAGCCATCAGAAGGGAGTACAGAGAAAGTCACTTCTACAGTACCATACCAGGTGAAAGCTGGTGGAATTGCTGCATACTCAGAATCTGGGGTGGCTAGGTGTAGTCAGCAAAACTCTATCAAACTTAAAGGGTACATGAAACTCAACAGGTTTCCAAATAAGCTTAACCACATGAGATTGCAGCTCCATTATGCCAAGGGCTTCCCTGATACAGCTGAAATGTGTCCCACAGTACTTGCTCTCTGCCTTTGGGAATTTGAAACAGCAGCTATACAGATTCCACCAAGTCTGCAGATATACTTCTATTTTCATTACCTGATCACTTTTTTTCCTCATATGTCTGGGAGTAATTAATAGAAAATCAGTATTTAGTGTCATTAAGGATCAGGGCTAAAAACTCTTCTGGAGCAGAGTTTTGTTGACGATTCAGTCACAATTCAACTGGAACAATAATATTCAGTTGTTTCTACAGTACAGGAAATGCTTGGATCACTTTTTCCCTTCCTCTTATATATAAATGCCAGCATATTTAATATCCTGGACACTTCTACCTGGTAATGTTGACAGAAAGTGACACTGCTGACAATAGTTGACACAGGAAAGTCAAATGGTAGAAGTAAATCAAGGTGGCATAAAAGTTACTGTAGATATTTTCATTTCTTCGGTGGCAATATATGCTGGTAAAGAAAAGAATTCTGATCATTGTACTTAATACAAGTATCACAAGGATTATGTCTTTTTTCCAACCCAGAAATGTCAGGTTCAGCAGTTTCACTGCAGAAAACAGGAATGGTTCACATCTTGTTCAGTTTTCACTTAGGTTTACCTGAAACATCAGAGGTGTGGATGGTGTCACTTTTTACTCTTCATGGCTGGGAAGAATTTTTCTTTTAATCTGAGTTTTCTAGTTTTTTTAAAATTTTTTTTTTACTCACTTTCTTATTGGAGAAGAAATGTTTTGACCTTGTTTGAAGCCTAGCTCCTCATCCAAAAACCAGTGCATAGGCACTCACTATGTCCACTTGACTCTGTCTTTCACTCAAGATCTTAGCATGTACTGACGTTTAAATACAAATATTTGCCTATATTGGGGTGCTTTCCAAAGCAGACTTCTTAATTATTCATGTTAAAAGTATAAAAAAAGTAAGGAAAGGCACAGATAATACCTAGGAAAGGCAAAACAGCCTGGCTCCCTGTTGACTTTGCCTGGGTCAAGGGGAAAAGGTGAGGCCCTGGCTTCTGCTTACAGTTTTTTCTTTCATCTTATTGATAGCAGGAAATGAGTCCAGCTCTCCAAGACCTTCTGTCCAAGTTCCTCCCTTTGCTTCCCTCCCTTCCTAAGACGAGTTCCTTTCCTCTTTTATCCTTGTACAGCCCTCTTTAGCTTTCCATTTTGAAAAGGCTCGGGCTGACTCTGTGCAGAGGTAATGGCTAGTTGAAGGAAGAGTGAAATGTTCATTTTAAAAAACATTTTGGCTACCAGTAGGAAAAAGGGTTCTAGTTAGAGTGCAGGAAAGAAAGCATTCTCATTCTTCCTGGTTTTTGTGAAGTCCCTGAACCAAATGCTTTGAAATTTGTGCTCCTAAAGAGGTGCCTACGTCTCTATTTCAAGAAATTGCCTGTATGGGAATGGTTGCTGCTGGTTAACTTCCTTGGAAATGGAGTCAACTGGAGTTTCATGATTGTCTTTTATAGGGGTTCATAATAGTAAATAGTGATCAGGTTTCCACACAGGAAGAAATCTTCAAGGCCTTAGCAAGAATGTGGCTGAATACCTAGTGAAAAAGAAAGGGCCTTCAAAAGCAATATAGTTCCACTGTGGTGCTCCAGCAAGATCTGTGAAACATTCCATGGTCCTGGGAAATATATAAGGCCGTGGAACGTCTAATCACTTGCAAAGGTGAGGTGAGCTGCTAAGTCTGAGTAACCACACACATGTCCATTGCCTACTCAGCCAAGCTGAACTTCAGTCTTCAGCCATCTCCATCTGCTCTGTCGATTTCTTTTGACTTATCTTTTTTTTAAAGGCACCAATTATGCACAAATCCAATGAGTCTGTTTCTTTAGGTCCATTAATTATTACATTGCATTTACATTTTCTGTTTACTTTTTCCCTTCTCTATGGGAGCTATTGAAGGTCTGATGATTCAGAATGCTCTGGGAACACTATGTGGCTTTCCTTCTTGTTTGCCCATTGTAACGGAGCTCATTTTTCAGTGGAGGTTTCCCATTATTTCCAGGAAAAATGTGGTCAAACCCATGTACTCCCAAACCTTTTGATCTCCTGAATCCTCTTCATATCCCAGATAAAAAAGTCAGTGATTAAGACAGAGTTCCTAAAAGGACACATAGTCAGGCTTCCCTTTGACCAAAATGGTTTCCCAGTGAATCAAACCTTTCTCAGCTCAGGGGGGGCTCGACAATAGACCCTGAAAAGATGGATAGAGCAATTGTCCTGCTTAGTGATCCACGAAAGGAAAGGGGTCCTTCGTGAAGGGAGACCTACACTAAGTCTGACCTGACACTGCAGGAGTAAGACAATAAAAGGTCAAGGAGACTAACGAGAGGAAAAATGCAGACAATAGGTGCCACAGCTAGCACACAGCTCCTGCCACGCAGACTATGGGGCAGCAACGTTAACTGCCTCAGACATGTGAAGGGCAAGTGAAGCGGAAAGAACTTGAAGTTTCCTTCTTAAGAATTGTGGCCCAGCATCTTCAGGATTTACCCAGGCCTCACAGAGAGGTCAAAGTGATGCAGCTAGACCTGAGGTGAAGGGAAAAAGAAAAAAGAAAGATTGAGGAGGAGAAAAATATAGATGTGTTTTGAGACCGACCGAAAAGGGCAACAAGGTGACAGTTGGGATCTGCAGCAAATTCCCAAGGCATTTTTGTGGAAGGAAGCAGAGAAAGCTTTTCCCTAATCTGTTTTTAAAAAAGCCAAAACTTGATTTTGAGGTATGTGAAAACTTGCCACTGGCATATTCTTCTTTTGTGCGAACAAAACGATTCTTCGTTTACACTATCTGGGACTCAACTGAATTTCCTCCAAGCGCCCAGCAATTGTTCCTTTCTGTGTGTGAAAGAATCCTGGTCCTTGTGATCCCGGCTGGAGACAAAAGGAGGAATCTCTGTGGCTTCTGCATGCATCCCTGTCGTCAATGGCATCTCCATTATCACTTCTTTGTCGCTGGCCTTGCCCTCGTTAAACGGAACAGCCCTTTCCTACTTAGGTCAGACAAGTACTCTGAATGTTACTTTTGCATGTGTACACCAACACACCACTCTTTAGTTAACAGCTGACATTGACAAGGCCTCATCAGAAGAAAATCTCCCTTGGTTGTGTCTGTCATAGAAACAGCTGAATGCTATTTCCATTTCTAAGCCAGATTTTTCATCTTTTCAATGACCCCATATTTGGTAGCAGACATCATGAGCACTGAGGTTTATCAAAGTACCAGTTCTGGGATCGGAACTGGCAGGTGGAATAAGCATCTTCTCATCTGTAAAAGCAAAACAAGAACAGCCCCTTAAAATTCAGTAGGTTCAGGTGAGACAATTTGCTTTGCTTCGGAACCTTGCATAAAAATAACACTTTCCCAACCCTGCTAGAATAGTGTAGAGAGAAGGAATTGGGACAGTAGTATTGGACAGAGGGCTGCCTGTGGAAATTAGGTAGTGCACCTGGATTTTATTCCCAGGTCAATTGCTGGCTTGCTGTGTGATCCCAGGCAAAACCCTAGAGCTCCCTCTGCCTCAGCTTCCCTGTCTGGAAATTAAATCCAGGTTCTTAAGGAACTTTTTGGATCGTGGGTTTGATTACGATTTTCACCTATTTATTTTATGAGATGTCTATCAAAGGGAGAGAAAATTTAAGGAGCACGTTGGTTGAGGACCAGTGTGAATTTCTGCTAGCTTTAGACAATTAATGAAAATTACAATTTAAGAGTAAAGTACTTTTCCTTATTCTGAGATGATGACTGAATCAAAACCAAATTAATTTAAAAGCCATCTCAATTGGAAACTATTAGGTAACTTATTTGGAGAGTAGAGAAGGGGGTAGACAATATTCCTTATGCAATCACTGAGCCTTCTGCAGATGAAATGATCTCTTTGCATTCCAGTGATGACCCCAGACACTGATGAAAGCTGTGTTTCTCATCTGACCTCTTGTTTTAAGTTTCCACCTGTGTAACTCTGCATTATTAGTATTATGCACTGTACAGAGCCTGTAGATGAGCACAACACTTAGAGAAAAAATGGAAGATGGACCTCTCCTTCAAGGAACTAGCAGTTAACAGGATTTTATTCCCAGAGTTATCTCAGTTAATGCTGGAAGAAATTCTTCTCAAGATCAACTTGTGAAGTAGCAAATGATTTTAAAGCCTGTAGAGTTACCAAAGCACAAGCAGAGAGAGAAGTAGGTATTTCTGCTGTGCTGAAGCAGAGAATTTGTATGAAAAAAGAGAAAAGACTGCAGTGCCTGGATTTGCTGAACATCTGGTTTTGACCAAGCCCCTCTGATCTGTAAGCTCCATCAGGGATTCAGGTTAGAGTGGAACACAGACAATTAAATGCTTGCTCAAAATGCAGTATCTAAAGCATGATTTGAAACCCAGGCAGACACCTCACTAGCAGGCACTGGGTGTTAGACTAGTTCCTTCAGCACTTTGATCCAAAGCCAGTGAGCATTGCAGTTCTGAATTTACCAGCTCTATTTGACAGGAGTCAGCAGCCACACATCCCAAGACAGAAAAAGCAGCAGACTATTTGCTTTGGCTCTGGGAACATATCACTGAATGTCTCCAGCAGTTTGTGGACTAGGATGGAGAAGGTAATGACCACTAATAGGGATCTAGCCTCAAGTGTTGAGATCCACATACCTTATTGTCATGAATTAAAAACACTGGGTATGTGTCTACACTAACACTGTAGCACAGACCTGGAGTTTCTGAAGTGAGTCTCCCTGTGGTTCCCCTTGCTGTGTTCTGGTTCACATTGCAGAGTTCCTGGACTCAGTTCCTCTTAGATTCATCCAAACCATGAGGTCCATTTCAGCTCCAGGAACTCCATACTAACTTACATGCGGTCGGTGGGACTCACCTTCTTCTGGTGCAGAGTAAAACCCCTACGGTGCTGGAAGCGCAGACATTGTGACCTCAGCTCCAACAAAATTTTGCTGGACAAATCTGCTCCTCTCAGGAGTCAGCAGTTAGTGGTGGTGACATTTTTCTACAGCACTGCAGTGACCAGCGATTGCAGGGGAACACCATGGATCTGACCTGAGGATTGATTCCCTCCACCCTGTTGTGTTGCAGATCATTTTCCATCGAGCAGAACTGTTTCATCTGGCGTGCTCTTGGTTGCTCAGAACTAGGGCCACGGCCCAGATTTTCTTAACTGCCCCACATACTACAAATGTGATTCATCCATCTAAACGTAAGGTAGGTGTATGCCTGAAACCAAATGAATCATGTTGTAGAAGTGTCTGGTTTTTTCCATTGACTGTAGCTCAGATATAAAGAAGACCAGCTGAAGTGTGGTGGAACTACTCCCATGGCACATGCCTGTTATCTCAATGTTTCAGGTTATGTCTAATGGGTTTAATAAACACTTCACAAGACCTGGAAGGGAATAGTTTCTCTTTTAATCATTCTGTTGGCCAGAGTTGTACAGTCAGTGTGTTTTTGTCTTGCAGTCATTGATTTAAAAAAGATAAAGGAAGTCACACAGGTGCAATTCACATAGAAAACCAGTAAATCTGGGTTCCTTCTCTGTAGCTGATAAGGACCCCTGCGAAGGTCCCTTCTGATGATCATAGATTTTTAATTGAGCTTAATTAGCCATTGAAATAATTTCCCGAAGTTTATAGCGTATTTTCCCCTCACTGGAACATTTGAAATCAAGATGGTATCTTTTTTTTCCCAAAGGATATGCTCCAATTCAAACAGGGATTGAATTCCAGGGAACTCAGGAGGTGTTCGTTTTTAATTCTGATTTCCAAATCCTCCCAAAGAATATCCCGTGTGAAAGAAGAGCTCATAAAATTGTTTTGCAGAGGTAAAGAGATAAAAGCTTTAAGAGATTTTCAAAAGCTTTGCTGCGTTTCTCATGAGGAAAGATTATTTTTTTTTAAAAATCAAAATAAAAATTTACTACATGAGGCCCAAGATGTAACATTTTATCCCAGCTGGATCTGAGGATACTGAACATTTTGCTGACATGAAGTCATAAATTTGAGCCAGATCCTGCAATCAGGCTGCTCTGGTCTCCTAATGATGTCAGTGTAAGTGCTGTACATAGATCAGCTACAAAGTTAGGCAATTTTTAAAAAGAGATGTATTCCCTCAGAATATGCCATGAGTTACAGGGCTCCCACAAGACCATACCCCAACCATGTAGTGAAGCAAGGGACAAGTCTAACTGCATTTTATCCAAAGAGAAGAAAACAATCTCAGCAACAGAACTGACTTTACAGTTTTGGTGTATGAGGAGGCAAAAAGAGGGGCTGCTCTCCTGTAACCGAGCACAACTATATTAATTGCTTCAATAACACAATGTTCTCCACCAGCTTTTGGCCAATACCTGGCATAGATATCACTGTCAGAATTATCCTCATTAATGAAGAATAATTCATGCTGATCAGACAGACCATGAGATGGTCAATGTTACATTAACCATGTCAGCTCTTCTCAAATGTCTTCTGACACTGTGGTCCTTTGTAAAAACAAGACCAAGTAGGACAGTAAAAAATGCAGTATAAGGGTTAGTTACTCACATGCCTGCTCACGCTCAGCATTGCTGTTTTGTTCTCATTCATCTCCCTGCTTGGAATCATAGAATCATAGAACAGTTAAGGTTCGAAGGGACCTTAGAGATCACCAGGTTCCAACCTCCCTGCCATGAGCAGGGACACTTCCCACCAGAGCAGGCTGCACAAAGCCTCATCCAAGCTGGTCTTGAACACCTCCAGGGAGGGGGCATTACAACCACCCCCAGGCAACCTATTCCAGTGTCTTACTACCCTCATGGTGAAGAATTTCTTCCTGATGTCTAACCTAAATCTCCCCTCTTTCAGTTTAAAACCATCACCCCTTGTCCTATCACTGCCCTCTCTGGTGAAAAGCCCCTCCCAGCTTTCCTGGAGCCCCTTCAGGCACTGGAAGGTGCTCTAAGGTCTCCCCAGAGCCTTCTCTTCTCCAGGCTGAACAGCCCCAACTCCCTCAGCCTGTCTTCATAGCAAAGGTGCTCCAGCCCATTGATCATCTTCATGGCCCTTCTCTGGACCCTCTCCAACAGCTCCATGTCTTCCCTATGCTGAGGGCTCCAGAGCTGTACCTGGAACTCCAGGTGGCGTCTCACAAGAGCAGAGTAGAGCGGGAGGATCACCTCCCTCACCCTGCTGGCCCAGGATGTGGTTGGCTCTCAGAAATTGTCTGCCATTTTACTTACTCTTTTACAATTGAGTATGGATCATCTATCATGTTTGTTGCCGTGACAATATATATTATACTTCTGCAGCACCTTCTGCTTACTCGTTTCCATGTGCACCAACTAACGAAAGGTCTCAATAACCTGGTGAAGTAAGGATGGCTCTGTCTGCTCTACATGTAGGTCAGCCACGCTGCCATAGCTTACAGCTCATGACTTGCCCAGGGTTACACAGGAAATGTGTGGCAGGACTCGGAATGGAAACCAGATTTCATGCTCTCCTGCCTTAACAACAAGGTTGTCCTTTCTCTCCGTGATGCTTTTGGGCAGTTCATGTGCATCTATGCTTATGTTTCCAATGAGTTACATTTCCATGAACTTAGTGTCTTGAACAAAAGAGGCATATCAAGGACAAAGGGCTAAATCATTGGGAAATGGCAAAAGCTGCTTGGAGATTTACATACCTGGGCACAGTAGTTGTGTAGATAAATAACGAATTGATTACATGCATAATTGTAGGAACTGTGTGTGTCATTTGCTGAGAGCTTAGATCAAAATGCATAGAAGGGTGAGTGGAGAGAAGGAGAAGGAAAAAGTTTAATGTAACACACATGCATCATGAGCATGGGCTTGAGCCATAAAGGAAGGCAAAACTAGGCCTACTTCTGGTGTGTGCAGCTGACAGGTCTTGCTGTGCACACAGTCACCTTGAGCAACTACCTTAAAATGTGTTGTATCTTGCATTTTCCCTCATTGACCAAATAGTGATGTTCCTCTCACGCCACTTAAAAGATTAAGTAGTAATGTTCATCACTCTCTTCAGTTTAATGTATTGATATTTTCTTTTTAAAACACGGTTAGAAAGTCTTAGGGGTTTTAAGGCTGCTTTCCATTTACCACCAATGGCTTGTTAATTAACACCACCCCCCCACCCCCCCCCCCCCCCACCCCCCCCCCCCCCACCCCCCCCCCCCCCCCCCCCCCCCCCCCCCCCCCCCCCCCCCCCCCCCCGTGATGATTAGAACTTCATGAAATAAAGGTGTGAAGATTCACAGGGAGGCACAAAGAGGTGTGAGCATCCCCAGGAACTCAGTACAGGCCTCCATATACTGCCAAAATAAAAAGGTATGGAAAACTTGCATTTGGAAATACCTAGTCACAGAAAATTCCAGCAATTCCTCTTCGAGGGGCAGTTTCCCAGACAGCTGTTTCCTTAGCTAGGCTTAGTGTCCAGTGTCAAATCTTTAGGACATCTTGCTTGTGTCCCACAGCAGGGCTACAATGCTTTACACCAAGAGAGGATCTGGTTGGTAGCTTTCAAGGTAGCAAAAGACAATGTTTACATTTGCAGCGTGTCTGACAGATGAATGTTCAGAGTGGATAGAAAGGCCTTTAAGCCTGAAGGTCCTCAGTGCCATGTTTATGGGGTTGGGTTTTTTTGCTTCATTGAGTCCATTCCTCGCTGATTTGATAATGAGAGGAAAATGTGCTGTTAGTGGCCTTTGAGCAACACGCTGCAAATTTATGAAAATGAAAAATCTTTAATAAGGATTGAAAGGAAATCATTGATTTATGGCAGGATCTTCAGCTAACCGTAGATTAATTAAAAAACAATACCATGATGAACATGGGTCGAGAGATGAGAAAAGACTGAATTTTGCCAGGAGCAGGATTGTTGCTGGACTCAGGCACGTGGGTGGAGTGATAACAACACCTGGCCATCTGCATACGGTGCAAAAAAACACCCCTGTTGGCAAATGCTGAAATGTTACAAATGCAACTGGCAAAGTATCAGCAGCTGTGCTGGAGATGTTGTTCGGAATAAAACACACATAATTCTCTTACATCAGCTGTTTAAAAATAGGTGTATTTTTGTCCTGGTTATAGAGCTAATGCAACATGAAGGCAATCAGGCAATGCTGTGCAGCCAAAATATTTTAGGAGTTAGGAGATATCTCTTGGCACAAGGTAAGAAAACACAGAGGCATGTGCTGTATCACACACCTTGTGTTTTAATTGTGTTCCTGCTCTTGGCCTCCTTTCTCTAGGCTGGCAGAGGAGGGTGGGAAGGGGTGACCTTTGTGGGCTCAGGCTCAGGCATTTCACCTGCTGCCAGACCTGCAGGGACAGGCAGAGCTGCTGCTCCATGGAGGCCCTTTCCTCTCCCTGTGACAGCAGGAGATGCTGAAGTAAAGAGTTGTTATGACCTGCCACTGCCATCGTAGCCCCTCTGTGTAGCAAACCCTGCCAGACAGGTCCTAGTGCAAGACCTGCACCCCCATATGCCATGGGGTTTTTTCACCAAGACCTCTACAGTACCCCTGTAATTTTCTATTTATTGTTAGCAATGAAATGTCTTGCAGGTAGGTAAGAAGCTGAAGTCCCTGCCCTGAAGATTTTCTAACCAAGACCTGAAGCTGTTGGCAGAGCATCTGGGGTGGTACAGAGAGCAGAGCAGCTGCCCAGCTTCTACATCCTCAATACACAGAGCTCCAAATGGATGGAGAGCAAGGAGGTATGGAGCATGCACACCAGGGAATGGCCATGTTACCAGTTTTTAAAATGTGGATTCATTCTCACGCTGTAGCGATGGTGGTTTCACTTTGTGGACTAAACATAGGCTTTCTTAATTATTCAATTCATTTAATTTGTAGAGTGGAGGATTTTATGAAGTCAGATATTGTGGCTGTGTTGGTGAGGCAGTAATAATTCAGAGCCACAGTTATGAAGTGCTCTTTAGTAGTGGTGGGTTTATACTTTCAGTTATTGTGTACATTTATTTTTTTATGGTTTTGTAATTATATTGGTAACAGTAAGTGTATGAACAAAACTTTATTGTTGTGCTCATATTAAAGAACAATATAGTTTGGAGAACAATTAGAGGAGACACTTTCCTCTATAAGCTACCTTATCATTCAAACATAAACATGTAGGCTGGTTGCAATAGGAAAACAGTGAAATACACTTTTTAACTAAGGTCAGGAGATTGTATTTTCCCCAGGGGAAGCAGAGATAGCCTGTTCCAACTGTTCACCTGGCCCTTCATGCACTTTAACAGTGAATCTACCAGACAGCTTGTGTTAGGGGAAAGGCAAATTAGCAGGGGAGCCCAAAGGAACAATTTTGTATAGGACAAGTGGTGACAGAGCTACTGGAACCTCACCTTTTTGCTTCACTTCAATTTAGTCCTGTCGTGCTTGTTGCTCTGGTACCTGAGCACCTCATCTATCACTACCTGAGGAAACAGGGACTTGATTTTCAGATCTGGAACGACCAGTGGCACATCCTCTCATTCCAGAGAACCTAGTCAATGTCTCTTATCCTATCCCAGAAATCTATTTAGCTCTTTAAAATATATAGTCCAAATTTGGTATTTCTCACAGATTCACAGAAAGGATGAGGGTGGAAGGGATCTCTGGAGGTCATTTTGTCCAACCTCCCTGCTCAAGTAAGGTCACCTAGAGCAAATTGCCCAGACAGCTTTTAGTAGCTCCAAGGATGGAGACTCCACAACCTTTCTGTGCAGCCTGTGCCAGTGCTCTGTCGTCCTCACTTTTCAAGTAGAAACCTGTAACTCTAAATCCCTCTGCAGGTCCAGCAAATAAATAAATAAATTAGTTTTTCAAATATTTGCATCCTGTTAACTTATCCCCATGCCACTTCCAAGGAGTCCCTGGTAGCTACCAGGGGCAATACAGACTCTACAGAGAAATGCCAGGATAAGCAACTAGAGGCAAGAGATGAAAATCTCCTACAAGGTGTAGAAGCACAAATCCTGGTGAAAATTACTGTGATTCAAAACACCATTCATTAACTGCCATGGAAAGATACTACACTGGATCCCCAAAGCAGAACATCCTTCTCCAGGCAGCACACTCCTGGATCCAACAGTCCTGCTCCGTGGCTCTGCTGCTCCAGTGAGCATGAACTCATTTCCAGACAGCTCAGGTTTCCCCGTGCCATGTCCTGCTGCAGGCATTTCTTTGGTGTCCTTAAAACTATTTTCCTTTAGTCATAAGTAATAATTCTTTTGGAATGCTAAGGAATTGCAGTAACACTTCAGTCAGCATCGAACTTCAGTGCTGCCCTTGCCAACCCCCACACATTGTATTCTAAACAGCTAGAATCAGGGTTCTCAGAGAACGTTTGAGACATTAAAATAATGGTGAGGAAACTAGGGGAAAAAAAAGGGGGAAACGTAGTGTGATCAGTTTCACTTGGCTAGCAAAATAATTACTCACTGAACACATCTTGAAAATTTTCTTCTCGAGTGGATGATCCCAGCAGTGGAAAAAAGGCCCTTTTGGAAGCAGCAGAGGGAAGTTTTCACAGATGGTATGAGAGAACTGGCATTGTGCTTGGAGATGTGGTGGGGCAGAGAAAGAGCTGCCCTAAATAGAAGGGACAAGATGCTGGGTTTAATTTAGAAATGCTATTGGCATTTTTGTTACTGGAATGAAGGCAGCCACGAGTCTGCAAATGAAACAACCCAACCCCTTCACCACAATCACGGACTGTAGCTAAAGTGCAATGGGTTGGCATTTCCAGGCTTTGATTTTTTTTTTTCCTGTGTCTTGCCAGATTCTGCAGTCCTTTGTCACCTATTTAGCTGCTTAAAGATAGCTTTTCAAGTACAAAATGTCAGCCTGAACTGAGTACTGAAGCTGCAAAGATTTTTATTTTTTTTTTTAAATTCCAGCCATTCCTTTGGTTTAGCAACCTTAAAGTTCTTGCAACTGTTATCGTTTGTAGTGGTCACAAGGAAGTGACATTGTCCAATAAAAAAAAAAAACAACAACACACCACCCACAAGTGAAGCCACTTAGTGAGGACATAATTTAGACATTGGTTTGACAGCTTTTTTCCAACTCTGTATGAATGGACCAAGTTCAGTTGCTTGTTAGATGCATTTGGAGGTGTTTGAGGTTTTTTTGCAGTACAAGAGAAAGTAGTTGCTAAAACACCATCCTTCTCCTTGCATATGAAAATGTGCCCTCTCATAAAACTACTGGAGGAACAGAGAAATATGGTTAGTAACTCCTTGATAAAGCTGGATTAAGATTTTGCTTTATTTATGTTAGCAATAATCATTGTGGTTTAGTGGCATTTGAAACAGCTGGAACCTTCTGTTTCAGCTGATGTTTTGATATGTCATTTTTTTCTTGGACTTTGGTCCTGATTTTCTGGTCTATGTGGAACAGGCAGACCATTTATGCATCTCAGAGGAGTGCTTTTCATTTAGGAATTTAGAGAATTATCAAAGGTGGTTATTTTAATCTCTGCCACTCATTCAGATGCTTTAGTCACTGAGGGCTAGGTTAGAAAATAGATTTAGGGACCTAAATTGGTACAGAAGTAAAATTTGAGTACTATTTCTTTAAATTAAAACTAAATCCTGAAAACCCTTGCTCGACTAATGCCTGACTCCAAAGGTACTTAAACATCATACGACCCTTTTTTTTCCAGCTTTAAAGTATCCAAGTTTTGAGGTCCTGCACAGCTCAAAAGGCACCAAAGGCTCAGTGGTGAGATAACACGTGTGACCAAATCCCTGGCAGAGCACACCAGGAGTTCCCTTGCTGGAGGAATACAGCTGGGAAAGGAATCCTTCATGCCACTGTTATCTGAGTTTATTGTCCAGGGCTGAGTGAGTGTGCAAAACTGAAAATCATGTAGATGGAGCATCTTTGTTTACAGTAAATTGGGGCTGTCCAGAATATCACTGAATTGTTGGGAAGAATCCAAGGACTGCAGTGATGGATTAGCTTAACTGTACTGGGTGTGTTACAGACCTAAGTAGTAGATTAGACGTCAAGCTTCTTGTACAATGGGGTAAATTCCCAGACTTTTCACACTGCTGCTTATCTCCTGGGAGCACCTGTCCCACCGGGCAGGGCTTCCAGGGTAATTTGAGTGTGAAAGGAAAACGGCATCAGCTGTGACATTGCAAGAACTAGCAACTGCTCATCAGCCACCCACAGCACTTAACTGATCCTCAGGCTTTGCTTCCGGGTTGCAGAGCTTGGGAAGCTGCAGATTTTATAACCCAGGATCAAATTGTGGAGGTTAAAACCTCTAGAGGTTGTAGAACAAGTTTTTTTGTTTTTTTTTTTTTTTATACGGGCAACCTGAATATCCAAAGGAGCTGAGAAACTTTGACAAAGGAATTAAGAGAAAAAACATTTCTGACCTTACCTGGTGCTGTGTAACAAAACATTGCTCATAGTCTGTGATTTCAAAGTTAAATTATTTGGGAAAATAGGCTTCAGATATGCAAGTACTAGAAGGAGATGCTATGCATGTTATCTCATCATAAACCTGGAGTCAGGAAGAGCTGTTTGCATTCACTGTGGATGTCTACATGCAGCACCATGTTGGAGACTACCAGTTCATTCCTCAAATGCCCTACTTCCAGCCTGGTATAACTTTGCTTTTGTTTAAATTAGGCAACAAAATTTCTGAATTTGAAAAAGCTTCTGTCTTTTCAAAGAAACATCTCTGAACTGTGAGGTTTCCTAACCTTGGGACCTTGCATAAAGGAGTGGTTCTCCTGGCAAGTGCTTTTGTCAGAGTATGGGATGAGTTTCACCAACTGGAGCAAGTGGTAAGTGTGACATCAAGCTGACTTTCCTTTAATATCTGCCATGTTTTGCTTTCATTTTGTTCTGCTTGGCTGTAATATGCTGTCCCCCATGCATTTGTGGGTAAGGTTAGACTCAGCTGTGCTGCCAGGGAAAAAAGAAACTGACATCTCATCTGTTGCCTATGAAGGATGTGAGTCTCTGAATCTCACTCCTATGAGAGAAGCAGGTTGGGATTCAAGAAGAGGAAGACAGCTGTCCACTGAGAAACTTGGGTTCAAACATGGCTATGGGGTGTTCCACATAAAGAAAAGAGAAGATTAAATAAGGCCAGAGAACTGGAAATAAATTAAGCTTTTCACTTTTTCCATATTCTCTGATTATTATATAGGATTTACATGAAATGTTGATATGGAGCATTTTCAACCTATACTTGGGATAAACACCACTGCTAAGAAGTGCCTCTGTTCCTTTCTCTCTGAGACACCCTAGGGGGAACTGGTGAACATCTTTAAGGACTGAGCCCTTTAAGGTACCGTCATCTGTCAGACCTCCTGCTGTGCTCCAGCTTTTGCTGGCGGGTGTTTTACGGGAGCTTTGCTGAGACTGGGGCTTGAGTGAGGGCTGGGGAGGCTCAGGGAGAGGTAAAGTTGGCATAAGAGAGAAGCAACCGAAAGGAAGTGCAGATAATATCTATCAGCACTGATGTCTGCGTCTGTATAAGTAGTTAATAGATAAGGTTTCAGGAGATAACTTCTCTAAGACCACTAAAATTCCTTCTCTTTGGCACTGCAAATTGTTTCCTTTGTTCAGTTCTTCGCATCAGCTCTTGACAGCGCCGTGCCCTGCAGGGGGTGTGCAGCAGGTCTGCATGGCAGGGCTTCCTGAAAGGCTCAGCTCTGGCTCTGAACCTGCAGCCCAGAACCCTCGACATCTGGGTTTGGTTCTTAGGGCTGTCGCTTTTCTTTCAGATGCAAAGTTTGCAACTATTGCCCAAGACTTTGTCCCCCTGAGCGTTGGCTGCAGCTCTAAGCCAGGGCAGAGCTAAACCTTCTGTAGGACACATTGGCCAATAGCTGTCCCACTGCCTTCTAATTTTGGGAGCTTTAGGTCCAGTGGTAATTTATGCCTCTCCAGCCCCATGTGTAGTTAATCAACGTGTTATATTTGCTGTGTGAATGCAGAACTGTTAAAGAACAGTAGGCTGTAATAAAACTCTAGGAAAAGCCATATCCCACTGTCATTTCATTATGGACATGAGGTTTGACCATGCTGCATTGTGGGTTGTGTGGCAGCTTTTGGACAGGACTAGCTTGGGGAGCCTTTTTGGATAAGACTTTGAAGATATTCAGAAAGTGAAGCTAATGAAAAAATACTCTAACCAAAGCTCAGTGTGATCCAGATTTTTCATTCTCGGGGAATGTCTTCTGGTTGAGTTTTATTCCCACTCCTAATGAAAACAATAAAACAATCCAGAAAGCTATTACAAAGCATGATTATGAATAAATTGTGATTTGTTTGAATAAAAGCAAAACATTTCGTTTAGGTTGCAACTTGAAATAGTATGGGAAATAGGAAAAAAAAATGCAATGCAAAGTTTACAATGCTATTCTGGAAATGTAGCATTTACTTTTCAGCAAGCTGATTCTTTTATATTTTTTTTTGTTTCTAAGGGCATATTAGTCCAGATAATCACTCTGATGCAGATGTTTAGTTGTCATGAATGTGCAGTTCCTGAGAGTCTAAATGTAACTGACCTGTACATAAAATACCAGTCTTAAAATGATGATCTAATCTCAATGAGTTTCAAGGGTTGCTAAGAACCTGTAGTACCCAAAAATACCTGAAGCAGTCCTACAGATAAGGGTTTGGGTTTGTTTTTTTTTCTTGGTGAGCCAGAGCATTTATATGGGGAAAAAAAAAATGGTGCAGAGCTTCTCTTTATCAGATGGAACCAGCCAGAAAACTGTGTTACTTTAGACAGTTTGTTGTAGCTCACTTTTATTTTCACACACTAAGCCTGAGGAAACCTCTCAAATATTTTCTGGTCGACTGAAATGGTATCTGAGGAGAGCACACATTTGTTGCTGAGCTACATGCTGTTCCCTGGTTAACTCCAGCTGCAGCTGTTTGCATTTTTAGCCATCGATTTGCAGTGCTGCTCCCTCCTGCCTGAGAGGGAGAGAGAAATCCATCCCTGGAGCTGTCCGTGGGTATGGATGGTGATGCCTCTGGTAAGCTGTTTTCAACAGTAGCTTTTGGAATCAATGGAAATTAATGTAGATAACAGGCATTGATTGAACATTTATTGGAAAGAATTTAAATTATGTACAGTTGGGACTTAATGGAAATTAATGACTATCGTTTGGGTCTAAGCAGAACTGCTGGAATGTAACGGAAGTCAATACAAGCAGTTACAAATGGTTGAGATAAGGAAGTACTTATTGATATTAGTGATCTGCAATATTTTCCATCAGAATGATAATCTAATACAGACTGTGTTGCTGTGGACTTCATCTAGAGTACAGGGATAAAAAAATTGATAATAACTTTATAGATGTAAAGTGTCACTAATCCGGTAACTTGCTACACCAGTTGTAGAAATAATTAATGCAGCAGATCATTCTTAATTATAGTCTTATATTTACAGACAAACTGAAACTGAGGCTGTTACTGATTAAAAGAGGTGCCATATTGCAGACTTTTCTAGCCCTCTAACTATATTGTTCTTGAATTTCATACAGTGTAGCTTAGATTTTTACATCTGACTTGAATTAGTTGAACGTCTTAAAGACGTGTTCCAACCAGATGTGAGAAATGGCTTTGGCTTGGAAAGTTTCAAGGAAGGACCACCAAATCATGATGAAAAAAACAACTCTTTTTTTTTTTTCCCCTTACACCTTCTGTGGAAAATAGGAAAAAAAAAAAAAGTATCCCAATTTATTACTATAACTTGGTATCCTGTCAGGAAAATGTTCTCTACCTGCAAAGTATCTTTATCATTTTTCCAGCCCAAGGTTATGTACTGGGCTTGAGGAACCTCTGTCATTGAAGGAATTAAACACTTCTGTACATAGTATTCTGATTTACTGTGCTTTATGCATGTTCTGTCACAAAGCCAGAGCTTTAACTGTGCAGAATTCCTGCTAGTTAAGCACTGCTGGCTGAACTAACTACATTACTTTGCTGTACTGGTAGAATACATATATTCTAGTTAGCCATACTAAAACCACAGCTTTTTTTCTCTTTTCCTTGTCATTAAACTTTTGAATTTTTAAAATAACTTATTTTTAAAAAAAATGTATCAATTGATAATTCAAGTGTTCATTTTAATATGAAGGCATGGCCTCTTTAAGAGGAAGATGAGGTCATGTGCTACTTTAGTACCACATTTTGTTTTGTTGTCTTTTCTTGATGGGAGTACTTTATCTCTCAGAATTGGCTTTGTGTTGCAAAATGATGTGATAAAGATTAAAGACATCCTGGTTTCTGAAATATTCTGTGACATGTAGAGAAAACCCTCTATTCCTGTGATGAATTCTCAGCAGTGAACCGAGGGTGACTGCTGGAGATCCACCACAAAAAGAGCATGAAAAAAAGCAAAGTGAATTTGTCTACAAAGGGTAAGTAAAGGTTGGAAATTTCTTTGGAAATACTTCCAAAGCTCTGTTGAGCATACCACTGAAAAAAACCCTGAAAGAATTAACTCCTTTGTTATGCCATGTACAATCTTTAATACTGGTTTGTTCTTCAAGCTAGTGGTAAATGCAAAGGAACTGTTATAAACAGGTTGGTATAAGCTCATGAAGATACCGTCTCTAACCTGTGAGAAGCCCAAGGAGTACAGAGACCACATTTCAGGTACTGAAAATGACTGGAAAATTTAATTGGCATTATTCCTTTTAATTATACCTTGTGATTTGTTCTGGGATTTACAATCCTGACCTTGAGATTCTATAAACAGAACCTTCATTTAGAAGGGATTGAGTTTGGTTATGTGTGATAACCCACCTTAACATAAACTCTGTCTGTAAGAAGATGCCAAGTTATGGAATGTCTCCCACCCATTCCCTTTTCCTGCTGATGGCCACTTTGGAGAACTCCTGCTGCCAAGTGACAACTGAGCACCCTATGGATGAGCTTCTCAGGGTATAAACTGCTGATGTCTGAAGTAGAAACCACAAGGACACCAGCATCTCTGCTCCCAACAGAAACAAAACACCAAGAATTAAACATTTTTCCTGCATGCAGCTCTCTGATGAACTGCCTGAGCCTTGCTCCTGGCTGTGCCTCCTGTCCAGCTGGAAATCTGGGGGAAGATGGTCGTTTCTTCTGCAAATTCCTTTCCACATACCACACACAGACCCACGTGGGGTTGTGAAGTGGTTACATCTTTATTGAGGGGTTTGTTATAGGTTGGGTTAAGTCTTGTTGAAGGTGGCAGGCTTCACCACCACCCTTTTCTTAGCTACAGGAGACAGTTCAGCACATGTTTCTGCCCAAAACAAAGGCAACCATACGGCTGCCCAGGAATTTCAAAGATCTGGGTGGGGAGCCTTGTTGAGTGTGTTTTGGGCAGGGATGCACATGGAAAAGAGACAGAGCAGCTTGGGCAGCAGAGGTGGAGCACAGAAGCCAACTGGGAGGAGAGGTGGGCAGTCTGCAGGAGCCTTGGTGCACAGCTTTGGGAGGAGCCTGGAGACAGGGATTTCAGCCCAGAGCTTTGCTGGTAAGACCTTGGAAACACAAGCAAGGAATCTTTCTCCTCTTACATGAGTTGGGATACATGATTTAGTAGCAGTTCAAAAGTGGGCAGCCATACATTCAGTCCCATTTAAAGCTGCACACAACTGTAGTCATCCCAAGTAACAAAAGAATTGTGACTAGAACACACAGGAGGGGAAGAAGCAGTAAGAATTTTCCTTCCTATGATCTTGAAATGCATGACCTACATACCTTGACACCACCTTTAACCATGAGAGACTCGTGAAAGACTGGTTACTTATTAGGCCAAAACAGCATCAGCTGAAGGGAGTCCTTACAGGTCTATTTTTTCATTAATAGAAAGCCACAACCTGAACAAAATTATTTGAAAATTCCCAGATAATTCAGTCTCCACTTGTAGATTATGAACAGTGAATTTGGTAAATTCTGTATACAGTTGAAACAGGGAGCCCGAGACATTTATTTAGTAAATGTAAGTGAAATATTTGAGCAATCTAATAACAAACACTGAAACAGGCCCTGGACTGCTTATTTAAGCCACAGTTGTAACAACAGCCTTGGAAGATTTACCTGTGGTGGGACTGCAGATGTGGTTACTCAGAGATTTTGGTTTGATTTTTAAACTCATATAACTGTACTTTATTTCTATATATTTCAGCTGGGGCCAGAGTCCTTATCATTGCAGAAACAGGGATTTATAGCACTTTATTCCCTTTAGCATTCGTGTAGAAGGCCACCAAGCCCTCACTCCTAGACTTGCTGATATAAAGATAATCATCTTTGAAGTGAACTTCCTAGGAACCAAGTCCTCCTCCAGATGGAAGCAATGGAAATGCTACTGCTGACTTCAGTGGTAGTAAATTTCAAGTCTAACGTTTTTTATGACACCTTTTTTTTTTGGAAGAGATAGATTTACTTGGGTGTTCATTACTGATTGCCTGCATTTTGTTTGTTAGTATTATTTTAAAATGAGACTCATAATGTAGTTCTCCTTTTTTTAACAAAAAAAAAACCAACAAACCCAACCAGCTTGGGAAGGAAGGACTGTCTATGTTGAGCAAATCTTTTAAGTATTGATGATCTCCTTTGTCTTCCTTTTTATTACCCATCCATTTAAAAGGAAGGTGTTTATGATGTGAGGTTTGGCAAATAGTTTGTAAAATGTACATTCTATTTTATTTTTTTTGTGATGCAGAGAGAGGAGGAGAGAGAAATCCCATCATTTCAGCAATTTAATTGTTTTTCACACTAAGTTACAGCTCAGCATGACTTGAAAGGACAGAGATGCCAACCCCAAGAATTAAGGTTATAGTGGCATCACTCTTCACTGTTATTGAGATGAATGCAAAGGAGCTGGGTGTTTGCTCTCCAATCCTGCATTATGTTATCACTTTTCCAGTCTCACATCATTTATTTAAAAGTAATTGTTCCTCTGATTCACAGACACCCACACATATGTGACAGGAACCATTAGGTGCTGTGTTTTCTCTCCCCCTGGGAGTGAAACCTGGTCTGCAGTGTGCTGGTGTGGGTGTGGGAGGAGGGTGCTCAGCACCCCACAAAACCAGGCTCTGAGCAAAAGGCAAAGGGAACGTTTGGACAAGTGCAAGTAACAAATGGACACGGTGAAGGTGGTGATTAAAGACTGTTAGAAACACACTGTGGGGTTCTGGTGTTGCAATCCCAGGCTGCTTCTGGTTTATTTTGTTGACTCACTTCTTCACAGAATACCTCTGATAGTCCTGTCAGTTATTGTTCATGTTTCCATGCCAGTCCTTTACATACCATTTTTTATTTAATGCTTCTTGACCAAGGGAAGAATTCTCCCTTCAGTGGCACAGGATGAAGCACTGACCTCTACAGCAGTGAGTGTTTGTCCTGACCCCCTTCCTGCTCCACTGAATTTCACTTTGTGGAGGGCACTCAGCCCTGGACACCAGGAGTGGAGCTCACCTCACCTGAGGTGAGCTGGTCACTCATGTTCTCCTTGTAGCTGGTGGGAAGAAACAGATGCCTGTAGGCTGTGATTCATCTTACTTGTCTTAGACATTTAGGAGGATGTGACTTGAGACCCAACAGTGCCTCACACCACGGTGACTCCTTCAGATATCCTTGCCTACACTGTGTGTATCTGCCTTTGCTGAGCTGAATCCTGGGCCCTGCTACTTTTCCTAATATGACCTTCAGTCCAAAACAACTCCACCTCAAGACATTTTTGAGATCTATACAAACTTTTGAAGGCACCTTGATAAACAGGCACATCACAGGATTTAGAGAAATAACTCCCCTGGTGACAAAGCAACGTTCCCCACACACTAAAAACTGTCCCTGTGGCTTTTACTAACGTGAATATTTTGGCATCAGCAGGAAGTGGTGTTCCACAGTCAGGATCTGGTGAGGTGGTTACAGTCTTCTCCTTGGACTCATTCATGATAAAAAAAGACAAAGATTGTTCTGCAGATAAAAAGTTGTCATGCTACAAATTGAAACCAAGGAAGCTATTTTGTTATGAGTCAAAATGTTAAATTACATGTTTAGTACTTCTACCTTGAATAGGCCGGGCTTCCTTTAAAATTAAAATGCAAAATTAATTTATTTGATACTGAGAGGCCTCAGAGCCTCTTATGTTGAATCCTTACCTTTAAATCGGCCTTTTGAAAAAACTTGCCTATAATTTCAGTCTGTTTTCAGAGCAAATTGCCTCACGGTTCTGAGAACTGACTGAGCGAGATGGCACTTGGTGTAATCTAGTCTCCAATTAGCAGTACACTGCTTGGTTTTGCTAACTAGGCTGGTCAAAGTCTCAGTGACCACCCAAATCCGAATTTTGCAGATGCAGACTTTTATCACCCACAAAATAAATCTCTCATTTTGGCTACAGGAACTCGAGCTTTGAATCTGGATGTTGCAGCCTGGGTCTCCCCCTACTTCCTGTCTGGGAGCGTTGCTGCAGCAACTTCTCACACGAGTTCCTGTCTCATGGCAAGGCCAGTGGGATGCAGATGTGCTACACGAAGGAATGTCATAAAACATTTATGAGTTAGTTACACTTTGAAGCACTGAAATGTTAAAGAGTTAAAAAGAGCTGCTTTTCCCCCCCCACCCCCCCCAGGTCCTTCAGGCCAGGACCTGTTTGCAATGCACGGAGCACATTTGGGACCTGACTGCTATTATTATTATTCTCTCTTGCAGTGTGCTATGTACATCTCTTCTTTGATTTCCATGCATATGACAGAGATCTGCAGAGTGAGGCCTGATGCAGTGATGTGAAACTCTCAGCGATTTTCAAAATGTGCAACCCATAAATCATCCACCTGAACCTGGGCCCAAATTTGCACGGAACCGAGGGTCGATCATCTCACAAGCCAATTTACCAGAGGTCCAACCAATCCCAGAGGTGTGTGAAGCACACAGCAAAGTTACAAAGGTAGGTTTCAGATGGCTTCAGGGTTTGTAATGGATGCTTTGCACAGCTGTAATGATGAGTGGGTGAGGAGAGTTAAGAATGAATGAAGTGTGGGTGGTGGAAATATTCACCGGGCATGTCATGGCCAGGGGAGGAAGCACAGGGGCCTCCCAGCCTCTGTGGTGGGAAAGATGTCAAGGCTCCCTGGACATGGGTCCTATTTATTTATTTCAGCTCTGGCACATTCTCATTAGGAAAGCAAAAAAAAAAAAAAAAAAAGAAAAAGGTGAAATCGATACAATTTCTTTTAAAAGCAGGGAGCTGGTTGTGGCTGAGCAACAGAGCTGTCTTATAATCTGCTTCCAAACGTGTGGGTGCCTCTTGGGTTTTCTCAGCTATTTTATGGCCCATTTTCAAAGATTTCTGTAAAACCGGGCCAACAATGTCTGCATCCCCTACCACATCAGTGAAAAATTGGACCGTGGTTCAGAGCCATGTAAATTCCTTCTACAAGAACCATTTACAAAGTGTAAATTCAGCAGCCCACTTCACGGGGTGAATTTGCCCCTGGTTTGTCTCCCTCGTTACCTTCCAGCTACCAGGGGGATGGGTTAACTAACAGTTTAGTGAACAGAAAAATGAGCAGCAAGTAAAACTGAACACTACAAAGGTTTCTTCCAGGATTGCCATGACGTGTGCAGAGAGTTGATAAGATAATGCATTCTTGTTGCTTGAGGCTTTTCATGAGAACTTACCTATAAGTAAACAAAACCCAAAGCCTAGTTGGTGTTTCTTTATTGTATTATTATACAGCACAGTAAGTGTAATAAAGCAATCTGTTGACTTCTCCTTGACTTTTCATGGTCGTTGTTCCTAGTCAGGTTTTCTTGCACATGTAAAATACATACAGTCTTTCATGGCTAAGATCCTAGTAGTTTAAACACAGTTAGTTTCTTTATTAGCAACATACTCTTACAGTTAGGACTTCATTGGGCTGAGGAAATGCTAGAAAGATGTTGACTAACACACTGTTAAAAATATCAGATACATAATGTGGACTATCTGGGAGGAATCCTGCTCCTGAAGCATCATCAGGTCTCAAAACTCAGGTTTGAACTGCTTAGCCTTAGGCATAGAAGTGCTGGCTAATTTAAAAGATGCTGGTTTGGCTGTGAGAGTTGCACCATGTCCTTGGCTTTAAAGGACACCTTACTGAATTAGGAGAGAAGCCTATGTTTTTCCCAACAGAAATTACTTTTTGAAATTAATTTCTTAATGTGGAGTTTAAGTTCCTCCTGAGAAAAAGGAAAGTTCAGACTAACTTCCAACCCATTGTTATGTATGTGATTAACTTGTAATCATCTGAGTAGGTTGAGCTCGGATGGAACTTTAAGGCCAGGTTGGATGGAGCTTTGAGCACCCTGGTCTAGTGGGAGGTGTCCCTGCCCATGCAGGGGGTTGTAACTAGATGATCTTTAAGGTCCCTTCCACCCAAACCATTCTATGATATTCATGGTCCAGGTTGAATGGTTGTTCAAGGTTCACAGAGGCAACCACAGCTGATACAGGGGTTAAAAAGATGCTGTTCTCCAAAGCTAAAGATACTTCCTGTCAACTCAGTTGCTCAAAATGGTGGGGTAAAACGTTGGCTTCACTGAAGCCTGCAGCAAACTTCATCAGCTTTGGAGGAGTGGAACATTTTGTACAGAACAATGTACTCCTTCAGTCTGAAAGGAGGTTTTTTTATCAAAGTGGGGATTGTTTTAGCCAAGTGAAAGTGTCTTAAAAGACAAAAATGTCTTTAAACCAGGGCAAGAGTTAGTGACATTGATAACTGTCACGTTTGAGGTTTTAAGGAGAGCAATGAAACTGCAAAGCCTGCCTGGAGTTCATTCTTTGATGCTAAAAGACTCATGCAGCAAGAATCTGTAAGTGACACTCAACCAAGCAAGAGCTTTCTGAACAGCTGATGTGAAACGTGAAAAGAGGCAACGTAACAAATGCAACACAGGGGGAAGTGCTTTCATTCCAGTTCAGGAACATCTGGTTTATTGCAACAATAACTACTGTAATTATATCACTGCTGGAAAAGCTGCTCTAGGTTAGGTTAAGTTTGTGGGTTTCTATAATAAACACTGCTTTGGAGGAGTGGGGGTTTCAGTCTTTCAGCCATGTCAGATCACGCTGAACTGAACTGTGATTTGAGGCAAAAATAACAAAATATGGAAAACATAAAAGCATTGTTTCTAACCATGTATTTCTTGAGATGTACTCTTGGTTTATTCCTCATTACAGCAAGTGGAGGGCATGCCAAAGAAGCAAATTGTTGGATGACTGACCATATTTCACTGATAAAAGCTAAAGGAGTACATTTTTTTGTCAGTTGGAAATGGCCTTATTAATACAGTAATACATATTGCTGTAATAAATAAGCAAGCATCCCACAAAGGTCAGTAAATAGCATTATTCTCACTTTACCTTCAGGGAAAACTGAGGAACTTGCCTTAGGTCAGACAGCAGCTTAATGGTGGAGGGTCTCCCAGTATGAATATGGTGGATTTTTCCTGAGGAGTGGCAGTGTGGTAGGACTTACCACCCAGCCACTATTTCATTAGTAATTAAAAATGAAGGGTTTCAACTACAGTACAATGGTTTTCCAACTAATGGAAAGTGTGACTCCACAACAGGCTTTTACTACAGCAGAACCAACTGAATTCTCTGTTATCAGGTGTATTTCCTGACTATCATACACAGCAACAAGAAGCAATGATCAGTTTTCTTGCACATGAACATTTCTTCATAAACTGCAAAATATAAATTAACCAGTTTGTATTCTCCTGCCAGGACAGGCTTAGTCTACATTCTCTGATAGATATTCTATAAGTCTATACAATCTTCATGTATTAACCATGTATAAAAAAGAACGGGTGAACATCTTCTTGATAAGGGGAACCAGGAGTGTCACTTCACATCTATGATACCCATCAAAATGCTTTGTTGCTACAGAAGGGTGTGCAATAGGTCCAAAACTGCCTCAGCCCCTTGGGAATTTAAGAATGCTGGAGAAAGAGCTCTCCTTCTAATGTAGTTTTTCTCCTCTACCTCCATCTCATGATTTGAAGTTGCTTCCCACTGTGTGTTCAAACTCACACATTTGTACACAACAGATCAAACAGCAATTGCAGGTTTTGTGCATGCACCATTTTAACAACTGACCCAGGATTCTTGCATGCTTGCACTGGCAAATTATTACCTGAGCAAGAATCAACTTATATTACACATGCAAATGTGGGTTTGTGTGTGCAGAAGACTTCTGTTTTATAAATGCAGGTTTAACACTATCTGTAGTTTTATCTCCTGCAGCTGAAGTAATTTCTACCAGCTCAGTGCTTGGCTTTGAAGTGACTCCTTTGCTTCAATACAGATAGAATAAAATAATACCAGGATATCACACTCTGTTTTTCTGGGTGCTCTTCCACCAGAACATTTCAAATTAATGGAGTGTAAATCACATCAGTTAAATGGCAACTAAACCCTGTCAAAGGCAGAGCAGTGAAAGCATGCTGTAACTTTCAAATATAGTAGAGAAAATAACAAAGTTGTTCTAAAGTTCCAATAAAAATTAGATTTATTGTAATTTTGGACTAGCTCTGTCTGAATTCTGCAAGACATTATGGGGTTTAGTGCTAATGGCCATTAGATTAATCAGTCATGGATATTGTTTTTTTCTTTCATAATGTTCTTTCTTCATATCTTTTTAATATAAATATATGTACACACACCAGTCCTGTATATGTATATATGCAGATATTTCTTGTTTGGGGAGTGAATCAAGAGTGACTCAATCTTCTTAATTTTCATTGAAATCTTTATTCAAATAAAATCACGTGGACTGTAAACAGAAAAACATCTCTGACTTCAAAGTTATTCTCACTTGACCATCATCTCATCATCAGCTTTAGAATTCTGGCAAGTCAGCTGTTGAAATATTTATAAATATATATAAAAATTCATATATATATATATATACACACATTATTGTATAATGGATACCTGTATTTTATATATACTCCTTTTATTTCAGTCTTTGACCACAGTCTTTGCCTCAAATGACTTAATTCTCTGTACTTTTGTAGCAAAAAGGTTAATTCCCAGAATTACAAACGGAAGAACAGAGCATCAGCTGATGTCAGTCCTCACTCACCTGTACCAAGAGGACTGCAGAGCAAGTTACATGGACTGAAATATGGAAGAGTTTTTCTTCAAGGTATGTAGAAAATACGAATGTTCTGGTGATGAAACCAATGAGTTGTAAGCTTGAAGCTTGCTCTACACTCATGCTAAATGCCAACTCCAACTCTGATCTGGCCCTTCAGACAGGAAAAGTCAAAAGTAGATGGTTTGCAAGCTGCTGGCAACAGCACTGGGCATGCCTTAACCACACTAGCTTTAAAATACCACCTAGAACTGGGATGAACCCTTCACCTTTCTTTTTTTGGGTGCTAAAAAAATCTGCATCTCTGCTCCTGCCTGTCGAGGCACTGAATCTTGGAAGACATTGAATATTGCCTGGATAATGCAAAGTGTCCTCAGATGCCTTTCTAGTCAATGGCTCTAGATACCTCCCAGCACCAGGCACTCATTCAAAGAAAAAAACAAGTGAAGTTACTGCAGACTTTTCTTCAGTTTACAAGATGTCAGGCAGTCTGGAGGTACTTAGGATTCAGTCCTTGAAACCCTGACCTTTCTCTCCTTCTACTCCAGATTGGGCCTGGCTATTCTGTTTAATCCATACCTGGCACGATTCAAAGTACAGACTAAAAGAAAGAGGAAAATGTTTTGGTTGGTTGTGTCGTTTTGTTTTTTAAATAATAAGAACAAAAAATAGTGGACTGAAGCATGGTTTTTAAAAAAAATCCCCAAGATACAGTTTCCAGTTCTCTGGCTTTTCTCTGTTTTTGCAGTGTTTCCTTAGTGCATCTAGGCAGCAGAAAAATGTGCTTGTGGCGGGCTGACTTCCTCCCAAGGTGCTTGTAACTCATCACCCATTGGTTGGAGTTCCTTTGGTCTCTGCTAAGCTCAGCTCAGAGCTACTTGCTCATTTCCAGCCCTGGGTCCCATGCTGCATTTGCAGGGAGAGAGATTTACTGGCACTGGCTGCTCGTGTTTGCAGCAGAACTAGGCCTGGGAAAGGTGGGGCAGCACCTGGAACCCTGTGAGATTCCCATTTCCTCTGCAGGTAGGACTGGAGATGTTCCCCTTGAGCTCCAAGGGCTTGTTTGGTTCAGGGCTTTTCTCTTTTAAAATGCAAATATTGAATGGGAATCTGTCTTCTCTGAGAACAAACAAACAAAAAAATAAAGTCAGCAGACAGAGCAGGGATATTCACAGTGATATTATGAAGCTTAATAGTTAACAGTTTTCCACCACACATAAGAGAAATATGAATGAGAACTATATAAAAAGACCAGAAAAAGAAAGATAATCCTAGTTCCACTTCTACAAAGATCTGAGCACTCTCATATCAAGTCTTTGACCCCCCCATATATTTCTCTGAAGTGCCTTGTTGTGACTGGGAGAGCTGGTTGTACTTAGGAGACTATCATTCACAGAAGCACTGAAGATATTTTCTGCATGGATACAGGTATCTGCATATTAAGGAAAGTTAGGGCTTGTGGGCACATCTGGAGATACATATCCTGATATTCAGACTTCAATCATTGGTCATAGTGCAGAATTCTACTGGAAACCAGGGAGATGAGGAGACTTGCAACACAATCATGAGAAAATATACGTCCTGAGACTAAGAAATCCTGTAGATTTCTTTGCATGTGCTCATGAGGAGTGTTTTTTTTCTGACTTTGTTATGCAACTTCAAGATGAACCATCTTCATGAAAGAGACTCTGACAGTGCAGTGTGCTTTGCATTCAGCAGCACTTTCATGCAGTAGCCTGGTCTTCTTACGACAGGTTAGAAATCTGAGGTAAACTCAAATAATAAAATTTAGGCCATGAAAGACGAGAGGCTCCAAAACTCGACGTTCAGATGAGAAGTCTGACCATGCAGAGCTGAATGCTGCAAAACACCCTGAGAATTTCTAAAGCTTGACACAAAGGCAGGGGCTGTACATACATTTCAAGGGAAGTGATTTTTATTTTTTTTTAAAGGAAACTCATCTGTCATTCCAACTTTTCAGCTTCATGTCTGTTAAAAATAGGAAATATTGGGGACCGGTAAACGTTTAGTTTTTACAGATGATCAGCAGAAGGTTAGTGAGAACAGATGTTTCTGTTAGTGTCATACAGTGGGAGAATTCTCAGTGTTCAGCATCTTTCAGCTCCATATGTCCTGCATGGCAAGATGTACACTGGGCACCTGGAATTACTAGGGTAGTCCACAGGGCAGAACATTTAGGAACACATCTCAGAGCCTGGGAGAAAGTTGCTTTCACAGGCAGACCTTTTAATATTTTTCTGTCATAAATGGAGGTGCCAGAAAGACAAAAACATTGTTACAAACCCAAAAAAATCACCTCACAACTCCATTATCAGACCAGTGAATGTGTTCTAGGTTCAAGACCTGTCCAAAGCTAGGAAGGGAATCTGTCTCTCATCCATAAGTAGAAATGAAGAATACTTTGCTGATTTCTACTCTGGCCATTAGATGAGACCTCCCAGGCCGTGGTTACAGAGAGGCTTCATTCCAGCAGAAATCCACAATGCCAACAAAATGCACATCCCTGTCACCCCTCCCTGCCTCCCCACAAACCCCCTCCATATGTCTGCTTGTTCATGCTCGTGTTAATTCCCATGTGGCAGGAGCAGACCACTGCTCTCCCTGGAAATGAGACTGGCAGCAGAGCGATTCCTGCTCACCACTGGATCAGTGTCCCCTCCCTGCAGGACTGTCTGGGAGAGCAGCAGGAATGGGCTCCCTGGGACAGGGTGTGCTGGAACTGACAGAACTTACATGAGTGTTTAATTGTGCCCTCACTCATTAGGTCTATGTGTTGGGCACACTACATTTTGCTGTCCAAGGTGAACTGGTATTTAAGTTGATCTTTCCCAGCATCTTCTGTTTCAGAGCAGTACCTGCCATCACTATGATCATGTGCTAAATTAAAGTGACATCTTCCTAGCAGACTATGTTTTTTACTGTTGTGCTGTTTTGTTGGTGTTTTTTCTTCCACTCCTCCAATTCAGAAATCTCCCTCTTGTAACCTCCAGAGAAAAGCCCACAGGGCAGAGCTCATTTTCCCTTCATCAGGAAACTTCCCTGTCCTCTCCGTGCTCTCCCATGGTTCATCAGCCTTTACTCCCTGGGCTGAGCTCTTGAAAGGCTCCGTTGGCCCTGGAGGAGCTTTCCCACATGCTGTATTGTCAGGGGACTGCCTGACCGTGCTCAGTGGTTGCTGTGTGCTGACACGTAGGCGGGAGGGAGCAGAGGGGCCACACTGCAGGAGAGCAGAACAACTGCAGGAGGGAGGCCTGGACCACAACTGGGATTTGTGGGTGAGGAGCTGCTGGCCTGCCAGGATACGGGCTCTATGCAAACAAGTATCACTAAAAGCATTAAAAACAGGGAACTAACAGCTTCTCAAAGTGCAGCCCTTGGTGTGCAGAAAGAGGTTTCGTCTGTCCCACAGTCATGCATGGAAAGTTTGTCATCTGTCCACAGCTGCTGCAAGTGTCAAGTAATAGGACACCTGACCTGGGAAAGGATTTGTGCAAAACCTTCAGGCTGTTCCTCACCTGCATCACCTTACCAGCACTGCCCAGTATATATACAGTGTATATATACATACCAGTATGTATACTGCTCCTGTTGTGGGTTTGAGTCCCACCTCCCTTGGTTCTCACAAATAAATCAGGGCTGCAGAGATGTTAGGGAGTATAACGAGCAGCCCCAAACCCGAAATTTAGATACTGCCTTTCCCACAGGTGAGCTGAGTTTGGATCTATGGTTGGGATCCACCTCTCCTGGGAAGTTTGAACTTCTGTGTCCCTGCTGCTGACAATCTGCCCTCCCCAGCAGTGGCACACAGGACAAAAACCAGTCTCACTGGCAGCAAAGCATCACCCTAGGCTGCAAGACTCAGATTTCCACCATCCTTAACTAGTCAAAAAACAGAGCAGGCTTGCAGCTTGGGAGCTTTTTTGTTTTGTTCTTTGTCTGGGTGTTTGTGCCAGCTGTATCCAAACGATGGCTGGCAATACTTCCTGATTTTGTAATTGAGATGTATAAATACAGCAAGACTCAGATAATATCTAGCAATGTAATACTTTTCCATCCCCAGGCACTGACAGGAGCTGGTTCTTAACTACCAGACATGTTCAGACCTAACCAAGAACCCCCGGAGTGCAGCCACACGGTGTCTGCAGCACTAGGTGCTCTGGTGGGGCCTGAAATTTTAAGTTGCTGAAGAGCAGCCCTTAATTCCCATCTCTCACCAAGGTCAACAGAGACTAGGGACACACAGCCTCATTTAGAGGTACAGAGTATCTCAGAAGATCCAGTTCCCTGGTTGATTCAGGTTCAAATCAAGGCTATTGATATTGTCTTTAAGTCAATACCTTAGACCCTCAGTCACAAGAGGTTAGATAAGATTAAAGAACTAAGTTTTTTTTAATCTATTGAATATTAAAAATGGCCACTTCTGGCTTTTCATTCACACCATCTGTTGCTAGCAGGTTGTATCGGCAGTTTCAGGACAGATTAATAATTGTTCTTGATTTTGGCACACCGAGAGGTTAAAAATAAATCTTTAGCCACACAGAAGAGTCCCCAGCCATTGATTTCTCCAAGATATTTTGGCAACTTGAAAAGAAAATATATGGTATGAGCCTTCCTAGAATTACTTCTCCCGGCCACATGTGATATAAATAAAACAAACCTCAAGAATCTGGCTTAGAATATGGAATAACATTATGCTACAGTCACTTCTGCTGTGTTTACCACAGCAAATGTTGGATTACAGGCGTCACCGTACAAAATATTTAAATATTTCAATGATACCCAGACCTCTCAACACTCTTGTTTCTTTCCCATGTTCACAGCAATTTGCCAGCAACATTTTAGAACAGAGCAGTCATTTTATAGCAACCTCTTTCTGTCAAGAAATGTGTAGACACTACACAGCTGTATCTAAGATGTAGCAGAACCCCCCGCTAGAGCATCCATATTGTGCTCTGGGATGCCAAAGGATTAAGATAGTCCCAGGATGTATGTCCAAAGGTTCTCCTGACCTGGGGGATATGTGGTTGAGAGGCAATGCTGTCAGGTCCTGAGAGGCTGAATCCTTGCCTCAATTCCCAGTGGCCACGACTGCCCATAGGAGTGTTCCTCCTGGTGAGCCTCCATGCAGCCCTGCCCAGCTGACACAGGCTGAGGAAGCAGGAACGTAACATCTGTGTTAGACTAATGCGAGTCTCCTAAGTTTCTGCTTTGAGAATAAACTGTCTAAACAGAAGTCAGTCTGAGAAGAGAATGAAAATTGAGGGAGAATCAAGAAGGGAGCCTGCAGAAACTGTCAGTTATCTGAAGTATAAGAATGAAGATAGATAACCACAAAACTGGTCGGTGAAAACAGATCAAAGATGACGTCCTCAAATGGAGACACCGTGTTTTGCTGTACAAAGAGCAAACAAGGGACAGACTCCAATGAAGGCAAATAGCTGCCTAAAATTGAGATGACTGTTGAAACACAGTTTCATTAACCACCAGGAGCTTTTTCACAGAGGATTCCAAAGTGCACTTAGGAACAGGACCTTTGGACGGGATGTTGATTTTTTTTGAACAAGTTCTTGCTACAGTTATTTACTCCTTTCGTAAACTTTTGTCTTTCTGGCTACTATAACCAAACTTTTCAAGACAGCATCTGGCAAATAAATGTAAAGTGCTGAACACATCTAGAAATCTGGTCACTATAAGGTGCCCAAGTAGAAGTTGAGCTTGTCTAACCAGTGAGTTTCTTGCAAAGTGCAATTCTCCATGGGACAGCAGGTAATAATTTTGTATTTGAGAGCATCCACAGGAGGGAAGAGGGGTGGGGAGGAGGGAGAGACTTAAGTCACAGGACATTGAGACCAATTTAGAGTTGGGGGAAACTCTGACCCAGCCCACTCCCTCCAGCCTCTGCTTCCAGCCTTCTCCTGAACTCTGGGCGTTCCCAGTCTCGCCGGAGCCTCCCGCCAGTTTGAGCCTTTCCCCAGTGTGGAAAAGTAACTGGGGGAGCTGGACAGTAGAAGCAGCCAAGGGCAGCAGAGGGAAGGACTGGGAGCACTGCTGGCAGCAGAGCTGGGAGGATGACATTTCCAGTCGGTGTTGACTGGAAATACATCATGGAGAGCTTAATGAAGAGTGAAGGAGGAACAAGGCAGGAGGGTGGGTGCTAGCAGGGATTAAGCAGCTAGACAAAAGTTCCTTATTTGATGGAAGGAAGGGAGCAGGAATGGGAAGACAGAGTATCTTCTCCTGAGCAAAAAGAGGATTTTCATGTAGATCTTCCTCAGTCTTTATTCCTTCAGGAGTTTATACGATGGGTTGGTGGGCTGGGATTCCTACAGAAAATCAGACTCAGTCCTACATCCATGTTGAGCTTTTTTGTCGTTATTCGATGGTTTCATTTGAGCCTCCTAAATACACAGAAATGACCTTCATAATGTTTTGGAGATGTGGGTATTATCACCTTCATTTTAGTGAATAGCTACCTACCTCATCCAGAGTCACAGCCTCACTCAGTATCAGGGCAAGGAAAGAATCCAGGAATCCCAACTGGCCATCACATGCTCTCCCCACCAGCAGGACACCCTGCTGCCACATGACCCTGTGGCTGGGACAGCGTGGACAACGGATGTTTTTTCTCCCTGGAAGCCACTCAGTAGCAATGTCCACTGACAGCATGCATGATTAGATCACTCTGTGGTCCAAATAGGAAACATTATTCATTCTTTTTTTGGGACTGCAGCAAATTCCTGCAGGAAAAATAGTCAGCTGGGGAAAAAAAAAAAAAAGGCAAAAAAAAAAGGCATGCTTTGAATAAAGCTCAATGATTTCATTAAACATTAGATTAACCCTCCCCAAAACCACTAGCAAAAACACCACAAGCGTATGCAAAAGATGGATGATTGTGGATGGACCTACACAACCTTTTTCACAACCTTTTATATAACATTAGTGCAGGCTTAGACAAAAAGTAGTCTTGTTCTTTTTCAAGCCAGCATGAAGTACAGCCAGGAAGTATTAGTCATCCCAGATTTTTGGTAGTTGTAGTTTGGAACCCCAACTGGAGTGTTTGCTTTGTACAGTGCTAATAAAAGCTAAAAAAAAATAAAATAATCTAAATCAAGAATTGGCCACCATCTCAGTCAAATCAGTTCTTTCTAAAACAGCTTTTGACTAAACTATCACTATTAGAAGGAATTTTCCTTTTTACGCCCTCACAACACAAGACAAATGCAAAAGAAACAACCCTTCCCTCTTCCCCAAGGAACTGTAACAACATTTTTGCAGTAGGATTTTTTTTTTTTTTTCAGGATTTCATATTAAAATATATTCTGAATTGTGTTTTAATGGGGGGAAAAAGAAATTGTTATTTTCCTAACCAAAATAGAACAGACGTAAAACATTTCTCAGAGGGTTTTTAACCTCTAGAATGAAACGGAATATTTTTCATGGGTTAGTCTGAAAAACAGATTTTAAAATTTTGTGAATCAATACATGGCTTTCTACAGTTACTGGCCATTCACAACAGTTGTATGTTTCACAACATCTTGCATGTTTCTGTGTTCTGGTCACTTTGGCAATTGCCAGTTTGGGCCAAATAAACAGTATTTTTTGCACACAAATAAGATTTGCTTCTACAATCAAGATGATTTTTCCGCAAAGCATTTAAGCAGCAAGTACAAATGGTTACATGTACTTTGAATTCCTGAAATGAATCATGGAAAACTCCAACATAATAACACGCTGTTATTAAGTGCTATACAGCTACAGTTGCTGTAAAAACGAAGAAGAAATCTGAGGTAATGAAATAAATCTTCTGCTGGTACAAATCAGCGTAGTCCTACTGAAGTGAAGAGGGCTATAGTGATTTAAATGAACTGAGATGTTGATATGGCCTGTAGTTTATTCACCAGACTGAGAACAATGTGGTATAGGCCCTGAAACCCATGCTCTGAAGGCTCTCTTCAAGAAGGCCTTCTCAAGCACAAGGCACAGTGTGGAAAACAGTGTAGAAGGTACGGTGGCTAAAGGGTGCAACAGAGGAGACAGGTGTGAACCAGAAGAAGTCTAAGCCACCATGTGCTGGAGCAGGTACTAAGGCTCCCAGGTGAATTGTGACTCGAGATGGAGCTGGAGAACAAGCTGTCCTGCTCTCTCCTAGGTCCTCACTGCTCATTGCCTTCTCCTGTTCATGCAGCCTTCTATCTCGTGTGCAGCTAGATGGTCATCTGGCCCCAAAAAACCTGCATAGGTTTAAAACTGGTTTGGTAGAAGGTCAGGTGGCTTTAACAGAGGTCAGCTTCTTGACTGAGTTGCTACCTCTGCTGGAAAATGGTTAGGGGGGATGTGTTGGCACCTAGGACAATTTCTCTCGATGGGAACACCAGGAGTACTGACAAAGAGTTTCCAAAAGTTATAGCTGGGGAAAAGAAAATCCCATGTCCCCTGGTCAAACTCTCTTGCTTGTCAATACTCAGGATAAAATGGAGTATGCTAGGAGCCTAAGGAAGCACGGCCTAAGAGGTGTTTATTATTAGCTTTCCCACTCTGTTCCTTGCTGCCTAGATTAGTCACCACATGAAGGAAAACGCTTGTGAGATAAGGCCATCCCATCTGGGCCTTGGTACACACGAATAATAAGGTGGCCAGTGCTCAGCAACACTGTAACTAAAGGTAAATTTTTGGATGCCCTCCTGCTTCTTCACCTGGCAGCTCCCACCTCTGAGTGCCACATAGGTGTCCACAGCAGCTCACAGGATTTGCTCCTCCTGGCCCTAAGTGACTCTGCTGAAACAGATCCCTTATGGTTGCTTCACAGCCCATGGTGGAGACTCAGAATCCTGGCTCAGCCTCTCCCAGTGGGGTGGATTTTTTTGGGGATGTGATCTCCTCCCGTTACTGGCAAGCAAAGCAGGGCTGTGTTACCTCAGAGGTGGATCTGCCTTGAGCATCACAAAGCAACACCAACCCAGGAGAGGAGGGACTTCAGAGGTCAATTGAATTCAGGTCCCAACAGGTATGTTATTCCCAGCTCTGCAAGCTTCTGTTTCAAGCGTTAATTTGCTTAAAGGGTAAAATTATTTTAATCATGAGTGCACCCATGTCAGGCACGTTGCCTCTATTTTATTCAGGGTTTTGAGGAATTTTGTAAAAGTGCTCTTAAATCATTGCACCCAGACACAATGTTAGCCACTGTGAGACAAAACATGGTTTTTTACATTTGCCTAAGTGTGTAGCTTTCCTTTCTATTAGCCAGTGTTTTTCAATTATCAACAGTTCAAATCATGCACATTCCTCTGGGGAATGATGAAGACATCTGTATTTTAGGGAAAACAATGCTGCTTTGAAGTGCCACCCGAGCTGGGTGTCTTACCTATTCATAAACTATGGTCAAGATCATGTCAGGAAGTGGTAGAAAGCAGAGGACACATGAGAGGTGGGACACTTCCACCACCGTTCTCCACTCCATGGTAGGCCAGCTCCCCTGCATGCTGTATCTGGACAGCTTCCATTAGACACCAGTATGTTCCAGGAAATGGCTAAGTGTCCTTATGGACTCCAATTGAACAAGTGTGATAGCAATGATCAAGATTAAAAAATAAATCAATGAGATAACAGTTATTTATATGATTGACATTCTGCTTCAGTGTTTTCACACAAAGACCTCTCTCTCTGCCTGCCACGCAGGCGCTGCATTCCCCAGGCATTCCTGCAGCCTACAGCACAGCGGGGAACAATAGGGAGCCTTCTTTCACCCTCCTGCCTAGCTGCTGTGAACAGCACTCTGTTGACAACCCAGTCTGTTCTCACTCCTGAATAATTCAAAAAATTGAATGCTATAAGGACAGCTCGTGACTTTCAGGAGGCATCTTAAAGCATCCTATTTTTAAAATTGTGATTGGTGCTGCTTTTTCCTGTTTTGTTTCTGTTTCAAAGGAAACCTACAAAAATGCAGTTACCCTGCAACTCTGTCCCAGCCCAGAGAGCTGCTCTGAATGCAGCACCACTAAAAGCACTAAAATGCAAATACATGGATGACTTTCTCTCTTTGACTGTTCTGGAACAAGCCTTTCCCCTCTAAACTTTAGTGTTAATTATGAATGACAAACTGACAACCCCTGGGTAACTTAAATATTTTGCACAAGAAAAAATAGGTGTGTGGACATTGGTTTGCTTTCCATGCTGACCAGTCCCAAGCCTAAAATGGGCAGACCATGTCTAAGATAAAGAAAGTCCAGCCTCCTTAAAGCTCATCCCAACTCCTTCTCTTGTTCCCAAATGATAATGAGTTTTGGTCAGATGAAAAGGACTTCATAAATATGAGCAACGTGCAAGAAAAGATCCAGATCTCTCCTTTGTCACATGTAAGCAAACCACTCTCAACAAGCCAGCAGAGTGCTTAGCCTTGGGGCTGGCAGTGAACTAAACCAAAACAGAAGAGATGGGGAATCACTGTGATGAACTTGATAGCAAGTTCTGTCTTTCCTTGGCTGATGACACACATCTGTACCTGGGCAGTATATCCCATAAACTGTAAGTGCTTAGAAACCAGAAGGAGAGAGAGGAGAGGGAGAGGGAGAGGGAGAGGGAGAGGGAGAGGGAGAGGGAGAGGGAGAGGGAGAGGGAGAGGGAGAGGGAGAGGGAGAGGGAGAGGGAGAGGGAGAGGGAGAGGGAGAGGGAGAGGGAGAGGGAGAGGGGAGGAGAGGAGAGGAGAGGAGAGGAGAGGAGAGGAGAGGAGAGGAGAGGAGAGGAGAGGAGAGGAGAGGAGAGGAGAGGAGAGGAGAGGAGAGGAGAGGAGAGGAGAGGAGAGGAGAGGAGAGGAGAGGAGGAGGAGAGGAGAGGAGAGGAGAGGAGAGGAGAGGAGAGGATGAGCAAAATTTCTCCCTATCTAGTCAGCTGTGGTAGTTTTCTAGTTTGGAAAAGAATATGGACACATTTTAGTGTATTTTCACAGTACTATTTCTGCTGTTGGTAGCCTTGATTTTGAGTATGTGTGCACGTGCACATATGGTATTTCCACCTATTCAAGAAGCCTGATGAACTTGAAACACCCTGTCTTAACACCACTTATACAAAACTTCAGCATTGTCTGCATCTTACTTCAGGGCCTTATGTATAAGGATGCCACAAGGAAAGCCCCCTCTTAGTTTGGGCCAAATTTTTTCTTGGCTTCTGAATTATCTGGGTGGATCTGGCACAGTCAAGGCCAAAATGGAACATCAATGAACAAGGGTGCTGGCGTCACTGAAAAATGAAAACAATTGGAAAATTACAATCAAAGGAAGGTGAAAGATCTAGTCCCAGGGCTTCCTGTTTCAGCTGAGAGTTTATTCAGATGGCTTCAAGATAATCTAAGCCAGATAGAGGGCACAGCAACTTATTATGATGTTTATTCTCTTGCCATTGTGAGCTGTCAAATGCAAGAGCAGTCTATCCTGGATGCATTTATGGCCTAACATTTCCACACTTCTTCAGATGTAGGCTTTGATTTATGGTGCTGCCATGAAGCAATATGGCATTGAGAAAGGGTCTAAGAAATAGAAATGAATAAGAAAAAGCAAGACATTTCTGTCCTCTGACATCTTTCATGATGTAATTATGCAGGGCATTATTTCTATAGCAATTAAATATACTCAGTATCAATATTTCATGTAGAGCAGTTCTGAGTATGCAGAAAATCAGTCCCAACTCAGGTTAAGTCTTTGCTGCAAGAAGTGGTTAGCTGGTTCAGGTACAAGCTACTTTGAATTAGATAATTCAGCTATCAAAACAATACATAATGCAAGGACAAACCAGTGTATATGGGAACCAGAAGTCAAAGTCAAGTCATTTAAGCAAGTTAAATACCTGGTTAGCTTATCTTCACTGCATCTGAGTTCATAGCCTATGGTATCTTCATGGTGAAAGTCAAACCCTGTCATCTCCTCTGGAGGGAAATCCAAGCTCCAACACTGGAAGTCAAGGTGGTATCAAGAGGACAGATACTAGCCTAGGCAAAAAAATCAAAGGACAAGGTTTAGGGCAATAACATCTTGGTTAACAGCATGTACACGTGGGAGAGTTGTCAGAATGTCTTGCCTGGCTTATCCCACTGCAGATATAGTTGTGTTCATGGTTTTCCTGGCAGAAATGGCTTGCATTTCTCTCTGCTGTAGCCCCACTGAAATCTGGGATGTGTACTAGGCATTTGGGATTTCTAGCTCTAAAACCAAATTTTTTAAGGAACACAAAGGAAACTTCTTTTTAAGTGTAGCACTCATGGAACTACTAAAGCAAATGTATCTCCTTGGCAACATCAAGTAAGTTCATGAATTTGCTAAGTGCTAGAATTTGAACTAGTTGGAACTACTAGTGTCTGCTTGAAGTCTGTTTTGATCTTACCTCCACACATGTCCAGGAAGATAATCTGCCACTGTGTAAGAGTATTTTCAGATTATACTTATGACAACATTATTTTGAAATTTACCTTTTACATTGCCTTGTTGCTACACTTAGATGTTTTATCCTCGGTTTTACATTTAGTGCTTCTAAACTTAGCATCTGCCTCAAGTATTACAGCAATCTTATTAATCAAGTGCTACATCCACCTCCTTTTATTTTGTGACACAGTTTATATTCTGAAAGCTCTTAAGTCACAGAACCCTGAAATTCACCTTGCCTAATACACACTCACTAAAAGTCAGTACAATAATTTTCTGAAGGTGAGTTCTAAGTAGCTATTTTCATAGTGTTTGCTCATGTATTTAAATGGATACTTGAGATCAGAACCTGAACTGAGAGCAAGAATGATGCACCAGGCCAACCAGAGACTGAACAGCCTCAAAGCTGTTATAGATACTCAAAATGTTGCCTGAAGAATGTAAATTAAAAGAAGCACTAAGCTCTCATGTTTTCTTTTTTTGTTTGTTTGTTTGTTTTTATTTGTTTGGTTTTGGTTGGTTGGTTTGGTTTTGTAACTCCTGGCCAACTGTGACCTTCAATAATTTGTTATCTACTGTCTAATCACTGTCTATCTGAAATGACACAGCACATAAAATACCAAGGAAAGTTCTTATAAGACTTATAAGACACAAAATGTATCTACTATACAATACTGATGACAATTAATCCTGTATGGGTTTACTTTTCATGCATAAGTGATTCTGAGAGTCCCAGCTGTGTGCTGGGCACCTCCAAAGCACAGCACACAGGTCCAGGGGTGGTGGGGAAGAGCCAGCACCTAAAAGCAGTTAGCAAGCCCCCAGCAGAAGGCATGGCCAACATGGCCCTGGCTGGACTGTCCTTCAGGCTGGGACCAGCAAGTGGTGTCCCCATGGAAAATGCTCCTCCCTACCTGTTGGCACAGCAGGGGTTTGTGGGCTGTGCTTGGTGGCTATCATTTGTCCATAAATGCCCTGGCCAAAACTGAAATACTCTGCCCTTGGCTAGTGGAGGCCATCAGAAACCACAGTGAGTATTCAACACATTACACTTCCTTAAAATGAGGATATGAACACTTTCATCACCAAAAAGGTGAACAGAAACTTGGGGTGCTGCAGTGCACAGGACAACTGGCCTCCCCTCCTCAACTGAATACCTGCTGATAAACACAGGGAGGGACTCTGGCTCATCAGGATGTTGCCACCACAGCCTGAGCAGCAGAGTTGCTCCTCTGCACCCTTAGTGTAGTAGCTGGCAAATGAAAAGCATTTGAGCAAGATTAATCTGCAATAATCTTTTATTACAAATATATTTATTCTGTTTAGGGAGAAACTCCTTGAAGGCTCCAGATGAGACATTTCTCACATATATTATTTAGCTTTTCCTGAGGCTTTAATGAATTGCTTCAAATTACAGACTTAGATATCGATTAGCCTCATTCAGCTGAAATCTAGGCTTAGCAATCTATATGTGTCTATAGTTTATTTGTGATATTATTCCTAATAAAGAGTTGCAATTAATCCACACCAAGAAAAATCAATTAATGCAGATTTGTATCACAAAGAAAAATCCTCCTCATATCTGCCCACTAATCCTGAAGCTTAGGTCTTTCTTTGCTACCAAGGAAGACAGATAAAAATTATTGATTTTTACCCTATTTTTACAACTTCTAGTGATACAATAATAGCACACAGAACAGACGGGGCTTATCAATTAGAACTATTTTTATATGTGATGATAGAGGAGGACACACAATGCCTTTGTTCTCTGCACGAATAATAATTATTAATATGATGGACTAGTAGTTCTGTAAGAAGAATAATCACTCCTTGCCCAGCTCTCAGAGAGTCTGACTTCACTTCTGGTATGGTTACAAATTTTGCACCTTATGAATTACAATACAGTCAGGGTTCTAGAAGCAAAATTGCTGTTAGTTGTGGCTGCATGGGAAAGGAGGACTAGTCTGTATAATTTTAGACTAATGATACAATGTGAAGGAACATGAGATGTTATCCAAGCTAACATCTTTCTAATTTTATCCAGTTCTATCTGCCATTTTGACCAAGCTAATATCTAACCCAGTTTATCAGAAATAATAAAAAAAAAAACCTTATCACGGTCTTCTTGCAGGAAGCATCACATAAACACCAGGAATCAGATTTTGCAATTTTATAAGCCAAACTTTATCCTTGCTACACAAAGAGGACAACAACAATGTGTCATTGTCCTTTCACAATTCCTACTGTAAACAGTTTATGTGATTTATTCTTTTGCATGCTAGATAATTACATATTTTATACCAGTGTATCATCAGTATGTTGTTATTCTGCCTGCCCCGTAATAGAAATTGTGTATTTTCCCACTGCAGTGAATGCTATTCTTAACATACATTGGCCCCAACCAGCTAAAAATATCAGAGTTCTGTTGCCTGTGGGAAAGTTTTGCTGAAGTTATTTCTATTAAAAGTTTAATATTGGTCTCTCCCATTTTGCATACTGTATGTGCCATTCACAGTTAATGCTGTCCTCTCTGATGTGTAATTACTTACAAGTACTTAAGTGTCACATATGGCACATATGAGGCAAATAATGCCCTAATTCACTCTAATGCTAACATTAATATGAATGATTAGGAATGAGATTAGTACTAAAGAATACCATTTTAAAATAAATGGTGGTGACATAGCCACAGCTCTATGAAGGATTAAAGAGTATGGATTATTGCAGGTTCTGGCTTGAGATATCAAATGATACGGCTCCGTGTTTGTTCTTGCCAAGGACACTGGGCAATTAGAGGCTCAAAGAGCCAACTGTAATTCTCACACTGGATCTTTGGGTTAGTTGTGGTGTTTTTTAACTCCTATGGGTTTTGGACAGACAGTAAGTTCTGAAAAAATTAAGGATCAGCTTACTGTGTGCTGTCTACACCCACAGAAAGCTTTTTTGGGAGCCATTTCATTTATCTGGCAACCTACAGCCAGTCTGACAGTGCAGGTACAAAGGAAAAGCTCTGATTTTAGAAACATTCTCTTCTGAATTCAAATTCCTGTAATCAATGAAGATGCCACTAAATAAATGAGAACATTTATTCGTTCAGCTGTTGCACCTTTAAATTTATCTCCCTGTAATAGTATTTTTGCTTTTAGTTTGCCTTTCTGCAGAGGATAACAGAAGCCTACTTAGAAACTGTAATTCATGCAATTAAGCCAGGAACATCTATGTTTTGTAGCTCTCTACCTACACAGTCTGATCCCCATTTTTCTGATGTTTCCACAAAATACTTGTATATTTCAGCAGCTTATAAAACAATACTTTGTCATTCGAGGAAGTGAACAAGGAGTCAAGAACTATTAATTATTCCCTGTTTAGATGAGTAGAGGTTGGGAAGGATCAAAGAAGAATGATACCATCAGCTTTTGGCTCACTCATCTCCCTTTCAACACAAAGGAGAAAAATATTTTATCTCCTGAAGGTCTGACCAAGCATTAATACCTCCAGCTTCACTGAAGTTTGCAAGTGAAGGAGTATCAGTGATCAACACCTCATGATTGGTAGCATGAATTAGTGATGGTGCAGCTGAGCAAAAATAAAAGACTAATTATATGGTTTTCTCTTGGTAGCTGCCTGCACTGGTACGTACAGACCAGTCCAGAATCAGGCTCAGCTTTGATATTCCACATAAGCTCAGGCATGGTGTCCTCTGGACCCAACAGCCTTTTGATTACTCATTCCAAATGGTGATCTCTGGGGCTCAAGGAGGTTTTGTTAATTATCTCCAGTTAGAATCCTGCTATCAGCATCTAAAAGTACTGGAAGAAAACCACCTCTCTGTTGCCAGAATCAGGACATTACTTACAAATTAGAAGCTATAGAGGTAATAAAGTAACATGGTGTATATGTAAAAAATACTGCTTGCTAATCAGCTCACCATGAGCCATCAGCAAGTGCATCATAGACAACTAGTTTCTGTGGTACATGATTTTTAAATAAAACAATAGATACATTAGTGCTGCACCAAAACAGGGAGCAAAAGAAACGAGCACCCAGCCTCTGTTACCACCATGGTAGGTTGGCACTTTGTTTCTCATTGTTGAGCTGGTATTGTTTTAGATCAAAGATAAAATGTTTAATTCTATAGATCCACACAGGAGAGTGCATTTGGCTCATCCAAGACCCAGTTTCCAAAGGAGACTCCAGGTGAAGTTACAGCCCATCACTCAGAGCTGAGCTGCTGGAGGTGCAGCCAAAGCCCCAGGTGAGGATCTTGGCTTTGCAGGGCGAGGCATAAGGAAATATGTGTTCAATGTACATGTTTAAAAATACATGTTAGGGCATTTAAAGTTCAGCACGTTAAGCAGGAAGCTGCTTCACATTGTCAGGTTTTGAGAATAGCAAGTTAGACATAAATGTGTGTACATTTACCCCATGGTTCTACTCCCCAGGTGGGGAGGGATTTTTTACCAGGGTGTGTAGTGACAGGATGAGGGGTGATGGTTTTAAGCTGGAAGAGGGGAGATTTAGGTTAGACATTAGGAGGAAATTCTTTAGTGTGAGGCTGGTGAGACACTGGAACAGGTTGCCCAAGGAGCTGTGGCTGCCCCCTCCCTGGAAGTGTTCAAGGGCAGGTTGGATGGGGCTTGGAGCAACCTGGTCTGGTGGGAGGTGTCCCTGCCCATGCAGGGGGTTGGAACTAGATGATCTTTAAGGTCCCTCCCAACCCAAACTGTTCTATGATTGTATGATTCTATTCTATCAGGTTTCCTAATGGAACTCTTACTCATACTAGAGCATATATTTCAGAGCATCTATACTCTGATCTCAAAATTTGCAGCAATATAAACCCCACCTCAATCATGACTAAGTTATTTTAGAGAAATGCAGAAGCAATACACCTTTTACATCCCTATTTGACAGCTTCTTTTTCACAGATGCCATTTGCCACTTAGTGTTGCTGGAAGCTTATACCTAGCTGATATCTCCTGCAGGCACCAGCACTACTGAAACCCACTGAGCTCCTTTAAGATTCCTAGGTACATGTATATGGCTATTTGGTCTTAACTCTGATCTCAGTAGTTTGTGTTTAATAAGATCCTGTTGGAACTTATTAAAGTTACTGTTGGAAAGAAAAACACTTAATGATCCCTATACTCGTTACATGATAAGGATTTTTTCTGAAATAAAGCCAGTTCTATCCCTTTTCCCTTATTGTTCTACTATCTTAAGGCAGTGAAATAGGTAAGCATTGTTCAGGTTTTCTTCTTAATATATTAAAAACATGAGCCTGGTGGATGCAGATCTATCTGCTCTTCTTATGTTTCCCTAAGTTTTCTGCAGTTTTTAGCTTCTCACTCGTATCTATAGTTACAACCTTCCTCTTCTTCACATGTATAATTAAATATATATATGTAATAGTTATTTCTCCTCTCTACTAACATAGAACCTGTTGATCTGTTTAACTACAGTGAATATCTTCATCAATCGTAGCTTCTCTGAATACTCAGTGAAAAAACCTCACTGGGATTCCTTATATGCTGAAAAGTTAACATTTAGGCATCTCCTTGAATTGGGGTGTATCTGTTTTCAATGAGAGAGACAAAAAAACCAACAAACCAAAATTGGTTTGTCTTGATCTGGAAATCAGAATTAATTAGTATGGAATACAGCCAGGTTATAGCACAACTTCCCCTCAGTTTGTTCCCTGTTTTCTCTTCTGTTCTGTTTCTGTTTGATCTTTGGATTTATTTTCCTCTCTTACTGTGTTATTTAAATCCATCATGTGTGTATGTCATCCATGTCCTTGTGAGGGCCCTCTCCCAGATCATGTCCTGTCTGGTGCTAAATGTACACGTGCACATACACATAAACACATACACACACATGCTTGTTTCTTCACTGGCGTATAACGAATGCCTAGAATATTCTTCCAGCTGTTTTGGTGAGCTCAATATGCTTAAATATAATTAACATCCTATTAATTAAACAACAGTCATCACAGAACATGAGCACATTTAATACATGCGCATTAAAAAATATTTTCCTTCAAAGGTGAACTGCAAAGGGAATTGGGGCAGGGAAATAAATCCTTCCCTCATTTTTTATCAAGCACATGCAAGTATTGCCTGTAAAATTCCACTCTTTCCCCCTTCCCTCATCTCTGTCTTCCTGACATTTTGAAAGCCTGTGTGCCAGCAAAAGCTTTGCCATTTCTTACAGACAGAAACTAGAGCTACTGAAAATGACTGCACCAACCGAGGTGTGTCCCCCAGATGCTGATGAGGGTCCGTGTGCCTCTAGGAGAAGGATTGTCCATGAACATATCAGCATCAATCTAAACTAACTTAGTTGTGCTGGCAAGAATTTTGTGTACACAAAAAGCTTGAGATACAGAACAACAACAACGAGTATATTTTAAAAAAAAAAAAAAAGAAGCTGTGAAATATTTCAAGTTTTCATTGTAAATCATCAAGAAGCGATGAAAAGCATAAATGCAATAAAAATAATCATTTGCAGGTCACTGTTAAATGATGTGACAAATGCAGAGTGTGAACCAGAGAAGACACATTCTCCCTCATCAGTCATTTCCTTTCTCTTCACGTTCCCATGCACTGTACCTCTTTTACACTTTTCCTTCTTCCTATTAACTTTTCCATCTTGTCTGTTCCCTTCACCTCTCAGCCTTCTGCAGGAGCATGCTGCTGTCTTTATAATCTTGCCAGGCCTCCTCAGGGAGTAAAAGCACAACAATCTTTCCCTAATAGGATTCTGGCACTTCCTCTTGAAGCTTCTTCCGGAACCTGGATGTGAACAAGCATGTGAAAATGAGGAATAATGGGAATAAAATGCAACTAGCATCTTTGGAACCTCAGAGGGACCTTGGACTGAGTGCTGAGAGCAAAGCAGGGTCCGTCCTACCCAGATCTGATCACAGCATGAGCAGAGTAAATTGCTCTGGACTTATGTCAGGATTTAAAGTCAGTCTTAAAGTCAAGAATCTGAAATCGAGTAGGGCAGGAGGAGTTTCTGAAGGCTGCTGTCAAGTGCTTGGAGCCCTGCAGGACTGGGCATCAGAGCAATCTGTGATAATATTCATTCAGACAAATCCTGCTGATGATACATGATTCATCACACTGCAATACATGAAGCCAGCAAGAATCAAAAGGCATTAGTCAGGACAGCAAAACTGATTCCCAGCTAAACCACTAGTCTGCTTGTAGTTCTCTCATCTTTCTTTCTCTTGACCTTTTCTCCAAAACATTTGCATCCAAGCAGGAACAATTTGAAGGCTGCTTAACACAACCCAGTTCCTGTTTTGGCTGGGTTCTCTAGGTGCTTCTGTAGTACAAAGAAATCATCAACAATGACCTCTCCCTGCTGAACTCCAAAACACCTTACAGAACATCCTACAAACATGCTGACATTTCATATATGTTTCAGGCAAACATACATGTATATATGCATGGAACACACATGTAAATATATAGTTACACACACACACATAAAAATCTGTGCATGTGTGTGCATGCACATATCTGGGTCTACACAGTGAGCATACCAAGATCAAAGTAGAGAAAAATATTAATCACATTTTAATTAATGCTGCTATTTTTTAAATAACTGGGTACGAGTCATCGCTTACTTAAAAGATGTCTTTTGTTTAAAAAATTTCTACAGTAATGCAGAAGGATGCTAAGGGATGGAGCTGCACTTCACTCTGTTATTAAAAAGTTGAGTTAAAGGCATTACTGACAGCAAAGATACATCTAACATGCTGGTGTTTAGCCAAGTTCACACAACAGGATACCAGCCCATGTAAGCAATGAATGTGCACACTCTGCCAGTCTGTGCATCCCACCTGCTGCCAAAGGTGGATGCTGTATCCATGAAAATTAACACAGACAAACTGAAGTCTAAGGGGCCAACCTGCTTTTGGTTACATCAGCAAGAACTTCCCTGGTGTGCCATGAGTGCTGGGAAAGGATGTCCTCTGCACACACCTGAATGGCTGCAAAAAAGTGGGGTCAGGGAGCAGAAACTTTCTATCCCGAATCTGGAAATCCCACCAATCCAACAGGGCACGCCAGCTGTGACAGAAGCTGTGCACCTCTGTTCCTGGTGGGGTCAGGGGGACATGGGCCACATGTTGGAGTGCATAATACTGTAATTCAGCAATGGAAATCACATATTGCAGTGTGAGCAGGTATTCTCTCCTCTCATCAATGTAAATGGGAATCAGTTCCTGAAAGAATCTGAACTTGGCTCTACAGCCTGGAAAAGGTTATTGCTCAGATTCTGGTTTTGCTTGTTTTCTCATCACTGATCATCTTTGCTGCTCTCACACACATTTTCTACGGTGAGAATCAGTCATTCTGTCTTCACCCTGTCCCCATGGCAGCTTCAGGACATGTCTGTTGCTCCTACTTTCTTCCCTCCTGCTCTTTGCCCCTTGCAGCTCACACTTCCCACACCCCCAGCCAAATATGGGGAGTTCCTGATGCTGGAGAACATCATGTCCCTGTTTCCTCACTGCCCACCTCTCCCCTAGGTTAGATGTGAGATCCACCCTGCAGCACTTACCTGCTTCCACTACCATAAGAAGTGTAGTCATTAATTACATGATTTGCAAAAATTATGGAAAAATGGCCACGGCAACAGGAGAGGTTGATAACCAGAGAAGTAGGCACCTATAGTGTCCACTACTATTGAGTGTAAGCCAGAGGAAGAAGAAAACATGTCATTTATTCAGTGGAAGTGCCTCCCATGCACTCTATAAACCCCTCCATGAGTTAGCACATGACATCTGATGAGATCACAGCATGGGGCACGCTTGGCTGCAGGCATTACAAAGGCTTCTGCATCCCTCTGTCAACAGTTTGGCTTGTTGTTTTTTTTTTGGTGAAAGAGAGCTTGTGAAGCAACCCCTGACTGATGTGTCTGGCCCTGTTGAAGGCCAGCCAGGAGAACCACCACAGAGCGCGGCTGCCCAGGTCCAAGACACATTTGCTGGCGCAGTCCTGGACTTAGGGGTAGCCAGGCACACAAATAACCTTCTTGTCACAGGGACCGTGATGAAGTTAGTATTGTAAAATGTCTAATAAATGTCAGCCTCTTGTCACCTGCCTTTGCCAAACTGATGGCAGGAGGCAGGAGGTCTTTGCTTTCTCCTGTGCCTAATTTCCAGGAGGAGCGGAGGACTTTGTGTTGTACCACTTAGGGTTCACAAAGGAACTTTGTTGTACCACTTTAGGGTTCACAAAGGAATAACACATGGAGCTGTGTGGGCACCTGTGGGAGGCAGAGGGGGTTTTGCACACTCATCAGAGCAATTTAGCTATAAGGTGTGTTATTGCATCACACCTTAACAACATCAGCTGATACCAGGCATGCCAACGTATACTGGTGTCTGTAACTTGCCTGGTATGGAGCTGTTGAGTAGTTGATGGTGGATAATTTACTCAGAGGAATTCAGCTTCGTTTGCAGCTCTCAGACATTGCACACACCCTTCAACGACGCACAATCAAACGAGCAAGGAACATTTCACCACCAGAATTTTCAGATAAACTGAAACAACAGACACAACAGACCTCTTTCCCAACTCCCTGTAACAGACATCCCCTTCAATACTTAGGGAATGTTACTTTGGCATCCAGGGAATAGGCTTAACCCAGGTAATAGAAGAGAGAGGTTGTTGGCACAGATCAACAGCTACCATACTTGGCACTGATTAGATGAACATCAGGAACCACTTTGGAGAGGGCAGTGTAATCTTTATGGCCACCAATTACTTGCTGAGAAAGTTCACATCTTCCAGCTAATGGCCACTGTGCTGGTGATTTCTACAGCCACTATGCACATAAAAAAATACACTAAGTAGCCTTTTGCCTTTCCTTTAAGACATCTAGTCCCTACTAGCAACGGGTAACATTTTCAAAAGAGCCCAGAGCCCATTTTTCAGAATCATTTGGTCACAGATTTCCACATATTCATCCTGCCCCTTGGGTTGTGGTTGCACACACATTTCTCCAAGACACAGAGTCCTGTGTGATGCCCACTCTGGCTCGCTGCTGCCTGCTCCCATGTTCCTGCTACCCCTCTGTGCAGGACAAAGAGGGCAGTGTATGGCCTGCCACAAACAGTCCTGGGTGGTGGCAGCATGACCTGCTGGAGCCAAAATTGCCACAGAGAAAAAGGTTTGTGGAACCTCAGCCTCAAGCACTTCTCAGTTGGGTAAATTAATGGTCATGATGCTCCATTCTACCATGGCTGGACTGCTACCAGTACCCAAGCTCCAGAGATAACCCAGGTAGCTTTCCATGTCACTCTGACAGGCGTCCAGGTGCTTTGGATCCTTCTGATATGTTTTACATTATAGCTGCTGGTTTGGGTTTGCCTCATCCAGTGGTAGAAATAGTGCTGTTCACTCTTCAAGAAACTGAGTACCATCAATTATTATGTTTCTATGAAGCAAGCAAGCAAACATGAAAGCACCTGGAGATGGATGGCCTTGGGCTAACAAATCCTCATCCCTCAAGGCCTACTGCTTTGCCTACTGCAAACACACTGACTACCATAAATCACCAACTTATTATGTAATGGCCATGCCATTTCATAGACAAAGATGCATTTCACAGAGAGTATGGTTTTAATAAACAGGCAGCCTTTCAGTGGCTAGACTGGAATAAGCCAGTGATCTCAGTCCAGTTCCTGTTGGAAAGGTAGTCACAGCACAAAAACCACCAGCACAAACGGGCAGGTTGTTACCAGGCTGCAATAAGAAGCCAAATGACTTTCTCACCCTGGTGGTTATGGCAGGAGTGCCAGAGCCTTCAGCAGGCTGGGGTGAGCCAGGCATGGCAAGGGGCTCTGCCCTGACCAGGAGGGACCTGACCCATAACTGCACCAAGGACTTGGCTACCAGGGACTGCTTTGCTGGAATTCTCATGCTGAGTATGTGCACGATTAACTTCAGACCTTTAATTAATTCATCTAAATGTTACCATGCAATAAACAAAGGGATATGTAGGGCTGACTGAGTTATGATCCAAACTCACATGTGCAAAGCATGCCCTTCTGAAATGCAATGGGAAATATTCCTTATTCTTGGATAGAGCTCCCTTTTAGTTCAGCAGTTACAGCAGCTGTCATCATTTACGGCATTAGCAAGCACTATTTCAGTGAATTTATATAATTGTGTCCTGGAGTTCTTTGCCAGCAATATGCTTAACCTGCTGCTGCAAAATAATCCCAGATATATTGGCCATATATTTGAGTTATTATTATTAGACTTTTATAGAGGGTGTTAGGAATTATTTCTAAAAACATAGCATGTGTGTACGCACAAGGTTTTTACAATCTTCCTTAAAAAGGAAAGAAATAGCTTTTCATTTTTTAAGTTAGATTTTTATGTGGTTCCCCCCTGGTTTCTGATAGGCATCAAGCTAATACATCCATGCTGGTCTTGTGAAATATTTAGGAAATAACCAAACACAAAGAATCAGAGAATCATAGAATGGCTTGGGTTGGAAGGGACCTTAAAGATCATGTAGTTCCAACCCCTCTGCCATGGGCAGGGACACCTCCCACCACACCATGTTCCAGGCATCCACAACTTCACTGGGCAACCTGTCCCAGTGTCTCACCACCCTCACAGTGAAGAATTTCTTCCTGATGTCTAACCTAAATCTACCCCCTTCCACTTTAAAGCCATTACGCCTTGTCCTATTGCCACATGTCCTAATAAAAAGAAACAATGTAATTTACTGTGTTTTTCTTAATTATTATTTTTACATTTTCCCACAGACTATCAAATTCTGGCTTGTTTCTTCCTGCTCCTTCCCTCCCTCTTACCTTTTTAGTGAGCCATTTATTTGTAAAATGAAAAGGAAGACCCCATTGAGCTGTAAGGACAACTACATCTGCTCAGATTTCCCGTGTGCCAACGCTGACTGCCCACAGACACACTTTTCCAAAGGGCTGGCAGAGTCTTACCCCATCAAGGGAAATTGAAGAGCTGTAGGCATCCCTATTTCTGATCAGCCTGCATTTTCTTTTTCCAGATCTGCAGAGCTGAACCTGGATAAAGCTGTGAATGTTCTCCAGTAAGGCAGAACTCAGTGTCTCTACTCAAATTTGCAATTCAGGACTGGCGTGGTCTCAGCAAACGAGTTGACTTGTTGATCCTCCTGTGCTCAAAAGATTTCTGTCCAGCACCAGCAGGGAGACTGAGATTTCTGACTACAAAAGCTAGCAGAACTTTTCCATACCTCAGTGTGCCAGGAAAACAGGGATACTCCTTGCAGCAGTTGCTCCCTGAGGGTGGAAGAAATTAGGAAGAGGGAAACTCGGAGGGAATTACAGCTGCTACCTTGCACTGCTGAATCGGCCTGTGGGCTGGTATCATTGTCTGGCAGAGCCTTGCTCTGAAAGAATCATGTACCCACATCTCTTGCAGCTCTGTGGCAGGATGGAAAGAATATAACAATGCACAGAGGTAGGAAGGAGTGGACTAAAACTAACCAAGGGGCCTGACTCTGCAAAGACATGTTGTATCCACACTGACTTCTACACAGGGCGCTTGGCTCACTACCAGACTGGATCTCCTGTTCACAGCAAATTGTTGTAATAAATTCTAGACAGACATACAACAATCTGATCCTGTGGGATATTGAATTCAGGGCAAGTTGTGGGTGCTGCGACTAGACTTTCAGATAAACAATTCCTAAGGGATGTTCCTGCTCAGCACTTAACATTTTCAGTGAGTTACAGTGTTGAGTCTTTTGGAAAAGGGTCTTAATTCCTTCTTATTTGGAATGGCAAGAGCCTCTGTCTACAAACTGCTTTGATATTTTTACATTATCTGCTATTAAAATCCAAGCAGTGTGTTGCATCACACTTAAGTGCTACCTGCAAGGAATAATCTGTCACTAATGCAAAAAAGATAGTAATCACTAAATGAATGAATCGGGGTTGCAGACACTCTCCAGTTCTTTCATTACTTGAGCAGAAAAAGGTGTTTTCAAAATAAATATTACTGAGTTTCAGAGAAGAGTCTATTGCAACCCAATAATATGCCTCAGCAGCAGCTCTCTAGCTGCTTCTGAACTGCATTCTCCTTTCCTGCATATTCCTCTTCCTGGAGTAATTTCTACTTGTTTAAAGGCACCCACCATGCCTTTTACTTACATTACATTTGTAAGCACGGGGGAGTACAAACTGTTTTCAGCCTGACTCCAAAATATTTTGTTTGCTTCCCTAAAAGCACCATCAATTTCATGGAAAAGCCACACCTTCATCACCACGGATCTGCCCCTTCTCTATACATTCTATCCCAAACAGAAAGTTAGGCATGTTCTTGCTAACCTAGTTTTATGTGTGCATGTGCTTTATTTTTTTTTTTTTAACAATAGGCCTAAATCCATATTAATGATCCAAAAAGTGACCAGGCCTCAGCACCTTTTGTCCTCTATACATTAACTATCCAATAATCAACAGTAGCTGTCCTGTACTCTGGTGTCTTTGGCCTAATTCAGAGGGACAGATATTTATCATCACCCTTGAATTGGGTGACCCATTCTGACAGGTCGACATCCTTATTTATGTAACAATGTCATAGACAGTAACTGCTAATGAGTGGAGTGACACAGGGGTCTGTTAGATGGAAAAGCAGAGGAAAGCTGAAAAGGGCATGAGGGGTTAATGGGACTTTTCTGTTCCAGCCTCCTGGGATGTGTAATTATGTTTTAATAAGAAATGAATGTATTGATTAGATTAGTGTGCAGTTGTGTTGGTGTGCACACGTATAGTGCTGCATGCATATAGGCAGTAATTGTGTGTGCCTCTGCTTTCTTCAGGATGTGTTTTTAATGTAAAGAAGCTCTGTGCTTTGGCCAAAAACAAGCAGCACACTCCCACAGCCCTCTTCTTGTCCTCACTGTGGCAAACTCCTTGTGAATTCAACTGGAGTTTATCTGAGTAGAGGCCGAATTCAACTTCAGTAAACACCAAATAAGGGCTTCAGGATTAGGCCCTGACAAACAAATGACTTCTTATTTGCATTGTTTGGTATAAACAGCCACCATCACTTAAAAGAGCATTAAAAGCAGCCAATACATTGTAAACATTAAGTGTCATCTGTTGTGGAGACCTTCCACCAGCCATAGTAGGCCATGCTCATCCCAAATGTTAGTCCACGTCCAACAGCCTCCTTACAGTAGGGAGGAATTTGGCCCAGCATTCTTTCTCATCAAATAAAACATGTTCTCTGACAGGTCAAGGAAAGCATCCTTCACACGCTCACAAAGGGCTGATTCTCCACTGCATCTCCTGAGTGTGTGTGAGCTGAACTTGAGGGTGAATTCCCTTGATGGGAAAGACATAACAATAGAGGAAAGCGGGGCCGGGGGGGGGGGGGGGAAAGGAAAGCATGTCTGAAAACGAGAGCTGCCCATGGCTGGGGAGATGAAGGAATGCAGCTGATGGAGGCACTTCTCACCTCTACCCTCCTCTTGGAGCTAACATGGGAAGGCAGCAGAATTGTGGATACACATGGTACAAATTCCATCTATAAGCAGAACCTTTTATATCCCATGGATGTGTTTGTGATGTTTAAGGAAGGAAGGAACAAAGAGGGCTAGCCTGGCAGTACAAAGAGGCTTTTTTGGGTCACAACCTCAGTCCCTTGCTCCTGGGATAACGGAGGCTGTAGCACCACCATGCACAAGCCTCTGACAAATGAGTACCTCCAGTTGCATGCTGAAGAAATAAATTACTTTCTAGTGACTCCCTCTGGAAACAAGAAGCATTATTAGGCTCTAATGGGATTTCCTTCTATCCCACTCTTGACTAGGACCTTTGTGAGGCAAAGGGGGAGGAAAGAAAAAAAAAAAAGGAAAGCTGAAGGCTTCTTAAGTCTGAGGAGGGCCCACTCTACCCAACCGTAACTTTTGTGAATTGTGGATTCCAGATGTGATACTCAGGAAAGGCTGCATTACAGAGATGTAAAAAAGGACTTACTAGGCAAGATTTCCAAACATTTCAGAAGTGTTTAAACTATCTAATACATGAACACACTGTGGGATCAGTGTCACAAAAGAAGAATCTCTTGAAAATGGATTCTCATTAATCTATATTTATTTTTCTAAAGAATGAAAGACTGACTGTATTAAACTGCAGCACCTGCAACATGGAGATCAATGGAGTCTTGAAGTCTGACCATTACTGACAGATAACAATTAAACACAATTCTTTCCCATTGCCATTCCACTGCAAATCTTTCCATCTGAGGAGCCCTGAGGAGGTATTTTTTATGTGTTTTGATGTAGAAAATATTTTAGGGAACATATTTATAAATAAGACTGTATTATTGTCCCAACAAGAGAGACTTAAAATCCAAGCTAGATCTATCTCTGAAGGTCCACCTTCTAAAAATTTGCCTCAAGGGTCAAAATAGGGAGAAAAAGCTTGGTCCTGGTGACAGCTGTAGGAGTGTTATCACTGACTTCAACAAGGCTGAGATCACATCTGAAGTGAAAGCACTGGAGAAGGAACAGCCTAACAAAATCATAGTATTTTCTTCCAAACACTAGATGAAGCTAAAGCAAGTATTCAGACTTAATAACAGAAATACCCTCTGAGGGAAGAGGCATTCCTAGTGCCATAGTTCAAATCCAGGTCTGAGTGGTGGATGCAGGGGAGTTAATTTTTCAGCAACTGTTGGCCCTTTGACTCCTACTAGCTGAGGGTGGGTTCACATTTGAACACTCACACAAAACTGATTTCCCCATTATATAGATGGGAACTTTGTAATGCAATGAATCATCTTCAGCTGGCTGATTCATTTCACAGGGCAACTTGAGGCAGCAAACTTGGAGCAAGGTAGCCCAAACTAAGCAGAAATATCCTTCCCTGTCCCATTTATTAGTGTCAGCATCAGCATAAGCTTTTCTCCTTAATGGACTGATCTTTCATTCAGGCCATAGAGGATCCTGAGAAAGTTCTCCTCGTTTCTTTATATTTTGCCAAACTTCTAAGTGAGCTCCTAAAAACTTATTGAAAGAGCATTACTCAGTCTGACACATTCCATTTATTTCAATATGGTGACAAAGAGGGAAGATCTAGTTCAAAATATTGCAACAGCCTTATGGGATACTTATGGGGTTTTTTTAAATGTAATACATCACAATAGAATACTTTGTTTTTGTAGAAGGGCATTCTGTATTCGCCAAAAAAGCTGCTGACTTAATCATTAGTTATGATGAGAAGAGATTTAGTGCTCTCTTTCTTTACACTGTCACTGAGAACAATGTCTATGAAAAAGCCTATGCTTCCCATTATAAATCACTATAAGCTCCATGAAAATTTCTCCTCTACCCTGGGGTTTAAGTGAGCCAATACTCGCTGATGCAGACTCCCAATAGTAGCACTTTATGCCCAGCTCTCCAAGTTTATGAAATGCTGTGGTTCACCCTAAGTCCAGGTGCTGCCCCTGGATGCAGTTTCCATTGTTCAGCAATTTATGAATGGCTAGTCTTTAATAAAAAAATTAAAGACCTACCAGTTTCCCCCTCTTCCTTTTGCAGACAGTATATGGTTTTAAAATGCTTTAGAACTAGAACACAATATCACTTTTAGCATTAAAAATATGTATCACTGTTTATCATTAGACTGTCTTTTAGAAATACAATGTACCCTCTACTCCTTCATCCTCCAATGTTCAGGAGAAACCATTTCAGATGTTATTTTGGGTAAGCAAGGATTCAGAAATAAAGCCATTCAAAAAAACCCCATGGTTTATAGTTGGCTCCCTTCACTGGCTAAAGAACACTGGATCATGAAATTTTAAGAAAATCAACCTTAAATGATTTGTGAGGAGGTTCTGAGATTTATAAGCACCTTTCAAAATAATTTGTGTAAGAAATACACATTTAGAGACCTAGAATTAAGCATCCAGGTTTGAAAGTCTTTAACCTTCTTCCTTGCCTTCCCTCCTCCCCCATAACACAGTCACGTATACTGGCTGGATTTTATTGTATAATTTTGTAAAGAAAAAAAAAAAGAGTGAGCGTTCCACACATCTGCCAGCATTTTTTTGTTTGCTGGCCCAAGCTGACAGCTTTTTGTGTGTTTTCTAGTTTATCAGAAGTCTATCAAAATGTTTTGAAGAAAACGAGCCAGGACATTTTTCCTAGATTTTAGTGCCCTCTAATATTTAAATTCATTCTTCTGAGATTGTTTCTTATTTATTGCTTTTCCCATTGCTTGAAGATAATATTCTCATTCCAAGAGGCAGATAAGTTGTTTGTTTGATCACAAACTGTCTCAGTCTCCTCCTTTACTGGGTTTAAGTCTGAGAGCCCTGTTCAAAATTCGTATCACTGGGTTCAATTTTGAAAGGGAGGACTTTGATTCAAAGTTCTCAGCCACCCACACTGGACCTGAAAGGCCACTAGAAATAGCCCTTGTCTGCTTTGTTTCTCAGGAACCAGAATAGACACATTCCCTCTGGTCTGCCCTGAGATATGGATTTGGCTCAATAAGCAAATGTCAGCTGCAGATGCAGCTGGCTGCAGAGCAGTTTTCATGGAAACTGGGAGCCTGTGTCCTCTGAAAAGATGCAATATTATTTCAATAATTTATTGTTAGAATTTTTAATTTATTCTGAAGGAGCTTTGAGATGGCTAAGAGTGACAGCCTAAAGTAAAATTCCTACTGGTCTTTGATTTCAGTTTGATTATTAACATTATTAATGTGAATAAAATTCCTTAGAAATTTGTACTGAAACATGGTATCTATGTACATTAGATATCTGCAGGACCTTTGTACTAAAAAGTAACAAGATAAAAGCACACACATTGTAAGTTGCTCGTTATCATCACAGCTCTCAAAGCCACATGCTGGCATCAGAAGTCTGATTTTCACATAAAAGCAAGACATGCCTTAGCCCTCATGGGGAAATAATGTCTGAAGATATCACCTACCTTAATGGTTTTATGGACATGTGAGTTTTCAAGCTGGGCTAGTCTTCCCAATGGCCTGAAATCCTACCTGGGAACAGAGGCAGCACGGTGGTTCCCAGTGTCAGCATCCCCAGGAAGATCCCCCTCAGGAGTCACCAGCCTCCCTCTGGCTGCTGTGGGGCTGAGCTCTCAAGACAGACCTCACCCTGCCCAAAGACAAAGAGTGGTTGGCTGAAACACAACATTTTCCACAGAGAAGTCAACCCAGCAGATAGACAGCTTTTGTGTGGATAACTTCACCATTTATATAAAAAGCAGAGGTGAGGCCCAAGTGCAATGCCATCAGGGATTGCCAAAGGCTCAGACTGCCTCGTCACAACTACAGTCTAAAGAGCTTGGACTAAAACCAAAACTCTTTAAATTTCTTGACAGTACCAAATCCTCTACTAATCAAAATAATTAGCATCTGCAATCTCCCTCCTCACCAATCATGCAGTGCCCACAAACAAGTTATTCACTTGTGAATCTACTTCCCAGGCCTTTGTAGATCCATGTTCCTGACTCCAACTTCCCTTGCTGTGTGAAATTTTTGCTTTCCAATATTCCACTAAGATTGAAAAACCTGTGGTGAAATTAAAGATACTCTTACAACTAATAAAATACATGAAAGTGTAACAATTATTGCAGTCACCTCCTCAACTGATGTATTTTTGTGGCTATGTGGTGGCTTCTGGCATCCAGTCTTCTCCAAGCACACCTTGTGCCTTGGCTTTCAGTCCCACTGCTTCTTAAGACAACATGAAGCCAGTCCAGTCCCCCTTCCACTCAGTCACTATCCAGGAGTCTCCCCAAACTCCCCACCCTGGCTTTGCACTAACCTGTCCTGGGGGAGGCAGTCAGATGAACAGATGACTCTCTCAAAGGATCCCTGTCCTTTCTGCAGGTTTCCTAACTCTAAACTAGAGATGAAAAAAGCAAAGCAAATGTGACCCTGGCAATTGGGATCCTTTACTCGTACAAGCAGTCCTATTAAAGTTGAATGGGAACATACATCATAATAATTAAAGTGGGCATGAGTTGCCTTTGAATTGCAGGAACTCTGGGTGACCACATTTCACTTTCCCTGTCATTGACTAAGATAGAATTTCCTTCTTCTCATCAAATGGCAGCTCTTTTATTTATGGATTACATCTATGCCTTGGAAGGAGGTAGAGTGACTGATAATGTTTTCCTGAAAAAAACATACAGCATTTTGTTTCAGCCTCACAGATGACTGCAGTTGATCACATCTGTTTTCCAGCAGACATCAGTGTATCCAATTAGAAAGATCACAGAATATTTCAGAGGTCTTGGGATCATTTGGTCAGCCAAAAGATTTGGGCTTTGAAAAAGAACAAGAAGACAAATATGGTATGTGCTGTTTTTCAAGCATGGTAAAATATTTTCTTACAAGTAGTTGCACAAATGTAATCCTTAGCATTAAATACACGTACGTGTGGAAAAACAAAGAGCTTGATTTCTTTACTATTATCTTTAAAATTTGCAGTGACTCAGTGACTTGCAGTCCTGGCTATAACCATTCAGCTGATATAAATGGTTGGGGTCTTCGTGGTCACAAAATGTTTCAAAGACAAAACAGGATTAACATTTTATTTTCCTTGAAAGAATGCATGAAACCTTTGGTAAACAACATCCATTACTTTAAAGGATGGAAATGTTCTACAAATGTAGCTTGTAGTTTTGGTAAGTCTCTTTAATTTTCACCTTCAGCCCTGACAGGACAATTGCACAGCACAGAAGTATCTTCAAAAGAAAAAATGGTTTTTGGATCTTTGAATTGCCAAAATAAAAATCCATGTTAATGCTTTCATTCTAGAAGATTAATGACAGCAAAGGAAAACAAAATTCCTCGAGAAATACAGAGAACAAGATAGCAAATGAGTCTTATCAGTTCATAGTTCCAAAGTCTGAAAATGTCTTTGGAGTACCTCTTGCAACTAATTTCTTGGTTTTCCACTAATGCTTATGTTTATGATGTCCTCCTGATTTACTCTGTAAATAACTTCACAGGTCCTGACAGCTGAAACCGTAGGACCTCCAATCCATATACAGATGGGTTAGTTGAGTAGATTTAGTTGCTAATGGGGTTTTTGTGGATTTCAGAACAACAACAACAAAAAAAAGACAAAAAAAGGCAAGAGAAAACGACTGAGAATTAAGAACAAAAAAAGAAAAAAAAAATAGCCAAGCACAAAGCCAGAAGAAATACAGGAAGAAAATCATCTTGAGGAAAGCTAAGTGAATGAGCTTTTGAGTGAAGTGCTATCTGTGAAAAGGCCTTTGAACTACAAGCCAAAATATCCTCCCTTGTTGCTTGATGCCAGCTTGATGCCTTCCAGAAAAAAAACACCTTTGTGTATCTAAGTAAGCAAACAGGACAGATGAAAAATGCCACTTTCCTCTTCATTGAAAAAATGGCAAAACCTGTAATTCTATGGCTAATCCATCATTTTATAAAGGAAAGAGTTAGTCAATCTTCAGTTTCATTGCATGCCTTTCAGATAAACCTTGAACACTAAGAACTTTCTTCTCAGTGCCACATTAGCAACATTAGAGACACTCAACATTAGAGACTCCACTCAAAAGCTCCTGACAAGCATCTTCTCCTGGACTTTAAAATTTCTGTCATGGTTATGATTGCTACTCCAGTAAGCATTTCAGGTAAGAGTGAGGCCCCTTGAAGTGACCCCTTGACTAGCCAGTATCAAAAACAAAACAGCTCCTGCTGTAAAGTGCTGGTGTTCTTGGGTAGGTGATGACTGGAATGGATCACAGCTACATTTGGACTCCAAGAACTGTGACAGAGCATCACCCTTGATGAACCCCCACTTTGGGACTGCCAACCCACTGTCCCAACACACGACCACGCTGTTAGCAGCGTGTTGTGCTGCAGCTTTCCTTCCCAAGGGCCTGACCTTCCACTAGTGGTGTGGGGACACAGAGCTGTTAAACCCCTCAGGAAAGGAGCTCTGCAAGACCTTGTTATATGTTTAAAAAAAATAGGTGTATTGTAGCCTTGCATGCAGTCTATTTTACTTGTGCAAGTATGTTTTTTGTTAAACACATAAAACACAGAGTGGCTTTTAATGGTTGATCAGATCCTGTTAAAGCAAATTGCATGTTTAAATACAAAGGATGAAAGGACCTCTATTATTCTACAAATTTCTAGCAGCACTGCACCTTAAAAGGAATTTTATAGCAAATTTGTAGCTTTGCAACCAGCTCATGAACCAGGGGGCATAAAAAGGACATGTGTTCCAAGAGCAAATGCGTTCCATATTTCAGAAATAATAAGTTCTTACTTGAACCCAGATCCCATCAGTGCAGAGAAAGGAGTGTGCATTCATGGGACACAGGATGTTGCTGACTTCAGCAGAACATTATCTCATGACAGTTGCTAACCTGGTCTATGTTCTAACAAATCAAGCAATGTCTGAAAAGCCCCTGCTCTGCACCAGAAAGTCCCAATGCCCTCCTTGCCTTACACTTTCACTGCAATCCACAGAAACATTCAAGAATAAAGACTGACATAAGTGGAAACACTGACCCTCTTCATCAGGCTCATTAAAGAAGAAATTAAAGTACCCTAACTGCAAAGTCTAGCAATAAGGTTGATGAAGGAAGTACCCTATATCTGCAGGTGATGGTGCCTTTCAGTACACAAACATTTTGTTTATGACAGTCTTCAGAGAGCCAGGAAGAAAATTTTCATGTAGTCTTAGAGTTGAATGTCTTGCTGTTCAATGAAGGTTGTAGGATTAGAAGGTGCAAAACGTACGTAGTTCTCAGAACCTTCAACTACAGTAATGCTGGAGCCCCCCTACTGGGTATTTATATGGAGATCTGTAAACGTGTGAAAATGCTGCTGTGTGTTTTACATGGAACTGTGTTTAAAGCAGTGCAATATTATGCACACACTACAGCTATTAGGACTGCAGATGCCAGAAATAAGAGTGGGCAAATACTGAAAAAGCTGCAAAACTACAGAAACTGAAGGCTGTGGCAGATGAAGTCTGCTGGAGCTAACACCTTGGGTTTAAGGCATTATCACTGCCAGCTATCTGCTCCATCTCTGTGCTAGAAGGTCCCACCATGACCTCCTTGACCTGTCTCTTTAGCTTGCATCAAGTTTGCTTGGAAACACTGTGCCATAAACCACAGTGCCAGGGGATCTGAGACAGATTTGATCCTTGTGCTTTTCTGAGGCACAGGGAAGCCCTTCTGCTGCCCCAGGGAGACCCAGCACAGGTTGTCAGCTGGAGCCCTAAGCTTAGGACTAGGGCAGGGGCAGTGAATGTGACAATATGTGATGATTTGCTGTCTTTGATAAGGTAAGTGTTGTCTTTGGATTTCTAAGTGCAGAATGAAAATTACTCCTCTACTACACAGGAATATTAATGAGTTATAATTAAGGGTTCTTGATTTCTACCCATAACTTTCATATCGACAGTGTTCTTACATGGGTTGGGAGTTCCTGGTCCCCAAATAAGAGATTCACAGTGGTAATTAGGATAAAGAAAATTAAAGAAAGAATGAAAATTAAAAAAATAGGAAAAAAGGCAGATTTTAAAGATGCAAAACGATGTTATTCCATCAGAAAAGTCACACTAGTTTGAAGCTGGTGAAAATTGTCAATGTCTTCACTAATACTTAAGCCATGAACAGCAAGCCACTGAACATCCTCTGCAAATTCAGTGGGGCAGTAAGTGTTGTAGGGCAGTGTGACAGGTTGTCTGCACCATCTGAGCACATGGTAAACCTTGGAGTTTTAAAGGAACTCTGTTCTCATTTATGTGAACCCTCACATGCACTCATCTCAGAGGTATGTGAGCTCTTTCCAGTGCACCAAGCAGTGATGCACCAAGACCTCCTACATTTCTTCCTCTGCAGAACACGAGTTGTAAAAAGGATGGACCCTGATAGTTGAGCTCTGTGACAGTTGTCACTCCCCAGAGAACATTACATCTGACTCATACCCTCAGAAACATTGTCTTGCATAGATCTGCTTTATCTATTTAGGAAAACCCTGTTCTGCCAGAAGAGTAAAGCTGCTGAGGTTTTATTGTGACAGGGCATTGGCCTGGCTTTGCTCAGTGCTGAGGGAATGCCATGAAGGTCCATTTTTCTTCATCCACAGGGAGCAATCCATAAAGCTTTACATTCACATGTAGATGTTACATTTTGAATGGCACAGAAAAGTCAAACAGGGGGAGAAAAAATTTCAAAAAATACAATGCCAAATAACTTGAATAAAATAAGCCAAAACTTTCACTACGAGCTTCATATGAAGTAAAGACAAATCCTGAGTGATCAGCCAAAAATTATAGAAAACATTCTAGTTCATTCTTTCCCATTTTCCCACTGCATCCAAGTTTCAGTTGTTGTAAAAAGAAGAAAATTTCTATTTGCAAACAAGAGAGATTTCCTGGGCTCAAAACCAGAGTGTGTCTTCAAGAACTGTATCAAATTCCTGCCTCCAAAATCACAAGTGCCAACCTACATTATCCCTTTATTTTCAACATACAGGATGTGTAAAGATTTTCTTACAACATCTCCAAATGCTTCTGTTGTAAAAAAACCCAGGTTTTCACTGGCTTAAAATCTTATTGTGAGAGGAGAACTGTCTCACATTTGGAAGCTAGGAGGCTTGCTGCTTTTTTCTATTCCTTCCTGCCATCTGCAAGATCTCATATGGGGTAAAAATGGGAAATTACTTGAGCAAATCTTCAGCTTTCCTCTGTTTTCTTTAAATAACATCCTCAGCTTTCTGCCTCATGATTTACATAATAAGGAGACTGTGTTGTGTTATTACATCAGTTTCAGTTCTTCAGGGAAAAAAGGCTCCAGATGTATTTGACTAAGTCATCAGTGCAAACATCCCATTTCTGTAACATCATTCCCTAGATCAACTGTAAAGACACAGTGTTGATTTTGGCTAAAGGCTCAGGACTGGACAGACACTGCCACTTGATCTAAGCAGCTGCCTCCTCATTAATCCCTCCAACTTCATTGTCATGGAGAGAAGCACAAACCCCTAATGGATCCAAAACATGAGCAGTGGTTCATAAAACCTGGCAGTGACTCATCTGATAAAAATCACCATTGTAAAGCTGTTCAAGGCATAGGGGGGAAAAAAAACATTCAGCCTTCCTTAGAGAGATTACTTCCTTTGGTCTGGGTGTTTTTCTTCAGTCATATGGGAATGAAATTATAAACAACGAGGGAGTGCTGGATCCTGACACCTCAACTCTGGTGGGACAGTGCTCTCAGGAGTCTATTAGAAGATCTGGTGATGCTTGTAGAGTAAGGTACTAGTCAAGATCACAAGGTTATAAAAGCCTTTCCTTTCAAAGTCGAAAGCACTGGTGAAATGTAAAAATGAACAATATATGATCCAGACCACTTTTAGAAGTAAATGCATTATTAATTTTTCTACAGTATCTGCTGTTTGGTCCAACTCACAGCAAAAACAGGACTAGACAAAATTAGTACCAGTACCATATCCAGCAGGAGGAAGATTTTTCAATTGCAGCTTAAGCAAACTTTTGTACCTTCATACTGATCACCAGAAATGGAAAAAGTGTGTTTTGCAAATTTGTAATTGTTGGCAAATTGCTCCAAATGGCACAATAATACACGTGACAAAAACATGTAAAGATTTGAGCTGCCACAAAGCTGGTGCAAAGCAGAATACACATGATTAAGTAGATGAAATGCTTCTAAAAGGAAATAACCTAAATATCTTCTTTATGAATAGATGTTTTAAGAAGAGGTGAGTAATTATTGTAGATGCTGACATGTTTGTATTACATCCGTGCCACAGCCTGTGTTTGCTCTCTGGATGAAATCATAAGACTGAGATTCTTTGGTAAATGGTTGGAATAAATAAATTGGAGATGCACTGTCATGTCCTATACAATAAACACTGCATTTTTCATTTGGAAACTCAATAAAGATGCCTAGTATGATACAAAGATAAGCAATAATTACAGTGCACAAGTATAGTAAAAGGGAAGCAAAAGATATTTCAGTATTTTATACATGCTCTCCTACAGAATTAAGCCCCGTTAAATGGTAAAAAATTATTCTTATTGGTGTCTACTGGATTTGTCATAACTGTTCAGATCCCTGTTGCTGTGCAGGAGATGTGGTATTTGCACTTAATTGCATCATTTGAAAGCCTTAGAAGAGGGTATTCTAATGATTAAATCAATGTAAACCAGGTTTCAGAGCCAAAATAATCAAAAGTCTGACCAAGGCAAATGTTCTCAATAAACTGAGCTTGCCAAACACAAGTGCTAATTAACACCTGATTCTAATTTGGTGATTGTGAAAGTGTGGCAAAGGAGCCCTATGATTTTGCAAGTGGAAATAACATTGCTTCTCTCCATTGGTAGATTGCATGAATTGCCCTCGTGGCCAAAATTCCTCCTTTTGATCCACTCTGGGGACAATCCATCAATGCAGTGGCAGCTCAGCTCAGGCTGTACAATACTTCTCTGTCTGAGGATATTTACCATTTCTTAGTGTTTTCCCAAATATATGAAATTTTCGCTTCTCTGGCGCTGGTCCTAATTCAAAGTTTTCAAAGTATACATTTTTAAAATACCACATTGACTACAAATGACAAACCTGAGTGGTCACATCCTCCTTTTGTATTTCCTGTCATGACTGTTTCAGATTTTAGAGGGAGGAAGATGACTACTATCTCTCAGCTACTTTTCACACATGCACCTGGTACCATATCAAGTCTTTCATTCAGTGAGACACTTATAACAAAAGCAGACATATTAGCATGTGACTAATTCTTGATGTCACTGGGTGTTTGATCAGGCACCTGAAAAATTAAGATTTTTGCCTTGCTTTGCAAAGGAGAAGTTCTTTACTCTCTTCACCGTGGCTGAGGACACACAACAGACCCAGTCAAAAACTGGCACTGACACTTTGTTGGCACACCTGATAGCCAACCCAAAGGGCAAGACTGACTTTGCAAACAGAAAAGGACTGGAAGGACTATTCCAATTCCTGAAGTAGGTAACGAGTGTTTCCAGTACTCCCAGTGAGTCTCATCTGTGCACAACTGGAATGCTTCAGATCTTGAGACCATTAACCCAGTGGCATCTCAGAAGAATTTTTCCTTAAAGTGCACATTCAAAGATACTCTCACATTTCTTCTGACAATGATTCTGTGGCACCCTTCCACCCCACAACAAAAGCAGCATGGCACAAAATAGTGCCTGCTACCTTAGACCTGAAAGTTGTAACCCTTATGATATGCCTAAAATAACAAGCACTTGATCTTCATGTGCACCATACAGAAGTAATTACCAAGGCATACAATATACCAACCATCTTCAAAAACAAAGCTACATAAATTTAACTTCTAGCTGACCGTCGGTGAATTTGGTTATAAAATCAACACCTCGTGTATTTGATCTACACAACAGTCATATTATACCATCTACTGTTTGGGGTTTTTTTTTTCATCATTTACTCAGTCTCTCATTTAAAAAATATGAAAGCAAATTTTTAAAGTAAGTGCAGGGTCTGCAGAAATATTTGCAAAAACTCGTAAGTATTTTATTACCTCTGCAGAGCAAATGTATTTGTGTGTTTAAAGCAACTGCAGTTTGTTCTTAATAAGAGGGAATTTGCACTATAAATGGCATTCCCTCTTTAGAAACAATACTTCCTTTCTCTACTGGTGTTCAAAAGTGCCTAACAGGGAAACCTACCTTATCTGGTTCATCTTAAAACTGGAGCTGCCTGTCAAGCTTTGACAATCTTCAGATTCTTTTGGAAAAAGGAAGCAACCCATTGTGTTCAAATTTGCTCTTAGTGACAGCTGATCCCACAGGAGCATCTAGTTAGAAAATAATTGATAGCACTTGAAACAGAAAAGATTGCAAATCAGGTATGACAAGTTTGCATTCAATGGAAGTCCTAAAACTAATTGTCCAGTTAAGAAATCAGCTTCAAAAGAGGAGAGTTAAAAAAAAAACCAACACAAAACTTAAGGGGAAGGAAATGAGATGTTTGTTTATTGCACATACACTTTCATTCTGACAATATTTTCCCTTTAAAAGGCAGGTCTGGAATAAGCAGTACATTAAAGGGATGGGCCCAAAGCAAAACCTCTAAACCAAATACTCCGAACTTTATGACTCAAGCCCATCTGTAGTTTGTTATAAACAAGTCATAAGGCATAAATGAAAAAATCTGGATGCGGAAGGATAGAGGCTCGATCCTGCTACTATTGAAGTCAACAGAAAAATCTCTTGCTGACTACAGAGGACTTTGGATCAGGCATTAAAATTCCAAAGCAATATTGGCAAAGCTTCAATCGTGTGAGTGTGTGCGCACGCTTGTGCATAAATACACACACACACCCCCCCCAATATTAGGAATTTATATCAGACTGTGCCACCGGATGTCAAAAATGAAGATAACATGGGAAGAAGTTTATTTTGATGAGGAAATCCCTAAATGCTGCTGAAAATATGCTTGGAATGGTTAATTAGTATGTAGAGGCTTTGGAGGAAATGATATCTTGCAGCTTGACCATCATCTTTTTGCCAGGTTTCCCTTCGATTTATCTCTTATCTGCAGGAAACTGTCTCACAGCTTCTGAATCTGCTGTTGGCTAAAAGGAGAAAAAGGACAATGACTCATTGTTGGGCAGCAGGACAAGTTCTATTTGGATTCTGAACTTCCACATTAATGCTAGTTAATGTCATACCTAATGTACTTCAGCCCATCCAGGGGATATCCAGGGTGGGCTCTGAAACCAACCAAAAGTGAAAGTTGCTTCACAAAAATAACAAACATTAAGTTGAAAGAAGATATAACACCCAAGGGATGAAAACACTGAGTAATGCAAAAAGTATCTGCTGCATTTTCTATGACTAAGGCATCAAAAAGGCCGTATTAATAGATTAAAGTATTGTAAAAGGGTAAGTAGCTGGTGACAGGATGCAGCAGCTAGTACCCACCAAAGTTATTGGTGGCCAGAGGATACTGAGCACGTTGAGTGCTGGGACTTCTATTTGAAGGACTGTTTTCCCACAGGATCAAGCAGTGCAGGATTCCTTACCGGGCAGCTTTTACTGAGGGCTGGCAGGGAAGAGCTAGATAGCTCCACGTGGTGGGAGAGGTTCCTGTAGCTAGCAACCACAAACAGGAGCAGGGATGGGGGAGCACACAGACCTTGTGCTTGAGCATCATCTTGATGCTCCCCCAGACCCTGTGCCAGAAGGATATAAATACCAAGCTTATGGAAGTGCTGGGGGAGGGATGAGATGCATCAGATGACCGCTGTGCCAACGCTAATGAGTACATCAATGAAAGGATTAAAAAAGGATGGGGACATGTTGCTCCCATTCTCTCTCCTACAATGAATGCTCCAGTGCTCAGAGGTGTGGCCTGATTTGGGTAAGAACTGAAAAATCAGCAGCTTCTCCAAATATTACATAAAAGGAAAGAATGACATAAAAACACGATCTAACCATGTAAATATTTTTTCCAGTTTCACAGACCAAATCCCAACCATGTCATGTGCCTTATATTTTTTTTATTCCCCCAGCTCTCTTTCCCCAGTGCTGAGCTAACATCTGAAATAAGAGTACACAATCAGTATGTTAATAATCAAGGAGTCTGCTCGCTGCATTATACAGACATCAGAGGAATTTCTTCCACTGTCTGGTGAATATTATAAACAGGCCTGTTTGTATTAACAGAGCCTTATGTAGCAAATCCAAAAGTGACAAACTAAACAGTTTTAAGTGGTTACATTCCATCTCCAAATGTCCTGAGTATCAAACATCACTAGAAACCTGCATCCTGGCTGCACGTGAGGAAAACAAAGAGGCCCGCAGTCAGTTGGACTAGACACTTGGTGTTGAAGCAGATGAGTATGACAAGGTTTTTTAACTGCCAAAGTGACACTGCAAATGCAATCTGGTATTACAGCAGGAGAGCCAGAAATACAGTCTCAGTTACCCAGAGAGAAGGCATTTGTTCTTGAGAGTGACACTTCAGGAAGGGTTTACATCTGAGTCATCATCTTTGACAGCGTGTGTGTCCCTCAGCACGCTCAACGGCTGAGCTTCTGCAAAACACTTCAGGGAGGTTTTAAGATCTCCAGATCACTGTGGACCTGATTCACCAGTCAAAGGAAAGGTCTCCTTTCTGTAGGCTGAGGACTGATCCCTAGATGGTAATTCTTCGACTTAAATGGTATTAAAAATTCCAAGCACTTGGCCAAGCTGACTGAATTATGACCTGAAATCCAACGTTTTAGGCAAACAGAATGAACAGGCACAGCTCCCTCCCCGTTCTCCTTACAGTACCTAATACACAAAAGCAACAAGGGTTCGGGGGAATAGCAGGAATGGAAAGATGAGAATCACATGAACCTTCCCAATATTTTTTTTTTGTTTTTCATGGTGTATCTTGTGATGGTTTCTGTGGGCTGCTCCTACATCAGCTGGTGGTGAGACTGCCAGTTTTTCCCCTTTTTTTTGGGGCACTTTTCCCTCTCCACCATCTTAGCCCCTTGGGAGACCAGGAGTCCTCCTGGAGCACATGTATGCAGGCTGAAGTGAGGAGGGAGCAGCTGCCTTGCTGCCATCAGCAGCAGCAGCAGAGCTTCACGGGTGGAGGAAGTGAGGTTGCAACCCTTAAACATGGTGGGCTCTCAGGTAAGACTAGTGAGAGGGCTGTATGTCTGCAGGCCTCTTCATTTCATGTTAGATAACTGGATGGAAATGCAGATTCAGACTAATTTGAGCAGACCATGAAGGTCTTCTCTATGACCACCATCTGCCACGAGGCTTGTGCACCTTAGGAGTAGGGAGGACTGGACTAGAAATGCTGGGAGAAGGAGTTTTATTCACCAAAGCTGGCTGATTTCAACCAAGTCACTTGGGTTTCCCAAGTGGACCTGGAAACTGTGAAGGAACAGTCTTTCTCATGAGATTTCCTGTTGGTGCTGCATCCAGTAGCACCGGAAATATCACAAGAATAGCTTTTCTTGTGGTGTTTTATTACTTCTGCTTCTGCTCCTGGCCGGAACTGGGAAGTACAGGGGTGCATGGAAATGAAATATAGTGGTCAGAGGAGAGTCTGCCAAACATTTGGAAACAACAACAGCAAGAAAGGTCATTCACTTAAGTCTCAGGAACTGCTTCCGATTTGCTCTTATGTTATTCAGACACATTTCCATCCTGCTGCTTTTAAAAGTCATTCACTCGAGGCTGGCATCAGTTTGCATTCAAACCTGGGGTGTCTGTGGTTTAGCTGTCAGTACTGCTAGTAACTTCCTATAGAGAAGTGACTTCTGTTTCCTAAAATATTTAACTGACATAATCCACCATCAGAATAAGTCCAAGCAAAAACCCCCATCTTGCTATCTCTTGTAGTTCCATTGCCTTTATTTAATATTATGGCTGCACGATTAGCCATGTTAGACAATAAACAAATCTCTGCATGTACTTTCCTTGCTCAAAAGAGCATCTACTTCTCTGAATTTATTTCCTGCTCGACATTGTTTGACAAATGCTTTGTGCAGACAAATTCTGTCTAGCAATTGTTTGTAAACACACATTGCAAATACTTCTTCAGCTAACTCCGACAGTGGTTCTTGGTGGCCATAAGGCTGAAGCAGCATCAGCAGCTGCTAGCACTTCTCCCAGCCATGTTTGCCTTGAAGTCACAGTAAGGGAGCTCAGGGGCTTGATGCAGGTGGAAGGGGAATGGCTCAGGCAGGAGTGGACACCTAGGAGCAGTCAGGAGGAAGGGGAAAGCCAACAACAGCTTGAGCCAGCAAAAGCTGTTTGGCGATTTACACCCTTGGCATTGCAATCAAAACTACCTCAACCACATGGGGCTGCTTCCATTTCCTGTTTGGTTGATGTCATCTTTACAAGTTACTCCTGTTTCTTCCTGAAGTGAATTCTCCTTCACTGCAAACCTAATTTTGGTCCATTATTAAATGAGAGTTGGCTGCTAATCAACACTTTGCCTTTCTGAACAGACTCCATTTGCAAACAAACCGAATTAAAAGAAGAATGAACACCAATGAAGAGAAATTCAACTTAAAAGCCAGGACAAGAATTCCCCAAGTTCATTTCCATTATCTGACTGTCATCCTAAAAACACTGCTCAGTTTCAATTCGAAACATGAAGTTTTGCTGCAGATATGCCAACAACATAAGGAATAAACACAGGTACTTTAAATCCTTTTTTTTTTTTTTTTTGCAAGGATACTTGCCTCACTTGTGAATAATTGCACTGAAGTTGAGGGGACTGTTTCATAATGGATAAAGAGAAGATAGATTTGGTTCAAGAAGGCTGTTTTAATTCTTCTGCTGTTTTGGGAGAGCTAAAGGTACACACTGATAGAAGAGAAAATCTCTAATACTCAGTCCCATATGGTCTCTAATAAAATGGGACCAAATTCTGCATCGACAACAGAAAAAATGTCTTTTATAGTTACAAGATCCATTTCATTCCTCACTCCCTCACAACTGCACAGATATTCTGAAGCATGGTTCACAGTTCAAAGTCATTATTGTTGTAAAATACCTTGGTTATCATCAAGGACTTTGTTGTTGCACCCTTCAGATGGTGTGGCTCCACTCCCAGATGTCTGCTCTTATGTTTTTGCCAGTCCCCCAGCACAGATTTCTCTCCCTGCCTTGTGCCAAGGAGGAAGATAGTTTGAAGTCAGCTTCACTGGTTTTCCTTCATACCTCCCCAGGCCATGTGGGACTGCACAGGCAGTTGGGTCACCAGCCTACTCCTCTCTTACTTCTCCCTGCCTGAGAGTTGATCCTGGCACAGTATCCCACAGTTTTGTTATCAATTTCAGCCAGGGAGACACATCAAATCTAATTACCTCCTGCTACAGGGAAAGGGGGGAAATGAGAGGCAAACTAGGGTAGATCCTAGTGTCGCAGAAAGGTGAGCAAAAGGAACTGTTGGAAGCCAGGTAGGAGTAAAAATTTTGACAAAAACTTAATGTACTTTGTCTTGGGAGGAGAGGGGAGGAGAGGGGAGGAGAGGGGAGGAGAGGGGAGGAGAGGGCATCCTTCATGTGGCTACCTGTGCATTTATTGCATTCCTGTACTTCTCACTGTATTAAAAGCTGGGACACTAGACTATAATTCTGTGGTAAAAGAGAATTTCATGGTATGCTCTATTGTTGTAGAAGTGCATAATATATACATAATTTGTATTAATACATAATAAAAATTAGGGATCTCTGAGAAGTAAATTGAAAGACATTCTTAAACATCAGCAAATTAAACCTGATTAAGGACTATAGGATTATTATGGAACAACACAAACAAGTATTCCCTTTTTCAATGTACTTTGATATTTACCTAAAATGTTATAAAGACACACATTTAAACTTTGAACACCAACAGCAACCTTCACTGACTCCCCACCATTGTCCCAGAACTGCAAAACATCTTAATGGCCTTGCCTTTACACTTTGTGCTTCTTTCTTGTTCAAGTAAAACCACAAAGAGAATTTTGAAGTCAATGGGATTTTTGACTGAAAAAGACACAAAATCCTCTCTAACTGGTATTTGCCACAACAGGGTCAAAGTCTGAAAATTCATGGCTGGGTTACATGCATGCAGTGCACTTCTATTACACAACACTGCACAAAATGAACATCCTGGGTAGAAATGGGTGGACCAGATGAATATAGTCATCCCTTTCCACAATATTCCTGAAAAAGCCTGAAACAGTGACTGTTTTTCATGTTGCTTCACAACCCTTAGGTTGTGAAAGTTTTCAGTGTGCCTTAGGAACTGTTGTGGCAGGATAGGAAAAAGTTTGAACAGCTGCAGATTCCATGTCCAATCTCTAGCTATGTTTTTGACAGACCTCTCAGGCTTACATAATAAATACAGAAAAGCTTAAGCAGAGACACTGAACATCATTATCAACATTATTACACCAGCAGATTGCAAACCATTCAACATCCTAAAAAGTGTCATGCAACTAAGACATTTTCCTGCCTGTTCTCTAGAGAGCACCAGGAATCCTGAGGGTATGCACAGGCCTGAAAACTGCAGTTGTGCTTGGACCTTGGATTGTGCAAAAGTGACATGGACCAGCTCTGAACTCACTCGCTCCCAGTACTTAAATGAAGCTTTGCTGAGAGGCTTTTGCTGACTTGGCTCCATTTAGAAATCAAAGGGTGATTTCTTCCAAGTGACAGTCCCAGAAACATGAATATATTTGAATTAAACATTAAAAATATGTGCAGGCTGCAAAGCTGAGATTTGTCAACAGATTGAAAACTTTAGTGAAATTGAAGATGTTGACTGAAAGGTTCAGATGCAGCCAGAAATGGGGGGGGCTGGTTCGGCCAATCCATGGAATGAGGTAAATCATAATGTTTGAGTCTGGATTCACTTAAACATTTCCCTGTCATTTGGGAATGTTTGGGTCTGAGGTTTTGTGTTGAAATTTCAGCTACCTATTATTATGATTTCAGTATCTTTTGTTTTAATTCTTTTCTAACACTTCAGTGGAACACAGGCTTTCGATTAACTCAGTGCTCTCTACTTGCCCTTTCAGAGCAGCAACTGTAAATTAGAGGATAAAGAACCAGAAATGGTGTGAGGCTCAGCCCATGATACAAATTCTGCAGTCAATCAGAGCTGGTGGAGGTCCTTGCCCTCTGAGCTGTGGTCACCACAGCTAAAGCATGGACTGAATTTGGGTTTGATTCCTGATGGCCTCATAAAATTCTTTCAGTATCAATTGCATTTTATATAAATGAAGGATCAAAAAGAACACCTTTATTTCCCATGAGAGTTTCAAAGATAAATTAAAGTTTATAAATTATTTGGATTTTAGATTGGATGGGGGGGGGAGAAAAAGGGAAGAAACACTCAGATGGGCCAAGAAAAACAGCAGATTCTCTTCATTCCCAATCCAGCAAACTATGTAAGCATGTGCTTCACTTTGAGAACGTGCTTAAGTTTACCCCAGTAAACAAGAGCAGAAGCCCACAGAGTTAATGATGTGCTTTGGTGCTTTTCTAAATAGGGAAAATTAACAGGTATAACTGAAAAATACAGAGTATACATACAGACTGCTGAGTAGTCTGCACCTTCAGTGCTCATTCTGCAGTCTCCAAGCTTGGCATGGCCTTGTCACTTTTCAAATACTGGGTATACACAGAGGATGACTGCAGGCAGCAACAGTCAGGTACCTGAAAGCAGAATTTGTCTCATTATGTTTGGAAGGCAAGTTTTAAAAGTCCTTAAGAGTAAATAAAGTGAATGGTGGAACAAGCCATAGCATTAGGAAGCCTGAATCATAACCCCAGATGCAGGACTTGGGGGCAGAGGGATTTGGACTCTAGCTGAACTTTGCAACTCCTGCTTAGCCACATGAAATTAAATTGAACTGGAACATGTCCTTAATCAGTAGTTATTTTATCAGCACATCAAATGGGCACAGGCTTGACACTGTCCCAGCTCAGTTCTCCAAGAACTCCTGCTGTTATTTAAGGAGCAATCTTTTAGTACACTTGAAAGAAAGCAACTCATAGCCTGCGAGATTATCAGTACCGTGCATCTCAGGATCTAACACGTTTTGGGGATGGTTATCAGCTGCAGTAAAATCAACATTTTATAAGCTTCTATTCTTGTGCCATATTTGTAAAAGCTGAAACGCTATCACCAGAACAAATGCTTCTTTCATTGGCTTTCTGGAAATGTAAAGTTCATTCAAAGCCTAGAAAATTAAATTGTGTTCGTCTGGGAGACGGCATGTAGACCAAATCAGCTTCAAAAGTCAGGAGGCCCCTGACTCAGAGGGAAAGTTCAATTAATTTGTCAAGAGAACCAAAACCAGATTATTTCAACCAGCACCAAAAAAAGGGTGCTGAGCTAAAGGACTTCAAGGCAGGCGCGCGCTGGAAAGGCACAGTTTGATTACCAGCACACAGCCAAGCGGCCCCGCGGGGTTAGGCTGCGCTTGTAGCTCTAGTTCCGCCCGCTGCACGGGCCGAGGCTCCCCGGGGCCACCGGCAGCCAAGCCCGCCCCGGCGATGGGAGCGGGAGCCGGGCCCCGCCCCGCGCGCTGCCATGCTGGCTTTCATGAATGGCCGGGCTGCCGCGCCGCCCCATTGGCTGCGCCGCCTGCGGGACCCGCCAATCAGCGGCGCGGGCGCTCCCGGGGCGGTGCCGTGTGCCCGCGCGGGGCGGGTGTCCCGCTGGCTCCCCCCGTGTCGCCTGCCGTGTCCCTGCAGTGTCCCCTGGTCGTGTCCCTGCAGTGTCCCCTGGTCGTGCCCCGGTTCTTCCGGCAGCTCGTCCCTTGCAGGTTTCCGCGCCCCCGGCGAGCGTTGCTGGGCGGCCGGGCCACAGCGGTGCTAGTGCGGCTCTGCGATGCGCTGCCCAGACCGCTGCTCGGCCGCTGGGGGAGGGACGGCGGGGATGGGGCGGCGGCACATGTCGGGGGAACGTGCGGTTGTCGGGGAATAGAGAGCATGGCTGTCGCTAACCCCTTGTCTTATGCACCCAAACCCAGTAATAACCCCTGTGGGAGCCCGGCCAGACCCTCGCTGCTGCCCGGGAGGCTGGAGCCAGCCCTCCCTGCATCTTGTTCGCCGGCAGGCTCCGGCCACGACACTGAGCCGCACCTGGGGGTGATGGAAAACGCCGGGTCAAACCCTCACAGTTTATTTGTGTCTGTCCTTTGGGTAGGAAATAAACCAAATCCTTGTCCACGGTCTTCAGAAACCTTACAGATGCTTTGCTATGAAGTGGGATGTAGTTCCTGTTCCTCTAGACAAATTCAAACTCAACGAATCTCAATTTTGCCCAAACTCCCTTGCATTTGCAACTGAGTATCTTGATTTTCCATTTGCCTTGTGTTGTGTGATTTGCAGCGTGCTGATAATTAGCAAGCTCAGTCATTCTGAGAGTGCTGCACTGCAACTGCAGAGAAAGTGATTCTTAAAACCTACACTCACTTTTTATTGTGGAGCTGTATTGGATAAACAAAACCAGAAGATCCTAAATAAGAAATAACCATTTATCACTGTGGTTGTTGTTTTCCTGTTTTGTCTGAATCCATAATTTGAAAATTACTAAAAAACCCAAATTAATTATGTCTATTAGTGCAACTTGGGCATCCAAAAAAGTGGCAGAAGTCACCAAGAAATACACATTTTTAATGGCATGATATTTAACATGGGTTTATAACCCCACACAACAGCCACAGTAAAATAAGAATAAAACTGACATTTAAATTTCTTACATTTTTCTCAAACTGCATTTGCTTCCTTGCACTTCCCCACAAGTTATTAATGTTTCTCCAGTTTTGACACTGAGAAGTCAGACAGACCATGTCATATTCATAGGAGAGAGTGGCTGCCTCAGGGATAGACCCTCCACCTGCAGGTGGGGAGGGACTGGACCTGCCTGCATGGGCAGTCTGGTGGTACCCTACAAACCATACAGACACACGAATGGCCAAAATCCCCATGCTAAGCCAAAACCCCGTTTGCTTAATCACTGCAGATCGTAAGGATTTTGAATACATCTTCTCCTAAGATGACCACTTTTATGGATAGAAATAAGGGACAACCACATGAAAAACAGGGAACAGCACTTCCAAGGATTCTAGGGAAACACCTGTTCCCTTATCATGTGCTTTTCTCAGAAATGTAGGGTTTTACTTCTCTTAAACACACAAATTAAAATTAACTTAACTATTTAAAGTGATAATGACTATAATTTGAAATAACTGAAATACATTTTTGTTCTCTAAATCAGTTCATAAAGCTTTCCCCAGCTTCTACTGACACTCAGATTTTGAAACTTAACCTGGACAGAATCAGTATTTAGCAAGTTTCTGCAACCCATCTAAGTCTTATAGAAGAAAATTATTATTTCTTTACTTTACTTGGTTACTTGAATGGAAAGCACATTCCCCATATGTTTAACTAACAAAAAGGAATTGAACTTGAATATAAAACATTGGAACATTTCCTAGAACCGGTCTGCTGAAGTGTATACTCACATATGCATACACCTCCTTCCTGTGGATACAGTATTTCCCATACAAATATTCCATACTCAATTTCCTATTAGGTTCAGCTTTTCAATGCTGATTACCATTTCCTGAAATGCAAACCTTTTTTCTACCCTAGAAAATGTAGGTGATTCAGATTAAGTAACTCTGGATGCAGTTATACTGAGTAAAAGTAACCAGTGTAAATTGTGTGTAGCAAACTCTTAGAAATAATTTACTAGTTCCAGAATTTCAGGTACAATTAGCAAGAGAGTATTTTGTCATTTCAACTTAGTCCTTAATAATTTTCTCGCTGGCAAGGGGAGCTAATATACTGCTTTGTCTTTCAAAGGTGTGTCATTTTAGCTCTGGCAGTAAATCAGAAGTGGTTTTTATGTCATAATAGGTACTCTATCTGATGGATAATATTAGGGCACACTTTCATTATGCCATAAAATACTTTCTGTATTTTTTGCATTTTTTCACAAGAACACACAAAAAAGTTCATTGTTTTTAAAGTCTAAGCCAACATTTCTTCATGAGCTGCCTTTGTGGGCTCTCTTGTATCTGCCAGTCCACTATAAGGAATGGAGAATCTTTCTCTGCACTGAGTATGGTGAGCTGTATGCAAGGAGTGTTGGCTTTACAGGTCCCTGTTTGTTATCTGATACTCACTGGACCTTGCCAATACTGCACTGAGAACAAAATACAGTTGAGCAAGGGGTGGCACAAACAAAAGCCACTGAGGTCAGTGAAGCACCACTGGCTTTCTGCTGATGGTAAGTGGTTGAAGACAAAGTATCCAGTTGTAAGACTGAAAACAGGGTATGAAAATACTCCAGCTCTCAGATAAGGTAGGAACACCTTTTCCATAGACAGGACTGGAGTTGTATAGTAGGCACATCTACAGTTCTTATATTTTATAGTCAGAGATCCAGTAAAAACCAAACCTGCAAGGAGTGCCTTGGGCAGGATAAGCTGCTTGGGGCAGTGCCAACACCTCTTTCCCTACCTTTTGCTCTGCAGGAACAAAACACAACTCCCCTGGTTTCTCATACCAACTCTTTGTTTCAGCTACCTCCATCTGTGGTCCAATGTCTCCACTAAAATGTATTTTGCCTTTGGTACCAAGGATGACATCAATTCCAGCCCTTGTACCCAAAACTGGCCCCAGTCTCCCAGCATCTGGACTAATGGTCTAATCAGTAAATTGCTGAAAAAAGAGTTTCTCTTACACAGCAAATTTTGTCCTCGTTTACTTAACTTCAATTCAGCACTAACTGAGCATTGAGAGAAGACAGATTAAATGGATATTGTAAACTGCCAGAAAAACCTCTATCCAGCTCCTACTGAAGTGAACAGAAAAGTGACTGATGACTTCAGAGGATAATCAACAAGTCTTAAGTATGGAAGCTGGCCAGGTGAGCTACACTTACCACATCCTAACATCAAATAAAAGGTTCATCCACAATGGACAACCTACTCCACATTAGCCACTGTCCTTCTCCACAAGCTACCATCTTGAAGTCAATGTCTGGTCATTGGACAGCCAGACCATTTCCCCCTCTATTCTGCATTGGTGAGGCCGCATCTGGAGTATTGTGTCCAGTTCTGGGCCCCTCAGTTCAAGAAGGACAGGGAACTGCTTGAAAGAGTCCAGCGCAGAGCCACAAAGATGATTAAGGGAGTGGAACATCTCCCTTATGAGGAAAGGCTGAGGGAGCTGGGTCTCTTTAGCTTGGAAAAAAGGAGGCTGAGGGGTGACCTCATCAATGTTTACAAATATGTAAGGGGTGAGTGTCAGGGAGATGGAGTTAGGCTCTTCTCAGTGATGACCAGTGATAGGACAAGGGGTAATGGGTGTAAATTGGAGCATAGGAGGTTCAAGGTGAATATCAGAAAAAACTTTTTTACTGTGAGAGTGACAGAGCACTGGAACAGGCTGCCCAGGGAGGTTGTGGAGTCTCCTTCACTGGAGACATTCAAAACCCACCTGGATGCGTTCCTGTGTGATGTGCTCTAGGTGACCCTGCTCTGGCAGGGGGGTTGGACTAGATGATCTTTCGAGGTCCCTTCCAACCCCTAGGATTCTATGATTCTATGACCATTGCTCTGATTCCCTTTGGTCACTGAAATGTGCCAATGCTCTGCAGAAGGTACTCAGATTTCCAGGATTACCCAAAGGGAATGAAAGATCTGCTGCTCCCTCTGCTGTGACCATCTCCCTTTTATTCCTTTGGGAAGGTCTGGCAGTCCCATGGCACCTGCTCGCTCTTTGGGCACCCAGCATTAACTGTTCCCTTCTGATCAGCACATGCTTATGCAATCACATCAGACACAACCTGATGGTAGAGTTAATTTCTCTGGTTTCTTAGTACCTGAAAAAACCTAATCTGGTACAACTACTTACAAAGTAGTAAACACAAACAGTATTCTGAAATGATTTATCGAGATATAAAGAAAAATACAACAAAAGCAGAAAAAAAGCAAAGTCCCTTTAAAAGTATGTAAAAGAGGGTACTGTCACCCTTCCCTGCAAGGCAGGGACAACATCCTCACTGATCTCAGTGGAAGCAGGATGATCTTTGCTCTTGAAAAGTTTTGTTTGCTGCTAGTGTATATCAGCCTGCTCATGAATAAGCAAGCACCCTGTTTGCACATGGCTTTGTTGTAAAAGGAAAAACTGGTTTAAACCCAGAATCTTCTCCAAGTTCAGCTTTTAATGGTAGAAGTTAAACTATACAGCTGTCCGAATCCCAGCAGATAATCCCACTATTCAAGTCTCAGTTATTGCTATAAAATTATATTTGTACTATTTATGGAATGTGCAGATACAGGGGAAATGTATTTATAGCTGTTTTGACTAGTTCTACTGTATGCTTAGAGAAGAAACCGTGGAATTTGGGGTTTGGCATTTTTGACACCAGGCAAATTAGAGGGGCCCTAATTATATCGACTGCCATTTGCTATTCTGTGGTTATCAGGTCAGTCAGGAATCTTTAGTTGGAAGTGGCCTATGGTTCTCAGCATCAGTCTTGTCCTCTTCAGCTAATTATCTGTAAAGTGCTGTGGCCAGCTTCCCTCCCCTGACTGCAGGAAATACTGACTGAAGTCACACATTGGAAAAGCTCTCTGGCATCTCTGATTTAGAAGAAACTTGGTATTGGATTCACTGTTTCTGTTTAAATCAAGCCTTTACCCCACACTTGGCATGAGAAAAGATTCATAGCTTTTGTCATGAAGAAATGAGATCACTAAATCCTTTGACTACGCCTATAAATTAAACTTCTGCTTTTCCATCACCTTGGAAATAGGCTTCTTGAAGCATTTTGGTATGAAGTAGTTCTGTCAGCCATACATTCTCCAGTTTCTTTGTATTATAGTCAGTAAGACATAAAATATTAAATATTTGTTAAATTTCAAAGAATACAGCATAGCCTGTTGGCTTGATGAAGATTGTTTACAAGTATGGAGTTCTCTGAGCATGAGGAAGCTGTTTCCTCCTTTAACCATCTTTCCCTGTAAAGAGGACACAGTTGGCTCCTCCCACACAGGGGCTTGAGACATGCACAATGTACCCACGCCAGGGCTTGACATTACAGTAAATCAGGGGTTAGAGGTGCTACCACCAGATAAAAAATGTCACAGCTGTGTGACATGAAATGCAGATAATTTTCATGGTCCCAGTTGTCCAACAGTCTGTTAAGATGTTAATTTTTCACTGGCAGGATTCTCACTGGATTGGGTACTGTCTGTCTGCACCATTTAACTTACTCCTTGATCAAGTATTGCCTGTCCTTTCCCAGCTGGCATAACGTGAGGATGAACTGTCTATCACGGTGCCTAGCAAAGTTAATAGAAGTGTGATTCAGTGCTCAGGCCTGATACAAATCAAATTTATACAACTGGGTGATTCAATGTCTGACATATTCACTGTTTAAAATATGATCATGTCTTACCACTGTAGTTAGTACAATGTTTTACCTGTAGTTACACAGATAACTAATCATTTATTACACTGTTTTCTTCCCCTGGTCACTGAATGTTCTTGGGAACATAAGGTCTTCCTTGAATTTACTCATTGGACAAAATTATAGAGCAAAATATTAAACAATTACTTTTTTATCTGTGGACCAAAGAGGATTCTTTGCTCATTGGAAGAGATGTGAATGGGCAGGTAAGTCGTGGGGCACTTTTTGTGTGCTGCAAGCACTTACAGTGTGGCTGTCTAAATGGACAACTTTAAAATGCATTTTCTGCTACCAGCCATGTCCGTGTAATTAAATCATATATGTGGGTGTCAAAAAAGGGCTAGGAGCATGCTCCATGAAAAAACTGACCAAATGGGTTTTCTTTCGCTTTAAGAATTAGTGTCATTCAGCAAAGCACGCTGGGCTGCAGGAACATCTCAAACATTCCTGACTGCAGAGGTGATCTTCAGATACCCTTTCCCTTCCCCACATGACTCCAGTGATAAGCAGAGTCAGATGAGACTGCTGGGCCGATCTTGGCGCCTGCTCCTGCTGAAAGGGACTGGGTTGTCCCCCCAGCCCAGCAGAGGCATGGATGGACCTGCATGCCCCTGTCGCTGCCACTGGCACTCATCTGATTCCTCTGTGAGCCAATTCAGCTCCCTCAGGCAACCCAGAAAAAAACAAAACAAAAAACCAAACAGTAGCTTTAGGTTTTTGCTGGCATAGGAAGCTGAACCAGCTGAACCACCATCCCCAGTGTAAGGGCAGTGTCCTGCTCATGAAGGGGACAGTATAGATATGCCTCTTTCTCTGGCAGCAAACTGTTCAATCACTTCAGCCATCCTACATGACTCAATCCAAAGACCAGGCACTAGGACAAAAAAAAGAGAGCATTTAAAAAATAAAAATATAGTTCTGCTCATTTTCTCAACATATCCCTCCCAACATTTTAACACTACTGCAGTGTTATGGAGCCTATGGGCTTTGTTGGAGGGAAGGCAGAATATTTTCTCCAGTAATTCAGAATGCTTCCTTTCTTCCTTTCTGAGCAGAAACAAAAAGTATCATCATAAACCAGCATTGTACTCCACAATTAACCACACTTGTGTTATCATAATTATTTATTTGCATATACTGGTAGCACATAAGAGAATCCAATCAAGAATGAGGCCTCCATTGTGCAACACATTAAACAAACATGTAACAACCAGCCAGCCCCTGCCATCAGTGAGATTATATACTTGGGGTTTTATAAGACTTTCAAATTGGAATATTTTTGATGAATCCGGGCATTCCGAAATGAAGCCTCTTAAAGTAAAAAGTAAAGGAGGTTGTATTGGAAAAGGTCATTATTGCATTTAAATAAATTGGCCTAGTTAGATTAAACGAATAGCCTTTAAAGGAGTAATTCTTTCTTCATTCTGTGCAGCGGTTCCATCACAGACCACCAGTATTCAAAGTAAAGAGGTTGTGAGAAACAGCTGGATTGAGTGAAAAATCGAGAAACAGGCTGATATGCAGTCAAGCCCATTTAATTACGCCTGCTAATTATATTTCCCATGATAATTATATACAGTATTTAAATGCAGCATGCTATTTCCTGTTCAGAGTGATTAAAAACACCCCCGTGATTGGTGAAAAGAGCTGGGTAAAAACCTACGACATCTCAGATGTCGCTGATAAAGCCCACGCCCTCCCTCGCAGCCAGGAAAAGCGGCGGGGTGACCGCAGCCGGGAGCGGAGCGGCCGCCGTGGGCAGCTGAACCGCCCCGGGGCACAGCGCCTGCTCCTCACCTGAGAACAGCCTCCCAGAGCAATCCCTTCACCTATCTGCTGTATCTGCGCTTGTGGGTCAAAATATTTAAATCTGGGTTCTTCAAGTTCAGCATCTCGCTCCTTATTAGCACATCTAAAGAAGACTCGCAGAACACCCAAGACTCCCAGGGAACAGAGGCCAGAAATCCCGATCCTTTGCCCTTTCTTTACTGGGCTGGTGATTATTATTTGCAATTACGATAGTGGCCGGGCCCTCGCAGGTATTATACCTACATCAGAGAAGAGGAAAAGGAAAAGGGGGCAGATCATGCCCCACCACAGCCATCTGCAGGGAGACACGAGACGTCTGCAAGCTGCTGTCGCTCCGTGTCTTACTTCCCAGGTGTTATCCAGGAGTTTGTAGGGCTAACATGCCTGGCCTCAGGGCAAGCTGCATGCTAGGATAGGGAGGGAATCCCTGCATTCCATTTTGTGGATGTTGCTTATAGGAGAGAATCGGACTTCCCAAGTCCCAGCCCTTCCCCAGGACAGACAGTGCAGCAAAAATCCTTTGAATAATTTTCTCCCTTTTGGTTTGCTGAATTCACACACTCTGTATTTTTTTTTTTTCTTCACTAACTAGACATGAAATATTTGTCATTGTTAAGAAGGCATGGCATTTTGTTTATAAGCATGTTCTCCTGGACAATCCCAAAAGGGAAGTATTGCTGCTTGAAATGTTGCAAAGGAAAATGCTTCCAGGAGCTGGCCTTTGAACTAAGTTTCTGCTTCATTTAACCACTGAATTTGACAGCAGCAGAGCTCCTAATTTCATTATGGAATGAAATGCTTTCACTTCTGATCAACACAGCCTAAATGTATTTGCAACACTGCAGGATACACCATGGAAGAGTTATTAATATTACATTAGAACTAAATAAACTGAATACAATATGGATTTCTGGGGACAACTACAGATCCTGTTCTAATTAGGCAGAACACAATGGGAATATTGAACAACTGTTGTTACTGTGGGTGCAGCTATAACCTCAACAAGCAGAACAGAAATATCAACCCCTCAAGTCTTGAGAATGTTTCGTACTGGTATCTGCATCTAAAATTAGTGGGGACAACCTCAAGTCAGACTCTGAGCCATCCCTGTGGAGCAGGCGTTTTGAACAGGAATTACCAAGTAGCAGTAGCATTTCAGTTATCCAAAACTCACCTTATTACTGGTAGAGATGGAAGCTGGACACTTACCTATGGCTTTCTTTTGTCAAGAATAGAAAACACAGTCTGTGAGGTAAGACAGCCCAGTAAGATGGAAACTTCTGTCTGTGGCAGCAATGCAGTAATTTATCCACCTTCTGGTAAAGGTACCAGCACATGATGTTTAGCAAACATTGACTGAAAGTGAATGGGGAATAATTTTTAACAATTTCTCTGATTATTTTGGCCATTCTTGCAACTTTAAGTGCTCTTGATAAACCAGCACAATAAGAGGCAGCTAATTTGTTATGCCAGCGTAACTCTTGTGTGAAGGCAGTGTTTACTAATCCTGAATAATTCCCAATTTACACCACTCTGACTGAGACCGGAATCTGGCTCAGAAACATTAGAGAAGGCAAGTATTTACATCTGGGAGCACATAAGTACCAGAAACACCAGAACCTTTGATTTTTATTTTTTTTAAAAAAACCTATCATTCAAACTGATTAAGACATGTGTCTTAATTTACTGGTTTGAGGTTTTCCAGTTACATTCCCTAGCTCGCTCTCTCTTACATATTACTCCTTCCTGCCTCCCTCACTCCTTCTGAGTGAGAAAATATGCCTTTTAGGCCTTTCAAAACAGTTTAAACTCAGAACTAAAGCTCCATTCCCATCTCAATCCCATGAACCAAGCTGCTTGCACTGTTTCAGCAGTTAATTAACAATGAATGCCTGCCTTTGGAGACTGGGTGAAGCAGGGTGGGGATAAAAGATGAAGAAGGCTGAGGACAGACATAACAAGAATGGGGAGGGAGCGAAGTGGGTGGCTTATCAAATTCCACAAATACCAGACGTGGAGAGGTGTTGATTTGTTGCTGGGAAAACCCTGTTTGTTTATGGAGTTTAATCACCTGTTTTATGTTTGTTGTTCGAAACATATGGGAGACAATGGGATTGTTTGCCTGCAGTGTACTGACATACAGTACAGTCAGAGTTGTACACACAGGAATTTTAAGTCACTGGTATGTGTAAATTGGAATAGCTCAGATCATTAACAGCTCTCCTTCTGGTCAGGCTGTGTGAAGGAGGCAATGACGAATGTGCTCAAGGTTGACAGTCAAAAGAAATTCCTCATTTGTGACCCATAAAATAAATATAATTCTCTGAGGTGAGGCGAAGAATTTGAAAAACAATGCATCCCACATTGCCCTAATATCTGTTGGCAAGGCACTGGCTGTCACATAGTTTGGGCTTCTCTTTTGTCTACTATGGCTCTCTTTTTTTTTTTTTTTTTTAAGAGGCAGCTGGACTGGGTGGGCAAGGGCAGAGCTCTCTGCATCCCAAGAAACAGTCCTGTTTCTGAAGAGCTCTGCTCTCTGGGATGCTGGTAGCAGGTGACATTTTTGCATCCTTTGCGCCCTCCCCAGAGACCACCAGTCACATGTCCCATACAGGAGCTGTGTTGCTGGCTTGCAAAAGGACTCTCATACCTTTTATCACTCTGGTCCTGAGAGTCTCTTGTTTGTCCTTTTGGTTCACCTCATTGCTATCTGATTTTTTAACTTGGTGCCATCTTCTCTTCCACAGGAATTCACACCTCCATGTCCCTTCTGGGTTCTGTACTCTCTTTTCTCTCCTTAAAATTGCTTATCTTAAGGACTCATATCCAAAGACAGAGATCCTGTGAAAATGCATCTCCCAGGCCAAAATTAAAGCACCCTTCTGTGGCTCACCTCATGAATAATCTAGCTATAAATGTAAGCTCAACAGGTTTGAGCAGTGTTGAGTGCTTTCTCTTGCAATCCCGTTCCTTTTTCTCACCAGTGTGCCATCCATCACAGAGATCTGCAAATTCAGCAGCATTATCAACCATCTCTTAAATTTTATGATACCTTATCCCTTCACCCTTCATCCCTGTGAGCTCTGTCAAGATGTCAGCTTCTTCCACTACTTGTTCAGGGATGCCAGCATCCCTCACTAATAAGGCAAACTTTTGTCTTTATGTTTTCAGCATAAATATCTGTAAAACCACTCAGTTATCTTTCTTCCACCCTTCCTCAGAAATAATGCTCACAAATAACCTTTTAAAGGGGAAACTGTAACTTTACCTCACACTGATTGCTTGAAACAGCTTTCTTGTTTCTATATAAACACTTCTCAGCTGGAGCTTAGTTTGTAACCTGTTTGGGACAGGGACAATCTACATGTACATCTGCTAACACAGATAATTCCTGTTCCATGTATAGATGGAATTATGTTAGTATAAAAAAAACAACAAACCAACAACAAACAAACCAGCAAATGTATAAAAATCACCAGATTTTCTAAGAAGCTCAGCTTTCATTCAGTGTTTAAAGGGAACTATTGACCCTCACTGTTGCCATTAAAAAAACACGCCATGCTGGCCCACGTTCACTGAAAGGCTCTAAAATGAAAGGAAACCAAATATCCATTCATTTTTTTAAATATTATTTTTGTAAGCCAACCCCCTCATTCTAGACAGTCTGATTCATGAGTTTTGAATGTTTGGGGTTGGCTGTACTGCATCAACTCAAATGAAAATAGAGCACATCCCCTCTATGGGACAAGGTCTTAAAAAGTTCACACCATTCATACTTTTGTTTCCAATTCCTATGGCGAGTAAGTGTTTAGTATTTTGTTAAAAGAGGAGGAAAACAACATCAGCATCACTTAAATGATGTGGCTCATATTGTTGACAGGTTTTGGTAGTAGCAATAGTTTTTGTAAAGTCGGAGTGATTAATGGTGGTGGCCAAAGGCTGTCCCCTGAATTGTGTGTGTGTCCATGTTGGCAGGGTCAGAAGCATCACACATAATAGTGGGTTTTGTGAACCTAGATTTTAAACTTGAGCCTTGGGTGGAAGCATGGTGAATTTGTGAGTTGTTTTTTCGAAACTGGAATCCAGGTCAGGATTCAAACTTTGCAAATTTCCTATCTGTTTTCAATGGACAACCTTAAAATCTGAGCCTTGAACACCTACACTTGCTGAGACCACAGGGGAAAACTAGACTTAGTAGCCTGTGGCATAAAACCAGTCTGTGGAGTTTCTGACCTACGTGTGTGGCAAAAACAGGGCTCTTCAACAGACAGAAGGTTCCACACGAAATGGAAATTGCAATCCTGCACAGTCTCTGAAGAAGGCAGCAGGGCAAAGTCTCCACTCCTTGGAGACAGCTGTCTGTCTTTATTCTGGCTGCCTGTGGATGATGAATTGGTGTTTAGATTTCCTATAAAATCATCTCAATTTAAAACCAGTGTGATGCTCAGAGTCATGGACTTCTCAACTCTGGCCTATAAACAGGCTCCTGGTAAATTTTCAAAGGCATATAAATGATGTAGGAACTTAAATTCTATTTTCCAAGGGGTTTATAAATATATTAGGACCACATGAACTTAGCACACTTAGGCAATAAATCCAACTGATTTCAGGAAAGTTCCTAGGTAGCTTTGATATTTTGAAAATGCAGCCCTTTGTCTTATGGGCTGAACTTTTTCTCATTTCCCTCACTATTACAATGAAATTAATCTTGACTATCTGCTGCTTCTCTGACACAGACACCTAGAGGGCTGCAAGAGATGGTCATGCTCTAGGTTCTCCAACTCTGCTGTTTTCATTGAGTCCCTCCATGAGGCTCAGCCAGTGTGTTGTAACAATGTCTTAAAGTTATTTATACCACTTCTTGGTAATTCAGACCAACTCTTTATGGCTAAAACTGTTAAGAGCAGCACCAGCTGGTTCTGAATGTGAAGTGGCTTCCCTGAATCAAAGTTTCATTTTATGTACACCAAAATAAAGTTATTAAAGTCAGTGGTAAGTGACACAAGAGCACGACCGTCCTTCACAAGACAATCTCTTCCTGAGATCAGTGAATTTCTGCTTCAGATACTGTTTGCCCTCAGGCTGAGCTGGATTTGCTAACAGCACCCAGAGATAAAAATCCCATTGGGATACCAAGGCCAGTGTTTCCAAACATCTGAAAAACGTGGCCCCTTTCTGAAACGTACGTTTTCATGCAGCCCCCGGAGTCAGCAGCCGTCTGTCCCCCTTGCACAGGAGAGGAGGAGAGCAAGACTCAGCTGTAATTTTGGCTTTAAGGATAAATGCTCACTCTCCTTCCCTGGAGGAACTGAGCTGCTGCCAGCAATTAAGGCACTGAAAAGCGATTCCTCGTTCCTTAGAGAGCGTAACCTCTTGCCACCGGTAATTAAAGCTGCTCTTGTGGCTGCGGTTTTGCCGGCACGGTCCTCCAGTGGCACTGCCAGAATGCTGTGTTCCTGCTCCTCATCCCTCGCTCCGGAGTGTTGCAACACACCACTGCCTCTGCTACACCAGTACAGCTATGGATACATCTGTGCAATGAACTGGAGCAGGGAATAAGTCCAGCTTAAAAATAGCCTGGCAGAGAAACACTTAGGTTTTTGTGTGTCTTCCTCCAAATTGGATCAAATTCCTGATCCGTTTCACAGCAGAGCCACAAACCAATACGCCAGGAGAACTGAGGGGCCCGTGCACTGCAGGAGGGGAGATGAAACAAGCAGTAGGGAAAGGCTGGAAAGGGAATACCAGAAGCCAGAGTTGGTGCTGAAGACTTAATCTCGTGAAACCACAGCCTCACTCTTCCAGCCAGGAAAAAGTCAGCAGCTGCTGACCAGCACTGTTTTTTTCTGACACTTCAGAGCCCTCTTTGAACTCTTTTGTGGCCCTGGGGGGATTGTAGCCCACAGTTAGGGAAACTTTGCCCTAGGCTGGCCATTCACTCTTAATGCAACTGGGACCAAGTTTCCAAGGAACAGAAATTTCCCTAACTCTTGGCACACAAAAGTTATCTGCTGGGGAACATGCCTCTTTCCATGGTGAGAAATCCTGAGAATTCTGACGGGGAAAAATACAAGAGGTCAAATATAGCTCTGGGTAGAAATTGTCTTCCTCCACAACATGTGTTGACAATAAGAGCTCAAAAAATATTTTCTTTAAAGGATTTATAGCAAAAGCTGGTTTTCAAACATGCTATAATGGCAAAATACTACACTGATAACAATAAATCATTTCTGAAGAGAACTTTAAATTTTAAAAGTGTTGGCCAGCCGTATTTAAAACACCACTGAAAATGAGAGGTCTTGTTTTGAATTGTTTGCCTGTAATGTACAAAAACTTCCTGCGACTCATAGGGAAATGGAATGATTTGTGACTCATAAGGAAAACATGAGTTATTTCTTTTTATTTCAGAGTATAACTGCAAAGATCTGTGTATGAACAAGGAGCTAAGCAAATGTTTGGGTTGTTAGTAGCAGATATTTCATCCACTTTGAAACCTGAATACTGCTTTTCTGAAGCAAGACAGACTGCTGCAGGACATGGGCTCAAATTATCGATAGGAATATTCATACTCATCTAGTTGCTGGGGCAAAGAGGCAAGCAAAAATGAATGCCAGATTCTTGGAAAGACTTGCATATTTTACAGAAGAAATTAAAGCCATGCTGTTTAAAGAACATTGTTTAATAATATTCTTTCTTTCTGCCACCCTGTGTTCTTTTAGTTCTTTTGTTATTCAGTGCTCGTATTCAGGATGGATATTTAAGTGTGTACATAATACTAAGCAAATGTTTCAGTGCCATTGGCTTTAAAGTTTGAAGTTCTAAAGTTAAGAGCATATTTTAGTGGTTTCCTGAACAGGATTTAATTTTATTTTTTTTTTTTTTTGCCTTGATCCATGACCTTTAGCTAGATGCTTTTTGAGACTTCATGTTATGATAGCGCCAATCTTGATTTAGACCTATATTCTATCAAATAAATAGTAGGTTCACATTATTCAGATGTCCCCTCCAATAGGTGCCATTCCATAGTGTATTCCTATAAACTATTTTATAGTTACATTAATGTCTCAGACTACCAACATTTAGATTCCATGAAATACTATTTACTAATACTACTTTATGGGTAACCCATTGATACCGATAGCCAACCCGGCAATTCCAGTGAAACCAGTGAGAGTTTTAGCAAATTAAGGAGTGCAATTTAAATCCTGTGATGCAAATGATTTATTTTTGGAAAAGAACAGGTTTTGTAATTATATTCAACAGTCAATGAAAAAAAACAGTCCCTTTTTTCTAACTGAATTTCACGTATTGTCTAAAGTAACATCACTAGCAATTTGTTCTCATAGCTTTTCTGTTTCTCTGGGCATTCAGTTTCTTAAAATTAGGTTTTTATTTCATTTCTCTCCACTAATATATAAGAATATATTTAAACAGTTTCTTAAAATTAGGGTTTTATTTCATTTCTCCCCATTAATATCTAAAAATATATTTAAACTCCAACTAGATGGCATTGGATCAGTTTAAAGTGACCAGAATTCATTGGACTGTATGCAGTGTTAAAATAACAAGATAAAAGAGAAACTCAGATTGGCCAATTCTACCATATGTTATTTTAGGCAATGCCCAAAACATAATAGGTTATGAAGGAAAGGTCCAGCTTATCTCCAAGGACTCTATAGTCTTCCTGTGGTCCATGAACCACAGCTTGGAAAACAGAGCCAAGAGACAGGGGACTGGTTCAGTTTATCTGACTCCGCTGATCTACCCCAACTGGGGGGAAATGCACCATTAATTTACATTAATGCTGCTCTTAGAGTTAATTTACTAAGCAAAGTTCCCTTTATATCTGCTTTTTCCCCCTCTTTTGTCATTTCCTTTTTCCCCTTCCCTTTTTCTTTCAAGCTCTCTTTCTGTGAGAAAAGATGCGAGATCTCTAGCAAGGAGAAGAGAGAACCTGTTAAATACCTCATTATCTCTACGGTCTCTGTTGATTTAGACTTCTAGCAAGAGGAATGGAGTTCAGTTCATCTCTGACTGAACTGACACTGCAGATAACCCCAGCACATCCATCTCAAATTGTCAGCTCAAGACAAATTGCCTTCTCTCCAGGATACTCTCTTTCACTGATTACCTACTACTCAAATTAAATGCCATCTGACTTCTGAGAGTCTTTTGTTTGTCAGATTCCACTGGATTATGCAAAAATGATGGGGGGAGAATCTGGTGTGTTTGAAGTCTTGAGAACAGAGTGCACAGGCCCTGCTTCCTCATCCAGCTTTGGTGGAAGAGCTCAGGCTTTTCCTAATCTGTTTGCCACCCCACCGTATAGTAAACTTTACTGTCAGTAAGACAGATAAAACCTAAAAGCCTTCTGAATAATGCCCTAAAGCAAGGAGATACTGGGAAATCCTAATGTTTGGTGACAAATATTTCACACACCTAAATCTGAGTTTGGAATAAAAGCCCTGATTTTAGTTCATTTAAATCTTTCACTTAATTCCTTTATTTTAATGGGTGAGAGAAAACAAAACCTGTCAGGAAATACTTCAAAGGTGGAACTAGTAATTGCAATCATGTTTACCTAAAATTTTCTCTCTAAGACTTTTGGACTTTTTACTTCATTAAACTGTAATTGTTTGGCCCAATATTTTCTGTGTATTCACCTCAGGCTGTTTTATGAGTGTTTTTATTTTTTTGAAACTTTCCCATTTTCCAAAACAAGAGGAAAAAACCCAACCATTTAGATGTTTTGTAGAGAAGCACTTTCAAGAAACCCATACTTGAGAGAAAGGATTTAAATTATAACAGATCAAGGGCTGCCTTTTGCCTTACTGTTGAGAGTTTGCCCAGAATTGGCTAATTTACAAACTGTTGAGAGGTTAGAGTCTGCCCTATGCTCTGAAAATGCAACAATTACATGGCTGAAAGCTTCAGATATTCAGCAGGTCCCCAGCATGTCATGTGCACTGTCCTGACATGGGCTGTAGGAGCTCAAGAGTCTCCAACCCGATATGGCCCTAGGGACTAAAAAGCCGTTGGCCTGATCCAGAGGTTGCTCAGGACCTTCTGTGCAGTTGTTGGTCATGGTGGCTGGGGGCTGCTGTGGTGTTGGGCATTGGGAAGAGAAGCAGAGAAGTTACAAAGTCTGCAGTTGAGCCCCCAGGCAGAGGCCTGCTCGGAGGACAGGTGAATTCTCCTCACCAAAGCCCCTTGGAGCTCAGTCCTCAATGTGCAAAGCAATACTGGATGATTTTACATATAAAGCTGCATTACGAAGCCAAGCATTTTGGAAGAGTAGAACCTCTCAAGTGAGCACACATAGCAGGCAATTTTGGAAGTAATTGAGTCTCCTGGTGAAGCAGCACTCCAAGTAGAAATGCTGTCTGAAATGTACTAATTTCCACCCGTGGGAAGGCAAGACCACTAGATGAACTAGTACTGCAAAGTGTGATGGTTTACATTGAAGGCCTGGAGACACAGAGACCTTTGGAGAAATACTATGTCTAAGTGATACAATAGATGTAATGGGCTGAACTGAGGCTACAACTCCTGATTCTGAGATCAGAATATAAATCAAATTTAGTGTTAGGTAGCTCAGCAAGGGTGTAGATTGCAAGGGTTTGGGTGGGTAAGATTGCATCCTACAATGTCTACCTGAATTCACAGCTAAATATTCTCTCAGTCAAGTGCAGCTGAAATGCTGCAACTATTTTATAGCTACATTAATGTCTCAGACTACCAACGTTTAGATTCCATGAAATATCATTTACTAATACTACTTTATGGGTAACCCATTGATACCAATAGCCAACCCAGCAATTCCAGTGAAACCAGTGAGGGTTTTAGCAAATTAAGGAGTGCAATTTAAGTCCTGTGATACAAATTATTTATTTTGGGGAAAGGACAGGTTTTGAAATGATGTTCAACTGCATATGCCATTTCTGTATGAAGCAGCTCATCATAAGGCAATCTCCAATTTAGCAGATACTATCTCCTTGTAGAGATAACTTCAAGGTCTTAACGTTGATTGACTGAAGGTGAAAATTAACCTTTTTAATTCTGAAATTATTACAGAAAAGCAGAAATATGGTAATCTGTGCTAAAAATCTGCCTACAGAAGAACCACATTCATTCAGTTAACTCCCTCTTTTTTCTTGGTATGCTTAAATGTTTTCCTTAAATGTAGCTTTGAAGATTTCCACTTTGTTAGAGAATGAAAGCTCCTGGTGGTAACATCTCTGGAGATGGGACAGTGATTAATAGACACACCTTGTCCATGCTGAACTCATAGAGCTTCAGACAATCGAGGAGAAGAAGAATGGCTCTGCAGAGGGCACGGAGGATTTTATTTCACTTAAATACAGCAGCACCACTGACAAGCACTCCCATCACCCTACTCTAACTCCAGTGTGTTTCTCCCATATCCCAACACACTTGTATTCTTCCTCTGGTTTCATGAATTCCTTTCTGCTTAGTGGCACAGCTTGGACAGGATGGACAGAGAGCATCCTCACCCAAAACAGCATATTGCTCATTGGCCAGAGAGCTCTCCTGGGAGGTAGGACATGAGCCTTGAGTCCCCTGAGGCAGAGGAAGAAGCTGAACCCTGACCTTCTCCTTACAGAGATCAATGGTCATGGGCCCCTTGCATGCCCCATGTCATGGATTTCCCAGGGCTGTTGTGAATTTGGTCATCCAGCCTCCTGCTAACCCAGTCCTCCCAAACAGTCCCTTTGCCTTTGCATTCAGTCTCACACTCCCGGATCCCTTCTGGCCACTGAAAGCTGACATTCCTGGTGTCCCTTCTGAGTTTCTCCATGCTAGAGAATAAAAAGCAGGAACAAGCCTCCTTGGCGTCCTGCTTGTGTACTCCTGCTGCCAGGAAAAGAAGGAGTGAAACAGGCATTCCCCTTCAAATTGCCTTGCTTTAAGTGCAGACCTCTCTGTCCTTCCAGAGACAGTCTCCTTCCTATCCTGGTCATCTTTGCTATTGGAAGTGTCATTTTCATGTCCAAGAGAGGATCACCTTCATTGGACACTTCTCATGTGAGCAGTGCTACACTGAAATGGGAAACTACCAGAAGCTGGCATCCTCCCCTGCTAATACTGTTTATAATGTAATTTAATGAGTGCTTGGGTCATGGTCCATCATTAACTTAAAATGGTTTCCCAGCCCCTAGTTTAGTCTTTCTGTTGCTTATAAGAGAAGTTTGGGGCCCCTGCTGCAACTCCATCCCAAAACCCTCTTTACCTGTGAGGTAGCAGGGAGGCTCCTCTGTGGCTGAACTGTTGAAGGTAGCAGTGGCCACCACTCCTTCAGGGACTTTGATGGTGTTATAATGCATGTGAGATCATGGCTGTTAGGAAGCAAAGGTGGGCAAACTCATCTTTTCTGAGCTTTTGTGACATCTGAGCTTGAAACCTTCTTTAAGCTGCTCAGGAATGATGTGGCTGTACTGTGCAGAAGCAGGATTTTGGTGGGTAGGGATTTTGAAATAAAAACTGCCTCTCTAGACACAGTGTCTCTAGAATGTAGGCACTTTGGAGGCTAGTAGGGGCTAACCTGGGCTAGATAATCACGTTTTACATGTAGGTGCTAAAATTTCACTTTGGGGCTCCTAAATCCTTTTCTGGACCTCACCCACAATCTCCTACATCTCCCAACACAGAAAGTAATGCTTCCTTTCCTTCATTTCTAGCCTAATTTATTTAGATTTTAGAATTTTAGGGCAGAGATCAATTCAGGATATTATTAATGCATGCAGTGTCTAGATCTGCAAACCAGAGATTTTGTTTTGTTCGTTTGCTTGGGTTTTCTAAATGTGAGTCATTCATAAAGTAATTAATGTGAGAGAACTATTTCATGATCAGTGCATGCATACAAAGGAGAGGAATGACAGCAGGAGCATTTAAGGGTTCTCTGGCTATATATAAATATGGAAGGACAAGGACTAGGGCACTGAGTGAAGCACTGGAACACAGCTATCCCTCCTGCTCAACTGCCAGCACACTCCTGGGTATGGTTTTGGCCTAGGCCAGCTAATGCTTTCTGGACAACCCTCCAGAGCAGTTTGATGAACAGAATGGAATAGGCATGGTTTCCTTTAGGAAAAAGGTAGTATGGATAAAACCACCCTCTTTGGAGAGAAGCAGAGAGTTGAACCATGTGGACATGTAGTCATACCCCAACCCCTGAACTGAGAAAATAGGTTCTTCCCCATTTTATTTATGGGTGAAGCCATTTTGTTCCTTGCTCAGGTCCATCATTTCAGAAACCTGAGGAGGGCACTCAGCACCTTGCAGAATTACAGGTGTAGCTCTTCATAGCACCACTGCCTCCTTTTGGCCTTCTGTCCATCAGGACAGGTTGCCAAGAAAAATATAAAGCTGAACAAGCTCACTAAAATGAATGGGAGTTGTGGATGCTGTGCACATCTTGGGGTCAGATCTGCTTTCATTCCCACTGCTTTCCCCTCTGTTAAGCTTAAATGTGAATCTCAGCTGTATAGAAGGCACCAGAGCTGACCTTGAAGGGCCCAGCAGAAATCTGCATGGCCAGGGGCAGACCGAGCCTGAAAGACTTCAGGGGATGTGAATCTTTTGCAGGAAAGGCTCCATATTCTGAATATGATCCTTCCAACCTCAGTCAGGGGATTTCAGCAAAGATTTATTGTGGGCCCAGATGTGTTGGTTCAGGAGGCAGAGTCTGTCGCTGCTGCAGTGAAGGTATGGCCATGACAAAGGAAGTGGTAAGAGGAAATTCAACAAGGGCAAGTGAAGAGTCTTGCATCTGGGGAAGAACAACCCCATGTGCCAGTACAGGTTGGGGACTGACCTGCTGGAGAGCAGTGTAGGAGAAAGGGACCTGGGGGTCCTGGTGGACAGGAGGATGACCATGAGCCAGCAATGTGCCCTTGTGGCCAAGAAGGCCAATGGCATCCTGGGGTGCATTAGAAAGGGTGTGGTTAGTAGGTCAAGAGAGGTTCTCCTCCCCCTCTATTCTGCATTGGTGAGGCCGCATCTGGAGTATTGTGTCCAGTTCTGGGCCCCTCAGTTCAAGAAGGACAGGGAACTGCTTGAAAGAGTCCAGTGCAGAGCTACAAAGATGATGAAGGGAGTGGAACATCTCCCTTATGAGGAAAGGCTGAGGGAGCTGGGCCTCTTTAGCTTGGAGGAGAGGAGACTGAGAGGCGACCTCATCAAAGTTCACAAATATGTTAAGGGGTGAGTGTCAGGAGGACGGAGCCAGGCTTTTTTCAGTGACGTCCAGTGATAGGACAAGGGGCAATGGGTGCAAACTGGAGCATAGGAGGTTCCATGTAAACGTGAGAAAAAACTTCTTTACTGTGAGAGTGACAGAGCACTGGAACAGGCTGCCCAGAGAGGTTGTGGAGTCTCCTTCACTGGAGACATTCAAAACCTGCCTGGACAAGTTCCTGTGTGATGTACTCTAGGTGACCCTGCCTGGCAGGGGGGTTGGACTAGATGATCTTTCGAGGTCCCTTCCAACCCCTAAGATTTTGTTATTCTGTGAAAGGAAAAGGAGAAAGGGCTTTTTAAGCCAGCTGCAGTTGGAAAGAATTTTCTAGGAATCTCTATATATAATTGGGAAGAATTTGGGAAGTATAACCACCCAAAGACATTCCATCACATGGACCTTTCACAACTAGATAGTGATCAAGCATTCTGCAGAGAACAATCCTGCACTGGCATGAATATGCCTAGATTACCTCAGAAGCCTTTCGCTTCTTTAATGGCAAAGACTCTAACAATAAAAAAGACAACAATGTTGTGCATGATAAAAGGAGCATTTGCAACTAAAAAGAGTATTTCCACATTAAGAAACTGGTTGATTATCCAACCACAGTAAATATTTTAAACTGCACCACAGTGAGAAAGAGCAAAGAAGATACTAATAAAAAAGAGAGGGGAAGAGAAGTATAAGTAAGGTTTCAAAGGCAAAATTTTCCAGTGTGTGAGCTTGCTATTATGGAAAGGCAGGGATAGAATCATCATGTCCATTAACATTACCAGGCATTAATGAACTGTTTTGCAAACTTGGTACTGAAATTCATGCCTAGTCATCAGTATGAGAGAAAATGCTTGAAATTTTTTTAATTGCCTTTTAAATCCATTGACTTTTAGCTCAGTGAATCTCAGATAGGCTCTATTTACTAGAACTGTTTAGAAGATCAGGCCCACTTTCTGGTTTAAAGAGCCAACACCAGTCAGGTATTTCCCTTTCTAACAGAAAAAAAATTATATTAATAGTAATGAACAGCTCTGAACTGTACAGTGAAAGCAATTCTTCCCCCTCCCCCCAAAAAAAAAAAGAAGTGGTATTTACAAAAAATAAAACATTGTGAATCCAAGTGTCAGCAAAACAAATGACAAGCAGCTCGGACAACAGCTCCCAGCCCTGCAGGAAATGCAGATTAATACCATAGTCTTGTGTATTTAGCCCATGGATCTGAATTTCCACATCTATTTAGTGTTACAGAGTAAGTTCCCATGAAGGTTTTTTTCCTATGGCTTCAGGAATTCTTCAGTTCTTTACTATTCACTGTGCAACTGTAACTGCAAAATCGAATGCAGTTCAAGAGACACTACTGTATAAACCAAAGGAGACCCTTCTGTTTCCCCTGAATCTGTTGCATTTAGCATCTCATTTCAAAAGCTGTGGCAATACACTCTTGACTTTTTTAAAATGCCACTGAAAGGTTTGTTTGTTTTGTTTTTTTTTCTCTCTGAATCTTTCTGAAAACTCTGCTTTTGCTCTTAGCCTGTATCTGGTCATTTCTTTGACATAGGAAGACCAGGTCTATCAGCTCCAGCAGCTTAAGCAGCTGCTTAAAGTTAAGCATAAGGCTGTGGATGTTCATGTTGAAGTACTATTTCATAGCTTAATGAAATCTAAGTCTTGTAACTGCTCGTATTCCAGTACTGATGAAAATATTGGTATTTTATGAAATAGAAGAAAACAAATTTTTGAAAAAGCGCATTTTCTTTCAGCTTTCTTTGTGAGATGAATTGTTTTCCGAGCCAGACCTCATATACTTAGACAAATTCCTAATTTCAGGACTTCTTTAGCTCCAAACATATAATTGCAGTGAGGGAAAGCCTCAACAGTGCCTATGCCAGAGTCTGGTACTGTCCTGAGTGAAGATACAGCCAGTAAGGATGAACACCATTTAGTCATACACTTCCATAATATTCCCTGTGTCTTTTCAGTTTGCTGACCACTTTGAAGAAGACTTATCACCCAGATCCCAGCCTTTCCTCCCTCTGCACACACAGCTTTCCATTCATCCTGGCTTCCCTTTGCTTTCTTTTTTTTATTATTGCTCTCTTTATACTTCTCTAGTTGTGTAGATGATCCAGCAGTGCTTTCAGATCTACCCCAGGACTGCTCAGCTGCTGCCAAGCAGAAGGCATTGTTTGGGCTGCTTGTGTGATATCTCACTTTTTCCCTGATTCAGTTTGCCAATGAGGGGAATCCAGCAAACATTTATTGGGTGGAAATTGTTCAACCACCATGTTTGCCAGCTTAAATAGCTATCAGATAAGCTGTGTTGTCATATTTTAATACGATACCACCAAATTTCTCCCAAACACAGCAGTTGGATAGAAAATTATTAAATAATACCTCATATTAGCAGCTGACAGGACAAATCCTAGTCTTCGGTTTGTAACCAGTGCTTGCAATCAATTTAAATAATAAATATATGTGATTTTGATTTGGTCATGGATGCCACACAAGTAGAGAATGAACTTTCTCCTAGCTATTTATCTGAAAGTACTTTTGCAACAAAGAGGTTTCTTGCCTAAGATTATGCACAAGGTGTAAGAAAAGAACGATGCAGCAGCAGCCTCTGGGCCTGCACTCCTTTTCATTCTGTTATTCCTACTGAAATCCCTTAGAAGGACCTGGCGATGTGACAAAGATCAGAAGGGTGATCATTTGTCTAGTATTTGGGGGAGAGTTTGTTTGTTTGCTTTTGTAACCATAACTGGCCTCAGGAATGTCCTCTCTTACAAATATTCTGGTTTCCGGCTTGTTTATGTCCTTGAAAATTTGGCCCAAAACTTTGTATTTCAATGAGAAAAGCCAGGTTTGCACGGGTTTTGTAACCCAAGATTGAGAAAAACTTAATCACGGTCAGGCAAGGAGGCAATAATGGCAAAGATGTGGCAGAGGTGGGTTGGTCACCTGTTCAAAAATCTGGGATATCAGAGTATTCCAGAAAACAATCTATGCTGCAAATAATCTCAGTTAACACTCTCCCAATGGTCAGCAGATGAAGTAAAGAGATTAAAAGAGATTAAAGAGATTAAAGCTGAATTTAAACAAAATCAGAATCCACTAACACAACACTGTGGTAGGTGTTGTTTGACAGTGACAGAAGATTATCTCTGATGGCCTCACTTCATTTGAAAAAAGTCATATTCAAGGAAAAAACGTTAAAGGAAAAGGAAGAGAGAACACCCTCCTTTAGGTCAGTCTGACATTGTTGTCCTACTTCTGGGAAAACATTCCCACTGAGGAATGGGCTTTCTAGTCGTATGAGGGTTCATAGTCAAAATAAACAGAGAGAAGAAACTGGATAAAGCACAACCGTGAGTTCTCTTGCCTGTTCTACAGAAAGTTTTTCATTTTTAGCCAATCTTTTGGTACACAAAAAGATGCATAAAAAGATTCTTGGCATTACCTTAGCTAGTGCATCCAGGATCTTTCACGGAATACAAACACAAATTTAGAAGGCTGTTTTATTAGATGTCCTCCAAGGTTAGCATTAGCCTTAGCCTGACATGAAAGGTTTGAGGAGATTGTTCTCAAGACCACAGAATGATTTATCACAGTACGAGGGAAAATATTTCAGTTAACATCATATTTTAAAACAGCTTTTGTCAAGACTCACATACTGTAAATTGTAAAAGGCACATCTCGGGCTAGAATGACTTAAAAGCAGGTGCTGGCCTCTGCTAACAATGTAAGTGGAAATTAGACTGGGGGAGTACATGTGAAAGGGCCAAACACTCCATCCCTTAATACTGTGGGCTGGAAGAAAAGAAGTCGTTGACATTCCAGAGAAGGCCGAGTTAATCAGTAACACACCTGATTAGTGTCTCACGACTCCACAACAAAGCTCCTTTCTCCCACCGTCCACATCCCGCAGACTGTGCGGTTGGATGGAGAGGTGCTGCCTGTAGGCCCTAAGCTCAAGGGACAGCCGGTGGAAAAACGTGGATGGCAAGAAATGAAGTGCTGGGAGTGAGATTTAACACGGAAATCGCCGAGCACGGTGCAGCAGCTTGTGTCCACATGGATACATCTCATTATCAGAGATTAAGGGTCATTGAAATCACCTTCTTTTTATGCAAATTAAATGTTGCCTCGGGGTCCTTTGCAAATTGTGAGTATGAGTTCAAATAGTTCTTCGTGTGTGTGACCCCAGTCTGGGGCATTTTCAAACACCTCAGCCTCAGCAAGTCATTCAAGTCAGATGACTTTCTTCTGAGTCAAGAAAACGGCAATTAACGCCTCTCTCTGGAAAAGGGTCTAATTGCTATTTCCCCCCACACGCAGTTTTTCCCTACCACCCCCTGCCTCACAAGCCCTCACCGAAATCTGCATGGAAGTGTTAACAAAACTATTGAAATACATTGTGACTTCAGATTGCTCAGCAGGAACAACCCATAGATCTGAAAGGAATTTCCTCTTTCCTGAGGACTCCTGGAGCTTATATACGCCTGTGAGAAGAGGAATGAAAACTTTTCTCTCCCACATCGCAAGTGATGATGAACGTTTTATTTTGTGCACTAAGAGGACTGCTTCGAAGTGGCAAATACACGAAGCCGTTCTGAAATTCCCTCTTAGTCCCAACTTTCCCTGAAAAGAGGTGAAAATGGAACTACAATTTCAGTGCTTGCTTCTAGCTTGTGAAAGAGAAGAGCGGACCAGATATTTGCAATTCTTGCAATGTGCTTGCAGATCCAAAGATGACACACCTCCAGTTTTTAGCTCTTTTTGGCTGGCTCTGTAACCTTCTTGCCTTTCCCAGGTACTTCCTGGCACCTTGTAGCTATTAGGCTAGCAAAGCGAAAAAGAGTTTAAAGGACAACAATTTAATCCTTTCCAGCGCATGTATCTGTCTCATTAAAGCATTCTCCCGGAGCAGTGTAATGATACATCAAATGGAATCCATTTCAAGGTAAAATGAGTGCTGCTGATGGCTAACACACTGCTCCTGAGGCCTGGCTTAGGCCCCAGTCCTAGTGCAGCCTAGCACTGAAGTAGATTAAATATCAACTCGGGTCACGTTCTCATGGCCCAGGCACAAGTGCCAACATTCTTCCAATTATTCAAGGCCAGAGAAAGAGCAACCTGCCTGACAGAGCTGTGACACAGCTTGATTAGATTTAGCTTAGAAGCCTGCCGAAAAGGATACTGTGGTATTTAACTCAGATGGAGAAAGGAATGGCATCTCTGTTTAAATGAACTGGGGGGGAGGAAAAAAAAAAAAAACGGCAAAAAAAGGCAGAATACATTTCTGTAATGAGGGAGAACATGTTTTAAATTTAAAATGGTCGTTTCTCCATAACGCAGCCAGTGTGTACCACATGTGTAAACTGGTTTAATTGGAAAAGGTGGCTTTGGACACCCTTTCTTTAAATAATAGCAGTTTTTAGTCTGCTCAGAATCTGTCAGACCAAATAATTTTATTTTCCAGTTTGATTAAATCGCTTTTGGTAAAAAGGGCTGGAGCTGGCAAACAGGAGAGAAAAGCGTGGACAGAAACTGGGGCTGAGTAAACAATGACATTTCAAACAGAAATTGTAAGAGGAATTTGGGTAGGAGAACACACAACTCCAAAGATCAAATTATCAAAGTGATTTGGCTGTGACTTTAGGGAAAAAGGCAACGTGTGTTCTGTGATTCAGCCCTGAGTTTCCCATCTAATCTGACCGCCAGCAGTGCCAGCAGTGCAGTAAGTCAACCATCGTCCTGCACTGCTGATTTTCCACTGCCCAGCAGTTAGAAGAATGCTGCTGCTCCATCTCCTGACATTCCTCACAGGCCTGCTGCCCAAGCATTAGGCAAAGCTCAAAAGACTCTTTATTAGGGCAAATTGACACATTTTCCCATTGAAAATCAACCTTCCAATTTTAAAGACGAGAAGGAGGAAAAATAAAACATAAAAATCACACAAGCCATTTTTTTTGTTTTTTCCAAATGAAAAAATACCTTGGGTTTTCACCAAAACTTTTTTGCCCACCTCACTGCCCTGTGTCTCTCAGGGAGAATCTGGGAAACATATTTCACCCTGCTTCTTTTGAGAGGTATTACTGGATTCCAGGATACTACTGTTGTGTTCACACTTGATATTTGTGCAGGGTGTAATTATTTTTAGGTGTCTTGCTGCTGCAGAAGAAGCAGAGTGTGGACAATTCCATAAAAATAACAAGGGACTGCTCATAATCATTTGCACATATTATTTGCAGAGGTGCTGGCTGTGAAGACAATAACTCATACACCCTGTAGACTACACCAAGTTTTACATGACTTCAGTATTTAGGACTCTCTACCCACTTCATTTCCACCAATAGCTATATTGGTATAGTTGGCTTATCTGACACAGAGAGGGAATAGATAAAAGGTATTCCTATAAGATTGTAATTTAATAGCAATCACGTAAATACCAATATTTTTCTGTACTCTGGGTAAAGAAAAAAAAGAAAAGAAAAAGATCCTATTGGGATCCAAAATTATTGCACCAAGGTACAAACTACCTGAAGACCAGACTGAAGAGAAAATATAATAATGTGCATATCTAAATATATTGACCTAAACTCCAGTCTCTAAATTCTGACACCTACATTCCAGAATGCTACTCAATCAATTAAATGCTGGCATGAGAAAAGTATCTGTGTAAAAAGAGATTAATGACATTTTCAGTCAGATACTTTCAAAATTATATATGGACCTTTGCGGCCAAAAGTATTAAGCTTTTGTGTTGAATATTCTTTTAAACATTGATTTTATTTTGAACATTTTACATATTGAGCTCACAGTTCTTCAAGACAAAACACTTCAGATGTTAATTTTGTTTGAAAGTTTCACTTGGATCTTTAGTTATATTTAATTTTTTAAGAAGGCCAATGGAATCTCCCAAATCAGAGATCTAGTTCAGTCTGAAATGCATTTCCCCTCCCTTTTGTTGCAAGTTGGTTTCACTCCCCCCGTCCCCAATTCTTTCCTCTCCCTCTTCCCCCACTTTTGGTTCTTACAGAAAATGGATTTGCTCATCTGTACTCATAAAGCATATAGAGTTACATTTTACTAGTGTTATCCCGGCCCAAAAATTCTATTAAAAGTAACATTTTATTTTTAGGTTATTCTAAACAGATATTTAACCACTAGCAAAGGGGCAGAGATCACACCAGGTCCCTGGGTAGTAGATGTCAGTGTGTTCTCTTCCTAAGTTCCTAAACACTTTTATCTCCTTGGTTTATCACATAGTTTATCACCCTCTGACAACTCCATGCCCACATCAGCTTGTTGAGTGGGCTGTTTGATGGTGAATTGTATCTTTCTATGCCTAAAGGCTCCTGTGTGCTTTAAAAAAACATTCTGTATTTTATTTTGTTTATTGCTCTCTCTCTCTCTTTTTGTCATACTATTCCCTCCCCTCCCTCCAGGTTTTACCTGACTCAGTTGGCATTCTTCATTCATTTTATTTTGTGCTTAAATCTAATACAAGTTTTCCTTTTGACATAATGTGACCAAGACTGATCAGCATAGGTGGCCTTGGACCTGGAATCAGAGCCACTGCAAATAACCCATTTAAAACTAGAGCCTAGAGGGACCTTTTCTCTTTTTTTTTGGCTGGAAATGGGAAAAGAAAGTTCATTCTCAGCATTCAGTATCAGTCACTCCATTTTGAGAGGGTTACTGTGACCCACATAGTTTTTAATCTCCTCTTTCCCTTTTCAGACTTTTAAGGAGAAGCTAATTTTGGCCTTCTGACTACAGGATTTTTTTTTACGTGAGAGCCATGTGGAATGTGACACTAACTAAGCATCCACTTGGGAGAAGTAAACACCTTGCACCTCCAGTGCAGCTCTTTGCACTGTCTGCCACAGAAAGCAGATGGGCACTGATTTGTAAAAGGGGTTTGTTTTCATGGTGGAGGGTCTCTGTGCCCTATGAAGCTGACTGTGAAGGGAGCAGCCCCACTGATACAATCCATTTTCTCAACTTCATTCAAGCAGAAGAGCCCATAAGTCTTGACATTCTGCCCCTGGCAAAATAAAATCCCCTCCCTGCCCTTGCCTTGTCCAAGGCCACTGGACTAATTTTTAACAAAAGAAATGTTTCTAAAATGAATGGGTCAAAGAAAGAGCATCCTATTCCTTCCATCTCCTAGTACTTCTAGCACGTGGCTCCCTGAAGGAAATAAATCCAAATAAAACTTCATGCCACACTATGAAGTTGCTGTAATTATCAATTGCCTTAAAAATATCAGTTCATCTCTACAAGTAGTTTTATCTATTCATGAATAAGCAAATTAATGCAAAAAGGAAAGGCCAGTTCTACAACTCCTACAAACACAAATAATCCATTTTGAGCAACTGGGATCATTCATCTGAAAGGGGGTTACATAACCAAGGCCTATATTTTCCATGTGGTATCAAAATACATATTTCAGCTTGTCAAACTGGTAGAACCACAACAAAATCTTGGGCATCCTGGGTGTAGTATCAAGTCTACAATCAATCAGATACTGTGTGTAGTCCTGAAATGAAAGTGTTGTTATTTTATGTCCACTCCTGCTCCTGGCAATGTCAGTTGTATAAACAATTATTTCAGATAGGTTTATTTTAATTTACTGTTGCAGCACTTAAACTGCTAAGCTATAGGGCAGTGTAATAACTCTGCCTGTAGATCTGGAGGTAAGTTCCTTAATGTTTTCCTTACGCAATGATCAGACAGATCACAAAGTCTATTAGAAGGCATTATGGACCAGACAGTTCCTCATTCTGACTACTACTAATTATGTATGTGTTTTTTAAGTGCCTATGTGATTTAGAAGCCTGAAACTCACTGATTTGCAGTTAAACTTTTGTTTCCAAATTACTTAGGCATTTAGAAAATTTCCTCTTGTTAACAGAAGACACAACAGGAGGCAAAACATGGCAAAGATGGAGATACTGACTTTCCACTGGCACAAGCAGCTGCTTGCTTCGGTGTAGCCACACTGACACAGCCAGAACTAGACCTGTGTAACATTGAACTGAGCAGCTACACAAAATAATAAAAGACATTTAAACAGTCTGAAGATGGCAAAGAGTTTTGACAATCTGGTTCACTCTTGTAAAAGCTGTTGAACTTGAGCATGGAGAAGCATCAGTTTCAAACACATCCAGGTGTGACAGAAGTCTTGCTAGTCTTATCTAGCACCTAAACCCTCAAGTTTCTTCATGGTCTCAGGAGGCCTACCCGATTGCATTAGAAAGACAAGGTACTCAAGAGGGAATTGGTTAGGATAGATATAAACCTACATCTAATTCATGTACAGTGCTACTCAGGCTTCAGAGAATCTTCAGGCTTCAGAGGGGAAAAAAAAAAAAGGATCTGAACTTCTGATTTGGGTGCAATTTTAGCAGAAACCTCATTTCTAATTTTAAATCTAAACCTTCCCAAACGTCGTGATTACAGACTATTACTGGTTTGGACACTTTCCTAGTTCTGGTAATTTATTGAGATGCCTAGGGAAACAAAAATCAGAAAAAAGGAAGATTAGACAAGGCAATTGACACACCTACTGGCAAGTAGTCGGAGTACTTGTAAAATAATAGCAGAAATGTTAGAAATCAAAACCGCCCAAAGGAGAACCTCAGCTCACAGAAATGGTTACAGCTCCACTGGTGTGAGTTGTGACCAGTTTGGGATCCAGCCTCCTAGCTCCCATTTGACCCCAAACTGATCGTTAAACTAGAGGAACAGCCACAGCTCAGCCTGGAGCTCTCTGTTTACCCACTGCATAGCCACTTCAGTCCCATCTATTAAAAGCCCAAGACAAGTCTCCTCAAGCTGCCTATAAACTGAAAAAACTTTGGGGGATAAAGATCCAGCAGAAGGAAGAAGAGTGAGCTCTTGAAACTGGAGGGGTGGAAGCTTGCCAGGATGAATGCAGTATAGCAACTGTCTTAGGAAAGATAGTGGGCATGGTCTGTTATGTCAGCCCATGACAGTCCTTTGATTTCTGACGTTTGCCACAGTACAGAAGAAAAAGGAGTAGGATGTTTACAATAGAGAAAATGTTTAAAAGAAACCTTGGACCAAGAAGATGACTCGTTTAGTAGCTTCACTGCAGATATGCAGGGAAATGCCTTGAAGAACAAAGATGTTCTTTTGCTGTGTCTCTCCTGCTTACAATTACTGGGAGCTGTCCCAGTGGTTACAGCCTGGATTTTCGGATCTTAGCTTTAGAAAATCTGTGCCATAAAATTCCCAGGGAGATGCTGTGATGGACTTGAAAGTAACAGAGCTAACTTAACACAATTTGCTTCTGAGTCACACCACTGTTCCAAAATCAAAGACATTTAGGTCTTAAAATGAAGCACCTACATGAGTGGTGTCTTGAATTAGGCTAACTTAAATCACTACAAAAGTGCTTTTTTTCAGCTCCACTTCTTATCTAATTATACACAGAATTAAAGTAATGATACAAATTAGTCTTTGAAAAAGTAAACAGAATTACCTCTACAATGACAGGAAGGCAGTATATAAATAATAATTAACAAATAAGGACCAGATCCTGAGGATCTTACCTTTCTGATGAAAATTCATCATCAGATCTATGAAGCCAACACAATTAGCTGCTCAGGGCCGCTCGCTGAGGAAAAAAGAGTTGGCAGTCTGGCCTGAAACTATCCTAGTGACAGAATAAGAGTATAAACAGGTCACATTGCCATACCCTCATCTGTATTTTGGTGATGCTTTAACCTCTGAGGATCCTAATCATTTCAATGCTATGGAATAAAGTACTATGAATGAATACAAGGGGACCTGGATCTCACCCAGTGCTGAGAATTCTGTGAAAAAGTGGCTTTTTTGACAGAATTGTCCCCACTCACACACATTCCTCTCATTTTTCAACCAAATGTGTGCTGTGGCTCAGGGAAGCATATCCAGGAAAGATTGTACTATGTACTTAAGAATAGAGGTCAATGGGAGTTGTTACTTGAGGTAAGGCTCTCCTCCATCAGGACCTTGTCCACTTTTCAGTTTCTCAGTGCAGAACTGGAGGTGATGGAGTGCTGTGGGAGTAGCCCCATGCTACCTTGCTGTCCTACCTGGTTTCAAAAGCACACTGCTTTGGAAACTGCAGGCCTCCCTGCCATCAGAAATAACTGTACTGCCACAGCAAAGTGGGTCCCTGCACCTGTGACACTTCAGGGGCCTTCAGATATGTCAGTACCTCACTGAAGTTAGTGAAGACCCTGCTGTAAACAGCACCACTGAAATGGTCCAAGTTAAACACATTTCTCTTTTTTTTCCACCTTATTTTTACTGTTGATTAAGTCATATTTTCTTATCAAGAAACAATTCAGGTCAAAGTGGCCCAGCAATGCCATCTGAAAGAAGCCCTTCTGTTCTCCACCTGCTCGCTCCTACTCCCAAGCAAAATTTCTTCCTCCTGGCACAAGCCAGTGCACAGCCTCGAGGTAAAAAACAGATTAGGAAACTGATCTGGCTGAAAGTGAAGCTAGCTGGAAAAAGATATCAAAATTTGTCCATTTCCAGCCAAATTGGTTCTCCAAATTGGTTCACTGTGTAGCCAATGAACCAGTCATAGGAGACAAAGTGCTGGAGAGTGGGAACAGCAAAGCTGGCCTAGGGGACAGGAGGGGATGGCTCCCTCAGCAGCAGCTGCCCTGGCTTGTGCTTGTGTTTGCTGACCTGCAGCCTCTGTGATGCAGCCCACACTGTGTCCCCACAAGGGGTTGGGCTAACGCAGCTGGGGGAAGGTGAGAGGGCTGTGGACTCAGGGCTGGGGGCGTCTTTAGGTGGCTCCACAGTCAAGGGTAAGCCTTGTGAAACAGCTTTCAAAATGGTCCCAGCTATCTCCAGAGAAATAACATCATTTTGATGAGATGAAAATAAAAATCCGTATTGTTGTTTTGTTGTAGTAATGAAACCCTTCTTCCCTCCCTCTGCAGAGTTACGAGCTATGCTCACAGGGCATTACCTGTGATCCAAGGACCAAGATTCTGCAGTACACGATACAAGTGAACTCTGCTGCTGCTGAAGATGCAAGAGAGTATAAATCAGATGAGGAAACTCTGCCAACACAGACCAGCTTTGTAGTTTTCAGATGCAACATTCTTTGGCATAAATTGTGTTTAGCCACACTTCTCTTCTTTAAAAACAACTGCTGCTTTCTCCAGAGTTGCCTGCCTTTCTCTGTGGCTGCTGTAGTGTCAAAGTTCCCTTCCATTCTTTGCAGTTCATTCTCTTTCCCTTTGAAATCTCTTAATAACCATTTCTTGTACCTGCACTCCAACAATTCATTGCATTCACTGCCTGGCTTTCTTAGACATATTTCAGAGCTGGTAAGCAGCAGTTGAATTCCCTAGGAGGGGGCTGATGCAGAGAAATGCCAAGAGCCATAGCAATAAAATAAAAATAACAACAAAAACCAACAGGGTATTATAGATGTTCAACACTATTCAGAACCAGATACTTAGCCTATGAGTTGTGGCAAGTTTTGCAGCCGCCTGCACGGTCTAAAGCAACCCTGCAAAAACTGTATGTAATGCAATAAAATGGTTATTCTTATTAGCTGATGTAAGAGTGTAGGGATCTCTGCCAAGAGCTATGGACCTTACATGTGGTCCTTTGATAAATATCTTTGTATGTGCTTGGTATTAACAAAAGCATTACCATCTGTTTACCTTGCACTAATACACATCACATTTTTGCACAAATCCTAGCTTGTATTGCATAAGCCCAAGCTAGGCACTGTATCCATCAGAATGGGTGACAAAGGTTTAAATCAAGCAGGCCGTGTTTCGGCACGTTATTCATAAAACTAGGTCATGGGATAAATGTACTGTTGGAACACAGCTTTATACTAATTTTCCCAGTAAGATGCATCATAAATATTAACTGTCCTGAACACATATACACAGGCTCATGGCCTTGGCTCCAGGCCCTTCTCATGGAAGCTGGAGAATGAGCTCTGACTTAAGGTAGTGAGAATGTGAGGAACTCTGAATTATCATCAATAATAGATTCTTTGCTGCCTCAAGCTTTTTCAGCCAAACAGTAACACAGCACTGCACATGGGAGCCTGGTCCTGCAACGCCTCCCTGATAGGAACGGCCTTTCATGAGGCTCAGTGGGACTGAGGACTGTTTGCCTTCATGTGCTGCCCCTTAAGCAACTATACTCAGAGTGCCCTTTTCAAGCAAACTTTTAAACATACACAGGCTTGTGCCTCTTACCATCTTCAGTGCAGCTCTACTAAGAACGTGGGCTCAAGAACACGCAGCCTCCCCTCCTCCCCCAAACACTCACTCACACACACATGCTCCATTGTATTATTATCTCCCAAAGCAGTTTTCAGCTTGCTTGGGATGTCTGAAGCAGGTATGTCTGCACACAGTATGGCTCATATGCTGCGGGAACTTCCAGAAACAATAGTGTAGCAATATCTAATTATTTACAGCAGCAGCGCAAAGAAGGAGATTAAGATTGCTTGTGATCATGGGTACGCATCCTTCTTTCCATTCTCATGGTATTTCCTGCCTGAGTGAAAGGAGGAAGAACCAGAAATCCACTGAGAATGTCTGTCTCTAAATTTTTTTCAGTCTCAAGAAGTATAGCCAATAATAACAGTATTCAGAGTGCTTTTCCCCGATAATTTTCAATGTGCCTCACAAAGAGGGATAAGAATAATGATCCTTATTTTATAGACTATAACACGACCAACAAAAGAGCCAAGAATGGAACCCAGATAGCTTGCCCTTTCCTCTGGGCTCTGCTATTGTTTAAGGATTAGGACCCACATTCAGGATAACACCTCAACAACATGCCTGACTTCAAGCATTTGCTTAAGTCGCATTGATTTAAGCACATGCTTAAAATTAGGCATATTCTTAAATATGTTCCCTAACTGGGGTTTAAATAACCATCCAGTCTTCTGGGTGCATATTCAGATAAAACCAGATTTCATTTATACTCAGGAAGGGGAGGAAGAACAGACTGGGTGCAGCTGTTTTGCCCTTAAGTCATCCTGGTACAAGTTCCCATATTGCAATTAAAAACTATATAGTGTTTTCAGTTATTGCCAACAAAGTAAGCAAAGTTAATGGAATCTCACCAGAAGGAAAAAAAGGGTGATGCCAAATGTCACCCAAATTGACTGAACTTTCTAAATCACCAGCATTTCCCAATGTTGCTTTCCCAGATTTCCCTGTGAGAATTATGAAACCTTGCAGCTGAAATTAGAGCTGCAGCAAAAGAAATCTCAGCACACAGCCAGCTCCCACCTGCTAATGCTTCTGTGAATCAGAGAAACCTCTTTGCTTACTCAAATGACTATTTATCACCATTATCCCCACAGTAACAACGTTTACCTACACTTAAGTGTATTATCAAATTATCTGTGTTTACCTACACTTAATAATGCTCCTCTTCTTTTGCCTAATTTTGCTCTAAACTTTTCTTGTTTTTTTATTGCTCCAACAGCCAGGCCTTCCTACATCCATCTTGATGAAGTACTTACAGAGGACTGTTTGGACAATGGATGAAACTCATGACATTTGGTTTCTGATCTTGAAACTTTCAAATTGTTTCACAAAGAAGAGTCTCTCTCCCCATGCCCTGGAATTTTTAGTCTGGGACACTCCACTTCTAGAAAGTGAAGACTCAAATCAAGCTAATGTTTTATACTCTGCTCAGCTGGAAGGAAAGTAATACTTTGCAATAAATACATTTCAAATGTGCTCCCAAGCCTTTGTTGAGGGACATATTCCAAATTCCCGTTGAGATTACGGAGTGAAACTTGGGGCAACGTGATTTGCCATCTCACCCACTGCCTTACTGCTAGCCATCTTATCCTGCTTATTTGTTTCCCTTCTACCATGGAAAAAGAAAGGAATTTAGGGGTCTTTTTTCTCAGCTTAGTAGCCCAAATCTACTGGAGTTGAAATTTAATACACCCAAAATGAGACAAAGTGAGAACCAAATTAATGAAACATGGCCCTCTGAGTAAGCTGGTGATATCTGATGGTATTGTGCAGGTATTGCATATAATATATATCTATGCATGATATAGCTATTAATATCTAGTCAGAAATATTAATAATAAACAAACTTAAGAAAACAGTCAAACCTGAATTAGACAAAGACTCCATCATGCTGGCACCATGCAAGCAAAGATCAGGAGACCTTCCACCCCCAGGAAGCTTCTCACTGTCCCCCACCATCCATTACATTTTCTGAATCATGTGTAAGCTATCTTTTAGATAGCACTTTCTCTGGGCTCTTCAGATTCCATGTGCTATGCTCTCTAAAGATCACCGTGGGGGTTCAAACACTCTGGCAGTGTGTTACTGGAGAAGAAGAAAATTTGCAACAGTGAGGCCGAGCCCAACTGATTTTGAAAAGTTCACTTGACTCTTAACCGACCACAAAAAAAACAAGGGTTAAATATTCTGTCTCATTTGGGAGAGCTACAACCGGTGTAAAGGCGGAGAAATTTAATTGTTCAGCCACAGAAGAAATAGTAAGTTAGCATGCTGCATTAAAGACAGGTGAAGTATTTGAAACCTAACTCTTTTGCTTAGTGAAAACATGCTTTTTAGCTAATATGTACGACTGTTTATCATGACAAATGTTACAAATATTGCCAGAGTGAATACAGAAGGTATCTGTTTCAAAAACATCTCTAGTGCAGCAATGCAATCAGCAAGTTTGATGTACTGTGATCATTTCACAATAGTATCTGTGATGTTTTGGCCCCCTAGCATGAAGCTGTTCCCTTTTTTCACTCTTCTCTGCATATAGACATTGTGTGAATTGAGGTATAGTGAAAGACCATATATAGGGCACCTCAGTGAGCAGCAAGTAATTTCCTGTCACTATTAGGTGAGAAAAGTCCCAGTTATCAAGACCTTTTTGCAGACTTCAGATATGCCTATGCCTCTTGGATGCTGAGGCATGATTGTGCCTTTCTTGAGCTGAAACCAAAGGAAATGTTTGTGATTTGGAAGTTAGATGCGCATTTAAGGTTTCTGCTGCCTTTGCAACAAGTGCTATTGAAAAATGCCTTGTCAATAGTAAACTCTGAACAGGATAGTCCTACTGAGTAAGAAAGTAGGCAGGAATATATTAGCACACAGTGAGAAATGACAGAAAGTTTTTAGCCATATCCACAGCTTGAGAAATTCCAATCCCTGTAACTGAGCCATGCTGATTTCTACCAATTAAAGATCTGGCCCTTTATTTTCCTTTTGATATATTTTCCCCTAACACATATACAATACTTTCCCAAAGGTAAAAGCGGCTTCAAAGCATTTTTAGAGGAACATTAAAGAAAAGGAAGTTGTAACACTGACTGCCATTATTTTATCTTGGACTTTACTGCAATTAAAAAGAATATAAAATGTTGTTGCTACCCTGGACACATACTTTTACATTTTTAGCCTTGGAAAAACAGAGACTCTGACTCCTTGTGTCAGAGTAAGGGCCTCCGCACATTGTCCCTGCATTACGCTTTTTGATCCTGTTAAAAAATGTTACCCTGTGCAGCTCCACGCATCAAAGGAACACTTGTACACACTGGGATCTGTTTCAGCCCTTAGGCAATGAGACCAAAAGACCCTTCTCATAAATTCTAATTCAAAAGTTTTTAGTTATCAAGAGGAAGTTTCCAATTGCTCTCTCACATGTGGGAAAATATGTAAGCTACTGAGAGGACCTTTTGTCTGCGACTTTAATGGGGGCAATTTGCAAGGGGGAGTGCAAAGGTTCTAATATGCAGTGTGCACAGACAATAAGCAGGCACATACTTGGTATTTAATGAAGTTCCATGAATCATTAGCCATACAATAACCATAGGGTTCTATAAATCACCTGCAAAGATTTTTAGGCCAATAAGTTGAGCGGCGCAGTGGCAGAGCAGAGCACCTCAAGGAGACCGGGAAGCAGGAGGAGGAGGGAAAAGAAAAAGATAAAAGGAGGGCACAAGATGTATTATCTCTTAGCTGGCCTGCCAATCCAAAATTAAATCCTGTTGTTTTAACTTGTTGGCTTTACAGGAAAACAAGGCAATAAAATGAAACTTGTCCTAATAAAAACCACTAGGATTTGCAAGAGGAAAATGTAGCTGGAAGATCACATGTATTTTAGACATCTGAACTGGAAAATATGTGTGAGGGAACATTCAATTTTCTGTCTTTTTTTTTTGTCTTTTTCTTTGTTAATTCACCCTTCTGATGAAACAGCCCTTCTGCAATTCCTTTCCTTTCAGAACATCAAACCATGTCTGTACAGTTTAACAAAAGGTTGATTCTTTCCAATTAGCAAAAATGTAAATGTTATTTGCAAGACAGACTCTCCGGAGTGGTTTCTTACGCTGCAGCACATTCTAGTAACATACAGCTCTGTACCTAACCCAAAAAGGCTGATTTTCTGCTGTAATTATGCAGGAAACAAACTTCCCACTGTGTTTTAAAAGGCAGAATGGCCATGATCCTCCACTGAGGCCAAGATTCATTTTAGCTGCTCAGGAGGCCAGAGAGCAGATTTCTCTTGGTTGCTGAAGTCCCTGCTGAAACACACTGAAGGAAAGCAGTGTCATCTCACTCTTCTCACATACTTACATGTATTATAAGATGCTACACAGTGAGAAGTCCCCCAGGTTAATTTTTTATTCTTTCTTTATATTTGTAGTCTTAGAAAGACAGGGAAAGAGATCACACTGGCACTGGCAATGCCATGTATTAGGACAAGCAAAAAAAGAAAAAAAATCATAAGTGGGATTGCCATATGTGGGATTGTGAGACCCAACCTGGACTAGATATAAGGAAGAATTTTTTTTACAATGAGGGTGGTGAAACACTGGCCCAGGTTGCCCAGAGAAGCTGTAGATGCCCCATCCCTGGAAACATTCAAGGTCAGGTTGGACAGGGCTCTGAGCAACTGAGCTAGTTGATGATGTCCCTGCTCACTGCAGGGGGGTTGGAATGGATGACCTTTAAAGGTCCCTTCCAACCCAAACTATTCTATGATTGGTACTGTAACTTGCTTACTTCAGAAATCTTCAAAATTGGGAACCAAAACTACCCAATTCACGCCCAGTGGAAGGACACTAGGAAAAACATTTTAACACATGGTTTTCATTTGCCCTTCAGTGAAAGATGGAGTTTAAGCCAGTCAGACCCTCAGCCTAACCAGAACACAGCCCCCCATCAACTAATAGGAAAAATTAAAAATGAGAAACACTGCACACTTATAGCTCAACTCCCACATTTTGCCTGCGTTTTCCCTCTCACTCCTATTTGGAGGTTGGTTATAAAATGCAAATGGCAGCAATCAGTTCCCAAGGTGGCATCCTGCCTGACTTGCCTGCAGCATGCTGGTGGGTGAGATAAAAGGAGGTGGCAGTGCCCTGTTAATGCATTTACCTTTAAATACCACCACTGCAAGCTAGTGTATTCAATAATTTCCAGTTAGTTCCTCATGATCATTTGTCCACATCACAATAAAACCACCACACAGCATGCTTGCCTGTCTCTGCCCAAGAGAGGCCCCAGTACTAAAACAGCAGGGAGGGTGCAGGTAAAGAATCCAAATAAATTAGCAGATCAATATGTCCAGAGCATTTGCTTGCCTGCCTGTGCTGTGCCAGGATCTAGGCTTTGGTTTGGTTTTCCATCTAATCCATCACTTCAGTGATGGACCAACCAGTCCATCCAACCAGTGTAGGGGTAAAGGGAGGAAAGATGGGCAGGGAACATGAAAAGGAAACTGAGTGGTGGAAAGCTACAGGATAGTTACTGCCATAACTATTGGGGGGCAAACTACAAGAAATAAAAGAGCATTTTATTGTGACTGTTTTCCACCCTGAAAGTGATACTGCTAGCAATAAAACAACAAACCCACCAGTGTGACTCCTAAGCTGAGAGCAATTTAAGAAGCTTGGTCTGAAAGAATAATTACTGAATTTTAATTCCCACAAGATATTTCAAGTTATAATATAAAAATAGCATAACAATCCTCACACTTTTTGTTGTACAGCTGCTAAGAACTGATTGCTAAGCCGCTCAAAATTTTTACAAATTTGATACGATTTTAAATAGCTATAGTTCATCAACACAATTGCTACGTTTCTATTTTTTAAATTTATTTGCTGAAAGTGATGCCCATTGAGTAAAGAAAGCACTCTTCTTGGGCAGCTTTTAAAGTTGATATTCAAAGCTGAACTTTAACCTAAGGGAAATAACTATTTCATTGACTCTGAGGCAGTGGGGAGGGAAGGAAGGACTGAAAGGAGGGGGAATGTTTGGGAGAAATAACATCATGCAAACTCAAACTTCAGTATTTTCACATGAATTTAGATGGAAAATATTCAGCAGTTGCACCCAGTCCTTGTTCTGCCCATAATTCAATCAGTCTTGTCTTGTGATAATCCCTTCTCGTTTCACTGAAAGAAGAGGCACTTAATCACTTAGTGCAGATAGATTGCCAGGACATTTAATTAAAACAACTTATTTTAAGTGATCTTAAACAAGAAGTAAATGTATTTATTGTTCTAACATTTGGAGTGGTATAGGATAGAGTGGAGGAATAACAACCTCTCTTGGTGCTTGGTATCAGATTGCTTCTTTTATGAGCCATAAGGTAGTGATTAGGAAGCTTAGTACCTAAAAGTTTGCATACAGCACTGAAGTACACTGCTAGGATTTTTTTCCATGTTTCCAAGATTCTGCTCCCCAACATCACTGCAGAAAACAGCAGTAGGTTGCATGTGATCATGTTTATGACCACAGTCATTAGTAGTGTAATGTCAGTTCTTTGCAGGGATCTTCCGCTTCCTACTCCGGTAGAGGAAGGTGTGTGCACGTCGGTGTGTGGGCAAGCTGACGCACGCCTGCTCATCGGCGTCTCTCTAGACTGATGGCCTGAAATAATACCCACGCCTCCAGACACTTCCTGTTGCCAAGGGAATTCTCATCCATCTCCAAATGTTGCAACTGATTTGAATGTGAATTTCAATAACAAGCTAAGCTAAATGTCTGGATCAGAACCCGCTCTCTGTTCCACATTTGCAAACATTTGCATTCAGACCTGGACCTGAACTTGCTAACCCTGCCCGATGCTGATTTCAGCCATTGGCATTTCTTGCACTGAATTATGCAAACACATGCACAAAAGCAACCTGGATATTCAGTTGTTATTCACAAGTTCATTCACAAGCAGGTATAGAATATAACAGGTCATTTTGCTGTTAAACCACAAAAGAGCAGAACTCACGAGTCCATCTAGCAGCAATTTCAAGAGATGGAAGGAACTAAGATCATCCCCATCATACTCAACGTTACTTATAGACAAAAGGGGTTTTTTTCCAAATTAGGTTTCCAGGCTAAGAAACCATGCTTACCTCACTGAAATCCATTTATTGCAAGCATTTCAGTCCTATGCCTTGGATGTTTAAGGGTTGCATTTGTATTGGGGCATGAATGAAGGAATATATAGAGCTTTCTCCATGGGAGAACTTCAGTGGTTATATGAAATCTAGGCTACAAAACAGAAAAATTCCCACTAATTTAACTGCTACTAGAATTTCACCTTGTTCACTCATCTGGATGCTTCCATTACCACCAGTCTGCTGTGATAATCCTTGCAGATGAATGGAGGGACTCCAGTTTGTAGCATTTAATAATACAGCAACACAGTGGCCAAAACTAGATTCAGTGTCTGATTCAATGTCTGAGTCAGTTAAGCCTGAATTTAAACACTTAAATGCTGTATATTTTGAGTGTGGGCCAAGTCTTGTTCCTGCTGAAGTTATATGACATGAGCCATGCTAAGATGTCAGCTCCAGCTAAGTGCTAGGATGCAGCGTAGCGTGAAGGAAGCCTGGACTTGTATTATCAGTCCTTAGCCCAAGCTCAGCTGCATGCCTGCCTGGGGACATCAGTCCTCAGGGCAGCCTCCTGTGCTCAGCACTGGGCAAACGAATCAGCCATGGGGCCATGACACCACGTGGGGCAGGTCAGTAGGACACGTAAGGCCGTGCTGATCGCTCTGCCAAGGTGTCTGTAGGTGCTTGAGAAAGGAGCCTGCATCCAGCCCTGCTCCACCAGCGTGCTTGTCTCCAGGCCTTTCCCTGACCCAACCAACTTTTCTTTTGGTGCTGCATCCCAGCTTCATGTGGGATCTGCACGCTGGCAACATGCCAGCCTCCACACTCCCAAAGGGCTGTGGAGGGAAATGAAGCCCACCCTTTCAACAGGAGCAGTAGCCTATGGCACATACCTCTGCCCAGATGGCAATCTGGTGCCAGCCCAAGGAGACCTGAGTGGGGACACCGACTTTAAACAATCTCCCAAACAGTTATTACCATTTTTGCATTATTCCAAGATAAAAGGGGCCCTTCAGACTTGGGAAGTTAAAGGTTTGTATTAAAAATCGACTGTCTGCCTTGAAAATTATGGAGCTTGACAGATGGAGGATGAAAGGCTGCAACAGAAGAAAAACATAGGCCACCACCCTTGACACCACTGACCACCCCGTTGCTGACAGCTTCTTCCCACAGCCTCGCTCTCTAAGGCGCTTCCAGCTTTAAGGAAATGTATCAGAACACAGGAGTTTATCTGCCCTGACCTCTACCCCCAAAGTGAACCCTCTTTCATGTTAATTCTCTTCACAAAACCCACCACATGTAAGGTCCCTGCAGTGCTTTGGCTTATTTCGTTCTCATTATTTGTTGTTGGTGGTGGTTGTTGCTGTTATAGCAGATGAAACACTGATCAAGAAATTCTTGGAGCACATTAAATATGAGGATTGTTTTACTCCTTGTGATGGGTTTAATGTGGAGAGCAAGCCACATGCTGTTATTAGAGAAGCTTTTGAGAAATGAGAAAAGATGAGAATTTTATTTCTTAATGTTTCAAATTAAGACAAAAGAACAAACTTCCTTGATAGGAAAACTGACGGGATTCCTCTGCTAGAAGCATACATTTGGGTTCCCCATTTAGGTGGTACCTTTCCACATGAATAGCCCAACAGTTCCAAAGCAATTTATTTCAGGGCCTGATCCCCTGGCACAAATAATACGAATCAGAATCTTTCTCTATAACTCATTTTAGGTTCTCCAAAACAAGGCAGGCATTAGGGAAATGAGCTAAAACGAGGGAAATACCATATTCACACAGAAAGTAATCTCTAGAATAATTTTTTCCAGCAGACCACAAGGGCTCTGATGCTGAACTATTTTAGCCTGTTTCCATTCATTTGTTGAATAAAATAACGTTCCGAACAACACCCCAAAACTTTACAAGGGAACTTAAGAAGGGCACTGTAGTGTAATTTTAAATTCATCTAGCAGTTCTCCTGACAATATAAGTGAGGTCATAGCACAGCTGAAGAAAATACATTCTTAAATATGAATGAATGCTTACAAGACTTCTTTTTTTCTCTCTCTTTTTCCCCAGAGTTGAATTTCTACAGATGATTCTCCTCTGTTGCTGATGCTTAGAAGATACACACAAATCTGGGAGTGGGGGGAGGGACCCTCACACTGAACAGGAAGAACTGAACTAATAATTAAGATACCAGATTGTAACACAGGAAAGAAGAATGTAATTCCTGGCCTAGTTTTCTGTGTGACCTAGAGCTGCTCCTCAAAGGGACCCATAGCAGCAGCTGGCACCGTGGGAAGAAGCCACAAGCAGGGGGACCTGCACAGCACTTGGGCTGAATTAAGCATCTCAGGGTTCCTGAAACAGCCAGGAGGCCACTGGCTAATGTGGTGTGCTGGACAGGGAAGCATTTTAAACCCAACTTTTTGGCAGGGAGGGGTCTAGAAATCCGAATTCAAGTTGCATAGAACAGATGTCAGATCAGGATATTTGCCCAAAACCCTTTCCCAAATATATACAGCTACATTTCTTCCTATCAAAAACCAAAACAAACAAAGCATAAAGCAAGCAATAACAGAAAACAGAGCAGAGTTTGCTCTTGCAGTTGAGTTAGATGATATGGCTGGGCTAATCTAAAGCATCCCTGCTGACAAAAGGGGACAATTCTTCTCCCTTTTCTCCTTCCTCCTTATTTCCATCTTGCTCCTGTCCCTCCCCTCTGCTGCTCATGTCAGCTGTAGAGCTCATCTGACTGGGCAGTGAGAGGGTCAATTTGCTAACCCAGTGAAAGCCAGATGCATCAAAATACAGTTTTCCACAAGATTAGGGAGTTAAATTGCCCCAGCATGTGGTCAGATGAAAGCAGAACCTGCATGAGACAGGGGCTAGGATCAGGGCTGGAGAAGGAGGGAGCACTTGGGTGTTGGAGAAGGTAACCTGTGCCTCTGGTACAGGATGTGCAATGCAGATTTTATTGCCACCTTTAACTCAAGTTTCTTCAAAGCCAGACATAGATATATCGTAGGAAGGGTTTCAGCATCTATTTTTACTACATTTTGCTCAATTTCCAGTGCCAACACATCACTGTCACTCTCCAACTGCCCCGTCCCCACCAAGGGAGTTTGCTACATTGCACATGGAAACACTGGTGATTACAATTGCAGCAGATAGTGAAAAATGGGCACCAGTGGCAGAGTTAGTGATCACTGACACTGTCAGCTCAGAGCCCATTCCCCTCTCATGGCACAATGTGATGTTATAAATTTTCAGTGGACCCAATGGAGAGGCTGAAGAGTCATCATCCCTATCATGGAGATGTCCAACATGATGTTCAAAATCACATCTCAAATCTCTCTCAATTAGTTCTGGAGTAGAGAGATGACTTCTTCATTTGATCCAACAACTGTTTATTTTGCAGTCCTTGGTGAAGGGACTGGAAGTCCAGTCTTCTCCCTCTCTAAATAAATGCCATCACCACAAGGCTACGTACAACTATTACTTGAAATATATCTCCTGCTTCCCAGGTTAAAAATCAACTCAACAGGCTGTGGGCTGAAGGGAGGGGTTTATGCATAGAAATGTAGGAGTTTAAGTCAGGCTGCAGCTGAATTGGGATTTTGAGAATCTACATTTTCAAATTAGGGAGGGAACAGAGCCTTTAGACGCCTGGGCTGCCCACCCCATCGAACTACCACTTTGTTAAACAGCAAAAGAGAAATCTGACTCCTTTTGTTTCTCAAAGTAATTATTGTAATTGTGATTTTACACTGTAAAAAGACACAGTGCTTAAGGAAGGATGGTCTACACAGGCAAAAGGTTGGTTTTGCTTTACAGAAGCAGCATAAAAATTTATTGCTGTTCAGCACAACTTGTCATTCGGACACAGGACCACCAACGTGATGGGGCTGTTTTTCCTCTCCATTCATCCATTTTTAAATCCATCACTTACTATAAAATGAACAGATGCTATTAACACTTCAGTGGATTTGTGCAGAAACTGTGATTCATCCTTAGCAGCAAGTTAATATAAACAGATGACATTGCCTTCAGTCTGCTTTCCCAGCCCTAGGAGGACTCATAGAGTAAAAAAAGATGGTTTTGCAGAAGATTCTTCTGGTTGCATACCCATAATAATAATCTAATTTAAACGTGGATGCCAGTTGCTTGCAACTGAATACCTAATGTGCCTTTTGCTATGGGATAAGGGGTTATAAACATTGGACTGAGTCATGATGATATTTACAGTGGTATAGATGTGAAGTAATTACTTCAGGTAGGAATGAAGATGGAATCCTTCATTAACTGAAGCCTGGAGGAGGTAGGTATTTTAATATCTACATTCAGAGAAATAAACTAAAGCATAATCTTAGCCTAAATTAGTGAAAGAGTGACAAGAAATCTTTTGAATCCCAGACACCAGACAGTGTAACAGCCAGCAATTTTTAGACTGTAAGTACCATAGAGAAAAAAAAAAAAAAAAGTAGAAGATAGGCACTGGAACAAACAGATCTTTTCTAAACCATTTCAACTTTTGTAATCAGTCAAAGTCTGGGACCCCCTGCCAAGTTTGTTTAACCCCAACTCTGCAAAGTTTCCTGGATGGCCTTGGTCAAGTCATGTTATCAGTCAGATCCCTACCTGTGAAAATGAGCATACTAACATCATTTACTCTCTCTGTTGCACTGTTTAGGTTATTAATGTCTTTTTCAGGGTGAGAAACACCAAAGAACCCTCTGTTTAACTGCAGGCTCTAGACTTTTCTATGATAAGAGAACTATGACTCAGAATAATTGTTTTGGGGTGATGCTAATTATTCTGTCATGGCATATTATCAGAAGTAGAGACAACTGGCAATTACTCTGTCAAAAATGCAGATGAATGAAAAGCCATTTTATTGACATATATATTCAACAAGATATTGTATGAAGATGTCTTTCACAGAGCTCTACTCTATGCTGGGGCCAAAACCAGAGAAACAGATTCTAAAATAGCTGGTAGTCTGGTGGCTGAGGGATTCATTTGTAATGCTGGAAAACAAGGGAAGACTAGAGTCTGGATCACCCATCCCCTAAGTAACTGGTCCAACCAGCATCAGATTATTTTCCAGCATTTTGTGATCTTTTGCAATGAAAATATCCAAAACGTCTTGATTTTGTCCTGTTAAAGAACAGAATACTTTCTGAAGCTTTAAAACTTTGGCAGGATGGAAAAAACGCCTCCTCTCATCTCTTAATTACAACGACAACTCCCTAATGCAGTCCAAGTCTAAAATCCCTTGTGTTTGTGCCTGGCCACTGGAAATATCACAGGTATGAAAAAATTTCATGCAATTATATGATTCAGGGCACTTCCCAGACTTTTGCTCTTTTCTCTTAATTGTCAGGTTCTGTTCAAATACATGAAGTCTGTAGCTCTTTCCTTTGTGTGAATAGCTTTCCCAATCCCTATACAACTTAATATTCTGTTGCCCTATTAAGCTAGCCATGCAGAAAACGGTTTCTAGCCAAATAATAGGAATAGCAAACGTATGAACTCTATACCTCAATGAGGTGTTAACTTCAAAGCCTTGTTATTTGGGAGTTGGGGCCATTTAAATGCTGACATTATTAGGCAAGGAAGTCTAAGAAACAAGCACTCAGTGGGAGTCAAAGATCTTTTTAAAAAGCATTTTCTTTATGCTCATCACACCCCAATTCATTTAGGATGGGCTCCTGTTCTATGCCTACACGTTTCCTAATTAAGACTTCTTTCCTTGCCACAATGTTTAGGTTAGAAGGAATCTGAGGCTTTCCGTGTACCCCCTTCATGATTGGCATATTTTTTTCTTTCCCCTCTCCCATCTCCTTGGTTGTAATTACATTACAGTGGCTTATCTCTCCATCAAAGGATGGGTAAGTGGTCCCTTTATAAAACTGCTCTGAGCAGCTGTTGGCCAGTCAGGGAACACTGAGGCCTGACCAGAGCTACACTCTCCCCAAAGGGCTTATCTATATTGTGCAGCATTGAATGCAATGTGAATCGGCATAGACAAGAACAAATAGCATTCAGCACACGTCAGCTAAGTGCAGTTTTAGCCTGGCCTCATCAATGTTTAATCATGATTAGCTGACATGCACAGTTTATTGTGGTCTTCACCAGCCAACATATTGTGACCAGTATTACGTCAATTACTTAGTACAAAATTACATTCAGACATGATCAAATCCTGTCATTTGTATAACTTCGTAGGGACCCACCAACACACGTTTGCCTCTTTGAGACCTAGGCAGCAAAGGCTCACATCTAAGTTGGAGCTTGATTCTTGTCACAAAATGATGCAAAGTGTCTGGACTCTCTGCTCCCAGGCTGACAGCAAGGCACGACTGTTACACGTGTAGGTATCTCTGACTGGCTGTAAACCAGGTCTGAGTGCTGAAAGCGATGAGGTCAGAGTACCACAGGCTTCAGCTGTCAAAGAGGCAAATATTTGCTCATGGTTTCAGGTAGGTAATATCACTTGTAGCTTACCCAAAGCCCTAGGTGTTGCAGCTTTCCTGCTACCATAGAGCAGTGCATATTGCAGTGACACATCTGACTGCAGCTCAGGTGCAGCCTAGAAAAGAAGGTGCCAGCTGAGGCACTGCTGTGAACTGCCTCAGTGCTGCCGGGAGAAGAAGTAGCATTTATATGCTAAGTAATATGAAATAATACTCATTCCTTATTCCTTAGATTCTTGCATCACAAACATTTTAAAAAGGCCTGCACAGATGCACAGAATGAGCCCTGTATTTGTAGCAGTGGTTCCACACAGACTCCTTAACAGATCTCATTGGAGCTGCCCATTCATGTGCATGAGCTCGCCTTCCTATTTTCCCCATTCAAGCACAATTCCAGCTTCAGTTCCAAAAGTAATATACTCTTGGCTAAACACTTTGCTGATACTAATGTACTCAAAACCTTTCTGTGTACTCAGCATCTTTCTTTAACGGAATATCCACATCCAAATAATATCTTTTTTTCTTTTTACTTATTTAAATTATTTCTAGAAATGATGTGTATATGTGGCACCAGGTGAACGACAGGAATGATAACACATATCTAGCTGGCCCAAATCCCTTGCAGGGATTTAACAGAGGGAACCGTGGCAGGCAGTTGCTTTTCAGCTGGAATCAGAAGCCCCATTCTGTTTCTGCACCCTATAACAACATAGCTAATGGATGTATTATCCATTTGAGAAAGAAAATGTCCTATGGGCCCTTCTGCATCTGCTGAGCTTGCATGTTATGGGGTCGATGGAAGATCACCTTTTCTAATGGTGCCCACTCCTCCTAGTGCAAAGACATGTGGTTTGGGAACAAAAGGCATTATTCAGCTCCTGGAAGCAGAACACTGGCATCTATGTTTTATAGACTATTTGAAGCTTGAGATTTTTAGGGGTCAGCAGCCTCCCCAACCTCTGTGTTCATTTTGCCGGCACCCCTTGGGCAGGACAGCTACAACAGGAACAGTCTTTTGAAACCTGGGGATCCTCGGGCTCCCAGAACTGACTGTTACTGTGTGCAGGAAAATTCTAAGTTATGTACATTTGAGACCACATCTGGTGTGAAATGTATTTACTGTAAGCACCCCAACCACACTGAGGCAATGTCTAAAAGCTACAATATTTTCAACCAAAACACCATGAATCAGTCATCTGCTCTTTACATTTTTTCTTTCCTAACACAGCAGATTGCTCAAATATTCATACATACATTTTCTTTCCTAATCTTCCTCTTCCTCCCAGCCTGAAACCGAGGAGCAGGAAAGTGTAATATGCAAACCCAGAAATATTTGTTATATTTGGATGTCTGACTATAGCTCCCAGTTGTGGTATCACTGGATGATTCAAGGGAAAGAGATGCAAGCTGCTCACCGAAGTTAAAAATCTGGCACCAATTCTCCTTTTGCTTATTTTGGTATAAAGCAGGAATTTCTCCTCTCTAGTCAGTGGAGTTGTACCACAGGGGTAAATTAGAGGAGAGGCAACTCTTTTGTGTGTAATAAACAGCAATGAGAAAAGAGAACCCTGCGGGAGGCAAATATGAATTGGGTAATTTGAGAAAAATAAAAGAGCCTGCAGGAATAAACTGAAGCTATTTTCTTAAAAATAAATGAGACCAAAACTGTCCTTACTTGGTCTAGGACTATCAGTTCTAAAGCCTGCTGAATTCAACAAAGAAACTCCTACTGCTTTCAACCAACTTTTTAATCACTGGGTAAGAAGCCTAAAGAGCCTTTCCTGATCATGTGCTGGGCAACTTCTTCTTTCTCTGTCATTGCCTTTCCTCTGCTCACTGGTGGGCAGGAACCCTTGAACTGGGTAAGGTGCCAGTTGCACCAACTGTTTTGAAAAGTAGACATTAGGAAAAGAGTCACAAGATGAACTGGAAAATACAAAATCAGGAAACAGCATTATCAACTTCACAAAAAGAAGGTTAGGGGAGATCACGTATGGGAAACAGCAAATGCACTAGGTGGATCATCAGTGGATAGCTGGAATTTGAAGGGAAACAACTCTAGACTAAAGAGACCAGCCTGCATTTCAGTTACTGAGTGTTAGGCCCTGTCTCCTCCTCACCTCAGTACTGACTGCTGCCATGCTACAGGGGGTCTCAGCCTGCCTCCTTTAGGTCAGAGTTATGCTCACGTTACTGTTTTAGATATGGGTCAACATATCAAGTGCTTTAGCAGAAATGTTAAACTCACTATAGTATATATTTCCTAAATATCTGCATTGTTTCTGATAGGAGTTAATCCAAGGCAGTTCTGTAGCCTGCACTGTAGAGCCGGTAATGAAGGTGATCACGAAGTATCATCACATGAAGGATTGCTGGGTTTATAAACTCTGGTGGGATTATTCCAGTTTTACAGAGGGGTCACTGAGGCAAAGGGAGTGCTTTGTTCCATCAAAAATGGAGCCTCCAAGAAAGTCATAATTAAGCACTCTGCTCTTGAAACATTGCTAATGCTTTATCATTAGCTCATACTTCCTCCCAAAAGCTGTGCTTGTTTAAACAGTCAGTTAGGGTTTGTCTGCATTCATTTTAGCTCTGCTTTTAAGTATACCTGCTTCTGCAGACAGAACATACAACCCCTCCGGTACCATGATGAACACATTTACACCAGTACACTGGTTGTTTACTGGAGAAAGTATTTTAATAAGAGGTACCTTTTCAGTGCTACAATTGCTTCCAACCAAAGAGCTGCACTGACCCGTATGTAATTGCAGACCTAAGTGGAAGAGTCGAATCAGAGCAAAAAATTAAGGGCACACTGGGTCTTAGTTCTATGAGACTGTCTCATCCTGGCTTTAACTGATTTTTCCTCTTGCCGAGTCTTATCCCCAACAGTGCCTCCTGTTGTTAAGGGTTGTGCTGAACTGCACTATCAGCAAACCTTCGAGCCTTACAAAGAAAGAGAGAACATGAATTAGCTGAAATAAAAGACCTTGGCCAGATTGCTTTGTTGGATAAAGCACCTTTGTTGTAAGTATGTGGGAAAGGAGAGTCCAACCACAGCTCATCCAGATTCCTTAGACACACACGCCCAGTGATATGTATTTGTGAATATTTTCCACATTTATATCTGCTAACCAAAGTAACCAGTTTTTACTTGTTTAATTACTGCTGAAGAAAGAGGAACTGTCAGTGCTTTAAGAGTTATGCCAAAGCACAGGGTGGGTTCTCTCTGATTCATATGCTGCATGGCTACAGAAACCAAGACCCAGCATCAGGAATGCCAAGCAGTTAAAAAAGAAGCAAAAGCAGCCATCCAGCTCCACAGCATATTTTTAATCTAACTCTCTGGTTAAATTAATGTTATTTCTAACTTTCCCAGCAATTTAGCAGTGTATCAGCCATTTTATCAAAACACAAGGAAACAGGAAGACCTTTGGGGGGTAAAAGCATGGGACTTAACAGACTGCGTTATGCTAATGATATTTTATTCCTCTTATTTTCCAAATAGAGCAAATGAATGAAAGTCATCCCTCTCTTTAGCTTAGTCTTTAGCTTCATCAGTACGTGATGTTACCACAGGAAGTAGATTAAAAAAATACATAGGATTGTTTTCAAAATGGAAAAAATCCCATGTACTTTGCACACAGAAAGGCAATAAGATGGACCCAATAGCCTTTCTGAAAATCACTACCACCACTAAAATTAAAAAAAAAGCCCCAAACCCTCACAGTCCAGAAAATTTTTAAGAAACTTGGCAGGATTTGGTCCTTACATTCTCACTGAAGACGTAAGTTGATGGAAGAGTAAGGTGAGGATGCCAGCTGCCTCCTCTATAACTGGTCCTGATTCTCACAGGAAGAGTGGAAGACAACATACAGTTAGAAAGAAAAGTTGGGGTATTATTCCATGGACATTTGAGTGGGTTAGTACCAGAGTGGAAAATATGCTCTAATAAAGCTCCATAATACCATAATGACATCTGCACCTGGTTCTGTGAGTACATACATCCCATTATAAGGAGATACACAGGAAAGCAGACACTTCTAGATGCACAGGGATGCAACATTTAGCCTTTAGCTGAATTTGCATGGGGATCCTGAACACTTCCAGGGACCTGAACGTTCTGCCCATCAGTATTGTTTCCATGCTCGTTATCTCTGTCTACTATTAGACTATGCCATTTAACCTCTTTGCTCAGTTTTTCCATCTGCAAAATGCAGAGAGTAATATTTACTTTTCTTGCAGAAAAGTTTTGGGATTAGAGAGATGAGAGTGCTGCCTCTCACCATGGTCTGAGTGGGAGAAATGTCAGAGAGATGCATAAAACAAGGTCAAGGTTTTGATGTAGAATGGTCACTGCTTCATGCACTCCAGAATGAAGGACTGGCTGGTGAGCAGGAAAAGGCAGACACTTCTCCTGGGATCTACAAAAAGTACCTGTCTAAACCTAAAGATTTCACATCTAGAACCATACATTTGATACCCCTTTATAAGCCCACCTGCAATTTACTCGTCACAGTATCCAAGACAGGTAAATTAACATAATTACAACCATCTCACACTTGGGAAAACTGGGACACAGCAAAGAAGTAGTTCATTGTTGCCACTGGCCTTACAGTTCAGACCTTTCTGATGGGTAAATCACTCGTCAGAAAACACTGACTCAAGCTGTAGTTTCCTAGCTTAGGATTCAACCCAATAACCCTGAGATTAGTCAAGTGTCCCTGGGGTTATTCTGAGGTAAATCGGGAACTGACTGATTTGTTTGAGTGAAATTACGCTGCTGAAATGGTGTTAAACAGAGAGAAGGGTTTAGTTCTACAAATCTTCCACCTTGCAAGCTCAAGTGGACAGTCTAGACAGTGTATTTTATGCTGTGCTGACATGTATATAGAGTAACAGTTGAAGCAAGAAGCCTCATACCCACGATTCGAGAAGGAACAAGAAGGATAGTGTTTAGGTATGTTTGTTATGTCCTCAGACCATGTTGGTGCTGCCAGAATGAGTTTCCCAGGGCCAGGTTCTAAAGGCAGTTGCACCCTTGTGAATTTAAAGTGACTCCCCTGGAGTTAATTATCTCAAGCTTTCCCTTTCCCTGGACAATTAGAGTCGAACTGGTGTTGCCACAGTTGTGTTCACAACTAGTAAGGAAATGGCTGCATTCAGCACAATATGCTTATCACTGTTTCTATGGTAATTGAAGCTTTTGGGGACTGCATTACTCACTGTTCAGAAAACAAGTGACATGTCTGGATGAACTCACAGTTGAGGAGCTGGGGAATACACAGCAACAAGTGAAGACACAGAGAAGCCAATAGCAGAGAAGCAAAACAAGTTTTGAAAGTGACTTTTGCTTAATAACAGCTCCTACCCAGTAGAAAAAACTGCACTGTCAGTGGGGAGGAAAGATTAGGTAACTTTCATCACCAGAAAGGTCATCCCAGAGAAAACTGCTGTCTAGGGGAATGCTGAGGAGAATCTAGTCCTTTTTCTGCCCGGAGTGTATCAGGTTTTGAAGGTTTTGTGCAAGGCTTGAAACAATTTCCACTGCTAAATATAAACAAGGCTTTCAGATAGTCCTGTGATGTCGGGATGTAAAGACCAAATGAGATCCGTTTACACAAGCAAAATGAATATTTAAATAAAAAGCAGCCACCATCAAAAATGTTTCCAAAAAATGCTGTTTTGGTTAATGCAACATACTGTATTTCTGCCAACAAAGGCAGTTTCTGATCAGGACATGCCGTGTTTTCCTCTGGAGGTTTTGCAGGCAGGGTGGTCTTCCATGAGGGACGGGAAAAGGCTTAGTTAACATTACACATCTTTCATATATGCAGGCTGGTAAATGTAAGGCATTACAGCTGTGCAGTTTGTCACCAAAAACTAAGCTGAAAGGAGTCTAAATACAGGAGACTGACAAGAATATGACCTAGTCACTCTCAACACCTTTTATTCTCCCCCTTCATAACAAAGCAACTTTTCTTGTATTTGTGCAGCCAGAGCTAAGCTACTTGGTCTTTAGAGACAGTGGTCAGATGGTAAAGGCAGGAAAAAAAATGATAGTACAGAAAATACCATAGTAAGAGAGTTATTATTTTTCCCATAGACTACAAAAGAAGTCTGCAGCCCCATTATGCTACATCATGTTTATTTTGATAGGAAAAAGCTTTGGCATTGGAAAGATCACAGTTTGTACCAAAAAGAACAAAATCCATTTGGGGGCAGGAGCTGCTCTAAAGACCTCAGCTTCCCCTTTCTTTACAGATGTCTGTTGAAATCAGCTCCATGTACAGGAGGGGAGCATTTGGCAAATCAAGTTCACTTCACTGGGACAACATATTGCTTCTATTTAAGAAAGCATCCTCGATCGGTGCATGTTTAAATCCAGTGAGACCTGAGCACATGCTTAAAGTTAAACATATGCTGAAGCCTTTTCCTGAAACAGATACATGTGAGGAAACACTTATCAGTTGGAATATGGAATTCATTCTCTGGTTCATCCCTCTGTTCTTCCTAGAATTTCTGGAGTTTGAAATGCAAAGAATCCATCTGAGTTAATAGGGAGATGCTTATGTAATTGTATGTATATAGCAGCTACAAAGAACCCATTTTCATTTCATAAACACAAGAGGTACAATATTCACCTTCTAGGTTAAACAATTCACTAAGACCACTTGTTTTTATACTGACTGATCTTTACAAAATGTGCAAGTTGGAAACTGTGTGCCTCTCTTTGAGAGGGGAAGCAAGGTAATGGAGCCATAATATCTCACAGATACTAATTCCAAGAAAATAGTTATTACATCTATCATCCATATTATTAATATTATTATCAATAGCAGTGTTTTCCATCCTGTGTAAAGGAAGCATTTGAAACAGGGCATGGATATAAGACCATTACACCATTAGCACCATTCTCCTTTACTTCTGTGATTAAGGCTAAAAGGACTCAGGAAAACTGTTTATCAGATTTCTTGAATTCCAAAGGTTCGAGCTGTAAAAATTCAGCTCATGCAAGAAGGAATCGCTTAGGAAAAGATGTCATCATTATTATTCATCTCAGCCAAAGCTTAGTCTGAAAGAATTTCCACTGAAATAAATGGGATTCTTAATAAAGTCAAGTCTATTCAGTATCCATGCAAGGGAAAGAATGTTGCATGCGATTTTGAAGCATTTTTCTACCCTCACTTATTCCCAAGTTACAATCCAGTCAATGTGGCCACTTCAGTTTTCAAGCAGTGGCAGGATCACAGCTTGCAGTGCTGCTCCAAAAGCACACGCCTGTGGCAATTCCAGCTAAGATGGGATCTCCAGCAAGTGAGATCAGCACATGCCTGAGCACCTCTAAGAGCACAGTTGGACACACTGGCCAGGCCATGGCTAACTCCAGTTCAGAGCTTGTGACCCCTCACATTCCTGCAAAAATTGTGTCACAGTCCCTCCTCCCTTCCGGTTCCTCAGATTTGCCACATTTTTTGGCAGAATCTAGTTCCAGTTTGGGGATTAAGGGAATGAAAGAAGTGGTTGGGATAGACAGGAGCAGTAACCTGAATCAGCAGCAGCTGAGGCAGCACATCTGACCACACACACTGAACCTGAGCAGCAGGGCTGAAGTCACACATCAGCTGGCAAGCTTGGATAAGTAGCTGTTTGTGATCCAGCTGAGTGCATTATCAAACAAAGCCACTTTTCCCATCCATTACTGTGGTCAGTGGCTATGAGGAGGAGGAAGATACAGCCTCACCACAAACTAGGATGATTCCATGTAAGGCTGAGGCATCTCTGCAATGTCACAGATATATAGAGAGGGTAATGAATAAACTATGTATGTAAACCCTAGAACCATCAATCATTTTACAAAACCAAGTATTCAACAGTTACACCATGATTTTCCTCACCTGTAAGCCCTAATTCAGTCCCTTTGTGACATGATCAAATCTCATTAGTTTCTAGCCCCATCTCCATGGGGTTACATACCAGGCTCATGTCAAAGTGTCCACCACAACCCACGCTTGGCCCTCTGCACCTCAGACCCACTCTTTTAAATGTGGGACCCCATTACTCTGCCAGGTGTATGTGCTGCATGTGGCACAGAAAAGCCCAAAGTCTTGTCACTGCACAAAAGTGATCTGCTTTTAGAACTTGACTCTATTAGGGATGCATTTATACCAGATAGTCTGCTTGACACCACTGACCATGAAAATCCATGAAAATTGGAAGGCCCTGATTCTGCAAAGACTGATGCACGTGCTTAACATTACACCCTTGAGTAACCCATTGATTTCAAATTCCTTGCAGGAATAAAACAGAGGATATAACAACATTTACCTCAGGAGTAAGTGAAGCCAACAAAAAATGCATTGCAATTTTCTTCTTAAGTATGTCCTTATTTTTATCATGGTACTTAATAAACCACTAGCTTTTGAGTCATATGCATCTCATTTCCATATTTCATAAGCCATAGATATTTATCATATGGTGTTGTGTTGATTTTTTCATAGTGCTCTTTCAGAAAACTAAACTTGAAACATAGTTTCTGCAATAAAATTTCCCCCTCTGGATAGTATATTTAAAAGAACAAAAGAATAAAGAAGTCTGATTCTCAAATTTGCTGAGACTGCTTGTCATTACTAAATGAATCAACTAATTGCATGCTGAAAAACATTCTTATAAGGAAGGTATCCAAATGCTAACATCTCCCTACTTCTTAGTGGGAATGGGTAATGTTAACTTTCTGCTACATTAGACCAAATTGGCTAAAACCAATTCCAATGGATCTGATTTTCTTCCTCTTTTTCTTTTTTATTTTTTCTAAAGGGTGGGAATTTTTTTCTGCTTTTTTCCTGACTCATGAAAAACACCAGACAGTGATGTGGATGATGTGGTGAATGCTCCAAAAGAAAAAAAAAAAAATCTACTTAAGTCAAGGAGTAGGGGAAGTGGTCACTCTGCGAGGTCATTTTCCTGTGAGACTGTGTGACAGCTGGAGAAAATTAACCAAAATATCTGCATTCCAGAGAGGTATAAAAAGAAGAAAGAAAGGGAGGGGAGGGGTCAAATGTCTTGTGGAAACCTGTAGGAACAGCAATGGCATTTTCTATATGGGCTTGCTCAAACTGGTTTCCTGACAAAATTCTACAAAAATAGGAGGAGATTTTTAAAGTCTCTAAGGGTAGTTGGGCAGCCAGCTCCCTTAAAAGTCAGCAGGACATTCATTAAACTTGAACAGATTAGCTGTATTGGGTCTTTTCTCTGATGCTGGCACAGGGACCACACAGAAATCCTATTCCTAGCACTTTATTACCATTTAAAGCTTTACAGATCAGTCATGCTTCCAAAGTGGAAGTAGGAAGACAGCAATAATACCAAGGTAATCAGACAGATTCTTTGGTTTCCATGTTTATAATTTTCAAAGAAATAGCCAGTGAATGATAAATTTGCTTCTACCCTAGTTCTGAATCCCTGACATTGTTTTGCAATACAATAAACCAAACGTTTTCAAACATTTTAAAAATTAAAGTGCATTCTCTCAAAAAAAACCCACAGGTTTTCCTGTCAAGTGATTCTATTTCTCCCTGCTTAGACCCAAACCTGAACTTTTAAGTCCAAATCCTGTCAAAATTAGTGTATTTTTGTGAGACATTTTGACTCGGCTAAAGCTGAATATTAATTGAAACCATACCTTCCTCCTTCAGAACACTTCCACCCCCATGGATCTTCTGATCATTTCAGACTACTCTGCAAAAGAAAAAACAGAAAACAAAGTTTCTTTGAGATGAAGAAGATTTTTGTTGTAATCTCAAGCCATGAAGGGAGAAATCAAGGAATGCAGAAGGGATTCTGAAGTAACAAAAATCTGCCCAAGTCCATCTGCAGATCCATTCTCAGGAACTCCTTCAGTATAAGACAGACAGAAGGACACAGGCAGGACTTGGTAGGAGAGTCCTAGAAGCAAGGATGCAAGTTAAAAGGACTCAAAAGCAGAATTACGATTTTTTTCTTATTATTCTTTTTTTTTTTTCAGACTCCTAGCCTTTGCAGTTGAGGTAAAGATTTTAAAACAGCACCACTATTATTTGGGCAAGTAAATGAGAGCCAGATTTTCAGACCAGTCTACATCCATGACCTCCCACTGTAAGACTGCCCTCTAAAAAACCATCTACCTCTGCAGCTTTATTGGAAAGCTGAGCTTTTCCAAAAGTCATGTGCTAAAATGATAAGCCTTTCTAAAAATGCTGGAAAAAGACAGAAAGGCAGAGAAATGCCTTTAAGACATCACAATCCCTTGCCAGATTATCTACAAGTGAAGACGCAACTCGTTCACAGCTGCAAAAAAGCTATGTCTTGTGATATGACCTGAAAATTCTCCATTCACCAGAGATTTTACATTCATTACATCAAGGATAAAATAGTGTAGCTTTAAATTAACAAAAGCTGCATCACTGGAGAATGCTGTAGAAGGATTTCTTATGTTCTCCAAAACTTAACTCAGCAACATTATGTTACTTCTATTGCAAAATACCACCAGTGTCTATTCCTCATAGCTTGACTATTTTGTTCTCTTTGTCCAGTTAGTGCAATGTCATTACTCCTCATTTAACATAATTTCCTCAGGCAGTTTATTTTGTGGAGTGAAAAGAAAACAGTATATTATTTGGGAAGAGAGATTTGTTTATTATTTTTATAAAAATTTATTTTGACTTGCCCATTCTCTCCTTGCCTTTTTCCTTCAGATGATAAATAGCTATGAAGGAAGGAAGAGAGCTCCAAACATACCAAAAAATAAAAGGATGTGGAAATTTGCATTGCTGTCCCTATTAAGTGCTAACCCCGTGCTGTATTTCTTTGGAATCTGATATAGATATCACCCAGGTAACTCAAACAACCTCCAAAAGCTATTTAGAGAAGAGATAATGGTTTAAAATAAGCATAAGATGGCCTAAAATCAAATCTAAACCCAGCATTAACCAATTTAAAACTCAGTTAACTATAAAGCACGCTACATTAACTTCCTTTTCAAAGGAAATATTTCTTTCTTATACTTCTGTTTTATTTTTTAAATGGACCAGAAGCAGAAGCTTGAGTTGTCCTGTGAAGCCTTGTTCTCGTAAGATTGCTGCTTGAGTTTTACCTCAGTGAGATTCAGAGAACTTCAGATCATCTGTTTAGCTTGTTATCTGAACAAAAATGCTGAACTTCTTTTTAAAATTACTCATACCCTTATCTTTACCATACACCTTTTTTTTATCCACTCCTGCCTCTAGGACATCAGAAAAACTCTCCCCACACTGGAGATCCAGTTGGGCTGGCCATGACCGTGTTTATTCCTGCCACGAGAGTGCCAAGTTTGCCAGAGCAGCTTTCCTGGGTATTCCAACCACTTATTGCTGTTCATAAGGAAGGAAAAAAACCAACCAACTCATAGAAGCTTACAGTACTTGCCATATTTCTATCTCCATATTTTTACTGTGGTTAATTTGATTAATTTTTAAAAGGTAAATATTGACATACAACTATTGACATCCTATTGTCTGTGGTTGTTTATATATGGAGGACAAATCCTTGCCTCCACCCAAAGCCAAAATAAACAGGTCTTGTAGTGGCAAGTCCCAAATTTGTGGGGAGTGATGGATTTCTCACCACAGGCTGCAGAGCCCTTCTACACTTACTACTGCTCTCAAGGTAGGATTTTTGCAAAGATGCTACATATGATATATATGTTTCATATAAAATCTTCAGATACAGTTAGTAGCTTTCAGCCTTGATTGAACCAGTGTCAGCTTAGCAACATTTTACTTTTGCATTCTTTATTAATAGGAGGAGAAAGACATGACTTAATGTTAGAAGAAGATATTTGGCCTGCTTGTGTACCTTGACTTGGAGATTCTAATCATGAAAGCACCATAAGAAGCTGGATAATCTGACTTCTTAAACCTAATTCAAGGAGCCATTTTCAAATTAGCTGATTTTAATTAGAAGACAATGTATGCAAATGCCCTTCACACCTTTTTAGAAAGGTGTGCAGTATCTTCATACCAGATATTTGCAAGTACAAAATCATGTGATATTATTTAAAAAAAAGCACAGAATAATTCACTAACCAGTCTCCTTATTCTTCACTGCACTCTGTATTTGAAAATATGCTATGTCTGTCTCAAACAGAAGTAATTTGTCAAGAATCAAGTATCAATATGTATATATAAATTAGTCTTCTGCTCAGGAAAAAAAACCCACACATTTAAGATTCATACGTATATATTAATAACCACATATACTAGTCTGAGAACACTTAGTTGATAGAATCATAGACAATAATGTTGAAGATGTATGAATCTGTGACCTGTACTGTCTGCAGCATAGTTGAAAACTGACACAAATATATCACTAAAAGTTATCAGTGTTTGTCATACTGGGTGATGTTCTCATATTTGCTTTCAGGTAAGAGCTTTGCTCATTATAAATGTATTTCTCCTGCATTACCATTTAAAGAAGGGATAACAATCCTTTGAATTAGTTTCTGCTACTAGGAAGGTGAATAGGTTGTAACTATTTTTGTTCCATGGATCAATCTCCATTGCTTTGTGTACAGAGTAGACTTTAAATGTTACCATTAGCAATTTACACCCACTTGCTGGCCATAAATGACTTTCAGGGTTCAAGGCAGTGGATTGTAAAACTGCTGACTTCACTGCTGAAGCACTAAAGAGAAGAAACTGGATGAGACAGAGCAAGTCCTAAATGCCTTCCATAATTAACAAACATGGCAAGACAAGTTATGAAAAACAAAGGAAGACTGGACAGATTTATGCTTGAAGTCTGGTACTTTTGAAAGTCTGTCCAACTACAAAAGTCTCTTTTGATCTCCATTAATTGAAAGCACTTAAAATTCAATCACACATTTATGGCCACATGTTTGAAACTGAGGCCTAATCTTGCATTTGTAACCCACTGGTCAGACAGGAATGTCTTCCTTCTGCACCCAGCTCACAAAGGATACAAAGTCTAATGACAGTCATCTTTAGCTCCAGCTGTAGAGTTTCATACTTGTGGCATCAAAACTCCCAAAATTCAGGCCTACGTAGTATCCACAATGATAGTCATGATGCATCTCCAGCAGTTCATAACACCACCACTTGTGGAAATGATAAGTCATCTGTGGATAAAGACACTTGTCCTGGTTTGGTTTCTTAGGGCAGTAAGAGAACATGATTCAATTTGGTGTGACACACTGCTTTGGGAACTGATCTGAGATGGAGTGAGCAGGAGCTCCGTATTTTTGTCAGAAGGTAGGAGAGCAATGGAAAAGAGTTCACAGTTTGAAGTGGCAGGTGGTCAACAAAGTCAATGCCCCATGCCTGTGGCTGTGAAGGGATACAGCAAGCCTCCCTTTCAACCAGCTATGGGAAAGAAGAATAAGGAAGTCAAAGCACCACATTTGTTCCCAATGTTGCTCTTAGATTAAAACCTGCAACACAAACCTTCTATACTACTGGACAACAGGTCTCCATCTAATGTCACAAGATCTAGCAAATCAGATAACTGCTTGCCTAGATCCACTCATCTGCACCAACAATGACTGCAAGAGCAACATTCCAGGCCAGTTTTGAACTCCTCACAAGTCAAGCCACTTGTGTATATTGTACCAGAGATTCACGGACCCCCAACCTTTTAGTTCTCACCCAAACGCAGAAAGAGAAAAAAAAACTTCTGCTTTAATATTTCATTACTTTCTGTATGAGGAAGGGCTCTGTCAAAGGGCTTGCACTATTGTGCTGTCTTGACTAATAGTTTGTGTGACATGCATAAGGAAGACCAGATATTTTCACCCATTATATTTACGGATTTTTTTGCCCAAGGACAACTTGTAAAACCCATTAACATGAATTGTGTCTGAGCTGATGAGGAAAAAAAGAAAACACTGAATCCAGACCTTCAGCATTTTATTGGTGTTTCTGAACTTTTATTAGCTGTACTCACTTCCATAAAATCAATTTAATAAGGGAGCAATGATTTGGTAATGCATCAAAAGCAGTCCTTCTCTTCAAAGGGCATCTTTTTCACTCAATCTCTTCTCTAAAGACAGTGACATTAGTTTTGTAAATTAATAAACAGGCCAGCATCTGAGGACTGCATGAAGCCTCCATCACCCCTTATTGTGCTTTCTCTTCTGACCCCACTTTCCAGTGCAGGGCCCTCATCTCGACAACAATACCCTGAAAGCCTGTGTGGCACTCTGGGATCACACTTGAAAAGGCCTTTGGCTGAGGCTGGCTTTCAAGAAGGGGGGACAATTGGCAAGAGGCCTGTGGCTATTCATGCAGAACAGGCAGTGAAAAATGCCTGAAGTCAGTTTCAGGGGTGGGCAATGCCCAAAAAAGAAAGCCTGCATAACATGAATGGCTGCTGCTAGGAGACTAAAACCAAAGGCATGCTACTAGCAGGCCTCCATGTGCCGACATCAATGGGTTCATCCTATCCCTATTAGGGGCCTGAAATGATGGAGAAACATGAGAAGGGACTATAAGCAGGAAAGGAAAATAATACTAAAGTACACAACGGGCAATGCTTATATTGTTACACCAAACACTCAGGAGAAGGAAATGATATTTTCTATGTTTTGTACCTTTTCTGTTAACCGTAGTCACATTGGTTAGAAAATCTCATCAGCAAAATAATTATGGCACATTTTCTTGGTGGAGGAAGGCTATGCACTTTGATAATTAGTTATTTCTCATGCACGTAATTAAGAGTGATTATAAAAAACATCTTGGAAAAGCCAAGCCTGAGTTAGACTTGCTCTAGACCTGGTCCTGGATCACCTCCAGCCCCCTGGATAGGCACACACAAGTCCAGTCTGGTTCCAAACCCAGCAGGACTGGTCAGAGGGAAGCAGCAGGTTTACGTGTTTTGAAAGGAAACCACTATAATGCACCACAAAAGCATTTCAGTGGCATACAAATGACCCAAACCTCAACTGTGCTTAGGGTTAGTAAGCCTGAGGGGTGCTGTCTGCAGATCCTGTCCAGGTCCCAGAAGTTAACTGGTAGGAATTTACCTCACTTTAAAGTCACCAAATAGTCCTGTGTTTTGTTTTTTTTTTTCTTTTGTAAAATACAGCTAATAAAAAATCATGTTCTCCTACTAATATTTCCCATTGGAAAGCCTTAGCATGGACTGATGGGCACATTTGAAAGAGAGGAGACTGTCATTACCCTCATACTTAATTTCAGCAGCATTTTGAAAACAACACACCGGTTTCTTTAGAAACACCCCATCTTCTCTAAAATCCTTTCCACTTCAGTACAGATGTTGGCTCTTGGCTAGCAAAAACCTTGAAAAAATGAATTACAATGTCTAGTCATGTTTGGACTTATTTCTAGGCATGATCTCAGCTCTTAAAAAATGATCATATTATCTAGTTTATGAGTAATAATGTCTGACTAAAAAAGATATAAAATACAATACTGTAATCAAGTAATTTATTTCAAATGGTGATGCTTATTACTCAGTGTGGAAGTTCAGAAAACCTATCCTCACATTTTCAGTTATCTGTTCCCCAAGTCTGAATTTCCAATCATTTCTGAGTTTGGTTACGTTTATCCTCTCCACACTCAGAGCTAACTCAGTACTTCTGCTGAAAGGAAAGTAAGATCCTCCATATTGCTGTGTTCACCTACAAGGTGTAGGAAGAGAGTAGCAGCTACATGGCAAGAGTGGCCAGAGAGTGGAGAGCAGTGGGAAGTACCCTCAGATTTCCCTCTCGTTTAGCTGCTGGTTAGGGTACATAGTTGGGTGAGCAAGCAGTGTGATGCTCCACTGAAGACAATGAAGTGATCTGCTGTCCTCCAGTGGGAGTCAGGAAAGGGACTGTGAATGCTGCAGAAACAAAGCTGCTCTGACCTACTGATACCTCAGGGAAGACTTTGAAATAACAATTCAACACAACATTTGTCTTCCATTTCCATAAATACATTTCTAAATATATGACGGAGTAGAACTTGTCCCCATGTGTGATCTTAACACTTGGCTCTGTTTCTCATCTCTAAAATTGCTCCTGTAAATTACTAGTTCTTAGAGAAAACCTGTACTTGTTCTGTATCTCCTAGTTTATTGATGAACCACAATTGTAAACATTAAAGCAGTTAGGCAAAGCCTCAAGAACACAGAAACATTTTTGGTTCTATAAATCAAATGGACACAGGCAAGGCTAAATGCAGCTACTACTGCTCTGCCAAATAAACTGTGTCTTGTGATTCCTGCAGCCTCTCAGTGTTGATTATTTAGGAATAACATAAGGGAAGCAAGCAGAGGTTTTTATGATATGTGAGCATGTCTGACTCTCTAGTTAAGAATTTGAAAATTCTGCCATTGTTTTCCCACATCTTAGCTCAAGGCCACTGCTTCTCTTCCTCTCTTCTTCACAGCTGAGCAAATAATTTCCCCTCCATCAAAAGATGGATCCTTGCAGCAGCTAGAACATTTGCAAAGCCTGGTGTTGTATTTGAGAAATGGAAGTTTTCTTTTGCATGTGAAGCATCATGTCAAGTAAAAGAAGAGTCAAAACCTATGAGATGCAGCCCTGCCTCTATGGGTGAACAGTAAATTGTTTAAATTTCGAAGGCTGGAAAATCACATTGTTGATATCTTATGATGGACACTTAAAGAGGTTTTCTGAGAAGTCAAATAGAGCTACATGTGCACGACCATATGACAGGACAGGTTGACTCTCTAGATATGTCTTTCTCTCTTCAGCAACTAAACTCTTTTAAGTGCTACAAATAGGTACCTAATATTATTCAAGATTAATCTAGACTACAATGTTAGAATAAATCTGTTCCACTCCAAATAGCAGGAATTTTACTGTCTAGGATTTGAGTTTAACTTGTGAGGCACCAAAAATCCTTACCAGTGTGTGTGTTGGGAGGGGTGTTTTCACTCTTTCTTTTATCTATTTGTATTAACACACTCAAAGTAATATATTCAGCACTCATCAGATTTAAAAACAGAAAAATATTTAACTATTCCAGGTTTTTCAAGATCTTTCAATGAATTTTTAACACAATCTGTGTCAGCTGAAGGAGGATCTTCCTGGCTTTGGGAGTTGTGAAAACAGCATCCCAAAACCTGAAGAAATATATCTTTTTTAAGTTTCTGAGATCTGAAGGGAGAGGAGTGGGTGGTCTTAGCCCTTCAGAAGGTCTCTGATCCTCTGACCTCTTAGACCACTAGTTCACCTAACCCAACCAATAGCTATTCAAGTCCAAGAGTACAAAGAAAGGTGGTAATAAAAATAAATTATTAAACAAAAGGAACAGAAATAGGCAGTTCAAGTTTTTCCTCCTCCTGTGAAGTCCAAAAAGAGTATAGGTTATTCCATTCTATCTACTCAGCCAAGATACCTACTTGATCTTGCCAAGAAAAAGTAAGATTAAACTACCATGGGTACTGAGTAGGGTGCTCAACTCCAGCAACATGGTTGTGTTACTGACATTGAAGCTATATGCTGTGTGTACACTCTTAACCCAGCTCCTCATGATGTTTAGCCACTGTTTTCTGCTTCGGCCAAACTGAAGCCACAATTCCTATCTAATAATCATTTAGCTGCAAATACCAAGACTGTCGGGTAGAAGTCACACATGGATCCCCTGGCTGGTCTACAGGGGCTGCTCTTGTACACATCTCCCTGCTTCAATTTCCCACAGAACAAATTGTTGCTCTCAGACTTTTGGCCAAGGGTGCAAAGGCAGAGTCTCTTGTAACTTGCTGTTTCCTTGCCATCAAAAACATCGAGGAAAAGCAATACATTGCACTGGATCTAACTTACCATCAGCTTTGGCCCCCTCTGATTTTTTTATTTTTTTTTTTTTTATTCCAAAGAGCATTCTCTAAATGTCTCATAACAGCAACCAGATCCAGACAGCCTGTGGAAAATGAGAATAACCTCCTAATACATAAACCATTAGACAGCACTTGCTCTCTGTTTGAAAAACAGTAATAAGATGATTTTTCAGTCAAACAGCAAACGTCCACAGTGAAATCTTTACTGGGGTTTTGAGGGTAGGGAAAGACTTCCAAGTCTGATTAGAAAGCAGAGCTACTAAGGAAAAAAGATCATGGCTGAGGCATGGGACTGGAGATTCTGCCCATGTTTTCAGCCCCTCATCATGCTCTTGGGTAGTTCACTCAATGTCTCTGCTAATCCCTCTGGTTCCTCTGTGCAGAATGGATATCATTATATTCTTGTCTCACTTTGTTTTGCCTTTTAAGCACTCAGTGAAGGAGCAGGTCTTAATATGTGTTTGTAAAGCACTTTGCTCAAAAAGACTTTCATAAACTACTAAAATGCAACGCAGAAATACTGCGTATTCCCACAGATGTCCCTTTTCCTCCCTTTCAACCTGACTCTCCATGCCTTATTTTTAACATTTTGTTAGTATTTTGCCAATTACCAGAGAAGAAGGCTAATCTCTCTGGTGGTTGCTGTGAGCAACTGAGTTTATGCTAGTGGTGTCCACTGAATAAGCAGCCTTCTTCAGTAGTTCCACACAGGTTGCACAACAGACACAGACCTGTATATGCCACCAGTTCAACCACTGAAACAATGCTGTAGAAATACCTAGTGATAGTGTTGGTCCTAGTGATGCTGGCAATGGGCTGTGTTTCACCTAACGTGTTTTCAAGAACACATCTAAACTGCCCACATCTTTATTTTATAACCACAGCTGCACAGTAGCTTTATTTAGAAGATGGATACATGAAATGCCAACCTCCAGCTATTTTCTCCTCCCCTTTGGATTCGAACACCGTAGCATGTTTCTCTGAGTGTAACCATAGTACTCGCCACATTTCCTAGGTTGTTTGGTCATTTCTTGGAGAGTCTCATTGCTAGCATTTTTTTTTTTTTACATCTGGCTACAGGCCTGGAAAAAAAAAACAAACCTGAGCTAAGCTTCATGCCAAGACCAAATATTACATAAAATCTGCTAAGAGTTGTCTGCCCACTGAATCTATTCCAGTGGTCCTTTACTACATTAAATTTGCTGAATTGATGTCAGTGGAAGAGTTATGTCAGCAACGAAGGCAGGACTGTGCTTACCTAGTCAGTAAGTACTTAAAATCTTACACTTGGCTGAATAAAATCAGTGCTGTGAAGACTGAGAATCCAAATTAGTAGAAGAAAGGTTATCATGTCAGGAAGAAATAGTGATACAAGTGTACACAAAAGTAGATTTTGGGACACATTTGAAAACAGGTTTGATAAATGGCCATATAGAAAGGTTCTGAATACAGTGGCAGCACAGTTTGACAGTGGTTAAAACCAGACTTGAGGTACAGCATTGGTAATTACTGCTCAGCACCAGTATTTCCCAAATTAGACATTCTTAACTGTTCTGTTGTCCAGGGCTGATTCTTTTTACTGCAGAGAGCTAAGCCTAAAGTTAGGTATTCATTCTTAAATAAGATTTCCTGAGGCTATGACAGGAGAAGAAGTAGGTCCTAAACCAGGAGAAGAGGTTAGTCCTTCCTTTCTGTTTTCCTCTCAACATACAGCGAGGGATTCCCTGTCTGTGTTCCTGGATAAGTGCCAGTCACTATGCTGGCAAGAAGAGACATGAACACCTGTGTGCCAGATCCATCCAGCTCTGCTCCAACCACTTCCCAGTTTGATTTCAGGTAACTGCTCGTGGTGGCAGTGGAAAAGTCCACAGGGAATTCCTTAATAGAAAAAAGCTTTTGAAAAAAATCTTCTTACTACTTATCTCATTTGCTGCAGTTAATTTTTTCCCACTTCCTCTTGTGTAATTTTAAGGGCTAATAAAACTACTGGCTTTTTACCTGTGATATCACAGCAATAGCAGGTTTTATTAGCTGACTTGAAATTTGAAGTCAGGGGGAATTCACATCCCCTTTCTCTAAAGAGGAAAATCTCATTCACCTGCTTTTATAGGAGTAAATAGTGTGCTGCAGTGGCAAAGAAAGCCAACAGGATGCTGGGCTGCATCAACAAGGAGATATCACCAGCAGAGATAAAGAAGTCATCATCCCGCTCTACTCGGCGCTTGTCAGACCACACCTGGAGTGTTGCGTTCAGTTCTGGTCCCTGCTCTACTGGAAGGATGGGGACAGGCTGGAGAGGGTCCAGAGAAGGACCACAAGGATGAGCAGAGGACAGGCTGAGAAAACTGGGTTTGTTCAGCCTTGAGAAAAGAAGGCTTAGGGGAGACCTTATTACCATGTTCTACTACTGAAAGGGCGGCTACAAACAAGATGGAGACTCCCTGTTGACAAGGAGTCACGTGGAAAAGACAGAGGGTAATGGGCACAAGTTGCTTTGGGGAGATTCTGATTGGACACCAGAGGTACATTTTTCACCATGAGGACAGTCAAACATTGGAATAGTCTCCCAAGGGAAGTGGTAGATTCCCCCACATTGGACAGTTTTAAGTCTCAACTTGACAGGGTGCTGAGTCACCTCATATAAACTGTAGTAGTACCTAAAAAGGTTGGACCAGATGATCTTTGAGGTCTCTTCCAACCTGGTATTCTAGGATTCTATGACTTTTATTGTGTCTTATAATAAATCTACTTAAGACCTACCCTGAAATGATCAGCTTCCCAAAAAAGGAAAAAATGTTACCCCAACATAACACATTCAAAATCTAAAACCAGGTGGGTTTTTTCCTCTGTCCTCCTTATTTTCTGTCTTTTTTCCAGACTCAAGCCATCTAAAGCTGATCACCAAACCTTGCTGGAGATCAGTCCAGTGAATATTTCTGCTCCATCGACCTCTAATTATATTTTTAGCCTTATATTATATTTATTTTTTTCAGATTTTATGTAATCCATATATTAGTCACAACTCCTTTCATTTATGGCCATTTTTTCTTTTACTCCTGAAGAGTAAAAGCATCAATTACTCACGATCAACAAAATCCAAATGCTAAGGTCACAACACAATAGTTCATTTGCCTCCCCAGTGTAGTCATCTAGTTAAAATAAAACTGATCCCACACTCCTTTCTGTGATTATAGACATGGAGAGGTGACCACTGAGGCAACACATTAAGATGCAGAAAACCAGATTTAGGTTAACAGAATAAAGACAAAGTGGGAAGATAATTTTGGAGAGGTGAAAAAGCATCTGCACTTCCTGTTAATATCATTCTTAAAAAGTAGAGAATTACATGACATGGTTATTTTCTCCCCCTTTCTATTATAATTAAAGGTAGGGCAAGATGAGGCTGTCCATCTTTGACCAGGAATTTGGTGGGCACCCCCCTCTGACCTCATGTAAGTTTGATTTGTCTGTACCAGAGCTGGGACAAATTTTGCACCAACCTAATACTTCATGTGGAGAAATTTCATTTACATTTACAAGCTTACAGAGAATATTCTTCATCATAGCCTTTAATCATTGATTTTGGTTGGAAAAAAATACCAATGTGCTGAAATGTCTTTCTACATGTCTGCAAGGGTACACTGCATTTTGGTAGGCTTTCCATGCTGGTATTTGGGAAACAGCAAATAGGTTACCCTGATCTTGACAATACACCCAGAGTTTAAACCACTCTCAGTTTCTCTGAGATGTCCCCGTGGTGTAAAGCAGCTGAAGCCAGAAGGAGGGCACAGGGCAGGGCAGATGCTAAGAGGCCAGTGAAGGCCAAGCTAGCACAGGAGTAAACCCCTGCAAACCACATTATAGATGGAGACACTGCTGGGCAGTGGCAAGCCCATGTACAGCCACGTTCTCAGGCTCTGGAAAGCAAAACAAACATAGCCCAAATGCTGTGGAACAAACCTGGGCCCATAAAGTCCTGACTGAATGAAACAGAGCTCAATGCAAACATAGTCCAAAGGCAGTGGAAAGCAAACTCAGGCAAATAAACTCCAGGCCCTGTGAAACAGAGCACAGATAGACACACTCCAAGCACAAGTAGAAAAGCAAACAGAGACAAATATAGTCTAAACTTAATGAAGCAGATAAATGAAACAGTAGCTGTCTCACTCTCCAAGCAAAATCTGAGCAACTTACTCCAAAATCACCAGGCTGGAGCAACTGTGGTTCCCTTACAGGCAAGCTGCAGTGTTACCTTCCCTTCTCATATCCTTTATGCCTTCCTCTCACATTCAGTATGGCAGACTTATTCTCCACTCTTCAGTGATCTGCTGTGGACCAAAAGCTTTCAAATTGTTGCATTCCTTCAGCAAAATGTAAAGACTTTGGGTATTTCAAGGCAGCATTAAAATGGACCAAGGAGACCTTTCTCAAATATATATATGTATTTTGGCACTAGTTTCTTATTGCACATTGCAGATGTATAATGTTGCTTTTCTAGGAATGAAATAGACAGCAGAACCTAGACAGCAATTAACACTTACATAAAAAGCCACGAAGAGTGGAGAAAAAGGGAAGATAAAAACATCAGAGACATTTATACACCTGAGAGCTAAGTAACTAATATGAAGATAATTTCTGAAGCATGTAAAATTCTGAGGGAGCTTCCGATGGAAGTTTTTTGAAGAAGATAACACTATTAGTGATGTAGATGAGATTAACATTCAGTAAATATTCCTGTCTCGTATTGGAATAAAAGAAGGATAAAGTACTTTTTTTTTCACTTCAGGACAATAAAGTACTTCCCAGTCTGTTCATAACAGAGCATCAATTACTGATAAGTACTTTAAACCTGGCAGCCCAGAGATGTGACCCCAAACAGTCCTAAAGACCTGTCTGAAGACGATCTCTGGCACATTTTTAATGTATCTTGGAAGACCAGGAAGATTCCCGTGAAATACAAGAGTGCTACGTTCAGAAAGGGCAGGCAGGATGACACAGGCAGCACCAGGTCAGTGAGGTTGACCTCAGCCTTGGGTAAAATAATGAATCAGTTGATGCAGGAGTCAACTAAGAAGGAAATAAAGAAAGGAAAAAAGAATTTGTGTCATTCAATGTATTTAACAGGAAATAGGTCGTGTCAGACAAACCTGATCTCATTCTCAATGGAGATTACAAGTAATTCTGTAGATGTAATATACAGTACAACACTGTGGTTAAAAGTGGTGACACACAGGGACAATAAACACGTTAAAAGCATTAAGAATGGGCCTGGTCCTTCTTTTTTTTCCATCCATCAATGGGGAATCACAACTGACCTGATGGCATTTTAGGTGGTTCCCCCGTGGCCAAAACTTTTCAATGTTTTATCAATGTTTGGAAATAATTTTTAACATTTGTTGAAAACAAAATAAAACAGATCTAGCTCCCTAATATCTCCAACAAAGGCTAGCAGAATAAGTGAAGGTTAGAACAGAACATTTGGACTGAAAAATCTGGAGCAGTGGTAAGTGTGGTCCATTTGACCAAATAAAATATCACATCTATGTGAAAGAATAAGACACAGGTAAAAATTGGTGACCTATGACGTGGAAAAAAGTACTGCTGAGGACTTTGAACTTCAAGGTGCAGGTAACTGCACAGGCAAGACTGAAATGCTGAGGTAGAAAGGATTAATGCACTCTTGGAGAAGCAACCAGGAGAAGCTTAAAGAGGAAAAGCAGAATGGCTGTACTCTGTGGTAGCTGGTGGGGAACACTGCCAAGACACCATCATTACTTGCTGAGGGAATGTCTCAGCTGTCCATAGAGGGTCCCTGAACTCTTGCTAGTTACACTTGGCATGAGGATCCACAGTGTACAGTGGGCTGCTACCTGCTGTTGTTCAACTGCTGTGTCCCACAGCAGGCTGAGAACCCTGGGAAGGCAGAGAGTAAGTGGCTGGGGACCCCTCTGATGGCCCTCTCTGAGCCAGCCCTCCTTATCAATCACAGCTGTCTGTGTAACATCTAGGTAGGTCTTGCATGCTGCCTTGCTCAGTAGCCCTTGCATGATGGATACGAGTGTTTGTGCCAGTGAAAACATCAATCGTTTTACATGAAACTCAATGACCAGCTTCATGTACCAGCTTGGTATGCTTTCAGGAGTTTCCTCCCTTGCTCACTTTGCCAGTTTCCACTAGATTCAGAATAACTTAGTTGTTCTAAAATAGCAGAGTAAATGCAATCTATCCTAAGGGATCTGTTCTACCTTTCACCTACTAGAGCAAAGAAGTCAAATAAATAAAAACCATGAATGCTTCCCAAAATAATAATAATAATAAAACCCTCAACTACTTTTTAACGCTTTTCCATTCTTTTCTATGCTACTTAGATATACTTTTCCTTATTCCAGGAGAAGATGTATGAGTAGAAACTGGAAGGCAAATTTATTTTCTGCTTGTGCTTTACTTTACCACACCAGTTTTATCACTTGCAGTCTCTTTCTGAATGCAGTTCCCTGCCACTCCTTTTATTTTCTTTGCATGTACCATGTGCTCTGCAGCAGAGCTCAGTTCATATTTTGCGCTCAACTTGCATGACAAACTGAAAAAAATTGTTGTGGTCTCTATTGATTTAAAGTTGTGATTATAATGCAAGTCATATTGCTACTTGATAATGCAAGATAAACCAGGTCCTCAGCTGGTGGAAATGAGGACAGCTCCACTCCTGAGCTAAATCAATGATACGCATTGAAGGATGAACCCAACAATGGAAATTAAAAGGCAGTGCTGCTTGTTTTAGTATTAATAATCAACTAGCTTTGGTTTTCTCTTAAAATAATCATTAGTGAACACACTAGTTTGTTTCCTCTAAGTGAGAAAATACAATAGAAAAAGGAATCTGGTCGCTGGTAGGAGACTTACTAGCATAGATATAAAACTCAAGGCTTTTTTACTGGGTGTCTTCACCTTCACTGAGCTCATCTTCCCTTTTTATTTGCCAACATGGATGGCTGAATGATCTAGATAGTGGGAAATACATTTCATAATCACTCATAACAACTGGGAAAAAAAAATATTTTTAATAATCTGAAAGCCTGAATTCAATTGAAAATGGAGAAAAAGAATGAGTACCTTCCTCTTTCTCGCAAATCTCTTAGACACTGATCTTGAAATAACAGATCTATGAATCAGTGAATTTTTTAGGTATTTTCCTGCCTAAGTATTCAAGGATCACATACAAACAATAATCAACTGCTACCCTTCCCTGACTACAGAGTCAGATATTGCTCCCTGCCTTATATTCTCAGAAAAGAAAATTAAAGGTCTCGTGTCTTATTTATGCTCACTTGTATTACAGCTTTTGGTGTTTGATCTTCAGTTCATATTTATGAACAATAATGACAAATAATTCTTTTATGGAAATGCTTAGACTTTCATTAGAAGGTTAAAGGAGAAGAACTGCAGGAGTTATGTAGTACAGTGATACAAAAAATTCCCAAACTTGCCACACCAGGGACAACTAAACCATCACAAGATAAGCATAAGCACCATTCCTAGAAAAGCCCACGAAGCAAAGCCTCTCATCTCAGGGCCCCGATGCCTGCTGGTTTTGGCAAGGAAGGGTGGCTGCATGCTGTCAGAAGTGCTCTGCCCCTGCAACCCAGGGAGTTGTGATATAGAAAGTAAAAAGAAAACATATCCTCTGCTTCCCATCCAAAGGTGAGTCTTTTCATAGAAATAGATCTGGCGCCTCAAACTCTTCAAGCACAAGGAAAGAAGAAATTCACAAAACGTAATCAGGAAAAACATGAGCTCTTCCACAACCTTTCTTACCATGGGGGCTACCTACTAAGCTTTGTGTGTCAGGAGGAAAGGGATAAAATCTTGACTTTCCTATTGAGTCTATTTCATGAGGCCAAAAAATGGAGACAGACTCTCCTGTCCAGTATTAGGACACTAGCTAAGAGAAAAGAGGCCTGTCATCTGTTAATGTTCAGTGGCTTCTCATCCAACAACTGTTCATTATATACTGTGGGAACAGTAACCAGTGCTGGAATGCAGGAACTAGAACTAGAACTCTCCACAGTTGCCAACTGAGAAATCGAACTAGTCATTAGTACACCTTCTCTCAGCCTCTCTAGTCCAGCAAACCCATAAAGCTTTTCTACAAAGTAGAATGGCTTCAACAGGAGGGATAAAAAGGGCTCCCTGCTCCAGGTATGGTTTAGTGGTTAGGGGATCCTCAGGGCACTTGGGCCATATGGGCCTGAAACCCAGCCAAGAGAACAGGGAATGGGCTATTCATATTCTGGGGTTGTGAATACTGCATGAAAGGGTTTGGCAGTACTTTCTTGGCTATACTTTAAAAGAAAGGAATGGTCTCCACCATAGTTTCCAAGAAAATGACATAAGTACCTTATTCCAGGAAAGGTTTCAGGGAAATACCTCGCTGCAGATCACAGTTAGGCATTTAAACCCCGGAGAAGGAGCTGTAGAATCGAAGTAAATTCCTACTGACCAGCATAGGAGTCTCTCTGCTCAGGGCAGTCACTACCATGAGGCCCAGCCTGAGACCTTTGATTTTCCTCATTCATTTTATGAGGAGCAGAGATGCCTAATTCAGAGTTTTGGATTGCACGCTCAAAACAAAATTCATAAAAGCCGAAGTAGAATGACATAAACCAACAAGTGTCAAAATCTGAAAGACCTGAGCAGGAAGACATCGAGCCATAAAAGGACCAAAAAATGGACTATATGCAGTGGCACAATGTCTACAAGAAGTACACAAGAACTAACATCAGCACAAGAGTAATTGAATGAACAGCGTGAGGTGGGCGAAGGATGTTGGATTGTTGGAGAGCTCAGAAATGCAGTGCATGCATGTGCATACACACAGGCAGAAGTGTCAAAGCAAGTCTATGCTCCATTCCCATGGGGCATATTATCACCATCTGGGAGACGATTGATATTTATTTGTCTAGCTTATGCACACACACCAGCACTGCATTTTAGATGAAGTCTCTCAAGTTAAATAGTAAAAGGAACAATAAGACAACCTGCTGACAACTCCAGCTCAGACTAAAAGGAACAGCCAGGAATCTCACAGCTTAGAAGTAACTCAAAACAGTTATTCACCCATACATCTTCACTTCAGTGATAAAATGGCATGTTTCTCTGTTTATATACTACTTAACTTGGTTGGGATGTGGACCGCATTTTCATGATGTAGACTTAAAGTACATCAGACAAATAGAAAGGCCCCATACATTATCTGGAAAAAGGAAGGGTCAGACTGAGCCCCTATTTTGACCTACATGTTTTTTGTTCCACTTAAACCAAATTAGTTTGGCCCACAAAATTTTGCAGCAGCTGTGAGGTTCTGCAGTTAGTTTATATAAGCTTTACTGAGTTTATGCTTGGAGAGTGCTGAGTGGTTAGGGGGATACTACACACTCAACTCTTGCCTCTTTTGGGAAAAAGTGTATTAAGCTGTCATTTCTGTGTGCATAAATAGGAAATGTTGAATCAACTTCTGACTTTCTAGACATCTCATTTGTTTTTCAGCTGCATTTTTGGGGGGAGGTTTGGTAATTTACTCAGTAACTTTGAAGATTTGCAGGAAGAAAGTCACTGAAATGCCATTCTGCCCATTTACTTGGGAGCACATTTGATGGAGAGTGAAGATGGCATGCATATGTAAAGCAACTGGGAGATGCAAAGTTTTGCAGGAACCTACTCCTGCTCTGGATGTAAAACGTAACTCATTAGAATACCAGAATTATATGAAATGGTATCTCCTACCTATTAACTTCTAAAACTCACAAAGCAAGATGTCATAAGCATGTGTTTTCTGATGTCTCGGTGATGTTTATTTCCACAGCTTTCCTAACACCTGTCTTAATCCCAAATTCCAGATGCTGACCAAGAAGAGACCCATATTGGAAAGTACCTTCACTGCACTAAGAAATCCTAGTCCATCACCATTAGTAAATAATTACCATTCTCAGACAACAAATTACAGCCCATTAGCTAAAGCATTCGGCAGAGATGGTAGGACGTCTCTATTGCCCACATCACTGTGTAGTCGTTTAATGTACCACAAACATCTACTGAAATCCCACAATCAAAATCAGATCCATGATTCTGTTCATCTTCCTTGTGTGGTTCAAATGACTAAGCAGGACACAAAGCAATACAGAGCAGTACTGGTGGGCAAAATACGCCGTTTTAAGCTTGTGTAACTCCAGCTTTTTCAACTGAGTTGCACTTGAATAAAGCCTGACTAATATTAAGGCTATACCATATTTTGTATCTATGACTACAGCTTAAAAGATCTGCTTCAAGTAAACGAGAAGTTTTGGTGACGTATGTCAGCATATGAAACCACCATTTTATTCCTATGGGTGGCAATTATTTCGTTCCTGAAGATCACTCTGTTCTGCACCTATCCAAATGAATACATTACATTTAAATATTAGCAGTGACTCATGGACCACTAACAACTACAGAATCACAGATGATGAAAAGTATTTTTGCAGATACTTTTTGTGGTTGGTATCTTTAATAATGCCAAATGATTTACCAGTGTCTCTTAAGAGTAAAGGTGTAAAGACTCCCATCTGTTAGAGGGTTGATCTAGTTTGTTCTCAACTTTTCTGAGGCAGTTTTTGACTATCTGGGAGCAGTTCTCAGCCTAGGGGTTGTTTGGTTTTTTTTTGGTCTTGGTTTGTGGGTTTTTTTCCTTTTGTTTTGGGGAGATAGCATAAAAAAGGATAAGTCATGAACTGGAACGGGGACTGAGGGTTTGCTGGAATTTTTAAACGTAGGAACAGATCTTTCAAGAATGGTTAGCATTTGCACAAAGCAAAGACTAAAGACACTTTCTTGATTTCTAGCTTTTTAAAAATTATTAATTTTTTTATTTTATTTTAACTGCCTGGAAAAACTGGGAAGATACGAAAGCTGTAAAAGATTGAAACTTAATCCAAATCTAGCCTTTATTGCCCAGTCATTCACCTTCCACATTTGTTTTCACAAGAACATACAATTTCAGTTTTCCAGAAAATTCAAGAAGTGACTGTATTAAAATGCAACCAAATAGCTCTTTTTGTGGCACAACTGATCACAAGCAGGGCTTCGTTGCAGCCTCAGACAAAGGAAGGCCTAAGAAGATTCCAGTTTCTCCACCCCTGACAGCCTCTCCTAGGTACTGTGTTGGTCTGGACAAGCTTCTCACCACCATCAGCAGGTTACTTTTTCCTGAGCCAAGCTACACCAATAGTTTAACCCAAAGTTACCAGTCTGCAAATCTGGTGAATGTTTTTACAGGAGCAGATTCAGGACAGAAAGTAGGTAGAGGAGTATGAAGAGACAAGGGAGCTAGGTAGGATGGGAGGATATGGGAGCATTTTACAGGATTAAAGGGTTCTTAACAGGGAGAAGAAATGGAAGATGAGACTAGGCAATGAATTTCTGCACCAAGATAAAAAAATCTACATACATCAAGTTTATTGCATTCTTCTGTAATAACTTGGAACAACATGTGTGAGGAACATCTGAATAACCACATAAGCTTTTCTTAAAAACCTTCCACCTGTTAATTCCTCCATTCCTTATTTCTTTGAAGTTTTCATTAGCTGCATCCTTCCTTTAATATTTGCCGTTTCAAAGTTATGTTAAAATACATTAAAAAACAAATGTCCTGACTTACTCAACTGTTGAATATTCAACTGCAGAAAGCAAAGATTTCTCTCCCTAAGACCAAACCCTTAAAAACAAGGCAGGTACATGGATCTCAGCCCCAGCTTCAGTTCACACCACATCAGCCAGCTGTTTCAACTGACAGAGAATCAAGCCATCATCTCCCAAACCACAAACATACTACGTCTTATTCAGAGTGAAATAAGAGACGTGTTTCCTTTTGACAGTTTGGGGAACAGGTGGGGAAAATTATAGTGTCATTCTGAGAATTTTCTTTTGGGCTAATTATTACATAGTGTCTGTGCTCTTACAGCTTTTGTGAACACTATCAACAGACCTAACACTTTACTTCCTTTTATTAACCGTGAAGAACAGAGGCTTTTTGTGCAAAACAGAAGCCTTGAATTTCATTGCATGGAGGGGTGTGCTATTTTAGTATTAATTCCACATTTTACCCACTTTCCATTTATGTTGGGCCTAGGAAACTTCGGAGATGAAAGCCTGAAAGCCACAGCAGAGTCTATGCACTGGGGAATGTTGTGGCCTGGTTTTAATGCTTGTAGGCAGCAAACTGCACCCTGTTGACACAAGAATCTCCATGTGTAAAATGGCATGAATGTCTTTCTTGTGTCTGAGTTTCATAAAAAAAAAATAAAAATTGAAAAATCTACACCTAGATTAAAATACCAAAACCCACTAATCTTCCTTGATATGGGCCAGTTGACACAGGGTGAGAATCCAGCCAACAGAATTATTCACCTCATCTGGTATTTGTTCGTTATTAAAATGATGCTTTCTGTATTAGCTGCTGCTACTCTGGTTTTTGTTCATCCTATTCTCATCAAAATCTCATTATGTATTTCTGTGAGAAAACACAAAGCATGCAAGTACTCAGGTGCGCCCAAGTGTGAAACATCATTTCTGCAGTCAAAACAACCTCAATTTCAAGATTTGAATCTTTCCTCCTGCGACGCTGATTTTGCTCATCTTTCTGATGTGCAGTCTCTGTTCTTTTTCCTGTCTGGTCCAAATTTCAGGCCTCATCCTTAATTGCTCGGTGTATTTCTAGCTCAAAACCTGCAACCTGATGAGCAAACAAACCCACTCGGTGCCTTACAGAAGGTGTGTTTGGGAGGCTGCCAGGTCACTTCTTTACACTATAAAGACCTCGGGGTTGGGGCCATACCTCCGTTTATGTTTGTGAATAATCAAAGACATGTACAGCACTCTGGGTGTGATCCTGTATATCATAACATCAGTGGTGTGGGACCAGATGCTATATGAACAAATGGGAATCTGTTGCATTCATATAATGCCTTTTTTCCAAGGAACTCAAAGCACTTTACAATCTTTAAGCCTCACCACATGCCTGTGGGGTACAGCAGGGTAAGTAGGCCTGTAGCATTCTTTATAGAGCCAAGTACATTTATTCAAATGTAGCTGAATAATAATAATGCAACCATGACCTTCCATGACACTTACGTTCCTCAGGAACAATGAAACTGTCAGCCACAAGGGTGAGACTCATGAGTCTGGGTGACAAAACTTTTTCGGCAGCTGGCCCATGACTGTAGAACTCACTTCCGTAATAGATTAGGATGACCACGAACTTCACCGCCTCCAATGCAAAATGCAAAACTTAACTTCTTCAGTTTAGTTTTCCCATCCTATCAACAAATAAGAAAAACAACCTTGCTGGAAAACAAGAACCCTTCTACAGGGTTTTGTGAGTCATGCTACAGATTCTAACAGACAATAACTGCTCCGTTACAGGATCTGTTTAAGATGTTTCAAAAAAATCCACGTGTTTCAAGAATTTAATTCTTAAATAGCTTCTGGAGATTTTAAATTAATTTAAATGGAGCATGATTATATTCTTAAATTTACTTTTAGAGAATTACTTTTGCAGGGGTGAAGTGGTGGCGAAGAAAAGAATTAACCTTAATTTCTTCAAAATACATTTTTCTGCAGTGGTATGAACCTGTTTGTACCGAAAGGCAATATACTTGTTTCCAACCCAATAATGAAAGTGGAGGAGGCATTTAACAAAGACCACTCCCTTCAGGAACATGAAAACAAATGAAAACCAACCTGCAGGAAATATTTGGAAGCTAAGACACCAGACTCCTTCTCTGGGAGCAGTATGAACTTTGGAAATCTGGAGGTCAGAGGTACAATTATCTATGAAAAAAAATCTCTGCAATATTGATTAACATTGGCACTTCAGGTAAGACTTTCATCAGATACATTGGAATGGCATGTCACCACATGAGTGCTCCAAAATGGCCATTTCTTAGAGGGGGATGTTAAAATACAAATTGCATTTAATGTACCAATCAGTGTGTAGTGTGTAATGCTGCTTTGCTTTCCAGCGGATTTACGGTCTTCCAGGGACAAGGTAGAGTATTAAACTGAGCAGAAACAACTACTATTCCTCACACAAATCTCTTTGTCATCCACTTTGGTTTGCTAAGATGCCATTTTCCCCCCTTGTTTCCCAGTCTCCTCACTCTTTAGCAAGCACTTCTCCATCCCCTTATGTTCCCCCTCTGCATATAGTGAGGCTGGAGTTGCCACAGTCTCCTTAATGTCTAATCCTTTAACACTGGGAGAGCATTGTATTGCAGCCCTAATGCAAGGATGAATTCTGGAATGTGGAGCCTGGAGAGAGGCTTATAGAATAAGAAAGAAAGAAAAAGGGAAGAGGAAAAAGGAATTGAGAAGAGAAAGAAGTCAAAACCACACATGGGACAGAAGGAAAAAAAGGGGATTAGGTGACAATATCCGACTGCACTGAAGGGTCAGGAGAATTAAGCTTCAGAGCAGCTTGCTCAATGTGTGCTGGGATAAAAAGACTCTGATATGAATGGAGGTGGTTCAAGTGCAGGCACATTGTGGAATGCAATAGGAGTCTGCTAGGGAACATTTAAGAGAGTTGTGCACCACTTTCATGTAGCAAATAATATATATTGTTTGCTGGGCAAAGATCTGAGCCTCCCTGTCACTCTTACAAGGTTGTTACAGAGGAACCAGAAATACAAGAATGGAATGAAATGGAATAGCATTACACTAAATGAAATAATAAATAAAATAAACAACCTGAGCGTGTGTTTCTAAGATTTATTCTTGCATATGATGTTTATATTGAACATAAACTTAAAGCAATAGATCCCTATCCAAAGAAAATCAGCCCATTTGACATCAATGGAGTTAGATCTTTTTTTAAAAAATATTTCAGAGCCTGATTTTTAATACCTAGTTGCAACTGCATGTGCAACTGAGTACATAATCTTTTCATCACACCAGTTTTACACACAGTTGTTGATCTTTGTAAGCCATGTAGGTGGTGTATGTTGAAGGATACTGAGTCATTATGATTTCCATTTACAATGAGAGTACTTCTATACAGCTCAGTTTTTTTAACTGAAAAATTACAGATACTTCAACTTCCCATGTCGTTTATTTTCAATTTCCTATTCACTTATTCACTTATTGCTGGCAAAAAAAAACAACCCTTAGAGACAAACTAAAAATGGCAGTATGGTTACTTTAGAAACAACAGCTTTCAATATCTTCTTGTAACATGGACACTGGAAGTTAGAATAGTTGGAATCTGAGAAAATGCCCTCTGTCCTTCTGACACGCTTTTTGCCCCAACATGGCTTCCTAATATAACATAAAATAACAGCCTCATCTCAATCTGGCATGACTATCCATCTATGAAGCAGAGAGAAAACTGAGAAACATGAGAGATGGAAGAAACAAGTCATGAATAATAAAAGAAAGTGATTCTTAACTATGTAAAGAGAATTCATTCAAGTCAACCATCTGGCACAGGGCACATCCTGCAGAGAGAGCAGCCATGGAAAAATGACAAAGTCAGTTCAGTTAATATTTCCCAAGAAGACACCACAGGAAACAAAGCTAGAGTAGGGCACCACATCCAAGTGACTGATACTAAAAATAATTTGATAGTGGTATGAAACACATCAGCCCCTAGTGCCTACTTCAGACAGCTCCAAAGAACTCAGGTATTTTAGAAAAAAACAAAACTGCTTTCTGCTCATTATGTAATACTATTACTTTTCCTTTGCTGCAGAGAGCTTTGAGAAATCTCACACAAGAAAACCTGAAGGTGGCTGTGCATGTGACTTATGTGCACTTTGTCTTGTTTTTAAAGTAAAAGGAAGAACATAAATCATACCAAAACCAAACCCCAAACCAAAAACACATCACCACTACAGAAAAAAAAAAAGAAAAACAACAAAACAACAAACAACACTAAAAACATGCTTGGATTGGAGTGAGTAGGACATGTTTCCTTCCTCCTCCCCAGTGGCAATACCTATGACCTGACCCAAGACTTGACCTGGAAGCTGAGAAAAGAAGAAAACAGACAGAGTTTTCAGGGTTCATGACAGCATCTTTAGGAAGATGTATGCCTGTGCGTAGGCATTATGGAAGTACAGTGTCATTTCTTCCCTGGAGACACAGATGTGAAAGTGTAGTCAATGTATATTTTCAACTATTACTTTCTTCTGACAAGAGGGCAGAAAAAATGTTTCCAGTGAATTCAATGGCAATGTTTTTGTTGACTTCAGAGGAACCGGAGTTTTACTACAAGCTTCTAAATATATCACAAAAGTTCACAGTCATATCAGCAATTCCTCCCCCATAGTCCATATCCTTAAAAATACATATATTTCCTTTATTTCCTGCATCCTCTCTGAGTTAGCTGTGTTTGCTGTTTGTCCCATTATAGTACAAGCCAGCTGACAGCTAGGCCCCAGAGCCTCAAAATCAAAACACCAGCAGCACACTCTGTAGTCTGCTGTCTGCAGGGTATGTCTGACTAAGCTGGGAGTGATGTAGGAGCTGAAGAATCCTCTGCCTCATGCAGGCGAGCAGCAAGGCTGGGCATGGTCCCTGTGCTGCTACACAATGTGCTCTCCTGAGCTCTCTCTGTGTCTATAAACACACAAACTATCCTGCCCAAACAGATCCAAAACATTAATCTCAAATAATATAAAAACCCCCAAGAAAAACAAAGGTATCATTTTGCATTTTTTTCCCTTCACAAGCCCCTCCCAAAGAGACAGCTATCTTAGAGCTCTTGCATCACACACACTGCTGCCCACATCCCTTTCCTCCTCGAACACACATACTCTAGTCATAATAAAAAGTAGGGACAAGATTTAGAAGGAAAGAGAAAGATCTACTTTTTAAAATAAACCACTAAAAAAAAGGGCAGGATTACTCATCCTCATTCAGTCACACTATAGGTAGAAGAAGCTGGAAGGGATGAACAGAAATTACTTTCTTCTCTGTCCTGAGTCTTTTGAGCTTCCTGCATAAGACTAGCTCAAAACTGTAGTTTTTATAGCTCCAATGATAGAGGAACTGTGCCACCAAACCTCCTGAATGCTGCTTCCTCAGAAGGGCCAAGCTGATTAGCAGAGTTGAACCAAGACATGAGCAGACCATGAAAGGATGTAAGCAGTGAAAAGCAGTCTCTGCAAAAGCAGGACCTCCAAGCAGCAGTGTCTTTCCTCACTGGCCACCTGCTAACACGGTGCAGCTCTTTTCCATCCCTTATTTCTTGCCTGTGTCTAGAACAAACAATGAAGCCTTAAATAACATTTGTCTGACTTGCCTTTGAACTTAACCCAAATGAAACTGTAAGAGTTCAAACAAAGTTCAGGTAGAATTTTGCTCTCATTTTCAGTAAATCACAATGCCAACTGGAGCCAAAGGTACCAAAATACATGAAGAGAAGACTAACTTCATACTGTTGTTAGCAGGAGGAAGATACTCTCTTAATCTCAACAAGAAGCTCATTATTGGCTACCTGAGCCCATTCTGCAAGTGAGAGACTGCCTGGGTAGGCCAATAAGATTTGACAGTATCTAGATTGTTGTGTTCATGTCTAAGCTGTAGTAAATAATGTAATCCAGTAATAGCATTTTTAAAACCCCCTTCACTGTAAGTTTTCCCTCAGTAGATAAGGCATCATGTAAATGGCAACAGCTCTCAAACTATTTTGAGATGTTATAAAACACAACATGGGTTAGCTTGATTTTGCTCCGCGTAAATCACAACCTGTGCCTCGGAAACAAGCTCATGTTCGGAAAATAAAAGAGAACGGCTGATAAAAAGCTTGCCTTCTGTCAGGCAGAGGTAGGCAGTAATTCTTTTTGTTGAAGAACCACTGGTTGCTTTTGGCTACAGTGCTCAGTGGATGCTTGCCCTCATGATTTTCCAAAGCAGTTAACTTTAATTCAGGCCTCCTAATCACAGCCAGCAAGAGAGAAAGCGGCGTGATGCTCGGTCAGTTTGTGGTGCAACTACCAGCAAGTAAATGATATTTATCTCCTTTGCAGTGGTAGGTCTCTTCCTGTGACAGTACTCAGTCTGTTTTTTCCATACTGCCTTGGAGCACATGAAAGCAACGTGCACATTCAGTAGCCCCAGATTAATTGAGACTGTCATTTAAGAATATAAAGTGTCATCTTGACAGCTGAATTTTAACCTTATTTTGAAAATGAGTGCTTGGTCCAGAGGTAAAAATACCTATTTCCTAAAAAAACAAAAAGAGGATGAAATTTAGAGGAGAGCCCAAACTACATATTACTTTTCTCTGTTCCTGTATATCCCACAGGTAACCCAGCCCCTGGCAATGGTACCTGTGAGAATCACAGGCCTGTGCTCACTCCTCAAACAGCCCTTGCCCGAGTGAATGCCTGGAATCAGACCAACTATTGTTTCCTTCACATTCAGCACCACTGCTGAAGCATGAAGGAAACTCCCACCCTCGTCCTCCCCTCCTCACCCTCCTTCCCCTCCCCCTCGACCCACACACAGAGATGTGAGAAAGAAAGCAGATCAAATGAAAGCAGTGAGAAATTACATTTCTTCATTTCACTTTGCACTGCCATCTATCTCCCACCTCTGCACTGGGCAAAGAATAAGGCAAGGGCTTCCTGGCTTGTAACTGGTGGTCATCTGCCACAGGCTCGTAGCTCTGCATCTTTGTCCACCTTTGAGCATCCAAGAATTAGAGAAATGAAAGATGAAAGTCCTGCTTCATATGTAATCTGGTGACTACCCCCCACCAAAGGCAGGATTGTGCCTTACCCCCTTCAATGTACAGCACGTTTTCAAAAGGCATTGCTGGACTTAATCTGCCAAAACTCTTATCACAAATCAATGTCAAGTTCAACAGTGCTTTGGTAGCCACACTCACAAGGGGAGAGTAGTGTTCACAATCAATTTATATAAATTTCCCAAAGAAAGTGCCTGGTATCTTAAGGATATATGACATCTAAAACAATGGGTTTTGCTGCCCAGTCAGCAGCTTATTAGAATAGTGACTTTGTGAAGCATCCATCACTTCATTGGAGTGGATCACTCACATGACAATTGCACTTATATTTAACAATTAAAATAAACATTATTGATAAGCAGAATCCTAATCAATGTGCTCCATGGTGTCATGCAGACAGCTTTGGAAGATGACATTCATTTCTCAGGCCTAGTTTGCCTACAGGCTTCACAATTCCCTCGCTAAAAGCGCTTCGTAGTAGAGGCATAAGAGAATGCAGAAAGTTGTGTTACATGGGCAAAAACTGGACAAGCCAGTGTCTTTTAAACAAAGCGACCAACCAACAAGTGATTTGGCTCCAGACAAAGCTCAGTAAAAGAACAGTGCTCTGTACTGAACCTAATGGGAGGGTGTAGGGAAGACAGAGCCAGGCTCTCCTCAGAGGTGCTGCTGGTTCGAAGGAGAGGCAGCGGGCACAGGCTGCAACGGGGGGATTTCAGACAAGGTAAAAGAAAACACCTTTTTACCAGAAGAGTGGTCAGACACTGGAGCAGGAGCCCAGAGAAGCTGGCAACTCTCCACCCTTGGAGAGATTAAAAATTCAACAAACCTCTGAGAATCTTGCTCTGACTGGACCTGCTCTGAGCAGGTGGGATTAAGTGACAAGAGGTGCCTTCTGTGTGACATCCTCTGTCACTCTCAGTCATTTCTGTTACTGAAGGCTTACACTGGGCACTGGTAGATTGACTGAACATGAAATTTTGTACTAATTGCAAATAGGTAAGAAAAGTTAATGAATTAATAATAAATCTAATGAAATTTGAAAATTATTAGTTTGCTTTTAACTCTTGCACATACTGGTACTACTGATGTGCTTATAAACCCTGCTACTCAGGTTTTGCATATTCCTAGCATCTACTGAGATACCTGTTCACAAGGTTCACTGAGAAGGGTTTAGTCATTTTTATCTTTATAAAAGAACAAGGTTTGTTTGGGGGTTGTTGATTTTTTTTTTTCCCCCAGCATAACCCAAAATGAACCTCAGATCAAAGTCACTTTCTTCTGTTCTGAATACTATGCCCTTTGCTGCAGTGTCTGAGAGCCTTCCAGTAATATGTTACACAATGTGATTAACTCCTGTCACGTGTTGTTTGTTTCTCTTCATCTCCCCAGGGATAAACTCGGTCCAAGTGTTTCACCGGTGGGAATTTTTGCTGGTTTTGTTTTGAAATACATGAGAATGATCTGGCAAACGAATATTGCCAGGTCATTTTCATTAAGTACAAGATTGATCCTAAACGCTCTTCCATGTTACTGTTCTACAGGGAGAGAAAAAAGATGAGATACATGCTATTTAATACAAGATTTGAAGAAAAACTGCCATGACAAAGTTTAACTGGCAGCTGACAAAGAAAGTGAAACTATGATCCAATACTGCCCAGGGGCATTGATACTGCAATGTGCTGAGGATCTTTAGATGTATCATCACTTCTCATTGGACCAAGAGGTGTCAGGGCCATTACAGAGCACATCAGTAATTAATAAGATTTGACTTACAGAGGGAACAGGTACTAAGGTGAAGTCAACAGAAGGAGTTGGAGTATCTCCCCATGAGCAGAAGACCTGCCCTCATTTCAAAGGAAAGGGAACCACTAGAAAACTTCATCATGAGCATAACCTACTAAACGTGCTCACTTTCCCAAAGAGCACCATCCCTAAACAACAAGCAATGTTTCTTCTCTTTATATGAAAGATATTTGACTTAGATGTGGTGAAAATAATGTGATCGTTTCCTCTCACGGACAATTCGAGTCAGTACAAGTCAGATATGCTCATTAAATCTGGAAAGAATCTTGGCAGAATAAACAAAAACACCAATTCAGGCATTTTCTGCACAGTTTTAATGTATATTTTTCTCAGTCTTGGCATATACCCCCTGTCACCTCTCCACCATCTTCTTTATGTAGCCCCAAGGGCCATTAATCCTGCTTTGAAGACAGCACTTTCTTTCACAACCCAAACAACTGCCTCAACACGTCTAAATAAGCGGTGCTTTTAATTTTAAAAAAGAAAAATACTACATTCCACACTAGGTTAAATCCTTCATTCACACAAAGTTAATTATTTACATGGAATTTATCACATATAAATCCACAAAATCCAGAACTACAAAAGAGTGGGATCTCTCCTCATTTCACAGATGGGAGAAACAGGAGCTGATGTTATAGGATAATTCTTCAACTCAGTGCAACAAGTCCTAACATAAAGTAACTGGGACTTGCATATCTAAATGTCTCAGGTACTTCTCCTCAACAGTTTGCAAGGAAAACTATCCTGCACACTACAGAGTAACAGAGAAATACTAGAAGTAGCCCAGCTAATTCCAGGAAAGGGTAGGAAGAAAACTAATCACAGCAGTCTGAAGAGTTGCTCTGCTCCAGCAAGTTAAATCTGACTCATGAAATTTGTGGAGCATTTATAGACTGGTGCAGAGCAGCTGAGCTTTGAGACTCCAGCTTGGCACTGCAAGGCTGAATAAGTCAGTCAGGACAGATAGAGTGTTGGGCTCGAGACCTCCAATTTTTTGAGTGATATTGCCTCATGCAAATCTGTGCATTAAAATTAGTAGACCTGGTTGAAACTTTATGTCTTCGGATGAAACAGTTTCAAACACAGAAATTCAGTTTTCAAATTCATATTTTAAAAAATTGTGGACTCCCTTTTCCTACAGTTTTTACAATAAATATAATTGCTGACAAATGCTGGGATTGGAGAGGAAACATACATAATTTTTGCCTGATACTATCGTCTCAGCATTAAAGATATGCATCCTCTTCTCTCTACCTCATCTAACTCCCATACTGCTTGGAAATGATAGAAAAAGAACCTGAAGTAGGAAAACAGATTCTCTGATGTACAGAGATGAGAACCAACTTATTTAAACTGCTGAAGTAGGATAAAAAAATCTACCATCACAATGTAAATATTACAAAACTCACCCTCTCCTCCATACAAAGATGAATTCAGAAGTACCTGAAGTCCCATAAATAACTGCCCCAATAAGCCTGTATTTTTTATAACAAGATGGTAACAGTTTGAAATAAACTCAGAATTTGCTTTTACAATTGTATCAGAACATTTTTTTTGCCAGATGATTAAGAAACCAAAGTAATGGTTTCATTAATTACTTCTGCTTCAAAATACAAGCTTACCTCAAACTTGAGTAGACCTGGTTTCCAAGTGATTTTTTTCCCAGGGTCTTAGAATTATTTTTTTTTAAGTAATATTTTTCACGTTTTTTTTTCTACAGTTCTCTGCATGGATGACAATCTGTGTTTACACCCTAACAAAAATATTTGATGCTCTGTCAAAGCAAATCAATCTTCACTCTCTCTTTAGATACTAATGATGCCATCAATAAAAGATCTCATCATAAACAAATGTTCTGCACAAAATGGTACGCATAATGGTATGACCCCTAAGGATGCAGGGCATGTCATTTTGAATTTATTTAATCTCTGGGAGCCCTGTACAGAGCTAACTTTTGAGTCCTTGGAGTCTCAAGCAAAACAAGATCATAGTGCCCCATACAGAGTCAGAAACAGAAGAGCCTGCACCTGCAAGAACCCCTTCTTCACATTGTTGTTTGATGGGGCTGCTTGTTGCAGTGTTTCCTCCCCACAATACTGGCCCTGAGGTGACAATTCTCTCTTTGGGAGGCAACAGCTTCAGAGCTGCTGTTCTCCCTTCATGTGCCCAAGATTGAGAGAATCTGTCCCTTAAAAATCACTTGCCAAATTTGGTATCAGAGTTTTTATTTAATAAATCACTTAAAAGCCACCTGACAGTTGTAAAAGCATTTTTCCATGCTGTTCACAGGGAAGAGGGGAGTTTGGTTTTCTGTAGATCCTTTTATACTTAAGGAACCCCAATGTGCCTTAGCACACATCAATTCATATCCTGGCATATGCAGTGACTGAGAAAGTAAGCAGAACGGTCAGCAGAAATGCAACAGTGGTCAAGGACTTTCTTTTGATGTGAACTGCCTACCTGTGGAAGTGTTGGCAAAAGATGTCCCAAAGATGTAAAAATCTAAGCAGAAATATGGACAGAAAAAAACATGTCTGTGAAAGCAAAGAGAAGAAATGCTGGTTTGGACAAGAAACAAATACCCCCAACCTCAAAGATTTGTTTGTTGGTTTGTTTGTTTTTTTTCTCACTTTGGCCTAGAAAAATTCTTTCTTTGGTTTCTAAGTTCTCAAGTAAAAGATGAAGATGTGTAGAGTTCACAGAATTTCCTATGAAAAACGTTAGTTAGTAAAAAGCCCTTTTCTCCCCTCAAAATCAATTCTGACCACCCTTTGTGAGATACTAGGAAATTCAAAGGAAGATTCGTGCTCCTGGTAGATATTTGCATTCCAGATGAAGCAGTATGAAAATACAAAATATAATGAGTGGGAAGAATCACTTTTATGATAAGCCAAGAGGGAAGAGCACCTCTCAGTCATACAGGGTCTCAACAGTAAAAGACTAGGTTGAAGGTAGAGCTTCTGAACGGCTCAAAGACAGTAGCTGTGGGCAGACTGGTGAGTTAAGCATGTGATAATAGAGGAAGAATTATGCATACTATTGAGGGAATTAAGAAATTCAGTACTCAAAGACTAAAAAGAGAGGGTGAAGTAGTCAGAACATGAGCTGATAAAAGTTTTCCTTTTGAAAGAGCCCTGTACAGAGAGCAAAAAAGCCAGTATTTTAGGCATATTGTTTAATACCGTCCTTAAATTCACTTTTTCTACAATCAAAAGCAGGAAAGCAGAAGTATTTTTTGAGGAAAAACAGGAATTACACTTGAAAATGCAAGAGGTATTGAACATAGAATGTACTGATGGGAGCATAACCAGAGCATTTTTTGCAATCAATTTTTGATGAAACACTAGTGTACGAAAAATATATCCAGCATGTATCCCCAAAGGGAAACAACAGAATGATTCCTCAAGCCTTTTCATTTCTATATAAACCCAGTGTAAAACTATGAGGACTTTTAAGTGTGCATTTAAAAAGCAAATTCCCAGAATTTCAGTAGCTTAGTAGTAACGGAGGTAAACTGAGGTTCAGAAACATGGTGTGCCTTTCTAACCTTCACACAGCATGCCAGTGGGGAGATGGACTAGACCACAGGCATTCTGACTCCCAGCCATGGTCACTCGTTATCAGCAATTTACAGACCAAAGCTATTCAAACTGATGAGGGCTTTCTGTACCAGGGGCTCTGATTTTTAGGGTCTGGCTCACAGAGCCCAGCTAGTGAGGGTTTAATTGCATGAGAATTTGCAAACACTTCTATTATGCAGTGAAACATCACAACAGTTATAAGATACAGAAGTTGAAAACTGGTGTCTCACAGGCTTCCACATACCTTCTCCTGGATATAGATTTTAAGAACCAAAACAGTTCAGGGTCAAATGTTTCAGGTTGACCTCTATAGCAGTGCCCCTTTTGAACACTTTTCCTTCTGCCTCCTACAAAGGTTAAAGAGTAGGAAATGCCCATTATTGTTTGACCTTGTGTCACAGAGACATTTTCAGGCCCAAATGTGTCGTTATTTTTAGTCCATGCTATTATTTTGAAGCCAGGAACAAGCAAATAAAATCAGCAAATCTTCACAAATAGAGACAAAGTAAAATGGTGTCTAGCATTATCTTCCCTTTCAGCTTGACAGGAATTATTTGTCTTGATACTAAGAGTTAGTCCTATGCTTCCTCAAGGAATGTTGAATAACTTCCGCTCAGGTTACACGAGCGCCCATCTGCAGATCACTTTCCTGTGTGGCCACTTGGCTGCAATGCATACAAAGGCTTTGTAATCCTCAGTTCTATTATTGTTTCCTAAGGATGCATCCTGCTTGGGAAACAGTATCTAGCATTATTTCCTAATTAAACTGTTTGCATCATTCAAAGTCTATGATGAGTTCCTTCCTCTTCTCTCCTTCCCTACTTGTTTACTAAAATCAGGAGATACAAGAAGGCAGCAGGAGCGAGACACAGTGAACCAGATCCTAATCTCTAGTACAAAAGGCAACAGAGCTTTTCCAGATTTCTACCAGCATCCTGAGGGTCAAATTCTTGTCAACTTGCTACTATAACCTTGCTGAGGACAATATTCCGTGCAGCCATGTAAACTGCCATAAAATAACAATTTCTGAAGTTTTATGACTGGAGATATTGGAAACCTATTTATAGTGGTTGGGACAGTTTGGAACAAGGCTCAGTTCTGAATCCAAGTTTCCCTAAATTCCCAAATGTTTGTATTCCTCTCTGGTGTTCACAGAAATAAGACTGAGCCATGAGGCTCACATCCAGATCTGAATTCAGAACTGAGCTTCCCCAGAGTTTGGGTATTTTTGATCCAATGTCTAGATTTGGGGCCATGTCCAATAAATAGGTCAGCCTTGATGAGCAGAGGTCTCTCTTGGCTTTATAACCTTTGCATCTGAGAATACAAGATTTCATATCTGCCAAACACTCGACAAACATTAACTGCTGAATTCTGACACCAGTCTTAAATGTAAGGACTACCACTCCTCACTTCACAAATAGCAATGTTGAGAGGCAGAGACATGAAACAATGCTCTGAATTTGCAGAGCAGCTCAGCAGCACCAGGGAGAACCCTGGGACTCCTGGCTTTTCATCCTGGGCTGTGGCTGCTGGACTAGGCTGCCTCTCCAAAAAGAAACTAATGCAAAACCAAGTAAATATGCAAAATAAAGCCTTTCCAGAACTCTCCTGGTAAGTCTGCTTGATAGTTAAAACTGGAACAAATTTGGTGTGCCAACTATTAAGAGACACTTCTGCAAGAACTCAAGCCTTTGACCAAGACTACTTCCAGAAATTAGGCCTTGCTTACAAGTTGCCTTGATACCTATTTTATTTCTCAGTATTACTTACTCAATCAATGTGTTAAGGCAAAGCCAGAGAGAATTATTCCAAATAAATACAAATAATAACTTTGGGAGGTGTAGGATAGGACGATTGCTTCTGCAGGTAGAAGTGCCTCAGCAGGAACTCTGTCAGTAACATATCAACATGCAACACTGAAATTCTCCATACAGTCAGCTCAGATACCAAAAGCCATCTAAACCTTGCACCAGAGCTAACATTCCTCCCCACAAACATATCACCAGGGCAAGTAGAATTCCAAAGCAGAAACATGCTACAGGTTCACACGGTTCAGCCAGTGGTGCAGGTATAATCCACTATAGGCTGTCAAGAGCAGTAAAGAGATAAACGAGATGGGTCAGACAGAGGTGTTCAAACCTGGCCAGACCAATCACAACTTGGCTGACTGCCAGTCATTGCTAATCCAGCTGTCGAGTGACCTCTCTAGGGGCCTCCATCTCCCTTTGGCCAGAATAGTCCTCTCTTGGCTTTGGTGGAGCTCCTCCTGACTCACACTCACCCAACTGAGTGCAGGATCAGGCTTTTCTCTGTGCAAGCATCATTATCACCCATAACTAAAAGGTGATTCCCTGAAGCATTCTTCGGGGCCAAGGTACTAAGTGTCTCTCTATGGAGAGAGGTTATCTACAACCTTCTGCCATCTTTGTTCCTGAGTCTGAAATACTTCAACCTCACTCCTACAGCTAGCCAGACTTTCAGCTGCACGTTTCCCTTTTCGTGTCTACCTGCTGACTTGCAGTTCTTTCCCACAATGAAATGGAGATCTCTTTTGCACAAATTTACTGTTCTATGGAGTGCAAACTATTCATCTGTGTCCATTGACATTCATAACCACTCCTGGGAAAATTTATCACTCTTTCAACAGGGCCAAAAGCCACATACTGTGCAATTGCTAGTTTATTAAGCTATGCTTCAGACACCTATCAATGTGTAGGTTGGGACAGAACCTGGAATTTCTGTAGCCTCGGTGTATGCAAGTTAACTGTGAGTAGAATCTTTCTGGGATGAAGCATGCTGTCCTGTGAAATTATAAAGTGTAAATTTTAAGAGGTTGTACTGCAAAGATAAATAATGAAAACCTGATTCCATGATTCTCACAATGATCACTAGAGCATGGAAAAATACGTATGTTTTTCCATGTTTTAAGGATTCCCTGGCAGCCTGGGAGTTTACAGCTATCATTAGGGCTACTGAGCAAAAGCTGTGAACAAGTCAGAAACTGTGACAAGAATTACTTCCATTCTTCAACAAAAATGTCAATTGTTTTTAAACTGAGAGCCAGCTCCAGTTGATCAGTAACTGATACTCCAAACCTTGCAACAGTTCGCAGCAAGAAGCAGCTTAGAGCTCACAACACCCTGCACAGTGTGTGAAGTCAATATTCAGAAGAGATTAGAGTGTTCCCAAGGCCCATGGAAGGCAGCAAAACAGCTCTAACTCCATTAGTAACATACAGATGTTAGGAAGAGCACTTCAGTATGAAAGTAAGTACTCTCTCCAAAAGGTATTAAAATCACTGGAAAAGGCATCACTGAGCTCTGTGGGGGTTTTGGGTTACATTTTGAGATAATCCAGGCTACCATGTAATAACTCTGGTAGAGTTCTAGATACCTGCATCCCTGTAGCTGTGATCTAGGAGACATTGAAAGCCAGTCTACAAAATTACATATAAATCTATATTGAGAGAGATCCATACACACATATATACACTATCCTACTTGATGGCTAATATGAGAAGTTATAGAGGGGTGTCCAAAGCTTTATTTGGCTACAGCTGTATATAAGGATCAATCTCCCTCCCCCCAAAAAAAAAAACAAAACAAAAATGTCTAGATGGCTCTTCAGTTTAAAAAAGGTCAAGTAGCTCAGCTGCAATACGTGCAAGTGAGAGACAAACATTAGCATTGCCCCTGCATTCACCTGAATGAACATTTCAAAGGATCACCATAAACCATTCCTTCTGCTCCACTGAATGTTGTTGAAAAAACATATGAAGAGGTTATGTCCATAAAGGGAGCTAAAATGAATGTAAAAGAAAGAAATTAGATATGTAAATAAGCTATTCAAGGAAGATGAGCCCAACCAGTGTGCTAATGGAAAGAGACAGGAATATAAATTAATAACCACAAACTCTCTTCCTTTATGAAAAATATATGATTACTGGTATTCCTGTGGGGAAGAGATTCCAGCAGACACAAATACAAGTCTGCTTTCCCTGCCATCTGAGACAGAGAAAAGCAGGGAAAGGGCAATACTAGAGCATCAGCAATAACTGCTGCAGCTGCAAGAAGTTATAAAAAGATCTCCCCATCTAATAGTCCCAATCCTAACAACAATTTCCTCCTTTTTTTTTTTTCCCTTTTCTAGTTGTCTTTACCACTTGCTGGTTGTTGGCAAAGTTAGTAGACATTTACAAAATTGAAAAAAAAAATAAAAATAAAAACACAACAAAAACCAAACACACACTCATCCCAAAGTCTTCAGACTAATTTAGAGCCTGATCTAAAGCCCATTGAAGTCAATGGAAAGACTCCCTGGAGGGAGGATGAGAGAGAGAACAAATCACACATGACAGATGTTAGTCATGTTGCTTAACTCACTACTGGGAAGCAGTCTGATACTACAGCAGAAAAGAGGGTATGAGAAGTGGTCTGGACTAGGAAGCAGTACAATAAAAAAGGGTTCTTGATTTAGTCCCAAAGCTGTGATGGGACACTAAAGGGACAGTAGCCCCCCTCAAAAAAAAACGTGTTGGGCTTTTATAAAAAATGAGATGTTGATTATTTTACAGCTGAAGAATTATCAGTGTTAAAATATGTGAACAGGCTCAATTTAAAAACTGTGCTGGTGGTTTTTGAAGAAAGAAAGTTTATTTATTATAGTTAGTAACATTAAGCTCTGCATAGACTTGGTCAAAAGCTAGTGGTGAGGGAGACTATGTCATGTAGGTTCAATGTACCAATGAGATGCAAAACAAAGATCCTGCTGATCACTAAAGATCCAGAGATATTTTTGGTAAAGAAAGAATTGTTAAGAGCAAAAATAATTAATCTAATTACATTCTGCATTTTGTTGTGCATACTTTAAGCATCACATGCTAAGTAAGGCCACTACATGACTACAGAGACAAACACATTTCATAATATGTCAGATCAGTGCTGAAAAATATTATTTTTTATATATCTGAATGTTTCCCAAAGATTAAAACTGTGTTGCCTATTTCACTGGTGAAAGATACCACCACTGCAATACTCAATAATCACTAAATAAGTACAAGATCAGAAAACTGGTACAGTACCACAGACAGTGATAACAATGGGGGGAAAGTAAACAGCCTGTGCAAAGCTACTTACAAATCTACAAAGGTAGATCCAGAAAGCTATCTTAAGTAGTGTCTTCTTAAATGAAGTACACTGTGCTGCCATTGAAAAGTATTTAAAAATGAGCTGACAATTAAAAGAAGACTTTCCTCACATGAAGAAAAGGAGAACCACATGCATCAACAGAGGAAGTACAGGGATCAGCAAGAAATCCCAGGAAGAGCCCTGGCTTAGGTGAGCTCATGTGTAGTGATAATCTGCTACTGGTTGCCCCAGCAACAACTGAAAAAAGCCACCCTGACCCTGCAGACCACATAGCAAAGGCCTCCCTGGCAAAGGCCTGGCAGCCAGGCCAGCTCAGCCTGTGCCCTACACTGACATGGGCACACTGTGTCTGCCTAGCTCCACTCTGTCCCAGCTCAGGCATTGCTGAAAACCACTTCATGCCAGCCTGTCCCTACTCACACAGAAGTGCACAGCCAGACATCTAGGTTAAAGCCTCAGGTCTCTCCTACTGCCTGTCTCAGTTACTTTATTCTGGTGCATTAAGCAAAAACATTATGAGAAGCTAAAGCAGTTTTATAGCTGTGTCAGACATGGACTTTACCTGCACTTGAGAGCATAGTCAGGTCTGATCCTACGCTCAGTGTCCTATGGATATAATGTTTGAGTGCTCTAGCACATTATTTTCTAGTTAGAGCAATCCTCTGTGCCAGGGCCTTCCTAACTTTGTGTGCTGGGGATTTACTGAGATTGAATGAATGCCACTGGCATTGGTAGGCATGGGTATCAGCAGAGGCAACAGCACCACAGCTCCCAGTTTCATGCCCAGACATAAGGAACCTTCATCTCCAGCCCACCCCACTTGCAATGTTCACTCACCTGGCCGACCCCTCCTCACCAGCTACTCGGTGGCCACAGCTTGTGCAGAGACACCTACTCACAGCTCAGGTCAGTGCCTCCACACTGACAGTTACTGGAGTTAGTTGCTACAGGCAGGAACTGATTTGTGCCACAGGGTGTCTGCACAAAGGCACAGAATGACTTCCAGTAACTGTGTGGAAATACTTACCCCATAGCTTTATAAGCAACTTCACATAGGAATGGAGAGGCTGCCTTCATCTACCATCTGGAAATGGTTTGCTTACCACCAATGGTATGCATATCACAGTTTGGGAACCCCTGTTTTATACCAAGAGTCTTACTAAGGGTTTCTCAGGCTGCCATACAGCTGCTGTAAAGGCTCTTCACCCTGCTTTGTACCAAGAGATGATGAAGACCCTCCAGAGCAGCTGTATAACTGTCTGCAAAACCTCATATCTCATGAATAACAATTTAAACCTGCCTTAAAATCCATTGGCTTGAAGGCTGATCTAGCTGATTTATATCTGAGTAAGAGAAAAGACAAACAGATTCCCAGCCTTTCTGAGTCTCTTCTCATCTCACTAAAGCAAGGAAAATAATTTCCTCCAAGGCATACTGGAGAAGAAATCCATTAGCACTCACAAAGAAAAGCCAAATGTTATTGTTACATCCAAACAGCTGCAAAGGTCTTTAATTCTACCCCTATACTTTAAGACAAAAACATAGTTTTTTATGAGCTTGTTACTAGGGTGTTCCTCATTTGTTACCTTCCTACCACAATTATATTACATAAAATTTAAAACTAATAAAACAAATGCATTTAATTGTTTCATAACAATGACAAAGTAGTCCATATCTATCCGTTTCTCCATAGTCCCTCCATTTGTTGTAAGCAAATATTTAGCTTACAACGTGCAGCAAATGAATTCCTTTTGATACTAACCTTTTGAGTAACTAGGAGGGCAACAGGGACTGGAGGACCAGGATTTAAACTGAAAGGAGAGGTACAGGAAACAGTTGATTCCTACAGGAGGGTGTCAGCTGAGGCAGGAGGCACAGGGGGCACACACACCTTGCTCTCACGGGTGTTCCGTGAAACATGGGGCTGGAGGAGGAGGATCCTCAGCCACCCAAAGGTCGTGGCTATGGTGCTAACAGTCCTTGGCCTGGAGTGGTCTTTTTGACAAACGTTTGTTTGCAAGTGGGTATTTAAAAAAAACCAACACAACACAACACAATAAAAACAACTCCTTATTCTTGCAATCAGTTTTTTATCGAGTGTTTCCTTCTCATTTGGGATTTAGGATTTATTTGCCCTTACTAAATTGTTCTAATGGGGTTTATGTCACATCTAAGCATTTCTACTTATTTTAGAGGAGAGTGAAAAAGGGCTGGATTAAGGGAGGCCATTGGGGCCTTCCAAGTTACACAAAGTAAAAAAAAAATAAATAAAAGCAGCTAATAAACTCATATAGGAAGAATGTGCAAAAATTTTACCAAAAAGGTGACCAATATGTGCTTTGTTACCTAGGAAATGGATGGATGTTTTAATTCAGTGGACCTGGTCCTTCAGACCTTGCTCATATGCACTGTCCCTGCTAATGAGTTCTGAGGATGAGGCAATTATACTCCCAATCATTCTGACTTCTGCTTCCCTTATCTGATAATCCTCTGACTTTCTTATTCACTGGTTAAAGAATCACATGTAAAGGGGAGAAGAAAAGGAGGAGAAAATAGCTTGTCCATCAGACAAAAAAGGCCCAGTCATTTACCATTTATCTTGGTGGTGAGGAAAAGCATACAGACATACATGTAGCTGTCTATCAGAAGCAAAGGAAGGAGCCTTACAGTTCCTTAATTACGGACCTACAGCTATAAAGATATTAGCAGAATGAGAAAGGATATCACTCATGTTATATTAAAAAGAACTGGAGATCAGCCTGAGTCCCAGAAGCTTTAGAAAGATAATTTTTTTAATCCATTTATTTAGCAAAGTGTCAGGAAAGAAACCACGTGGCTTGTGAATAGAAATGCAGGGCTCATGATCATAAATATAAACACTGTTCTTGAACACTGCATTTATTATTAGACAAAGTCTGCTTGTTTACAGGGGATTCAGTATCAGATGGAGAATTGAAGAGTGTCTTTTTAGTGTTAGCAGGTTTTAAATTTGAGTACTTTGGGACTTAGCTGATTTTGGTTAACCTGTTCAGCTACTGCTTTTTGCTGATACGTGCACGAGGGTGACACACAATTTTTAAACAAATTCAGAGCAGCTAAGGGTAATCGTATTTTTAATGTCTATAGTTATTATCTTGCCACTATTTACGACACATTATCCAGTTTTCAGCTCAAATTTGAAATTCTCTGTCTGCCTGTATTTCAAAAGTACAAAGTTATGTGTCACAGGAGAAAAGTCATGTATGGTATTCAGTTTTATGTGAAGGCTAATGAGGTTAATAAAAAAAAATATCTATTCCTTTCAACAGATTTTGCATCCTGTTTTTTTAAACTTGTCAGAAGATTTTGAGAGTCCTCGATTTTCTGCTCCTTTATCTCCCCCTTTTGCAGCCTTCAGCAGGTCACTTTAATGTTCATTGCCATAAATCTCTCTCAGGCAGATGTACAGGGAATGCCTGTTTTAAAGGGTTTAGCTCACTGGTAAAAAGAATAGTAGATTCAAGTACAAAAAGTGATGGTGTAAATGAAACACTAAGAAAAGCCAGAGAGGTGCCATCAGTAAAAGTTTGATGTGCCAAAACATCACCTTTTCAACATGAATTATGTCTGGTCCATAGAGTCATAATTGTATGTATTCACTACATATACTTTCATAAAAGTTAATGATGAGCGAACTGGCACGAGTAAAGTTGTAAGCATCCCAAGAAAAGTCCACCAAATCCAACCACGAGCAAAGGGTTTTTTTTAAAAAACAGAAGTTCATGAAAGTTTGGTATTTTTCATTGTATCCTGTTTGTTCTGGGTTCCCTCTAGAAGGAGCAGTGCCAAGATACTATGAGAAAGGCTGTTCTTGTTCTATTTGCAGCCCAGCTAGAAGCAGGAAGTACTATAAATCTCACAAGAAAGTCTGTTCTGCCAGCGGGGCTGATTCTGAAGTTAACCCAAGTTGTGTCATAGCCCTCAACAAGGATGCAGTCAGGCTGAATCATCAATTTATAGAAACAGAAGGGTTTCAGAACAGTTTGAATAAAGCTCAGGAAAGTATCTGAGCACTGATCAGAGGTCCCCAAAACAAGGACGTGGTCATACTAACGACACTGAAATCCAGTTCCTGATCAGTCTGAAGGAAGGAGTCAGAGGCAAAGCACTAAGGACTTCAGAGAGAAATGACAGAAGTTGAGTACAACTTAATTCAGGTCTGAGTCCCATTTACTGGAAAATGTATTTAGGATAGATTTTTGAATAGTTTTTGTTTCTTTGCTAGCTTTAAAAAAAAAAAAAAATCATCCTGCTGTAGAGATCGATTCTCCAATATGCAAGTTTGCTGCCCTGCATTAACCCAAGGTTTGAACCTTGGAGAGTTATATAGATTGTTCCCCACTATGTACCTTGTTTCCCATGTGTTGGCCCACCAAGGATTCAATTAAAGAGCAATTTGGCCCTTAGTGGTGGAAGAAAGTTTTGTTTCCAGAAATGTATGCTCATTTTGGATGATCAAGCCTGCTTCTCACCGATCTGCTCTTATTACACATATTAACTGTGCTCTGTTTGTCCTGCTATATGAATGCACATGCTTGGAAGCATATTCTCAGCTGATGCGATGAAAATTTCCAATATGTTCACAGAGGAGGAACAATTAAAGTATCATTTACACACTTTTGAATTCAGATTAAATATAAACGAAAGAAAATCAATGCTGAAAATCAATGCAGCTTTTGGCTGAAAATGAACATGAGGTCACACTGGCAGGGCCTCGGGGTAGAAATAAGCAGCAAATTGTTTCTCTGCCCTTGGAAACATCACTAAAACCCCATTAAGGAAAAACTCCAGTAATCTCTCAACAATTTTTTTCCCCCTAGAAACAGAAAATGACAATCCCTGCCACTTCTATCTCCAAACAACCTCACAAAACCAGAAAAATAATCATACAGCAAATGATTCAATGGTTGGATGTCATCCTAAACGGTAAGAGATTCAGGATCAAGTAGCTACTCTACCATTTTCTTCTTGATCCTCCCCCCTCCTTGCTCTGAAATATAAAACCCAGCGATATTCTGGAAAGAGCAAAACCTTTCTTTATTCACTTGCCAGAACTTAACATTCTTGTGCTGCAAAATTTCTCCTGAATAAAATATTGGAGTTGGTACATTCCCACAATGCTACCAGAGTATGGGGTTTAACATCATTACATCACAGGATTTCTAGTCAGCTCTAATCACAAGGAATTTCGTTTTATATAATCTAGACCCTTTTAAACTACCCAGAGGTAAAACAGTGAAACATCTCAGATCTTAAAGATTTACCTACATTCAGTGTGACAAATGCAAATGTAGAATGCTGAGCACCCCACACATCTCCCAGGCTATGTCTACATTGATAAACTGAATAGGACCAGAGCACAGGCACAAGCCTGGTTTTATGGTTGTCCACACCATTGTTAGCCTGCTCACAAACATGGTTTTGGCTCTTGCCAACTACTGTTCTCCCAGATTTGACTAAGCATGATCTGAGAGGTAGCAAAGGTCACCAGTTGTTTCCACCAGGCACTGTGGCCAAGGTATCTTGGCTATTTGGGAGGGGAGAAGGGTGAGTTTAGCCATACAGATGAGTCATGCCATGTTCTTTCATCTCCAGGCTAAAGAATCATCCGTGGCTCATTGTGTTAGTCTACAGACAATCTTGACAGTTTGGATTGAGAAGAAATCTGCATGCTTCCCTATCTCTCCATGATTCTCCTGTGTCTTCTTTCAAATGTGTTGCTGGGATGACTCTGGTAGATCCCCAGTTTAAAGAGAACTGGAAGTAACCCATTTTCTTATGGAAAAAAATAATCATCAAAAGTTCTAATGTAAATCTAGTTCAGGCAGCGAGACAAGGCGATATTTCCAGAACTTTGACCTTTACTTTTGGATGCAAAAGCAACACATTGTCTTTCCCTAACATTTTATATCCAAGACTCCAAAGGACTTTTAAACACTGCAGCCAGAGAACACCTCTGTGACAGGGTTTGGCCCTTGTCATTATTCCCATTCTGCAGAGAGGAAAATTGTGTCACAACTGGTGAAATGCTTTTCCAAGGCTTTTCAGCACATAAGTGGCATTGCTGAAAACAGGATGCATGAGTCACAAATCTTAGACTCCTGTTTAACTCTGTAATAAGGAGAGATGGTTATTTGAATTTTCTGTAACAATGGGTTGATGCCACAGGATGGCATGTACTCACTAAAGTTACCTGGGGTGGTTGGGACTGGCACATCCACACAGCACCAGACTGAAGAACTTACCCTGCTCTGGTGGCAGTCCAGCTGCAACAGCACACCTGGGTCATAAACTCTACCTCTCAACACTAGACAGCAGGGGGCTAAAAAGTTAGATACTTCAGCACACAAGGTCACCAGGCCAAAGTCTTTTTATGGATTCAGCCCTCAAAACAGGATTTAATAGCACACAGTAAATAAGGCCTTGGGCCACACATGGAACAATGAAGATAAAACAAACTACTGAATAGCCAGTCATTAAGAGTGCTCCGAACATCCTGTGCACAGAGGTAGAGAGCTCTGCGGAAAAAATAGTGTGTGATCAGATAATTAAAAAATGAATCATAATGAATTACACAGGCAACCTCAATTAGGGCATTTCCTTACTTTTCCATGCTTTTCTTTGTGACATCAAAATGTTCTTTCAATGTCATTTTTGTGTGCACAGTAAAGAGCTCTGCTCAGTTACGCACTAAAGGCCATAGTGATATTTCTGTTGCGAAGTCACATCAGGTTTCCCTTAGAGGTCTTCTCTCTACAAATCATTTAGCTCTTTTCTTGCCCACACCAGCTTTGCTTGGATGAGACCCTGCAGCCTTTACAAATAATTACCTTGATTACTCAAGAGCAAGAGCAGATTCAAGCCCTGCGTCTTTAAGAACTGTCAGAAGGAAAAGACAGAGCAGCAGAAATACGAGTTGTACAACTCAGCTCTTAGAGCTACATCAGCTTATAACCATACTGGATTCCAGCACATCCGTGGGAAAGTATTTATTTTACCTGTAGGTATAATTGTAAGCAATAAAAACAGTTCAAACCTTGCCAGAAAGGGTGTGAATTTCTAAAAAGAAGGAAAAACTCTGAATTCCAATACCTGAGCAAACAAGTTAGTATAAAAGAAAAAAAAGTAAATGAAACAGCGTTGCCAAAACAATGAGGTTATGATTTGCCAACAGCTGGATTGCACTTTCACTTAGAAATGCTGCAAAAAAGACTGACTTTTGAGCACATTTTCTTTTGAACCCATTTTGTTTGTCAAGCTCAAGGATGTGTAAAGAGAAAAAAAAAAAGTAGTAGCGGAAGCTTTGAAAACCAAAATAATGCCCCATCTTTTTTCTCTTGGAAGCTATTTCACCAGTTTGGCAATAAAAAAAAAGCATGTCTTGCCAGCTTAAAAAATCCTGACTCTCTGAAACCAGCTGCAGAGAAGAGGTAGGAAAAGAGAATGAAGCTCCCCCAAATCCCCACACACAGTTAAAAACAGACTCTGCCATCTTTTGGTCTACCTTGCCAACTAAAAAGCTACCGTTTACTGTCTGAGACCTGGGATGCAAATGCTGGAAGTGGTGCTTGTCTTACAGCCAGCCTGTGACAGTTGAGTTCAATCTTACTCTGTGTCATTCTCAGGTTGTCACGTCGTGTAAAGCTTCACTGGTGCGTCACAAAATGAATGATGCATCTGACTCATGCAGCTCATAACTTTAATTTATATGACTGCATTTGTAACAAAATCTAGCCAGACAAAGGTTTCCATTGGCAAGCTCTTGCATTTCCTCGTGCACCACAAACTAGCCTTCCCGACAACTCTCATTTCCACCCCTGAGTGAAACCAGAACATGCACAAAAAGCAAACTAGGTGGGAGAACAAAGTTAATCAACTTCAGAAGCCCTACCAGAAGCCTGTTTTATAGGATGGCTTAGGACAGGTGTGATTTCAACTAAGCATGTTCAACTAAGCCCCAGCATCATGGCTTGATAAGAAATTAGGATGCCTAAAAATGTCACTCATTTCCACTTGCCTTCTACCTTACACTGACACCTTCTTGATCAGGTCTGTACACCTCTGCACTTACCTCCACCTTCCTTTAGCTTCTCAGCTGTGCTTAGTTTTTCACATGAAGTTGGGTTCTGCTACTTGGTCTCTTATAATCTGCTAAATCTCTTCTAACCTTTGATAAAATCTAGTTTGCAGCTATTTCTCAGCTCTACTTGGAGGGTTGTTTGGACAATATTGGAAATGCTAGAGATACTGCCTCTCTCCTACTGAGTTTCTACATTGTTGTATATGCACCTGCTTCTTTCTGCTCTGCACCTAGACAAATGCAAGGTTTCTCTTTCATGCCAGTTAGCCCCATAAATATGAAGGCAGAAAATTGTGCAATTCTAGCCCAGAAGTTCTGGCAATGGTGGAACTCATAATGGCAGCAACAATAATGTCTGGCCAAAATGCTCCTTTCATTACATTTGGCAGAGCTGGCCATATCTGAAAGGTATCATGCAGCAGTCTCTCTATAAAATTCATCATATGAGGAAAAAACAGCTGAACTTCAAAAATGAGATGCATTTGTACTTGGCAACACTGTTTTTCTGATTGTTTTCAAATGGCAAAGACTAAACAAGATGGCTGCAGCAGTGCAAAGGAGACAACTGAAACTGAAGGCCAAAACAAAAAACCTATAGACAACTCCACAATAAAGACAATTTTCATGCAAACTGCAACTGTTGAATTTCAGGCCTTTCAGCTGTCTATCTGCTTAAAAGCTTTTTATTCAGCAAACAATTTACTTTGTAACAAACTTAGGTCTGGAAAATTTCTGCCCAAAACACGCTTCTTTCACAGAATCAGAAATTAGCTGATGACTTAACAGCAACACTTACCACTAAGCATTATAATAAGGAAGTATTTTATGTACTTGCTTTGCGTTCTACCAAAGACAGAGATGGGAGACTCGTACTGTTCTTCTATCACACATACCATGGATCAAAAGTTTGCCAGTAAGATTCCCACAGGGTAGTGTTCTCTGGCCTTTGTGAAAGGATAAAAAGCCCCAGAAGAACTAACAACCAAAACTAGTGGCTAGTATGTTTGATAAACATAACCAAATGAAATTTAGCTTAGAAGCTGAGGCTTATACGTCCAGAGAGAGAAGTGAGAGAAGTTTAGGGATGAGTAGCAAAGTGATGTATGAATAATAGCCAATATAGGAAGTCCACAGTTCCTTTCAACATCTTCAGCATCTTTGGAAACTTACTGCCACTGAAATAACAGATGAAAACAAAGGAAGGTGCAGTCATTTTCATAATGATACTTCAAGGGTTGGAAAAAGATTGATGCTCTCTGAATTCTTCTTTCAAAAGTCCTGTTCCAATCACACCAAAATCCACTGTATTAATTCTCCAGGTCTCACTAGCAAGGTGATCTAGAAGAAGTCCGGAAATACCAGCACTAATTTTGGGACCTTGCAAGAGTGACCAAGTATGAAAAAAACCATAAGTTCTCAGATACCAAAGGTTAAAATATCATGGCAAAACCTTAACTATAGCAGATAGGTATATAAGAGCTGCAGAATGGCCATCTGGTTTAACATCCTGTCTTCAACAATGGCCATAAGCAAACCTCATGTGTAAGTTAAGAACAGGGGCAAACATATATGATACTTTCTTTGAGTACTTTCCCAGTCTGTAATTATTTTAAGCTCAAATATTTCCTGAGCTTGGGATGGCCATTTAGTAACCTTCAATAGAGCTGTCCCTTCCAGATATTTGCCCTGTCTCCCTTTACAGTCATGCAGACGTTTTTTGCATCCAAAGCATCTGTTGGCAGGAAGTCTTATTTCCAGAAGTCTACTTTTCTTTGTTTTAAACGTGCGACCTGCTAATTTCATTTGACAGCCCCTAGTTCTTGTACTGTAAGAGATGGCAATCAATATGCACCAGCCAATGCCACTCATGATTTGTAAACTTCTACCAGATCCCACCTTGCTTCTTTTTTTTCTGAAGAGTCCCAGCCCCTTGCCTAGACTTCTAATCAGTCTTGCTGCCCTTTTCTGGGCCTTCTGTGATTTTTGGCTTTGTTTCTTACTTTTGCAGTAGATGGACCTGCACTGCACATGGTACTCAAGTTCTGGGTGAAGAATGGGTTTGCAGAATGACATAGTGGCAACTCTTCAACACTCCAGGGCAACAGCCCACGCTGTTTGGGACACGAAGTGAGAACTTATTGAAACTGCAGGAGAAAAGGAAGGGTAGGATTCTTACTTTAACAGTGGCTATAGAAGTGTCTATTCATACTGTAATGATCTGAACCTCAGTTGAACAATGGCCTGAATATTAACTGATAATATTACAAAATACATTTTGAAACTTGAGTGAACAAAGCCAACCAGATCCTTGCCACTGTTGATGTATTCAAAGGTATAATCTACCCACAGTTGACATCATTCAACCTTCAGAAGTGGCTGTTTCTCTACAGACATTCTGCACTAGCAGCTCTCACATTTTCAGTTGCTTAGAAACTTCCAGAAACTAACTGGAGTGGCAATATATGCAGTTATATCTATCATGTTCAGCCTTATAAATAAATGTGGTTCTCTGGGATTCAAGTCAGTTTTTGTGTTTGTGCTTAGTCTTACCACCACAACAGACAAAAAAATGTAAAGTGTGAGATCTCCACTGACCTTCCTCACCCCTTGACTACAATTTTGCTTTTTGCTTTTCAATTCAGGTGTTATGGTCTGATGAACTTACCAACAGCAAGCACAAAAAAGAACTCAGTAACCAGAGTTAATGTTGTGAAAGGCTTTTAATGCATTTGAAAATACCCCTCCAACGGCCCATATTCCTATAAGCTTTCTGCAGAATGGTTGCCTATAATTATTTTTCTCATCTTTAAGTGCATTTACGTTACATTGCAGCAATAATTGGCACATATGAACAGCAGATTGCCTGTGTTTTTGATTAGTGTGGCAGCAACATATCCTTTGTTTTTCAGTCCTAGGCTAAATGAAACATCTTCCATGGAGACAAATCTCCACAATGATTAATCATGAAGCATCCCATATGGATACTGATATCCCACATGCTTGAAATGAGGCTGGGTGGGAAATCCTCTGCTTCACTCATCTCTCAACTCAACAAAATGCTGGAAGGTACCCAAGGGTTCTTTTTGCTATGGTTAGAACCTTGCTGCAGAATTGGTTGAGACCAGGTTAACTGTAGAAACCTTTGCTGGTAGAGTACTTACCATTTAGTTGTGTTCTTTTTTAGTGTAGCTTTTCTACAGACAAAAGCCCTAAATGCAGTTATACTGACACAGAACTATTTTTGCTCAAGTAGCTTATTTCAGTGACAGACCTGATGTAAGCCACACCATTTAAGTGTGTTTCTCAATAGTATAAACCACACTTTCATTGTAAGAACTTAGTGTGTGGTGCACACAAACCCATTTAGCATTCTGTGGAATATGGCAGTGTGGAGCCTTCCTGTGATACAACTGGACCACGCTTGGGTTTATATTTTGCATGAATAGTTTCACCAGATACTCCAGAGGAGTAATCTGAAGCACATTCAGACTGTTCTGTAATGCAATATATTGAGCACAATACACTAGCCAAAATTGGCTCTAAAATAACCACAACTTGATTGACGTAAGAGACATCTATTTGTTTATACTATTACCAGCTTGGCCCCTTATTTAACTTAACTCAGAAAGTGCCTAAAGAGTCCAATGTCCATTTTCCAAATGGAAATAGAAGCAACTTCTTCTTACCTACACACATAAATTAAAACACCAGAAGTACAAGACAGTATTTCTTCATAACTCTACCTCGGTCTGAGGTATATATTCAGTTTTGACTTAATTTATCCTTCTCCCATATGTATTTACTGTCCCACTTTGTCAAGAGCAATTATTGATGACAGACTGCTTTATCAGTCAGTGACACCTCTTTCATTTTCTGACCTGCAATGCTTTCAATGTTGTTTCACAGCTGGGCCTCTGCCATCACAGCGTATGAGAAAACCACTAGGCTCTTGAGCTTCAGCAAGCAGAGCAATATGAGCTAGACTCTTAGATACTTTGTCCCCTTAAATGAATAAAGCTGGCTTTTTTTTTGGCTGTTGTTTTCCACCATTCAGGAAAGGTGTCACTGAACCAAGGTCTAACAAATTTTGGTCACCTTGATGCAAATATTGGTAAGAATTAATCCATATGTTTATGTCTCTCCAGGACTAGGGATAATTAGTTTATATTATTACAGCGTTGGCCCTTGCTGGGACATTTGAGTCATGACTCTCTTAACCCAAAGATTTCATCAGCTTCTGGTAGTTCAGTATTTGCAGGGTGCCAGATACACTATCAAACAAATAAACCCAAAAGTCTGCTCTCCATCCAAAGAGCTCAAGTGCTAAGTAGAAAGATAGATAAAATTGTTGCAGTCAGGAACTTTGAAGGGTCAGTTCCTGCAGTGATTCCTCTATGTAGAGGACAAAAGGCTCCCAGCAGCACAAACCAGCAGCACTGCACAACAGTGTAGGGGCACATTCAGACTAGCTGTAATGGACTTCCCTGTAGTGCTCACCTGCACCTGGGTAACTGGCATCGAGCTTCTTAAGATCAGTATTCAGATGAACACCAGTGGTTTTGAATGGAGATTTTTGCAAAATCAAACATATTTATACTGTGATATCTGTTTATTCAGTTGTTGTTTGCAAATAAAAACACAGCAGGTATAAAACTGCCAGCTTACATTTTGCGCCATTGATGACACAGTCAATTTGCTCTTTACTACTATTTATAAACCTTAGTTTCTTCTAATTATTTTTTTAAAAGGTGACCAGGTTCCTACTTACTTTGTGGTCTAGATATTAAGCTCCGTGAGTATAATTCAGGAGTCACTCTACTGATGTTGCTGGAATATTTCTCAAATCATAGTATTAACTGAGAGGATGAGTAAAGCACAGTATATGTTATTTAGAAGCTTCACAGAGTCCCTGAACCAAAGAGACTGGCAAATCTTCACCAAGTTAAGTCTAAGGAGAGCCAAGTGGACTGCATTTCTTTATACAGCTTTCTTCACACCATTCTATTTATTAATCTTGAACTAACGGTGCTTTACTATGAATAAATATGCAAAGTGGGACCAATTGAATTCAATCCAAAAAGCTGAGACACAAAGCTACTCTGCTGTGAGCCAGGACATTGCAGCTGCTGAGGCATGAGCTAGAAGACAGCTATTACTTGCCTGGTTCACTAGGAGACTCTGGTGTGGACTCCATTATAAAACAGTATAAGATTAACGTAAAAGAAAACTAAACTTTAACATAAATCCATCTGAAAACAAACTTATCAATGCATTGGAGACAGTGATTTACACTAACATTCATTTTTAGGAACTAAAACATCCCATCTGAGCAACAAACAAAAAATGAACCAATTGTTAACAATTTTCTCCTTCATTATTTAAAACAGAAGCATTCACATAATTCAAAAGCATATCAAACATGTTATTTTTTTAATCACTGTGAACAGCAAAACCAGAACTTTAAACCATACTTAAACCACAGTGGGGGTTTTACCCACACAGCAAATATGCTAGCATATCCATGATTTGTTTTGCATTTAACTGAAGCTTCACACAGAAATGGCTCTGAAAAACAATGCCAGCGAATAGCATTTAAATCCTCTCTTACACAACATGGAATCTGCCTCCATCAGTGACTTTATTTTAGATGTATCACTTTCCTTTGGTCAATGTTTGAACTCTCCTCTCTTCCCGCCCCCTTTAGTAGATTCCAGCTCTGCACAGAAATTTCTGTCTAGCTCTGCAAAGGTACCACCAGCTTCTGGCAGACAAAGGTCCATCTAAGACATGAAACAAAATCACCACCAAGTATTTCCCAGTGAACACTAATCTGAAAAGGAAACCACACCTTCTCACTGAATTACTTTGCCATGGTTCTTCCTACTGCTTAAAGACTATCAGAAAAGTAAGAAGTCATATAAATCATTAAGCAGAGAGTTTCTGAATTACTGCATTCCTCGAGATACCTGAAGAGTCTCAGGAAAGGCTACCTCCTCATTTCTGGACTTTCTAGACTATGAGTGGAAAGCATTGGGTACTTTCCCAGTGGAATTAACATCTTGAAACTGAAACTTAACAAGCATTGAAGGAAAATTCCTAGCACAGTGATTAAATAGATCTTCAACTCCAATTGGTATCAGATTATCTGGAACTGAATTTTTTGCCAGGGCATTGGAAAATAAATTGTCAGCTATGTCATTACGGCTGCTCCTTTTGCTACACACATCCTGACTCACCTGTATGAATAATTTTTCTCTGATATCTGAGAAAATATTATCAGGCCTTATGTTCATAATAGCATAATAATTTATTAATGCTACTGATTAGCTAATTGAAGGCAGATTTGTATATCTGTACCAACCAAAAATTCTGTAAATGTTATTTTTTCTTTCAATACAACTTAACCCTCAAGTCACTGGAGTGTTGGGGCCTTAGGACAGATACCTAATTACTGGTAGCACCACACCAGCTGAGACCAGGGCAGTGAATTTGGCAGTCATTGGGGAGATATCAGTTTCCATGCCACCAACACAGACAAGACCACCAAGGAAGTGTGGATAAACATGGTAGGAGCCTGAGAGCTGTGCTGGAAACTAGGACTGAGCTTTGCATCTAACTGATCCAAATAAGATGTTGTCTAGGTATATCAAGACAGTTATACACATTGCAATTGCTGCAGAGAGAATCTGAATTCTTTCTTCTACTGGAAGATACCAAAATTCATTAAATGCGAGGAGAAGTCCACGGGTCATAACAAAATAAATGATGGTACAAATTCAGACAGAACGCTAACTTCGGATCTCACGGTGAAGTATATGGCTTCACGCAGCCTTGCACCTTCAGTTGCTTACTTTTTGGTTTGCTCTGTTGTTAAAACTATCATTGTCTGTAAAATGTGCTCCAGACAAATTTGGGATAGAAGAGATCTTTCCCATTTCCTGTCCTTCTTCCCAAGTTTCCCTCTGCCATCCCTGTGTTTACTCTAACGTCCTTTTTGTTTCTTCCTGACATTGCCAGTCTGAATGGTTAGCCTCCCTGTTATGGACAGAATGCTATAAATTTTTTTGCTTTTAATAGAATTAAAAATTATGGATTTTTTAAAAATCCCACCAGTATTTGTAAAACATTAAATATACTCCACATCTCAACAACACAAATTGAAAAGGGTGAGCAGATAGTGCAGGCAAACAAGTGAGAAAACCACATGCCTTGTCAAACAAGCTCAGTCTATCTGGTAGAATGACACTGGACTGCTCACAATTACCCTAAATACACAGCTTAATCTACTGCAAGTCTTGTGGCAGAAAGAAAAAAGCCTGACCTTTGAGCTTTGTAGCAGTCACAAATAATAAGGATGAGCTACAGAATAACTTCATTTTGTCCAGATAATTACATACGGTCTTCTTCACAGCAAGTCCTACCTTACTGCAGAAAGGAAAATTGAAGCTGGTAGCTTAATGTAAAGGAAAATTGAACTCCACTCACTAGGAGTGTCAGATCCTGCTTTGCTAGAAACACAGAAACAGTATAAATCCCACCATTCCGAATGCCACTGACTCTCCCCTTCAGTATCCAGCTAAAAGCAGAAGAGAGAGACCAAAGAAAACAAGGCTGTTCATATACTGAAGATGTATTCTCAAGTGTTTGTAAGTTTTTCATTATCTGAATCTAAGGTCCTATCTTGTCAAGAAGTGATTCCAAGGAGAAGAGTTGGTTTTATTATAGAAGAAGGATGTCCACACATGCAATTTTCTTACTGTGCTTTGAACTCACTCTATGAAAGGTAATTTGCAAGACTAGCCAAGTCCCTTAACACGTAGTATTTTTCCCAAATGAAAAATAAGGTGATCTCCCAAAACTACTGGCTTTGCTCCTGAATTCCTGGAAGATATTTTCATGTTGCCCCCAGCAACTGTAACGAGACTTCCCACCTAGTGCAACCTTTTGTACACTGGCAGAAGGTAATGTTGAGGGGAATACTGAAGGCTAATGGCCCACACATGACTGAACTCAGGGAAATCACACAGCACTTCAGAGATTGTATCTTTGGTGAAAATCTGTATGGGAGGCAACACCTTTGTGAGACCACCCTTACAGCACTTGGTCTCTGTAGAGGCTTCATTACCTTGGGCTTCAGAGTCAACAGATTATCAAATCACCCTGGTGGGCAGCACAAATTAAACACTGTTAAAAACAGGTAGGTATGGGAGAGGAATTAATAAAAGAGACCACTACCCTGGGGAATCTCTGCTTGAAAGAAGATAAGGAGCAGCGCTAAGAACTAGAGCAACTAAATTAATGTGAGGATGCAGATAAATCTTAGAAATATATATATGTCATCCTGGGAAAGATACAATGCACAAACAGGAGGCCATCAGCCTCAGGGAACCTGACAATATCCACTACCCAAACGTTTGCTACTAGCAAAGCCTATGGAAGTAGTTGGATAGTGAATGCTACCTAACCTCTGATAAGGAGCCAGCCCACCACTGTCTCTCATCGTCACTGGTGTGGTTAAGGGTAAATGGGAATACTCTTCCACCAAATCCTCACTCTCACACATCATGCTTTTATTTTTCCTTTAGAATATAGTAACAGGAATAGTAGGAACAAACACCAACAAATGTAAGGTAGGGAAAGGATTTACTGCTCATGGCATTAATTCTTTCACTAATAAACCATAAATGCAAATTCAGTTACTCTTAATAGCCAAATTAGGTTTTTACCTGTTACTTTTTGCCATTCACATGACCTTTAGTCATTGGAACTGGAATTGACTTGTGTGGGTGTAGTTTGGTATGAGAATTGAAGGCTCTCATAATTCTCAAACACACCTACATTGATGTAAGAGCTGCTTAGTGTTTCAATGGAAAATAGAAAAGATAAGTAAATCTTGATAATGTAAATAGTATTCAAGCTTTAGAGATCATTTCCTGAATAAGTGGAGTAAACTAGGTCAGGGGGGCGGGTGGGAAGACTTAAAACAGATTTGCTATCAGGATTTCAGAAAGCAATGGAAAAACATGGACAGATTGACAAAATTTGTTATTTAAAATGAATGGGGATGCTGCCATGATAGACACAGACATCAACTAATCAGCTGATCGTTCATGTCATGACCTGTGACAGTGCTTGGATCTGATAAGGGAAACAGTCAAATTCTTGCTTTTTGTTTCAACACTTGATGTAAACTGGATTATGGCATTATTTTCCTGAAGACTCTCAAAAGTCTATCTTTGCTCACCCCCAAAGCTACAAGGTTTTGCATGCATCATCAGATAGTGGTGACATTTTTTTGAGCTCTCCTTTGTGAGGCTTGTTCGTTATCACAAGCTGAGAGCACACGCTCAGACTGCTGATGAGGAACAAGCCTCCTGGGCAAATCTGAGCTAGCACACGAGGTCTGGGGCGTTTCTTCATCCACGTAATTTCCTCATTACAAGGGTAAATTTAATATGTGCCTTTAAACCAGGTTCAGAACAGTTTCTGTGTGTGTGTGTGTATATGTGTATATATATACTAAAAGTAACCTCACAAATATAATGTTAAGGCAGGAGGCTCCTCTGATGCCTGTTGCAGTGAGGGGAACCCTACTAGCTTTTCCTGTGTAAAACTAGCAGATTTATTTTGTTTTGGCAGTAAAATCTGAGGAAAATAAAAAAAATCAGTCCAAAATCAGGTTGACCCAAACCACATTTTCCTCCTGTTTCTGCTATTGAAATGAAAAAGGACCTTCCCACCCTACCCACATACAAACTAAAAACTGTATGAAAACAAAAATAGCACTTTTTTACTCTTGTCTCAAGTGCCTGTGTATGATAAGATTTTGGAGATAAGAGATGATCAAGAAGATCCTCAAATGAGCTGTTACTCATTCAGCAGGTGGGAGAGAGATTCAGGTCCCTCCTCTGTGTGAGGGTTTGAACCCACACTTCTCACCTGAATACCCTGTGTTATTTGAGCTACTTTGACATATTTAGGACAGAGTAAACCACAATACCACTGAGAGGTTCAAATTCCTGATCTGAATTTGGGTAATTACACCATTCTCTCACTAACTGCTCCCTCTCTCAGCACTACTGCTGTCTTTCCATCCCAGAACAAGAGGTGGGTAACTTTCCTAATGAGAAGCAACCAAACAGGCAGGTATCTGAATTAACTCTTTCTTCTGTTTCCTGCTGAGTGCTCCCGTAATGAAAGTGTGCTGGAACCAAGTGCTCCAGCTGCTGGCACCAGGCAAGCCAGTCCAACATTGTTACCAAAGGATCAGAGCAGAAATAATGCTATGATTCAGAATATGGGCATATGAGTAAATCAACCTGAGGGGGTGAAGTTGTTTATGTGTCAGCTTCTCAGCAGCAAGTTAATGGCATGTCTGGACCCACAGAGCCCAGGTTGTGGATGTCCTTCCACACCACTGCAGTGCTGGAAGCGGTGCCTGTTGGGCCTCCTCCTTGCTTCAGTCAACCCCAGCACTGGCTCAGATGCAAGACTCACAGGGAGGGATTAGAGAATCACAACTGCCTTCTTAATGGGATTTCATTTCCTTAATGCAATGACTTGTTTTAATCCCACTAGTCCTCCAACCTTTCAAAGACTCTCCAGAACAAAATAGGGTCGGTCAAAGTAAAGAGAACAAATAATAACTTAGACATTCAAACGACTTGGGCATCCAAGTTTCATTTTCAAAAGCCAGTTAGACTGTAAGTGAAGTGAACAGTCTGAAAGAGGAACTTTTCAGTCTGAAAAAGCAACTGTTGTTGCCAGCAGGGAGGAGAACACAAAGTACCTACTGCTGCCTCGTATCAACACCAGGCTTCCCAATTTCCTTTACAGCCAATGAAGAGAGGGAGCCTTTTCCCACGATCAGCTCAGAGCACCTTGGTGAGGTGGCTGAAAGACCACCATATATTTGAAAACTGCTACTTTTTATTTTAAAACCGGAACCTTTTAAGAACGTTCCCTAAATCACCCCAACCTTCCTGGTGCATGAGCAATATACCCTTTTTTATTTAGACTTTGCTTATCCTCTTTATACTTCAACAACCAGTAACAAATGTGTGAAGCAAAATATTCAAGGCTTTGTACTGGGCTATATAAAGAGTTCAACCTTCCTCAGTTCTAAGGAGGAATTTGTCACAATAATGCATACAAGAGGCAAATATCATTTATCAGCAGCAATTAGATATTTCTGGAATGCAGCTGTATTTTTCCATATTAGCATTCATTCCAAGGCACAGCATATTTTCTATAGAGAAGATGAGGCCCTGTATAATCTTTTTGAAATGAGAAATGTGTTTACAAATCACTATGTTGGCTACACTTCCTGCTACTGACTTGGGATTTGGAAAAAGGGATCTTAGTAGCAGAGTAAATAGACAGAAGTTTACTCCCAGAGACTTGGGTATAAATTCTTACTCAATAACAAGGAAAAATAAATGTGATAGCCTCCATCCTAGTCAGCACAAGTTATTTATCATCACCGACCCATCAAAAATTTGGTGCAGCAGCCAGCATTCATCTGGCAGGAAAAGCCTTAGTCTAGAGTAACTGGAGAGTTGCCTGTCAGCAAGAGAAGCACGTACACCGCCTGTCTGTTACACTGGTAGGGTTTATTTTTCAGAGCATCAATATAATTGATTATGTTATCAAAACTAAGTAGGTAAAAGAAACTGGTAGAAGTTGAAATTATTACAGTAGAGCTGCCTGGAAAATAGGAAGTTTTGTTTTTTTCTGCTGAAGAAAACAAGAACGCATTTTTCCTCAGAGAGAAAAGTTGACATTTCAGACACCACGGAGATGTTCCTGCTGTGCCTGATGCCAGCAGTGTCTTTTGGCCAGGGCTCTGAGACAGGACTTCATCCTTCTTCACGTAATGCCATCTCCATGCCTGACCAGAGAAGGTGGTGCAGGAGTCTGAGGATTACTGTGTATCTTTAAAAATGACACCTCCTGCGGAGTGTCTCACCCCTAAGGGAGCAAGGAGATGAGACAGAGCAGAACTTCTACCTCTTTTACAGCACTACAGGTTTTGAATGCATGGCATCCAATACTTCCATTTTCAGAATTCTGTTTTTCAACAGAATTATACATGTTTTTCTGTTTGAAAGAATTCCTTTTTCCAAAGCCTGGCAAAAAAGAAGCAGTTCCAACTGAAACCAACTTCAATTTGGTTTCATTTGGTACACTTCCCACATCATCTCACAGAACTGAAAAGCACTGGCAACATTCCTTGTCAGTTCCATTTCAACCCCGTCACTGGTGCTGCAACATCAGATCCCAAGGAGAAATGCTTTTATAAATCAATGACTAAATGCTTTCATGAGAATTTTTTTTTCCTCAGCTTTATCTTAAATGGCTAACGTGTGACTGGCAACACTAGGGAAAGAATTTGTGTTATTGTCCTCAGGCTAGGCACACTCTGGCAGCTACAAAACAAATTTAGCCAAACCATAAACTTCAGTAAACTATAAGCAATCAGTATTATCTCTACTGAAAACATAGTGTTGCTCTGCAAGTTTATTAATGAGCAGATATTTTCAGTTAATTTTTCAATAGATTTAACATTTCTAACTGTCCAGGCTTCAGGGAAGTGAAAGGGAGTTTATAGGCATATGAAGTAGGAAAAAACAATCTGACTTCATCTGCTAGTGACGGGTTTTGTGTCAAATGTATAGAGCCAAAGAGCTTTAGAAAAGCTGGAAATTACTGTTTTCACCTTCTTTGCTTGGATAGCTATCAAACATTTTTTATTTTTAGCATCAAAGTAGCTGAAAGGGCATTGTTAGAAAGAATGGGCTCTCTCTCTTGGCTCATGCAATAAACTTCAGGGAGAGAGCTTAACTTCAGAGACTGTTCTAAAAAAAATGTTTTTTCATTCCAAATCCAGCTCAGCAAACTTAAAGTATTTATTCTGTTCCTGAAAGCTTGTGGTCTTATTTAATTGTGCAATCTGTATGTCTATGATTTGGTTCCTGTGGAGGTAAGCAGAGGACAGTGATAGTATCTCCCAACAACATAATGACCACTCTGAGTCAGACCAAAGCTATAAGTAGCCCCATATTCCATTCCTAGCAGTTGGTCACTGGAGGATGCTTAGCCAGAAAGTATAAGAACCAGGGCATGTGGAAGGTGATTCCCCCCACCCTAGTTTATTCCCAATTTCTGGAAATTAACTATGCAGGGACTTCCTGAATCAGATGTCACTCTGAATTAACTGTGCTCAATAGCTATTTTATGCCACTGTCTTGCTGATCATCAAGGCTATGGTTGGCTGCTTGCTTGGTGTTCTGCTGGGCCTCCTTGGTCCTGCCTTCCTCACCCTCTCCCTAGCTGTCTCTTGAATCATGGATTGGGACCTGATGCAATAAAAAAGCATACTTCAGAGATATCAGTATTCTTAGAGCAGATCAACAGCACGATTGCTATAAAGTTATTGGCAGAAATCCATTACAAGTGATTTGTTCTTTTATCACAGGGGCTAGAAATTACATATGCACACACTTCTGCAGGCACCAAATCAGTAAAGAAGTGATCTGGGCCAAGACCTCAAAATTACAAACAAAACCCAAGTTCTTCAGTCTCCACATGTGGACTTTACAGATCCTGCAGAATTTAGTGCCCAAATAAACTCTTGCACCTGGTGGCAATGAAATATAACAGCTCAGGCTACTGTGTCTTGAAGTCACTGACTAAGGCAATCACCTATTTCTCATATCCCCAGCAAAGCCAGCGCAGCTGGAGATATTTGTAGCTGGTGAGGAAACTCCTCTGCCTTCTTTTACAAGATTTCCTAAAATATCCCCCCTGATCAGCTCTTGTGCTTCTGTAAGAACACCAACTAAAAGGTGAAACAGAAAGGTGACAGTGCCTACTGTCAGATGCACTTCTCTCTTTGACATTTCTCTACCTTCTCACAACCAGTCTCATAAAATAAAGAATCATCCAGCTTTGGGTTAGTTTTGCAAACTTCAAAGGACAACCTTGGAAGCAGAAGCCTCAAGAACAAGTAACTTTTACATTATTGATCTTCGGATGGTACGAACATTAATCAATCTCAGTGGGTGAAATTCAGCCCAAATAAAACTCTGATTACTTTTGTGGGTATTTGCCAGAGAGAAATTTAGCCTATGATTTTTTTTTCCTCTCTCCTTTTGGCAAATCCTGCTCACTCCTACGCTTGGAGCGTTTTGTATTTCCCACTCTGACAGTGGCATGACTTTTGGCAGGAGCAAGTTCCATGATGTGCTGCATGGAGCCCAGTCCTGCCCTCCCTCACAGCCATGTAGCCCCAGTGATTTCCTGGGTATAACCAGTGGGGTGTATTTGACCCACTGTGAACCAAAGGGCAGAACGGACCTACTGGGAAAACAAGAATAAACCTCTTGCAGCTTGCTCAGTTCTACCTTCAAGTTTAGAAACTTCTGCAATTCCTAATCCCCGTTTCTCTGCAAGTGAAATACAAACAACAATTTTGCCTCATTTCTTCCATTTCGGCAGCTCACTCTTTTTAAATGTCACAGACAGAATCAATGTCAGTCATATAAGAAATTTTAAAGTAAAACTTAGAAAATGCATTCTTTTAAGGCTCAAACCTGCAGCAAATATAAACCATTGTAAAAGAAACCTAATTTGCTAACATGCAGTGCTAATTTGATTACTTTAGATAAAGGACCAATTGGCACTTGCTGCAGTGTGAAACTAGAACGATAATTTGCTAAGAGAAAAGTGCAAGCTCTCTTTGGCACCCTGAAATGTGTTCAGTTGGTTTTGTGCTTTTGCATTTGAGTGAGCACTCCAGCACAAATTGGGCACAATTAGCAGCACATTTAAAAAAATACAGCTCAGTTCTGGTGCTAATTTGTCCTTGCAATAACACCAATTTCCCCTGTATTTACACTCAGTCAGCGTACAGCGGCTACCACAGAGGAAAGCTTTGGACAATTCTCATTTGTATAGCACAGAGCAAATAATTCTTTGTGCCCCATGTGAAATGAGTCGAATATCTCAGCCCACTTTCCAGAGAACATGTGTCTACATCACAAAATCTGCCACCACAAGTTGGCACTAATTGGCAGTCTCAGCGAAGTGGCAAAGGAATGAATGGCCCCTGGATACCAAACTAACATTTTTCCCCTACAGGTGGTCTTTTCAAGTCGGAATTGAGACGTACATTGTTTAGGCAAGGTGAAGTTTGTACTGCTGGTACGTTTTGTTGATTCATAGAAGATCTCAGTGTATAGTGAGCGTTTTCATGAGCACTACATTCACACTATTAAAAAAATAAACAAAAACCTTAAATTGTATTAAAAAAAACCACCACACAACAAAACAAATTCCAGCTGTCCCTATTTTTCCCCCACTTCGCCTCTTTAAAAATCCTCAGTGTGTTCAAAGGCACGACCAAATCTTTTCAGTTCTCTTCAGCATATATTGATGAAACAGCTCCCTTAGATCTGATACCAAACGAAAAGATTAGGGTGCCAGCTGCTTTTATCAGGGACCTGACTCTACAGACTTTATTCACATATAGCCCCATTTGTGCCATTTTCTAGGCCTTGTTTAAAAACCACTGAGATCAGTGGGAAGTCCCCAAAACTCCCGTAATCTTTAGAAAATGCCCTTTGGTGAGAGGGGGGTGAAGGAGTTCAATCTGCATAGTATTGACAGAGAAAAAAGTATTAGAGATGCTTTGATTATGGAATATAATTACATTCACAGAGAAAAGAAACTGGATACTAAAAAGGCTCTTCATTATGACTGAAAATTAAATCCAGATAAAGCAAAAGCAGAAATGAGTTATATGTTTTTCCTTTTTTAACAATGGCAATCAACTAATGAAACAAGCTTCCAAAGGAAACAGAAATCCTTGTATGTTGATATCTTCAGCTCCAGATAAGATGGTTGTCTGGAAGACAGGATTCCAGTTATCCTCAAGGACTGACTGAAATGTTACGGTATTTGTTATATGACTCAAACTACATGATCTAGTTTAATTATCTATCCTATAATTATTTTATGCATTTTTAGATATGTTTTTTAAAAATCACCATAATGGGCACTGTAAAATGAGTTGGTGGGGGTTTTTTTGTCATGCTTCTTTCTGAAGTTTCCAACTGCTGCTTGCTTGATTGTATTTTCTGGCAGGAACTTCTCTCCCTTTTCAGAGGCTTGCAAACATGAACAAATACTGAACAGCAGAATGGTGCGTGTAATACCTTCTAAAATAGAACAGATTTTCACCAAACTGAGAAACAGCAATTACTAGTCGAAGGAAAAGAGGATTTATTCTCTTTTGATTCAGCTACTGGCCCTCTTCTCATGGCAGGTAACAAGCACAAATCAGTGGCTGTGGGTTTCAGTCAGAGCGAACAGGTTTGTCAGGAGCTGGGCTGAAATCATCCATCTCATTTCATATAGGCTGGCACACAGCAGATGGACAAGAGTTTTTCTGTGCTAACAACTCAGCCATAGGTAGATATCAACCCTAACTCCTACCTAGTACTAGTGGCAAAGAGAAACAGAATGTTTCTTCTGTTCCTATGGGAAGGGATCTTTTCCTGCTGTTACTCATAAGCACATAAATTCCCTGTGCTCTGCTGGTCCTCTCCCTTTCTTTCATTCTTTCATTCAAACTGAGCAGAAATCAGGATTAGCAATCTGTAAAATCTAGCAGATAAAATCCTTCATGGTGCTGGCTCTGAAGCAGATCACCTCTGAACTGTGACTCAAGTGCCACACCTTGGGCTCTGCTTGCAGTTTATCCACTCAAGGAATTGAATATACCAGGTCTTTTGCTGGTGCATCCTTCACACTAGCTTAAGACCAGGTGCCGAAGGAGAAGGTATCATACTTCTATGAATAAACACCATCTAATGAACAAAAAGGTATTTCTGGGTTTCTCTTGAAGAACAGTTTTTCAGATTATCCAAAAAGAATTTTAAGCTGCATGGCTCTTTTTATAGGATGCAAAAGGGGACTTCTTTATAGAGTTCTTCATTGTCTACTTATCTTAGAGGGATGCAATTTGACATCATTACAAATTGTCCCAGAAAAACGTTGACCTGTAACACTCATATAGTTTCACCCAAGTTTTTTGTCCAAGCTAAGTAGAGAGTTTGGAAGAAAACAATACTTGGATGTTAGCAAGAGAAACACGTGCCATGAGAAACCAGCTTTATGGCCCTGACAATCTTTGTTCTACAAGTGCCAGGTCAGCTTGTTAAACCAAGTCAGCTTCTGCACCATCCACAGCTTGATGGCATGGTCCCTCTGAGATCAGCTGCTAAAGTCCTGGGACCATCAGTCACTGGGCCCAGTCTTGTGGGTTTTAGCCATGATTGCTATACACACTGGAGGAAAACCGATAGCAGTAGGACAGGTGATCAGAGCTAGCAAGATAAAGATTGATCTTGCTGTAAGGACTAATCCCAGATCATCAGTAACTATGGCTTTCACTCTGAATGGTATTTAAAGCAAAGACAATTCTTTCACCTATCTTTGAATCAAAACACTACCCTGTCCCTTGACACTTCCCACAGAACACGACTGGTCACACAGTCCTAGAATGTCACTCCTTTTCATTCCATTTTATCTCTATCCCCTAGGAAGAGAAATGGAAGAATTCCCTCCTGAAAGAAGATAGTTATCCTGGTGAAACAACACAGCATTTGGCCCACTCACCTTTTGCACCATGCTTTGAAGAAGCAGAGAGCTACAGACTGCAAGTGCTAAGTATTTCTGTTATTAGTGCTCTTGGGCCAAATTCTCAAGGCGCTGTGTTTGGCAATTAACTTGGTTGTTGAGGCTCTAACCCCTGGTTGTCCTCAGGCTGCTATGAAAGGAGCATTAAAAGGAGAAACCAAAACAAATACCACCTTGGAGAGAGAATAGATTCTAAAAATGGAGTGGGAGATTCACCTAACTGAAGCTGGGGAGGCCCAGCTCTGTGGCATGGCAGGGCTGTTTGAGCTGCTACCAGGCACTTCTCCTACCTGCAGAATTCATTGCCCTCCTTTTTGATGTTGAATTCCAAAGAGCTATGCAGAATAGTGACTGAAAGAATGTTATGTTTTGTAACAAGTCAGTCCAGTCTGTGCTCTTCCCCTTCCCCTAGGCTCTACCTGTCTTCTAAACAAGCCAGGTATTAGACATGGTAGCAGATTCTGTTGAATGATGGGAGTGCTGAAATTAGAGCTTTGCTTGGTGCTACTACTTATATTTGCTTTACACTATTTGGAAAAAATTCACTAAATACATTTGAATTGCAGGTCAGGTCAGTTAGCAGTATTTATTTATTTATGTCCTGTGCAAAGTTCTGGCTGAATAAAATACTCACAGTAGGGATGAGTTGGCTGGTCTGGGCAACCGAGTTGCATTTGCTGCTTCCATTTATTTTATCCCAAACAATTTAGAAACAAGTTCAGCCTCTGGAGTGTTATATTTTACAGCATGCCAGGAAGGTTGTTGACAGGTTTTTTGTTGATAATAGTGGAAATTTCTTATTTCAAACAAAAATAAAAATAAAGCAACACTAAGCTAACATAATTATCCAGATTTTAAGATGACCAATGATACCTGCTATCAGCTGTGACGGATTGTCAACAGAAAGAAAGAAAATGGAAGTAAGAGCTGAAAAACAAGACTGCAGAATCCTCCCTCATTTCACATCAAACCCCTAGGTGTTGGGTAATGTGAATATCTATTACCATAAATCAGAGCTAATACCACTAGCCAGATGGTTCAAATTTGTGTACTAAGTGTTAGGCACTAACAGAGCACAACAGTCTGTTGTCTTTCCACAGGAGGGTTCTCAGTTTTGAGCAGCTAATTAGTCTAAAATTAATGAGCCCCTATCTGGACATTTTTCCACACAAAAATGAACATATGCAGAAACAGGTCAAAATCCCTCTCTGCTGTAGAACAGCGATGGCACTGAAAACAGGCAGGAGGATGTTGTCTGAGGGAATGGTATGCACAAGAGCCTGCACAGAAAACTGACCCAGGTAAGTTAAGAAAAAAAAAAAAAAAAGGAACAATCTTTGGAGAAGAGAAACTGTCCATCTTCAAAATTTGCTTGGGAAGCTGCTGCACCAAGGCTTAGCTTGTCACAAACGTAGTCCAGATGGTTGGAACAAATATTTTACAAGTGGCACTCCTTACATGATGCGTACATTTAGCTGAGTCTCCTGTCATGGTAGTCCTTCAAGGACTTAGAGACAGGGACACCTAATTTGTGGATCCAAAACAACCTTAAATAGCAAACCACTCTGCCCTCCTAAGAAGCTGACAGTTTGACTCAGGAGCAGTCTTCTCTGGGAACTTTGCTGGTAAAAAAGCTGACACCTAACCCATTAGGCAGCAGACTTTCTGGCCTGTGCTGATGACACAGATACTGAATTTCACTTCATTTCCACTTCCTTCAGGCACCCAAGACTGCTTTGCAGATTGAGGCCTCAGCTATTTAGTGGGCCACAAGCCAAAAAGGTTCTGTAAAATGCAGATTTATTTTTTTTTTCCCTTTTCCTCCAGAGAGCAAGCTTCATACACTCCAACGTGCTAGGCACTTTGGCAGTGCTGAGATCCAGGGCACTACAATAATGTTTAATCCCATTACTAATGCTTATTTTAGAATCTGCTTGTCCTTAAAGACATGATAGTGATCTTAATTATTGTCTCCAACATGTATTTGCCTGAAATAATTATTATACTTCATTCCTATAGAGACAATGAGATAAAACTCTAATTTCATTTTATTTGCCCTTCTATCCATCAAGAAATGAGTTTCTTGTGAGAGCTTTGAAGTAGTCCCCTTCACGGATTAAACCCCTTGAAAGTACAAGAGCAGAAGGGCGGGGTGTGGGGGAATTGAAATAATTTACATCCCAGCAGACATGTAATGGGAATCAACAATGCAACTAGACCTACACGATGGTTGAGAGGAAAACGTTGAGACATGCTATTCAGCATGAAAAAAGTCTGTGTAGCTGCAGCTTTTAGCTCGGGAGACAGCCAAGGGCTGCTCTAAGTCAGAAGAAATAAATAGCGAAATGGAGTTTCCCTAATAGTATTTTCTTAAAAAATAAATAAATGAATAAATAAAAAGCTTTATTGGATAAAAGAACATCAGATGCTGTCGCTTGGCGGGCTGCCAGGTCAGCTCAGGCTCACAGCATCAGTGTCACTATTGTACAATGTGTAGGAACAGGTAACATAAACTCCATCTAAGCAGCAGCTAGATTTGATGGTAGACCTATGCAAGATATTTACTCCAGATCCCCCCAAAATATGAAAAGCATTATGCTCTGAATTTTCTTAAAAATAAAACTCTAGCCATGTTCTTCTCAAAAGGCAGAGCTGTAAACTTGACCACTGAGGCTGGTTTATATATTTACCTCCAAGTGCATAAGGATCCATTTCCTTTTGTGTTTTAAATTTCAGACAAGATAGAAATGAAAACCCATCCAACTTTGAGCACTAGAATTATACAAGCTGAGATCAGAGTAGCAAGGATCAGTATAAAGTTGTATGCAAGGATGGATTCCCCTGCAATCTGTGGAGTTTGTAACTGTCTCCTGAGTTAGAGGGAACAGTTTGGGGTAGTCTCGTGACATCTTCTAGAAAGCAAGTGCTTTCCCATGGAATGCAATGGCATCTGGAATTTTTAGGAACTTGATTGCAGTGGGTGCTCAGCATCCTGTTCTGGAGCAGACAGAACAATTATGCATGCCCTGAACTTTATGAGTTTATGAGCAGCTCAATTGATCTGAAATTCAATCATGTCTTTAACTCTTGTGCCTGACTGGAACCAAGACTGCTGAGGCCCCTGCCAATTATAAGCTATATGTTTAGGATACTTCTGAATATAGACTAACAAATATTCAAAGAAAGATATCACAAGCACGTGAAGAACCTGCCCAAAACTTAATATGTTCAGAACACAAGTTTTCTGGTGTTGGGCCATATGTAGCATGTGACACATACAGCATCAACCCTTCCTATCCACCTGCCCATCATGAAGGTAGCTATAAAACATTTTGTTTTCTGTATGCTGCATGTTTAAATTTCTATGTGCCTAATATCTACACAAGAAGTTGTCATTTTTTTTGAGGCACAAAGGTAGAGACACAAAGACTGGGCATTACCTCTTCCTACACACACACAGACTTTTGCTCTTTCTGCCTTCTGGCCTTAATGATTCTAAAATAAAGATCTCTCTGTCTGACAGCAAGTGGCTGCTCTTTTTAGTGAGCCTTCCCACTGTACTGCAGCCTTGACACTACTGTGCTGTAAGAAAAGTATATTCACTTCTTCCAAATGCAACCTAGAAAGCCCAAACAGTGGGAAACCTCCTACTTGGTATCACGCCAAAGAAAGCTTGAAGAGAAAAATGTCACTGTACAGACAATGGTACAGATGGTGTGGCTCAGAAAAATACTGTATATGATTAGATTATCACAAGAAATGCAATGCAAATGGTAATCACATGTATGTCACCGGTGCTAAATATAAATGTGTTGGAGGCCTCCCATATGGAGAAAGTCCAGCTGATATTGATAAGATTTTGTGCTTCAGTTGTTGATTGAAAGGTTTCAGTCCAGCTTAAAGGCATTTGCTGACACCTTCATTGTATTTTTTTGTAAGGGAAGACGCATATCCTCCATAAAAATCATCTTAATCATGCAGACAGCATGGTCAGGCAAACCCGTGAGTTTTACAGCTGCTCTTTCTGTATGATCTCTCACTGGCCCTGGGAATACTGTGCAGCAATTTTCTAAGCTTGCATTTTGCAGATCCTAAACTTGCACACACCAGCCCAGGGCTAGATGAAAATATGCTCCTATGAAACTGTCCAGCTCTCAAAAAACAAAACATATGCTGATAGCAACTTCCTCTTTGCTGATTAATATTCTTTAAAATTTCAACACTGGTTAATCATGTGATAAAAAAGTATCATTTCTGTTGCTATGTGAAGACCAAAATGCAAACTTGTCTTACAGCTCTGTAGCAACGATGGGAGACGATGGCTTTTGTAACACCAATGCATAAGAAATCACAACATTGCATTTAGAAAAAAAAAATCAACAACATTGTTCAGGTGATAGAGTCCATAGGGGACAGACCGTTTGCCTGCCAGGGTTCTGCAGGGCAATCATCGTGGGTTGTGACTTCTGATAGAAGAAATTGTGTCACTTTGTTAGGAAGTAACAAGTCCTGCAAAATCACATGCTATATAACGTGGTTTCAGAAGAAGTGCCAGTACTGTAAAGTTAAAGAATAGATAGAAAGAAGTAGCATTACATCAGTCAAATTTCAAATCCCTCTATGATTACTGGGGCAGCAAGCTTGCAGATACAAGAGACTTTTTTCCCTTACTAACATTCAGGGTTTCACATCTTACAAAAAAGGGATCCTATCATCCCATGAGAATAGAAGAATAAAACTTAGAAGCAGCCGTGGGACCAGACCTGGTATCTTCCCTCCCTCAAATGACTGTCCTCACCGCTAATTTATGAAGCAAGGGCCCTGACAGCTGTCAGCTATAAAAACAAGCCTAGCTCCAGAGTTTGAAGACACTGCTCCCCTCTACTGTTGGCTCTCCAGCTGTGCCATGTTCCCACCCTGGCAGAGCCAGGAGATTTGAACCTCGGCTGGCACTTCAGCCACTGCTGTTCACAGCTTTGTACCTTTGCCCAAACTGTTGCTAACGGGGGCGGGTGCACATGCCCGTCTGGTCTGCAGTCCTGAATGGGGAGCAGGAACTTCTGCCATGGTTTAAGCGTAATGAAAGGTGGGAAAAATGGACACCTTAAACATCCCAGTAGAATTAACATAGGAGTCTCTTGGTACAGGAGATCTCTCTTTCGTGTGCAAATTTTCACATATCTCACAGGAGGTGAAACAACTTTCTTACTCGCAGCCAGGCATTTGAGTAACAAATGCAAAAGTTGATTGTCCCCATTATTCATTACCAGGAAAATATCTGCAGTGGCACGAATAACATCTGGTGTTGCAGTTCTGGGTTTACAGTAGTTTAGGCCCAGCTAAGCAAATATGAACTGTTGCAAACTGCTCACATTATACGAAGTTTGAAACTTAGGAAAGTCCCATCTAAGTTAAACGCATTGTCAATTATTTCCCTCCCATCTGGTACACAGCCTGGGGAAATCCTATCTAGTACCTGTAGGAGTAAAAAGAAATGTTTGTTTTCTTCCCTCCCCCATCCCACAAGAGCAAAAAGGGCGTGGAAGCTCAGCGGACACTTTTATTTCTGTGCTGTTACATAATTGCATCGTGCCTTTGCAGAGTTCCTCCCGCTTTCAGCATGATCAAACCCATTTGTAGGCTGGGAAACTGAGACACAGAAAAGGTATGTGACTTGCTCACGGCTACACAGCAAACCAATGGTGGAGGTGGGAGGAAAACTTACAGGTCCCGACAGAGCTGCTGCTGAACCCCTACAAGGCTCCACATTCCTGCCATTCTTTGCACATACTTTTGAAAACCTGAAATGTTGCTGCATCACAGGCTGACCATCCGACTCAATTCACCACCTGCTTCCTAATGATCCCTCTGCTGTCCAGGGCGCTCAAACAGACACTGTAGCTATTGCTTGCCTTTGTTTCATGATGATTTAAGATTTCTGGAAACGATGCCCATCATGCCCAGCATATTCACTGCCCAGTGGTTTTGCTTTTTGGTAGCCTTCCCTAACCACAGGCCTCGTTCAAGCGTCATCAACTGAGTCTCCTTTTAAAATTCTGCAGTAGATTCCATTTACTAATACTAACAGGAAATCCCATGAATCTGCCTCATGCCCTTTCACTGACTTCACAAATCCAATTGATACAGATAGAGCCAATTTCTGAAACTGCAGCTGTCCACACTTACAAAGCTCTGACTGTTAGATAAGAAAGTGCCAGCTGGAACAAGAAGTTTCTCCTACTACTAGATGCCACACTCTTAGCCAAGCGGGCAGCTGTCAGCTTGGGTGGCGGCAAAGCCGCATAAATGGGAAACCCTTAGATCCAGTCTCTTATGCTCACCCTAAAGCAATTGAAAAGTCCCACAACAGGAAAAGCTCGGTCACAGAAGAATGTAATTGCACTTGTCTCTGAGTTTCCGATTCCCTCTACGTAACATTGCATCCCTCATGGACCTTAGGAGCTGGAGCCTGAGGAAGATGCCATAGGTGGGCCAAAAAGCTATGCAGGCTCCTCTTCTGAGAAGGACCATGGTCTCAGCTTCACTGAGAGAGCAGCTAAAGGCCTCTTCAGGTCTGAGAAGTGTTTGGCACTTCACAAAGCTAACACATGGATTTATGATGATTTTCACCGCTGGCTTTAAATGTTGCATGAGTTTTAATCTGCATAATCTGCATATAATCCCAAGATGTTTTAATAAACAGATGCTAGGCACTAAACTGGAAGGGCAGGGAATGGGCACAGTTGGCTCCACTACCCCCAACCCAGCTGAGTCAAAGGGGGAACATGGATCATCTCCCACTATGTGGGGCCAGCAGAAAATACCCTGCCCCAGCCCAGCCTCCCCATGCCAGGAGACAGTGAAGGAAAGCCAAGCCAGAAGCTCACTTTGCCTTCCTGAGGGGGTTACTGAAGCATCACCCCCACCTTGAGACTGTATATAACATCAGAATATAATTGGATATGCATTTGCACTTGCTACTAATAGCACTGAGTGCTATACCTGGAGAGCAGATTTCAGAGAAGTGGAACAGTCAGAACTTTCAGCAGGGGTGGGCTGCCCTCTGTCCTCTCTGCTTACTCCATGATGTGGCTCTGCTATGTGCTGTCAAGTGTTTCTGCAGGCGATGGCTGTTGGCAACCTGGCTGAGTATCAGGAAAACAGTTTAACAATCTTTTGTGGATCTCTACTTCACCTACCCTTGGTGCAGTATGTGAATAAGCATAATAAATAAGATTGTCATTGATGATACTCAATAGGTTCTATCAGTGGCTACCTAACAGATTCCTGTTTTAAAGCCAACAGTAGATCACGGCTCACTGCTTTCTGCCTGGGGAAGGAAGCAGGACTTGGCTGGTTTGAGGCACCACAGCAAGGTGAACCACAGAGGTCATATTTCCTCAGACTCTCAGTGCCACTCTGCTTTTTCCCACTGCTCCCCTTTGGCAAATAGAATAAAAATGACAGTGAAAGAGGCTCCCCAGCTCTTTAAATGAACTCTCCATAGAGCCATTGAAAACAATTCCAGAAGCTAATTTCTGTGGAACTCCCCCTCCTTACACTGGAGATATTTATTGATTGATTCGGGAGGTTATTGAGTCTTGTTTTCTTCGAAGGACATAAAAAATACTGACAAATATTTTAGAAGATTGTATGTCTTCAGTGAACCTTTAAAAGTTACAAACAACTTTCTGTTTCCCCTCTAAAGTAACATAGGTGCTTCTTGGAAAATATTTGTATGCCCATCCATTCAATTTTGCAGTTTTCCTGATTCTGAATCCTCCATCTACTTTTCTGGAGATATCTCAATACCAATCTCTCTCCTCTCTTATCTCCACATCAGTCACTGAGAGGGAATTTTTAAAAGTGTTTGTAAGTCTTAACCCTTCCATACACAATTTCTTGAGATTTTTAATCTTTTTAACCTGCCTCCTAAACCAGGACCTTTTTATAACCATCTTTTCTCCCCGATAAATAGCATCAGTTGGATATTTTCACAAAAATGAACAGAAATACTTCAGTGACATAGGATAAATAGGGAAGAACATTAAACCATTAGTGCTTCATAACACTGAATTATCCATGGGAAACTCTCGTACTGGTATGAAAATAACAAAGTTACTTGATCTACTGCAAGAGATAGACACAGACAGATAGGAAAGTATGTATAATTAGGTTTCAGAGATCTTAAGCCACCAAGAAGAATGGGCAGCCCATACATCTGATTCTACAGCCTAGAATCCATAAAAGTACTGAAAAAACCCCATATATATATATATAAATAGCTCTCCATTTCAGGAAAGAAAATGGGCTTAAAACAGAAACAGTGAAATATTGAATAATGATATTTGTGTAGATTCTTTGGCACCCATAATTGTATATTTCTTTTGCTCTTTATTCTGACGTTCTTCTTTACTATGATCTCTTAATGGAAAAAGGATCTTCAGAAAAACAAACAAATGAATAATTAAAGATAAATGAAATCCCAATTAGTTAATACAACACTAGGTGCTTTTTTTAATGGAAACTTTATATATGGATCTATGCAAGTTACGTGTATGGAAAATGGACTGTGGCTTTGTGGGCTTCTTAATATAAATATCCCTGACATAAAAATTACTGTTCTAGAAGGCTTTGTGGAAGGACTGGAAAAAACCTCCTCGTATGCAGACCTATGTAAACTGTTTCATAACTAGGAGAGAGTTTTCAGTAAGAAGCTTTCTTCCCCACCCCCCCTTACCCTTTGCAGACTTCTGTCTCGTTTTGTAAAACTGATTTGCTGTGTTGTTTCAGAGGGGGCAGCTGAGCAATCCGTTTCACTGCCTCTCTTTCCCATGGAACAAATCCCCCCCAGCCCTCCTGCTGCATCCTGACAGAGATTGCAGGCTTTTCTTCGGTGAATTCTTTCAATAATGCTGTAATTGCAACATTAGGAGAAACAATTAGGACTAAAGGGAGCTGCTTCTGTATGCCAGATCTGCTTAATAACTTAATTAAATAAACAGAAATATAATTATAATGTAAATATTTCCTTTCTTTAATTCCTAGACATCCTGAGAGAATGTTGCTGAAATGATATAAAATTATTGAAAACCTTTTCAGTTCCTCCACACTTAAAGACCGTTTCGCTGTCTTCCCACGCCTACCCACTTGTAATATTCCACTTTTAAGATTTCAGAACCATCTATCAGACAGAGAAAAATGCATCCTTGGAAATGAATACCCCAGATAGTCAAAAGTGTTTATAATTGAAAAGGAACCATGAGGAGTAAATTGCTCTGTAATTTATAACTGCAGATTTCCTTCCTCAAATTATTTTCATTCAGCAGTTTTCTCTGAGAACTTTTACAGTTTCAAATGTTTTTGAAAAAATGCAAGAGACACTGGGATCATCTTGTCTTTTGGCACATACACAGCCACTCAGAGACAATGACCCTACCTTATGGCTTTACACTGAGTAAACTCTAATGGCTTCAATACATTTACTCATGATTTACATCAGTTCAGCTCAGACCAGGCTTAAACTTCTCATCAAAAGATTATTCCCCCCTCAGTTTTCACTGGGAAATTTTCTTTGGCTTCACCACAACAAAATTCTGAAAACAACTTGTTACTGCAGTTATGCAGAAAGAATAATACAAATCTAATCAGTGACAGTGCTACAATACCGAAACAACAGCACATATGACACCACCCCAGGTCAAGCATTATGAAAAAGATCTCCAAAATAGTAAGAGTAACAATAAAAAGTTTCCTTCAAATTAGGAAAAAAACTCCTACTACTAGCTGGATATGATTCCAAATTATAGTGATTTTAGCCTTGTTCTTTCTCTATCAGAACTGCTAAAATTAAAAGCCAGAGTGTAAACATATAAACCCACCTAATGCTGACTCCTGACTAAGAGCAGCTCGACTTTCTTGGGGACACTTCACACAGAAGCCTCCAAGAGCTCCTGGACCTAAGCAAGACACTCAAAAATTCTCAGGTAATGAAAGAAACAGCAAGTTACAGTTGCAATAATTTTGGCCAAAGCAGATTTTCTGGCAATATCTTCCTTCATTTCACAGTCTAGAACCACGTTTTCCATTTGTCAGTCTTCAACCCACTCTTTTTTGTATATGCATATGACTTTATATGCCAGAAAACCTGCAGTAATGTTCTGCATGATGATCTCCTGAGATTGCCCTAGATCCACACTTGGCCTAGTGACCTCCTACATCAACTCAGCAAATGGTTATGCCATTAATTATGTTTCTTGGCTGCTGTGAGAGACGGACTCACAAGATGCAGGTGGGTATTTTGTGTTTAGGAAGAAGCACAGATGACGACTTCATGCCATACTTTGGAAAGAGGATGCAAAAATGTTCAGCCAGCTAATGCTGATAGAGAGAAGGACAAACTCCATTCCATGAAAGGAAGATCCTAAGTTACTGCTGAAATGCACATGACCTATTTGATAAAGCTGCAGCAACCCCATTCCTGTGACAGCAGTTAGCACACACAAGAACTTGTGGGAGCAAGCTCTCAGCTCCAGGGGCAGCTCTCCCTCACTGTTTCTGGAAGAGGCTGAGCTTTGTTCCTTGGTCACACAGCCTGTCAGCTTTCACAGAGCCAAAAACTCTCTTTTTTAGGATCAGTTCAGAGCATGCCCTTATTTATCCCTACTATTGTCACTGTCACATAACGCCCAAATGTGCCATTCGGAGCCTCAACATTTGTGTGCCAATTGCTGTACAAACACACCGGAGTCATGACCAGTACAACGAGAAATCTGCCTTCTTGCTTCCACAGTGTTTCCATCTGGAGGCACCTCAGCCCCAGCTGAAGTTCAGAGGGCTCTACGTGGAGCTCAGCTGCAGGTTTGGGGGTTAATTAGAGATTACAGACACACTAAAAGGGCTTATGGAAGAAAGAAACAAAATTTATTGAACTGAGATTAAAAAAAACAACAACAAACGATAAAACAACAAAACAACAAGAACAAAACACTCCATAGAAAACATGCTTATTCACAGTTCCCTGTTCCCTTAACATCTACATCCTTGTCTTCAGAATAAGTGGCCCTGGGCTTACTGCCATTGTTGCTTGCACCTTTCCCTTCTTCAGACCTGTTTTTGTTTCTACTTAAAGCTCTTAATTCCTTAAAAATAAAAGTTTATATATATCTATATAGTAACACAGATTCCACTCAATTTCCTCAGGATATGACTCTTCCATGCTGCATAAACTTCCTTCCCTGGACTTCTCTAGCTCTATCATTCTTTTTGCTACTGTCCAGGGTGCAGCTGTCAGGGGCAGGAAGCCCCAGACTCTCCTGCTCATACAGAGATTGATCAAGGTCAGGAAAAAGCTGGCCAGTACCTGCTGCCTCCTACCCTGCCTCTTAGACTCTCAAACCTTTCACATCAAAACAAACAAGTCCCCAAATAGCCTGGTGAGCTTTCAAATGCAGAAACCAATGAAGCAGTTGGTGTAGTAATGTACGACCCATGGCTGGCAAGGACATCATGTTATGGCCATCCCAGAGGTGGCAGAAGGCTGAATAATGGGCAGAGGAAACTCAGGTGAAAACCCCTAACACGTGAAACCTGTGGTGGGTAATCCTGGTGATGAGGTTTCATGCATAAGAAGGCTTCAAGGGATAAAACAGTTATGCCTGAATATTGCAGTTGCTATATTATTTCAAAAAATTAATTAAAAATGAGATTAGAAAACTAGTAACTTATCTACCTTGTATTTACAACCTGTTGAGCACTCCTAATTTCCAAAGATAAACAGATACATACTTAGATTAGAAAAATTTTTTTTTGTTTCATCGATTTTGCTTTAACTTGGAATAGAGGACTAGAGAACTAATAGAACAAGTGTCATAGAAAACTTAAAGAAGACAAAATAATGTGTGTTCTCACTCAGTCAAAAAACTATGCACAGGAGAAAAAAGAAATTAAAATTTCATAGTTGGTGTTTTTCCTCAAGTTTCTGAAGGCTGATTTTTGGAGCCCTCTCATAATATTATTAGGACAAACTGATGCTAAAAAGCTAACTGAAAGAAGGACATTTTATAAACTAATTTGGAGAAAAAGGATAACGTAGCTATGCTGAATGCAGAGATACTGAGGCATGGAGAGCTGCATGAAATTCAGAAGAATCATCTTAAATCTAAGTGCTCCTCAACATGTCTCACAGAAATGAATCATCACAGTTTCTGAAGGGTGAAAAATCACCATTCAGTAGAACTGGGTTTGAACTGTGAAAAGGTGAACTGGAACTGAAATGAACTTTCCCACATTAAAGAAAATGCTTACATGCTGCCTGGCCAGTTCTAAAGAAAGAAGTCAGCTACAATATCTGGATATAGAACCGAAATTCAGTCAGAGGTTCTCTGATCCAAGGCCTTCCCTGAAACCTGTTTCTGTAGATACACATTTATGCTCACATGACAAAACATCAACAAGCATTACCAAAGAGGTTCTGCAAGGTGTCTTCAACTCCCCATCAACTTCAGAGGCAATCAATGGGCATTAGAAACTTGCACCTTGAAGGATTTGACCCACATTGAGCAAAACACCACTGAGAAAATAAAAAAAATAATGTGCAATTTCTATTGAACTATAATTAACTGCATTTCCTTTTGTTATCTCAAGACAATAAGAAGAAGGCAATCTCTTCATTGGAGTGATAGGATAATTATTATAGCACAAAACTGTTAAATTTCCTCTATTTCCCTTTGATGTTGAAAGAAAAATTATTAATTCCAAGACATGCAAAAATTAGTGGATTTTAAAATACCAAACAAATGTCAGATACAGTGTGCCTTTTATAAGACATTTCCTAGCTTGCCCAACCATAGTGGAGCCCCCACAGCTTTTTCAGATCTACTCTCCAGGGTAGTTAGATTATCCTAGAGTACTGCAGAATAATTAAACCACACCAGTTAAAACGGATGTGACTTAGAGAGCTCTTTGCTAAAGCATTGCACTCTACCAACTGGCTCACTCCAAGCCATGCAGAACATAAAAGTAACATTGCAACTCAAAAAAAAAAAAAAAAAAGGAGAGGTTGTATCCTCCAGATCATTCCACAGCCAAAACCCTCCTGAAGAGGACAAATGTGTGTTTTTTCCCTTGGACATAAGGTTAGACCTACAATTATGAGACTGGGTCCCTACAATTAGCAGAAGTCTCCAGCAAACTAACTTACTCTGTAAGACTACATCACTGAACTAGAACCTCTTCAGCAGTGCCACAATGGGTCAACACTAGCCATTTGATTGCCCATTGGCAACCCCAGACTTTTCACTTCAGTCCTTGTGGAAATCCACCTCACAATACTAGTGCAATTTATGATTTGTACCAAGTGTATGATTGAAATTAGTAGAATGAAAACCCTTAAAACAGGAACCATTATTTCCTTGCACATTCTATATTCAGCAAGTAACAATATTACAAATATGCTATTTCCATTTGGACAAACGTTTTTTGTAATTTGAGTTACAACTCTAGTGCTGGCCTTCTGATGATAATTTAGTCTCATTAATTATGCCTTGGATCCTAATTTGCTGTTATGTTAATCTATTTCTTACCTTACGTGTATGTCTCTAACTACAACCTTGCAATGACAACTGCTGAAAGGACAGCTCTCTGATTAACTGATCAAATAATTAGTTCTCTGAAGGGATGATATGCTCCATATGTGTAGGACATTGGATAAAAATATCCCCTGTTCAAACAGCATACAGGGTTTTAGAGCTAGTTAGCACTTACTCAGCAAATTTGTCCCAGTGAGGTAGAATGAAAAAACAGGCATATCTTCTGGAATCATGCTTTTAGTCATAGAATCATAGAATCGTTCAGGTTGGAGAAAACCTTTAAAATCATCAAGTCCAACCTTTAACCCTACTCTACCATGTTTACCCCTAAAGCATACCTCCAAGCACTACATCTATACAACTTCTAAACACATCCAGGGGTGGTGACTCCACCACCTCCCTGGGCAGCATATTCCAATGCCTGACAACCCTTTCAGATAATTTTTTTGTTCCTAATGTCAAGCCTAAACCTTCCTTGGTGTAACTTTAGGCCGTTCCCTCTTGTCCTATCACTATTTACTTGTGAGAAGAGACCAGCACCTACCACTCTACAATGCCCTTTCAGGTAGTTCTGGAGAGTGATAAGGTGCCTCCCTTCAGCATCCTTTTCTTTAGATTAAATAGCTCCAATTCCCTCAACAACTCCTCATAAGACTTGTTCTCTAGGCTTTTCACCAGCCTAGTTGCTCTTCTCTGCACTTGCTCCAGCACCTCAATGTCTTTCTTATATTGAGGTGCCCAAAACTGCATACAGTACTCAAGGTGGGGCCTCACCAGTGCAGAATACAGAGGCAGGATTACTTCCCTAGACCTGCTTGCCACACTATTTCTAATACAAGCCAGGGTGCCATTGGCCTTCTTGGCTACCTGGGCACACAGCTGGCTCATATTCAGCCACTTGTCAATCAGCACGCCCAGGTCCCTTTCCACTGGACAGTTTTCCAGCCACTCTTCCCCAGCCTGTAGCATTGCATGGAGTTGTTGTGGCCCCAGTGCAGGACTCAGCACTTGGCCTTGTTGAAGCTCATACAATTGGCCTCAGCACATCGATCCAGTCTAAGTCCCTCTGTAGAGCCTCCCTGCCCTCACCAGGTAAGTCACAGCAGTCAGCTGTGTATTTCTTCTCATAGTGTAGCCACCCTGTTTGTGCTCAGTTTTATGGCTTCTAGTCTGTCTTTCAAGCCAGCATTATTTCTAGACTCTGTTAGAATTTTCATATGTAAACTTGTGTAAATCTCTTGGCATTTTCTCTGTCCAGTTGTACAGGTAAGTTAATACTCAATAGCCAACTTGTCCACTTAGAGGTGAGATGAAGCTTAATTAACTGGTACTTACTGAGTATTCTGAGGTCTATTGATGGAGAGGATCATGCTTGGTATTGGAAACACTGTCATACTTAAACTATGGTAAATTTGAATTTTGGCAAATGCAAAACAAGCGTGAAGGGGCAGGGGGGGAAGATGTCTCTTAAAAGTTTCCTTTCCTTTCAGTGTTGGCCTGCAGGTGACATGGTTGCACTAAGTAATTAGGTCATTGACCAAAGTCATCCAAGCATCATTAACTACAGTGGAGGCTTGTCGTTTGAGACCAGCCATTGTTATTGATTCTGAGGATCATCTCATTCCCTTTAAAAGGCTCCTCCTCTATTTTGTAATTACATTTTCCAGGCCTCACTAAATAGGACAGCATGACTAGAATGAAGGTAATACATAGCATATGTATTGTGAAAGCATGAAACAACAGCAAAGTTCCCTCTCATAGATAGCCATGGATAAAGGTCATTAATCATATTAAACATTAATTTGCTTTTACAACATTTTTGTTTGAGGAAATTTCATGTTCATGTCTCTTCGGTTAACACATATCTGACTACTTTATTCATCTGATATTCATTATAGTAGGCAATCATTCTTATTGTATTTATGGTCACTCAGGCTGCATCTACAGTTGCACACTAAATAGTACCAGTGTTTCTTCCCTGGCTTTCACATCATCTAGCACAGTTTGGTCACTCCCATACTATTAAACCCCTCTACTCTCCAGAAAAAAGGCTGGCCACTTCCAGTTGCCTACAAGGAATAGCCCTCAGCTCTTTATAAGTCTCTGGCTTGCTTAGGAATTGTCTAGAGCACAAGTTGGCCCAAACCATGCAGGGGGCCATTCCAACAACATAACACCACAGGAAAACAGGAATATTGACCAGCTCTGTGCTATTTTCCAGTAGACATCTATGACACCTTCCACCCCTTAGAAAATGCATATCGTTTATAGCCAAATTGTTCCATTAAATAAAATACACAATAAAAATGTCATTAGTAAAAATTACTTGCATCAGCCTTTTCAACTGTAGGTACATTAATGTTCAAGTTGGAGGCATGCTTTTGAAGGAACCTCCTCCCTCAAATGTCCCCACTTATCACATTTCAGTTCCCATCACACATCAGACTAAGAATAGCGACTCATTTCCTTTCAGCCAAAACTAAAATGGAAAGGCACTAATGCTTTCTAAACAATAAGATATTCAGAGCACAAAACTGTTCTCACCTGTAGCCAGTCCAAAGTCAAATGCCTGCAACGGGGACATCTTGACCCTGAGCACCAGCTGGTTTGCTCTGCAGATCTGCTCCTATTGCATTACACACTACTACAGACATAGCCTTCTATTGGCAGGTCTTTCCAATTAAAGCCTGTGTCCTAACTGCTCTCAGGCCTCGTGGACTGGTATCACCTGAGAGAGAACACTGTAACTGCACAGATAAGCAGATCAGGCTTCAAGAGCTAGAAGACATTTAGTCACTTCAAGGAAGTGAAGGACCTCTCTGGATGAAGCCTGGAGTGCCCTCTAGTTTGACTCCCTCTTCTGAACAGATTAGGTTCACTTCCTCTCTCACTACAACTGGTTCCACGTTGGACTAAAAGGTTAATGCTGGTCTTCAGTATAACTTATGATTGTAAATTAATTATTTTGTTAGAGGCAACTGCCACCCAAGTTACAAACCCTGCATTTGGCTGACTATAACTGCCTCCTGCATTTTGTCTTGCAAAGTAAAAAAGAAGACTTGCAAACAGTCATTTATAAATAAGCTCAGGACTGGCCCCTATCAATACACATAATGCATATAGTGTTACCTATTATATTGTTTATAATGGCCAGTCTTTTGCAGGGGGAGCCTAGGAGGAGTTACAAGTATGCTTGACACTTCCAAGTTTATATATCTTAAATTGACTTTAGATTTCTTTGGTTTCTATAGTACATATTTTCAGAATATTTGGATCTGGTTCAGTCTGTTCTGCTGAACAAAACAGTTTCACTGCTCTAAGATGGAGGAGCACAGTGGTGAATCAGGCCCTTTATTTGGCTCCAATGGCTTACTATCAGACCTACTGCAAACTACCTATTGAAAGCATGACAGCAAGCACTATGCTCTATAGTAAGCATTTGGAGTATCATGCTCTAAGTATAGGTCATATGAAGAGGTCTTTTGTTCAGGAAAGCAAACTGTACACTGTCTAGTAAGCCAGACTCCAAATATAGTATCGATAAAGCACAGCTAAAATCAACTATTGCCTCAACAGGCATTCACAGATTTTGTCTGAATTAAGCACGCTTGAATCTTTGAGCTACAATGCTTCCACTCAGTTCTTTCACAGACAGTTCATGCAGGAACAGAGTAGGCTGGGACCGGGTATCGGGCAACGCACAAGAACTTGAGGCTCCAAGTGGGGAAGAAAAAAATTAGAAAAAACCAAAATAAAAATAAACCATATGGAATCCACACTCACATGCCTTTAAAACAACCACAAACATTCTTGCTGCCTCAAGCTGCAAATGTCGTGAAACAATTACTGGGCTGGGGGACTTCAAAGGTTCACTGAGAGCAGCAGTTTTATTTTTCAATCAAACACAGGAATAGGGCTTTTTTTTCTCCCTTGCTCTCTCCTTTTTTTTTTCTGAATGAAACAGCACCCAGGCTTCCTGATTTCAAAAACCTTGTTCCGCTTCACTTGACCACTCCATAACCTTAAGAGAAGCTCAAAAACTTCAAAACGAAACTGTGAGTCATACAGAATGAAAAAGACATTCTTATATTTCATTAAGGTTGAAAACTGCTGCATTCCTTGTTTTTAAAATTTACATGAATGAGCTTTAAGAGCTTGCAGCTGAATGCTGGGTAAAGCTTGAACTTCCACAAACTCCTATTTACTTAATCATTGATTCTGGAAGGTGACTGGCAGTTACTCGTGGGGGTTTGCAGATTTACAATGCACAGGAACAACTGCAGTCCTTCTTGCCACTGACTCACATATTTAACAATGTTTATCTTTTTTTTATTATTATTTTATTATGCAATTTTATTTTATGCTTTCATTTCAAAAAGGGAATGATTTAAGCTCAGTTTCCTTGCGAGAGCTTTTGGCAAAGGGTGCAGTGGTGCTCACCTAGAGCGTTGGCTCAGTGGTGGAAGTAGCTGTGCTTGACACCATGTTTTCTGATGGTTGAAAACACTGGGCATGTTTGGCAAAACAGATGTGCACCCAGCTGTCCAAATTCTGTGGTGTGTAAGGAGCACACCTCCCCAAAACCAGCAGAATCCAGACTGCTCCTGGAGGCTGGATCCCAAAGGGTTAAGTTGGCACTGACCCTGTTGTACAGAGTCATGCACACAAAAATCATGCAGAAATAACATGCTGCCCCCTTTGAAGAGAACTGAGTCAGATTGTTAAAAATGAAACTGACTCATTGTAGAAACAGTGGTCACTGGAATGGCATCTCCACAACTGCTGCGGTAAGAGAGGAAGCTGCCTGACCGCAACTGCCTTTGTGCTTATTCTAGCTGTTTAAGTTCTAAAAACCACAAAACCCCATTTGAAATTCCACTGTATAGCAAGGTTTGTGTAATGAGGTTACAATTCATAATAGGATCATTGAAAACTGAAACAAGCAGCATTAATATGTGGACTGCCTGCAACGATCTAGCAGCAGTGTGATGATGTCATTTTTAATTAAAAGTCTGTCCCTGTTTGATACTCTAAAAAAAAGTGCAAATCAAGGAATATGCGCTGATCCCATCCATAGGGAAAGACTGTCAAGCAGCATAGTGGTATCACAGAGCACCCTGCGAGCCATATGGCATGGCTTTAATGGAACTAATTCCCACGTACTCTGCTTGTGTCACGCGTATCAGGATTCTGCTCCCACACTGAAAAGACATTAGGCAGAACCAGGGGGAGGGGAGGCTCAGTGATACCCAGCATCATGGCCTCTATCGTGTGGCATACCGTAAATGTGACTGCAGCAGTGCTGAGATCCAACAGAAAAAGGCTGCAGGTTCATGCAAGAGGAGAGATCTTTTGTTCATGTAAGTCAGTGTAACTCCTTTGACTACACCAATCTACAGCAAAGCAAGTCTAGGCCTTTTAGTAGAGAAGAGAGACCAGACCCATGAAATATGAATTCACAATGGCTGGTAGGTGTAGAGCTATTTACTCATCCAGTATTGTATTTTTACCCAAGACTGAGTGACATGGAAAATGAGATACTCATTCACAAAAGTTTACCTTTTAGGATCAGATGCTGCCAAGTACTCAGCACCATTGATTCCCTTTCAGCCACTTTTTGGTGTGTTTTCCTTAAGGCAACTAAGACCAACTCTGTACTTCAGTAGAAACAGGATATGTTCCTGCAAGTGTCAGTGGCTGTTGAATACATTCTACACCTCACAAAGATCAGGCACTAAGGTCCCAGTCAGCTCATACATGGATCTCTGAACCCCCTTTTTTACTAGCGATTTATCTTACTTAGCTAGATAAGAATTATAAGATGTTAGGATTAATAAAGCATGTCACAACTTGGGTGAACCAGTAGAAGAAAGATGACCAAGAAAAAGTTTACATTTTAATTAACTGCCATTTCTATGTCTTACAAATATTTCAGAGTTAACTTTGCCATTTATTTAGAATTACATTTTTTAATTTTTCCACCCTAAAGATTGGGTTTGGGTTCAAGTCATGAAGACTGTTACGTGAACAATCCTTATGCCATGCTGGTCAGCAGACCTGCATTAAACCAACAAGATTTATGTTTTCCTTTATAACATTTCAGTGTAAAGCTTGATATGAGGGTATACATGGATCTCTAAAAAAAAAAAAAAAAAAAAAAAAAAAAAGAGTTTATCATAATTTTAAAAAACCCAAATATTTAGCATGAGGTCTTAGTTTTGTAGAACCGTGCCTTTGCTTAGGGTATACATTGCCATTAACATCACCGATACTTAGCTGGGAACTTCATTTGGACTACTAATTTTATTTCACCCAGTACTTCAAGCCTCCCCCCTAGTTCTTCACAAAATTAAATAATGGAGAAATCTATATCCTGTTCCAGGTATCTGCAGGCCTGCACAAACCTTCCTTGCTTCCTTTTAAAAACTATAGAGATTTTCAAAAGGTTTCAGCTTTAGCCTAACCAGGGAATGCTTGGGCATTTCAGTGCTAAGCACCTGGAACAATTCCACTCTTCCAGCACAGTCCTACAGGATTACTTTTTGCAAGACAGAAATAAAAAGAAGTCTCTCACTGAGGCAGCTACTCTTTTAAAATCCTGTGTGTGGGTGTATATGGTGGCAAGCACACACATGTATGAAAGGGAGAGAGCGTGTATAACCAACTTGCAAAGTCATTGGGAGGGAAGGATTGCCATAGGATTGGACCCCACATTTGATTTTCACAGAGACTTAGAATGAAATATGTTACATCAGATCTAATATAGTAGTGATCAAATTCTTATTGACCCTAATCACTTTAAACCTATTGAATGCTGTACTCCATATATTGGGTTTAAATTACACTTGTAGAATGTTTCTTGTTGATACTGAATGCAATGCTTTTTTAAGAAATAGTATTACCTTCTTGGACCTTAGTGGGCAAGTCTGACATCAGACAAACCAGGTGTGGTAGAACAGGTTGCAGTGTAAAGGACTCATAGGGTCACATGGAACTTTGCTGTTAAACTTAAGAAACTGCTATTTGTTAGGGAATACAAAAGAGCCCATCTTCTTATGCTAACAGTTGACATAATTCTATATATTCATTATGTAAAGCCAAAATTTATCAGCTAAAAAAAATAAAGTCGATCTATCCTATAAAAGATCATTATTCATACTAACTTTATCCACTGAATCACGGCCAGATAAACAATAAAGAAGAGCTTTCTATTTTGTTCTCTTGTACAGAAAAATATTAGTTGGAAAACTAAATGTAAAGCTGTTCTCAGTGAATGTTAATCTATAAATAAAATGCTGAAGATCCTTAACATCAGTATAAATTTTCCCACCCCTGTTCAATCTTGCTTTACCTTGGAGGCATATTAAGAAATGAAACTTCCAGGATGTTTCTGCACGATACCCTTTTTGTCTGTTTCACAGCTAGAAAGTGAAAGGCTCAGCAGGTTAAATACCAGCAGGGTAAAGTATTTTATTCAGATATCAGTTGCAAAGATCGGGGGAGGAGGGGAAACGCAGTGAGGCCTTTCAGCCTCCAGTGCCATGGGAGAAGAAAAACGAGACAGCAGAAGTGTGTGGTAACACAAAAAGAATGTTATCTCAGCGGAGGGGAAAATACTTTCAAATGCATAATTGCAAACACATACCCTCAGCAGCTAACCCAGAGCCCTCTCAGACTGCAAAGCTAAGAGTTTGGAAAGTGGCCAAAGTATCGGTTTTATTTGAGAGATCAAAGTGATGAAAGAGAGAGAAAGAATAGCATCAAATATGATTGATAAAAAGTATTGCTTTCTTTGATTGGTTTCTGTTCCCCCTCCCTTTTCCACCTCATTCTTCTCCCGAGCTCACTAAGAAGAATGTCAGATCTGTGGTACATCTAGTAACACATGCTTGCATGTGAGATGTGCCTATAGGAAAACACCTGCTTACTACACATACCTGCTTAAACTCATTATGGACACAAGACTCCTCCTTGCTGCAGGTAACTGCTGTTAGCTATAATACAATTACTTGTCACACTTCACAGCTCGCACATACAGGTATTGTTTCACACTCTCATATCTGGTTGCTTTGCAGTTTTCCTCATACTGCCAAGGATCTACATGATTTCCCACCCCTGTGGATTTACAGGGACTCTGACCTGTGCACGTCGGTGCTCTCATTGTTTCTGGTGGGTAATTATCCTATAGCTTCTATTTATTGAGCGCAACATCTTTACACAAATATACTGAGGAAGATAAAAGGTTTATGATGGCAACACAGTTGAGTTTATGGTTCCTTTTACACAGTTAAGAGTATGTTACCTTAAGCATAGACAACCAGGATGAAGACCTTAGAACTAAAGAGCACTTCCACATGTCATGAATTGAAACCAATATTAAATGCCCCCAGGAATCATAGCTGATGGGCAAGGTGTAAGGCTAGGCTTAGGCCCATTTATTTAACAATATCATACAGGCCAGGACCTGCAAATGATGTACATAGGGACTTTTTATGTGCATACATGTTGCAAAATCAGTTATTTGCATCAGAACTTTGTAGGCTGTGGAGATGACATTTACTAGAACCACTCACATAAGCAAGAGTTTATTACAGAATAAAAGACAGCTCATGCCACAGAAATTCAGAGAAAGAAGCCTGTGGAGACTACTTGTGAGTAAGGAAATAGAAAGATTAAAAAAAAAAATCAAAAAAACATTGGTTTCAAGACAGTACTGAGAAAAAGAGAAATTTTACAGAGATGGGACAAGGCAGCTGTGAGCTGTGACAGGCACTAGGAGGAGAGTGGACAGAGGAGAGGGGGGCCATAGCAAAAGGGAAAGCAAAGAAATAGGCCTGAGAAGATCTGAAAGGTAACTAGAAGTGATCACAACTAGACCAGGACATTGTAGATCTTTCTGTGGTAAAGATGAGCAAAAAATCATAATAATTAAAGAGACACACACAGTCCTGATGATGAGATTGGCCTTTAAAGCAGACCAAAAAGATACAAGAGACCAGGTAGGATATGACCAGGTAATAAATATTTTAGCAACAAAGAGAGAGGAATTTTTTTTAAGGAAGGAAAAACGATCCACAAGAGTGGATTTGAGCAACTCCCTTATGGATTTGATAAAGTCAGTCTTAACAAGATGCGATTGTGAGCCTGGTTCATTAATCATTCAGCCATCTAGCTAATCCTGCATCCAATATCTCAAAGCCTGCAATAATCAGATGCTATCTTGACAAGTCTGAACCACTATATCACACTATATAACTCTGCAAGGAAAACAGGAGACAGAGGCATAAAGACATGTAGGATGATTGGAGTCACAAGATAAACCCGTAGCTTGAAAGTGGAAAATGCTAGAAGGAGGCTAAAGAACAGGAGATGGACAAGAGGGTATGGAAACTGTAAGGACAGGGTAACTTATGTGTGGTTAGGAAAGATGCAGAAGCAAAGGGGCAGTCAGACCATGAAGGAGAAAGACAAGAGGAAGTTTAAAAACAGCTCCAATAACAGCTGACAAGTGTCTCCCAAGAGGAAAGGACACAGAAACACTTGTAGGTAAATGTGATGGAGCCATCACTTTTGGGATGAATCCAGCCAATTTCACCCTTTCCTCTCTTGGTCCCTGAAGTGTTTAAATATCTTTTCATTACCAAGAGCTAATTAGCCCCCACAACACTCCATGAGATAACTAAGCAATTACCTCCATTTAACATGGAAGAAAATTGAGACTAATAGCTTGAACAATGAAACTACACCACAGGGAGATGAATTCCCAAAGCAGGGATTTAGATGAGATGAGTTCTTAGCAGTGTTCTCTGACTTTAGAAATTGATAGTATCACTGTTCCTACCTGAGTACCTTAAAGTGAAATAGGTTACTGCCATAACACTTAAAGGCTGTACCTATTCTTCATTTATTTTACACCTATGGTTAATCAGGATGAATTACTGACACAACTGAAAACTGCACAACTCCTGGGGCCTTTGTCAGTAGCCCATTACTCTCTTTTCTGAAAAGCAGGCTCAAACTGCAAAAGCCATGAATTTCATTTAAAATGAATAGAGCAGAAAAAAAGAAACACATGGAGAGTGGATAGGAAGGACAATAGCAAGTATGAGGAAATAAGCAAGGATCATACTGAAATCCAGGGAGAAAGTCCAAGTGATTTCAGAATCTGAGATTCAATAGACAAAAAGCATAGGGAACTAAGGTGATAGGAACCACGCAATGAAGAGCAAACCAAGGCTGTGAGCTGCAGGGAAATCCAAGCTACTACAGAATGTAGCACATATATGTCTAACAGCTCCAAAGGTGTGAGACAGCAGCATACTACATACCCTTAGCTCCCCTGAGAGTTAGTTAACCTGCTGGTTTCCAAGTGGAGCAACTGCAGTTCCCAGGCAATAAGGCAGCAGCACTTGCAAAGCACATAACAGTATGTGGTAGTCACCACAGCATAGTTGCAGCCTAACAAACAAGTGTTGTACCCAAAGAGGGGTCCTTAGAGAAGCCAGACCAGCAAGAAGTACATAAGTACAGCTGGACTACAACCATCTTCTTAATGTAACTGTCTGTGCTATCCACCAGGTTTTGATGACAGGGATGATGCCTGGCATTTCCATGGAGCTTTGCATATTACAACTCAATGGTTTTCATACACCCTTCTATGGGTATGATGAATGGTGAAAATGAGGCACATTTCCCCGCAAATAAGAAAGGAATATGAAATATTACAGCCCTTGTACCCTGTCCAAGTCAACCTCAATAACCTGTAATTGCCCATTTTTTGCTTCTGCAGCCTGTGGCATTCTGCTAACTCTCATGGCAACAAATGGACTAACAGTCTCTGAAATCCACCTTGCATTGCTCACATGAATAGCCTTCACACGTCTCCAAAACAGCAGGCAAAGGTACAGTGAAAAGCTTTTAATTAAGAATAGGTATTTAGTGTAAATCTTCCACTCCTCTCTTGTCAGTGCAAGAAAGCAAGGCAGCAGAACATGGAGTGCTGTTTGGCAGAAAGCATGACCTTCTTGGGGGTTCTCTTTGGGCCTTCTTTTGTACAGAAACAGAAGAGGTGCCTGAGGACCAGAGGCAAGCAAATGTCACTCCAGTCTTCAAAAAGGGTAAGAAGAAGGACCCAGGTAACTATAGACCAGTCAGCCTCACCTCCATCCCTGAAAAGGTAACAGAACAACTCATCCTCTGTGCTGTCTCTAGGCATATCAAGCATAGGAGTGTCATTAGGAGCAGTCATCATAGTTTTAGCAAGGGGAAGTAATGTTTAACCAACATGATAGCCGTTTATGAAGACATAACCAGGTGGACAGATGATGGTAGAGCAGTGGATGTGGTTAATCTTGATTTCAGTAAAGCATTTGACACCATCCCCCACAGCATCCTTGCAGCTAAACTGAGAAAGTGTGGTGTCAGTGATCAGGTACTGAGGTGGATTGTCAACTGGTTGAAGAAAAAAAGACAGAGAGTTGTTGTCAATGGGACAGAGCCTAGTTGGAGGCCTGTATCCAGTGGAGTCCCTCAGGGGTCAGTACTGGGACCAGTACTGTTCAATCCATTCATCAGTGACCTGGATGAGGGAACAGAGGGCACTGGCAGCAAGTTTGCTGATGACACCAAACTGGGAGGAGTGGCTGACACACCAGCAGGCTGTGCTGCCCATCAGTGAGACCCAGACAGGCTGGAGAGTTGGGTGGGGAGAAATTTAACCCAAAACAAAAAGGGCAAGTGTAGAGTCTTACTTTTGGGGAAGAACAACCCCATGTACTAGTACAGGCTGGGGACTGACCTGTTGGAGAGCAGCATAGGGGAAAGGGACCTGGGGGTCCTGGGGGACAGAAGGATGACCATGAGCCAGCAATGTGGCCTTGTGGCCAAGAAGGCCAATGGCATCCTGGGGTGTATTAGAAGGGGTGTGGTTAGTAGGTTGAGGGAGGTTCTCCTCTGCCTCTACTCTGCCCTGGTGAGGCCCTATCTGGAATATTGTGTCCAGTTCTGGGCCCCTCAGTTCAAGGAAGACAGGGAACTGCTTGAAAGAGTCCCATGCAGAGCCACAGAGATGATTAAGGGAGTGGAACATCTCCCTTATGAGGAAAAGCTGAGGGAGCTGGGCCTCTTTAGCTTGGAGGAGACTGAGGGGTGACCTCATTTATGTTTATAAATATGTAAAGGGCAAGTATCAGGAGGACGGAGCCAGACTTTTCTCAGTGATGTCCAATGACAGGACAAGGGGCAACGGGTGCAAGTTGGAGCATAGGAAGTTCCACGTAAACATAAGGAAAAGCTTTTTCACTGTGAGGGTGACAGAGCACTGGAACAGGCTACCCAGAAAGGTTGTGGAGTCTCCTTCCCTGAAGACATTCAAAACCCACCTGGACGTGTTGCTGTGTGACCTACTCTAGGGGATCCTGCTCTGGCAGGGGGGTTGGACTGGATGATCTTTTGAGGTGTCTTCCAACCCCTGACATTCTGTGATTCTGTGAAACAGTGACTGGTGGCTAACATGTTGCTGAAAACAGGTAAATCTTTGTGTAGTACCTCAGAGGTTTGAGATCCAACTAAGAGATGTTAGAGTTGAATTAAATGTACATTTTCAGTTTGCTTTTTAAAAGGAATGAGTAATTATTTTGTCTGGCAGTTACTTTTGTAGCAAGGCAACGTGCTCTCTAATATGAAAAAAAAAAAGGAATGCCACATGTATTATGACAGTGATTCAGCAGACGCTGGTGGTGTAGGCTGTCAGCTAAATACCCTGTGAGATACTTTGCTGGCTAAACCTAAAATTGTTATAGTAGAAAAAGAAATGATACTTGTGCTGTTTCTGGGAGATTTTTCTGTCTCTTATTTAGATGATATGCACATGATCACAGGTTGGTAACTGCCCGTGAAACACATGCTGGTGAACTCGGAGATTTATCATTTTCTCTGAGAGGAAAAAAAGGCACCCATTAGTTTCATAAATATGACCAGGAAGCAGCTTTGTGCACTTAAAAGAAATCAGCAACACCTCAGAGATTAATTCTGGATGACGTTTCAGGCACATAGGGTCCAGTAAAGTTGATCCCAACCTAAAGAACACAAGATCATTTACTCCTTGAACAACAGACAGGGAGATTGAAATGCAAACCTTATCTCATTTTGAAAATGGCTCGAATGCCTGGGACTAAATAGCAGAGGCTATAGCAGCCCTAAAATTCAGGGCGTGCGCTGTGCTTCTTTTCTCAGGCCTGAACCCTCATTTAGGACAACTATTATTAGAACTAGTTTTAGGAATTTACTAAATAACTACTTAAACAAAACTCTCCTGGTTTTTTTCATCCTGTTCTAGCCCTCCTTTGGCACATAATATTATTGCAATTTCCGAATTATTGCAAAAGGGAAGTCCATTTCAGTTGGGTTGCAGGCAATCATTTAATTAAAAATGAACTTAATTTGGGACTGTCAGTTCAACTAATTCAAAGTGAAAGAAATGTATAAAGTTGATGTCCTCTCCGGGTAAATAAAAAAATGAAAAATCTATGGGGCTTTACTGATAGTTCTTGCAAAGGATTTTAAAAGGGCAGGGTTTAGCTTGCAAATAATTACCCCCCCCTCAATAACCCCTTCAAAGTTTGCAGGTAGAAGCAGCGGGTGCAAATATTTATAAAGACAACTACATCCAATTGTGGCAGCTAACAAGTATAAATTATCATATAATCAGAAAAAAAATCACAGACAGAAAAAACATTTTTTTGAAATTGTTTGCAACTTAGTTCCTTTGTGGCTGAGTAGCCACCCAGATATTTTACCTATACTAGCCGTGCTAAGTGCCTTCAGAAAGTACTCTAGTGTTGACTGAGCAGTTTGAAAGGTTTTCACTGAAAAGCCAGCTTTGCAGGGGGGTTACTTTCACAAGAAATGTAAAGGCATTTTCAGTCAACCCTTTTAAAAATGCTCAGGCACTCAAGAATTTACAGAAATTTCCACAACTTGTTCCCTCTGTGACTGCTCCATCCTTTTGGATGCATTAACATTTCAGATTATTCCCAATACTTTAAAATACCCTACTGTGAATTAGCACACTGAGATGGGAATCACTTTACTGACATTTCACATGTGTTTTCCTAATGCAGCCATAGTCTCAGCTCAAGTCTGAGTCCCTTTCAGTTTGACAAGAAAAAAAAATTTAAGAAAAATATCTTAAAGTAGCTTCACATTGGTCTCCTTCAGAAACATCTAAAGGTGTTGAAGATGTCTTCCCAAGCAAAAAGGAGTTCCTTGAAATAAACAATTTGTGAAGGGGAAAGAACAAGTGTCTCGGGCAGAAACAGAACTACATTTAGCTGAGATGAAACAAATGTGTCCTGTGAAACAGGAAGAAAAGGGGAGGGGGGGGGCAGTGGAGAGGGCAGCAGACAACTCTGACTTGCTCACTCTTTCCAGGCTTTGTATTTATTTCTGTCATGGATCTGAAAAGGCAGGCAGCAGACTTTGTAGAAGCGCCTTATGAAATGGGGTAAATAATGGACCCCAGATGCCCTTGTTTCCTTCATTATTCAGTCTAGGCCTTCAAAGCTGTTTTGCAGTGTGAGGTATCAGAGGGAGGTAGAGTGTTCTGTTAACAAGATTTCAATGAGCTTTGGAAGCAGGTCCAGGGAAGCTGCTGGAAGTGTTTCAGACATACAGTACTTTTGTGCTTTTCTGACCTCTATGTAGTGAGAAAACATGGGACAGAGGGTGCCTTGATTTTTAAGAAAACTTCATCTAAACAATATGTAAACAACAAAAAAGCTTTGTATGTATGTGATCCTGTTAATCCAGCATTCTCAAAGCATCTAAAATGCATTAAGTCATTAAGCCCAACAACACTGCTTCAGACTGAAGCACAGACAGTTTAGAAGATGTATTAAAACAGCACAGTGAGCAACAGGCCAGCCAGGGCCATGCAACCAGGCATTTGGTCTCTTACTTGCCCCTACTCCTTCCTCTGCTCCTGCTCTGTGGCAGCACTGCCCTGCCAACTTAGCAACAAAATATGGACAAAATATATTTCACTTTTGCTTTGAGACCCACCCTAGACATTTCTCTGTGCATATTTCTAAGATTCCTCACGACTCATCATCAACCAAGAGTCACGTGAACCTAATTGGCATATCCAAACACTTTACTTTTTGGATTAGCATTGCCTAGCAGTTCAAATCCAGCCTCCACGGATCACACCCAGTGCTAATAACCACATATCTTTCCTTCCACTTTTTCATTCTTCTTTCCTCACTGATATTAACATTTAAAAGCTGAAACATTACTTAGAAAGCTTTTTTTAAAAACAATTCCAGGTTATTTCAAGTTGCCTTTCTTCTGTTAGCTTTTGCTTTCTTCATTGCTGACAGCAGCCACTCTATATTTACCCTAACGACATGACATCCTGTACATGGGGATGGCTCTGTACACTCAGATGTTTCCGAGTCACTTAGGGTTTAAGGATGTATTGTGCACTGCATCCTTTCTGTTACTGTGTTTTACACTTTCTTGAGTGTACAGTCTTATCTTAAAAAAACACAATGGCACCACCTAAAGGACATATTATGTATATAGGAAGACTTGCTAGATGCATTTGCAGCAACTCTTTAGTCTGCCATGTGCTTGTGTGTGCATGTACTCACGTGCTTTTGACAACATTGAGCCCTGTGGTGGCAATTTTCATTTTCTCAGGAATCAGTGCAGCACAAAGCCAACTCACGATTATAAAATCATGCATACAGAAAAAGACATCCGTATTTTTATAGCTCCTCTGATAAGAAGGTAACTGAAAAGACCACTGCTAAAGCAGCTGCCCTTTTCTCTGCACTCAAAATGAATACAACAGGTATGCCTAATGCAACAATTTGAGCAGTCTTAAGGAAGATTAAATATAGGAAGTAACACTCTTGCCAACAGAATGGCAAACCAATATATCACATATGAACCTCTCACCAAAAAAAAGTGTTAGAAAAAAATAAATTTAAAAAAAAGAAGATAATTTAATTCCTTTGTATCTAGGCAATACAGCAGATATATATACTACTATATATGTATCTTATAATAAGTCATGCAATGGTCCTTGGTTCCCAGAAGAATGGGATAGTTTTTAAGAACAAGTTTAACTTGTTCTCCTTTCTCAGCATCAGTCATAGCTTTCATAGCTCATTCTTATAGATCATTTTTCTGAAAGCATGAAGTGCTTTCACAACTGAGGACCGGCATAACAAAGTTCTTCCTAACAAATATTTGAGGTCTTGATCACTTGGAATGCACATTTTTCCAAAACACAACAAAAGCAAACAAAGTAATACAAGCAAGAGTCTACTCATGGCTACAGTTCCATGTTACATACTCATCGGGCTTGCTCCAGTTACAATGGCAAAACTGAGGAAAAAAATCAGGACATGCCCTTTGAAAGACTTAGAAGTTATTTTGGGGGTTATTGACTAGTTCAAAATGTTGTTAATGGGTTCTAGATATTTTCACTTGACAATCTAAAGTCATTACCGTATAATGTGGAAAGATGTTTAATTGCTTCAATTTAGTTACTAGTTGGCAATACAGCATGAGAAAAACTGCTTCTTGATAGCTGAGGAGAGAGGCCAAGGACTGACTTGGCATAAAGAACAAACTACTTTCTACCCCCAGGTCAGGATGCAAGCGTATTGGCAGAACTGGGCAGGGAACTGCAGGCTGTAATTGCCTGTTCAGTTCATTAATAGGATACTTTGGTCTCCCAGAGAGCAAAATAAGAAGGAAATTAATTTCAAGGCTTCTATTCTAAACATTGATTTTCAGAATAAAATTAAAGCAGAGCCTTTCAAAATATTTAATATGCCAGTTGCTTAAGAAGGATGTGCCAACCTTAAATATAGATGTTAGGGGCCAGATATTCAGAACTCGATTGCCCACGTGCATCTCCAACTCAGATGACTGGATTCCCTGAAGCACTAGGCATCCAGCAGAAATTTTGATTATTTTGGCATTTCCTTTAGGAGTTCAGCTGGAAAAAAAGTCAACAACAATTGCTGAGTACTCAGCTCCCTGAAAAACCTGGCCTGGAGATAAATAGCTCTGCAGTGCTGAGCATACTGATTGCCTGTCACTCAGTGTCTCTCATCATTTACAACATCAGTTGCTTAAGTCTAGCAATAGCTTTTGGGAAGCTGGCCACTAGTTTTCCCACTTCAGAGATGAAAAGAACAAAAGTACCTGTTCTAGCAATAGCTCTAGACTAAAAGCTACCACTGACCCAGATTTCCCATCTCCTATATTTCCATTAAAAAGTGGCAGTAAAAAAGTGAGTATTCAGAAGATAACAACCTCAAGACCCCAGGAAAGACTGAAGATACCTGTAACTGAGGCACAGACAAACAAGAGAAGATCAGCCTTTTCCTACATGAAGTTCCACACTCACTCTCAAGAGGGACTCTGTTTAATAACTTCTGCCTATGTCAGTTTTCTGGCCCTTTAGTACATCACTGTCTGAAGGGAGACTTGACATCATTACTGGAAAAAGGTGATAAACATTTTGTGAAGGACATGGTGGGTGGTGAACCTACCGTATAGGTGGGAAAACAGGGAGCAGTTGTGGTGTGGTGTGCATCTTTCTGGAGAGCATTAAAAGGAAAATGTCAAACCTTCAGCCATTCACAGCCACAGCCCATAAAAAGAATTCCTGCTACATCCTCCAAACATGTTTTTTGTAAGGATAAAGGGCAGCCAACCAATTTACAAAAACTTTTAAAGGGGACCATAAAACCATTCCTTTCATTTTCATTAGAAATGAGGCAGGCAGTTCATAAAAAAATGGTTACCTCAAAACACAGGGATACCTGCCAGCCTCTGGGTGGGATGGCCATTTTTGTGTCAGTGGATTATGTATTCATTTCTGACTGAGTGGTTATAAAAGCCCACCAATTCAAATTGCCTTGTGAGGAATTTAACTCTACACAGGTTAAGACTCCCTTCTGCAACAATCATTGCTTAGTGATAGGTTCTTTAACTCTTTCCCTAATTGTCAACTCAGCAGCTGTTACACTGGCAAGCCTAGTAGTTTTTCTGACACCAGTACCCTGTTAAAGTTTGTCAAATTTCAAGTGAGTAAAGACCCCAGGATTTGATTTTCAAGTTAGGTTTTGGACTGCAAGATGTGCAAGGCTGATACTGCAGCATTCAGTGGAAAAATGGAGAGGGCTAAAAAAAAATAATTAAAATTAACTGCTGTAGTTGCTGAGATCAAATGTGCAGAGAAAAGCCTTGAAAATGTTTATTCTCCCAGATTAGATGGAATTCTAAGCAATGTTTATTGGAGAGAAGAGATGGAGTGTGCTATGTCTTATTCTTGCTTCCTGTATCTGCCTCTCTCTTAAAAGTGCTAAGTAGCAAGGCTGCAGGGATTATGGTGCCGAGGGAATTCTTGCCACTTTCCTTCTCTCTCTCTATTTAAACATGACAACTCTTGGCAGGCCTCGGTCACATTGTTTGTGTAGCCAGGACAAGAGGGTGGAATTCTGGAACACGTTCCAGCCCACATTCCGGATTTTCCTATAAACTAGCCTCTTATTTTAAACACACGCCTCTGAATTACCTTTGTGTTGCTATGCCATTTGAAAATCTGACTCAAACACTCCTTGTAAATTAAAATCTGATCCAGCTTGAATTCCAATTCAGGTATTTCTTCATGGTAAATCATCGACTAAAAAAGACAGCGTTTGAATTTGTAGAAAAAAATATTAAGGGGGGACCTGGTAGAAGAGGCAGGAGAAATGGTTTAGAGTCAGCCAGGGAGTATGGAATCTTTCCCGTTAAATTAACAATTGAAATAATTGCATGTGTTGATTGCATAACAATTCATCCAACTGGACTTTAATGCTTATATTATCAGAAGACTGGCCTTCCTTTTTGTGAGTGCAATTTGCATATCTCCCTTTTCTGCACCATGAAGTAACAGGCAAAATTTCAGCAGTCATTTGCCTAACAATTGGATGTGTTAATTTGCAGCTAAAAAAAAGTACAAAATGAAGGTCAAACAGTCGAAAATTCAGCCCCTGCTTTCTCTTACTCAGCTGATTGTTGCACAAAGATCAACATTGCTCAATCTGGTGTGTGTACTTTCAGCTCAATAAGTGCTTTCATTCATCATTCACAACTTGCTTTATTATGAAAGTCGAACTATATCTTTAACACAAACCACACTTTCTTTGTCCTGAATGAAAGATCTGCCTGGGCACACAGGAGAACAGGCTAGTTGTTGATGCAATGTTACCACATGCACCGAGGCCAGTATCTTGCATCTTAAAGCCCACAGCAAAAACTACCTACGTAGAACCAACTTCCTATATAGAACAAATTACCCAAGTACAACATTTTTAATTAAATGATGGAGGTAAAGGAACTCTTTCTTCACCAGTGGCACCAGGTTTAACAATCCATTTGTCACACAAATGTTTCTGCATCTTCTTTCATGAAGCTGCTGATGCATAGTAGGACCTACACTCCCCTGCAGGCATAGCCCTCCTGGATACCATCTGCATACCTTATTAGAAACTCATTAACTGGCACTGGCATAACTTCAGCTTTACACTTGCGTGCCTACCTAACACTTTTTTGTTAGTTTTTGTGTTGCTTTACTTCCCCTCAATTCACTGTCCTTTTGACTGCTTTTCCATCCTTAGATAATATTTGGAAAGGGTACTCTCTCAGGGAAAAAGTCAGAAATAACAACGAAACATGGATGTTACAAGTTACCACTTCATTTCCCTGTTAGCTTATAACTATTACAGGTACAGAAAGGCAATAAAATCAGACTGTCAGGAAGTAGGGTAGAACAGGGAGGTTGAGAGGGAAGAAGTAATAAAGTTTAAAAAGTTGAAAGACAAGGAAGACCTACTTACATTTGTCACAGCAAGCACCTTTTGTGTGTCTGAAAGCTGCCTAATGAATTTAGAATAAGTTCAAGAAATGCCTGTACTGTCCATATGTAGAGCATGGATTTCATCTCACTGTATTTCACAAGCCACTTCTGACAACTGAGATAAGATATGTCAACACTCTTTGCTTGTAGAGTTTTTCACTCTTTAGCACATCAAATGCATTTTATATCCTAGCAAAATTTCTTCTTCCTACTCCTCTGCAAACATAGATACATTTTTTATAAGGTTAGCTGGAAGTGGTATTAAACACAGACTGTATCACGAGAGAAAAGAACGACTGGAGAGTCATGCTCTGAGGGTCTATTCTCACTGTGAAGCCAAAGGAGCCTGTTCTGGTTCATGAACCAAAAAATGCAAGAGGCATCGAGGGATCTGCTGCTTGGTCCATCCAAAGAACCCTCCTGCACCGTATCAAAGCCTGAATGCTCAGTGATAGCCTGAGAAAACAATTCACACGTGTACTGCCACGCTGAGTAACACCCATGTGCTGCTCTTATCTCTCCTCCTTCTTTCCTGTGCTGCTGAGAAACCATTAACACGCTCAGAGCTCTTAGAGGGAGAACAGCAAAGGGGTTTATGGACTCCAGGTGAGCTCCTGGACTCTCTCATCTGACGATTAGCAGACACTAGGGTAAACCTGCCTTGTTAGCCAAAGCAGCTTCATAGCCACTGGCTGACCCAGCCTACACATGCCCACCCACTTCTCCAGAGGAGACTTCCTATTCTTCACCTGGCTTGGGCAACTTCAGTGTTAGCAAGGTTGGGAATGGAAGGCAGGCCCAGGGCAAGCATGGACACTCAATTCCAAGCACAGAATGAGAATAAACAGTTTGGGGGGGGGGGGGGGAAAGGAACAAGATTCTAATTTTAGGAAAACAAAAAACACCCTCTAAAAGAAAGCAGAAGTAAGACAAATTGATATGGAAAATTTAGAAACATACCTAGCTAACTGTAGCAACCTACGAAAGAAATCAAATAATGAACTAGGCACATTTACAGGATAAAGTGGTTATTCACTTTTCATTTTTTGCAGCTGATAATCAATAAATGTCTTTGTGAATTTTTAGCAATTTGTAAAAAGCTGAGGCATTTGAGCAGCTTCTTAGAGGTATCGTGGATAACATTAAGCTGTAAATAACCCCCTAAATTCTGGTTATCATTCTTAACAAGTCTGAGGTTTTCACAGAATGTGTTTTCTTTAATCCTTCAGCATTAAAGAAACCCAGGAACTTTCCCTTTAAGGGTGACTTATTTCCAATCTCCTACAATTTTGGTACACTTCTATTAATAAAATTTCAGCATCTTCAGAAATTAACAGAATATACTATTTACACCCAAGACCCTCAACACCAGAAGTATCATATGCCAGGTGCAGAAGATTGGCTGTCCATCCCACAGGTCTTAAAATACTAGAACTGTTGTTTTCTTTGTGTCACCATAGGTACATTTCAAGTGCTGTAGCAAAAGCACATTTCTAATAACAAATTCCATATAAATGGAGAACATACAAAGTACACAAGCAAAGAATATTCTGCCCTTGGCATACAGGTATGCTAGTTTTCTCAATAAGACTAGAAGTATAAAATTGGCAGTTCCTATAAACAAGCATTTATCTAATGGGAATCTGTGTTGAGTGGGTAAGAATTTCTATTTACATTTTCTGAATATATATTTGTGTTTCATCATATGTTTGGCATCAATCCATAATTAAATAATTTCTGTAATCAAATGGCAAGAACTATCATGTTTAAAAGGATAGCAAAAGCTGTGAAAGATTCTTGATAGCAGAGTTCATTAAAAATGAATTTAAGTACTATGTAGAGCCCCCCACAAAGATTAATTTCAGTTCTATGCCCAAAGGTTATAGGCAATTTATGCCCTATTTAAGTTATATTCCACAGCACATTTACATTCAGTCCTTTGCAGTGCTGGTTTAAAATTAAACCAAACATCCAAGGACTTTTCATTTTAACCTAAACAATTAATGTAATGCTTTGAAAAAAAAGGTGGAATAACCATCACTGGAAGATTTTAAAAGCAAAGGAGACAAACATCTGCCAGGAATGACAAGGTGTAATTGATCTTGCCTTGGGGCAGAAGGATGAATTAGAAGATATTTTGAGGTTTCTTCCAATACTGTTTTTCTTCAGTTCCAAGATGTGGCGATAGGAAAACAAAGAATCACAGAAAATGTATGAACAACAGGAGGAAAAGTAATTGAGACCAAACTGTTAACTGATTGCAACTTCCATGTTACATTTGGCTCAGAATTAGTAACATATAATAGTACAGAATAACTGAGACAAGAGAAAGATAAAAAGAGTAAAGGAAACCAGAGTTCAGAAACCTGCTGTGGAATTGAAGGCAAATATTTGCCATACATGTCCTGCATGTCACCTCCCAGAAGCTTGGCCTTGTTTGGAAAATCAGTTTGGTTTTTCTCAAGCATGTCTAGCCTCAGGAAAAGGAAAAACAAGTTACACATTTTATAGCTAAACCTTCAAAATGGGCATAATCCCAGGCACAGATGATAGATTCATGTTAAAGTACAGGCCCAAGCATAAGAGTCATGTCTGAAAACTGAGGCTATACCATCCACCAGACAGCTTCCTTTGCAGCACTTTATGCTCCCACATATTTTCTCTACGATAGAAGAAAGGTATGAAGGCATCCTTTTGAAAATTAGATCCTTAAACCTGTTCAGCTCCAACACTATTGCTTTCCTGCAGAGCAAAGAGGACAAAGGACAAAGCCACCTTTGCCTCAGGAAGGGCAAGCATGAAGCACTTTGTGTGTCTAGAGCTAACTTCCCATTACACATTTATAGTTTATTTTCCTTTATTAAATTATTTAAGACCATAATGCAATCAGCCTTTATTTCCTGGGACTGGAAATTCTTTTCCTCCATCTCCATTTGCAGTCCCAATGTATCTCAAGGGTTTCCAAAGGGTGAAATTCCCCTGCTTGTAATTCAAGTCAGCCAGGCTCAGGCATTTTTAAGAGTAAGAAATTCAACAGCCTGTCTTGCTTGTGCAGAGATTCCTGCACTCAGCTCCCAGCAGAGGCCAGCATTAAAGTGAAAAATTTCTTATTCTTATAATCAAGATCCTGCCAGATGAAGATTTGATGCCATTTTGAGAAGAGGGATGTAAGAACCAAGCAAAAATATAAATTAATAAGGCAAACTCAGAACTGCAGCATACAGAGCGTTTCCTTAGAGTGCTGAGGACACTATGATATTTTTTCCATCTATTCCATGCTATATTCAGAGCATGTATTAAGGGGATACAGAAGCCCAAGGGAATGCCCTTTAAGAATGAGAGCAGGATTTTAGAAGACAGATTCTGTTCCTGACCTGGCCACCAGTTCCTTTGGAATAAATCATTTAACGTTACGAAACATTAACATTTTGAATACTGTTGTGCTTGTACTCCCTATGTATGGTTGACCTGAAAGTGAAGAGTGAAGAATAAATATTAATTATAAGATAACCAGGAACTATAGATTTAGTATGATGTAATTTTAGAAAACAATGTCTTTCTGCAGTCTGTGTCATATTTAGAGATTATAGAAAATCTGTGCAATTAAGGAATGTGCAACAGACTTTGTTAAGACAAGGCAACTATGCAGAGTCTTATACAAGTGGAGCTACAATGATACTGACTGAAATACTGGGATGCACAACTGAGAAGGGTTCAAAGGTGACTGAGATGTCCTATAGATCAACCTCACATTTCCCAAAAGACCATTAAAATAGTCAGGAATGGTAGTACCATATGAAGATTTCCCAGTCAGATCCTTAATTTACTGCCTCAAAGGCTACACTGAAAGTGATGAGGAGAACAGTGGCAGGGACTCCCAATCATCCAAAGTTCATGTACCAAGAGCATCCTCCTATGGTTAAGGAGGACTTGCACAGATGCTGTAAAGCAGAGAATCAATGAATTGAAGCACAAAAGTATTCTGCATGTGGTTTATCTATGCATTTTTGACTACTCTTCAACATTATCTAGTCTCTCTCCAATTATAAGGAAATAGAAATAAAACCTTTTGCCAGCATTTTCCTTCTTTTGAAACTGCTCTCACTTTGATACCTCCATTGTGATAGCAAAATTACAGATATTTCCTTTCTTTTTAACTCTATTTATTGACTAATGCCACCTGACAAAGGTCTAGAATAAAGCATCCATACTGCACTGGATATCTCTCCTTGCCTTTCCTGTCTTCATTTATTTCAGCCTATCCCTGCTGTTTTTATATGCACTGTTTGCATTCAACACAGACACTTGGATCTTGCAAGGAGAATGTCTAGGCCACGGAAATTTCATAATCTGACCAAAAAAGCAAAACTGGCAATGAAGTCACAGCTTGACTCTCCATTTACCTAATGCCTAACATGAAAAATAAAGGGGACAGATAGGCCATTGTGTTCATTGATATGTTATTGTAAGAACTGAAGATTGTGGCTAAAATCATCCAGCAAACAGAAGTCTAAACTGTAAACTGGTCAAGTAAGAGGGGCTAATAAACCTTTTCTGTTGGTTGTAAATTTGAGACAAGTAGTTATTGGCTAGGTGCTTCGCACAGCTGTAAAATGTGAGGGACTTGGAAGGCATTGTGACTTAGACACTAAGGGATTGAATGTGACTGCATAGCAGTGAATAACTTGTTTGTCGTTCATGTGAATAAAATGTGGAAGTAGATCGATGCTTTTCTCCATAATATGGGTTCTCTACTAAGCACAGTAAATCTCCGTCTTACTACAATAGTGTGAGATCATTCATGCCATTAGTTTCAATGAGACTGACTCTATACTGCATGCAGTTTGCTGTTCTCTTTCCTCAATATAACAAAGCCTGAGAGTGCCAGCTGCCTCTTGAGTCTTAAAAAGAAAGAAAGAGAGAGAGACTTTTATTTACCATGATTTTGATTGGTTAATTTCACTCTATTATTTTGTTGCTTCCTCCCATATGAAAAAATGCATTGTCGTTCAAACTAACACACACAAGAAAGGCTGCTCAGTTAGCATGCAAAACATCAATTACCAGCTTGTCATGACACTCCGAACATGGAGCATAATAACAGCATCAGCCTCACTTTTTACTCCAAATATCACAGATTTTTTTCCTTTTGCAGCTGGAGCTATGATCACAACCCCATCTACTGAGCTTTAGCTGAGCCATACATGCACATAGCAATTGGGCTTTATGGGTGTGGTGTTATAATTGTTGTAGTAGATGGTTGGCACATGAAAGAAAGTCATAGTTCCGCCATCTGTAGATAGGACTAAGTTATAAAGATAACTGTGTAACAGAGGAATTTTCAAACAAATTTAATGACCTCCTGGCTTTAGTGCTATATAATTTAATATAGCCATGCTGTTGCTGCTCCTATGGAAAAAGCTGCATCAGCACACTCACCATGGACCCTCTTCCCCTTCCTGCACTGCCATAGCTGGTGTTGCAGCTTGTCCATTAAATTGTAGCTGCATGCTAGAGCTTTGCAAATAAGGTGCCAAGTTAGGATGTGTTTTGTTGAGAAATGAGAGCAGGGGGGTGGCAGTTGAGATGGCAGTAAAAATAAGAGTTCGAAAAAGATCATGGTGCCCACATATGTCTCAGTGAGTGCATCACTACAGACCTGGTCTTAAAATATAGACTGAAAAAGTTCAAATAAGGCATCCAGATTCAAATGCATTGGTCCCACACATTTTTTGTGTTTCAGATGCTTTCAGAAAATGTTTTTTGAGACCTTGCTCAGTGACATGAACAGAAAGTTACCTCTGGCCTGCTTACATGCATCTTTAGTTAAAAAAAAAAAAATAGGAGGGGGTGAGACAAAATGTACAGACAGCCCAGGAAGTTTTACTTTGAGAAAGCAACTTGTTGCATCCCCACATTGGGACTGGCTGGTTAAACATTAAATCTCTCAATACCACAGATTATTCAGCTGTAAAACAAAGCTAAGAGTACATAGCTACCTCAGATGCCGAGATGAAGTGGTTAACATGCAGAAAACACACTGTTTATATTATGCATGCTATGTGTTTGTATTGTTTCTGATTTCTCATACAGACTGCAGCAACACTGAGGAATTAAGATGGGGACCTGGCACTAGTCTGACTACCCAAAGTGCTTGGGAGTGAGCAACAACAATCCATCTGTTCAATTACCAGCAAAACAAAGCCAGCATTACATATGACTACAGTAATACACAGGCTTATTAGGAACCTGGTTCCAGAGGTTGTAATGTGCAACATTACAGTGCTATATAAACGCATATTAATAACAGCATACAGTTTAGCAGTTTGGCACATGTGTTAGCTTTGAAAATGTGTATATTTTTCCAATAAATGGTCATGGCAGCTTTCTCAAAATTGATATAGCTTTCTCAGTTTCAAAAAAATGAAACATCAGCTGTTAAAAATGTGCCTCTAGATACACATTTGCCTAGTGTACTGGAACAGCATCTCCTGGGTAAATAACTCATGTTTTTTGACATTAGTACACATTCCAAAGTATGTATTTACCTGATGGACCATAACAGCCCTGAAGGAGCCTGTCTAGTCTACTGGGTAATATCTGATGGATTTTTTTACAATTAGTATGCATGCCACTAAGCATCCTAAATCATATAAATAGTGCACCTTCTTAAAAAAGCCAAAATACAAATTTAGACAATCCAAAACACAATGATTTGGACCACAATGCATGGGCAAGCTAAATACTTTAGGGTTTGTAAAATAAAAGCTAGGACAGATAGATATTTTATACTCAGTTCCACTGTAACGCAAGCTGGCATTTTGAAAAAATGAGATTAATTCTATATTGGTGCCAGTGATTCAGCTACCAAAGATATTTCACAGGGTTTTGCAATAACCTCACGGTAACTACTCAAATAATCCACTGCAAAGAGAGGAGCTCAAAAGTAGTTCCAGAGAACTTCACCGCCGTGGTTTTCCATTTCTATATAGCATTGGTCTGGAGCCATGCGGGCGAACAACGTTGTCGACTATGCCATGCTGAAGAGGGAAGGGACCTGAGGTGACTGCACCTTGATGCATGCCAATAGCACAAGACTTGCCATGTTTCTAAATCCACTCAAACAGCGACGGACTTGGTCTTTGTCAACTCAGAGAGGCAGGGAAGGAAGGGGCCCTTGTAAAACACTCATGCTTTTCTCTCTGTAGGAAGGAGTTTAAAGGGAAGGGGACAATCATTATCATTCTTTACAGTGCTTACATTTACCACGGGAAGAGTTTGCAGTTTAAAAAAGCCTTAAAAGGGTGTAGCCTTTTCCTTTAATTATTGTCTTGTATCTTTGTGCTTCACATACCACTGTACTGTTTTCCAAAAAAAGGGTTGGCTATATAGAATCTGTGGGCTTTACTTTTTTTAATAGTGAAATAAAATCACTTGATTTTGGTATTAAGGATTTCACAGAAAGCCCCATGGGGTGCATGTCCTTCCACCCTTCAGACAGCTATTATTATCATTCACCCCATGACTTCCAGGTAAACATACCACAGTTCTCACTGCCATTAGCGTCTCAAATTGTACTTGGAGTGAAAAGCATTATCAGTACTTGCATATAAGGTACTACTGTGCATGCAGTTCATTACTATATGCCAATCTATGGTCTATGCTCCATTTAAGTTCCACTTAAATCCTGATTGAGAACCCAGAACAGGCTCTATGCCTTCTTTAAGGTCTGTTGGAGGTGTGAACTTTATCCAAGGAATGCCACAAATTCAAATTTTTGCCATATCCCTAATAACCAGAAAGCTAAATGGGATTCATTGTATATATGACAAAATAAACAATCAGTGAATGGAAATGATGTTAACAGTGATGGGCTTTTTCTAACTTGTTTTCCTTAGGTAATGAGGACACTTTGCTACTATTACTAAAGCCCCTCTATGCCTATGCACCACTTCCAGTTAAATGCAACTGCAGACAACCAGCCACGGGAGATGCTTAAAATCACATCTGCTCGACTGTCTTCCCCAAGTTTCCCAAGCCTGAAATGCAGAGAAGTGGTTGACACTGAGTCTGAAAATCCAGCCAATAATCTCTATGCTTCAAGTCATGCTCCAGAACATATCTCTGTATAGGTTTACAGGCCTAACCTCAGCTAACTAGCACTCAGTTGATAAAGTCTCTATGTAAGTCTCTAACAGCCATCTTCTTGAATTTCATAATAATTTTCATTTTCATCACTATGTATTAGACTAAGCTCCAGAATTTCTCAGAAAGAACTACTGGCTGCTTGAGTTACTAGAAATGCTGATGAAGTCAAGACCTAGGATATTGTATTGAACAACTTCACAAGAAACTCATTAATCTAAGGGGAAAAGGGTTGTATATAAAAGGCTCATCTTAGGAAAAAACCTTTCAGAACACTGAATTCTTAGTAATGGTATCAATATATCCAAATTTGCACCAAAGAACCGAATGAGCATCTACATTTCCTTTAAAATCAACTGCCAGTCATGTAAGTTGTGTGTAATTTATCAACCAGTAATCCAACTGGTGTGCTACTCATGTTTTATTACCTTGCAAGACAAATTTTCACTGTGCAGAACTAGAGCGAATCCTTTCTGCTATGCCCTTCTCAGCTGTCACTGACTTTTGGTCTTCTGGATTGTAAATTCTTGAAATAAGAGGCATGTTGTTCAGAGTATTCAGAGTCTACCCACATAAAATAATACAATATTCAGAATAATAATTTTGCAACTGAGAAAGTCATAGAGCAAAGGATTATTCAAAAAATAATGTCAATTTAGGGACACTTGGACAGTGCATATGACCTGTTATCTGCATTTATTTATTTACACACATTTATTCATAGCTAGCCAAGTATCATAGTTGCCCCTGCTGGATATAAAAATATTAGGTTTATTTTTCATTTACATATCACACCCCCTCACTGTTTTTTCTTTTTTAACAGATTAAAAGGAAGATTCAATCTCTTGTATTTGGAGCATCTCCTTGAAAACAGGTATAAAAATCAGCCATATTTTTTGATGCATGAAAGCTAGCATAAAAGTATTGAAGTTTTTTCTTCTTGTTTTGGGTTTTTGTTTTGTTTTTCAATTTATCCAAGGAAAGAAGACTGCACAGTAGGAAAAAAATGCTTCAGGATTTTTTTCCAATATATTCATGGAAAAATTCATCAAAACAAAAAGCATGGATAACACATCTATAACTGCAGTAAAATATTGGCTACGTATTTCTCACTCCTCTGGGTGTCTGAAGAACAGCATGAATAAACTTCAGCTACTGTAACACAGAGTAGAAAAATGGATTTGAATGTAAGGCTCCTTTATGACTGGAAACTATTACCTCTAGGTTTCATTTAAATAGGTCCCTAAGGGCAAGCAAGGGGCCGTTTCCACATGCATGGACTTCATTGGACAAAGGCTAACTGGACTGACCATTTACTGCAGTCTGCTGCATATGAGAAAGTACTTCCTCCTGGATACTGGGGAGAAGAGACATTTACCAGTTTGCCATTGGCCTGTGTCAGGCTTATGAAGTGGCAGCTGGTTTTGCTAGCTCTCCCCAACAGGCATTTGTAAGCAGACACATTGTCAAGGTTTTCATGCTGCTTCAAAAAAACCTCACTAAAATAAACAGGACTATGAGCTTCAGCACAGGAGAGTCTTGTTTCTGGAGATTTCAGTAACACAATACATATTAAAATGAAACAGCAATTCTTTTGACAACTACTGCTTTTAAATCAGTAGGATGTTTTTTGAGGAATGTTAGATTTGGTTGGATTTAGGCTATGGTGATTAATTCACCTACATTCGTCCTTCACAGAATGTTTCAAAATTCAAAGAACCCCATGAATGAAAACTGATAATCCTCTCAAGCTAAGAGCACATATCTCATCTGTCAATAAAAACTGTGTCATTCTCTCCAGCTCCACATGACCATAATTAGTCCAAGCAGCTTGATGCCATACAATTTTCACCCTAACAAAGACATTTTCAAAGATAGTACTGTGAGGCAGGGATAGCAGCACAAATATTTCTGCTTATCAAGCAAAGCTACCAGCTGCTACATGGCAATTTAATCCTGCAAGCAGGTTTGCTCAAGACAGTGTCAGTAAAACATCCTGCAACATCATTACAGGTTTTCGGTCATGTTTTCTTAATAAAGCATACAGTTGTTCACTCTGAATTCAGAAAATGCTCTTGGCCTTAGTTTGCAACACATTATTATTATTATTGGCTTATCTACTTATAATTTAGTTCATTTTTCCCAATCATCTCAAATTCTCAATGTTTATAAAGAAACTGCTGGGTGAAAGAAGACCTTACGGCTACTACACAAAACGGGGAGTCCGGGAGTGTTCACAGTTAGACACGAGTTTTCCTGTGTCATCTTCAATAATTCACATAACTTCCCTCTTACAAAATCCTTGTGAGAATTCACTAACATTTGAAGAAATCTTTCGTCCTAAGTAGGAAGCTGCTACAAAACTGACAGTTTTAAATTTTTTTGTATTTTTTGTTTGTTTGTTTATTTAGTGTTACAGTAAATGAGATGCGTTGTTTTCCCACACTGGAAGAGAGCACTGCAGGGTCTCAGATGCTACTTTAATGACAACTTCTACATCAATTCAAATTTTTACCTACATTAAATTCTTAATAAAAACTAACCCAGCTACAGACAGAAAAATGGAACAAAGGAATATCTTCTTGGGGGTTTAAGACAGTATTATAAGAAAGTTAAATTCACCAATATATATGTGATATTTATACAGAGAAAAGGTAAAGACCATTAAAAAACACCACAGGATGGCTTTTTCTTTTTTACTTTTTTTTTCCCACCTAAAAATTATCCTAAAGAAGTCTCCTCCCAAATGACTGGAAGTAAGCTGAAAAGCATACAAAGTACATGGAGATCTCTACCAGCAAGACAGTAAAATTAATACCCTTTTCTGTGGAAAGACTATTATTAATTGTGGTGAGAACTTCTAATAACAAACCAACTCCTGTCCACCTGATATCAAGTAAAGGTTCTCACCACTTACTTCTACACTTTTTGCATACTTTTGTACCACAGAAAAATAAAACACAGATAAGGGGGAGCAAAAAAGCAGCAAAGTTTTGATGTATGATTTCCCCTCATCATCCATGCTGTCCCTCATTAATAGCCTCCATTGTTTGTCTTAATCTACTCTAATATGTGAACTCATCTGAAAGACAGGTATGGAAGAAAGCAGCAATTTACCTGTAACTCAACCAGCTGCCTGCAGCAAAATCACATAACTACATTTCAGAGAACAATCTGGTTTTATAGGAAGGGAGAGAGAGAGATGGAGAACAGGAGAGAGCAAGTAAGCAATTGTGCACTAAGGTAACACTCTCTCCCCTCCTTGTGGTCTCAAAGTGTTCTTGCTGTCTGAATTCATCGATTTGCATCTCACACAGTTCTTAATTTTAGGCTAAGACTGCCCTCAAAGACATGTAAATCTAATAGTGTTACTAATAGAATGCAATTATATAGCAGAATTGTTTCTGCAAGGCACATTTGTAAGAGCAGGGAAGCTGCTTGCAAGACACATTTCTTAAAGAGCAACAAATAAGTACATCTGGGATGGTTTGCAAGAGCAATTGCGAGATATTATATCATTAAGAAATTATTTTTCACCATGAGATTTGCATGGACAATAGATCCTTTAATCTCTAAGCTGATGTGAAGATCTTGGTAGCTGGCATAGGTATTCAATGAATTATGGAAAGCAAGTTTGAGGGCTGAAGCCAGTTCCCATTGGCAATCATCCATTTTAACAGTGAAAGCAGCTTGTGGATTCAACTCGAGGAAAAAGACCAAGGTGATGATGATTGCTCATTCTCCTGCTCATCACATGTTGAGCAAGATTGGCAACTGCAAAAACTGATAGCAGTGCCAACACGCCAAGAGTATGGGACAAATAGTGTTTAGTTCATCCTTTTTAATCACAAAACATTTGTTTATTTAGTACCTTGTATCAGAATTGCCCTAGCCCATCTTAATTATCCTTTTACTTTACATTTTATTTAATTATTTTGTGGCTGCAGGGCTAAAGAAGGAGGCAAGATCCCTGCTCTAGAGAACTTGCACATAGAACATAGCTAGGAAAGGAAAATAGGAATGGAAAGGTAAGAAAGCAGTGCAATGTTTGATAATGAGAGGTTAGTCCCATGGGTTTAGGCATTTGTTTTAGCTGTAGGTAAACACTTTTGTACAGGAAACACCACAGTTCACAATGACACTAGTGCTTTTTTTAAGTGCATGTGTGGAGGTTATTAGCAGAGGAAACTGGAGTAGGAAACAGAGATTAAGAAGGTAATTTAGGGTAAACTGTAGGAAGAACCTATTGAATAACTCCCCAAATGTCAGTGACTTTATTCCAGCACATCAGCCATAACACAGGCACTGGAAGTTTATCAGTGCAGTCAGAAAACAAATAGAGGCAGATACTAGGAAACAAACAACAGTCCCTGCTAAACAGTCCATGATGTCAAATACTGCAATCTTGGGTTCCCCATCTTAAAATACTTAGAGTGAAAAAAGAAAAGTAACGGTCATGATCAAGAGTACAGAACAGCTTCCACCCAGTGAATAACATAGTAGTCCAGGAGTCCTTACCCTGGAAAACAGGTAATTATGAGTGACATGTGGTTAAAATCTCAACTGGCATGGATGAGGTGGGCAGCAAAAAATTACTCCCTGTAGCTACCAATACAGGGACTAAGAACAACAATGAAACTTGTAGGCAACAAATTTAAGGTGAACAAAAGGCGGTATTTCTTCACACAGTGTGTTAAAGCTGGAAAATTCTTTACCATAGGACAGAACTGAAACTAAGGGTTTGCACATGTTCAAAAAATTGAGTGGAAACTTTTGCAAAAGAAAAATTCAAATACCTCTTGTTTCTCTGGATCACGAAAATGTACTGAAAGAATATCACTATTATACTTACCTTGTTTTTCTTTTCTCTTTCCTAAGCATCCACTCTCAGAATCAGTGTGCTTCACTAGGTGCACATCTGCTCCAATTTGTGACTTGTATGTCACAGAACTCTGAAACTTAGACATTTGAATTTCAACACTAACTACATGCTGGAGCATTTGAATAGATTAAAACCAAAGCTTGGAGCTTCTTTAATTCCTATAAGTTTCAACTAACGCATCAAGGCCTTTCTAAGAGGTATTTCAGGAATGTGTCTTTAAAAAAAAGCAGTTGAATTTTTACAGAACACTGATATAATTAATGGGGCTTCATGAAGTGGTGGTATTTTGGTATGCTTGATAACCCAATAAATAAGTAAAATCAGTTCCATTCAAAGAAAATTTTGCATTTGTTACTTTCTTCTGGTAAAACAAAGACCAAAATATTTGTGCTCCAAATGCCACATTCCACAAAAACTATTATTCTCAGTCCATTGTAAAAAAAAGCAAAGAAAATTAAGGGTGTTACTGGCAAAGCTACTGAACAACAAATCTGCTCAGTGTATTCATTGGTTCTGTGATGAAAACACTCAGGTCTGAGGAAGCCCACTTCCAAATCTCCCCTCTAACCCATCAGATCCTAAACTTTTAGAGGATCTGTGTCCCAGCCAAATGCCTTCACTTCTTATGTTTTCCCATTGCAACTCAACTGGCAGCAACAGCAGTAGGTGTTTTACATCTGTCCTGCAGCAAACCCCAACCAAATTTTCACTGGTTGTATTTTTTAACCTTCAGAACAACAATGACTCAGCTTGGGACAACAGTTTAGAAACTGCAGCTCCACAGCACTCTGGAAGTAAGGATGACTGACAGTGAGCAGGAAAGAAATTCTAATTCTTCATGTTGATACTGATCTACTCAAATATTCACCTTACGGAATAAAAGCTAGGATTTGCAACTCCTTAAAGAGCATCACTGTAAAAAGACACAGATTCCTTCTTAAAAATCCACACTGTTTCCTTGATAATTTATTGTTAACAATGAAACAGACTTAAAAGGAGGGGTCAAGTGTGCCTTAACCCCAAACACCCCCTATTTGGTGGTCAGCTGCACTGCTGAAGATCAAACTCATTTCCCTCTTCCTGCTTGATTCCCATGAATTGAACCATGACCTTCCATTTGCCAAAAATGTTTCCTAAACACTAACCATTGGTATTTGATTTCATTTATAAATGAATTTTTGTTAGGCAAAGGGATCGCTGAATTTCTTCTACTATGTTAGAGAAAAAAATTGTTGACCCAAGCTTTGTACATCCTAATACAATGAACCTCAGTGTTAATGAGACCAGGAAACTCTATGCATGTTCTGGATTATTGCAATTCCAGTTCAGCAGCTTCCCATAATTTCTCAGGGTCAAACAACTAAATTCATTATGTGGCTCCATTCATAAAATCCTGCTGTACTTCATACTGGTCAATAACTTTGGGCCTCATGATAAGATACCGATTAAAAGAGCTCTGGTCAGATCTACATGAGCAGTTTCTATGCTTGACAAAAAGGAAATGCAATACCCAAATAAGTCCTTGCAGATACTTCTGTCCTTGCCCCACCTTTGGATAATAAGAGCCTGTGAGGACTGGTAACAATTAGTTTAATAGGAAGCAGGAGAAACAATTGCTGTTACTCCACCTCCTAAACTACTGCATTACAATGTGGTCCTCAGTATCTGGAGTGTTTCACAGATATGTTGTTTATTTAAGTCATGATTAAAGCAAAACATCCTATAAAATTAAAACAGTGGGTGAGAGGAGGCAGCCTGTTCTCTTTTCCTCAGAGTATGGATATCCTCAGAATAACAGAATATCCTTAATCAATGCATAAAAAGAACGTTCACAGAAATTCACTGCGAGGCTTAATTTTCTATTCCCCTCTTTTTAAGCACAAGCTCTGATAGGGAAGATCAAAATATTGAAGCATGGGCTTTAGAGGTGATACAGAGGCAAAGAGACACGATTCCTCTGGTTTCATTAAAGCACACACATAGGCCAAGGAAAGACCAGCATACACAAATAGTTAAGGTAATTAGCATAATCAGTGTACTTTTGAGAAGATGACACATAGTGCAGACGGTGCTGTAGTCTCTGTTGCATGGAGCACCCCTTCCCTGACAGTTCCACCAGGGTTTGCCTGGAAGCAGGTCTTGGTCCTGCCTTGTGGAGCCTGGAGTCTGCCACTGCACTGCTGCAAGACTGCAAAGAATTTAAACAGACTAGATTTTACTCTAAGCTTTTCTTCCTGCAGGCTATGTGCAAACCCTTATCTGAGTTCCCACCACACCTCTGCCTGGGAATGGTTAGCTTTCCCTCAGGGTCATTTGATATGGAGTCCCTGCTTTATATATACAAACACCCACACCTTCATTATACTTCTTATTTTCCTTCTAGGCTTGCAGTTCATCCTGTCCTAGTGATAAGGAAAAAGCATAAGGTGCTTCAGCCTGACTATACAATTCAGACCAGGAGCAATGCAAAATTCAGTCATTAAGCAGAGGTGTTGGGTAATACAGCCACAAAGCCCCTGGTAGCACTAACTCCTCCCTACCCATGAACCTTCTCTGGGGCCACCTTTTAAGACAGAAACACCATAGCCTGGCTGGGGCAGCTCCTACAGGACTCAGGTGATGAGCTGCCCCCAGCTAATCCTACCTTGCTCTTTCCAAGCCTGTTAGCCAAAGCACTATAAAGTCTTTTACTCAAAGTCAGAAATTTTCAAGACAATGAGACACACAATGGTCATGCCTTCACAGAAGGTGATCAGCAGCTATTAAAATTGTTTCTGTGCTAAATCCAGCCAGATTAGCCAAAGTTAAGAACACTTATTTCACTACTACTGATTTTTTTCCCTGCAGACTTTCAAGTGCTATTAATTTCAAACACGGAATAGAATTATCTATGGCAAGATAGTCCATGGAAAGCATATGTTCAGTGACAGTAAGCCAAAGAGAACATGAGCTGCAGCACAAGCTACACACTGTATTTCAGTCACATCCAGCAACTCAAATACAGAAGACATGAATTGTGGTCACCCAGCAACAAATTTTCTTCCTGAGAATCTGGGCAGTTCTGGTCAGTGAGGATTTTTTAATGCCTTGAAGAAGATAAGGTGAATTAACAAGCAAGCAGAAGTGTCCCATGCAGTCTGTCAAAGTTCAGCTGCTGGGAAACAGCAATAGAAGGAAAGGTCATCACTTGTATGACTGTTATGCAGAGCTTCAAGACTTTAAATAGAAAAGAGTTTATGTAACCCTGGTGCCCAAGTGCTTCCTCATGACAGTGTCTCAGAGCCAAACCATCATGGTGCAATTAGGAATGTTACCTGTTATGTCTGAGGGGTTCTTTTATTCACTTTGCAATTATATCAACAAGCAAGTATAAGGTGTAGCCTTTGATGGAATTTTTATAACAGGAGATGTAATCACCATATTTATTTTCATGCTACGTTTTATGCTATAGCAATAGTATAATTGAGACATTTTCATTTTACCAACCTATGCAGCAACTGAAAGTTTGTTTGATTTTCCACTGTGCCATTTAGAAGACAGCTTAGCTGGATCTTACAAGATTGAAATTTACCAAAAAAATAAGGTGATAGCACTAATTAATTCATTCATTTCATAAACTGTATAATAATTAATAATTTTTACAGGCAATTCTGCTTTTTCCAGGTAAATAACAAGCTCTTCTCTCTGCGAACCTAACATAACAGGTGCCTAAAATATATCTACTACATTCAGATGAGAAGTGTGTATCTCCATGGTTTAAGTGTTCAAAAATTATCTTCAGGAGGTATGTTCAGAATTTTCATTAGTAAGTACCTTATCACTATGATAACATGAGATTAAATAATTGAGAAATTCACCCTAGAACCAAAGCAAACCAGGGAGTTTGCATATCCACTAGAACTGAAATACTGTATTTCACAAACCAGATTAAGTCACTGTTAAAGACTTTGTTGCTATACAAATGAGTAACCAGACAGGCCTTATACTGACTAGTGGGTTCAATTCAACAGCTCTTTTATCAGAGCTGTTCACATGCCCCCTGCACAGTAAAATAATGAATGCCCACCTGATGTCTACTACTGACCCAGAGCATGGTGGCTCTCAGTCATGTCTAGTATGTGCAAACATTGCTATCCTAGCTGCACTATGTACTGTTCATTTTATAGTCATTTTAGAGAATATTCCATCTATACAACTAAAGACATCACTTGAGAAAGGTTGAACATGTGAAACGATTTGCCAAAACTGATATCCCCATTTTAAATGCACCAAAAGTAACAGGAAAGCTGCTCTAAGCAGCTGGTCAGAGGTTGTCTGTACATGGCAGAATCCTCAGGTTGCCTAAAATTTTCATTGCTGGCTTTGTGACACTCATTGCCTTGCTCATTCTGTGAGGGCAGGTCTGTAAGAACTGGGACTGTGAAAATGAACCATCAGTAGGTCTTCAGCCCTTCCAAATACTCTAGTGGAAATCACCAATTTCACCAACAGATTTTAAGTGTGTTTTAGGATGGGGATATATCCAACATATTTTGGACTCAGTGCAGCTGTGTATTAAGTCTAAAATCAAAAAGGGATTGGATCATTCTGATATGACGGAGATTCAGGAAAATTATTCCTGAAGCACTGAATGTACTGATCACTGTGGGTAAGACAACTGAAGAGCATTTTCCTGATGAAAAGCAATTTTAAGCTCTTGGTAAGCATCTTCAGCTCTCCAGTGAATTCTCAATCTTCATTCCCTATGTTTGAAATATATATCCATTTCACTGGAAATAGAAGAGATGTGACAGACGAGCATAAAAATATAACAACTCACACAATTATATCACTGTAATTCTGGACATTAGCTTTTTCTTAAGAATGGTTGAGGTAATCACATGGAATCAGCTAAGATAAGCCATTTTATCATTTTTTAAAGCTGCTGCAGTCTGGGGTGGGAAGGAGGAAGGAGAAGATACTGACAGTTCATCAATTTCATGGGTCATCAAGAAATCAAAGCTCAGTCCACAGCGACATGCGTAAGAAAAATCTCTTCCTTTATACAGAAGAAAGTAATTGGTAACTACTGACTGTAAAAAAAAAAAAGCTTGGCAAACTCAAGAACTGTCTTTACAGTATTCTTAGCATACCTTACATTTGTTGAATGGTTTCCAAAACTAAAGCTTTCCCATGGGAAGGCAAAGAAACAATAGCAATTTCTTCTGAATGAAGCTCTCCTAAAGCCAAAGAGTAAACATACAGTATGTGACCTGAAAGTTTGCTTTTAACTGTACAAGTGGCTAATTACATAACTAATCAAAATACCATCAAAAGCAATTCCTAAGGGAAGACGGGGGGGGGGGTGGGGGGTAAAAAGGAAAGAGAAAACGTAAAAAGCAGCCCAGCAAAGAGAGATGGTGATTGATAAACAGCTATACTGTGTAAACTTGTGTGTGCACATACATTCAGGTTTAATGATGTTTAAAGATTTATTGTGCTTCTGCACAGGACTGTGTAACTGTGTAACCCACAGGAAATCTGTATTCTACCTGAGCTTCTAGTGCAGGTTAAAGAGTTGGATCTGTACACAACATGGCTCCTACTCCAAAAGGGAACACGAGGTGATGATGTGGCAGCCATGGAATGTGATTACTGCAGGTCCTAGGCATACTTCTCAACATCGAAGTTGGAGTTGCAAGACTCATTTCTGAAAGGTATACGTGTTTGCAGAATTTAAAATCTCTCAAAAATTAGAAGGTTGGAGGAAAATCTGTTTCCATTTAGAGAAAGGCCTTTCAGGTTAGGGACATGACGTATAGTCACATCTCCTATGTCTTCCATTGTCATGCAACACGTGGAATTAACCTAGGTAGAGACTTTCTTTCATATTAGTTCTTAAAAAAACCGAAGAGCAGGTTTAGGCATTATAAACCCTGGAGTTGTATCTTTTTTAGACACCTGTATTACAGGCAGAAAGGAATTTAAATATTTTGTGCTTGGTCTGCATAATTATCCATTTCTATGACAAAACTGTCAATTTCTGTGCAAAAATGGTTGCAGGCTCGGGTAGCTCTGTGTTGTCACACCACCATCCTCTCGTGTGCTGAAGGCAGGGTTAGCTCAGGCGTTCCCTGACCCCTGCTGGTGGGGCTGGCCCTGGATTTCTGCTTGCAGGAGGAAGTAGAGGGGCAAATACAATTCATGGCTTTAGGAATGTCAAGAAGGTAGAAGGAGTTTGAAAGCCAGGCAGAAAATGCTTCTCAGGTAGAAAAGCCTTCTCTGGAGGCTATGGCAGGCTGAAGCTATACAGGAGAGAAGCCAGGAAAATATTTTGAAATCGGGATTCTCTTTTAAACCATTTTAGATCCTTTTGCTCAGAGAGATTCATCTGATGTTTATTTATCAACTGCCAAGACAGACAAATTCAGCTGTCTGAGACACAGCTCAAGGAACTCCATCCTGCAGAAGAGGTGCTGGCACACACAGTGTTAGAACCATGGCCACTGCCTGCTCATCCCTGAGAGCAGATCAAACAGAGCTTGGCTTGGCTCAGCCCAGCAGCTCCTGGTGGGAGCAGCCAGGAGGCCCTGGACCTGCCTCATGCTGCTTCATCACCTGCTCCTGTGCTCCACAGAGAGAGAGCTCCCTCCAAGGGGAGGCCAATGAGAAATCTGGAAGATCTTAACAACTCCTGGCTTAAGACACAATGATTGATTCTGGTCAGGGACTCTAGTTATTTAAGCAACTCTACAGGAAAGTACACCCAATAAATTGGTCCAAAGATCCATTTGTTTCACTATGTGGCATGGAAGGAGATCAGCATTTAACTAAATCCACTCATTTCTGAAAAGATCAACCTCCTTCTGCTATACAAATAGACAAGACATGCAGTTTTGGAAACAGCACCTCCTGAAAGGAGTTCTACAAAAGCAGTCCAGTAATTTCACATTGCAACAGCTAAAACAAGCCTCAAAACAAATGTTATCTATACTACTGACAGGAAGCTGAAATTAATAGTTGAGAAACTTAAAAGCATTTCCAAGAAACTAGAGAATGAGTTCAACTAGAGTTAGACAATTTTTTTTGTTATAATGAAAAGTCAACAGATTTTCCACTAAGCATTAAAAAAAACCCCTATTTTTAATCATTGTATCTCCAGAACAGCAAGCTGAACAATAGAGATTCGAGCCTTAAATGAAACAGATCTATCTCTGGTTATTAAAATAAAGGCTATGTTGTATAGGACAGTTATTTACTAATGAGTAAGTGCATTTAAAATCCTAACTAATGCATTTTCCTTCCCAAATCTGGTTCAGTTTATTTCAGCAATTAGCTGATCATGGAATACTTAGCTGGAAAATATATAGCTCTGAAAAATATGAGAAGAAACCTGGAGATGTACAGTATAATTATGAAGAGAGACTTGCCAATACCTCCAACATTACTTGCCAATATCAATATTATTAATGATCTGCATTTTCCCCATATGCTTCAATGTGTGGCCAAAAAAAAATGTATTAGAACCAGTTCATGTCCCAAAAATCAGTGTCCTAGACTCATCCTCCCAACCCCAGTGGGTCTCTATAATACATCTGTCTTCCTAAGGAAACCTCTGAACTCTGGGTTAGCTACCAGACATTCCACATTTTCTGACATCATTCTGACTTTTGTATCTCAACTGTATTTTCTGCTAGAAAAAAATAACAACTTGGGAAATACATTTGTTGTCAAGACAACTTTCAGTATTGAATGCCCAAACTGCAGAAGATCAGATTTTTCTGAAGTTCTCTTTCCCAGGCAATGGAAGGAGTTGCTTGCAGCACCTCCAGATGCACCTCTTTGTAAAACACTGCAACGCATGTACTTATCCATTTCCTACTGCATCTAAAAAACTATTCACAGCCACGTTCTCTTCTGCTGCTGAAATAGACTTTGCTTCTCTGCTAGGATATATTTTTGCCCTGCTGAGTATCACACTCTGAACCAAGAGCAAATCAGCAACAGAATCTCAATACTATAAATCAAGTAAGGTGGATTGCTTGCAAGTGGAGAAGGCCTTTAGCAAAAGCCTGGGAAAATTCCTCTGGCTTTAATGGGCCTTGAATTTCACCAGTTTTTGTTTCCAGCATTGTGCTCAGTTCATCTGAATTAAACAAGCCACTTAACTTCAGAAGTAATCAAGAGTTTTGAATATTTAACTCAAAAGATTTGCTTTCACAGTTGTAGCAGTATTGTGTGTGCGCCCACACGTGTTTTCCCTTTTGGAGCCTATCCACAAGAATGAAGAAGTGAGACATACTGAAAATGAAAACGAGGAACTGTAAGAACATACTTCTTTTCTCTAAGTAACCCACTGCAGCTTCTTAGCCATGGGTCCATATTATCTGCATCTACTTAACTGATTTTTTGGGATTACTGTACAATTAAAAGCGTCCAATTCACTTTCCCTCTCCAGCCTCTGAACTTACTGATGCGAGATAAACTTTATCAGAATCTATGTTGACCTTCCCTCTTTTGAACTTGGAAACACTGATTAACTTGGAAGTTATGCAGCAGTGGAACAACTTAAATAACACCCTTTTTTGGGACCTTGTTTCCTACTGACTGGCTATTTCAGTGCCCGTAACTCCTTAAAAATGAGCTCACCTCAAGTTGAGAGAATTCCAAGAGCTATAGTTTGACTTAATTCTCTCTGATTTCAACTCATGGAAATGGAGAATCTTGCCTGAATAGTAAGGTGATAAAAGGTGATTCATTTATTCCAAGCTGATTTCAGTTTAAGCTGTCAGCTGCTCCCTGGCAACTGCCATTAGCAGCTAGTCAGATCAAAAGTGACAAACTGAAGCAGGGCTTGGCAGGTGTCAGAAAGAAAGCAGGTTGCTGGAGTCAGTATAGGCAGAACTTTAAGAAAATCCTAGGGTTCACAAAAGAAAAGTACTCCAGTAGTGGAAAACAGTATAAAAATCACAGCCCTAATGCACAAACAACAAAGCCTTGTGTCAATAAGTTAAAGAAGTTATATATCAACAACTTAATTTTATAAGCTGTATTATATTGATGTAACTGTACAAAAAAATAATTCAAAAGGCAGAAGAAAGCATCCATATGCACAATCAGCATCTATAGCTGTGCAGTCACATAGTGTTCCACTAATTCAGATCCCAAGACACAAATTCATGGTTTGTATTTGAGTGTCACACTGGTTATATTTTCTTCATTTCTCCCCCTCACACACAGGTAACCATACTAACTTTTTTTCAATGTACTGAGGAGTTCTTAGAAAACTGATTTAGTAACTAGGTCTAGCTATGAGGTACCTACTGCTGTGAGGTGCATACCACAGGCCTAACCTGCTGGATCTTCCCATACAGCTCCAAATTATCAAAATCAGAGAGGGTAAATTACTTGCTGTCCAAGAGAAGGGCAGCAGGATTTCTCCCCCAGCCTTGCAGTGTGATCAAGAACTGCTCAGGATCTCCATTTTATATTTGATTCAGAACCAGGGATTCCAATAGCACAACAGCCAAAATCTGTGAAGAAGCCTCAGTTCATACTATTTTTCTGAAGAACTGGTGTGTCTGTTCACAATATGGTAGGTCCTTCAGCAATCTCCTGTGTCAGAATGGAGCCAGGTTGATACAGAAACTTAGAGGACCCAAGCACAAACAACTGGAGCTGCCATTACAAAATACTTCAGAAGATACACGTGCAAAGTTATCAATTCATAAGTCTTACAGTCAGGGTCACTGTAAATTGTGTTACCATTTCTCACAGTGCCCACAGCTGCAAGTTTATTTTTAAAGAATTCTCTTTTCTTTTGTAGTTCAGTCATTTCTACACTTTGCCTTTCAGTCCTTCCCAGCTAGAGTTCATGAGATAACTTCTTGCTAAGAAATTCAGCCAGAATGAATAATGCTACTAGTGTTATTTATGTATGGATAATACATTCCGTGAATGTTTTCACCAGAATTATTTCAAAATGCCAGTCAGATATTCCCATTTCTCTAATGAGCAGTGTCTCGTGTTTGTAACTGAAAGATAAAACAGTGCAACATGTACAGAAGCTTTTATAGTGCCGGCCTCACAGCTAATAGGAATTAGTACAAACACATTCTTTTTTGTGACATTTTTAGAGTTCAATGGCCCTTATTATATCTCAACGCAAGATGAAGCTTCTCATGATTAACCATGTGCATGATATGACAGCAGAATCAAAAAGAGGTCCGTTATCTACACCCAGTAGGTTCACCCCATCACTGTTGTTTTTTTTTTTGAGGGTGGGTCAGGGGAAAGGATGACGACAGAGGGAAAACTGAGGGCAAATAATCTTGCAACAAAAGGTATTAGATCTTCTAAATCATTGCAAATGTTTTTGCAGGGTACGTGTCAAGATGGCCACATCAGCGCCCTGTGCTTCCCACCTACAAAATACCAAATTTTAGAAGTGGCTCCTCCATCGAATGCTTCATTTTATCTGTGCCCACAGAAGAGTACAGCAGGTGACTAACATGGGGTACGTTTGGCCTAGGTGAGCAGTCAAGTCTTTTCCATTACTGACTTGGTGAGTTTTCATGTCTTTCTTCTAAATGATCATATATTACCTTGCGAAACAAAGTTACCTATGAATACTCATTACTAGGCGTTGGGGGCAAAAGGACTGCCATAAGCTCAGAAACCAGAAGAGACTCATTCTAAACATTGCTTCCTTGCAATGACTTAGATTTTATAACTTAATCTTTCTGTCTTTCTTTCCCCAGTTACATGATGGGCAAAATAAATTACATTTGCAGGGTCCTTTGAAGTATTTTAGTACCTATCTGACATCTGTTAAAGTATGAATACCAAGCATGTCTATTACAAAACTATAAAAGAAGCAAAATAAAGGGTTTACTGGTGTATTTACCAGCGCTGCTACAGCACCCAGCATGTTCAGGATAGTAAGGTTCCCATTCTGTTTTACTCTACACAAACAGAAGGTCTTCACCCTGCAGAGTTTTCCATCTGCAATCAAGCCCATAGCCCCTTAGTGCATTTTTTTATTACCAGATATACTTTTATATTAATATACTTTTCTATTACCATGTGTAGGTTTAAAACAGCGTTTGTACTGTGTTCTAGAATCCTTCCTCCTCTCAGAAGTGCTTGGGAAATTTGGCTCCTCCACTAAACATTGCTCAAGTTACGAGCTTTCACTTGGATAGAAAGGCAAAATCTATTCCCCAGTGGCCAGTCCAAACAACTAGTAGTCTCCCTGCACTCATTACTGGTCACAGGTATATCTAAAAGCCATAGTAGATACCAATGAATACTTCACTTGTCAGCCTGTACTGTAAAAGTCTAGAATAGATTTGGCATTAGGTCTAATCCCCAGTCTTAAACTCTATCAAAGGATGGTACTTTTTGACTGGGCAAAACAATGAGCATCTTTCTGTCCCTACTAAGTTTTGAATGAAGTCAAGTTCAGATAAAAATCTCAGTGGCATTTGTCTTTCTTGAGTAGGAACCACATTACTTGTCTCATCTGAGCTAGTTCTAAACCTTGTCACACTCTCTTGCAACGTAGAAAACTTTGCCTTCTACCAATAACATTCTTGAAAGTTTTGCACTCAAAAGAGTCCAATTTAATTAGACATAATGAATGAGCTGCTTCTAGAATCACAGACACACTACTAGAAGGAGGCTTACCTATTAGCTAGAACACAGAGCCCAATATTAAAGAGGCAGAGATTGTATCATCAACACAAGCAGAAGGACGGTGAGCTAACTTATTTGCACACAATTCTGAAACTTCAAGAGACTGAGGAAGTCCTTTATGCACCAAATATCACTCAAACGAGTAACCTACAAGTTGCACATCTTTCTGGTTGTTGCAGTGTTCAGTTTGCTGAAAGGCACCTGGTATATTTGTACAAAGGTGAAAGTCACTTTAAATATTTGTTCTTGATTATTTTGTTCTTATTATTTTTGATATCACCATCTGCACCAGAATGACTCACCCATTCATAAACTTTATTTGAGAAGGCAGGCATGTTTTTGGTGCATATATTGATCATTCCAGCTTTATGCATTAAAAAGCTTCTTCACTCCTTATTGCCACCCAGGTGTCCAGGATGTTAACCATTCAAACTCAGAGATATTCAAAAGTATAGAAGAAAGCAAACCTGTGCATTTTTCAAGGAAGAATGTAACCAAGAGTTGCTGCTGAGTGACATGAACCAAAAATAAAAATACAGATGACTAAGCACACGCTTGCCAAACAACTTCTAAGACCAATTTAAGAATCAAACACACCACTGCCAAAGCTTTGAACTAGAGGAAGCAGATGCTTTTGCTGCTGTGACATGCATTTCCACCCAGCAGGTAGACGGGATGAAATCCGGTCTCATCAGGTCACTAACAAGGATTCAGGGCTCACAGCAGATTGGGCTAAGCCAGCAATAACAACACTTTTACATATGATTTCCTGATACATGGAAGTTAGATATTTCCGCTATTTCATCTTCTATTTTTCTTAGGACAAACTGCTGAAAACTAAATTGCAATGGAATGCAGGCCTCTATTCTGATACACAATAGTTTATTGAAATAAACTGCACAGGAAACATTCCTTCCCTGTATGTATGTATGATTACCACCAAGTGAAGTGACCAGTGTACACAGGCGTAGGCAAATATACTGCGATTAATAAAAGTAAAGGTGATGCAGAGGGGATTAATTTCTGGGAAAATGATAGCCCCTTCAAAGTCCACTTAGAAGATTTAATGCTTTCAATATAATGAATTTGTTTAGTTTATTACCATCATGTATTCACAGAATCAAATCTTCAGATGTTTATGTCTTTACTTGGCAGAAAGAAAAGCCAAAATAAGGACTGTGAGGTTCTGAGACTCCTGTCTGTGTGAATTAAACCAAACATTTTTCTTGCTACCATATGCAAATAGATTTCTACAGCAGTGGCGATAGAGGGGAAGTCTTCTTGGGGAAAAAAAAAACCAAAAACCAAACCAAAACCACTTTCCACAAGATATGTTTCATCAAGAAATTGTTCATGCTACAGTCAGTTTCCATTTCTCTGTTTTGCTCCCCAGAGGTCCCTAACGTCAACTACAGGCTGCTTCTGGTCACTTTCCCAAGGAAAAGCTTTGTGTGGCACTAATGGCTGGAAAGACACTGAGAACAGCATGAAAATACGTGGAATATAAGGCTACAGCTGACAGCAATAACATATTTTACACTTGGGGTTCCCCAGGGTATTGCATCAGTATCTCAGCTGAGACACTGAACCAAGATAATTCTCACATTACTAAAGTATTTGTTATAAAACATCAAATAGTTGAAAACAAAACATTTTTATTAAAGCTCCTCAGCAGTTAAACAGGAAAACCAAAAGCTCCCTGTATGAGCCCACTGACTGCACATTTGTGTATGTAGGTTTCAATGCCTGCAGAGGGTAGAGAAGTCAGGTAGAGCAGCTCAAGTGCAGGGGTTCTGCTTGGCTTGCACAGACAGTCCTGTTGGAGAGGAACAACTGCCCTGTCCCACCAGCATGGCACCCAGTCCCTGTGAGCACCAGGCCCCACACAAGTTGGGGACAGCCCCAGCCCTGCCACCAATGCCCACATGGAGCCAGGCACAGACATAGTGGCTCCATGCTCTCCACAGGCCAAGTGCAGGAGCAGGTGGTCAGCTGTTGGGACACCATTCGCTCTCCAAACAGCTGTTCTCCATCTTAGCTTTGACAAAGACAAGAGGCAGAGCTTCCTCTACTGCTTTGGAAACAGCTTGTGTCCCAGCAGTGCTACACATACATCTCAGTAACTCCTGCTGTCACAGGATCCTTTAGGTTGGAAGGAACTTCTTGAGATCACCTAGTCTTGCAGCTGCATTCAACTTGATTTAGTTCCCCATGGAAGTACCACCAACCCACGCCTACAGAACCCATTGATCAACTACATAAAATTTACTAGCTACAAGTGGGGGCCTATATATTTTTAAAAGGGGTCTATTTGCCAGTGCTGAAACAGTAACTGGAATACATCCATAGCTTTCTCAACATGTACGTACACATCTTATCTACCTCTAAACACATGTAAACCCACAGATGAATTAAAAACAACCTGTTCCAGTGCACAGAAGTTAAGGAGATGGGGAGGGAGTCCTGTTTATTCAAGGACACATATCAGAGGCAGCCTAAAATCAACTGATGATTTGACAGTAAGTCTGCGATGGGAACATTAGTTATCTGAAACTGAAAGGCTGGGCTCAATTCAAGTATTGGCTAGCATTTTTATAGCTCTTCACAGCAGAGCATTAACCAAGACCAGCCCAAGATGCTGGAGACAAGCTGTGTTTGAAGGTGTTCCAACCACATAGTGATGAGTGGTGCTTACAACCAGCAACAGGCACATGAATGACTCCGGATGTTCATTTGGTCTTGTACTTCCACTTGTCTCTTAACTATCAAAGGTTTCTCCAGCTTATGCATAGGCTACAGAATGCCACTTTATCTTATATAAATGTCTTTCTCGTGAGAGAGACCTGGTTTTCCTGCATAACAGACACTCCAAAATCTCAACTGAAGTCTGCAACAACAATGGCAGCAGTTCATTATTTCTGAAAGATAAATCCAGGACTTCTCAGACTCCACAGGAATATTTTAGAAGTCAAATTTACTGTCCATTCTCAGACTCAGTGACACAAAGCAAAAGATATTATATCTTCATATTTTACATCCAAAGGAGACTGATTTAGGGCTGCATTTTGTTCTGTGCACAATTTAATAAATTGTGGTTGCACATTAAAAAAATGTTGAAGAGGAAATGAAACGTATATTCAGTCAAGTTTCATTTACATGAAAGCATAAGTATAGACAAGACGTAATATAAATAGTGCACATTGGAAGCCTTCATTATATAAATTGCATGTAAGCACTCCTTTCATCAACAAAGACTAAAGAAAGGAGAATTATACCACAGCCTCATTTTTATTTTCCTTCAAAATTAGATAGGTAAAGATAGCAGACTAGAATTTATTAATAAGTGAAAGGAGGCCTTAAAATGCTGAAGAAATAATAAACTGATCCGCCCCGCTGTAACTCCTCCAAGTTATTCTGTCTCAATCCAAACACCTTCAGCACTGGTCCTCTAAAAAGACCTTTTCAATCTTTCCTTGCCTTTTACAATACACCAGTGTTGCTCAATTCATTTAAGACTTAATTCATGAATAAGAAACCACATATACTCCACACTCCTGCTTGGGATCTATCACACAGCTGGGATAAAAGGGCCTCGATTCAGAAGTTGCCAGGAAGCTAGGTCACAGTGGTACAGGGTCAAAGTTTAGGCCAATACAATGAAGCCCACAAAAATTCAAGTAATATGCACTTCTCATCACAATACATGGGAACTCACACTTACTGAGTCCCACAGACTATTAGTTACACATCCCAAAAGTCTCATTAAAGAGAGAATATGAACAGAGGCTGTGGGCATGAAGTATTTGTCACCCTTGGCTGAAACTGCTGGGATGGGGAGAAAAAGGAGATGGCAGTTGTAGCAGAGTGTAAAGCAGGGCACTGTCCATTCTCCAGTGCTACATGGCTGCTGACCAGAATAGATAATGGCTTTCCTCATCTGAATCTTCAGGAACACTTTGGGGATCACATGCATGTCAAACAAAGTTTAGAGAGAGAGGAAAGGAAAACATACTCCAGTCTTGGACAGGAGGGATTGTGAGTGGCTCCCAAAGCCCTCATGATGCTCAGGAGCACTAAAAGCATCTGTGTGCCTGACTCAGTTGGGCAGCAGCCCCCTCAGTATGCACTTCACATACAGCTTTACCTCCACAAGAAAAGAAACATTCAGCAGGGAGGGAGGGGGGGGGAAATCCATTAACGTTCCAAAACATAAAACATTGGAACAGAGTGTTTGCATCTTACAGAGTGTTTGCTATGAAATTCTCAACTGCCAAATGAAATGCATCAGTGCAAAAAATAGCAGAGAAATACCAAAAGATGCCATCATGTCCAGAACCGCAAGCATTTCCTTGTATTCACTATCCCCATAGCTAGACAGGGAGGTTCCTCCACCCAGTGTGACTGTAACTTCCCTTATAGAAATACCACGCACACTCTGAGCAAAGCATTGAATGTGGTTTTTAATGCTGATGATTCAGCTCAGAAGTGGCACACAAACAGCCAGGCTCACTGGAGGTTCATTCTGCAGTTGCAGGCAGCAGCCAGAGATGCTGGGAGTATCCCCTACAATTGTTAACTAAATGGAAAGATCCCCCCCTTCATCCATTTCAAGCTCAAGCCATTATGCAAATCATCACCTTCTCTGCCAAAGCAAGTTTCTGCACTGAGTGAGATCCAATTTGCAGCTGACTGGGAAACTTTTGGTTACAAAGAGCTGAGCACAGTTCCAGCAGCAATAGGGTGTCCCTACCTACACCTGCTGCTGATGCTTTTGCAAGGCTGGGCTTGATACTTCTGCAGAACTGCTCCCAGTGCAAACTGAAGACATGAAAATGAAGTTTTGATGCACCTTGATCAAGGGAATAACTGGTGAGCACTGCTCAATGCAAAAACCTATTGGCTTATCTAACGGTATCTTACCCCAGTTCCTATTCTCTCTCTTCTCCTTACTCATATCAGTCTTTTTACTTAAGAGTGTAGAAACCTCACCCTGGCAAAGCTCCAATTTTCTTTACAGTCACAACGCTTTCTTGTTTCCCCTGGTGTAGACTTCTAGCTCGTCTTTAGCCTTTATACCCAAGTGTCCCCAGATACCAGGCTCCTTATTGGAATCCTGCTTCTGTCTTGAAGCCCACATCCTTCCTCAAACCTTCCTGATCAACTATCCCATTGGCTTCTCATCATATTTTTCTTGCCCAAATTGCATTAGCTTTTAACACCCTACACCTCTAATCTGTTAAACTAACATCCAGATCCTTGTTTTCTCCTGTTTTCCCAGTCTCCGTGTTCCATCTGCAGTCCAATCAGTGTGTGCAGCAACAACTCATTAAGAACAAAGAAAAAAATATATCTCCCAGTACAGTTGTCCATGTTTAACATGAGACCCAGCAATCTAGGATTGCAATTAGATCTAGAAAGATCCTGCTCAGCTCTGGACTTGAAGAGTCCAAATACATTTTGCATACTTCAAGGAATGAACTAATGGCAATATCACAAATCTCTAATAAACATTTCCAAATTATGAATTGGTAATTTTTTGCTCAAGACCTAAAAAACATGTTCCATTCACAGGAATGGCAGAGAAAAAATCTTTCACAGAAAACCCAGAATCGTGCCATATTTTAGGTACTAAATTCAAACCATGCTTCAAGCATTAACACACTTAATGAACCAAAATAAGATGATCAGAGTATGTTTGACATGGGCAACCAAATGTAATTTTGTTCTAATTCTGAGAAACATCTGGATCCTTAGTGTAACATCTCTAAAAACCAGCCTAAGGTTGTTACTGCAAATGGAAACCACAGGCAACACAAAAATACAGTGCTTTTTGCTGAGGCAAAAAATTGCAAATGAGATAACAATAAAACAATTGATAATTACTAGCTTTTCTATAATCCAGGGTTTTGAAAAACCCTAAAGACAGTCAAGTTAAATTCCATAATGCCCTTTGAAGGGATCATACATCAGATAAATATTGTTGGGGGAGACTTTCAAAGGCACAAAGGTTATCAGAGTAACCAGCTCCCAAATGAAATCCACTGGAAAGATCAGAGTCATGCACAGGAAAGAAGTATGTCCTGAAAGTAGACCTTCAGCAAATTTATGAGACTGGAAATTTTGGGATCTCTAACCTGAACTGTCACTTCACTATGGAAGCCTAAATGTCACTCATGCCTCAGCTTTGGATACAACATATGCCATCATTGAGAAGGTTGCAGGGAGACCTTATAGTGGCCTTCCAGTACCTGAAGTGGACCTACAGAAAAGCTGGGAAAGGCCTTTTTATAAGGGCATGTGTTGCAGTTTGGCTCTGGGTTGGCAGTCAAACCTATAACAATAATGCCCTCAGTCCCACCCCCCTCCCCCAAGGTAGGGAAAGAGGGAGAAAAAGTGAGAAAGAGAGGCTTTCTGGGTTGAAAAGTGAAACAGATTTATTTTAATTATTAGTGATAAGGGAATATATCTATATTTGTCAAGGGATGTGTAACACCCCATCCCCTCCCTCCTCCCCCAGTGACTCTCACAGCAACTCTTCTCCCTGGTGGCTCCAGCTGAAGGGGGGAGTGTCCGGGCACACAGACAGGGCCCTCAGGTGTGGGCTGGGAAGAAAAAAACGATAAAAAAGAGAGAGCCAAAGAGAGGGTGGTAGAAGTGACAGTAAGCTGAAAAGTGAGAGAAAAAGGAAACGAAAGGCTTGACTTCTGTGATGTCTTAACCTATACTGAAAGCCAAATAGAGAAAATATTATGAGAAAGGAATATTCTGATTTGCTGATCCTGCCTCTGCTCTAATCTGCTCCCCTGTAGGGGGGAAGGCTGCAGACAGTCAGAAGTGACCTTGGTTATTATCAGTCCACTGGCGCTACTAAAAAAAGTTCACTGAAAGAAAAAAAAAAAATCAGCAAAGAGAAAATTCGCTTCACCCTGGCTCAAACCAGGACAGCATGGAGTGACAGGACAAGGAGTAATGGCTTAAAACTGGAAGGGAGGAGAGTTAGGTTAGACATTAGGAAGAAATTCTTTAGTGTGTGGGTGGTGAGACACTGGAACATGCTGCCCAGGGAAACTGTGGATGCCCCATCCCTGGAAGTGTCCAAGGCCAGGTTGGACAGGACTTTGAGAAATGTGGTCTAGCTGGAGGTGTCCCTGTTCATGCCAGGGGGTTGGAACTAGATGATCTTTAAGGTCCCTTTCAACCCAAACCATTCTAGGATTTTATGATCCAAAACCCAACCAACACCCATCAAAGACCTCAGTCTTGGCAGGGATGAAGAATCCAGCTGATGTGTCATGGCCAAGCCCAGCCTAAGTCCAGACATCTTGTCTTCTTTTGCTCATCTGGATTAAGCAGCTTAAATTTGATGGCTTTCCTCAGATTCATCTTCAAGATTATATCTCAAAATTCATTTGCAGTGAGTGCCATTTAATTATGAAACAAAAGGAAGAGAAACTTCAGTACCATTGACCTGGTTATATTTCATAAATTATTTACTGCAATATTTATCTTAAAGGTAAAAAGACAGAAGAAACTAGACAGAGAAATTAGTAGAAGACAGCAGAAGACCTGAATATTATTTTATCCTGTATTGTATTTCATCCTGAATTATTTTATGATTTTATTTTATCCTGAATTCTATTTTATCCACTGGAAAAAACCCAGAACACTTCTTCCTAACTATAATCCTGGTCCCAGTTCTCCCTTTAGCATTCTCCCTAAGCAGAAATTACGTTTCCACACCATTTAATCCTGCCCTGTCCCAGAGATAGTTCTTGAGTTTTGTCACCCTTTACAACAGCTGCTTTTTCTTAAGTTATCTGAAAGGTGAAAGGAGGAGACAGAGGGAGCGTGGAAACAGCACTATTTAGAACTGTTTTTTGGCTTTGGCCAAATATCATCCATGAGAGTAGGAAATGAGGAGACACGATGGGGTGAAGGTTCTTGACTGTTTACAATTAAACACCCAAACCACAAGTTATTTATTATTTCCATCTTTGACGTGCAAATTTTAGGAATCCAAAATAGAGCTTTCAAAGACCTTTTTAAATACCATTTAATTATGGTTTGTAGCTTTGATCTAAAAAGAATAATCACCTTACTCTAAATGTATTTGTACTGATTGTTCTATCTAAACTATATTAAATTCTGCAGAATGGTTCAAAAACCGCTGGAAGAAACACCATTTCCATTCCATCAAATACATTTATGGAGTAGTTTTTTTATGAACTGGACAGATGCTCTTTCCTGTTATTTCAGCAGAACTCCCCCATGACTGCACAGAGCTCTCACTGTACCTGGAACTTGCAGCACCACTCCGTGCTCCTCTGCAGTTGTCTAAGAATCTCCTAAATTCCCACAGAGACATAAAGGGGACACTAATACATAATGGGAGAAAAGGAACTATTTCCCATGGCTGGGAGTGCCATTTCTGGTACAATTTATTTATTAGTTTCAACAAACAGCAACTCTTGCTGCAGCCAGGGTTTGACTTAGGAAAGCGTTCTGAATGACTTGCCTACTTCTAAGAGCACTGAGGACTAGGTCAACTGAAAGCCTGAGAGAAAGTCCCGTGAGGAAACCACTTGGCAACAGCCTCCTGCATCCGTCATCATGAACACAGCTCTCCAGCTTCTAGCACTACATTTGCACGCACAAATTAAATTGAATATGGCAAAAGAAAACTTTGATACTATATAATATGCACCGTGAATTTTAAATGTAATTGCTTCCCATAACCATGTTTGCCTTGACACTGTAAATACGGAAGGGTGGTACCCTTAAACAGGTCCTTATCAGTTAACCATCTAGAAATAAGAAACAGTTGGTGAGTTTTTAAATGTATTGACTCAGCAGTTTACTACAAGAGATGACTTGGCTGCACTGAAAGAAAAGACTGAGGGGGAAAAAAAGGGAATTCTCTGTAGGCAATTGGCTCTCACTTATGCTCTTTTAAAGACCATACATACCAAATTTAAATGTGTTGTGAGAAAAATTATAATACATCTGCTTTCCCCCCCTCTTTACATTGAGATAGTAAATTATTTATGCAGTATCTGCTTTCCAGATTTCTGAATATCAGTGAAGGTTTTTGCCAAAAAAAACACCTCTAAAAATTGCAAAACATCAGTGTTTTATACTGGCCAAAGCATGACCAGTTTTGTACTGGGCAAAGCATAGGGTATAGTGTAATAAAACACAGCTTATCATCCAGGGTGCCTGAGCTCACAAAAAATGCACGTGAGCATTTCCACTGAACTAAACAAGACAGTTCACTTGACAAGTCGCTCATGCAAGCTTGCAAGACCAGACCTTAAAGCTTTAACACACAAGACTTAAATGAATGTGTCATTTTACAAGGGAATATGAAGCAACTGGTGATTCATTGATTATAGAGAAGAGGAACATATGGTCCTGGTTACTCACAAGGAAAAAAGAATAGGAGAAAGAGTGCTTGTCCCTTTTTATTTAAAGAAATTAGTATTTCTATCCTCACTATTGTTTCTAAACTGCTGGCTGTAAAAAACAAAAGCCAATACTGAGCTTGTTAGAACTTATTTTTAGCCTGTAGAGTTGAAGTCATGGACACCTTGCTTTCTGGAAACATCTCTACTGTCCCTGAGCCATTCTTTCTGGCACCACATCCTTGACAAAGTCAAAATGCCACAAACGACCTCATTCTTTAGCATTTTCCTTTCAATGGAGTAGTGCCAATAAAGCAAAGCAGTTTGCCCTAGATTTGGCTGCAGTTCCTCTGTTTTGCTGGTATTTCTGTTGTAAAATAAAAATTATACCCATGTCTTAACTGGGTGCCATTCAACCAGTTTCAGAGAAGCTGCACTTTGGCTACACAAAACCTTTCCTGCTTTACTTCACAACCCTAATTTCTGTTACCTAAATTTTAACTTTTTTACTGATTTAGCACCTGGCTTGTTATAACTTCAACCTGAGACTTTTTCACATCTTACACTATTTCTTTTTCTTACATTTAATCCAGCAATTCAATGCTATCTGCTGATCTACCTTTTCCCGAAGTGAAAAAGCCTTATCGTTGATCTCTTTAAATTCACAATTTAGGAATATAATTCATAGACAATCTATAGAGACAGCTTATGATGATACATTGTAATTAATTCTGCTTTCATTAACAAAGTGGGATTGGTTGCATTTAAACAGATCTGTGCAAAATCAATGCGTTCTATTCAGAGTTTTGTTACTCTTGAAGTCTTAAGACTCACACTGTTCCTAACCATCTCTAAAACTCACTGATTGAAGCCTTGAAAGCCATTAAACCAGGGTTCATTTCAGTTAAGTAAGTTAAATCCTTGAAGAAGCCATCGCTCATGGTAATGCTCAAGTTATCCTATGGACTCCACCACACTATCATATTTTGACCTAAACGGTTTACAAACTTGTGAGTATGGCTTGAATTCCATATCCCAAATTGAACTAGAAACAGACATACTTTCCATCTGTGGCATCTGTTTAGAAACTGCAGACCAAGTCAGAGAAAGAAAGCTATGGGAACTTAGACAGCTGATAAGGGAGATGGAAGACTGAGGCAGCAAGGAAGATCAGTAATGCCATGACATAGCTAAGCAGAACTATTTATATACTGTTTCTAGCTAGGAAAAAGGAATTATTCTAATGGGAAAATCTGGATTTATTTTAACACTTTGATCAACAGCAGTGACGGGAAACATCTTGCAAGAGTTTTGCAATATTGAACTCAATAGGTTTTAAAAAAACAAAACACAACACCCAACCATCAGTCCGTAACCTATATAGATAAAGGCAGCATTCTACATCATCACAATTTAATTAGAGGCTTTGAAGCCACGCACCTTTGATCTGAGCCAAGCAATAAACGTGTTATATTTTAAATGGATTGTTACATGTTCTGTTTAACACAATGGTAGGCTTGAGCTAGTATAGTCTTGGTGTAATAAGGAAATAACCTGAATGGAACAGCCACAAAAAGTAGAGGCACCTGCTCCGCTCCTTTCAAGCGTACAGGTGCCGGGTAGCCTAAAATTTTTTAAGGAGTTATGACAAAGAACATTTATTCCACCTGGCAAATGAGGGGCTGGACACATACTATTTGCAGAGTAAAACTCTTGCCTTTGCATTTTCAAGTATAAATGCAAGGAAGTATGGCTTGTAAATGTTTTCCAGTGCAACCAGAGGGGACCAGAAGCAGAAGGCAGACAAGCCTACTTCCAACTATGACAATGTTGGGTGTACTGAGCTCATAAAAAACAAACAAAACAAACCCAAAACTTACTTTATGTTCTGATGCCCCACGTCATACTTTATCTCATACACCATTAAATAAGACACTTCTCTTACACCTGCCACTATAAACTAAGCTATTAAGTCTCCCTGAGCTGTTTCTTAGGACCAGTACCCTTCTCTGCAATTAAGTATAGTACATTTAACCCCCTAAAAATTGACAAGCAGGCTGTAAATGAGTGATAATAAACGTACATGGATATGAAGTAATTGTTCACAATGACAAGCTAGTGGCATGTTTGTTAATAGTATTAAACAAACAGCCACTCAAACCACAAAGCTGCTAAAGTGGAAGAAGCAAACAAAAAAGTGATTATCAACAGCCCAGTGAAAGGTATCAACTGCAAAGAACTATGGGAATGTGAACCCAGTGTGTTAATTCCAATATTTAAAATACTTGAGATGAATACCAGTTAGGTTTTTTTAGTTGCTAGCAAAATGGGTATTGGCAAGGAGGGGAATAAAAAATACAGCCAACTTTCCATCTTCATCATATTTCTCATTGTTGTCACTATTTAGAGGCTGACTGAAGCACTCCCACTGTTGAGGAAGACTCCTCATGGGACAAAGGAGCTGTACAAAATCTGGCCTGTCCTTGGCATCACGCTCCCTCTTTTGATAGGGAGTGCAGTAACTTTTGGTGGATGCATGGTTTTCTCCTATTGTACATCTCTTCCTGCAGAATAAAATGCTTTCTGGAAGAGCCATTGGTGTACAACACACAACTCTTGAAGTTGCCATGTTAGAACACAGTAGCAATTTAGCTAGATAAGAGGAAAGTTATTATATTCTTGTTACTAGAAAGAAGTTTATTTAGCAAATGAATGTGATCTGTAAAGTGTTACCATCAGAATAAAGGTAATGTGTAAAAGAAGAATATGGAGTTATTAGTATATTTATTTTCTTACCTACAAACCTTTGCCAATACTTTATTGAATAAAGTGGACTTTGTAATCAGTACCTTGTGGACAGGTTTTGACTAACTCAACAATAAATGCCCCTGACGTATAATTTTGCCTTATTGAGAACAGCCTACAAGAGCTTAAACTCAGCCAAGCAGCTTTCCCTTGCTGCTAATTTATACCTACTTCTGTCCTGTTTTTTCCTCAAACTAAGGGAATCCAACTAGCTTATTTGTAATTGAATAGTAAATATCCTATAATAATTGCATTTAACAGTAATATTTGTATTTTGGGAAAAAACCCACTCACTTCTCATGTAGAGCCCCAGTCCCTTCATTGATACAGCAATGAAGATGCTGTAAACTGGCTGGAGCAGCCTTAAGAACATTCACAACAGGACACTCCTTCCACCCCTTTCTGGGTGGAATCCTTTCCACCCCACTGTGAATCACAAGGGTGATTTGGTCCTTGGAGACCAAACAGATTCTTCACATGGGATCTTTCAGTAGATACAGGAGAAAAAAACAGCAGCTTGTTCTGTTCTTTCAACAGCACAGGGTCTGATAAAGTCAGGTGCTCAACACGCCTCAAAGCAGCTGAGCACCACCAAATACAAGCATCTAAAAAGTGCAGCCCAGAAAGGACCATTTTTAGTTTCTCCCCATTCATAGTCCCACCACTGAGAGCTCGGTGACAGGTCTGGTTTTTTTGCAGGTATATTGGTTGTAAGAGTCTGGAGTCTGTTAAGGTAAGATGTGTAACTACTATGTTATAAAGACACAGCATGTGCCCTCAAACTACAACCTGTTAGCAACAGTTATTTGACCCTGCACCAGAAAAGATTGTGGCCTTTTAAAAAAAATACATTTTAAAAAATACACTGCAATAATGCAGAAACAGCTCATCAAATTAGTTCTTTTTTCTTCTTATAATGCCTCACATTTGTAAATTTTTACTACACGAGTTCTTAAAATCTTGCACAGTTTAGGAGTGACTAGGTTTCTCCTGATGGTGTTTGGACACATATTCCAGTCCTTTCATCAGCAATAAGGAAACTCAGTGTTCTCTGTTAATCAGCTCAGCACAGTCATTATTTAACCCACAGACAACGTCTGGCAGCAAAGTTTAAATTTTCAACCTTGAGAAGGCAGTGAGCTTTGCTAGCTGACCCTGCTGAAGGCAGGCAGAAGTCAAAAAGGGTCTCTGTAGACATGAAATGGCAGACAAATGTAATCTTCTAATGAGGAAAAAATTCAATACATCTGACATATTGCTAAAGCTACAAATAAGGAAAACCACTAAACTGCATCCTAAATTAAGGATATGGCCTGCACAACATTACTCAGAAGAGAGATAACAGGAAAGGTTGTATGACATCTTTAAACTCCTCCAGGCTAATGGAGTTAAACTACAACACCAACGGAGCAATGGTGCACCAGCTCCATCCCTTTTTCTGGGATGCTTCACCATCCACAACAAGGATCAGCATTAAGAGAATAACAACTCAAACAGCTCTGCGCTGCAGGGAGGTCCCTTTATTTTGGGCAGTTCTCACACCAGACAGTACCAAACATAAAAGTGAGAAAGGGGTATCAGCTCTCACTAGGTTGCAATGGAAGTGCTCTTTGAACACCTCTTCCTGATCTCTGCTACAGCATGTAACTGCAAGCTTTTAGTTGGAGACTTAAATACAGATACACCCACAGATATTGTCATTCAGACACTGATACCAAGCAATAAAAGAAATGCTGCCAGAACAGCAAGACAGACTGATCCAAGTGTCTGCAATAGGATGCAATACATTTGGATTTACAATTTTTATTTCAGACTCCAGAAAGTTTGCTATAAAGCAAGAACAGGTCATTGGTTTGTACAGTTGTATTTGTACTCTAACTGAAATTGCACAAGGAATGCGAGACCTATGCACTGTCAAAAAGATAAAGAAGCTAAATTTGATAATGGGCAAAGGGTTTGATATGCTTTTTCTTTTTTTAAAGTAGAAGTTCCCTACTTCTGCTTCAGCAGAGCAGATAGGGCATACTAAGAAATACAAATAAATCAACACAGGCTGAGGGAGGAAGCATTCCTTATTAAATGTCAATTAATGTTTCTGTGAGGGGAGAAAGTAGCAGTGATATTAGGTCTGGCTCCACTCAAAAAAGACATTACTGTTTAATCCAAACATTAATACAGACCAAAGTAGCCAAATGAACTGCTTTTAATAATTTATATATTAGGTTCTGTTGTTGTAAAACTTGTGCAAATACCTGGCTTTAAACATATGAATGTTAACACTTTAGAAATAAAATTTCATATTTGAGGGACTGGACAGACTCAGAAGTTGCTGGGAAATGAAGTTTACATGTAAAATCACTCTTGATTTGTACTTTAGATGTGTTTCTGCTTGGTCAGCCACCACCGAATCTCGCTTCAACTAAATCTCCTTTGAGTAGCACACTCACCATTACCTCCTTTAAAGTAAAAAAAACCCCACACTTCTCTCCACAAAATTTCAAAGACAAGTCCCAACCTATGGGGCAACATGGAGGTGACTGCAGCAGCCTCTGAAAAAGGCTGGGAGTGTGCCAGCTGGGACTCCAAGCATCCTGTCACCTAAGAGCACAAGTCATATTTCAGAGTGTGGCAAAACCAGTTATTCAGGCTCTCAAGCAGAATAGTTTGTATGAACACATTTTGCAAACAGATGTCATTTCTTACCTGTAAGTGAGGTTTAGTGGTAGGAGCATAGGGCCAGGAATTCTCCATTCAAATGCAGCCTCAGTCCAAGCCTTGACAAGTTATTTAAACTACCTTTTGCTTCTTTTTAATGTTATCATTAATACTCAGATTTTTATGATCTTACAAAATTAGACCGGTAATGTTACACTAGCCTCAGGTACACCGAAACATGAAAACTTTTGATATTGCTAAAAATTAAGTACATTTTAAAATTATGAGAATGCCAACATGGAGCTAGACAAATAAGCACATACCTTTGGAAAAGCCACGCTGATGCAGTGATATCCCACAGCAGTTCCACATTGTTGCCATAATGGCATAAATCATACACTCCCAGAATAACTACAACTCAACAGCATTTCACTGAGTAAAGGAGGGATGGTGCATTGGACTATAGGCAGCATGACCAAATGGTTTTCAGGATCCATTTCACAGCTGGGAAAACAAACATGAAAAACAGGGGTTTTTTGAGGTCAGGCAGCATCAGAGGCTGAACTAGATTTCCAGAGGTGTCCCCTAACCCACAGCCAGCACTCAGAAACTTTTCTTAGTTTATAACACTGGGCATGAGTCCTGGCAGTTACCTCTGTCCCTCCTCCAGAACAGGCAACTCAACCTTCCTTTCACTCTATGCCTTTCCAGAGAGGAGGAAATTAAGAACGTACTAATTACCAATTATTGGAAATAATTACCAGGTGAGATTACTTTCTACAAAGAACCTGATTTCCTTAGCATGCCCAAATATAGCCAGCTGAAAGAGCTTGTAGTTCCAGTAATTCCAATTTTCCATCAGTAATGTAAATCAATACAATATATAACAACACTCAAGCTACTCCAGTGCATTTCACTTGTTTCGTTTGTTCCCCTTGAAGTGAATTCTCTCACCCTAATGCTAAAGCAGTCAAAACAATAATTGCTGCAAGTCAGCTTTTAAGAGAATGGGGCACCTCTCCTCACAAATAAGGTGCCATATGGATTCCCTTCATGAATATGGGATTTCCTTTTAAAGTCACAGAATGCTTTCAGCATTTAATGGCCAGTGCTGCTGCTGCTGCTGCTCAGGTTCCTTTTGTGATTTGTACCCCAGGGACACAGAGCTCTATGCATTACCAGCTTTTTTCCTTATGTTTCACCCCCTATTTTCAGTCTGTGTAAATAAGATGTACAGCATCCACTAGTTAATAAACAAACTCACTTTGATTACACTTTCAGTTTCCAAGTGCGGAGCTGACTAACTACAAAGAATAAGTGTGTTTGGGGTTTCAGTGCTGGCCTTGGAAGATTGTTCACAAATACATGATTCATATCCGATCCTGAACATTAACACTTTCCTTATGACTCACACATACAGTTAAACAATGAAACAGAGAGCTTATTGAAGTTTTGTTTAACGTGCATGAAGCACCTATTATTAATATTTTTCAATTTAATTGCTTAACAATGTAGATCCTATTATTAGCTGCAAGGAGGGGATGTTTCCACTTCTATCTTGAGGAAAAAAGCAAAACAAAACAAAACAAGCTACATGCTTTTGAATTTACTCTGACATATTTAGAATCTTTCAGCAACAGAAAATAAATAACAAAAAACCATTAAGCACTGTCTGGAGCAGGGAACATACCTTACCAGTGTCCCCATAGTACATTATTTGAATTGATAGCAGGCAATTACCCTGTATCTCTCATTCTATAGAACAACATACTGATCAACACACCATTTCCTCACATTGTTTTCCTCTCCAAAGTGAAGGATAAAACAGAAAATGTGGCCTTCCTCACACAATAGAGTCTTCTGGTCTTCTATCTGGTCCCTACATGTAAGGATGTTCACTGTAATACAATTCCCGGATAAATTATAAGGAGTGACTGGCAAATCTGAAACCCATTAAGAGTTCAAGTTCAGCTAAAAAAAAACCCTGAGGGATTATTTTTAAAACTTTATCCTTCACCATTCAGTTTTCTCTTAAAGTTTGCTAAATCATCACTGCAAAAAAATCAGCTGCAGCTCAACACAGAGGAACCATGGAAGTACCAAGCCGAGTTTGTAAGAATCATACTGTAATGTAGAGACACATTCAAGTAAAATATGAGATTTTGATCTCAAATTTAAGCCTGGAGGATAGTTTCTTATCTTGGAACATATGTTTGTCTCGAGTGAGTATTCCATTGCCTACATGCAGCTTTCAATCCAGTTTTACAAATCTGTTCCTATCTTTATGCAAACTACTTCTAAAAGACTACAGAAGTGTTCCACTACAGATAAATATTTTTGGTTTGTTATGTCAAACTTTTCCAAATAATAAATTCTTCTAAAATACTAGAGAACAAATTCAGGAAACACACTGATGACATGGGAGCAAGTTGTGCAGATGTTCTTCTCGTCATCAAGTGATGAGTAAGAAACTCCTGGGCTTCATTCTAACACCACTGAAGTTAAAAAATATTCACCCTATGGGTGCAATGCCAGCCTCAATTTCAGATATTGGCTCTACCATGAGAATGCTTTTGCTCTACTCACAAATACTGTGTAATTTCTAAACGCTTCCTGACAATTCATATTCCTCACCAGTTGTGAAGCTGTGGTCTTGGACATGTTGGCTTCAGAAGCTGACCTTGCAGAGGCAGAAAGAGTGATTTGCTGGTGTTGATAAAGCCTTCCTTCTGTGGCCGCTGCCCTCACATCTGTGAACGTGTTTCAGCATGGCTGAGCAAGGAGAGAAAAGAAGGGGGGTTTACTCACAAGCAGACGCAAGTACCGGTCATTGCTCCTACATGGCTAATAATTCAATCCCAGAAAACTATACTTTAGTTAAAATAATATTAACACTTCAGCTCTGTCCCACTAGCAGGCAGAAAATAGCAAGTACTGCCATGTCAGGATGAAGCACCATCCCCGCTCTCCCTTTCAGGTTTTCAAAAACATAATGGGGAAAGAAAACAGTGTCCATGCTTCACATGTTTGCTCTGAGCTTCAAAACTGCTTCCAGTCACCACATTCAGCTGAGAGGGCCACAGCCAGACCCTACCTGTCCACTCCCCTCCTCCATTTACCTCAGAAAGACACTGGCAGATTTCCCGCCTCTGCAAACTAACAGCAGAGAAGGCCTTCTTGCAGGGGGGTTTGCCCATCCCTGATATCTAGGAGTGTGTTGCCTTTAGCCCTCATTAACTGCTGCATGTTCATTAGAGCAATGTTTAAGAGCCTCACCTGAGCTGGGGTCTGTGGGAACAAGTGCTTCAGGCAGTGTTTGCAAGAGAACTTCCTCAAACAGCATCATTTATTTCATTTATCCACTATGCTACTGGGCCTGGATTTCAGACAGGCCCAGTAGCATAGCGGTTAACGACAGGCACAAAATTTTTACGTGTTCCTCTAGTCCAGATTGCCTTGCAAAACAGAAGCTAGCAGCAGGTTTTACCACACAGCTCTTATCTCTGCACCAGATGACCAAAAAAACTGAAGGGAAATATGAGCAGGGGAAGCTTTTCTTCATGTTTTTGTGTGCCGCTTGTTGCTAGGAAAAATATTTCCTTAGTATCTCTATGGGCTCTGCAAGTCACCATCAGAGGAGCTCTGCTGATTGCCAGAGAGTATAAAACAGCAAATGTCAGGAAAAAAATAGGAAGAAGAAGTAAAGCTTTAAGAATGTGCACCATAATGAACATTTGTTCCCTCAGTACTGCTGCTCACATGCTCAGTAAACAGACATACGCACCATCTTTCTTTGCTGGAACAAATCTTAGGAGCTTCTTCCGAAGGTACTTTGTCTAAGCTAAATTATTTTTCTGGTTTGTTTTTGGTTTGTTGGGTTTTTTTAAGTTTGAAAGCAGTTATTTGGGACAGGCAGCACACAGTTCAGGAGAGCCCTTATTTACTGACTGCTGAGCCAAGGAACCCGCATTCAAAATGGGTAAAAGAAAAAGGGCGGGAAGGGACTCATCATGGCGGAGGGGCAGAGCAGCCTGTCTCCAGTGGCAGCGGGGCCCAGGCCTCCCACGTCACTGCCCTTGTGCCACCAGGGGCACTTCTAGGCATAAATGGTACCACATATCCCACAGAGGAAAGCCGAAAAAAAAACTCTGATCTGGACAGCACCGTGCAGCTCTAAACATTTCAACTAAATATCGAGGCCTTCCAAGTATCCACACAGCTGAGACTGGTGATGGCACCACAGTGTTTCAGCCTTTCTGGAGACCAGAGGATACCTCATTTCCTAGGCCAGTTTTTCAGCAAACAGCTGGGGCCAATGACAAGGATGAAAGGCTGGGGAGTGGAGAGTTTGAAGCTGGTTATCACTGAATTTCCTTCATACCAGCCACAGAACAACAATTCAGTGTACCTGCTTGAGCTGGTTGTTTAACCCCCCTTTAACTGGTTTCCAGTCTCCTCTGATCATCCTCCAAATTGTTCTGTGGCTGCTCCCATTGCTGACTGCTGTTTAAGTTCTCACATTATGCTCTTTGAATTTTCAGTTTTCCACAATAAATGGTCTTCCCTACTCTCCTTGCATTGTTTTATAAGCCATTTGTTTTTAAGTAAGACTCTTTTTCCCACAAAAACAAAAAGAGCAAGACTTTGTCTGAATACAAATCCCATGCCCAACAGTGTGCTGACATTTGTGCAGAGATGTGCTTTCCAGTTTATTCTATTGTGCTTTACTTTTTTTCTTTTTTTTTTTCGTTTTTTTTTAATACTTCAGTGGAAAGTTTGGATGATTCCAGGCAAGTATCCTTTAACAACACTACCACAGAAATAGCCTGAAAAACCGGAAATACATCTCAGTGTTGCCAGAGGAATTATGGGTTGTTGGTTTCTTGCTTTTGCTTTTTTGTGATCTCAAAAAAAAAAAAAAAAAAAATATATATATATATAAAACTTTTATGGTTGGTAAGCAGAGATTAAAGTCAGGTGTGGCACCAACAGCTGTACATTTCTCCCTCTTGGGTATATTAATGCAAGTGCAGGATTTCTGCTATCTCAGTCACCTCTCGCAGAGCCCACCATCAGGGCGAGCAAGTGGCTCTTGTTGCAGCAGGTGCTGATGTCCACCGAGGACCGTGGCCCCATGTGTCATGGCACAATTCCAGCTACGAGTCCTTGCCGAAGTCCAGGAGAGGCTGAGCACCCTGGAGGATTTAAGAATCTCAATACTCCGTTGATCTAGGCTGAAATTCCCACAGGCAAACTAATAGCCAACCTGTTACCTGACCAAACTGAGTTTGCCCCAGAACGTCCCAGATAAAAGGCTGGAGCATTAACCCACGGCGCCATCTACCTCTCACAAAGGGAATATGTTCAATTCCTCTCTTCCCACATTGTTATCACTCCAACCTTATCTAGTATCTCACACAGAAACACGGAAGGTGATAACAGTGAGGAAAAATTAATATTCTTGTTCTCACTCCTTGAATTCCTAGGGGCCAAGAGAATTGGAGCGTGACAAAACACCTCGTCGTTCCTTCTGTACCTCTTGGTGATTAGACAGTAGGAGAAAATTATTCACTATTAGGCTGATGAGACAGTGGAACAGGTTGCCCAGAGAAGCTGTGGATTCCCCCATCCTGGAAGCGTTCAAGGTCAGGTTGGATGGGGCTTGGAGCAACCTGGTCTAGTGGGAGGTGTTTGTGCCCATGGCAAGGCAGTTAGAACTAGGTGATCTTTAAGGTCCTTTCAAACCCAAACCATTCCATGATTCTATGACCTTTTCTTTCCCCATGAATGGCAACTGGCTTGACTCAAATGTGGGCATTTTAGGTACATAAGCTCCCCCTACTCTTTCTTCCCCAGTTACCTTTCACCCTCTGTCTCCACAGCCTGTGTTGCACCTCTGGGCCACCCTTCTGCAAGGGCGATGGCTGGCAGCAGCAGTTTCAGAGGAATGTGTAGGAAACTTGACATGTAACACATGGAGCATATAGATTTTGTGTGTGTGTCTGTGTGTCACTGGCAGATTTCAGATATATGACAATAAAGACTCATTTCATATAAGGAAATGAGATCTGAAGGGGGCCTGCTTCTTCTCTTTGATTATCCCTCACTCACCAGGCTCTCAGGCCTGAGCCTGTTTGCTAAATAGGAAGACCTCCACAGTGTTTACTAAAAAATTTAAGCCACAGGGATCTGCTCGTAGCTCCAAAGCAGAGAGAACACAGACAGAAATCTCACAAGCCAGGAAATTCTTGAAAGCAGTGAGACAACAACTGTATAATCACAGGTAATATGCAAGCAAAAGATCAGATTTAAAACTCCAACCCAAGCCTGTGGGACATTTGCCAACCTGCAAGTTAGGCTCCAGTGATATATGGAATATATTTGCTCTGAGTCTATGCTCTGCTGTATGCCAGAAGTTTTAAACCATCTTTACAAATATGTTCCCATCTTTTGCCAAGTGAATACACAGTCTTTTTCCCTCACGTTGGTATCTAAAGTTGTTCTTACAAACCTCATGATTTGAGGCTGTAATTACTCTCCAATATTCTCAAATATATTTTTGTGATGTCCACTATACTTACTCTAACAAGCCAAGTATTATTTGCATGTTTACTTCGCACATACGCTTTACAAAAAGACCAAACAAATTGCTTAAAAATGCTCAGTGGTATATTAGCTCTGCAGATTGGCAGACTATTCTGCTCTACAGCATTTCTCTGCAATTAGTTGTATCTCTGCTCTCCTCTCCCTCCACTCCGTGTCCAGCGTGATCCCTTCTCCTCCCACGTAGCTCCTGTGCTTTGTCTGTCTTTTAATCAGCAGTGACTTTCCTAAGCCTGGCCTGTTGTCTCTGTTATAACCTTTTTAATGCCATACATCATTCCTTTGCATTTTCCTAGGTCTTGTGAGACACGTAATTTTCGGTAACTGCTCTTCTGCTGAGCCAGGCTCTCCTACCTGTGGTTATTCCTTCAGGTTTCAGTTCTATACCCAACATGCAGATGTTCATGCACTCCAGCCAGGCTTCTTCCAGCCATGCCACTCCAGGAAATGCCTGGACCAGGAGGCAAGTGTGTTCTGCAGTATAGCTCCTGCTGTCCAAGGGGAGAGGTGGTATTTGGCCCTGATAACATGATGACATGGCCAGGGCCTGCAACCAGCTTCAATCTGTAAGTCTCTCAATAAAGACAGCAACTTTAATGTTCTTTTGGTGTTCTTCCATGCCCTCACCTCTTTATTCCTCATCTTTTATATTACAAACAAGTGGGTAAAATGAAGTGCAGGCCCTACTCTCTGGCTTTAAGTAACAATATTTGACAATAGAGCTCAAGTCTGAAAGGAGGTGAAGCAAGACCAGGTGTTACTCAATTGCAAGATGTCAATCCCATGCAAAATCCCACATCCAAGAAGAAGGGATAGGAAGGTCCTTGCAACTACTTCTGTTTATCACATTCATGCAGTCAAGTACCGCCCTGGTGTTTGTTAAAATTAAGGCTCAAGTGCTTGTGAAATATGAATAAAGAGGATTCCTCCTTTTCTAGGGGTTGCAGCTGTATATGGAGTAAGAAGTAAAATTAACAACAATGACTTTCCCTAAGGAATGCAGGAAATGTTGTGATGTATTTTCATTGCAACCACTTGAAAGCAGAATTGCTGTGGAAATAAAACAACTGCAAATACGCTGAACATGCTGACTCAGTTGATACAGAAGGAAAATCACCAGTCAGCAAGTTCCAGTAACAGCAGAAGCAAGTGTCCTGTAGCTGCAGCACTGATGGGATGTGCATTGCAACACCACGTTCCCCTGAATGCTGCACTTAGGAGTTTGATGAGCCACAGCTTTCAGATGAAGCTTAGGATTTGCTGCAAAATACATGGTTTTATTTTATAGCTTAAACTGTTTTGGACCCACCCAGATCCTTAAGGAATAGGACCTTTAAAGGAAGCAATTTCCTTCAGCTTCCTTCTGACCCTCATCCAAGGCACATATCAAATTTAAACAAGCACAAATCTAGCCAGTTCTCCCAATGCAGCCAGAATTATCAGCATCACAGCATTTTCTATTCAAAACAGCTTATCCAAGTCTTTTTCTATTGTCATATGCAAATGAATCACTTTTTGCTATGTGATAATTTTTCAATTTCCTAACTTTTATGAGTACCTTATAAGCAAAATATTAAGATAAAAGTGGGCACATCTTTACCTTATGCATTTAATGTTCTGCTTTAACAGTGTCTATAACAAATTACTAGCAGCTGATAAAAGCCCCTTAACAAAAAGAGGATCTATTCTAAAAAAGAAAACCACTTAGAAATTATGATTTTAAGCAATTCCTTGGAGTCTTTACTGTACACCTATGTAAGGTGAGAGAACAGAGAGTGACACATAGGGAATAGGTTATGGATCAAAACTGAAGATTCTTTGTCCCTACTGCTATTACTTCAGCTAAGTGTGTTGTTTTTAAGTGGTGGAAGTTGAGAGCAGGAAGTTAATTCGAGCATCTTAATTAATGTAAAAAGTATCCAGCACATGGAACTGTCTCCATTAGGAGAATCAGAAAACCAAGGCAAAAAAAGTGTATTACCTTCTAAGGGACAAGAGAGAGACCTAAACAGTAAGTGGACAAATGCAAAGTGAGTATACACAGAAAACAAAATATAAAAATAAGAAAAAAAAAAAAAAAGCAAAAGCTTTTCCTATTTTCTGGTTTAAATGCCTCTGTTTTTTCTTCCTTAGCTGTTTCTACTCATTTTATCTATTTATTTCATGGAAAGATTGTATGATGGGTGAACTTGTCTCATCTATGGAAGGACAACAGAAGAAAAAGCTAAGAGAGAATTGTGAATAATAGTGCCTGCCCCTGTACTATAGTACATTTCTGCATCCCTGAAGCTGTACATGCTGCTACTTGGAAGTAATAATCAGGAAGCGTAACATTATATAATCAATTCCTGCCAAATATTAATGTAAGCTATTTTTAAGGAAGGTAAGCTTATCAAAAACGTGAGTTGTAGGGCTAGTTTTCCCTTACGCACATTATATTTGGCAACTGTGAAATATAAAGTATCCAGAAGTGAAATATAGACACGCCCTTGGTCCTCCCCAGCCCCCCGCTTTGTTTTGTCCTTCTGAGCTTCACACCTTGCTGCTTCTCCTGATGAAAACTGTGGAAGAGAACTTTAGTCACCACTACCAAAATCCCAAGACTTTAGGATTTTTCTTGTCATCTGATGAAACTGGCCAGTCTTGAAAAGTCTGGCCCTACGTTCTACTGTTCTTTTATCAGACAAATATTTCCCTATAATGCCAGAAAAACTTGACTGTGAATAAGGCAAGAAGTAGCAACGTACTTTGAAAAAGCAGGGAGCACAGGGAATACTACCAGGATTAAAAGAAGGCTACAAAACATCAGAGGCCACTTCTTAGAAAACTCTGCTTGTACTAGACTGGTGCCTCTAGCCTTTGTTTTCCAGGAAAATTGCCATGACCACGTAACCAGCAGAATGCCATAGCGTGGTTATTCTCATAGAAAATGAGATTTAATAATGGTGCTTATTCTCCCTGGAGAGTATTTCTGGATACTAGACACTAATATTTTGCTTTTCTACTGACAGTCCAGAGCTGTGCCAGGACAGCCATGATTCTAACCAGCAAAGCTGCACACTGAGTTGTTGCAATATGTATCACTCATGAGCAGCTGCCAGACCAAGCACGATGTGTGGAGCCGATGCAGCCCCACAGTTGGACTCAGGATGGCTGTGGTGTCTGCAAAGGGAAAGGAACGTTCATCAGAAAAATGAGATTAAAATTGTCAGCAGTTACTCATCACCAAGGAGTTCTCCAGCTCCAGCTACAATTTACACATGGTTCTTTATACGGCTGAGCTAGTCACTCCCCCTCACTTTTGCTGAAGAATGCTTCACTGCATGACTGGTTTTATGTAATAATAATGGCTATTAGTACTGATACAGTTATTTCATTTCATAAGCTCAGGAAGAACTGTGTTCAAACTTGCTTCTCTTAAAATACTGAAAGCAAACTTGAAATGTCCCATACTTTCAATTCTTTGCATGACTGTGACCTTGTCTTCCAGCCTTGAAATACAAGGTAATTTAAGCTAGAAGTCGCTCCAAGAGAAAAATAAAGACTGAAACAAGAATACATTAATTCAAGTGACATTTAGGTCAGTACAATCTTTGGTTCACTCAGAAGAAACCAACTTAAAGTCCAAGAAAGCAATAAACTTGAGTGGAAAAAGGCAGCTCCAAGTTAGCAGTGTGAAAAGAGAAAGAAATCATTGCACTACAATCTTTGCTTCTTCTAGCTTTAAGTAAGAGATAGAGCGCAGAGAAGCTTGTAAAATTATTATTATTTATGTATTTCTCACACAATAGGTACCATAATTTGGTGTTGCAGCATGGACTTTTTTCACCCTTGTTTTTGTCTTCAGGTGGCCCAAGTGGAGTTATCTGCTGATACTGAAGGGTTAAATTTCATTTACATAGATCACAACCTCAGGTCTGAAGCTCATTTTCATAGGCAAAAATCTGAAACCTGTTAACTCGCATTTTGTTTTGTTTCTCTGGAGACAGCTCACCCATCCCGATAGGGAACCTGCATGAATAGAAAGAAAGTAATCAAAGAATTCCTGTGGTTTGGGTTGGTAAATAAAACAGAAAGTCTTTCTGGTGATTGTGGTTTCTGTGCTTAACAATGTGCTGTCCAGCCTTTCTGTTACAGCTTCTGGTTAATTCTTATGTAAACCAAACCCTATTTCCCAAAGGTACACATAAATATTTTCACTTAGTTAAACGGCTGTGAAGATGACAGAATTCACAGACCATTTTGGTATGTAACCAATACATCTCATGACATGGCTACAGCAGATCTAGCCAGGTATTCTAAGTAGATTGTGGATTTCAAGCTGCCACACAAAATTATTTCTGCCCATGTTTTTGTGCAGTATGTACACCCATAACTTTCTCCACTCCTACATGGGTGGAAGCATCCAGAAATTCCTTTGAGCATGGATTGTTCCTGAGAGACCTCCTGCTTAGAGAACAGCAGAAGAATATGGGTATGAGCATGAAACAGCACTATAAATATCTGTGTGTTGGATTCCTGGAACTGAACCTGTGTCACTGGCGTTCAAAACATTACAAATTTACTTGTATTCTTTTTACACAGAACCACAGAACATTAGGGGTTGGAAGGGACCTTTGGAGACCATCTCATCCAACCCCCCTGCCAGAGCAGGATCTCTTAGGACAGGTCACTCAGCAATGCATCCAGACAGTTCTTGAAAGTCTCCAGAGAGGAGACTCCACAACCTCTCTGGGCAGCCTGTTCCAGTGCTCTGTCACCCTCACAGTAAAGAAGTTTTTCCTCATGTTGAGGTGGAACTTCCCGTACTCTAGTTTGCATCCATTCCTTGAGAATGACCAGCCAATTAGATTTTCACTCCAGCTAGCTATTCCCAGATGCTTTAGATGTTATTCAAAATGGTAGCTAAACATACTGATATGTATTCCTGCTCTTTTTCTTGCAGTATCAGCCAATAATCAGCCAAACAAGACACTGCAAAGCCAGTCATAACAGGTATGTGAAATTCAAGCTTCAAAAAAATTCTCTTGCTGTAATGAAAAAAATTGTCTTTACAATTTTCTTTGTTTGAGAATTATAATACAAGGAAGATAAAGCCATTGTCTCGAATAAAATATCTATGCAAGCTTAATTTGAAAAAAGCAGACATGAGCTATTTGAAGAAAGAAAGGACAAGAAAACAAAAGGATACTCAGGAAAATCTTAAATGCAACAGCTGAGGTTATATATGTGCAATGGAATTTCTTTGAGAATGGATACTTATACCTGTATGCTCCTTCATGCAACTACACTCAAGTGGAAAATGCAGCTTACTTGAAGGCATTCTGTGCCTAGAGGTATAACTGGAAGGAGAAACATTAATAATGGAATTTTAGTGGACATTTTAAGTCCAGGAGAACTTCAGCAAGCTATCAAACATCACAAAACTTCAATGTTCATAAAAGAGATGATAGATTCTACCATTAATTTGCTTGTGGCATAATAGCAGCCACAATTCCCACAACCTCATTTTATCAGGGACAATGAAACCAAAGTTTGGCCCAGAGGAATTACAACCCACCATTCTCAATCTTGGTGTCTAGATTTCACCTCCTTAATCTGTCTTTAAGCGCTTAAAAAGCAATGGCCTGCTTTTAAAATTGCTGAGTCTCTTCCACTGACTCAGGCAGGATTTGGATGGGTAGACACTTTGAAAGTGAATTTGATGAGGGTGCTCAGATGTTGATCTAATTTTTGAAAGAGTTTACAAAATTCCTACTTGTTGATCTTTAGGTAACTGAACTAATGTAAAGAGAGGAAAACCAGATTCCACCGAGACAAGGCTTGTATTTCACTATTGTAGTCCCCAAATATCCTTCCAACAAATTAATAGTTAATATGCTACAGATTATCATTCAATGAAAACTTTGTAAAGACAAGCATTTTATTCTTTGGAAAAGATGTGATGAAAAATGAAATTACCTTTCTTAGCACAGAAAAGAAAAAAAAACACCTACCTCAAAAATGTTGAAAGGAAATTGAACAAAGGATGCACTATGCTAAGGGACATCAAGCCATGTACATTCTGAAAAAAATGCTTAGATAATGGACAATTCTGACAATTGAGCCTTTGTTTTTAAAGCAAGAAAAATCAACTTGGATTTACATTTCTGAATGGGTTTGTTTGATCTGAGTGCAGGGGCTGTGACAGTCACTCAGAATAGGAGACCTTTAATATGAGCCGACAGGTTCTAGCCATAGGTAAGACTTGTAACAAAGAGTACAGCATAAATAACAAAATTAAAGTGCAAAATAATGAATCTGCAAAATACATACGGATATGCTTAACTCAAAGGATGTGTGGAGCTTTGCTGAAACACTTTGCTAGGTTAGATCTTATTTCAAATGTAAATAAGTTCAATGATCCTAACTCTTCTCAGAAGGAAGACTAGAAAATGGGGAAGTCTTTCTCAAAGACATTTTTTCATAATTCATCTCAGTAAAGCCATCATGACAGCATAGAAGGCTTTTACTCTCTCTCAGTGGGCCCTAACTATTCTAGGTTTTATGACTGCCCTTCCACACTTGCCTTACCTTCTAAAAAGGTGAATCCTTAAGTGTCACTCCCACCTCTTTGCTTCAAATAGGGCCCAAACACCATAAGAAGTGGTTGTTTGTTTCAAGTCTGGAAATCTGGAACAGGTTAAAAATGTACACAGCAAAACTAGAGGCAACCAGATAGTGCAAAATCTGAGGCCTAATTTCAGGAAAACATTTAAACAAATGGTGGCTTTGAGCATGCTAAGATTAAGCACAACCAGAAGTGCTTTTGTGATTAGCAATACAGTCAGACAAGCACTAACACAAATGTGGGTTCGTGCAGAACATGGAAATGAACCAGGGACCTCCATGTTGGGTGAAAATCTGCATCTGTTCCATTGCTCACGTGAGAGATCCTGAGTACCTTATGAAACTAATTCATTGTGTTCAACCCTACACTTACAAACACTCCAGAAGACTCAAACCCTTAGCAGAGCAAGGTAGCAACCCTAGCCCTGCCCTCTTTCACTTACATGTCCAAGAAGTGACCACACCTACATTAATACTGACTTTGTTAGAAGTTTCGACACAGAAGTGGAAGCATGGATAGAGTCAGCTGTGTCCTTCAGAGATGGTCTCTTTTTGTCAAAGGGGAAACACTGGACAGGCTGGGGGACCTTGCAGGCCAGTGCTTCTGAGCTGGCTGGGGAGTTTATTTCCATAGAGCTGATTTGATCACTTGCAGGAAGTTTATCTTTGCAGAAAAGACAAAAAAAACCAAACCCAACCAGACAAAAGCCACCCAAAACAGAGAGCTGTAAGTTGTAGTCTGTATTTAACAGTTTAGCCAGTGTAGCCACTGAGGTGACAGGATGTGATTTTGATAGGTACAACCTCAACAAGAAAATTCTTACATGCCTTGTGCTCTGGAAGCCTCTTGCTGTTATATAGTGTTATCTGGTCCAAGCGCTTTTCCTTAAGGCATAATTTTGTTTCCCAGTCCTGATGCTTTATAGGAATGCTGGCAAACTTCAAAGAATCAGCCTATTCTGAGGCAAAACACTTTCTGCTTAGAAAAAAAAAATACAAAAATATTTTTGAGGTGTTCTCATGCAGACCTATAAATTTTGGTCCTTCCTGGAACTGAAGCTAGGAAAATTATCTATTTGTTCTTAAGCTAAATTTCTCCTCTCCTCTTAGTCCCAGCCTTCTGGAAGTTCAGCAGCTCACCAAAAGAAGCTGCAGAGGCAACAGGCTAACAACATTTGTTTACTGTGGATCTCCCTTTGAAGAGTGATTACAACAACATCATTCTGCATATCCGGAGGGTGGATTTCTTATCTCCCTGAAGGAGAAGGAGAACAATCACATATTTGATAAGTTCAAACAAAAGCACACACAATTATAGGAAGTGAAATGTTTGCTAGAAGAGTGCAGTTTATACAAAACCCATTTTTGTAACCTCATATATATATTTATTTCATGACAGCTTTCAAGAACTATGTTCTATAACTCTGCAATATCTCTGTTTTGTGGTGGCACGTGAAATACTTTCCATTTGAAAATTGACACCGAAGGGGAAACATTCTGGAAAACAGTCATTGCAGTAGCTTTGCTCAGTGGCTACTTTCACCCGCACCTACCTCACACTATAAGGCAACGGGGTGTAGGTAAATCCATGCAGGCTGCCTTTCCACCTGTAGGAACAGCAGTGAGAAGGGAGCAGGCAGGAGAGGCACTGGCTTCCACATCAGCTCTGGTAGAGGCCTGCTGTTCCAGATCCCCTGCTCTGCCTGCTGCTACTGGCCCAAGGCAGCAAGACCAGGAATAAAGGTGACAGGCAGTTTGTTATGTTGTGGAGGCTGCACTTGCCTGGCATGAAGAACCAGGGATGTTTGGATCCAGGTGTGGAAGAGGCAATGCTGATGAATTCGCTCATGTATGTAGGGCAGCAGATTCTAAATGTGGAGTCCTTTACCAAAGTCATCCCACCCTAAAAGGATACCCATGGATGTAGATGAGTTGGACACACAAGTGATGCTCACAGGATTGGTCCCAAGGAGTGACATGACACTATGTACAAACATACACCACCAAAATACTAGGAGTGCCTGGGACCCATGATCCGAATGTGTTTGGATTATGGGGGAGAGAGGAATTTCTTCCCGATGCAACAAACTACAAGAGAAGGGAGATTATTACTCTGTCCTCATGTTTCTAAAAAACAAATAATACATCTGTGTTTTAGACAGACTTTTTGTCTGTGTCTGTTTCAGCAGAAAATGTATTGGCTTTTAGAATCACAGAATGGTTCGGGCCGGAAGGGACCTGCATGGGCAGGGACACCTCCCACTAAACCAGTTTGCTCAGAGCCCCATCCAACTTGGCCTTGAGCACTTCCAAGGGGGGGGGCATTCACAGCTTCTCTGGCCAACCTGGACTAGTGTCTCACCACCCTCACAGTAAAGAATTTCCTCCTAATGTCTAATTTAAATCTCCCCTAGGGAGGGGATAGAGACCATTATTGTCATCCGTTTAATTGCTGATTCTGAGTTAAACTGTGACACCTCTTGTTCTGTCACTACAAGCCCTTGTAAAAAGTCCCTCCCCAGCTTTCCTGTAGGTTCCCTTCAGATACTGGAAGGAAACTGTAAAGTGAGCAGTTAGAGTGGGTGCAGAGCACTATCAGCAAAGGGTGAGAGCTTGTGCTTTCCTTGAAATCCAGTTGTAAAGTGCAGGACAACAGCAAAGCAGACCGTCACTTTTGTGTTGCTCTTGTCACATTAGACACAGTCTTGAGAGAGGCTGCAAACTGTCCTCTGGCTGGATTAGGGGGGAGGTTGATGTCCAGAGACCTACATGTGTCAGTTAAGGCTAGATTATGCCTGCTGATTCTCAAGGGTGATTAATCTAGGCCAGAACTGAAGCACTTTGGTGAGGCTGAATTAATGAAGTTAGTGCTGCTGCTGTCCGTGTTGCTCCTGCTCTGCACAGCAGACAGTCTCACAATGCACTGATTCATCCCCAAAGACAGTATCCTGGTATCATGAGAAGAGGATCAGTACAAGAGGTACAGTACAAGATTACAAATTTGACAGGAGTGAACTCAAGAGGTATTTGTGTAACTACAGTAGCTTAAAACTAAATCAATGAAATGTATCCTCTTCTATAGACAAAACTAAGAGGTTACAATGGTTATCAAGTTCACTGAGAAATACAGAATAAAGCTGTAATACACTTTATTGCTCACATCATTTGAGAAACCAGTAAAAATATTATCTATTTTCCACCTAATGTTTCTGTTGGAAAACCTCATTAAACATATGATATACTAATTGAAATATCTCAATGAGAGAGGCTTTAGAGCCTTTTGAATCCACTAAACATCTTGCAAAGGTCAGCATTTTAGCTGGCATAAAAGAGCTAAATCAGACTGTTAGTTCTGTTATCTAAATGCAAAAAAGGAAACCTGTAATTGTTCTAAATGTGAACAAAAAAACCAATAAAATACTTTTCCCACATGGATTGCCTAAGGAAGACTTCCTTGTTATTACCTGTAGCTTTGTCTTCTTTTTAATGCAATCCTCTAGCCTGAAAATCCAGATTCCAGGGGAAGGGAGAAAGGTTTTCAGGATCAGATTGTAGTGTTTATATACCAAAGAATGCTAGTAAAGTTAAAGGGACAGGCATAACGCAGCGCATCTCAGTGCAGTGTATTTATACCACAATTTCACTAGTGTAAACATAATTTAGGCATGTATAGATGAATCTACTCAAAAGGGGAAGTAAGTTCCACAGGGCTTATTTGGATCTGTACAATTTCAGATCTGCATTAATGCCATACTTGTGTTTAGCACTTGGAAAAGAAAAAAAAGGTTGATGACAGCAGTTGTTGGGTGAACAGAAAAAGAATGTATACCCCAGGCTTTGTTCAGCCTGCTCTGACACTGCTCTTTTATTACTTATGAGGGCTGGGGCCCTTTCAGACTGAACAACAATCCTATGTCCTGTCTGCACATCATCACTAGGAGCTGATGCTTTCACAGTTTGCTCAGGAGCTGGGGAAGTTAACCTAAGATCCTGGCCAGATTCTCTGCTGGGAAAAAGCTCTGTAATGCTGCCCTCAGGGGTGCTCCCCACATCTGACATGGTGTGAAGGTAGTCTTATGCATACAAGTCTTTTGGATCATTTATGAAGACAGACTTACACAAAGGTATAAAAGCACTTGTGTGCATCATTATCAATATTATACTGCTTTAGACAAACAGCTTGGAGAAAACTCCAGCAGATAAAAACTCCCATATCTGCCTCCCCCCACTTTTATCGATTCTTGGCCCACAGCATATGTAGATCCAAATAGTATTTTCATTTCCAAGTTTTCCAAGTTAATTATATCCTTTTGGCTTCCTGTAAATATGAAAGATACAGCTGCCTATCCCAGGAAGGATAAAGAATGTTCTTCAGTTGCCTTTTGTTATGCAACATTTTGCAATCCCCCTTTGCAGGAAAATGCAACATCCATTTCTGCAAGGTATAGCCACACAGTGTGGAAGAGAAGACAATCCAGTGAACTCACCCCGAGTTGCTTTTGGTTGCTTTTTCCTTCCTTAGGCAAGGTTTCCATCAACAGAAGCTTTGGCACTCGAGAGGCTGTTAGAATAAATTAAGGGACACAAGTGTCATCTGGTTGACACTCTCAAGTAAAAGCAAAAGCAGTGCCACAGACATAAAAGAGATCACAGATATCCTACTATTTATGATGTGATTGTAAAGTGTAAAGTGTGCTACAATCTTAAGGCAATACATGTTAATTACCCTCAACAGATCTCTGATGTTATAGAAGTAATTGCTGAGATCTTTGCTGTATTGCTGATAACGGTATCTACCACAGCTTGGTTTGTTTGTTTTAAATTGCATTCTTACAAGCAACAGGAACTCTGGACAATATAATTCTATATGAATATAGTATTTCTAAAGTTTAAAACATTGGAACACATCCAACAGGCCCTTCACTCCGTTCATCAAAAGAAGACAGCAATCTTGCTGGGGCAAAAGTCCACAAATGTACATATTAGGTTTGTTCCCTTGCTATCAGCAGCATGGAGAAGTTTCCTCTAAGCCTCCAGGAGAGCAAGAACAACCTGTAGCCTATCAAGAGCACTCTAAGCCTGTAAAATATACAGACACAAATATTCACAGGTATGGTTTGGTGCTTATAAGCAAGTTTCCAGCTGCAGAGGTGAGGTGCAGAGTCAGTTGCATACCTGTAAGAGTGAGGATAACTACTTAAGAGAGCCTGTATTCCAAACAGGCAGAAATTTATGCTGGGCCCCAGCTGCACTTACTTACTTACTGCACAGAATTAGTAACCTACCCCAAAGCACATCCTATTCCTCTTGTCCTTAGCAGTAGGTCAAAACTCCTCCCATTCCTGCAGGAGATCTAGTTTGAGAGAATTTGGCTCAGATACAAAAGACTCAACATTTGTGTCCTAATATAACAAATGCCTGAACATATGCAAAAAAATATACAAATAAAATCATCTTACCACACTTTTCATAAGGCACTAGAAAACCTGGGTTGATAGGCTTCACTATTATGCAAAGAAGGAATGGGTTAGGAAGAGGCTTTCAAGAGCTGTTTAGGAAGTTAAATAAACTGTTAATTTTTAGGATGAAGTTCACCATTAATTGTTAGCTATTAGTTAACAAGTCATCCAGTGGCTGGTACCCACCACCTATCATGTAAATCCTACAGCCAAGATGAATTGCCTTTCTATTATTGCTACCTTTGGGCAAAGGGATTTTGTGAATACTCTGGATAACTTGTGAAAGAGACTGTTTTTTCAAGAACTGATTGTTGTGACCTCATCAGATTCTACTTGCATATTCTTCAGGAAGGCAGAAGTAAATAGAAAAGGGCTTGTGAATTATACACCTCCCTCAAATATAAATTTGAAAAAAAACCCCATAAATTGACACTGAGCTCTTTGTTAGACCTCAAAAATAGCGGTCAAAGGAGTTATAATATATTTAATAATTGTCATTGAAGAACAGGAGGAAGCACATCAATTTTAATTACAGTATGAGCAAGAATGCCACTGATTTATTCTGAGTTTAAGACAGTACAGAAAGATTGTGCAAAGTACAGAACTATTTGTTGGAAAAGGTAAAGGTGCAGGTATCAAAAGATCTTTGTCATAGAAAGAGCTACGCAAATTCAAATCAAACACAGAACGAATCCCTGCAATATCTGCTGAGTTTGTGGCAGCTCAGGCAGTTCTGAGAATATCTAGGTGACCCAGTTTCAAACAAAACAATTTATGGGAAGAAAGAGAATAATAATTCCAGTACTGTCAGACAGAGAACCACATGCAAAAGGCAGGACTCCCCAAACCTTTCTGTACAATCCTGTCACACCAGCAGTCCAGCTAACCAGAAAAGGACATTGCATTCTTCTTTGCACATGCAATTAAATTGTCTGAATCTAAGGAGGGCATATTGCATTTAAACAATGAAGTCAGCCAATAAATTTTACAGTTGTCTAATTCTTCTAGGACTGTTGCCTCAGTCCATGCCTCTAAGTAAATGAGGATGTTCATCATGAACTCCTGAGATCAGAGCCAATGATAGTCCTTCTGCAGAGTGATTCCACTGATTTTAGTCATGTTACTTTTAGCTTACTCTGGCATGAGCAGAATACCCATCCCATAGACTACATATAACCAGGGATGTGAGTAGCAATCTCCTTCTGGACTTCAGAATACTTGCTGGCCCCTGGCCACAACCACAAAAAACCCAAGAGTTTAAGTAGTCGTCACAGCTCCTCCTCTTCTGTCATTCAGTACAACTAGGAAGGAAATTGCTTTTAACATCTATATTTAAACAAGCTTCGTTGCATTAATCAGTTCTGCTATGATACTCACTTCAGGTCTTCTCATTATTCCTTTTTAGAAGAGGATTGGCTGTAACTAACTCTGCATTTTTAAGGGAATGAACCCATGCAAACACTCGTTCCTGTACTACTTCTGTTTGCTAATAGCTGAGCCATTCAGCATGGGACTGCAGCACCCTCCAAATTCCTAAGAACACTGACTCACCCCATCATCAGTCAGAGGAGAGCTGTACAGCTGGGTGTTACTGCCACCTAGTTTTCAGTTTTTTATTATTATGATTATTAGATTCAGACTTCTGAATTCTCTGTGGTAAAAAAGTATATACATGAAACCTGAAAATTTTCCTTCTAGTCATATGATACGTAACCTGTGATGTATTCAACAGTGCAAAATTGTGCAATGATAAATTCTTACTCAATAAATCCACATGCATCTAGATGCCATCTTGAAATACCTATTAAGGACACATAATTACCAACCCCAAACACAAACACACTGTGAAAATCTAACTCCCGTTCACTATGCAGGGCCAAAACAAGAGCCAAGTTTGCAGCATCGTAGAAGTTTGTAGATCTCCAGTGGATCTTTGCCAGCTGACACTGAATCTAATAATGTTTATTATGGACCTTTGTCATGGCAATTGATGAATAAAAACTTTCCCACTTAATATAGGTGTTGTACCAAAATCAGGATATAAGACACCATGTATTTTTCATTTCGAGATGTACAAAGAGAATGTTTATATTGGGATAGTCTTCTTTAGACTAAAACTAAAAGCTTAACAACAAAACCTAGAGAAATGCAAAGAACAATTAAAGCAATTTTTGAAACCTCTTATAAATCCCATTTTGAGGTCTGAGAAAGGAACTGTTAAGATTCTCCATCCTGGTGACCTTTTCGTTTTTATGCTGGTTCTGTGGTTTCTGACTCTGACTAGGAGTGCCTGTGGGAAACCTTGGAAGTTGGATGTTAAATTCAGAACCCAGCTGAGCAACCTTTCACAAAATGCGAAATAATAAATGTATTGACACAAGAAGGTTCCAGTTTTGAGAAAAAAATAATAATTTCAATGTCCATAACTGAAATTTCTTATAACTTTCAGAGCTGGGGCTCTGTTATGTCAAGACAGAGTATCACGTTTTATAATTTATCCAGTGGAATTCTGTTAAACTAGATGAGCAAAAAGTGTGTTCTTTGCTGCAACTGAATTTTGTCCATTCTTCTAACAAACAGCATTGCAGAAATTAGGCCATTTCATCATGTTTGTCTGCACTAATCACACCCAAAAGCTGCTCAATAAATCTCATCAAGGAGCCTGCATTCTCCTCCATGGAAGTGAAGGATTCGTGTGATGATTCTTCGTGGCTGCAACAGCAACTACTGATGTTGTTAGTCTTTATTTTTACCAAAAGGGCTGTAATGACTGAAAGTAAAACAAGATGTTTGTGCATTTCAGGCATGATGGAATGAGGAATTTCACATGCTGGATGGGCTGACAAGGCAGGATTCTGAAGTAGGCTTTTTAAGACAAAACTGAGACATCTATATTAGCACAGGTTGAGAGGCCACAGATGTCTCCAAACACTCTGCCTTTTTTTTTTTTAATTGTTATTGAAAGACAAAATTCTATTTAAACTCAGATCCTAAGCCCCTGGGCTTGAAAAACCATCTCGTGCACCCCCCACCGTGCTCAGGTTAAGTTCATTCACACTATTTTATGCAGCTACAGTATGGATCACACTCAGCTTTTCTTTTACCCCTAACAGGTTTGTTTCTGGTCATAAATTCTCAATCAGTGGGCAAGCCACATTGTACAATTTAGTAAATAGTGTAGTTAAAACATGTTTAAAGTCAAAAGAAAAAGGATCTGACAATGGAGCATTGTCCCCTTTTGCAGAACTGAAGTGTACCTTCTTTGATTCAGTAACCTTGCTGCACTTTGGTATGAAATTGCCCCTTTTTCCATCAAACTTGCATTTAAAGTGCCTCATTAGCATGTCTCACCGGATCAGTAACGATTCTGCTAACCCAACACTCATTTGAGTCAAGCCACCATGGTTTTTCTATCTGTTTAACATCTAAAACTCCTTGACAAAGTTCCTTTTAAAATTTACTCCTTTTGTTTCTCCTTGGGTTTTCTGCAAAGATCTTTAAACTTCGATGTACTCCGAGATGACTCCTGAACAAAAATCATGTCTAGCCCAGCTAGTAAATCTAGGCTCCATTCAATGGGATTAAATAAGTGCTTCACGGCTATTGTAGAAGCCTCTAAAAAGGATCTTGCATCTTTAAGAGTTTCCTACAATAAATTAAACACATCTCACCCATTGTAAAAGAGGGGGAAAAAACAGAGAGAGACTTGATCCAGCCCAGGGGAGCCACTGTAGACCCACAGTGATGCCATACTTCGAAGTACAAAAACACCCACAGATAACCTAAATTAATAGCAACAGGCAATGGAAGCAGAATTTCTTTAGGAATTCAGCCTTGAACTTCCCATTAGTAAAACATGGCCGGCAAAATAAAATAAATACATAATGAACTTAAAATATTTGCTTGTATGGGTCATTAAAAAAGAACACAGCAGAATTTTAGCTCTTATTTTCAGTACTTCAGCCAGGAAATTCTCGTTTCTTTTCTAATAGGAAAGATCTCAGGCCCAATGTTCAGATTCATTGTAGCATCTGAGTCCTGCTTAAATACAGGCCCATGAGTAACCCTCCTGGTGTCTTTGAGGCTGGTGTCCTGCTTTAAGTTAAGGTTGTGTTTAAACTCAGGGCCAACACACTCACCCAAGCCTCTAGACCATTCTGCTCTTTTCTGAACAAAAATAGAGAAATTTTAAGCTCTTTTAACCATAATGGTGATTGAAAAAAAAACATTCGGGGCAAAAAAAAAAAAATATCTGAGAGATTATGAGAATTATCTTTAAAATAATACCTGGATTTATCATAATGTCCTGTAGGCTGACAAAAGGCTACAGACCAACTGCACCATCAGTGTGACCTAAATTAACACTCATTGCCCTCAGTGGCCACTGAACAATCTATCTGAATATCATTCTCACTTGATGAGTGTTGAATGGCCTACCTGAAGAGAACTAGCACTTTAAAGATGTGGTCAAACACAGGGAAAAAAAACCCTCCAGCAGTATTTGGCACTAGTTTAGCAAACTTTGCTGTAGCAAAGAATGTATTCACTAACTTTGGAAATGTCTTTCAATTCTTACATGAAGACAAAGACCTCCATTGCATTCATCCCAACAATTTGCACTGCCTTTGTCTGTATTGCTACATTTCTACAGGTTTTATAGCACTGGTGTGTTCAACCTCCCAGGTATCGGTATCTAAGGACAGAAGAAATAAGAAAAATGAAAACTACTTGCTTATTTCTCCCTTTAAAAACTTGGTGATTTGGTCTGCATTAACAAAATGGACACTGCAATAAGAACCTTGTTTTCCCTGGTTTATGTCACACATACCAAGTGTAACAACAGGCACACAAAAAGAGGCCTTCACAACTGACTGGCAGCTGCATGTCAAGAGAAAGGCAGCCTAGGCAGCAACTTCATTATTTCTAAAGCTAGTAGAAAAAAGTTGTATTATATTATTCAAGTAATAATTTTCTTCAAACACCCACCAGAAGTCTCAAAATACTTGAAAATTTCACTCTATCAACTAACAGAATGCAGCACGATATTTTAATAGAAGTACTGTGTTTTTAAATCGATAGTTTAATTATTTAGTTCTCATTATTGTTATTGTGGACAGATTAATACTAATCTTCCTAGTACTGTTGTTGCTATTATTAGATGTAATACAGGGTAGGAAATACCAAATGGCCATGTCTCTATGATAGCACATCCCCAGCAAGCCCAGCTGGCTGTTAGTGGCACAGGAGGAGATGTACATGGGACGGCAGCAGCTGGTGGAAGGCTGCTTCATCCCAACAGCAGTACTGGCAGGCACCCAGAAAAGGACCTAGAGTTCTGAAGTTTGCTGCTGCTCAATTTCTAGGACCAAAAATAGCAGCCATGAGACTACACTTCTTTATGAAGTTGGTCGCTCCCTAGGTCACGTCCTCTACCTAGAGAGAGAAGACATGTAGCCCAACACATTCCACTTTTTTCTGTAGCACCACAGGGCTAATCAACCACGGAATACTGGCTGCATCCCGAGTGTTAATGCAATGTAAGCAGTGGAAGAATAGAGAGCAATTTCCTCATTAGCATTGATTAAAGAAGACTGAAACAAAGTGCCTTGAGTTCACTAGCCAAGAAAATGGGGAAGGAGGGAAGGAAATGCTTCTTGTATAAACCAGACAGGAGAGAAGATAGCAATCTCCTCTCCCCACTCCCTCTTGCTTTAACCCACCATAATTTACTAATATTCTTATCCAAGCCTGAAGGTAAACTTAGTTTACTTTGTGTTTTCCTGGTGTAGGTGGAGTGATCCTGTAGTCCTAAGGTCTGCCAACGTTCCAGCAAAGCTGAAAGCAGAATCTGTCACATTCAGTTGCTTTTCCTGTCCCTCAACCTGGACAGTTTGCAGAGCTGGTGATTAAGGCACAACTCAGTGACCCCTTCCCATGCAGTCACTCCTGTGAGCCTAGTCATCCCAGTGTCTCCCTTGCAGGGATCCTGCTTCCACAGAAGTCCTTCAGATCTATAAGTGGTAGCACTTTTCATGGCTTTGTTGGAGGTTATTGGTATTTTCCCATAGTTCCTGACAATAGTCTCTTGTTAAATAAATACCCCTCACAAGTTTAAACGCCTGAAAAAATTCAAACCAAGAAAACTTTAACAGATTCACAATATAATCTTGCTATTTCTAAGCCAGTCTCATCATTTCTGAAGGTCTAACTCACAAGGTTTGAACCACCCGTATCTGCAATATTCATTAAATAGCTGATGTGCTCTGGTCCAAAGTAGAACAAACTGATTCAGTTCACAGATGGTGAGCCTTTTCTTTAAAAAAAAAAAGCATCCACATGTCAACATTTTTATAGTAGTAGTTGAGAAATATTCAAGTATTGATATATGACATGAAATATTTTATAACTATATTAGTTATTCTTAACTTCCAGTACTAACAGTCATACGGATTATTTGTTTTGGTTTGATGTGTGTTACAGTTCTGCAGTTCAGAAAAATTCACTGAGCATGGGAATTTTTGGTTAAAGAGGGTTCCCAGCTAATCCCCAAGGTTCAAGTGTAATTTAAGGAAAGTAGTGGCCATGAGACACCTCACATAATGCTGTTTTAATTCAAAAGAATTATCCGCAAAGATAAAATTAATTGAATGATAGATGGGGAAAAAATTTTATTCCTCTCTCTTGAAAGCATCACTTATTCTAAAGCAGATTTAGAAGCTACCTCGCACTCAAGAATAAACAAGCCAGTGCCTTGTAGAAGTAGGACAGGACTTTCAGATTAAAGTCAACCAGCAGAAATCCCTCATGAACAACCTGACAGGCACTGTGAAGGGGTGTATTCAGCCCAGCAACAGAATTATACAAACAGTAAAATAATGCCTGGATTCAACCCAAACAGGCAGCTAGCTGAGAGATCCCCAGAAGAGAAAAAATAGGTGAATGTTTCCTAGTCTTACAAGAAATTATTCTCTGGTTCTGCAACAGCTTGTAGTCAGCCACTGGCCAGGCTATATCCCTCCCTCCATCAACCATCCATCCATCTCTCTCTCATACTTTGCTGGAAGCCCTTTAGAGCAGGGACCATGTTTTTGCTCTGTGTTTTAGGGCAGCTAGCAGATTGTCTATGCCTATGATCTGAAGTCCTGCAATGCTACACCCAAAAATTGTGACAAGAGAGCAAGGTGTTGCTGTGTGTCCTTAACAAGGCATTTTACTCGTGGCTAAATGTCAGTTCTCCATGTTTCACAGAATAGGAAAAAGGGAGAGAATGAAATGTGTCTGACCAAGTTTTAACTGCTGTGCACATTAGCCAAAAAACTCAGACCTACCAGGTAGGTACTCTCTGTAGACAATGAAGGGAAGAAGTGTTTCTAAAGAGTGATTCACATTATCCAACAATAAATGCCAAAGGTATTAATTAACTGTTGTATTTAAGGTATTACTGGTCCTCTGACAGGGATTCTGTCACTTCCTCACCATTCACAGTGGCACAATGTTAGACAACTAGTCCAGACCAAAAGCTTTAAATTGCCAATCTCTAAGTAGTGAAATAGTACTATAAGCTGTGGAGCCTCTTTGGAACATGGTGGGCTGCTCCTCATCCCACTGCTCTCTCTTGGTTGCTGAACTCCTCCAGTCTGACCCACACCTGCACTTCACCCTGCTCACAAGGTCAGCTGTCACAAGTCCCATCCTCTCCACCTCCCTCTGCAGGAAACACAAACTGGATATTCTTGAGTGTGGCAGGACAGCCCAGTTTACCATCCTGAGCTGAAGACAGACACTGTTTCTTCTGGCAACCTCCTGCAGCAATTACCAACAGAACAAAGTCATAGGAAATGGTTTGCTTTTTTAATTTATTTTCTTTTTTTTAGTTCCACTGAGGATGTCAAGGACAAGCTTTCCTGCTCTTGCCTTTTTATAGCTGATAATTTATGTGGCCAAAGAACAGTAAGCATGAATAAAAAAAAAATAAATTAAAAATCACAGAAAAAAAAAAAAAAGAGGGAGAAAATAATAAAATACAGAGGAACTTGATGCCTTGTAACAACAGAAGGCTGAAGACACTGGAAAATTCACAAGCCTAACACTGTCCATCTCATGCTGGCATTAAGGGTCAAGTACTGTGCACCGTAGTAAATCAGTCAGTTCAGAGACCAATGACCACAAGTTACAGCTGGAACAAGGGAGAAGAGTATAAAACATGGGCAGTTGCTTTTGGTTCCAAAACCAAAAAAGCTGAATCAAATCTTCTAAGTCTGATTTCTTCCAATCTCAGCCAGAAAAGATTTAAAAGCACTTGTTACAAAATGACAGCAGCCACTTAGAGAAGTTGATCATTCAAAAAAGCATCGCTGTCATGACATTCTAACATGAAAGAAAGGTAATCTATCATGAGGGACCTCAAGAAAAACAAACCAATTGCAAACTGAAACAAACCAGTCAGTCTTAACTTGCTGCTTTTCTTTCTCTTTTCTGTGTGCAGAATGTGATAATAATGAACTATAAAACTCTATTCCTCTCAGTCCCAGTAGTGGGAATCGCATCTTCCCCAAGGATCTTTGACACAGGTGTAACTTTCTGAAAGTCCCAGAGTGTAACAAGTTCATTAATTTATTCAAATATCTAAAAGACAGGCATATAAAAGATAATTTGATAAACTAGGGCTACATTTTCTTTCTACTTTTTCTTTTCTATTGCTCAAAAAATCCACTTTCTTTTTCTTACTTCAGTCACTAACAATTTTCATGACATTCACAAGAGTTGTTGAGTAATAAAAATTACTGATGCAAAAAAATCTTTCTGTTGCAGCTAAGGTGTGTGTGCATCCAAAATCACCAGTCAAAGGAAATAACTGCTATGGAGTCCTTCATCTCCATGTTTTCTGTATTATTATTTTATTCCACTTGCTAAATACTTTTTTTTAAATTATGAGAAGTGATTTGGGCAGGGAAAAAGGCTTTGCAGCAATTCCATAGAGCACTTGTAATCACGTAGGTGCTGTAGGAAAAAAAAAAAGACAATTATATTTCCCTTATTTTCAGCCCACTTTGGAAATTATACATCAGAAAGAACAGGAAATCCTGTTCCTGAAATGCAGATGTCACCGTGGTAGAATACAGCTCCTGTAAACACAGGACACTGAACCACATTTTAGGACAAAAGCAAAGATCAGAACAATCAAGTAAAATACACAGGAGGATTAATTGGTAAAAAGAATTCATTAATAAAACTGAAATTCACAAGTGACACACCAAATCCTGAGGAAAGAGAGATCAGCAATACAGGTACTGAATTCAAAGTATTTGCCTGACCCTTAAGCAGGAAAACAAATTATTTTTTAATAGGAAATGCAGATGTAAAACATACGAAAACTAAAGTTCTCCTCCCCTTTGAATTTGCCAGTTAATTATTAAGTTAATTAACAAACCAAGAGGTAGGATGTCTCCATAGTGATATATTAATTTTGATCCATACTATGCTTGATGACACCCTAATTCCACACCAGATATATGCACTCAATAAAAAACACCTCAGTTATGTGTAGGTGAGAATTGTGTAGAAAGAGACTATTAAAACTACAGCCAGGCATAAAATTATACAAGTGCTATTTCATGGCCCAATGAAAAAAAACCCAACAAAACAATATTGTAGCCTACACTGTCTCCCCTGAAGAAGCAGGTTGATCAGGCAACACCATCTTCTCCAGTTTGGGGTCATGGATTTGAAGCAGCCTGTACCAGATTGACCAAATGTTGTTCCCAACTGACAGTCCTCCACTGATCTACTTGAAAAAAGAAGTTGAAAGCCTCCGTTTTCTTCCTAATGGCCAGGTGTTCCCCTGACACAAAACCCCAACCCATCGTTACGTTTGGTTGCTAACTGGAATCCTTATGGGTAGGCTAAAAGGAAGACAATGGGTGGAAATGACCATGGAAAGTTAATGACTCTCTCAGCCCCACAGATGGTCACTCTCAACTCATAACTCCAGGAAATGCTCTAAAACTCTGTTATTCAATTAGAACCAAAAACCTAGAAAATCTCCGTATGAACAGTAAATTAGACATGAGTTTGCCACAGGATGAAGTGTAGAAAAAAGGACAAAGACTTTTTGATACTTACCCAGGCAGGAAGAGGCATTTTACCACGTCACAGAGCAGGGATTTAATTGCCACCACGGGGCTGTCATGCAGTTACATTTGAATTTTGTATTCACCTTGTATACATTTCACCACCAACAAAATTTTGTCTTGCTTGCCACTGTTCTGGAAATGCAATAAAAATAATACTTAAGCTGGTTTAAGAGGAGAGGTCTCAAAAACTAGATTTACATACTTTGTCTTAAAAAGATAGGGAAAAAATCTAAATATGTAAATACTTGGGAATTTAGTGAATCAACCACTGTTGCAACCACATCTTGTAATCAGAGAGTAAAATCACTGAGGATAAATAACGTAATATACAGAACACAGATGAATAGCATTCATGCATCAGATACTGACATGACAATGAGATCTTTGAAAAGTGCTGGTATCTCTTTCAGGAACAGGACAGAGCAAATTTTAAGACAAACTTTTCAAATGTTCATGATTTGACTCTCAGTTTCAAGAGGGACCAAAGAGCCCAGAATCATGTTTGTAAAGATTTTGCAATACTAGGTACTTGGCCTTCATGGATTTTACAGGGTTAAAGATGACCAGTTCAATGTTTATAAAAATTTGGATATCTGAAGCTGTCAAGGAAATTTTAAATCCTGTTACATTCAGTGGGATCTAAGCACCTAACTTTAGATATTTCTGAAAATGCTGGTAAATGCCCAACAAGCATTCCTGAAATATTTCATACTATTGGTACAGACTTGAATAGGCAGGGAACAGACCAGAAGGCCTACCATTTAGAGACCATTTCCAACATATTTTATTCTGTGACACCAAGATACATATAAAGATAACTGCTGTCAAATTAACCTCTTAAAAATAGAAAACAGGGTCTTGGTGAACTTGAAAGGTAAAAACCCTATGTACTCAGAGGCAGTAGAATTATTCCTTTTGAAGGGGGTGAGCTGAATGAAAATCAAGTTTTGTTCATCCATTTTTTTTTTTTCAGAAGAAATTATTTAACCCACTTCTCTTAGGGAATTTGAAACATATCCCTGGTCATTAGACTTCAGCCATATTCCTTCATTGCTAAAGTCTGCTTCCTGAGACAGACAAATTTAAACTCAACATGCTGGACACCCTTTTTATTTTCCATGCTGTCATTGTTTTTGTTCTGCGCTTTAAGCTGCCCGACCTGAAATTAACAATTAATCATACTGCCCAGTTAAGAAAAAAGGGTGACTATACAATGGAAAATGTTGCTGAGGGTCCACTTCTGTTGTCAAGCTGTATCTAAAATCATTTCTTGATCAAGGTCCAGCCCATTTTATTTTTATATCTCTCGTAACAAAAGAGAAACAACTTGGCAAAAGCCTGCAAACTATTGGTAGAAACACAGAATAGCTACTGGGTACCAGAATATCTGGCAAGACATACAAGTATGGCCAGACACAACCATCACGAGCATGTAAATAAAAACATAACTCACATCTAGCACTGCCACAGCATGAGTGCTTTCTAAATCCATCTCTGCAGCTGCATCCGTTTGTGCCCAGCTCAACTGTGGGCAAATGAGAAGCAAAGAACAATCTTGTTCTTCGCTGACAGAACAAACTGCAAGTCCCTCCATTTGCAGGTGACACTCAGCATCACAACCAGGAGGTGAAGGAGAACGTTCTGAGTCACAGGAACACAGAAAGCGTTCAAACTGTCTTCTCTAAAGAAGTGAATCTCCAAAGGCAAAATTAAACACGTTTCCTTCACTATTCCTGAAGCCCAGAATTTTCCAGAGGCTGAATAAACACACAAAATGTCAAATGGTGATAAATGCCCAGGTCCAACCTGTTAGATATGACTGACATCATCATAGGTTGAAGGTTTTCAGACCTTAGTCCAAAAATGCACCAGAATTTTTCCTTCCCAAATCCAGGTTTGGTGCCCGGAGCTGTGGTTGACTTTATAGAATAACTGCGAGTTGTTCCCCATAACTATCAGAATTTTGAACTAGATTCTTGCAAACATCCTTCTGCAATCGTTTGCTCTTTTTGAACAAAAACCAATAAAATCAGAATAGTTTCCCAGAAGAGCAGGAGAAAAAGAAAATAAAAAATATATTAAAAAAAAGGAAAAACAGAAAAAAAAAACCCCAACAATCGCAAGATGGAGCACATGACAATATTATCCAACTAAGATCTCTGAAGTGTTTTTAACAGCAAACTTGTTGCTGACAGGTTCAAGAGGCCAAGGGCCAATTTATTTTAGTCAGTAATTTTTCTTTTGGAGCCTAAGAAAGAAAAAGTTCTTTTAAATATAACAAAAGCTCAAGGTGTGCAGCGTATGTTTTCTTATCATCACTTTGCACATTCCGTATCTATCCATATCTCTACTCCCCAAGATTTCCTCTGCAGGAGAATTACTCTGCTTTGACTTCCCCCACATTCTCAGATTTTATACATTAGCTTCATTGTCAGTATTTAAATGGAAACTCTTGCACTGAAAGAGAAGCAGATATTTGACTCAGTCAGAAGCAACTGCGTATTTAAGTGCCTTCACATGCCAGAGTCAAAATATTCACCTTAGTATTTGTATTTAGACACAAGACACAGGTACATTCACACAATAAACACACTTCCTACATGTAGGAATGGAATCCACACATCAGATTGCACAAATTTTGTCAATATTACTTCATTGTGGTGTTTTGCCATCTTTTCTGTATTGAGTGGATCAATATATACTATTCGGGGCTTATTTGAACACTTCACTTGCTAGGGCCATGAGTCCTGTAGAACCACAGTGTCCAAAGTAGCAGCTGAAAGAGATTAAAGTCTTTCCCTCCTCTACAAACTTCTATCCACTACTTTCCCAGCAAGGAGTGGTGTACCAGCACAAAATAATGATAAGCATTTCAGAACCAATGCTGGTTTTAAGGTCTAGGATGGCACACTGTCTTCAAATTAGAAAAGCAAACTCCTAGCTGATGAGCCTCATATATACAGCACAAGCACCTGACTTCATCTGGCTAGTAGATGTCCCTGACTCAAAATAACTAAGTCCCTGACTTAGAGTTAACTTCTGCTGTGGTTGGTCTTCACAGTCTGTTGAATCGGGCTGTTAACAAAAAGGACCAGCCAGTTTGACGGGTAGAGTGACAGGAAAATGTGTTTTAGACACCTAAAACAGTTCTCAAACAGGTATTCCTAAAATATACCCTGTAACAAAATTTTAAAAACACACAAATATCACACAAAGCTATCCGGGCCTTGGCACACAGACAAATATCAAGGCAGAGGTGTAGACAAAGAAGTTCGACCTCCTTTCCAATATGTATTTTCAGGAAAGATTTGTTGAAAGAACAAGAGCCCAAGCAAGGAACAGCAAAGAAACAGACAGGGACAAAAACTGTAAGGTTGGAAAAAACAAGAGCTATTCAGATAGTTCATTGGGGAGTGCAGAGAGCAGAGCAGGAGGAAGAACACAGATGGTGCCCAGCTCACTGTTCCTACTTTTCTATCATTGGCAAATCAGATTTGTATTTAACTCCATCAGTTTCCAATCTGTCATGGGAATGAATATCTGACCTTTATGTCATTACGTCTAAAATACAGCATGAAAACTAAATTAATCTTTTCAGTGAAAACCAAACATGCAGTTACCTGCACTAAACAAATAATGCCCAAATAGATCAAATTAATACATGTTACAAGTAGTCCAGATAGGCAGGTACATTTGGTTTTTCCCCCAATGCAAGTAGATCACAGTCAGAGAAGAAAGTATTTCATTCCTGTTGACTCAGTTTATTAATTACAGTAAATATAAATACTTTAAGTCTCAGTCAATTAATCTATTTTTTGTCTAGAAATCAGTATCTTGTTTGTGACTCTTTTCAGTAGGAAACTGATGAGGTGCGAGGCCACTGCGGAAACACATCATCTAATGTGAATATTCAAAACTGAACTGGAGGTATTTTTCTGCTTGCAAAGAGCAACTTACAATTATTAAGCTTTTCCAACAAAAAAGGAATGGAAAGAATTCAGGCATCTAAAATTACATCTGACTTTGTTTCTAATCCTAAAGAGCCTTCAGATTATTTCTTATCTTCCCCCTTTCTCTGTCACAGCCTAATAATCATTTCACACACACAGACTCACAAATCATGTGGTCACAGTGTCAGCTTCAAAACAGGGTGAAACCAAGAGGCAGTTTTCCCTCTCAGTTCTCATCAAAGTCCTGGTATTATTCTGATTCAAGGAAATGCTTTATTTTAAGCCTGACACCACATATATTGTTAGGTGCTGTGTGTACCACGTGGACACAATGGTTCAAGTCCAATTTATTCTACAATAACAAAATTAAGGAGATTCAGTTACCTGCACTGAGAAGTTGCTAACTTTACAGTGCATATTAACCAAACAGTTTCCAGAGACATGAATTTCATGGAGCTTTCTGAGGATTTTGGGGGTGGAAAAATATGTTCCACCTTGGAGGACACTCTGTGCCACAACACCTGCAGCAGCCCTTACTTTTCATACATCTACATCTAGATCAAAGCATTAATGTCCAACAAGCCTGACCATCGACATCAACAGAGGTGTTCCAGGTTACTCCAGAAGAGGTGTCTGAACATTTTCCACAGGTGTTTGAACAGAGTAAACTGTGATCTCATACAAAAATAACACTAGGAAAAGTTAAGCCACAACCATACAGCAAAGCAGAACATTTAGCTGAAAAAAAACAACAACCCTCCTCCCTTCATCCAAGGCAACTCCTCTGGCTTTAAGCATTGCCTACAAGGTCAGCCTCAGTAAGTTGCAAAGTACATGTACCTTAGCCAGAATTTTGCAAGGGTTTTCTGGAAAGTCCAGTAGTGCACCTGGGAGATTCACACATCAGACACTCCCTGCTTGCACTGTCTGTGATCTTGATAGTTCTGATTCATGTATCACAGGATTTGTACTGAATCCAGCTGTTGGAGGCATAGTGAAAAGGTATAGGGTAAACCTATTCTATGTGTTAAAACTGTTCTCTAAAAAGGTTATGGCAGCCCAGACAAATGGACTGGCAGGAATTTGCCAACTGTATATTTTACTAAACCTCGGGGCTTTGGATAAATGTGTGATGTGTCAGAAGGGTCACCCATGTCAACACATCTGCAGTCAGGATAATATTCCCCTGTGCACTCTGTCCTTGTTAGATGCAGTTATAACAGCCTGATAACAACCATACCCTGGCTTTACCAAATGGATTAAGGCTTTATCTGGAATGCTTGGCAAGGGTTCAGAGCATGATACATGCTAACTACCATTATTATTAATTACCCAAGGGTGCTAGGCAAATAAAAAGATTTGAGATAAAATCCTGATTCTCTTAAAGACCAGGATTGTTTCCACTGTTTGTGACAGGGCTGCGATTTCCCTCCTGATCCCTGTCTTTAGAAAGAAAAAAATCAAAATCAAAACAAACAATAGACAGCACAATGATGGGAGGCTGAGAAGAGATGATAGCAAATCCAGAGGCAGAACTACATGCTTATGCAAACTTATTATGAAACATCACCATGCTTTTTCAAAGCAAATAAAATAATGACCAAAAATAGGAGTGGAATAAATTGTCAATGGCTGCATTATCCCATTTCATAAAAGAGAGCACAAAGATTCAGAGGTTTGCATCAACGTCTTGGGTTTATGAAAACCAGATTACTTTGCAGCTGAAGAAGAAATTTAAGAAGGAAATTTAGAAACGGAATTCTTGAGAGGAAATTTAAGAAGGACTAAGTAAGAATTCACTCTGGACAGTGGATTTTGAAAATATAAACTCAACGAGCTTTTGCCCAAGGTCAGTTAGCAGGGCCATTTACCACGGGAGGGTTCAGATGTTGAAGTGCTGAATTCTGACTCCCAGTCCCACATTCAAAACAGTAGATTTCAAAACACTAGGCACTCTTCAGATGTTACAAAGATCATCTACCTGCCCTGGTTGTACATTGTGGAGGATGGAGGAAGCCAAGTTCTGCCTATCACTGGTTTTTTTTGTTTTTTTTTTTTTTTTTCCCAAAGCAGAAAAGAAGAGGGAAGAAAGCAGAGAGGATTGGTGAGCATCACCAAACTCCAACACAGCATTGCTCATCAAGGTCTGAATTTCCCTGTTGTGGCTATGCCAAGATTTATGAAAGCCCAGCATGTGTTCACTTATTTCTATCCAAAATGAACTGAAAAGGCACTTTGCATCTGCCCTCAGGGAAAAAAAAAAGAAAAAAAGAAAAAAAGAAAAAGTTTGCTTATTTGGCAAACCTTGTTTAAAAACCTGTTTCTTCCAAGGTTTGTCTCTTTAGTTCTTTTTGTTTGTTTGCTTGGGGTTTGGGGGGCTTTTTTGGTTTTGTACATGGGCGTGTAGTTTTCTTCCCCTCCTGTACCTCTCTTCCTCCATCTGTTGACCTCACTTTAGCACATAGTTTCCCGCTTACTTTGCCAAAAATGTCTAAAACTTGGGGCGTCTGCTCCAATTTCTTTGTGACTTGTGAGTGTAGCATTAAAGTAACATTTGCTCTGTTGTAGCAAAGTCCCTGTAACTTTAATCAGGCTCCTCTGTTCCACTTGCTCTTGCGCAGTTGCAAGCGTGAAGTCATGCTTCCACATGGAAATGATAGGGAATGGTCTTTATTATAAACAAGCTGTGTGAAAAGCCAGAAACCTCAGTCCCCAGTTTCTCACAGTACCTAGTACTATATTTTTAGCATAAAAGATGTTTTCCTATGCAAAATAATATTTTCCTTATCTAGCATTTCCACCAAAGCCCCCTTTTCCTCCCTCTGCCACCCCTGAATTCTGCTATCCTGTGGACAAGCATACTCCATATCCTCTCAGAGGAGCTGGAAAAAAAGGCCAGTCCTTGAAAATACAGTTTTCCAGCCATGGATATGGACCACACAGCAGCTCATTTCCACAGTTAAGTCTGGGGTCTCTAACATTACTCTTTTCCATATCAAGAGTTGGATTAATACCCTGGGAAATAAAGATTTCATCGGCTAGATTCTCCCACACCAGAAGCACTAATACAAGTAGGGAATAAATACTCACATGTGATTATTTTTGGGAACAAGCTTCCATAAGTGCAAAAAGAAAGTTATACTGAAATAAGGAAATGTTACTAGTACAGAATTAGAAATATTTTTTTCCTTATTAAAGTGATTCTTTACTAAATATAGCATGTAGAGATAGACCCAGAGATATAATGTTTTCTACCACTGCAGGCAACTCCCTGTTATCCCAGCAGTTGCACACTAGAGATCATGTAGTGTTTCAGGGAACATCCTTTGAAATCAGATCTAGTTTTTTTTGTTGATTTACATCTGCCTCAGTTAACATACCTCCTTTGAGAAGGAATATTCACATGCTAGGCAGGCTTGACTTAAGAATATGACATTGTTTTACCTTTTCAATGGGATGAGGACAGTGGTGTTTCCTCTTCTACTCTGCAATTCCTTCTCATTACAAGACCATTTCTGATTCACATTTTTTGGTTTCTATGCATGCAGCAGGTGTTATTAATGTCCTGCAATAAAGCTATAACCATCACAAGGTGTTTCTTCCCATTGCCATACACTTATGGAACATCTTAACCCATAGGACTTGTTTAAGGTCACAGTTGATTCAAAAACAAGAAGCCAAATCTCCCAAACTCTAACCCTTTGTTTTGCTCATATTATCTTCCCGTGTTGGCAGATGGGTTTTCCTGGCATTCCTCTCCATTTCTTAAATACAACATTAATCCAGAGGTGTGATCTCTAAAGGGCTTTTACCCTGGAAGAACAAATACAGCATGACCAAAAGATACATTTACAAACAAGCTGGGCAAGCAGTGACTGAGAGCCCAGCAATCCTGAGAAAGTGTGTTTCATTAGAAAATTCCCAGGTAGCCTGACCAAAGGAGAGAGAACTTACCTGTGGCAAAACCAGGAAAACTCTAAAATCCTACCTCTAAATCCATTGTTTCCTGAACAGAAAATACCTCATTTTGTTGTTTCTTAGACTAAAACGTACCTCAGTAGTGAAGTATCTGGAGATCATTTTGAAGCAGCCATTGTTCTGAAGTACAGCTCTATCAACACAGAGATCCAAGATGTGTCAGAAGTACATGAAAACCAACCACATCACATTTCCCCCCAAGCCTAGCACTGAATGTAGCTCTGCTAGGTCTCACAGAAAGGCACATCCTCCAGATTTGTTCCTCCACTGTGTTCAGAAACATTTAAACATTTAAACTCAGAAGATGGTGGTTTCCTGTTCCTGGGGAAAGTGATGCTCCTGTGAGCAAGTGGCCTTGGAGGTAATTCCCAACCATGATCCCTCCCAGCTCCAGGGACTCTAAGGGCAACTCTGCTAGTGTCCAGCTTTATGAGCAGGGACTCAAAAAGCAAGCAGAGACGATGAGAGACAGACTGTCATACCAGGAGATTTCTCCTGGACTCTGAAAAGCTTTGAGTAGCCACCTTTGCCACTGCAAAATTCACAGAATATAAAGCAACCCATGACACCTCACAATTACTGAGGAAACAGCAATGAGATTAATTTGCTTTGCTCAATATTCACTCACGAGTCTGGGTGGTATCGCCAGGTATCTCAAGTCCTCCCTGCAGACAGAGATTACTTAGGAGAAACTGGTAGGTGTTGCTTTTTCACTGACATAAAGAAACAGATTTTTTTTTAATAAAAAAAGAGTATGAAAAGTATGTGTTATCAAACAGCACGAACCTCCCTCTAAAGTCCTCACACACACACACCAAAAAAAAAGAGAAAATCACAAAAGGGTAATTTCTGAACAAAGGGTTGTGCATTTTCCCATTTTAAACTGTTTATAAAAACTAAAATCCAGTCAAACTACACTGAGAGTGAGAAACAAGGGCTTTCAATTTGTCTGTGCTTCTTCCTTCAAACGGGCCTTTCACCATTTAAGAAAATCCCAAACAATAACAAGAAACTAAAAAGCTTAAACTTTTGGCTAAGTTTCCAGCTGCTAATTTTGTCTGTCATGAGCTGCTATTGTCAGTCTGAGAGAGGGATTGTTCCCAACTTTAAAAAAAAAAAAAAGAAAAAGAAAAAAGTAGAAGATGCAAAATATACTCAAAGTAACATCTGTGTTTTCTGATTTTATTAAAGCATTTTGTCTTTGTTATACAGAAATAACAAAACACTGAGCCCTTCCCATCAGTATTCATGACGTCTGCCTTTTCATACAAAACCCTCTGAAAGAAAATTCCCCCTGGAAAAAAAAAAAATACTTTCCTTATAAAAAAACAGATTGTGAGACAGATGATTGCATTGTTTCATCAAATTTCCATCTGAAAACTCCTTTCCTAGTTTTAGATTTAGCTCACCCAGTAAGGCACAGGCACTAGGAAGCACGTGGACGTATAAAGTAGCAGCTCCTCCATTTTATTATCTCCCTTGAGCTTTGCAATTGGCAAATGAAAAAGAAAGTGGGGAACAAAAGTAGTGGACATAAATTAAGCCCTGCTTTTTAAAGTTCAAACTGAATTTTCTTTATTTTTCTACAGCTGTCAGATAAGCAGGGGAAAACCACTAATGCATGTTTAATATATAAAAACTCATAATGTTCAGTAGTACGACCTCCATTGGAGACATTAGTTCAGGCCAGTGAACTTGGAGCAAGCCAAGTGTGGAAATGTGGAACTGGGCCAGTGACCCCCACCAGTGCCTGTCATATCTGCTGAAAGCAAACTTGTCAAATATAGAAGGGGCAGAAGGAGGAAAAGAGTATCCTTAAACCAGGGAGCAGCAACAAAGCAAAGATGCCCATCATCTATTCACAGTTGTCTGTTGTTCAGTAATGGCTCTGGCCGTCTCAGGAACAAAAAGTCTGGTTAGAGCCTCAACCTTTCAACCTTGGCCAGTCTGGGGGCCTTTCATTTCACAGGCTCCCCAAAGCTGATGAGTGATTATAAAGCTATGATATGCTCCTTGCTGTTATCATCTCCTCAAATGTACTCGGTACCAAGCAGAAGAGGAGCAGAGTATTCCCAGGGCTGCTAGCCTGACATAATAAAAGAGCCACTGTTCTTCCCCTTCAGCTACAAAAACAATGTGTAAAAATAGTTATTGGTTGTATTAGTAGTAATTCCTGAGGATTTTTTAATATATATATAAACAAAACAATTTTAAATATCTGCCTTACACCCCACCACGGGTTTTATTCACTGTGTCCTTCTCCTTCAGCTTTGGCTCTGGCCTGCTATTCTTTCTGTTCTCTCAGTTTCATTTACTCACTTTTATTCCTCAGCAAAACAAGAGGCAACTGCAGGGGAAAATCCCCCCTGAGCATGTGATTTCACAGACAGGGAACCAGTTAAACCCCCATCATTGCCAACAGAAGGCAGAGAACCTACACTGACATTGTAAAAAGACCAAGGAATTTGTGGGACACGTTGAGCTCATGTATCAGCAAGCCTTGATGTCCTCATTAATTATTTACATTGCTGTTATGGAGAAGAAAAAGTGACACTCCATAGTGCCTGAAGGTGTTTGGTGTGCTGTGGTGAGGGTACATTTTAATGCCACAGAGGTGACATCATGCTCTGTCTGCCTTGGGTGCTTGAAGTTCCCATGGCAAATCCTGAACCACCAAGCCTTGGACACCACTGGATGCCCTGCATCTCACAGACATCCCTTCCCCTGTGGACAGCAGCAGCTTCTGCCTGCTTGACAGTACCCAACTGCTAGGTATAGAGGACTCCAGCTTGCACAGCTCAAAGCTCCTGTGCTTTTTCCTGGGATCAGGTGCTGCCATCCTTGAAGGACAGCACACTGTAGCATCCATCTCTTCATTACAAAAGTCTTGGAAAGCACAATACAACTCTAGCTCATCCACATCCCCATATTCGAGGATATTAAAACATACCTACAGTATTTGCAAACTCAAACTTGAATGAAATACATACTATCATGTGTATAACTTCTGCCTTCAGTCCCAGAGAGGTATGTGATGCAAAAATAATTCAGGCTAACATACCTAAGAATCAATTACCAATGCAGGCTTTCAAGTAAACTATTTGCATGTGAGTTCCTTCTCTGGAGTTAATTTTGCAGATCTGAGAGCAGCCACAGTTCTGCATCCATGCTGAACTCATGCTGGGGTACCTGAGGGCAGAGGCTCAATTCTGCAGCTACTCCACACATGGACATTGGGAGAAAGTAGTTGGTTCTTGCAAATGCCTAAGAAGAACTCTGGAAAGATACTAAAGAATTAACACAATTTATATGACAACCAGAATTTAAAGTTAATACTGACTGTTAACACTTACTGAGATGTGTTAACTCTAGCTTTGCTGTGTCAAACACAACAGGTAAAATCTCTCATCACACCAGAGTATCACACCAAGCAGGGTGTCATTCAAGTGGTGTTACCTTTTCAGTAACTTCTACAGCCAAACAAACAAAAAAAACCCCAACAAAACACACAAAGCAAAACAAACCTATGACTATAAACCAATCATTACCACAGCAAGATTTTATCCTTCAAAAATGGAAAGAAGTGATTTCATGGTTCACAAGGGATAGATTCCTTTTAAACTATGTTATTTCCCCAAAGTAGCCAAGTTTACTGAATGACAAGGAGGAAATCACAGGTAAGTTCATCTACTGAACATAATCTGTATTTTAAGAAAAATCCTGAGAGTGTAATTAACAAAAAAAAAATCATCTTTTAAGTGGAATCCCTGAAAATATAACTGTGGACACATTCAACCTTCTGCCTCGTTATTGCTTCCTACTTTAAAATAAGAAGGGGTAATTACTGAGTACTGTTAAAATACTCACAGCTTCACAAGCCCTGGGGCTGTGAATTCAGTGCATTCAGACTGATAAGGACCTTCATCTGCCACCGTTCTCTCTCAGACTCATGACCCTGTTGCAGACTCTGAAAAAAACCCCACCAGACAACCAGCTTTCAGACACGGATTTTCAGGCAGGTCTGGTAATATCATTATGAAGCTTAGTTTCTTGTTTACCATTGTCATTGTTATGTATATTATTTGTTATGCTTATTATGAAGCTTAAAGGTAGCACTGAGAACATTTAGAGGACCCTGAGATGGAAGACAATTGGTTTGCGAAGGGAACTATGGCAACTGGAGCTGAAGAACAGACTGAGCCAGATCTGGCCCTCAGTTCAAACACAACTTACTGTGCACATGGACTGTGAACTGCAGCTGGACTAGTCTATGCATTACATTTAAACCTTCAAGCCATGCTGATGAACCTGTAGTTGTTTCAGAGTACGTTAGGTGGGATTTCCAATTATATATATATAGATAGTTTCCTTTTTTCAAAGTAGGAAGTTGCAAACTAATTTATGGAAACCTCTAAATACAGAGGCATTTAAAGGATGGCAAGACCAAGTTCTCAGAATTCAGAAAGCCTGAAATATCAGAATTAAGGTTGGCCACACAACTTTAATTGGACTCTCTACACACAAAAAGAATCTATCCCATTGGTGAGCCTCTAGCTCTCTCATTCATTGCTCACCTCATGGTGGGTCAGGCTGCAATCCCAAGTCTTCAGTGCTCAGTTCAAGCTCATTCCTGAGCAGGTCTGTCTTGTCAATGGATGAAAGCAGAGGCCCTGAAGAAAAACAGTGCATGATCATGCCATTAGAGACTGCATCTTATTACAGCTACACAAGTGGAGCCAATTCATGGTCAACAGACAACCAAGCTCAAGACTGGCATTTCTTAAAGCTTGAAAGCTCGGGTTTGGCATTTTATTGTTAATGTTGTTTTGTGTGTGTCGCTGCATAAATGCAAGTTCCACAGCTCTGTCAAGCTGCAAGAGGCATCCCTTTGGAGGGAGAGGATTCTTTGACCACACAAGCTCCTGTCACACAGCTGGGGCAGTGTGGAGTACTTGGCTCCATTTCACAAGCCGTATGTGCATGTGCCCTCGTTTTCCTTTGTGATTTTGGCTCTGCCATCCAAAGGGTCAGAGTGCAGTACTGAACCTAATGAAAACCTCCCCACATCTGGGTACTAATCTCTTCCCTTTTACTGTTTGTAATACAGCTAACAACATAGAAGTTTACTCCATTTAAAGGTCAAAATGAGAGTCCCCAGAGATGGGATTCCCTTTTCCTGGGAGAGTTACAGAAAGTGTCATTTGGAAGGTTTAGTGATATTCTTTTAGCAAACCACATTCCCCCACACCATTCTCTACTCCCCCTTGGATTTGTTTTCGGTTTTCCTTTCTGCTAGTTATTTCTGGGGAATAAGGTGGGAAGCACTTGTTTGTTTGTGAAGTGTTTGTCTAGGTTGGTTGCATACTTAAGTCATTTCCCATTACACTGATATTAAACATTCCTGTGAACCCTAATGCCTTTTCCTATTACGTTCCTACAGCTCATTGACTCCAGGTTTTAATCTAGAAACTACTTCCCTTCTGTGCTGTTTATCCTAACTGAAGACCTCAGCAGCTTTCAAGAAGGCCCAGTAGACAAGCATTTAAAATATAGGACAAAATATGGTCAATTTTCAGGGTGTCAACAAAATAGATGAAACTTGAAAGGCTTCCCACAGTGGTGTTTTATGAGGGCTCATATCTCACAAGGGCTGCAATCCTTGGTTTAACTTTGTCCCTAGGAAGAATTACATAATTCTTTTTTTCCTGCAAGGTTATTATTCTTGATTATTTTAAAGGTTTCATTCTATATCCGAGGCAAATTTTTTTAATAAGATCTATTTATAGACACGTTTCAGTGTCAAATTTTCATGGCTTGTAAACTGGTTTGTCTTTAATTTTGTGTTATATATTGGCAAGCAAAAGGTAGTCGGACTTGTCTAATAAGAGCAATAATACTTACCTGGTGTGCAAATGGTTTCATATGGTCAGAGTTCCCTCACAAATGATGACCAAGTCTTTGTCCTCCCTCTTAACATATCAGCACCACTCTATGGAGTTTGGAAAGAAAAAAAACATACCCCTTAGGTGGAATTTTATGAATTGTCTGCCAGTTTTTGGGTGCACAACACCCATTCTCTTTTGGATGAGTTCTGCCTACCCCATGCCTGTTAAGTGGCTCTGAAAACACTTTAGATCTCTTGTCTGTCAGCAGTTCAAATCCTAAAGCTGTAATTTTTCTTTTTGAGCACCCTTTCCTCATTTTGTATCTCTCTGCTTCTCCCCTGTACCGCAAACATGTATCTCATTAGACTACATAACATCCACATTTAATTATCCGTAGCAGACTAAAATTTGCCAGTTTCCATATGGCTGATCTGTTCAATCTGCCAGGTTTTTCATTATTTATGCAGAAAAAAAAATGGCAATTTACAAAAACAAATTCTTTGTTTCCCCACAGAAAGACCAATTTCTATTCTCTGAGCAAAAAAAAACTAGAACTAAACAATATGTACAACAGAAGCAGATGTAGCTATTATAGTGTGGCCTGGTGCTTTTGAGAGAAGGGACAGCATGAGTAAAATTAATGCATTAATACATTTACTTCAATGGGGTTAACCTTTTCTACTTAACATCACTCATGTGATTCTTCTGAGTGTAAAAAAATTTAAACTTCTTCACCCTGGTTTGCTGGTCTGCAATCCCACCACCAGAACCAGCATGTTAGGAGTAGGAGAATGAAAACACTGAGGGCACATTTCTAAAGATAGTCAGTGGGAGCTTTCAGCTTGCAAGCAACAACCTCTGTTGTTGTCAAATTCAGCATTAAACCAATGGATCTATTTTGTATCAATACACTTTAATTGGTTTTCTGGATGACATCTCCACAGAATAATGCCAGGATCAGTAGTGGGCACAGGGCTGTATTAGCAGAGTAAACATTAAGTTATTATGTCCCTTTCAGAGAGCACAAAAGTTACTCTAGCTTGAAGCCATATGGCCTAGAAGCATGTTGACATATCTCAGCAATAAAGGGTTATGTTACAGAAGGGACCATGTCGAGGAGATCAGAAAAGCTGGATCAGCTACTTGACCAGTGTCACATCACTGAGCCCGGCGTAAAGAGCTGGAACAAAATGACATGAACTCATCTGCGACCACTGTCTAGGAGCAGAGACCTTTAACAATGGCAGCACCTGCCAGATCGCCGTTCTCCTCCCCAATAAAGTCACCAACAGCCCCCTCACTGTTCTGTCATGTGCCTGGCACAAGGCCCCTATTGTTACCAGCCACTCTCACTCCAATAATTTCTCCTCTAAATGACACTGCACCACCACAGGTCATTTCAAGGGGACTGAAAAGAAAGATTTTGCATCTGTTTTGAGTTGTAGGCACCAAGGGGGAGGGGGCTCGAAACCCCTTGATAGCTGGCAAATGGTAATAGCAAAATGTCTCTATTGTTTGTGTCTGAACAAACAACCATACTACATGAGAGTTTTTATTGTCCTCAAGGCAATCTGCCACGAATGCTCCCCTTTGCCCATACTCTACAAAGAGAGAGTGAAAAAAAAAAAAAAAAAAGAAATCACCACAATAGTCACAGTTAGGAAACCTTAGTGAGAGTTTAATGACCAGCTACCAACTAATGGATGGTAAGTAACATATGGCAGAGCTTGGCCTCTTCACATATTGATTAAAAATAATTTAAAATTTAAAGCCAAGTTTATTTGACGAGGTTCCAGCTCCTCAGCAGCCACTTAACAATCTGAATAAATCTGAAGGGGAAAAGCTTAAATTCTAACCCAAGGCAAGGGAGAACAAATTCATTGTCAAATTACATAATTGAATCGATTACATTTACCCAAGATTAACAGCCAACACTTAACGATCTTCTCCCTCTACCTAAAATATTTGCTGATGTAAACAGCAAAGCAAGTCTTTGTAATATCTGGTAACTTTTAAAGTTACCTAAGTGCCTTTATTAGACCCTCTTTATTAAACACAAACACTAATGGCCGTGATCTAGATCTGTTAGTCACGTTTTAACCACATAATATTATTTAATGCAACAGAATGATTCTATTCTTATGTCCTTGAAGCACCACTTGAGGTAAATGGTCATATTTTTATACACATCTTTGTGTCCTTTTATACAGTGATGAATGTCAGAAGCTGGAGCACTTGAGATAATTGTTTCTAGTGAATGGATTTAAATACAGTCTAACTGGATTATTTATTTGCTTTCAAAAGCAGCTACACACACTATAACAGATCAGATAACAGCCCAGAAATTACAGTATCTGTCTCTACCAAAAATCAGACGTGCAGCCAAGAAGATTCCTAGCAAATGAAAGGAACAAAAAAAAAAATAAAAATGATGGTACTGATTTTTAGATGGGGATTATTTGGAAAAGGGAAACGTCTCATACAGCCCAGCTATACACACAGTAAGGATCTGGACTCTGGATATTTGGAAACTGACATAAATGGGTGGCTAAGGCACTAAGTTGGCATCAGGAGGTCTGTAATTTGGTCCTGATTCAGGTGCTGAACTGCTCAGTAACCTCAGCCATGTCACTTCACCCCTGCCTTCTCTCTTACTCTTTTTGCAGTGGTTGCTGCAAATAATCTTTGTCAAGGCTCCACCTGTTAATTCAACACAAAACAGTTGCCAAAAAGAGGGTTGAGAGCTGAGAGTTTCTCTGGTCTTCAGCCCCACTATGAACACGTCCCTTACATGGCAAAGGCACATGTCAAGCTTTTAAAAGTTTTAAAAAAAACATCATTTGAAGAATCTTACACCCCAAGTACTCCAGGGAACACCACAGCCAACCTAAAGTAGCAGTGAGCCAAAGTATCTGGAGGATTTCCACAGGTTACCGTGGATCAGCTGAAGTGGCATAAACAGCAGCACGTAGGGAGCACAAATACTGGCAGCAGCACAGATCACCTGGCCCCTGCAAGCCGTGGTCAGAAGAAAGCAACACCCAGCAGCAGCCCTGGGGTCTGTATTTTGGGTGCAAAGAAATGGTAGGTGATGGAGGGGAGGCATTGGAAAGCACAGCACTGATGACATGATGGCATACATAAAAGGATAAAGGCAGAAATGAAGGGGAAATAAGCCAAGTGTCCTTCTGAGTAGCAGGAGTAGTAGCAGCAGCATGGAAGTAGACAGTACAAGGCTGGAGATGCAGTCTGGCTCTTAACCAAGTGGTCAGTTGATTACATGTTTTAGAAAAGTTACTTGAAAATATTTTAATGTATTTCTATTAAGAGAAATAAGATGTAATAAAGTGAATTTCTAAAATACTCATTCAGAACTTTATTTATTTCTAGAGCTTTTCTATTATGCCAGCACTTTAGTACATGATGGAGCTTTGCCAGGGATTAAGGTACATAGTGATGGAGACAGAACTAGAGCTCCTAAACTGTCACAGGAGTTAAGACTTAACTTGTTTAAATGCTTTTGAAAGAACAATATAAAAGCACTGGATACCAAAACACCATCTTCAAGCACCTATGCATGTGTCAAAATCTGCCTAGCACCCATGCATTATTAACTGCAGAGTGCTCCTTGGAGATAACAAAGAGTGATTGCTACATTTTACTGCTTGGAAACTGGAATGCAGCAAGAGATTTTTTCTGAGGTCACACAGGAAAATCTGTGTCAACACCAGGATTAGAAGTGAGATCATCTGGCTTCCAGCTCCATAAAATCATCCTTCCTCTCTGAAAAAAAAAACAAAAAATTTTCTTTTCTAATAATAAAAGCCACTACAGGAAGGGGTGGTCTTCTGGTTTTCGTCTTTCAACTTCAGAAATATAAGGAATGATCAACGTTGGTCCTCCTTGCATTTGGACTTCCTAGATGCTTCCTGAACTCAGTGAAGAAGTGAACAGCTTCATTCTCATCTCATTCCTTCCCCTTCATGCATGCTCACAAAGAGCAAGCAACATAAATCAGGATTTGACTCAAACTAATGCTTGGCCCACCCGGTTCTCTTCTAGGTATCTTTGTGGAATCTTACCCCATCCCAGTCTTCAGTGTATTTTTCAAATCTACAAGGCAGGAAATACTGCTCTCCATCAAGAGAGGGGGAAACAAAGGTGTAGGCTAGTAACTTGCTAAAAATCAGACACAAAGGTAGGTTTTTGAAAGCAGTTTCCTAATTCAAGGCTGTGTTTGCCTTTTGGGTCCACCTTTATCCCAAAAGGCTGAAGGAGGTAACTGGGACTCAACGTGGACACCAGAATCATCTGGTATTAACTCATATCAGCCAAGCAAAAAACATTAAATGTACGCAAATTTGGGGCATTATCAATAACTTTGGCATTTATTTTATACTCAATATAGAATATATTGTATCTGTTTGGTTGATTTTCATATTTATGATAGCCTAAGTGTGCCAGATTGGCATGAACACTCAAACAGCTTCTGCAGGACTGCAGCTGCTGGGTGAGGTTTCAAGCAGACCACCAGTATTGACTAAATGTCTGCTGAAATTCTTTTTTTGACGCTGTCAAATCAAACATTTTACAAATCAGAATAAAACTGAAAAGCTTGTAGAATGTACATAAATGCCTTCCACAGAAATATGCTCAGAACATCAAGTGCACCATCGTGTCTTCCCACAGAACTATATATTGCCCATAAACATCATTGGAGTTTATGTGCACGCAAATGATCTCTGAACTATTTGTCATTAAAGTTAATTAAAAGCTTCTGTCTGAAGAGAAAAATAATACGACCTGGGAGTGCATTTGGAAGCCATTATGGCTGGTCCTTGAGCTCTGTGGTGGGGCACGTTGCAGCTGAACTAGCCACGTGTTAGTGCAAATGTGGAGGAGCAGAGAAACATGGGACCCTGAAGAAGGGCAGAGGAGAAGGGCTGCAGGCCCAACACTTCTCAAGGACCTTGGGTCTTACTGCCCAACATCAGGATGCTACAATGGCAAGCGGAACAAAAAGAGGGATTAAGAAATCCTGAGTCACCAGGTCCAATCCTGCAGCGTGCTGAGCACTGTGAAGATCTTCTCCCTAGGAAGGCAAGGAGAGCATTCAGCACTTCCCAGGGAAAGTCAGGGAAGCACAGGAATTTGCATAACATCTGTAAACAAAACAGTATCTGCCGCAGATATTTGAGGGCCATGGAGGACTTCCTCCTCCCTTTCTTGCCCCCCTTCTCCCAGCAGGTCAAGCAAAAGTCTGCTGCCCTGAGCCATCTTTCTTAGCAATCTGATTAACATATGGACACACTCTGGCTTACTAAAAACAGGAAATCAATTTGAAAGGCAAGACAAATATTATTTGCTTTCTCCCCATCTGCTGTGATATGTGAACACGCCTGTTTTCAGCAGTGATACAGGGTTATTGATTTAGGGTATTTATCATATATATGCTGTTATCAGAGCAGCTATCAAAAGGCTGTAGGAAAGGCTGTGTGGCCCTACAGGCTATTTAAATATGTAGTCACTTTTTAAAAGTCAGGCTTTCTTATTCAAGTTGACAGCAATACTATTTCATGTCACGCCTAACGATACCATTTCCTGCTTTGCCATCTACTTCTGTTTGATTGCAAGTCAAATTAAATGTAATTGTTCAAGGTCTCTCCTGTCTGCACGGTGACCTCGATGCATTTCCAGGCTACTGCTTTGACCCTGTGGGTCTGCAAAAGCTGCTTTTCACGTTGCCTTTTTATCCATAATCAGGCTGAGTCACTTTGCTAGAGGGAGTGCAGAAAGCCAGAGGACCCTTGACCATAAGCACAGGCTGTCTTTTAAACAAGTTTTAAGAAGTCTATATATCAATAATTCAATTCTGAAGTGGCCACAGATAACTATCTAAAAAGAGAGAGCATGGTGTGCTCCCAGAGGCAGCCTGCACCGAAATGTGAAATATTGGGTTGGATCACTGCTGTGTATAGAAGCAAAATCTTTCATACAAGGGCTTTTAGATCTTTTTTTACAAGAGTTTGTAGTGAAAGGACAAGAGGTAAAGGATCAAAACTGGAAGAGGGGAGGTTTAGGTTAGACATTAGAAGGAAATTCTTTAGTGTGAGGATGGTGAGACACTGGCACATGTTGCTCAGAGAAGTTGTGGAAGCCCCATCCTGGAAGTGTTCAAGACCAGGTTGGATGGGGCTTGGAGCAACCTGGTCTAGTGGGAGGTGCCCCTGCCCATGCAGGAGGTTGGAACTAGATGAGCTTTAAGGTCCCTTCCAAGCCAAACCATTCTATGATTCCATAACAATATTGCATTTGATCCAAAAACACTTCTCCACATTGCTCAAGCCTTACAAAATAAAAAAAAACAAACAAACAACTCAAGTCATCAGGAGGGCTTATTTTGCCATGTGACCCAAATTAATGAACCTGTGCTCATACAGGGCTCCATATAGCAACGTAAGGCTCTGCTGAGGGACACGGTCTGCACACACGTAGCACAGCATCTCCCACAACCATAAGCTAAATGTGCACTAACTTACAAAAGGCCAATGTCCATCTGGTCAAGAAGCAAAGATATAATATTAAATATACGTCCCATAAAGATAGATCAGCTTTAGGACACTTTATACTTATAGGGAAATCCTCAAGAATGACCCATTTTTTCCAAAACTTTCGCAAGCATGAATTCATCTCCAGGAAAATTTCATTTTCCTAATTTGCTGATCCTTCATGCCTCTCACATAGTTAATGCTTCATGCCACATATTTTCCAAGATGCAGGTGGAATACTAGATTTCCCCTTTCTTAACTCTTTCCACCAACTTTCAAGTGTCATCATTTAATTTGTCTTCACCAACTCAGAATGGTTGTTTCAGACTCTTGTCTGAAAACAAACTCTGAGTTTGCAAACTCAGGCAGACATCCCCATTTCAGCTTCCTTCACATTGAAAACATCTTGAGTTTGACAATGCACCAGGAAACCTGTTTATCTGAATGAAGTCTGGCTGCCTGGAAAACTACTGAAATGCCACCACCACTTTTCCTGGATAGTGGCATCTTCTGGGAGGTGTGTTCCACAGTTCAGGTGCCCTTTGAAAGCCATGCCATCCCTGCTGTTGGTCAGAAAAGAGAGTAACTGGATTTGGAAGATTGCCTTAGACATGAGACAGGCTTTGGTCTCTGCTGTCTTCCTGGCCACCCAGCACATCACTTGATGGAAAGTCCTCCAGCCCAGTCAGTATTCCTAGGAGAACAAGCACATTTTAGGAATAGATCAGTATGACTGATGCTCCTGCAAGTACTGGGATGTTTATGTGACCTTTTGTGGACACCTCCAGCCCTGTTTCCCTATCCTTTTAGGTAGGAAATAACTGGAGAAAATTACAAGGTACTGGAATGTAAACTACAAAAGAATATACATTAGTTATTAAGTAAAACATTCAATAATGATCATTTGTGAATCTGTATTTATGGATAGAAATTAGATCTTGAACATTTCATGTGTCATACAGATAAAGCACTGAGCTGAGACACCGAGGATCTGTATGTGGTTCTTGCTTCTACCCAGGACTTCCTCCAGTCATTCAATTTGCCTGTTAGGGTTGGCTATCAGGTGTAGGTGACTCTCTTAAAGAGCTTTTGAGCAGAAGAGTAAACCCTGCCCTTTTGCTCTAACTAGTACAGCATTTCTGCTACTGGCAGAGGGACCCATAGTAAACACTTCTGTGCAACATTAAGGGACGTTCCATCTTCACTTCTCCCTCATCTCAGCTCTTACTTTGTGGTTTAGACTCATGCTTGGCAAATGAGAGTGTGTGAAGCTAAAAAAAAGGAACAAAGTTAGAGAAAATGCTCTGTGAAAACTAGGCTAGCAGCTTTCCCCAAAGGTGAAAAAGGCTGTAGGACAAATACACATATCTCTAGCTGGCAAAAATGATCTGCAAGAAGACATTTTATTTGTCCACTGATGGTTGAAATACAGGCAACTCTTAGGTCTTAGACCTAGAGGTGCTCCCTGTGTGTTGTCATTGGGTCCCAGGTAACAGGGCTGCACTAGAACAGTGATTGAACTCAGCCTGATGGAAGCCTGAATCCTTCAAAGGATCCAGAAAGGTCAAAGGAAGGCAAAGCCCCTCTAGGAAATCCCCAAATCTGGAACAGGGGAAGGGCCGGTCAGACCTTCTCTGCCATGAAGGATTTGTGGACCTGAGGCCTTCACACAAGACTGAGTGGGACTAGCCAAGAGAAGGATGTCTCCAGGGGTTCAGAAGAGACCCAGGTCAAAGAGGATGGGACAAGGCAGAGCAACACTAACTATTAGCAGCAGTGCAGAGATGCACTGATTTTCAAACCTACATGGCCTGAAGTAACTTGAACAGAAACCAAAGGTTAGGAAGCAATTCTGTGTCTAGAGTCTGAAGAATCCACAAGGTCATAACAAAGTTTTGGTTTAGTTTCAGCTGATGCATGACACCAGTGAAGCCCCTGCTGCAGCAGATGATGACTGGCAAGCAAACATCGGGCTACAGCTTTAGGGAAGTCCCAGAAGAAGGAATGGAACTAGCAGCAGGGTATGGAACCAGCTGGGGTTATACCATATTATAATGTTACTTAAATGCAGCAGGGGCTGTTGCAAGTTACTGACTGAGCAGCACCATGGCAGGAGAATTACAACTCCATGCACAGTGTGTCTCTAAACATCCAAGGGCCGGGCGTTCATCACAACATAGATGCTGCATTTTCCTTTCATTCCCTACCTAGAAAAGATTCTGACTTATTCTAGTTTCCACTATCAGTTTCTTCCATCTGACACCTACCAAGACATCTCACGATCCCCTCACACACAAGAGAGTGGGGAGGATTGCAGTCTTTTTTTAATGGTAAGCATCATTTGCAACAAAAGTCACAGAATTGTTTTTCAGGACTGAGTAACCCTTGTGTCTGCAAGGCTCTCCCACGTTACCACAGGAACTGCTTCTCCTGACCGGAATAAGCAAATAATAGGAAATCCTGACATCTGGAAGAGCACATCTGGCAACCATGTTTCCAAACTTGCTAAGGGTCCTTGTCAACCTCTTAGACCAAACTATTATCAACTTCCTTGTGTCATTTTCTTTCTTTACAAGGAGGGCTCATACCCCTCACATTTCTCCTGTTGAGCAGCATCAATTCCATAGTAGTCACCTGCTTATCTGTAGCACAGTGAAACTTTTAAGTTGTTCCTGGTGCTGATGGGAAATCAAGAAGGTTACAGTGAGTTGCTTCTCAGTTGTTCAGAATTGTATGACTGTTGAAAATATCCAGTCCGAGCTAATAAAAAGAGCATAGGAAAGAACATAAAATCTTCTGATTCAGGCCTTAAGCCATTCTCTGCCTACAGGGGATAGGAAGAAGCCCTCATGTACATTCGGAACTATGTGACATGAGGTTTCTCACGTGTTTCTCTGGAGCATTCTGGGGTTGCTGCTGTCAAGCATAGCACAACATGCCCATAAAGGAATCCCTATGATACTTTTAAGCATGATGAGACCGTATATTTCACACATGGTAGAATAAATTCACAGGAGAAAAGGATGTCTCTAAACAGTTACAGAGTCTATAAAAAAATGTGGCATTCAAAAACAAAGCTTCTGCACCCCTTCTACCAAAGTAAATTGCTTTGGTCTTCAAAGGCACCTCATTTGCTAAGTTGATGTGACTTTTTCTCTGTTTAAGTCTTTTTTTGGGACCTTTTCCACTTATCAAACCAAGCTTCTCCCCTCCTGGCCTTGCAGTTCTCTGCCAATGTAACTCAGAGACTACCACCACATAAGGGCTTGGATCTCTCACTCAGCCTGCTCTTCACTGCCTTCCAAACCTGTCTTTTCATTCATTGCTGCTCTGTCTTGCCAGCATTTTGCAACTGGAACTGTACCCCTGTACTTGCTGATAAAAATCTAGTACCTTGTTTGTTGGCAAATAGCTGACACAAAATAGAAATGATGTCCCCGCTCTCTTGGGCACAGCAACACAACCAATACTTTTTGCCAGATTATTTTTTTTTTTTAACTTCTATTTAATCAAGTTTCCTGTTAAGCCAAGAACAAAGTACATCCTGAGATGGGATGTCCCCATGCCTGGTCCAACAGAAATTATTTTTTCTAGGAGGACTTAGTTAAGAGGAAGGGAGTCTTACGTATAATATTCTGTGCATCTGTGTAAAGCTCAACGAAAATTACAATAACTATGTGATGTGACTGTTGTTTCACAGGGCCCTGAACTGACTGAAAAGCTGGTGTTCACTCTGCAACTCCAGGTAATTCTCTTCACACATTACCTTCAAGTATCCATGCCTTGACATTTGAAGAAATACCAAAGATACTTTCCCCAACTCAATGTGTGTTCCCTGTACAGACAGAGGGCATTTCACAGGAGTCGGTGGAACAGAAACATAAACAAACCCCTGTGCCCTGGTTAGGCCTCTGAACAAGAATGCCAAACACCTCCCCCCTGCTCTCTGTCACTGATACCTCCATCCCCATGGGTCACTGCTGGTGGCCACAGCTTTTAATCACATGCTGGGCCTCCAATGATTTATCACCCCTTAATAGTTTTTGTGTTGAAGATTCCCAGTTGGCAGCTCAGTTCCCCTTCCCCCCACACACACCATGTAGCATTACCCAAAAGCACCAAAACCAAGCAAGAAAATATATTGTCCATGTGGAAGCAGAATTAATGTTGTTTAAGAAAGCTATCTGTTACTGACAGCAGTTTTTAGCAAATAATTAGTGACACCATAAAAGAGTTTAGGAATTATGCAAAGGTTATAAAGTCAAAGACTGGAAATCTGGTGTAGAGTTTCTGACAGAGTGGATGGCTAGCTGGTGTCCTCTGCGTAGTGCATTTCAAAACACAGTCAGTCCTGATTTTGATAAATTCTTGCTATGAGACTCAAGTTGCTTCAGTGGAACTTCCTCCCAATTTATATTGAACAGAAACACTGTGCTCAGGAAAACCTCCAGCACTTACAGAGTGCCAGCATATAATGTGACATTTCTGACCTCAGTACGTAAGAGATTTGTCTCACAGGGAAACACTGATGCAGCATTTTTCGTTCACAGGTCTTGTAACTTCCCTGCACTCACCTCCATTTCAAAGCTGAGCTGGCTTTCCAGTTCACAGAGTGAGATGCAAACTGGGGTTAAAACCAAACTTCCTTAGTCCCCAGCAAAGCAGTTCTGTGACAGACTGAGACAGCTCTCAGGAACAGATAAACTTCTTCCACTTGATCAGGCTCATTGAGAAGCAATGGTTATGATTCCACTTTGAACTAAGAATAAGCTATTTCAGTCCATACCAATTCCTTGCACCTCTGTCTCAGATTCCAGCAGGAAGGGACTCTTCCCACTCAGGTGCCAGTAATCTCCACAGGAGGTGGTGCTGACAGTGATGAGGATAATGTTGGTCCATCTCCTCTGCAGTTGGAGCTTGTCTGATGGATCCAAACAACCCATCTAGCTAATTTTTCTGTGAAACAGATGCACTTCGGTTGTGGGTTCTGAACACAGTTAACCTACACATTGTACACAGGAGCAGCCAATGAACAGAGGAGTTCAAGCATTTATTAGGATTTGTTTAAGTGAAAAAAAAGATAAGTCCTTTATAAAATGAGTCACATTTCCCTCCTGACCTCTCTCCCTCACATCTCTAATGCTACTAAATGGTCTAATCAAAGATATACAATGCTAGCAACAGAAATATCAGGTTGAAAAACTAAAATAATAAATTTCAGTGATAAGCTGACACTCAGAAAACCCACAAATAAAGTGCAAAAGGCAAAGAAATACAACTTGTCAAGTTGGATTGTCAAGTATCTTGGGGGGAAGTTACTTGGCATGCACGGGAGGTCTCCTGTTACCCATGTTGAGGCTGCAGCTTCAGCTGCACTCCTGCCTTCCCACCCAGCCCTCACACTCAGGGAAAGCAGGGGGATGGCAGGGAAAACAGGGATGGAAATGTGACTGAGTCTCATCTTGGCACAGAGCTGTGATGCAGCCAGGGAACACACACTGGCATAAGAGCTGAGATATACATGCAGATGCCATATTTAACTTATAGCTTCAGCAACTGCCAACATCTTGGAGGTTCTTGACCTGTACAACATGCAAGCAGCAATTGTTATGCACATAAGGTGTATTCTTGATACATTTGAACATAATCTTCAGGGGCTTAATTTCAATGATCCTGAGGACTCACAGCCATAACCAAAATCATGCCATTCTTTGTGATTATCTTCTCTAAACATTACACTCTTTATGTTATATGTGAAACTACTATCTGTAAAACAATAACTCAACATGTATCTAAAGCCACCTAAATATGAACATGATATAATTCATAAAACACAACTTGCAACACCACCTGGCCACCAAGGGTGCCCATACACAACATATAACTTACCCAGGAGAAAAGGATTCCAGTACAGGCTGCCTTCTCACACCCAGGAGTGCAGAGCACAGCATTTCTCAGCTCTGCTGGATCAATTCATGAGGGCAGAGAAGGATAATAACCAAATATGATTGTTCGACTTAATTACTAGCACAGAGTGTATAAATAGCATTTTTGCATTATGTCATACAAGTCCCATTGCCCTACATGGTAACAGGCCCTTAACAAATAGGTGTATGAGAGAACAAGGGCAGGCCAGAACCCTTATAAAGCAAACTGCTTCTTTCTTATATTTTTACCACTTCCCATAGGCTAAAATCTAGTGCTGAAGTGCTCAAATCTAAAGCTAACACCCAGGAGGGTTTGTTTATTGCATTGTATGGACCAAGGAAGAATTTCCTGCACATGACACTGAAGGCAGAGTGCACAAAATTTCCTCTGGCATCTGCAGAGGGTGTGGAACAGACCCTCCTCTGTATTAGCCCTTTTCTTGCATATCTGTGTTTTGAATTTTAACAAAGCTGTGAAAGAAGAAAAAAAAAAGAAAAACAAACCAGCAAGAGCAATAACCTTGCCAATTGGGCATTCAAGTATCAGAGACAAAGGAAAGTTTGGTAAGGGGATGAGTTTGCTGTGGGCAATGACTGTGTCAGACAGCCAATGACATCACTGCCTGTGCTGTCTCCATCACGATTTTCCAGAACAGGATTAGAGTGATGACAGATTCCATTCCAAAACTCCCAGGCAGCTCTTTACATAGATGTTAGCAGAACAAAAGCATTACAAAAGATTTCCTCTCTCCATCAAGCAGCATTTGATGTTCTCTAATCCTCACCTTGGGAAAAGCATCTAAGAACCATATGGACTTGCTGGAATCCCACAGGATGTCCTGCCTCGTAGCTACAACTCATGAGTCAAGGAACTTCTGTGTCTTTTATTCCCAAGAAGAGGGCAGGGAACCCCCCAGAGGTGTGCACAGCACTGTCAGGTGCAATTGCTACACATTCCTTAGAAGAGTATTCTGGTGACTTCATGGAGCAAAATAGGAGCAAAACAGAAAACACATCAACAACATCTGCTGTGTTCGAGAATTCTTCAGTAGCCAGAAACAAGTGACTAAAATTAAAAATAATAATTAAAAAAATCCATTCTTTCATTTTTAAAAATTCAGTCCTTCACTTGTACAGAATTTTGACCACAGCTTGACTATGGGAGTGTAGGAAGTCACAGCACTTGACATTTGGATGGAAGCTTTCATTTAAAATTAATAACCAGCATTTCAATGCATTTTAACCAAAACTGACCCAGTAGTTAAGAATTAGTGTGTTCAATTAATCCAGTTCCCTTCTCTAATTCAAAATATCTATCGACTTTTAGCATTGGCAGGAAGCTATTCAATTAATATTTGTTTTGGGAAACTCAGCATTTTTTGTATCTACTGCCAATCATATCATCTTAAATAACTTCATCAGCATCAATTATCTGCAGTCTGCTGTGTAACCCTGGACCTAAGTAGAAATTTTTTCTCCTCCTTCTCAGAATGACACACAATGAGATAAACAGCAGTTTCAAAAAGCAGTTTCAGTCACATTTTCAAAATCTGATGCATGCAAATTTTTCACATACCACTTATCCCATTGTCATGCTCTGTACATTAGAGGAATGATCAAAAGCAAAAAGCAAATAAAAATAACAGCACACTTCCTTTTAGAGTTACATTTTTTGAAACTACCCTTAAAATGCTACAGCTCTATCTTTGTCTCAGCCTTCCATGCTCATCCACCTCTCCACTGGTATTTAGTTAAGGGAAAAATCACAGGAGGTTTAAACAGCTGCTACTGTAAAGAACCTTTTACACTTGAGACAATTGCTTCACGCTCATTATCTAAGTATGTCTTGTGGTTTGGAGCCACACTTGAAAGTTTAGATTTCTTACATTACCCAGAACTCCATTCCCTGCCCCAGCCTCTGGTTTTTTAACACCAATGAGGACAAGGTATATGTTTCAGACATGAACTCACACGAAAGCTCCTCCTAATTCAGGTCCACCAATGGATTCAGGCCCACCTCTGCTTGTTGTACAATTCTTTTGTCCCCTGTTGTATTCTGGTATTCCTGTAGGGTGATTAAATTAATTTAGATTAAGAGCACAGCTACTGGCATGCTGCCCACCCCAAGTGACTGGGGCACCTTCTACTTTGTTACACAGACCTCCCAAATCCCCCAGATTTATCTGTGCAGACAACACGATCATCATTCATCAACAAGTGCAAGGAACGAGCAGGGAATCAGGGAAGTTTTTTACTTTTAACTGCAAGCAAAGGGTTGTAATAAGAAAGTATTTCATTGCCTGGTATTAGCAGGCATGTCACTGCGAGCAAAAACAGTTTCACATCTTGGGTAGTTTGAGAAGCAGATAAATACCATGACTGTCTTTTTCTTCTTGATGTCCTTGTATAATTGATCTTGAGCTAGGAACTTTGCATTCCAGCAGAAGCCTGGATTAAAAACCTAGACCAACAACAGTCAGCCATCAATCTTGAGGCCATCCATCCTATCTGCAACCATTTGTATCAGCCATTAGCTGTTTAGTAACTCTAAGTCTCAGGGAGAGAGATCATCTTTCAAAGAGAATAAATGCCCAGTGCATATCCCCATTCATTCCTCCTATTCTTTTGCTAATTCCCACCTATTACTCCCTCAGCACTTGCCGTGAAATCTCATGCTTATTGCTTCAGTCATATTTATCCACCACATTATTATGCATCAGAAAAAGAGAACTAATTGCTTTCTTTTTCCAGCTACAGTTTCCTTCAAAAATTTAACACCTTCAGCATACATCCATAACAACTTGCTGCTCAGTTGTACTGATTTCTCCTTGCACCATTCCTGAAGTGCAATGTGGCACCAGGGGCAGCAGCATTAAATGTACCCTCACTATAAGGGTTCTTTCTCTCTGCCAAAGCAGTGTAAAATGAGAGGTTATTTAATATAAAGGAGACAAAGGCCTTGTATTCAAAAACGTGCCCCTGCATAAGATCCTCTTTGTATTTGCAGACATAGAAAAAACAATCCTTTCAAATACGCAGGTTTTACTAAGAAAACATTTCAAATTCCCATTGAAATCCTCTTTCTGCAATACTCTAGTTCTCAAAATATTCCATCCTGTGACCCCTTTAGCATCACAGACTACCACACCCAACAAGACAGCGTCTCGACACACACACAACCCAGAAAATAAAACATGGCAAAATGCTCTTGGCTGTGACTGAGTTAGAAATGTAAAAGTCAGCCTGGATTCCTGTTCCTCTGTATCATCTGATAAAACAGAGATATTATTTACACTTCCCTGTCATGGGACAGACTCCCCCAAGACAACTGGTCATGAGCCCAGCATCCAATGCATATATTTAGAACATCAATATACAAAATGCACGGCCTGCTGTACTTCCTAAATAATTACATTAATCAAGCTAATCTTCTTAATCGCTTAGGTAAAATTTTCCAATTGTTAATGCTCCTCTGGGGATCTCCCAGCAGAATTCTTGTTCCTAAAGAGCAACAATAGACAAAAGGAACTTTTATTACTTTGGGACTGGTCACTAACATTATGGTTTTTTTCTTCTTTCCAGATAACGGGTACAGGCTCTAGAATGTCATTTCTTTTTTCAAGTACATGACACTGATGATTCTTCATGACCATAATTTCCAGGGAATATGCAACATTTATTTTAATTAGCTTGTGATTTTTCACTTAGTGCACCTTGTTGAATGACTACTCAAAATGCACCACAGAAGACACCAGCAGTGTAGGGACCACTACCCAGCTCTTCTGCACCCTCCCTAGCCCTTCTGAATGCATCTTCCATGCTCACAAGAGCAGAGATACCCAAGTGCACACCTCCTGGTGGGCACAACACCCCTAACTTCATCCTGCAATGCAGTGAACTGAGGCATGGACCAATAATAAATCAAAATGTCTGAAGTTAATCATATCACATTCAGACCTCTAACTGCATTTCTAAGGCACCAGGTTCACAACACATTCTGTTAAAGCTAACAAACTCAAGAGATGCTTTTTAACTTTTTATAAATTAAAATCAATCCGACCAAACCCTGATAGATGCAGTTTTCAAAGTCCAGGTAGATAAGCTGGTGTCTAATCATGTCAAAAGAGTGAAACCTTACAGACCCCTCTTCAAATTCCTGGTATACACAGTCATATTAGCTCGAAACATCAAGAGTGGAGTGAAAGGGTACACATTATTTGAAGTTTTTTTCTAGTCTAGTAAAGTGAATTGTTTTTAATTTGAGAGGCACACATTTTCTGGCTAGCTTTACTTTAAAAGCATTTCATATGCAAAATTAAGATATCAAGCCTGGGCTCAACTGTGTCGTTAGGATTTTAAGTGTGCCAATGCTGCCAAATCACTGGTGCTCAACAGTTCTGCCTTTAAAATCTTCGTAATTTGACTTCAGAGCACCAAGAAAAGCTAAAAAAAAAAAAATAAAAATATTTTTAAGAGCTGGAAAATGACTTCTCTTTCCAGACTGCTCAGAATACTGTACATTCTTTGTACTTTTGAAAGCAATGTGACTTGTGAAACTGGCAACTTTCTCATCCATAGTGTCCTAGAGATGTTTATAGCACATGATGTTTTAATCGTCTGATGACAAAATTATTTGGAAATGTATCAGTTTCACAATGCATTTGCTTCAGATTGTGGACAAAAAGTATGAGGTTTGAATAACATTAAGGTCTGGACAGAAGCCTAATAGACCAACAGAAACATTAGGGAAAGGTGTTCATTACCCATCACCCTTCATGTGTCCATGAACCTATATGGATAAGGTTGGGTGTTGCTAGGGATTCCAATTGGAAACTATCCAGGTGCTATAGAAAGGCATCATGTGTGAAATCCATGGTCCATCATGAGGGCCTGAAGTTTATTCTAGGCCATGTCCTCTTAAGGATGGTCTTCTCAAGGGACCAGTGGCTGCCAGGGACCAGCATTTCTTTTCTCTGATGAACAAACTCCAGTAACTTTGAAACAACTACTGTTGTTTAAATTAAACAAAGAAGACAGTTACTCAAGAAATGTATTGAGTCATTTTACAGTCAAATTACAATACTATGGTCTGATTTGCATAAACCAGGCCACAGAATGTCATCCAACAAACTGATTTATTTGCACATATACAGAGAAAAGCTTATTAAGTAGAGTGTCTCCCCCTAAACCCACAGGACACTTATTGTATCTGAATGGGGTGTCTACTGCCCTCTGAGCAAAGCTGCCAGCTTTGCTTTAATGTATAAAATCCTCAAATAGCTTTGGATGTGCCTAATTGTAGGACTGACTTTGTTGCAGTGATAAATCTGGAGTCTTCTGCCTTATAGAAACACTAATGGATGTGACCATGTAGGCAAATTCCTGGAGTTTGGAATTCATGCCCCACTTTTCATAAGCACATACAGATAATCCCATCTGTTAGCCCTCCATCAACAGATTTGTTGTTAATATCCCACTTTTTTTAACAGGTGGTCAGGAAAGTTGACTGGCTTGGTGAGGGGAAAGAGGAAAACACTTCGGTGATTACATTTTGTTGCAGCTGTTTAATGGGGAAGCTCCTTCCCCAGGTTTTTTTTCTTTGTGTTTTAATTACCTTCTCAGGGCACGTAGGTAACATTACAAGACAAACTGAAGTTAAAAATAAGGAAAAAAGTCCCTTCAGTACAGTCCACAGTTTTATACTCTTGAAACTCTTTATACAGTATCTCATATGTGCAAAGGCTCATTTCAGGAGTCGCTGGATTTTCTTGTTTTATGTTACAAAGCACATGTAATAGACACTGCAGTTAACAGATGCACAACTCAAGACATCTGATCAAAGTCCTATTAACTGCACTTGGCTTCTTGCAAACTTAGGTTCTGCTGAAATATCTGAAAGCAAATTCTCTCACAAACATGAACTTGATTTATAGCAGCTGAAGATCTAAACTGTAGGTGAGTCTCTCATCATTACTTGTATATAGGAAAAAACATGTGTCCTGCTCCTAAACTGGGATTTTACTGGAGTGCTGCAGAGGAAAAGGAGTTGCACCAGTGCTCCTTAGCATATCAGAGATCATGTTTTGTAAATGGTGATTGACCCTTAACTGTACCAACACCAGGAGGTGTCATGATAATTTATCCCCTAATGGGATTTCCTCTCCCTGTGACTTCCCTGCCCTGTGGCCTTGTTTCTCAGTTCAGCAGTGTTTGTAACAAAACATGCAGGTATGTTGCTCGATGTGCATCACATCCCTACGAGGAGCAAGGGTGGCCAGACGCCCTGAAATATGGAATGTGCATTAGCAGGCGAGGTCCATAAAAATTTCAAAGCCTGAGATCTTTTCACAGCCTGACAGATTTTCCCATATAGCTTTCCACATTCCTAGTGTAACCCAATACAGGCACTGCAGGCTGAATGATAAACAGAGACTCCTTCAGGAAGTCTTGGGAAAGTGGAGCCTCAGAATAGTACACTTTGCTCTAACTGTTCCACAGGTGATTATTAAGGCTGCATAGCCCACTTCTTGAATTCAGCAGAAGACAAGCAGAAAGAGTTAGAATGGGACAACACAAGTAACTAAAAAAAGTCTATTAATGAACTATCACTACCTTTAAACACTATATGTTATGGAAAAGAAAAACATTTCAGTGTTTTCCAATCCTGGAAAAAACAGAAGCAGAGCTTAAGCAGATACACAAATCAATATTGCTTTCGCATTAAGTGCACTGGTAAATTTTATTGTAAAATGGGGTTAGCAATACCTGCAAACCGTGAGAAGCATGAAAGCACATTTCTACTACTCGACTCACTTCTATTTCTCCTATTTAGCAGCTGTGTGCTTGCCAACTATAGCTTATGCATAAATTCATTGCAGCCCCAGCCACAAGCAATGTGCATGCAACACACACAAGCACTCCAAGAGAGAGTTTCACCACAGCCAGCACACACACCCTGTGCCAGGCTCTCAGCAGCATTCAAACTGCACAGAAAGAGCCCAGGGCAGAGCCAAGACAGGTACAGGCTCCCAGGGCTCCCCAGCCCGTGAGACTGGCTACCCTCCAGGTCAAACCCCAGTGTAAAGCGGAGCATCTTTGGAGCTGTTCTGCTTTACATCAGCTGTCAGTGACTTGGAGCCAGTGCAGTTTTCAGGCATTGTTGGGATGTTTTGACCATACTCCCTTGCTTATAGCTTTGCACTGTGTGTAGCATAGGAACTGTTACAGCAACAGAGGGACAGCAAAGGATTAGCCTCGCTCATGGACTGTCTTTCATGGTATAGATCCAGTAGACCAGTGCAAACTAGCTACAGCAGGGCCAAGAACCAGGGCCAGGATGACTAATAACGACCTTCTGAGCAGCCACAGCACGTAGCAAGAGCACAAAGTACAAAGGAGTTTCAAACAAAATAATATAAGATACCACAGGCACTATATTGTGCCCATATTAGAGCTGGAAAAGCAAGCTTCAGCTGGTACTGTTTTCAAGAGCTGCTGTGTTAAAAAGAGGGAGAGCACAGTTCCTCATCTTATAAAACCTGCCGTGCCTGTCATTCAAAACTATGTGTTAAAAAAATACGTGCAACCATATTTCTGACCATGGATTTGGGCAAAGCACTGAACTGGATCATACTTTTATCAGCTGTTATTCTTGTTTATGACTGGAGAGCAAAATCAGATAGTATGGCTTTTGTTCCCTCATCACACGACTATGTGACACAAACAGGAAGGATTTCAAGATGGCTGAACACCATTTACAGGCTGGATCCGCAGATAATTTTTAAGGTATCTGCTGCTTTTGGTGACACAAAAAATGTTTGCAGGAAATAGACTGAAATACTGTGAGTGGCATTAAAAAAATCGTCGTGCTTTCTTTATCATTCATTTAATTTTAACGTGCATGCAGATGGAGAAAACAGGTTAACTAACTATTAGGTACCAAGTACAGCTCCAAATTTTTCACACAACCATACCATTGAGATCTTGGTGCTAAATGGCTGACCCAAAAATCCTGGTATTGAGTACAAACCATAGATATTTCAGCATTTTATTTAACCTGGGAAATTATGTCCCCTGAACTGAAAAAAAAAAACCATAAAATGGCATACCACGAAGGAGCATCTCCTCTCTCCTAGGTATGCTTCTGGTACTGGATCAGGAATAATTCCACTACCACCAGCAACAGAAGACTGTTGTTATCTCTGGTACATGTAACTGCCCAAAATACTGTCTGTGGTATATTCAAGATTTCCAGTAAATACTGAGAAGTAACTTACAATTCAGATTAGTCTTTTCAGTGGTTTTGCTCACATAAGGAATGCAATGAGGTATTATTTGCATAAGAACTGACAGGATTTCCAGCTCTCCTCTAAATGATGTCAGTGTAATCTGAAGACAAGGGATAAAAATATTCAAGAGAGGTTCCTCCCTTTCCACACACAACAAGGACTGGTGGCATTAATCCCAGCTTGTCAGATATCTCCTGGATATATGCTTCCCAGGCTCAGGGAGAACTTGGCAGGAGCCAATACCCCAGTTGTGCTGAAGAAAGGTTAATATAAAAAAAAAAATCATCCTTTTACTCCACCTAAAAACATCTTTTCAGTTTTGATCTAGAGACAGTGATACAGTTTAAGTATAGCTATCAATTCACAAGACTCACACGGGGTAGGATCAGTCTCTCATTTCTACAAGACCGAGTAGAGATCTGGACTTGGTCTTCCACACCCTAGGTGGCTGCATGGAGGAGGGCATTGGTCACTCCAGAGCCCTGAGGCACAGTTGGCCCTCTTGCATTGAGCTTAAATTTCAGTTTGGGAACAAAGAACTCTTTCCAAACAACATTTTTAATCAAAACTTCTTCACTTTTTTTTAATATGACAAGTTAGTACCTTCCTTTTGGAAAGCCTCTGGCATCCTGAGACACAACAAGCTTCACATTTGCATGCAGCCTTTCAAAATGCAACTCAGCTTTCACAGTCACTTACCTCCAGGTTTGATTTGCAGACAGAACTTGTTCCCTGCACACAGAGCTGCTGATCCTGAGCTGTGCTGCCACAGGATGCCAAAGCTCAGAGGAAAGGAAAGCACGTCTTCACTCTCTCCCTCTCCTCTCTTGGTGACTACTTGACTGAGTTGTTACAGGCCACTGGACAAGATAGTACAAAATTCACAGTTCATTAGCAAAGAGAAGATAATCACTGACTCCATTGTATAACTCTTGGGTGCTGTAAACTTTAGTATCACAGCAGCTCGTCCAGAAGTATCTAACATGTTCAGAGTGTCAGCTACTACAACTGAAATAGCATAAAATGCCTATTTTTTTCCTTTTACACATACCCACAAACATGGCCCAACATAGAGGAGCACCAGCCTGAGTCACACAGGTATTAGTGGCACAGAAATCATCATCGTTGTATTTAGGAGAGATCTCACTGCTCTCAACACTGGTCTCTGAAAATTTTTTCTATTACTTTTAGAAAGAATATATATATATACACACACACACAAATATACACGGGCTGTCCAACCTATGACACAATCTGTAAATGGTAAATATCTATTTGTACATACAATGATATCAAAATGTTATACATTTCAGAGTCATCATATACTGCTGAACTTCTTGTTGATAATATTACAGTAAGACTTACATGACAGAAATTGAATTCATCTCTGATACCCATGCACGATTTTGCACCAATAAATAAATAAATGTAGCTGTTCTTATGGTGGAGAACTACACTTTGAATAACTCTGCGTTTCTGGAACCCAGCCTGAAACCTCAAAACTTTTCCCAAATGAAACTATGTTAATAAAAATCTCAAACTCATCAGCACAGAAGTTACACATACTCTTATAGCTAGAGAAAAACATAATTAGTAGAAATTGGGGGAGATTTAATTCCCCCAAACACGCCAGAAATGTGGCAAACATCTTTAGCTTCATGTTCAGTAAATCTTTTCCTGTCTTACTGAAGAATGATAATCATTCTTACATGAGCGAAATAAATTTTAAATAGCATTTTTTGAAGTAATCCACTACTTGAATTTTCCAATTAATTCATGAAAGCCATGAAAATGCCTCACATAGCTTTATAACTTTAAAAACATCTGTGGTCACAGAAGCTAACCAAACTAACGTTGCACACACAGTCTCCACCAGTGGTTGAAGATGAAGCTGAAGAACAGGTGATGCCACCATGTGGAGCCTTGACTGCTAAACGAGGTCAACTGACAGGCATTATTCTGAATTAGGAGGAGAAAATGGAAAGAAGAGCCAAGGTTAGAGAGGAAGCTTTAGGAGGCTGAACAGCAACATCATGGGCAAGCTCCTTTTGTGCTAGAAAATATAAAGAATTTGACATCTGACCTCTCCCAGCAGAAACCCAAGCAACATCTCCAAAGTAGGCAGTGAAGCATAGACATGCACTATACACACAACAAAGAGCAGATAAACTAATAGACTTTGGAAACACAGATAAACAAGTGCTTCCTGGGCAACTCCCAGAAACCCCAAAAGATTCGTGCCATCAGAAACTTTACTTACATATCCCATGAAAAGTCCTGAAATACCATGGAGCCTGCTCCTAAAACTCCTAATTTCACAGCTGTGTCTTGCATATTTTTATAGTTTCTCAACCAGCTTCTCCATAAGACTTAGCTACAAGCCTGATTCTTCTATCAAGCAACATCAGCATTCCCCTTCTGTTTATCCTGGTGGTCAGCATCTTCTACAGTGTTCACCTGTGGCCAGACAGGCCATTTATATTTTAAAAGAGCAGCTAATGAACATTCTTCCCATTATTACAGCTGATAAAGGCTGAATCTCAGGAGCAAAGATGGGAGCAGTCATGCCAGGCACACTCACTGCAAGGAATGAATCTCAGTGACATCAAGGTTAACCCAGAATGGCTGTCTACTTAATTCCAGTGAACAGGCAGGTTTGTTTACAAACAGACAACTCCCCAAGTACCTACTTTTCATTCTGCAGACATGTGCAGTAAGGAGTGCTTTGGAATTGTTACAACCATGTTGCTACAGGTGTTCTTCAAAGCAAGTCATGTCCCATTTCAACCTTCATCCATTGAGTGCAAGCTGAGCATCTTTAGCTCCTGTGAAAACCAGCCTGGGTACCTGAATTCTGAAACAAACAGTATTTGAACATCTGGATGCCTGCTAAAGTGAACATATTAAGTCAATAAAATAATCTGAGCAGAATTCCAAGTTGTATCTAAAGTCCTTGCTTACCTTTGGACCAGAAGCCCAGCAAAGAGCAAACAGCCCAACTCCATTATCTAGGGCTCAAGCAGACCTCAAAACTGAAGGGTTTTGAAAGTGACTGGGTTTCCTGCACCAATATTTTTGGTAGTTTCTTCTTCTGTCAATTATATATGACTCAGGGGATGGCAGAGGGCAAAGACCTGACTGACTTGAGTCTCCTAACAATGAATCCTGTCACACAGAGTTTTATTTTAAACTTTCTCTTTGCTGCATTGTGAATGCTCACATGCAGACCAAGGAGAGGTGAGTGGGTTTTTTTCCTTTTTTCAAGTACAGCTGGCAGCAGATCCTACTCATGGTCAGTTGCTTGGCAACAAAACAAGTTTCTCTGGCCACAAAATAAATATTCCACATCTGAAATATTTGAGAAAACGCTGTTTTTCCTAACTACATTCCATAGTACTCGGGCCACAAGGTTTCCCAGAATAGGCTAAACTGTTAAGAGGGTTACACAAAGGACGACCTCCAATTAGATTATTGCTCTGAGACAGATACAGATACGTCCCTTTACGAAACACTGTTCACATATTCCAAAAATAGTATGTTGAACCTACTCCATGGTCTGGAGCTCATGTAAAGCAGTTTAACTGCCTAGGAACAAATTAGCTAACTGAATCCTGCGCCCTTTTAAATGCAGGCGTGGTGGGAGACTTTTTTGCAGGGACTAAAAATCTGGAAGTGGCTATATTCGGTCTGAGATGCCTGCCAAGGAAAGCATGTCTGAAGAAAGAGCCAGTGAGTACAGACATAAAATCAGATACCTCATCAACTACCAGAGCCATGGAGGTATGCTACTGGAAGTACCTGCTCTGGGATCCGTACAGAAAGTGTTAAATTAGTCACATGTGTTCAGGTAGCTCATCATCCTCATTGCCATTGTTCTCTTCACCCCTTCAGCATGACACTGCTTTGCTGAGGACACAGGCAGTAGAAGCCAGTTCTCCCACCCCTCTGAAAACATTTGTCCCATTCACCAACTCTAAATAACGTAGTGAAGAGATTCTTAATTTTCAGATACAAAGAAAATGTGTCCTGGACAAGTAGAGAAGAATCCTGCAGAATCAGAGAACTCTGCAACGTGTCCCATCATCACTGACAGTGGATGTCTAAGAAGAAACCATGAATAGCACAAGTATATAGTGATACTTCTTTAAAATAATCTTCAGCTTTCACTCTATACCACACAGATTTCCTGCATTTAATAGCTCTTGATGAATCCTTCTTCCATTAATTTGAATTTCTTCTATGAATTTGTCTTCACACAAAGACTATGGAGGAGAAATACCCATTTCTCGATGTTATTATTTGTTAACAATTCCCAGAATACAGCAGTAATTATTTGGGTTTGTTGGGTTTTTTACAACCTAGTGGCAAAAAAAAAAAAATAATTCTTAAAAGAACAAGAGAGAGACTATCCACCTCATGAGTATCAATTAGAAACTCTGACAGAGTTTTAAGGCTACCAGTTCTCAAAGCAGAGGCAGTCATGAAAACAGTCTCTCAAGTCACATAGTCTTAATTTCAAGCTCCAAATCTATCACACAGTCAAGTGTGAACAGGATCCAGAAACTAAGTAGTACTAGACATTTCTTGCCAAGCATCTCATTTGAGTAGCCTAATCCAGCAGACAGGTTAAGAGGCCACTAGCAGCTTAGAGAAGCAACTATTGATTTAATCTATGACACATGGGGAAGAAAAAAATGTATTTTCCCTTCAATTTTGTTGTACTCACTTGCCTTGTAGCTTATTTTTTCCAAGGTATTACTTGGAAATATTCAGTGCACAGGATGGACAATGCTTGCTTAAGAAGTTCTCATGTTTTCTTCATTATCAGTGCTTGGTCCCCCGTGCAAGGATGATTTCCTCCTGAATGTCCTCTAACGTTTATGTGTTTCGCAGAAGTTGATTAACATTTTTCTTTTATAAACATTATCTCATTTTGCAATAAAAACCAAAGTATAGAGGAATCACCCTTTTTGCATCTACTTATTTTAGATGTCTCATTTCAGATTCTCAGAATCTGAATTCTCGCTGTACCAGTTTACTTGTTAAACTAGTACTAGTTTATTTGTTAAACTGCAGCTGCTAGCGCTGAGCACATAAGCAAATTAGACCCAGGATCTCAAGGTAAGCAGCCAACAAGCAAAGAAAACATATCTCTAAGTGTTTTCAGTTAGAACTCAATGACAGGGAAAAGACAGAATTAATATTCTCATCACTGCACTTAAAACGTCAGTCTTCCTAAAGCTCTGCCTTTCATACTCCCTCTTTCCATTTCTGGAACATTCCAAACATTGTTCCTGAAAGCTACACACTCTGTGTTTCATCCTCTGCAATAAATGAGCAAAAGAACCTGTGGAAAGTGCAGTTTAAGACTGTATCATACTACTCAGGGAACAGAACAAAAATGGCACATAAAGTCTTAATTCTATCACTGTCTTAATCTGAGTGCTCAGCTTTGTTAGATCCTGTTGATATGGCCCTGTAGATGCTCAGCATACAATGCTACACTGACACTGTTTCACCAACAGAACTGAAGCATACAGATCCAGAGCACTAGATGCTGGAGGAGGACGGGTAGATGACTGTCAAAAATTCCTCTCTGCTAAGTTCTACAGAAATTTGCTGATAGCCAAGAAACAATGAAGCTTGAGTCCCAGGATTTATGTCAACATGTTAAAAGAAGAGAGGTCCACAGACATTTTATCCAGCTCTTATTCCTTTGACAGTTCCCTGGACTTGTTTCATGTCAAATCACTTTGCTCAATAAGTCTTAGTCTCCCAATTTCAGCCTTATCAAGTATTTCATACTCTATTTTTGTCCTGTCTGCTAGCCTAAACTATCCTAATTTAATCCAGTCTCCTACCTTTCATCCTTCATTTCATCTCCTACCTCAGCTTGGTGTTTAACCACTCATCCACTTCTCTGTAGGCTTTGCTTTCAGCCCCTGTATCTCACCAGCACCCACATTGTCACTGACCGTTCTCATTTCAACATCATTCCAGCTCTCCCTGTTATCCTGTTGTTCCTTACCAGATCTGTACACACAGCCTCCCTCAATTCCTTCCTACTATCCCATTATTTCTCTGCCCCATTCCCTTTGCCTGAACAGCCCTTGGTTCCCACCACCAACCCAGCAGCTCTTGTCCACCCTCCTTACCTGTATCACTAATAGTGCCAGTCTTCCTACATTGTGCAGTCCAGCTCACCTTTCATCAACTATGCATGACCCACTTTCCCTCTCTACCTAAAAGCTCATTCTTGTTCCTTTTTTACCTGCCAATTTCCTTATCCTTGTTTCCCCACATCAGGTCTGGTCTTGTTCCCCTTGAACGTGAAGTAGGTAGTTCAGTAACTTCCTTCATGTGACCAAGAGTTACACATCCTTCATGGGAGGGGGTAGGGGTGCAGAAATCATCTCCCAGAATGGGACAACTACATCTTGTCAGGGAAAAACATTGTCAATATTTTTTAGCATGGGTGAAACAATGTCTTTTTCTCTAGTCTTGTTCTTGGAGGACGTTAAAGTCTTCTGGCTGAAACTTTCTGCCTGAGGCAGACACCCAATGCAACATGGAAAAATGTAGCTTGAAAAGCTACTTTGACAAAGTTGTGAGCAGCTGAAAATATGCCTTAAGGACTGGAAGTGCCTGGCAGCCTTAGTAACAGATGCTGTTACTAGCCCTGCTTGTAGTGAGAGTCAAAGGGCCACCCTATAAGATCACCCACTTGGGTGACAATCAACCATAAACCAACCGAATTTTATGGAGTAACTCTGGGTTCCTGCTAACATAACCAAGACAAGACTTCTGCCATTCAATTGTCCCACAATGTGATGTCTACACGAATCCTGATAGAAAGATCCTAACAATACTTTTCCATTCCCTAGGGCTGTGCCATTGAACATGAAGGCAGGCAGCAGTGCTGGTTACAAGATTTCCCCTGAGCCTCACTTTATGATGTGGCAGTTCAGGGTGAACAGTTGGCAGACAAGCCACTAGGCCCCCAGCTGTTCAGATTCCTTCTGTGAGAGTCAACGTAATTGCAGCCCTCCTTGTGTCTTCAGCTTCTCCACTCTGACGTTTGCTGTAATGGACCTACCTAAAGTAATTAGACCACCTGTCACATCGCCAGATCCATTTAAGAGAGTCCTTCTGCAGTTTGGTTTACATGGTTTGACAGTTATTGTTAAAGTGGATGCCATTGTAATGGCACTGCAAAATAAATTGTAGAATTATTTTAATCAATAAATATAATTACACCCTCATCAGACCATGAGCTTCTCTGTGACTAGTTCTCCATATCATGATGCCATCCATAACGTCAACTTTTTGCATGTTACAGGATGTCAGGCAGAAATGACATTTGCAGATGAAATATATTTAAGATTACCTATCAATTAAGCTTTTACAGCTCAGAAAGGTTTCTGAGCTCTGGAAAACCTAAAGTATCAGTTGTGGAACCTGAAAATGTCTATTTGGTTTGGGAGCAATTTTGGTACCACTGCTGCCAGGAAAACAGTCACCATAAATTAACAGTCTTAACATATACCAACACAAATGGCATTTTGGAGCTTCAGTCACTTAAGCAGCTAAATCTGTAATTTTTCTTTCAGAGCTACACAAGATGGAGTAACTTGAAGTGGGAAGGGCTGTTATAAGATGTCAAATATTAACATTCCTCTATGAAGGTGTACGTGCACACACATGCCTGTACACACACCTGTACATGCTTACTGCCAACTGTGTGCAACCAAAGCTCATAAATTCCCTACATTATAAACTGACCTTCATATCACCTGTAAGGTGTCCTTCATCATAGCACTGATCTTATGGAGGTGGAAATCCAGACATGGAAGCCATGAGAACCTTCCTACTGTGATACTGTACTCCCAAAATGTGTCACAGTACTTACCTAATGACTCCTGTGTTTTTGTTCAAACCACTGGCTAAAACCAAAACAAAGCATGGCCCTCTAGGTATAAGAAATACACAGTTAGTGTCACAGCAACAGTTCTGCATCCATACATCATACAGTTTTATTTTTGTTTTATGGGTATAAATATGAACATATTTTCTATAGATACAGACTACTAGATAAGTAGCAAATATATCAAGAAATCATTTCACACAAAGGAAAATGTTGATGAGTAACAGTGGAATATTTGAGAGGTTGTTTGCTTTTATAACTGCATCACAAATAGCTTATAAGCTTCTGTAGTTACACCTGCTTTTAGTAGTGCCTCAACAGGTCAATGCCAGTTGTTGGTTACAATAGTACTACAGCATCAAAGAGTGTGAGACAAAAGCTGTAATTCAGTCTGTTGGCAGAAACATAAAAATTTGATTTTTCCAAAAAAAAACGAGAACAGAATCTAACCCTGTCTTAGAGGTTCTTTAGGATAGTATCTTAAAGCAAAAAGTGGGTTTTCTTCTCAATAGGTTACATGGGAATTTTGGTCACCGTTCAGCATGTTGATGATAGAAATCAATAAATACATACAGAATATCTTTATATATAGTGGATTTTAATCTATATAAAATACAGTTTTACATTAGAAAGGATTTTAATATCACCACAGTATTTAGCTTATATTTTACTATTTCTTTACATATACCTTTGTTTCATGTCTTGACAGGGTGCTCCATGCTGCAACCTGCATTCACACAGTCCACATCTCCAAACTGCCATTAAACACATGCTTATTTTCAAATACATCCTTAAATGCAAACAAAATCAGTGGGGCATAAATACCTTCTTAAATGGCTACATGAAATTGAATTAATTTGAAAAGACTCCACAGTGATTTCTAGTCAAGCCTATTCAAATCCCATGGAAATATGGGCTTCAAGATGGATGTCAAATAACCTACGACTACTTGACAAGAAGCTGTCATTCTCCACAATTTTTTCTTCTGCTGCACACCATCCAGTAAACAGAAGGCAACTTGTAATCATAGGCACAGTCTTTTACACTTGAGAAAAATAAGATTTGCCATTTAAAATATGATCTTTATATTATCTTTTCCTGAGGGAAAAAATATGGTTAAATCAGATTATAACAGGATAAAACCAATCCATCTGATGCAAAATTTCTAAGCATAAGGATTACCATGGGCTTTCAGATGCCAGAAGAGTTCTTTGAGGATACTTCAGAAAACACAAGGCCAAACACACCATTTGCAGTGAAAAATACTCAGACCTTCATTTTGGCTGCTTCAGGTGGAAGGCAGGTCAGAAGCTGGCTCCAGCTGACCTCCCTCCAAATCAGGACAACAATTCCAGTTGGGATTCAGACTCCACACACCAGCACTTGGGAATAACAGGATGCAGGCTATCCACACCAGAGGCTCCCCACAGTCCAGATGATTTGGCCTCACCTTTTTTATGGGGAGGAGAGAGGACCCCTCTCCAGTTTTCACTGAGCCTCAAGAAACACTCCCCAAACCAGCTCTGTACTTTGCTATGAGAGAGCAGGGCCCAGACATACCCCAGGGATGTGGTTACTCCATGTAGTAGCTCACCTGTTGACTAGAGGTCAACACCAACCAAAGCATGGTCAGCCCAGCTGGTTATTCACCACAGCACAGAAACAGCTTTGAGGCCAAGATTAATCAAGACACATTAACACAGACTAGAGTGATTTGGGCTATATTTTTTCAGCTCTACAGCTAGCATCCCCCCTCATAATTCAGGCATCTCAGCACAGTGCTTCATAGGATCACATTAGGAATTACTAGGAGACACTTTCACATCATACCAGAGCAACACTTAAAGGGCCTGGATTTTTATTGTCTCCATGAAAAGAGAAAGGGCAAATGCCTATGGGAATAAAGAGGGAGATCCTCCTTTCCTTCATACTTTGCACTCTTAAAAGCGTGATAGCCTTAATTTTGTAATGACAGCATAAACAGTACAGCCTCCCCTGTTGAAAAGGTCCTGCAGCACTGGATAAAAATAATATGAAACCACAGAAATTAACCAAGATGCTACTAAAATTACTTTGCATGCATAAGGAATTTAGTAATTGGGAATCCTGTCCACCAGGACCCCCAGGTCCCTTTCCCCTATGCTGCTCTCCAACAGGTCAGTCCCCAGCCTGTACTAGTACATGGGGTTGTTCTTCCCCAAAAGTAAGACTCTACACTTGCCCTTTTTGTTTTGGGTTAAATTTCTCCCCACCCAACTCTCCAGCCTGTCTGGGTCTCACTGATGGGCAGCACAGCCTGCTGGTGTGTCAGCCACTCCTCCCAGTTTGGTGTCATCAGCAAACTTGCTGCCAGTGCCCTCTGTTCCCTCATCCAGGTCACTGATGAATAGATTGAACAGTACTGGTCCCAGTACTGACCCCTGAGGGACTCCACTGGATACAGGCCTCCAACTAGGCTCTGTCCCAGACAACTCTGTCTTCTTTTCTTCAACCAGTTGACAATCCACCTCAGTACCTGATCACTGACACCACACTTCCTCAGTTTAGCTTCAAGGATGCTGTGGGGGACGGTGTCAAATGCTTTACTGAAATCAAGATTAACCACATCCACTGCTCTACCATCATCTATCCACCTGGTTATGTCCCCATATCTGCTCAGTGATGAGTTCTGGTACAGAGGTTGTCTACAGGACAGACACCTATTCTTCACTAAGTCCACCAATCAGTAACTTCACCCAGTACCGACCCTCTAATTTCCCCACAGTCAACAGGGGGAACAGTTACAACATCTCAGGCATGACAACATTCTCCTGATTCCCTACCAACTGTCCCACAGAGGCCAGTGGAAATTTAGCCTGTGTAAGAGAATGGTCCATGACAAGACTAGCCCCTCTGATTTACAGGGTGTCGTGGACCGAGGACACAACTTCTCCTGTACCACTTCTCATTACATCCACATTTTAAACCCTTCATATGAACGTGACATTCAAATACAATTTCAAAATCATTGACATAAGTTATTAGAAGACTTGTTCCTTAAAGGCACTAGCCATTTATTTTCAAGCTTTGTTTTGCATACAAGAGGTAAGAATAGTGATGATTAACTGAAAGAAGAAAAATGGATCACTGTGCTTATTTTTCCAGGAACTTTGTATCAAAGGTATGTCTGCACATCAAGTACTCAACACTTCACTTTCTCTTTGTGGACTGCTGGTGTTGGGAAACAAACAAACAAAAATATTAAGAAGGACAGAATCATCATAAAAATTAAGAACTACAGAAATGGACACGGGGGTCAGTTACACCTACATTTAATTGATTGTCATCTGGCTAGATTTCAAGTCAATGACTTGTATCTTCAGGCATTTCAGGACGTTTTGGAGATTGGTCATCCACCATAAATAAAATCTGAGATTGAAATCAATTGACCTGACTTTTACCCTGCTCCACAGCATAAACACATACCAGCTATCATCTCTGAATTTTAGTAGGCTTCAAAAGACCAAGTGATAAGGGCTGATTAACAGTTACTAATGAGACAAGCCTGCAGGAGTGTGTGAGTCACAAATGGACCAGAAACTCTTTGTGGGACTGTTGCAGGTTTTTACCTAGGCTGAACTCTGATATAATCAGGTGAGTTACCAAGAAGTGGTCTTTGAAGTGGCCAACTTCATTTTTACATGATACAGAAAATCAGCAAGCTGCAAAGGACTGCCTTTTTTTTTTTAAGTCACCAGGCCAAGGACACTGCATTTCTCAGGCAAGACAATACAATTTTCCTACTGTTACTGTAGAAAAATTCAGTTCTTAAAAGCAGATGTCCAACTGGGTTGTATATACAGTGACATGCATTGACTTAGTATAACATCCATTTGAAAGCAGGCAGTTCACTTAGAACAACTTAATTTCGTTTGGCAAGATGAGTTAAGCAACAAGTCCTGACACTATGGCCTTGGGCAACTAGTCAAGTCCTTTTGGTATTTAGTAAGCTCCTTATTAAAGAGGCTAGAAATGAAGGTACTTCTATGAACTTTGGAGTGAAACTCACTGCACTCCATGCTGTCATGAGCCCTCCACCCCTGGTTGCTGCTGAAGCACAGCTAGAGTCAATCAGACAAGCTCTGTGACACAGATCTGTTTTTCATTGAACAGCCTGTTCCAGTGGTGTCCAGCTCATTCTGGTACTCAGATACATTGTTTGCTGAGAAATGTGAAAATTCAGCAGATTACACAGCCGGTTAAAAACATTTAGTCAGTTTCTGATCCAAATGACGGGGAAGAACCACAAGGAATTTGGTAACATATCAGCCAGCCAGGTAAAAATCCAGCCCTAGAATTGCCAGCTCAGCACGTGGACACTGAGCTGGGCCAGTAACCTTCAGCTTCACTCAGGGGCAGTCAGGTGTTGCACCCAGGCAGGCTGTGCAGCTGACAGGGTACCACAGGGCCGAGCTGCTAGCCCAGCAGGCAGCACGCCATCACATCTCATGTATCAAGACCAGGCCACGGGCAGGCCTGGACTGCCCAGCAATAGGCCTCCTTCCAGCTTGCACGGGTCATTTAATTGCCAAAAGTCCACAAGTCTGTTCCCAAGAACAAACTCACGCCCGAGTTTGTCGGAAGTCATTGGACTCCATCAGTTGTCAGTTTTTTCCCCTCTGTCAGCACGTGAAGAATCTTCACTCAGGTGCAGTCTCAACAGGTCATTTCTCTCTCATCAGAGCCCAAGGTAAAATTTGCTCCAGTTGCATTTACCTTATCCGTTTCTCCCCATTGTCAATCCAAACCTGAACAAGCCTTTTGAAGTCTTAGTCCTCTTTTCTTGCGTCAGGAAACCTTCAGGACAGTTTATAATCTATATATGCACTAAGACAGGACCACAAAATGAACCTTATTAATATGATTACGATGAGTAAAATCATCAAAAGGACTGATTCCATATTTAAGCTAGCATAATGAGGTAATGCAAAAAAAAAAAAACCTCCGGGAGATCTAATTATATAATGCAGTATTCAGTTCTGCACGGCCAGCCCAGCAATTCCTGTAACATTCCAATCAAAGTGATCTCACTAGCATGTGAGAGAAGAGTCCAGCTGACAGATTTGGGACATGTAACGTACTATTTAGTCAAGAGGCCCCATGTGCTATTCATAAAGAATTAACAACTCTTATATTGACAATAACAGTATTGTCAGAAGACCTTTGGAAGGAGGAAAAAAAACTCCATAAACTCTGTCTCTGTGAAGTTGGACTTTTTTTTTTTTTTTTGCCCCTTTTTTCCAATGCTGATGTAATCTCCAAACATCTCCAGCAGCAGCTGCTCAGCGAAACCAGGCACCTTCTCCCTAGTCCCTTTCAGCAGCACACGCAGCACTTTCCAGCTCCCTCAAGACAATCAGGGCCTTTCTTTCACCAATTAGCTATCACTTCAAGAGCCCTGCGCTGTCCAACGAGCTCTTAAGAATGGTCTTTGCAGGAAACAACACTGGAGGAGCTTTTTTTTTTTTCCTAGACAAATTAAAAGGGGAAGAAGGCGGGGGGGGGGGGAGGGGAGAGAAATTAAAAAAATTAAAAGCACAACAAAACAAATCAGAACACAGAAGCTGTCCAAAATGCATCACTCATTTAGTACATTGACAAATGCAGAAATGTCCTCAAGAGCCAGGGTTAGAACAAGGCACACACAAAAAAATGCTCCTGCTTTCTTTTGGAGATAGTTTGTTTAGTCTAATATGTTAAACAGGTTTCATAGAAAGAAGGGCTCTTGTTACAGTAAGTCTCTGAGCTATACGAACGAAAAGGGAAAGAAACTCCTGGAAGATTATTTTGTATTTCCTTCTTTGGCTCTCCAAATGTAAAGCAGCATTATTTGAAGTAGACACTATAGGAAAGAACTCAGTTTCACTCACTTTAAATATAGATGGATTGATGAAATGAGTAATTACTGGAAAGGCTAAGGTCTTTTTGAACTTAACTAGCAAGCTCCTTTCCCCAGAAACTGTGCTTTCCATCTAAAAAGAAATAAAGCCTGATTCAGAGATGTAAAGCTCTGAATTTTACATTCTTTTTCCTTTAATATCAGGGAATAGGTAAAGTAGTATCTTGAGGTCCTCGTTGATGTCAAGTCCCAATTAGAACAAGTATAAACTCTAGACTCCAGTTCAAGAAGAACTCAAAAAAACGTCTATAGGTGTTCAAGTAATACCTTGCCTGGGCCTGGACTTCAGCAACTGGGCTTGGACAAGTTGTGAAGAGAAAAACATGAAGGATGAGCAGTAGGTGAAATGTCTTGGATGTGGTTCAAGCAGTAGCTCAGTGTCAGGATCGCTTCCCTGATTTTCAGAACTCTGCATTAATCCAAATGGCATACTAAAATATGGAGTGTCAGTATTCTCCTACAGAATCATTTACTGGTCAGATTTGTCCTGATTGGGGTAACCTCACAAGAGTCAACCTACAAGGACAACACAAATACATTTACATTACAATTAAAAAAAAAAATGAAAATAGTCTGTTCCCTTTTCTTGAGTATCAGGAGCAAAGCTCCAGGCTGTGTAAGCAGTTAAATGGCACAGCAAAGCAAAGACTTCCAGGGGTTTCAGGAGTTTGTTTGCACTAATGGGTGCTCTTAACTACCACAAGGATTTTTTTAATGGAGTTGGGAAGTGTCAGAACTGATCATATTGCTTAAAAGGAAAGAAAGCCTGATGTATGACCCTATGTGCATTTATGAAGGAATGTGAATCTACTCAGATTCCTCTGCACAGGAAGGCTCAACCAAGGGAAGAGTACACACAATCAGGATTAAGAAGGAATCTCTGGGGAGGTGCACTGAACAATGAGTGTCTTTTTATACCTACAGACTTCAAAAGATGCTGAGTTTAAAGAGACTACTCCTTTCAACTAGCAAAGATTTTGCTGAAAAAAATGCAGCAAGCTGGAGTGAATAACTATATACACATATATATGTTACTAGAGTCACCTCTAGCTGTTTCTCCAACCTGTTTTTTTTAAGAGACCTACATCCACACAGATGAGAAGAAAGGAAAGCTTCAATTCATCTGATAGGGATTTAAGTAGGAAAAAACAGTTTGACAAACTGGTCAATGGCTCTATCTGCTACAATACAACCACTGCAAGCCCACAGCCAGGAGCTCTACATTAGGCACTCACTTGGACAACTGGCCCATTTTGTAGTTGTAAAGTAATTTACTGGTCAAGGCAAAGATATCTGCCTTTTTTCATGAAATGCATGTATCTCTGTGTCTGTCTTCTCTAGATGGATAAATTGCTACACCTCAAAGTGCATCTTCTGTCACAACCATCTTCCTTTACCCTGCTGTCCATAGTCTAGCAGGGTCACTGAAAACCCCCAGCAGGATCTTACCAAGTTCAATATTAGCTAACAGGACCATCTTGAAGTACAGCACATCCTACACCTTGGCCACCAGCTCCAGCTCGATCTGTTTGTGGTGAGAAGCCCATGGGGAGTGAGGGCACACGAGGAGTGAATTGGTGGCTCATCCCAGTGCCAAGTGAACAGGTGCCTCCTCCCAGGGGCTCACAAGTGGTTCTCAGCTATGCTGTCTCCAGCATCGCCCAAGAGGTGTCAAGGCTGGAACAGAAACCACACAACCCTGGTGCCTGGCTGGACAGAAAGCCAGGAAAGCTCCCACAGCACTGCCTGGTGAATAGCAGTTCTGTGGCTCCACATGCCACGGCTGTCCCCTTGGCAGTCTCCAAAGGTTCCTGTACTCCATGGATTCACACAAAGGAATACTGCGTTTCAGTTGCTGAAGATGGAAGGATAGTGCTTTCCTGCTTAGGTTTCACTTCTTAGGACAGATTTCCTCCCACAGAAAATTAATGGCACAGCATAAGGAAGGTGGTTCTATGTGCCAGATGCAAAACACTGTGTGGCTGGATTTTAGACATGGTTTAATATGGGAAGCTGTTCCTCCTTCCTTTGTAAAGTATTTTGAGACTGAGTGAGGAAAAGCACCAGGTAAAGCCTATATACTGATAATTACTATCATTTGGGTTTTCCCCAATATAGTTTTTCACACAACAGATGTTCCTAATGCCTGGCACAATTTTTAATGATTTCCCTTTTTGAGGAATGTATGATGTATCACACATAAAACCATCCTCTCTGTCCAGAGCTTATTTTGTTAAAATCATTTTCCAACTAATCATCCCTCTAGAGAACAACTGCATGATAGAAAAGTATTAATGATGGGTGATATTTTATTACTAGCATATGTTTGCTGGACTTGATGATCTTAAAGGTCTTTTCCAGCCTTGGTGGTTCTGTGATTCTGTTTTCATCACATAACCAGCACTACCACCCTCTTCTGCTACAAATATTTATTAAAACCCTCTAATTTGAAACTGTTTCCAAGACAAATTCCATACTTTGCTCTTAAAGTATCACCTAATTAAGTGTCTTGGTAATCAGTGCCCATCAAAGGGTAGTTTAGCAAAAAGGAAAGTAAGTATTATTCCTTCTTCTTGACCTTTAAAATGTAAGGCAGATTTCACATCTGATTTTCCAATTCCAACTATAAGGCAATGTATCTCCTGAGATATCCCTGTGTTCCTAAAATGTTAAAATAGCTAGTGAATTTACAAGTGAAGCAGACAATATGACAACAATCCTAAAACATCCACTGTTATCATCAGCTTGAAAGATATCCCAAAACATAAATAAATTGGAATGAAAAAAATAGAATATTTGACTTACTGTATTTACCCCACATTGAAAAGTCAGGATACCTACAAAAGAAAACAGCAAAGTGTTGCAGGTGTCAGCCTGGCTAACAAGAAGTTCCCAGTTCATTGTTAAGGAAAAAAGAAAAATTCAAGACCAGCACTTATCTCTCAGACTCACGTGCCTCCTATAGTTATCAGAGTCAAAAAGGCACCTTGCTCCAGTTTACATATGTGAAATCTCCTGAACAAGCATTCTACATCACACTGAAAACAAAATGCCACTTAAGAGCTGCCTGATCAAGGTATTCATGGCTTTAGAGGACAAAAATCTGGCAGTCAAAGTCAATTCCTGCTTCAAATAACTCGTGATAATATGCACATATCAATCAACATTCAATGTTGCATTGAGTCAAAGGAAAGCAAACACCTGCCCCACTGATTTTTCTACTGGAAAATCCCCAGCAAACACACTCCTCCCACTACAGGCAGCTCAATATGCCCACTTCCATGGTCAAGAAAAAAGAGTCAGAAATAAGACACTCCATTTATTACATAGTTCTTCTCTTAAGAATAACTTCAGTTTCCATAATACCAAAAGCGTTTGGAAAACTCTATCTCTTCCTCAAAGGCATCATAGTCACAGGGAGATGTACAAGCAAAAAGAACACAGAGCACAGGTAAAACAACAAAAAAATGTTAGGGAAAAGGGCTTGGAGGAAATGCAACAAAAACTTCCAAGTCGAAAAATTGACTACCTGAAGAGATGTCTATTTTGAAAAAAGACTTGATGAGACCTTTGCAGTTAGGGAGCTGTCACTCCATTATCACCTCCACGTGCTGCAGTGCTCAGACACACTTTGCTTCCCTTTCATTTATAGGAATTTCTCACTAATAGTGTGACCAGAGCATGACCTAGGAGTAGCAGAACAGACCACTCACGTGTCATGACATTCAACCACATCCATTAATTAAAGATTTGTAAAATCCAAAATATCTACCTAATGGTGAACAAACATTAAACAACAAAAAATATTTAGCCACTCAAAGGACAAAAGCCAAGCATAAATATTTAGAATTTGTCTTCCTTAGATGCATAGTTTTTTGGTGGGAAAGAACCTCTGGATTTTTGCTGGGGAAATTAATGGATGCAATTCAATCAGATATAAATGATCTAGCCCTAGACCATCCTCTCTCAGTGCTCTCCTTTCATCCATGGATACTTCTTTTTCACTGAATTAACAGAATTCACATTGATCCAGTAGAGAATTGTATTATGATCATTTGTGACAACACAGTGTTTCAACTGAAATGCCATTTTTCAAAACCAGAAATTCAGGAGCTTCTTTTCAGATGCATAAAACTCAAGATCAGGAGAACACAGAAACACAGATCAAGCTCTTCAAAACATTACACAGTCAAGGCACTCATGCCTAAACCCACAGTTTGAGCCTTTTGACAAGTACTTGGCCACTTATCTTTGGGCTATTCCTGAGTCTCCCGTGACTTAAAAACCTGCTCCCTTCTGTGTACAAAACCAGACCAGGACCCTAAGAAATGCACCAGGATGGAAACCTCAATTCCCTCTAGTCTGTAACTACCTGTCTTCAGCAGATGAAGCACTGATGGAAGGGGACTGCTACATGCATGTTTCTTCTGGTTTCAGTCAGAGGATGCTCCTCCTGTGTTCTGCCAAAAAGACATCAGATCAAAACCTGCCTCTGGTTAACAATTAAATTTGGGTTTCACAGTCATTGTTTGGTTTGACAGCATAAGCCACTATTGATAGAAGTGAACAATGATGCAACTGCAATTTTCATACAAGGTCCAGCATGTGACAAACTGCACTACTACATCATAGTTAAAGCAAAGAGTACATTTTCCAAAACTTACCATAGGCACAGCGTGCTTTGGCAAGCTACAGGTTAACTTGAAGATTATATCACACCACTCAGAAAACACAATTATTGGAAAAAAAACCTGTTGCCCTTTATAAGGCATGGAAGGTAAATATTTCACATGCTGAACTGATCCTGCTCCAAACTTTATTTTTCTGTTTAAAAATGGAATTCCATTATCTGAAAAGTATATAAGTAATATTTCAAATAAAGATTTGCTTGGAAATTAAGAGGGGTTTGGAAACGTTGCAGTTAGATGATAAAAACATCTGATTGCATTCAACAAGATCTTTATTAAATACATGGGTAACTAAAAAAACTTCTTAAGTTTATTTAAACTATGTGAGTAATAATGAATTCTGAGACTTGCTATTCTCATACTAAATTAAAAAAAAATAATAATGTGGGATTGCATGGCTTAAGTTTTATACTTTGGCTTTGTCTCCTTAATCATTTGCTTTCTTAAGTCTCATTATCAACAGACACACAACACTAGATTTACAATAAACAGAGAATGATCTGACTACCTATGAATTTGGAAGTTTCCATATTCTAAGCCTGAACTTTGCATCAGAGGCTTTGTGGTCAGACCTGAATCAGGCATTCAGCAAACTATATTGTTTTGAACAAGCTTTCCATTCTCTTAGCAGGTTATCCTGCTTATTTTTAAAGTCTCCTCGCTCACAAAAAGAAGGGGAGCTGGGGCAAAGAAGGAAAGAAAAGAGTCCATTTGAAAAAATTACACTGCTAGATTACAAGAGTTGAAAGCTGGTATGTAACTTTGCTCCGGGTGATCAAACTGCTAATCAGGAATGCTGTCGGGAACAGAATGGAATTCCAAATAAATTAGCCATGTCCAAGAAGCCAATACAACACAGGATTAAGGCTCACAAAGAAAACAAATTTATTCAGCCTACTTTATCAGAATTCTTAATAACATGTACTAGTTTTTCTCATCACAGTCTGAGCTCTTCCTCTGGAACAGTGTGGAGAAGGAAAAATGAGTCACACTTCATAAATCTCCTACTTGTACAGACACCTGAAAATGTTACATAGAACAAGACACACAATGCTGTTATAGATACATATGCACGTCACATTTACAGTAGAAATGTACAGATCCATTTCTCCAAATTTATTTCCAAGGCACCTGACCACAGAAGAGACACTACACACTTCTGTGAAAATGTGTAAAGCTGAAGGAAAAGCTTAGAATTGCATTGATCCCCACACCAAAATGAGTTTCAATACCATTACAGGTAAACCACTGAATTAAATAACCAGCTATGCAAATAAACCTGTCTCCTGTATGACCATGCCGTGCATCCCATTTTTTAACCAAGTCTGAAAAGAAAAATTCACATATCCACACACTGAGGCAAGGAATACTAGGGCTGAGGTACTGTCTGAAACTCAAATGTATATTCTATTTTTGTTTCTGACAGCATCCCAGAGAAACTTTTCAGAAGAGTTGATGCCAAAAATCTCAGGAACATTAAAATGCGTGCTGAAGTTTTTGCATTTCCTCGAATTGGGATTTTAGTCTTGATCAGACTGTTTTTCCCCATCTACAAAACAGAGATGATAACAAGCTCTTTTTTGTACAGCCAACTGAAGACAGAACTACATTTATGGAAGCAATTTTTGTGAAAATAAATTGAAAAAGGTTAAATGGAGATAAAGTACTTGCAAAAAGTCCCTCAAGAGAGTCTAGGCACATGAAGCAAAATTGTCCTGTGAGAAAAGTGTATACATATCTTGGCTTCTCAAAAAAAAAATAAACCAATCACAAACATATTCTGACTTCAAGCCATTGTCTAGTTCATTTGTTCATTGGAAAATAAGAGATGTAATACTCTTTATTTGTACTGCTTGCCTTTACATGACTCTGCCATATTACCTCGAGAGCCTGTGCATGTGCTTGCATGGATTTCCTGTAATAAAATTCATCAAGCTATCCACAAGTTGTGTATGAGTGTTAGGGATTCATTTGTCTGTTGGTTCCCAGACATGGCACTGCCCTGCTTTCCAGGTGACCAAACTGCACCAGCAATTTGATATACTTAGTCAGCATTAGGTCTTTTCCACAGAGTTTTTGTCCTAGATATGGGGGGCTCCCCGTGACACACCATTTGTGCCCCCTCCCCTTCCAACAATGAAACAAATTAAATGCTATTTACTATTATCACTGTATTTAGTATCTTATTCAAGCATAAAAACACATTTCTACCAGCTGTGACTTAGTGCAAGATTTTTGTCACTTTTTTTCCTCCCTGTAAGAAAATATTTGCACAAATATGGAAAGAAAAGCATGGATCCTCACATTATCTTCTCTGGAAATGCACCTCCAGAGGGTGAGGGTCAAATGGTTGTGCAGCCATTGCTGTACAACCCAGACACCTGCCTGGAAGGATTCTGTCTTACACCCCAGTGCCTCCATGAGAGGCACATAAATAACCATATGATTCAAGCAAAATATTTTAGGGGAACTATAAACTATATTGTTTTCTCAGGAAAATAAACCAAGAAAGCAACAAACAGAAAGCTTTTCAGGAAGCCCAAGGAAAAGTGCTGACTTCAATTTTCAAAAGGTTCTCTTTAAATAGGAAACAGATTTGTATTATTAGCTACTGAAATAAATGTTTTGATTCAGAGGACAGCAGAGGAGACATTATCCCAGCTAAAACAATTTGCCAGAGCTTTGATACACATTCATAAAGAGCTTCAAATCATTTGAGACAAAAATTGTGGCAAATCAGCTACTGGTTTAAAAAAATGTTACCCTGTTCTACCTTGATCTGCCAAACAGTGCTGCATCTACTCTAGATTAATGGACGATTCATGTGCTAAGCTAAGCACACGTGCAAGTGCTTGCAGAACTGGGAGGGGATTGCTACATTTCCAGAATACAGACACTGGATTTCTGAGAGCAGAGAGGAGGATGATGGCTGGCAGGGAGCGGCGCCGCTCCGCTGACTTGCGCTCGGCTGATCAGAGGCTGATGAGACTTACCCTGCATTACCACATTAAATATGTGGCTTTACAAAATAATGCCCTAAATTCTAGTTTGATCAGCAAGTGTGCTCGCCTTGTACCCTAAAAACAGTATGCTTGAATCACATTTGAGATATTTTCTTTTTTCCCTTTTAAAGACAGAAAATAAAGCAAGTAGGTGAAAGGTAACTGTATCACTTTACAGACACAAGCTACCCTCTGATTACAACTAATTAAGATATTCAGCAGCCTTAAAACAATACCTTTTTTTAATCAATGAACCCAGACAGCATTCACAGCTTTTTGAGATGACAAATGCCCTTTGAAAGAGTTAATAGGCAAAGGTTTGTACTGGCAATGAATAGGGCTACCTTTAATTGATCCAAGAGCCTTAGAGAGCAGCCTTATAGCTTGATGATGTATTTGGGTTGCAAATAGGCCAAAATAAGCATAAAGAAAATCTGTAAGACCATGAGACCTTTCATTTTTTCATTGCAGGGAGGAAGGGGGGGGCAACTGCTAGGGAAAATGAGAGAACTATGATGGGCTTATCTTTGTGCTCTGGCGCCTAAAATAGATAAAACGACAGAAATTTTGAGGAAAAGAGAGGAAGTGATCAGGCCATAATTCTGAGAATGAACGTCAGGGTGCATGAAAATGTACAAAACAAGGCTTCTTCAGAAAAAACAAAAATAAAAAAGAGGAGATGACTTAATGGTATAAAGAAACATTGATTAAAAAAACACCCTGAGGGAGGAAGATATTCCATCAGCTTTAACAAGCACTGCATGGCCCTGCATTCCCTCTAAACTTCTCAAGTGAGGAAAAAAAAAATAAGTGTCTGGAGGCAGTCACATGGATCCATTTATAATTTTTCCCCTCATTCTTTGTCCATCTTTTACATGGTTTTCTTCAAGATGCACAGGAAATTTGCACACCAGAAGTGGCTCACGAAATTAAAAATGATGGGTTAGTCATAAGCACTCTTCCCTGAGTAGCCAAGACACAAAAATTCATTTTTATAAACAATATAAAATCTATTTAGTCTTTTTTTTTTTTCTCTACAACACTGGTTATACTCTAATATTACCCAATAATTATGAAGAAGCTATTATATCCATACTTAAACTAGCCTTTCATCATGGACTCAATTTTGGCAAAATCCCTTCCTCATTTAGCAAAAGCTAAACTGATTTCCCTGAACTTTTTCACAGGTGCAAACTTTATGCCAAGGTAGAATTTTTCTGCAAAGTCTGAGGCAAATCAGACAAGGAAATTCCTAGACTGAAAGAATATTTTAAAATGGAATTACAGTGTAAGGATATTATCACTAACCCAGGAAAAAAAAAAAAACAAAACAAAACAATTAGAAAGATGCTGGGATCTGAGATTTTCTTAAAAGAGTTACGGGAGGAGCTAGGAAAAAAGTCGACATTGCTCCTTAAACATAGAAAAGCAGAGCAATAACATATGCTCCTCCAATATATGTATCCAGATGTGTTAGGAAAAGTAAGTCAAGTCCACTTTCCATTTGGAACAGGGAACAGAGAAGCTGTTCTCAAATTCTGCTCATCCTGTTCATCCTACAGCCATGAACGAGTCCTCTCCTAGTACTAACTAAACAGAAAAATACAATCTTCATTGCAGGTCTGGGTAAAAATGAAGAGAAGAGTGAACTTACCTCTCTAAGAAAAAAGAGCTGAAATAGGATGCTTCAAACACCACCACATTCCCATCAGGAATATTTGTCTCCTGTGAGGAGTTTTCACCTGTGGTACGAAGTTCTGAGGAAAAGAACAGATAAAAACTTCTAGTTGTAACTTCAGGACAGTTTTCTAAATGATTATTCTAAGCCCACAGCACCAAGCACCACAGACTTACAACCATACCAAGGTGAGCACCAGCTGCAACCTCCAAAAAAAACTCCACTCAAGGTCCAAACATCAGTAGACAAACAGGAGAACCAGGACACGTGGGCAGTGGCAACAGACTAAGGGAAGTAGATGCTGGGCTGTGCACTTTTGTGTAAAGAGAGTCAAAATATCGTGCTTTGTTTTGCTTTCATTTTTTAAAATGAATAATATTTTGGAGAAAGTCTTCTCCCTGTTCTGTTGTCTTCCAATTGAGACTGTTAGAATCATCCTTTGTAACTCAAAGCCAAAATAATTCCTTCCCCTGTATCAGGTTACATGTAAATTCTAGTTACCACAAGTTTTCTAAAACATAAAATAGTATAAAAATGAGGATGTACAAGGCTGTCTTTAAGGAACATCAAGTTCTTGAGGGACATGTCAAAATCAACTGCTTTGTGTGGAGAAGGCACCAGAAAGATTACCCATCCCACCCCTCCCTAGCATGGTGAAGCACCACTGTTTTACAAAACAGGAGACAATCACATAACAAAATAAGTGTCCAGTAGCTTACTATTGGACAGAAAAAAATACGGCCAGATTCTGCTATTACACCTGTAGCTGGCAGGGGTCTGGGAACACAACCAGGATTTCCTCCAAAGGATATAACCATCAAAGCTCCAGGCAAAGTGACCCACTGAGGTTCACATGATAGATCAGACTTGCAAGTCCAGAGGAAGCTCAGGGAGTTGACTGCACAGGAGATCTCCTTTCATCCCTTGTACCAAGAGCATCAAACTGGGAAACTCAGCAGTCTCCCAGTAGCCATTGAGGCCTTGGAGGCAGCTAGGGGAAAAAAGTCAAAAAAGAATGACAGATAAAAACCTGGAACCTGAAGGAAGGAAACAAGGACAGTGACACAAAGGGTTATTATCTTTAAAACGTTTGCCTAGGGAATCTCAAGATGATGTATCCTCTTCTGTTGCACCAAACTGGCTCTGATCATAACAGCACCTTCAACAGCGAAGCTTCCACCAACAAATGGTACAATCAATTTTTGGGACATTCCACACTATTCAAGATCACATTTCTACAGAAAAAGGGCAAGAACTCAAATCTTGTTCATGCACATTTAATTTCACTGAAGAACACACTGAGACGGAAGGGCACTTCAGCAAACACCAGCAAAACCTGAGCTGTTTTCCTAAACCAAGCTTAAAATGTGTTACAGGTCTGTTTACATCCCACCTGGAAGCTTGTGTGGGAGCTGTTTATGGAGGGCACTACAACAGAGCACCACCAGGATGGTCAGAAAGCAAATATGACTGCAGACTGCTGTAAATATGTGGGACATGGTTATATTCCCAAGCCTATCAGCCTCAAAGCAAGCTCAGTGAATAAGCAGTGCCCCACGTTACCTGCAGATTACTGGAGAGAGGTACATAAAACATGGTCTAATGGCAAAGTTCCTCTGCACATCTAATTGATTGACAGTCATTAGGTTTACTTGGTGCTCCACTTTAGAGGCTCAAACTGGTCACTGATGCCAATATTGTAAGAATTCTATACACATGAGCTTATCTTTGACCAGGCAAACACCATACTGATGAGGAGGTGAGGCACAGAAAGTCTGAATCGAAATGAACCCAGATTTTCCAAGCAGCACCTATTTTACAGCTGTCTCATAAAATGAATAGCAACAATTTAAAAACCAGTTGATGTTTTATTCTTAAAGGAATATTCCTATATTTGGTTAATCTTCACCCCTGCCTGCATGAGCACACACACACACCTGCAACAGCTGAAAAATAGGGACTTGAGGGTGGGGGAAGCTGATGCAGAAAGAGAAATGGGTTTTCCAGTGCCAGAGATGGACTCAGCTTCAGAGACATGATCAAAAAACATTACTTTTTGGTCCTCAGATTAATGTTCAGACAAAGGCTTCCCAGGTTCCTCCCAAATCAGAAACGACCCTCACTACCTGAAATAATTTTTTTAAGTCATCTCCAGCAAGCTTTGCTTAAAAACTAGTTGAGTCTTTGCAAAATGTGCTGTTTAACTGAGCTTTAATTACCATTTCTGCCATCTACAGTCTGAAGCCCAAACACAGCACACAGGGAAGTAACACACAACGGTTTTCCAGAGGAAGCAGGAGGAGTTTTCATGCTGTAGCAGAAGAAGCAACAGACACAGATGAAGTTGTGCTTTCAGCTCTGCAAGTGAAAATCCTCAGCAACTTCACGTTGATGGAAACCTCTCCCTAAAAAGCTCTGTGGACTCTCCTCAACTCAGCTGGGATACTAAGAAAGCAAACTTTGATCTTTCTTTTCTAAAAATCTGCTTCGCAATCCAACATCTTGGATGCAAATCTTTTAAAAGACAGAGATGGCATCAAGTCAGGGACAGGATGGAGGGAAATGTGTTCCTTCCGTGGGGGGACCATTAGTAGGAAGGTTAATAGCCCTGGGCATGCGATCAACTTAAGGTTTGTGCCAGTTTCCCCAGGGTATCCCTTGTCATCACCAGCTTCCCTAGGCTGGGCAGCTCTCCCTCATCTTCCTACCAAAGACAGCTCTTAAACAGAAGCACAACAGCCTGCTGGGGAGAAACAGACAGATAATCACATAATTAACTTACATGGATAAAGTATGAAATAGGCACAGGGAGGGAGCCTTTGAGTACCTTTCCCTTTGCAGAGATACAAACTTGATGTACGTTCAGCCTAAAAGACGGGGAGGGAGCAGGAATTCAGCCCTTCCCCACCGAGGCAGCAGAGAGCCTAAACAAGGAGTTAGCATTCAGAGCACACGGCCCGGCAGAGTATGGGAAAGGGATCGAGCAGCCCAAAGAGCTGGCGCCACTAGCTGACGAGCAGAGCGCAAGTGATAAAGATTTACTGCGAGAGAGGAGGAAACAGTCCGCTGGCCCGATTAGAGCTGTGAATACCGAGTTGTTCAGGGAGGATTTTGCAGCTGACTGATCACAGGCTGTCGGAGCAGGCCTCGGACAACAGCTGCAAGGCTTGCTGGGCTGCAGAAACAAAGGGCGCCTAGCACGGTGCAAAGAAAGAGTTGACAGGTTGTTGTTAGCAGTGGCAAATGTGTGAGGTATGTCACTGTGTGTGAGACGGGGTGGGGTGGGTTGGTGGGGAAGAAGGAGGGCAAGAAGCACAGGCAGCACTCAGAAATGGGGGGGGCGGGGGGAGAGGGCTCACGGGGGCGGGAGCAGAGACACAGGCTTGGTCAAAGCATTTTCCTAAAATCAGGCCGGTGTTTGTAAGGAGGACAATCACAAGGTCTGTTTACTGCTGCCAAGATGAATTAGCCCATCGTCTCATTTATGGGACGAATCCGGTGGCACAGTCTATAAGGTGCATGGCATTAAAGGGACTAATTAGACGATTCCGGCAAATCTGAATTAAGTCCCTTTCTTTCTTTGAAAGCTGGAAAGCATTTCTCAGGACTCTAGTCAGATGGCTGAGGTTTTGTTGGGCTTTTTCTTTCTGTTCTGAGAAGGGATATCTTGTGCAATTCCCTAACTCACAAGGGTCTGCTCTAAATTCTGCTCTGAGCTTCAAGAACAGTTGTTAGGAAGCTGCTGGCATTTACATCATATCTAAAAAGGTCCAAACCAAAATCCTGGATTCTGCAGGAATTCAGCTTCCAGTCCAGGGACAAATTTTGCAGCTGGTCCCTCCTGTTAGAGCGGGCTAAACCAGAAGCCCACATGTGAACATACCTGAGCTAAGAGCCTACAGCTGAATTCTCACTCACACATACAAAACAATCTCGGTTTTTCCAAAGCTGGCTTCTAATCTGACACTCACCCACCCCCACCCCCCTTCCAAATATACCATCTGTAGCCAAATGCTTTTCCCAAGCAACTCTATGCTTTCTGGAGCCATGGTTCACTAAGCTTGTGAGTGCTGGGTAGGAATGTATCAATGAAACTCCAGAGACCATCAAAGTTAGAAGCTGGAGAACAGGAGAACTTACTTTCAGCTCCTGGTTTGGCAAGTTTAGGATTCAGTTCTTAAAATCTGGCGACATTTTACTCCGATTGTGACAAAAACACTGTTACAACCACCTCTGAAGCACTGGTGCATGCTGTTTGCACACAACCACTATATTACAGTGGTCACTATTAAAATGTTTCACAAGTGGTGAAGGTTACCATGGTATTCACAGTATACTAAGGGGAGGGAATACCAAGAAAATCACAAACATTCAGCACTGTAAATGGCAAACATCAGGTGTTTCATAGTAATTAGTGCCACTGTGTGAAGCATAGGCTTCTTGCTTTTTTACATATATAGCTATTACTAACCAACAAATAGGAGATGCCAAGAAATTGCAATGGCCCTTATGGCATCCAATCAATAATACCAAGAAACCCTATTCTGATTTTTCTCTCCTAAAGGGTCTCTGGGACCCAGTTAGTCTAGTCCCAGAGGGCAGCACTTGATACACTGTAAAGGGAATTCAGAACAAGAGGCATTTCAAGGCTACTAACACAGCTCCATTCTCCCAAAATTTATTTTTAAAAAATACCAGCATGCAGAATACTCCATCTAGGGGCAGAAATGTAACCCAAAATTTCCTTAGCCTCTGCTTTTACATGTGTTAACCTCATTCCACCAGGACTGAGCACATGAGGAATAATCAGACATTTCACAGAGGTTCCAAATAGTCCTTCCTCAGTATGAGTCCATAGATTTTTACTTTTTCTTCTTTTAAATACAGAGGTTCCGGCTTGAGTTTCTACTTAACAGTGATGAGGAACACCAGGACAACTTTAATGTGTCTGCCAGCAACTGGGTTATACTTTAAACTACAAATATTACCTTAGGAACAATCTATAATTCATCATATCCATATGCTCAAAATTTTCAGCTCGATAAGGGTGGCCAGTGACCTCAACTACAAAGAATAATGAATGCCTGAAGGGCTATTTAGGTAACTATATTTTTGGGACATAATTAGGCTTCTACTGAAGTCAAAACAGGGTCTGAATTCCATTTCAGGGGGAGCAGAAATGGCTTGTGGCAGAGGCATAGTCCTGAGTAAGAAAATCTCTCTGTAGCTGGATAATTCAATATCATTTACGCTTAATATTAGAACATTGGGTTTGTTGACAAAAATGTATCTGAGAACAACGTACACAGTAAACAGGAGCAACAAATTTGTTGGCTCAGGAAAAAAAAAGATATAATAACGTCCATTATCAGCTTTTTCTTTTTAGGAAAAAAAAACAGCAAGTGTATCAAGCCTTTCCCTCTAATTATATGTTTTCTTTCTACAAATCACTTTCAGCTCACAAGTCCACTCTAATTTTCCTTAGTAAGCAATGGGTTACTGCTTGTCCATGTTACAGCTTTCCCCTGCACTGTGTCTTGCTCTCTCTCTGTGGTACAGAGTGGCTGCTTCTGAGGCTGGTGTAACATTTTTGAAAGTAAGCAGATTACTTCCTACATTTGCTCTCCTGAACACCTACGTTTGAGCACCTCCGTTCTTCCTGTTCAGCCTCTCAGCTGCAAACTTCGTACTTCATAAATGCAAAGGTTAGAATTTTCTAGACACCACTTTAATTTTTCAAATAGCAATCCAATTACTGAGCAAATTGGCACATGTGCCTAGTTACATAGTGACTTGGCACTGCCTCCACTCATTGCTGGCAGTGATGAATGTGTTCCCCCTCAGCCCTCCTCATCTATCTGCTCCAGCCTCCGAGCCAACACCAGTGACCACATAAGGAGAGTGCCTGGCAGCTGCAAGCCCGAGGTGCCAAGAGGCAGATTGTATTCTGTAGCAGCAGGATCTGGGGCTGTGACTGGCTTCCTGGCTAGTCTTTTGTAAGACCTTTTCCATGGCCTCTAGGTTGGCTCTAATGAAGCCTGTAGAAATGCCTGCAGGGAGCTGGTATAGAAGTGAGTTAAGTCAAAGGTTTAATTTAGTTTCTAAAGTGAAGTGAATGTATATTGGCCTTCTTTTTCCACCCTGCAATTATACTCCTGCCACATTTATGAGAAAATACAGTATTCAGTCAACAATAGGAGTGCATTCCTGGGTATGTCTGCACTGCACATTGGGGCAAAGATCCCCAAGCCAGCTTCAATTAACTTAGCTGCAGAACCAGAAGCAATATAGCTGTGTTTGCTCGGTGTGACACCCGAGCTAATTAACTATGTAGGCAGTAACAGAGCTTTACTGTTTCTGGCACTGAAGCTAGTATCCCTGTGTGGTAATCTACGACAGACATGCCAGCTCACTTGGAGGTAACCTGAGGGCTCCCTAAGCTGATGTTGCCTTGCACTGCAGGGATACGTTTAGGAATACTCCAGGAACTGGCAGGAATTTGTTGACCTCTTTACATCATGTGAGAGTGGTGTGGCTACAGATGTGGTTACAGCAAATCTGGACTGCTCCTCTCCCATCCCATTCACATTCTTTTATTACTCACAACATGATGGTTACAGAGCATCTTTAAGTAATGTGTTAAGCATCTTGAGCAGCATCTGTCACATGTGCTGCTTTCTAAATTTCTCACTTCCTCCTCCGGGGGGGCAAAAAGCTGGACAAAGATATTTTAAAGTATTTCTCAAACTTGCATTTTCTGTCTCTTTTTTTTTTTTTTTAATGAAATTTGGATCTTAGCCCTTAAGTGAACTTCCTTGGACTACTTAGAAAGCCATTTTCAATTATTTCAATGCAGCAGGTAAGAACCTTCTCACAACAGGATATTTTTTCCCATCTGAATTTTTTGATTGCCAAGAAATTAACTCTCTTGGAATAAATGAGTACAGGTACCACAGATCAGAAATGCACCATGATCGCTGGAATGCAAACAGGCTTTGGTGAAGGTAAAAACAAAACATAACCTGCCAGCTATTCCTCTTCAGGAACCCCACCTCAGGCATACCAAGAAGCTACTGGAGAGAATCAGAGTTATTTGTCCAGGAACTTTCTGATGCAGATGGTAGTCAGAAGAATATCCAAGTGGACTCTGAACTGCACACACCAGATTATTCTTCTGAGTTTGCTTGCTTGGACTTTACTTATGAGTACAGTTGTTTGTTACTGATGGAATTTTTCCTTTCCTCTTGGTTTTTTTTAAAACCAGCGATGTTGACACAGGTACTTAATGAGATCTCTGAGCTGTGACTGTTACATTATATTTAATTATATTCTCCTTATTTATCATTTAAGAGCTTTAGCAGCTGAGCTGCCTTTACTGATGTTTGTCTTGCCTGATGTCTGTAGGTAGTTAGGAAGCCTAAGATCTTCTGTTGACTGAGATACCAAAGCTGAGTTGTAATTCCAAGAACCACCATACGGACCTGAGGACTTCCTCTTCAAATCTAATCACCCCAACTCTCAGGATTGACTTTTCCCAAGGCAGCAAACACCATGACAATTTTTAACACACATAACTCAGACTATCAATCAGCACAAACACGCGCAACTGCAATGCAGTAATGTGGGTTTTAAGTGTGCCACCTGAGCGTGCCATTTTCCCACCATGCTCTCTGTCCCAGTTCATTTTTAACTAACAACACTCAATTCTACACAGACTGTACTGGTATTATGTTTAAAATAATGATTTAAAACAACGTGGGCCTGTATGGACGATCTCGTTATAGCTAGTAAACCTTACCTGTGAGCCTAATGAACTGCTCTGGTGACTGCAGTGGGTTACAGAGACACTTTTAGAAAAGCAAACAACACATTTTGATTAATAGATTTTAGACTATGGTCAAGAGCTCCCTGGGAATCCTTGGACAGATTCTAAGGGACTAGGAAAGGTAAAGTACAGGCAGAATTGGCAGGCCTCGTATCATTCACGAGGTTGTACTTGTTTTTCAGTGGTGTTCAAAGGAAGGGTTCAACCTGAGCTGTAGATGATGTGAGGCCCTATTGTCATCTTCAATACCTCCTAAAGCAGCAGGAAACTGAAGTGGAAGCTGGACTCATACTCCTGGCTACAGGCCTGTAGGACACAAGAAAGAGTTAGTTATTCAGAAGGACACATAAGCATGTGCTTAACACCAGGCATGTGAACGCCCCAAACGCATAAAAGCCCCCATGCCAAAGTTAGCAACATTGCTGTAGCCAAGCTGTGCTGAGAAGTTAAGCATCCACTTGAGAGCTTTACTGGATGACAGCCATTTACAGATGGACAATCAGCACAGAGAGACATGTAGGCAGAGACTTCCTTTAATGGGTCCAGTGAATTATCTTCTTGAAGATACATACTTGGTTATTTCGATTAATATATTGATAAACCCAAATACTCCTTTTTTTATTACCTCTCAGACACTAGCTCATGGATCATTTTGCCTGGAGTCCTTTGTTTACCATACTTCTCAAAAATTCAGGGCCAGGCAAGGAATACAAAATCAAATGCAACCTGATAAGACAGGACTCTTCCAGTTTCTTTTCTCTTGGTTCATCCTTGATTTGTTTGCTTCAAAGATGCTGAGAGATGCTTTCCTGCATGTAATGATAACTACTAACAGCAGCTTGCTGAATAAGAGAAAGTGGAAGGATTTACAATAGGAGAGGCATTAAGGGCACTGATTCATTCTTTATGGGATGGGTATCAGACATATGCTTGCTACTCCAGTCACAGTGCAGTCAAAGCTGCCCTGTGCCACAGCCAAAAACTGCAACAGGTGCCAAAAGATTACAGCATTGGTTAAATCCACTCCTAAGGCACCAGCTCAGGGACTGATCCAAATACCAGGAGCCAGTGAACATCTTTCCCAAGACATTGACTGTTTTCAAATAGTTCCCTCTTACTTATAGTATGATGCTGGGTGGGGGGCAGGGGGGGTGGGACAGGGCACAAATAAATTCAGCTGCCAGGAGGCAATCCTCTGATTTTGCCACTGCAAGTCTGGACAGATGCCAAAGCCACGCACAGCCTCCCAAACACATTTGTAAGGTAATTAATATTTTATACTCCCAACAATAAGAGATCTTCATTCACAAGGAACTATTAAGACAGTTTCTGGTTCCATTCTCCCCAGCACATTACAACGACAACTCCATGCCAGCAGCAGCCACATGGCCTAAAGGTGCCAAGCTGGCAAGGATACTCTCTCTCAGCATTTGGCATCTAACCCCTTGGCAAACCCCTCAGCAGTTGTGCTTGGCTGCTCTCGGATCCGTCATGTGGTTGGGCTGCTGATAGCATAGGAGGGTGCTGCGTCCTCTGGGCACCATTTCACTTTAACACCTGTCTGATTCAGAGGAATGTGTGCACATGGAGAGCAAGATCCTGCACAAATCCTCCTGGAGACCTAGAGTACATGCTCCATTTGTTACTGAAAAGGGTTGTTTCCTCACACCCACAAGTGCTTTTTTTTTTTTCCTCCCCCTCCTTCTCTTCCTCCTCACATATCTGTATACAACCCTTAGAGGGTCCTACATCCTGCCATGCATTCCACATGTGTTGGAGGTTTGCTCTGTGAACCAGGAATACAAAACATAGCCTTTATGTATATAATGAAATATCGTATTTTACTGTGCTCATATAAAGCCATTTCTTTGTGAATAAGACTTTTTTTATTTGTGACATTTTAATTATCTACAAATGTTCGGTATAGATGAAAGGAAATTATTATTTCCAGGTCACCTTGCAGTAATATTTTTTGACAGGCACCATAATTCCAATTAAATTGAGTAGTAAAGGAGAAGGGAAACCCTTCAAACATTTGAAGTGCCACTGAAGCAAAACTATTTTAACAGGAAAACATAAAAACAAGTATATATAATTTTTAAAAAGCCACAAAATATCAAATAGGAGCACAGATAAGAAAATTCAAAGCCCTTTTTCCACTGGCGACTACTCAAAAAAAAATGTGGCTGTTACAACATGCAGACTGTAAGAATCTAACTCTGTGCCCCACAAAGACCACACATCCTTGTAGTGAACACAGCAAGTCTTCATGTCATAGAATCAGAGAATCATAGAATGGTTTGGGTTGGAAGGGACCTTGAAGATCATTCAGTTCCAACCCCCCTGAAAGGGCAGGGACACCTCCCACTAGACCAGGTTGCTCCAAGCTCCATCCGACCTGCCCTTGAACACTTCCAAGGATTGGGCAGTCACAACTCCTTGGGCAACCTTGGCCAATGTCTCACCACCCTAAGAGTAAAGAATTTCTTCCTAATGTCTAACCTAAATCTACCCTCTTCCAGTTTAAAACCCCTCGTCCTATCACTACACACCCTGGTAACAAGCCCCTCCCCAGCAGGATTGGGTCTGATTTGGGCCACAAACTTGGGAAAAAAACTTCAACTTTGTTGCCTCAGAGGTCAAAATCACAACTACCATCCCAAAGGTGGCAGTGGGGCCCAGGAGTGCCCTGGCAGAGGTGCAGTAGGTGTGCCGAGAGGTGTGTGGAGACTTTGCAGAGCACCTCTCCAAATCTGTGCCTGTCCAAAAGCACCACAAGCCTCCTCACATTTGCAGGAACAACGGCCTGCACTGGTTCACCCAGTACATTCTGACACTTTCGAGCCCAGATATCTTGGGATCAGACACCCTCTGCAGCCTGTGAAATAAATGCAAGTCTTCAGTTGCTAAGCTCGGGGTCACAAAATAACTGCTATCGCTGGCTCCTCAGCATTCCCATTTCACCCCAACTGGGACGTGCAAATCAAAGCCAGGCCTCCTGTGTCCTACTTCAAGCCATACCCTTTGCCTGTCACCTTGTTACTGCCATTTTTGTTTGGCATCAAGCTTATGGCCCACAGACACCAGCCAAGGCCACCCCGTGCCAGGCAGAGCACTAGCACAGCACACAAACCCTGCTGGCTGCACGTAACCCTGCACCTATCAGAGTTCCTATGTTTAGCCATCTGAGCTACTTTTTATAAATAAATTTTTTAAAAAAGCAAACAGAAACCAAACAAATTACTACTGAGTATTTGAAGTCCTCATAACTGAATATAGGACAAGCTTAAATGTGTCATCACAGTCAGAAGGTCACTGGGGCTGCCCACACATCAAATCATTTCAGTTACTTGAACAGAAGATAGGAGAAAGCATTTACAAACTTACTCTTCTCATACCCTACTCTAGCATCAGTTAAGCAACTTATTTTGAGTTTTGGGCTTTTTCCTTCTTGAACAGTTCTTCACTACTTATTAGGGGAAAAAAAAAAGTCCTCTCCTCCCCCTTCTCTGAAACACATGCTTGCTGAAGGACACTAGGGTGACATACAGGATGGACACCAGGACCATGACAAATTTAAGATCCAGCATCTTGGAAGCTTTCCTGGCCACAAGCCAAACCTTTCTGGGATGGAAAAGGCTTTTCAATAAGCATTTTCAGTAACAAATTCAGTATTTAACCCTTGGGAGGTAAGGAAATATCCCAACTTAGCATTATTATTCTGTTACTTATTAAAATGTTATTTTAGATCATTTTTAGGAGCTTCTGTAATTACATTATTTTCCATTTCTTTTTCTCAGTGACCTGGGCAGTTAAAAAATAAGTGCCAAATAAACATATAAAACTCTCTAGCAACATTCCTGGAATAGTTTTTCTGTAAAGTACATGGCATGTTCAGAACACATGATCTTGTAGTACAAAGATTTTATTGGCTTTGCTGCTCAGTGTGGTCATCTCAGATTCATGCCAATTAAACCTACCACACACCGTATCATCATTTATTTTCCATCTCTGTGTGCACAAATACTCCTTCTAAAAAGCAAATTCCCAAATCCTGCACAAATTCACAAGCTGAATGCACGCTATATTATCTTCCCTTGGAAATGATAACCTAAGAACAAGGCCCTGTATGTTACTCTTGGCAACTAAAGTGGGAACAAGTAAGTACAGGACTTCAGAAGAGCCAGCAAAAGAACAACAGCTGGGCAGGAGGATTTGCCTTCAGCAGGTTCCTTGCATCTCCTTTCTGCAGCAACCTGGTGTTTGGTACCAAGGACAGACTTGTTCTTAGAGGAGTCTCAGTTGGCCTGAGCCCTGGGATGAATGCACCATACACCATGGCTTACAAGTTATGTGAAAGACCAAGGAAAGAAAAAAAACCTTAATGTCAAAGTCAGAAAAGCCTCCAGTTCAATTACATATGTGTAAACTTTCTATATGACTAGACCTTGCCAGATGTTTCCTTATAAAATACTTCCCTTATTAACATGGCTAAATAAATACAACTTCCCCAAATCAAATCCCGACCATTTCCCCATTTTCAACTTAATGAATTTTCTCAGGTTTATGCACTTTTTTCAGCTTGCCATGAAAAGTCAAGAGCTTCTTCAGGAGAACAGGCCTGATTGGGACTTTTATTTTTTTTTGAGCAGTTATTGTGCCATGACACAAGGGTAGAACACCGTTTTAAAGGGCTGCTGACTCTGGACAATTTATATGCTAATTTCAGAAATGATTCCTCTGACATTAAATAAGGAGCTAAGGAATGTTCCAAAGGTCTAGACAGACCACACCATTAACAGATTGGGTAAATCAAGGCTAATACTGCCCACAGCATATTACAGCATGTGAACTTTCTTCACTGCACACGCTTTACTAATTTTAGTTCCACGTGGTTCCCCAGCTGACTGGCCAAAATATAAACTACACCAGCTCCCTAAAGCCTCCCAGTGCCCATCTTGACCTTGGACTTGCCTTTAATATTAAACTTGAGGAAAAAACTGGATGGTCACACTTTTTTATTCAGGGGACATCTATAAATGGTTTATAAAGGGTTAACAAATGATTAATAGATCATGAAAATGCTGAAGAAGTATGGATAGGTATGAAATATAAGGAGGGCTGTTACTCATCTAATGCCAAATGATCAGCTATTTAGGGAAATACAGTGTAGAGCCATGCATTCTAGCCTGGACTGCATCAGGGAGGTAAAGGCTAAAATCTGGCAAACAATTTAACTATCTTCAAACTTATCTGACCACTGACAAATCCTCCAGCATTTATTAGCAGTGTTCTACAGCTCCTATTGTTTTAAAGGACAAGCCAAATCTGGCTCCAAATTTAGACCTCGTACGAACAAGCTGTCATAAAGCCTTCAAATAACACAAAGATTTCCAGTTTTTATTTTACTTCCAATACAAATTATCCTTAAACAAATTGTCATATGCAATCCTAACAATGCAGAACTGACAAACTCAAAAATGGAAAAAGCATCACCAAATCAAAATAGAAGAGCCATAAAATATTAATATTAATTAAAATTCCTTCCAGTTTTATATCTTAGCTTACCAGCTACACAGCTGAAACAAGGCATTGGTGCAAGGTGTGATGCTGAGTTTAAGCCCTTTGTTGTCACAGGAAAAAAATAAAATAAAATCTCACAAGTGATGAAATGCTGATCTTAGAAATTAACTCAAATCAGCATCCAGAGCATTTACAGCATCTTGTGCATTATCATGATGTGACAAGTTCTTGCAAATGCACTTACTGGTAAACTCGAAGGTACTAAATTATAGGAGGTACCTTCACGTGACAAAAATCTGATTTCTTTTCAGCTGAAGAGCTTCTGATAGACTTTGTTTTCTTTTTTTCTTTCTACTTAACTGTGTGAGCATTATACTAAATGCAAGCAACTCACACAATCTCCTAACACCTTTCTGAGCAGACAGTGTAACATTCTGGGGACACAGACCTGAATGTTAAGTCAAAAGAGCAGTGGAGGTGCACCTCCTCTCATGGAACTCTACAGCTGAACTTCCACTGAGTGCCAAGGAATAGGATTCTGTGTTCTGTTTCTAGTGTGGGTACCAGCAAACTCTTCCCCCCTGCCATCACCCCCACAAACCAACTCATCAGATCACCACTTAATTGTATCAGAGGAGCTCTCTCTCAGCAAACTACAACCAGTTCTGGAATGCAACCTTCCATAAACCAGTACAAGCAGGATCCCAAGACCTGAAACAGCTCATGTATCACACAGAGCCATGAGCATGCTTTGCTATCCATCAGACACCTCAGTCAATTGACTCCTGATAATGATCAATGATGGTAAATTGGCCACTGGGCTACTGGAAAAATTCCAAACTTCACCTTCCAGCTACAGGAATGAGGAGGATATATGTGAATGTGATTTTGGCAGGGGAAGGTACATTGTTCTACTGCTGTGGGAAAAATGCTTAATGCTCAAACATTTCCTTAAAATAAGATTACAGTGAAACATTAGAGGTAGCATTATTAACAATAATCAACTTCCCTGGCTAAATGAAAAAAATAACTCCAAACCCATCTCCAATCTGCAGAAGAAGAAAAAAATTTAGTGTTTCATGCCCTCTTGTTTTTCTGAGCACTTCATGAGAGATGCTTCCTGCAAAGAGAATAGGCCCTTGTGGGCTTTGTTCTTTGAAACTCAAGAAAGTTCTCAACTTACTAGTTAATTTTCCCTATCAATGAATGAGAAGGTTAATAAAAAATTTGAGGTTAGACTTTAACACTTTTGAGATACTGAAAACATGAACCCTTACATCCCAAGTTTATTTCTGAAAGGTGTATGTATACAACTTCAAAAAGGATTTGGAGATCTCGGAGACCAAAGTTGTTGCTAAACTCCATGACATACAGAAAAACCAAAGTGGCTTTATAATCTCTGTGTTGAAACTATTGCCATAAAAATATTCCATTGCCCTAGACCAAGTCAGGATTTCCCTTCAAGCCATGAGATATTCCACCACTGACCATGCTGGGGTTTTGCCATTGCTACCATTGGGGCAGTATCTCACCTTGCTCCACAACATTGAAGGCCCTAAAGAGGCCTGTGAGAAGCCAGAATCAAAAAAAGTATGTTTCTTGGATATTCTGTGTCTCATGCTTTTCCCAAGACAAGAAACTAGTACAATGATAAGCATGTTGCTAGATATTCCTACAGCTATGTTTCCTTGGGAAGGCCCTAGTAGGGAACATGCAGACAGGCTGAAGCACTCGTGTGCATACATGCACATAAATCCATAAAAACACCCAACACTTCTGCACAGAAAGAACAGTGATCCCCAGTTAGAGATCATTTGGAGGCTCTGACTCAGCACTGTCCAGTGTAGAGCTGCCTTCCTCCCTCCCTTTTTCAGTTTCTTCACCTCAGCTTCATTCCATCATCCTTTACACCTCCAGTGGAGGTTCAGCCAGCTCCTTCCCTTCACCAGAACACTCAGTTTCCCCCAGAAGATGCCTCACCTCAAAAAAAAATACTGAAATTAATATTTTATCATTACTTCTCTGTATGCCCCTTTCCTCATCCTGCCTTTTTAGATTACAGATTCTTTAAGACAGGATTATTCACTGTTTTGTGTACTAATACAACACAGCCCTGATCTTATCCAGCTTCTAATCACTACCATAAGAAGTTGAGAACAAAAAGGAACTGCCTTTGCCCTAGGTAAGTGTTCCCCAGAGTGGTATCACTCATGTTTATCCATCTTTGCAAAAGAAACTCCAGAAAGCACATAACAACCATGCCAACCATCATAGAACTGAAAGCACTAATTCTTTTGAAAAGCATTTATTTCAAACGAATTTTATACCATTAAATGTCATCACACTTTTATTCTAGGCATCTCTGAACTATTAAACCATAGGGGCAATTTTGTTGTTTGTTGTGGGTTTTTTTCCAAGTCTTGCTCATCTTTTCAGGGTACTTAAGAGTACCTGTTCATAATCACTCCTTTCTCTTCATTGAGCTGCCTGGATACAACTAGGCAAACATTAAATTTGTAAAAATTGTCCTATGAGCAACCCTGTTTGGATACAGAAGAACTTCAAAAGACTCAGGAAGACACCCTCGAAACTATTAAAAAAAACGTTTCTGAACATGTTCAGTATCTCCACTGATAACTTTATAGCAACCATTTCCTTGGTTGGCAAAGCACTTGGAAAACATTAAAAGCTATAGGTATGTTGCCAATCTGCTGTTAGGGTCAAAAAAACCCACAGTGACATTTTCTGCTATTTTCATAATACATCACATGCCTGACCAGAGGCCACCGAACCAGTGGAAACCTTTCAGACTCTTCAGTTGACTTAAAATCATCCTCTCTTCTGCAGAACAGCTCCAAAATGACTTAATCACAAACTCTGCAGAATAGCAAATGAAATTCTACAACTCTTATGAAAGCAGGAACTCAGAATCCCAACCTTCGAGTTTGGAAAAACGTATTGGGTTATTGCAAGGACTAACCCATTCTGAGATGCCAAAAGGATCTGTTTTCTTTCCCATGAAGCTCAAATTTCCACCTTTGGCTACATTCTCAGAATACAAAGATCTGTTTTTAACCCACCTCAGCAGGGCATACCAACAAGGAGTGGGGAAAATCTTCCCTAAGCGTGCACTGAGCAGTCAGCCAAGGCTGCTGTAGAAAGAGACATTTCAGATCAAGATGGACCATTACAGCCACCTTATCCAAACATCTCCCTTGCACAGACCAGAAACTATCAGGCAGATCTAAGCAGCTTTAAACCACACATTCCAGAAAGGCATCCACTTGGCAGCTCAGAAGGAAAACAATAATGCTTTAAAATGCCATACTGCTTGAAAAGGGACACCTGAAGTTCTTGCTGTGGACATTGCTCAGATATGTAGAAGATGCACCTCCTAGATTAGCATGGGGTAAGCAGCACACACCAGGCAGTCAGGAAGCACCGAGTGTTTTAGATCTATGGTCAAAACCTGGCAGGAAGATTTGTTTAACAGGGGGAGTCTGAGCAGTTTATCCATTAATTTAAGCTAAATTAAGCAGGTGATGAATCCTTCAGCTGGTGCATTGAGAGAAAAGAGACAAAATTATGGAAAAATTATATAAATAATACACAATCATTAATTTCCTTTTACACAAGACCACGTGAAATGCCTTAAGTCTGTGGTACACTGGAAAAGAGGCATAAAGTCCTGACTTGTCATTGGGCCACCAATTTACCACTGAACAAGGGTAGGGAGTCAGGACTTAACAACATTCAAAATGCTGAAGAAAAAGATGATCAGATGCTTCTTAGGGCATCTATGACAAGAACTTATTGAAATGCTCTAGACTGTTTTACAGCAGAATTCATGGTATGGTGCAGCCACAAGGACCATCAACAGTTATTTACCACGTGCAGAGGTAACTGTACCACTACCTGTCAACATTGAATCCACACTGAGCACAAGCTGCACTCTCACTAGTCTTCTTTTACATTTCAGTTCTCCCAGGAAATCCCTTCCTCTGGGAGGACAGTACACATCATTAAACACCAAGGCACCTCAAACTGCCAGATGCCACTAGTGCTCATGTGGTCACATGTGCTTTACTTTCCTGTCTACATAGACATGTCACTTCAGAGAAACTGCATTTCATCCCAAAGTGCCTCAAAAACACATGAATGCTTTGATGCCTTCAGCTGCCCTTCTTCAAAATGTTTGCTCAAGAATTTATGCAGAATCTTTCCCAACTACACAGTCTGAAGCCTTCGAGCTAAAACGAGCTTTCATGACAACAGGCAAGTCACTGAGCCTAAAAATCACCCTTTAAAATACATGAGGTTCAGATGCACTTTTGTTGAATCCGAGGCAGATCTGAGGGAATCTTCAGGAATTCCTGCTAGCATTCCTAGCAGATCTGACCTTTGGTTGCAGTCACTGAGGATGTAGGGACTTGACACACCAGGCAGTGCTTATCTTACAGATCTTCATGCTATTTTGTTAGCATGATGTTTTAATGTCTCCTAGAGATTTGCTCTAAGATAGCATCCTCTGCAACAGCCTGCAGAGGTACACATGCAATTATCAGCCTGCAAACTGCCCTTTTCCACCCACTGGAAATGATCAAATATCTTTGACATGGGGAAGCTTAACTGAGAGGAAATGGTGGTTATCCTCTTGAGGTAACCCCTAGAGAAGACAAGAATGTCATTGCAAACTTGTGGGAAAAAATGTTTTGCCATTGTCAGCATGTAAAATAGGCACAGGACAATAGGCACTGTGTTTTTTCTGCAATCAGGTTGACAAATCCCTGAATGGGAAGAAAATGAAAGCCAGAGGCAATTTGTTCCAAAAAACTATTAATTAAGGGTTACACAGTTGAGATTTAGAGAGCTGACTCCTCAAAGAGACAGAAGCAGCACACAGTCTTGAAAAGGACATGAAAAATCAGTACTAGAACAGTTATAAGGACTTCTTACAAAGCTGTATTTTATTTTTTCCAGTATAAACCTCTTTCCTCAATGTCTTTGTCTAAAAGAAAACAAGAAAATTCTGCTATGTGTACAACAAACAAAAAATGCACAGCACTCCCATTAGTCACCTTCATTTTGTACCACCAACTCTCTTCATCACCACAGGCTGACCTAATCCCAAAGTGGCTTCAAATAAATTCTCTACAGATAAAACAAGCTCAGTGATGTTTCTACCACTATGTTTCCACCAATGACTGCATTCCTAGCATGTGTGCTAGTGCCAAAGAGAGGCATCAGAAGAGTTTGTATACTTGACTTTCAGTACTATAATTCTGTCATTTCCAGTCTACACCTTAACATTCTGCAAAAGTTAACACAAAACATGGAAGCAAATAATGAAGCACTGCATGAGGGGAGGATTTACCCCTCTATAGGCAAACACAAATAAGCACAGGGCTGTGTGGATACAACAATTAACAAGGGAATTACTCAGGCTAGTAAGAGAAAATAGTAAGAATGAACTGAATTCTCTATAGTTAAATCACTGCAGATGCAATGAACGAGATCATCTAACACAAGAACTTCCTGACATCTGCTCCAAATACAGGGAACAAAGTCTCACTGCTATCATACCATCATTGCCATCTTTCCCCATTCAGTTGTGTTCCTTCCACTAGGGCAGCTCCCTTGGCTGTAGCTTCTACCTCCAAATTGCTTCCTAAGTGATGTGGTAGCTGGGTTTCCCAGAGTTCACCTCCATGCCATGTCTTCTTGCTTGGAACAAGTGAAATAAACTAAAAAAAAAAAAAAAAAAAAAAAACAAACACAAAATGCAATAACCAGACCTTCCTAAATTGAACAGATTTCATTTCACACATCACTTCTAGCCTAATTTTGTAAGCTTTTCAGGGCAGAGAACACCTGATGTCTTTGTCAACTGATGTGTTAACTTATAACAGCTATCTCCAGAAGTAATATGGACAATCAAAATAATAATGTAATTTTAGAGACATCTTTCTTCAGACGAGTTCCCCACAGTACTCAAAACAGGGTGTAAAAATACACTTTATTAAGCTCTGCAGGAGCCAAAAGCCCTTACTCCTTGCAGAGGCCATGTGCCACTAGTGAACAAGGCTCCTAGGGAGCTGATATCCAGGAAATGCTGTCTCTTACTGGTACGAGATAACAACTTTTGGAAACACAGGAGCAAGCACTGAATTCTGAGCTCAGCAAGGGCTTGGAAACAGGGCAACTCTCCTTTGATAACAACACCTTCTTTCTACAGGTTGTGGGCCTTGGCTTCAGCAGGGATTCCCAAATCTGGCTGAGTTTGAACCAAACAGAAATCAGTGTAATTCAGAAAAACTCAGCATTACCAAGGCAAGATCTTGAGTCTAGAGTGTAAGGATTTGGTAGCTCACATTCAGCTCAGTGCTCAGCAGGAGCTGTGAACCGTAAGTCCCTCTCTCTTGCAAGGGCATGCAATTCTCAGGCCAGCCTGTCCCTGGTGCTTGTAGGAAGTCCGTGGGGAAGTCTCTTACACTTCCTTCAAGTTCCCTAAGTGTGGGCATTTGTGCCCAAACTCCTTGTATGCTTATCTTCAAATCAAAACATGGCTCCTTAGCACAGCACTGCATGCATTGTAGTTGAGTCTACACTTCTTGGAGGATTGCATCCAGCATGACTTGTTAGTGGGACCTTCCAAACACAATAGGAATTGAAACCTGGTGGTGGAATACTTCTCTAGAGTTGCCCAATTTAAAACTTATTCCCCAGCAAAGGAGCAAAAAAAGAAGGAAAGATGTTAAATTCTTTTCAGAGATGCAGTACTGCCCATAAAGTATTAGATTGATAGCATTTCCATGGTGGTGGCTAGCAGAATGGGCACTTAGAAGGCAAGGTATTTACTTAAAATAGCAGCACTGCACACACATCTTAGCAAAAGCTAGCAAACAAAGCTGTAACTTCATCATGCATATGATGAGAAAGAAATATGCATGTTTGTATGCAAGTCTGTGTCCTCCTTGAGGAATAACACATTCCTTTGTATGGGCTACATCACGAGGTGTTCAGCATCAGCCCTCTTTCAGGGCTGACCTTAAAGGAAAACACAAATAAAACCAAATTCTCTATCTCTTCACTGAAATGACAGACAAAATACACTTAGCTTCTAGTTCCAAAAAAAAAAGCACAGTATTTTTTAAGTCCTTCAAGCACCATTCACATTATTCAACAAAAAGACTCAATATTTACATTGCAGAATAAATACGGAGAGGTCAGCTCCTTCCTAAAAAGATAATAAATACTAACCCTCCTACTTCTCATACTTCTGTTACAAAGAGCCAGACACAACTAATAAAAATCATCAGTTTTGGGGAAAGTGGATATTGACAGCCACATTCACAGAGCCACTTGATTCCTTCCAGCAGAAAAGTAATTTAGAACTATTACATGGCTTTATTCACACCGACACCGAGCTGTTTATCTTAGGAACAAGCTTGAACTGTCAGGGGTATGGGATCTAATCTGGGAGCTGGTTATTGTAGTAATCACATTAAAGCTCCTCACTACTCTATCACAGAGCTAAAACCTGCAGATGCCACACAGAGGCATAGTTTTTATATGTACATTCACATATATCTTTACACACAAATCTATTTTTGTATATGTAGAGAATCATAGAATGCCTTGGGTTGGAAGGGACCTCTAAAGGTCATCTAGCCCAACCCCCCTACAACAAGCAGGGACATCTCCAACTAGATCAGGTTGCTCAGAGCCCCATCAAGCCTGACCTTGAATGTCTCCAGGGATGGGGCCCCCATAACCTCTCCAGGCAATCCCTTCCAGTGATCCACCACCCTCATATTCAGTAACTGTTTCCTAATGTCCAACCTAAATCTACCCTTTTCTAGCTTCTATCCATATATACATATATATGGATAGATACATACACACATGCAAATACACTTTCGGAGAGAAGTCTCCCGTCTCAAACACAGAATGCTCTCTCACCATAGGTACCATTCTGAGATCTCCTTTAGTTTCCTACATCAGAATCATGCAGAACTGGAGTCCATCCTGCCTTTACTTTGTTGGGACGCAATGGCAAGTGCTAAGTGCTCTGCTGCCACCCAATGACTTTTCCTGGTATCGCCCGTTTCCTAAGTTCATTTCCTGCCACTCGGTGACCGATCAGGTAAAAAAAAAAAAAAAAAAAAAAAAAAAAAAAAAAAAAAACCACAACAAATCCCAAAACACAAAGTTAAATTAAAGGCAGCACTTAGAGCTGAAGTACTTTGCATACCTGTGGTGCCTTGGCCGCTGTGGAACATGGGACACGGCCACCTCTCTTCACCTGTATGCAAATGGCTCCAGTTCTTTTTATCATTCTGCCAACAGAAGCAAAACTTTATCTGAATTCCCGGTCACAAAAACATCATTGTGCCCTGGCAGTTAATTTTTACTGGTTTACAATGTATTTTCCTTTACACAAGAGATAATGCCAGCTAACCACAGCAAACCTTTCACGCAGCTGTTATGCTTTATAGCTGATCAAAGCATGGATTTCGCAGTATTATGTCAATGCCAGACACGCTGATTCCCCTCACTGTTTCCACTCAGGGACTGTTCAGTTCCTTTCTTTGGTCTCTTTACAAAGCACAACTTGTTTTAGTCCTTACTACTATGTCTAAATTAAGTTTGCGATGGTATAAAACCTCATCAGGTTTAAGTGAAAAAGGGAAATGCTGTTATTTGAATCTTGAGATTCACCACACCTATAATTAAGTCTTCAAACGCTTCAGCTTGCCTTGCAGTAAAAATATACATTTGTAGAATGCCTAAAGAAAGAAATTCAAGAAACTAGCAAAGATGGTTTTGTCAATATGTATCTGCACACAAGAACAAGCTGCTCAGTTCTGAAGAATTTGTGCAGATAACTAGGGCAGCAACATGTACATCTGCTCAAATTAGTATAATTTAACATCTGCAAGACTAGTTTATACAATTAATTACTTTAAGATGTGGTTTACATTTCCAGTTATCAGCTGGAGATGGTATAAAAGACCCCGACTGCTCAATGGATGAACGCTCAGTTGAGAGCTTATTGCCACAGAGGAACCATAAATATAAGTTTAAAGGAAAATTTTATGTTAAAATTGAAGTTATTTTCAGAATGTTTTGTCCACTGCAGCTCTCTAGAGTTCCCAAAGATCAGAGACTGGTTTGATACTCCTTAGCAGTTCATGGTATTTAACTATATTTCATTCAGATCAGACAATCAAACTGGACTTGGCAGCTTGTAAGAAGTTTCACTTTCTTACTTTTACCTTTTCATACTCGAAGCACCATGGAGAAGCATTCCGGATACAAACATTTTGGTGCAGATGTGTATTACTGATAATTCACTGCTTCAAAACATACTTTCTTATGTTTTGCCATAAAAAACAAAACCCGATTGTATTCCAACCCCTTGATTTAGGCCCCAGCACTTAACTATGCTGAGAATGTTCCAGTAAGTGCATCCAGAAGTGCTGATCATACAGACCCACCTGCATGGTCAGTCTATAATGAGGTCTTGAACTCCCTCTACTGGCTAAAATCACAATCAGAGGTTTTTAAAAATCCCCAAAACAAGAAAAATCAAGTAAGCAAGTTTTTTTGTAAAATAAAGACAATTTGTCTTCTTTCAGAATTTTTTTAACGTCTCCTGTCTCCTTGCTTCCCCTCCTTCTGTAATAGTGAGGGTTGAAATACACACTAAGTACAAACTCTCAAAGGTAAGCCTTAGGTCCTCTATACATCTGTGCTCTCCAACTTCTGGAACTTCACACCTCCTTTCACAGCCCCCCAGAAAGCACTCCCCCACCTCCATGTTCTCCTGCCCACAGCTCACCTCTCCACCTCACTGGAGGTGATGGACACCTTCAGTGCTGCTTCTTCCAGGGAAATGGCTGACCTGGGCTCCTGCCTCTCCCCTGGACAGGGAAAAGAGACCAAGCTGCCTCTCAGTGTGGCTGTATTTTCCCCTGAGCTTTCCACCATTTCCACACCAGTTCCCTGCTACCCAAATTCAAATGGCAACATTTTACACGTCTTACTTGAGACTGAAGGCCATCACAAGGTACAAGGTGGACAGATCAGATGATACCATTGTCATCAAAGCATGGGAAGGTACAATGAAACACTGGGGCCATCACCAAAGGCCCTGGAAAAGCAGTGTCAAGGAAGACCATGGGGAACCATAACAGCCCTTTATACTCTCATGTAAGGGCATGAGCCAAGTCCATTTTTCTGGGGAGAAAGAAACTGTAGCAATGAAATAGCAGAACTGGATCCTCACAAATATTGCATCAAGAGCTTGTTTTGTAAAAAAATACAGTACAGCATTCTGTAAAACATTAGTTCTGTTTTCTGATAAGTCCGTTAGCACACTAACACACTGGTGGCCACAGAAAACATAGCTGTAACATAAGGTAGTTGGCACAAATCTTGCAAAATTCCTTCTTATACAAGGAAATTTACTTCCTCTCCATGGGATTCTTACAAGGGTCACAACCCTTTTTATCTGAACACCCATCTTATCCATATGGGATTGAATTCAACTCTTCCTCATTTAGTAAATTAGATGTGGCCCTCCCCAAACACCTGTTCATGAATGTCTGGTGAACTGCCAGGTAACACCTCTCTGTGCAAATCAGAAATCACACACCTGAAACTTTGGGGCAGATGGAATATAAGGTGCTCCAGATCTAAATTTCACAGTGGCCACATATACAATGTAGGTGAGTTTTAGAAAATCTAAGCCTGAACCTTCAGCCCACACTTCACTTCCCTGTATCTGCACAATTAGGAAGTACAGGACCCTGCTTTACAGATCTCCAGAGATCTGACTATATCAGGGTCACTCAGGAGACTAGAAAAGAATCAAGGACCTTGGAAATCATCAGAGGCAAAAGCTTAATAGTCGCTGTGGAGGGTCTCAACCAAGCAGATGTTTCAAACGTGTGCCTAATTTTCAAGTGCTGAGTTTGATGGCAGTAGATATTACAGTGGGCACCAACCCAAGACAGAGTTAAGGAGGAAAGGCTAGTGGACAAAACAGGAGAAGCAGAGCATGGAAAACTTTTTTTTTTCCATGTGCTCTCTCAGTCTATGTAATCTACCCTAGAGAGGCCCCAGCAAGCAAGTTAACTTCAGACCTCAATTGCAACATGTGGGCAATTTTATTGCCCAACAAAAAGTACATTAGACATTTATGATCTCATTTTATTAAATTCTCCTACTTACGACAATCACTATTGGGTGTGTATGTGTGCACGGTTAATACAAAAATGAATTCTATATTTGTATGTTAACAAGACTAAAAGCTCACCTGTGTGGCAGGTGTTGCTGTGGCCACATGCCTGGGTTATGGATTAACCAACTCCTATCAAAAACTGGGGTCTAGCAACCAAGTTTAAAGCAAGAAAGGCAGGTGCTATTCCTGCTGATCTAGCCCAGGGCTCTGATTTCATTACGTCAGGAAAGAATAGCTTTGCTTTATTTGTGAAATCTGATTAGAAAAAGAGAGGTAACACCTTACACAACATGGAGGAGCTTAAAAGGACAATCTGCTCCTCTTATGGCCTGGCTACTTTGATCTAAGTTTTATTGTCTGGGTTTAACACATTCACCTTTGATTTTACAGAGAAGTTCTTTAGAGCTGTTTTTCTATACCAAGTAATTGTGCAAATCTTTTCAGAGAAACCACCAATTATCCAGGATGATAGAAACTAAACACGGGTAGTTTTGGTGAAATACAAGATTATTCTCACTGGTATTAAACAGGTAAGTGAAGACACATTAAAGACTGAAGTTTTACTTTCTAAGATCATTAATAAAAAAGAGCACTGGCAATAGCTCAGTACATTATGTGTGGAACCAATTCATTCCTAAATGCAAGGAGACAGCATAATAAAATAATCCAGGCTAGACTGGCTTTCCTGCTCACCTCAGTGGGATGCTCATTGTACAAGGCCATTGTTACACTACCACTACCCAGTTCAAGGCTATAGTGTTACAGTTTTGCATCACACACAAAATGGTAATTGTTTTCTGGAAGCCAGCAGAACCCAGTCTGATTTTAGCCAGAATCCTACACTGTAACCCTAACTTTAAGGCCAGAAGGGATTTTGATTTTTATGCTTACCTGATGTGACAGCCTGTGCAACACAATCCTTACAATTTGACTGTAGTCATATTAGAGATAGTGTTTCACATTACACAGACACACACCTGCTGTACAATAGAACTTGGTCTTAAGAATGCACTCCCTTGTCTATTTTGACATGAATTTCCATTCTCTCAAATGTTGATGATCCTTTATCAGCAAGATCATGCAGGGCAAGTGGCCTCTTGGACAGTCTTTCAAATTCCATATGCTGTTGCAAGCACACACCCACTCTGAAAAGTTGGACTGTTCATTCACCTCGAAGAGCAAAAAACAAGCAGTACAGGGGAAGATGAGGCTAGAAAAAAACTCCAGCATTCTTCAAGTGAGTTTCAGGTTTGAAACAAGTGAAAATTTGAGCTGCCAAATAACTGTTTAGGATGGTCATCCTGTACTTCTTCCTGTATTTTTGTACATCTAGAGTAGTACTTTAATTACTGGAATCCAGCAGTGTACTTACATTTGCTAAACTTCAAACACTTGTGACAGCCTCAGATCATCCCTAATAATATTTAAAAATCAAGGTGGCAAATGGTGATAGTCCTCCCTCCTCTCTTGGTAAGGCAGGAAATAAGTGGGGTTAGAATTTTTAGAGGTTCCAGGATTTTTCTGCAATTTTAAAACGAAGTAGACAAAAAAAGTTACATACAAGAATAGGCAGTAGCAAAATTATAAACCAATAGATGAGGAAATGTCATCATCATCTTATAAACATACATCTGAAGTTCACAGCTGTTACAAAAAAAAGGCAGTATTGTCTGTTAGCAAAGGCAGTGAGCAAGAACTGCAGGTTTTATTCTTAACTCTCCCACGGATTTTGAGTTCGGCTGTGGGCAGATCACCAAATCTCTCAGCTGATCATCTACAAAAAAAAGGATAGTAATATTTTCCTATCCCAGCAGGATGTTTGCTGCAAAGTACTTGGGAGGCACTCAAATAATGCAATGATGAGGACCATGAAAGTATCTGCACAGAACAAAGACAACACCTGCTCAATTAGCTTAATGGGAAAAAGATGACTGGGACTGTTACAAGAATTTTCAAGCATTAGAGGACAGGACAAGCTGCAATTGCCTTCAACTTCCAGTTTGAAGTTAAAAAAAAAAAAACACCTCAGCATCAGTAAACCATTTCTTATACAACTAATGTGGAAAAATGTGAAGTATAGGACTAGATATGAAAACCAATGCAAATAAACTCCATAAATGGCTGGGATTGTAAGCCAGAGAAGACATGTGAGTCTTCCCTTGTAGTGGGTAACACGAGTAATTAATGACAAAACATAATTTTGCTACCTTTGGCAAACAAGTGTATACATGAGGGAGCTGTATAACAGTTTTTTCTCCAGAATTGCAACAACTGTAGTTCACAAAGACACTTTTAAAAATACACATATACTAATTATGCCTTCCTGGAAGTTCTTCTCATGTTCTTTATGGGAGACAGCAATAGGTGGCTCCTCTGGTAGTTTGCTGCACACATCACTACGTAGTTAGTGTTTGAAGAATGCCATCTCAGCCTTCAGGATTTCTCCTGAACATCTTCTCTCCCTTTATGCTGGGAAAATAGTAGCTCTATGAATACACAAAAAAAGACTGTAGTACAGAAAGGAATATGAAGTCTATTATTAAGGAAGTCTGCAGATCTGATGTTGATTCAGGGATCAACAACAGATTTCCCATGACCTTAACATGTTCATTTAGATACTCCATGATCTATTTTATCTTTTAAAAAAGTGATGCTATCCCTGGAGGATGCAGGAAAGCCCAGGTCACAGTTCTGAACCACATCAGCCCACAAGTCCACAAACTGATTAATGAAGCTGAGCATGCTGAAGTCTCTGGGCCATCTCTGTTTCTCTCCATTGGAGTCTAAGCTCTCAATTCTCATTGAAAGGCTTCAGATGACAAGCTGCCTTGGATCCAGTGAAACATCAGGCCAACTGCAATTAACATAATTCCCAACAACACAGCATTACCTTTTGTAATATTTTTCTAGGTGTTTCTAGGAATTACACAGTATCAGTCCCATTCATTCACCAAACCAAGTTTGGTAGAAGAGCTAGAGCATCAAAGGCATAAGTGTCACACATTTTGTGACAACTGGTAGTAAGTACAGCTGAGGGCCCAAATTAAATGTTCTCACCAAGGGAAAGATGAAGTTAGCTGATCTGCTCGGCTTGCCAGTGAGCAAAAAAAACTGGGAGAAAGGCAGCATGTTCCCCCTTTTGCCCAAAAAGGTAAGGGATGTAGAAACAAGATGACAGGGAACCCAGCAGAGAGAACTGCACGGGGGGCTAGTGCAGGAACCAGGGGATGCTGGTCAAGTCCTAGCAACAGCACATATCACCAAATCTTATCTGTTTACAATGGGAAGCTGAGGGAGCACATTATTTTCACCATCCCTACTTGTAAAATACTTGCATGCTCTAAACATTGGTAAGCCACTAGCTAGAACCACCAGCACATGCTGTAACAACCAAAGGAAGGTTTGTTACAGCCATGGGAATCATTTCCTTCCAGTGAAACCACAGAGGTAGGTGGGACAGGATCTCAGGGACCAGCTGAAGCATCACCAAGCAGGGGCAGGTTCACAAACATCCAGACAAAGCTGTAGCAGGTGACTGTCAAGCCCTTCCTAAAAGGGCACTCAAGTGACAGGGAGTCTGTGACCTCCCAGAATACAGGGCCCAGAGTCAGGAAGCATCTCTCACACCTAGCAACTCTTTTTGCTGAAATCCAAACTACAACTTGTTCCACAATCAGCACACAAGAGATTACACAACAAACAGTTCCTGCTCCTCAACAGTTTACATGAATATTGTTTTAAAAAGTATTTGCCAGCCTCTTGTTTGCCTGAATAAAGTATTTGTCAAAATTCTTCCCAACTTACACTTTCCAAGTTTCCTAACACCTCTGTTTGTGTCCTGTAACAAATGCCTGCCTTCTCCCACCTGTTTATTTCAAAATGCAGGGCCCAAAAGAGGAAGAGTGGGACCTGAAAGGAACTACTACAACTTACAGCAATTTTCCTTTGATGTCTTGCAGATGCTATTAGCTCATTCAATTTGTAGTAAACTCAAAGCCTTACAATTTTTCTTCTCCCTACTATCTTCTTCCACATTTTGTTCTTCTAAACTGTAATAGTCCATATTTGGCTCTTAAATTTTACTTTGATAATTTTGGCAATTTCCTCTGGTTTATCACAGTAATTTGAAACAGTGTCCTCTGCAGCAAAGTGCTTAAAGTTGGATCAGACACCAATTCTTATCCCTCCCCCTGAATTATGTCTACCCAGAGTTCACATAACAAATTACTCTGAATATTTGTAAGGACTATAGACTAGGTCAAAACCATTTGATTTGTGGAAAGCTCCCATCAGCTGAATGGGTTTTAATTGGGACAAAAAAAAAGTCTAGTGAAAGAAAAAAAATCACCAGTGCCTACATAAAAAAAAGACAACTATTTTGATTTTGTTTTCAATAAAAAGCCAAGACAGATGGAGTATTGAATTACTTCATCTCACTAAAGCAATGTTAAACAATAGCAGAAGCCATGGTAACTGCATGCTGCTTGTAATATACTTGTAAGTGAAAAGATAAAACCATCTAGCAAGAGAAGAGATACCTTCACCTCACACTTCAGAGATAACTAATCTATATCTTGCATCAGTTTCCTATAGGCCCTATTTTTTCTTAAAGCTTTGAATGTCCCTGTATTTCCATGCATGTTAAGAAGTGTTGGAAGGATGGAAAAGCAACATTCCTAACGTGTTAAGAGATGTACAGTATCACCACGACAAAGAGGGGCCAAAAGAGCATGCCTCAAGCACTTCATCCACAAACCTCTGACACCCAAGAGAGTATTTCTTGCTTTGTAATTTCTACACAGTTATTAAGTTATTCTGCCTGTCCTATTTGCAGGTCTGACCAATACAAGCTTTAAGTGCCTTCATATTTAAGTAAGGTTTCTCGTGGCATTTCTACTGAAAGAATCAAGAACACTTGACTGGCCTCCATCTTCTCCCTCTACTCCTAAATCTTTAAGTAATACTAATTCATAGCAAATCAGGAAGGGAAAAACAAACCTCAGCAATCCTAATCTGGTGGTTAAAGCCCTCCTGCAGAAGCCAGAAGAATCTTGAGCCTGATTTAATAACTCAAGATGACCTTCTATTTGCATTAGCTTTCACATGCCTCACCTAAGCAACCACAACAGCCAACAGGAACACAAGACAACTTAAGCTTTTAGCTTGACACAGAACTGATTTTGTTCTGTTTTTAAAAAAGCACCTGAACTTCTTTCAAAAGAATGCCATGGACCGTGCTATATTATGTGTGAAATCTATCCCATTTGAAATGCTATCAGAATGCTTACTGCACTGACCATATCAGGAGAAAGAGATGAAGGAATATCTAGTCTGCAGCTGCAGAGATGGAAAAGCAAATGCAAATCCAGCTGCTCCACACCCTCAGTGCTCAGTTCCAATGAAGTTTCACCTTCAAAATGAAGCAGTACCTATGGATGATGTTATGTGCCTCTAGAACTGGAAAGTAACAGAGATGAATAGTTTAGGTCCTGCATTTTGCAACCAGGCAGTTATGTCCCATCTGCATGTAAACTCCAACTAGGAAAGGTAACAGGAGCATAGATGCCGAGCACAACAGAAAGCACCACAAAGGGGAAGAGAAAAACAAACCACAAGAATCATTTCCATGCCACAATTTTTTTCATATTTTGAGAGAAGCAACTTTAATAATGAAAACCTCAAATTTTACCCAGTTACATACATTCATTTTCATGATTTATACATTATTGCATAAGACTTGTGGTTATTTACATCTTCTAGTACAAGAGACATCGGGTACCACAACTTCGTGTTAAATTCTAGTTACATTTTCAGTCAATTACACAAATGTGAAAACAAGAACAAGACCAAGAATACTCCCTTCAGAAAAGCCTTCTTCACATTTGTCCAGATGCAAAGGCTGCATAATGGAGACATTTGTGATGTTTATGATAATCCCACACCAATTTGTGTGGCTTGGGTAGACTGTAGTGGAATGTAATGGCAAAAAAACCCAAACACAACCAACCAACCTTAAGAGACAAATAAAAATTAAACTTGCAGACAGGTAAGAACCAGCCCTTTCCTTTTTGGCAAGGCAAGGCCACTTCTCCAAGCACTCAGAAGAGGGGGGGGGGGGTGTGCAGAAATTCAGTATAAAGGTAAACTAGGGTATTCAACCTCTGTTAATAAGTGCCAATAAATTGGTGGTAGTGATTACATCATGCTAGAAGGAGGAAAAATCATCCTGACATAAAACCATGCTGAAAAAAAACAACCCAAATCTAGAAAAGCTGTGTGCTGATGCCTTCATCTACTTGCTATGATGTGTGTTCTAAGTGCATGACTGAGAATAAGCATGGTAATGCCACTGAAACCAGTGCAAGTGAGTTACTGGGTGGATTATTCTGGAACAGAGACACAAGACTGAACAGAGACAAGAGCACAGTTTAAGAGGCAAGATTACAAAAGTAAAGAAGGATTGCAGGAATGGCTCAGAGCTCAGTTCAGATGTGTTCTACACATATGCAAGCTACAGCATACATTTTGTTCCACAGCACAAGGAAGATATGAGCAAAAGATAAAGAAACAAACAAGAATCACTATGCAGCTTTTAAACGGTAAACCAAAAATTCAGGAACGCTTTTGAGCTCAAATGCACCATCATCCCAGATACCTTCCTCTCCCTTATGCAGGAAAGAAAGAAAAAGACAAATAATGAAAAAAAGAGGAGGAAAAATACAGAGGATGACTGCTTGGCACTTTTTTAAAATGTTTTGTCATCTGAAAAACAATCAAATAACCTATAAATTGTAGCAGTGTTTTATGGCCAGTTACTTTTCCCAAGTTTTTGTCTATGCAGAGATGATTGCAATAATGTCAATTTTGGGGAGAAGTGTCTCAACAACAAGGCAGCACCCCAAAGGGTAGTTTCATTTTTATGAAAATAGTAGTTGGTATTGATTCTATTCTTCATAACAATTTACTAGTTATGTGACAAAGATTCAAACAAAACCACCATTTCTAGACGAATATTAAGGGCTAATGAAAAGCACATGGACATGGCTTACTGTTAATTCTCTACTTTAGATTTGTTGACAAAGTTATTTGCCCAAAAAGTATAATGCAGGTGAAAGCTAGTGGTATACAGCATGTGGTCATTAAGCCATAAAAGAATGGGATCTTGCAATACTGGTTGAGCACTTTTCAATTCCACAGAATGAAGATTTGAACTGCTAAGCACTTTGATTATCCCCTGCAACCTTTTTTTCCTCCCCTTTAAGTTAGGGACTCGGTGCTACATTCCAGCCAAAGTTCATTCCACTCAGCTTTTTAATGGAATATGATACAGTGTAGAACAGGACTTGGAAGAAAGGGAAAGGAAGAGGTTCACTAAAAAGCAACATGAGAATATTTACTCTGAAGGAGAGTTCAATTTTACCACATTGAAAACCACGAGCACAATTGCTCTGTTCAAGGTTATAACTGCTCTCAAGATGAGCAGCATGATGCAACCAGCAACCATCAAGACAAAGAAACAGATAGGATGTGCAAAGTAGGCACTCCCTGTGACTAGGGTGAAACTGATTGTGTTCTGAAGTGATTAACACCTAGAAAATTTGGCAAATTATGCTGGTGTCACATTTCAATAAAAAATAGTGTTTCCATTCTCACTACAAAAAAGATTAAGGATTTTGTTCTGGTCCTGCCTAATCCATTAGTGAATTACAGGGCACAGCCCTCACCACACTCACCTACCAGAAAAGGCAGTGCCATTTTCTTGTGCTGAAAAACAAATAGCAGGCTTAGTGGTTACAAAGTTCATGTTTTAAAGTGCACTGTCATTTTAAACACCTTTCCCTTCTAAAAAAAAAAAAAGAAAATAAAACATTCTGATATCAACAGTTTATAAAAATAACAGCTGCAATATTCCTCTAAAATTGCAACTTAAAATCAAGTCAAACTGGCACGATTCAAATCTTTTTCAAAAAAAAAAAAAAGATATGAACCAAAAATAAAAAACCTCTTTCTGCAGAGAATTGCCAAGCAAAACCCCACATACTGTCCTGGAAGCCTCTCTCCTGACAGCACCTCACAGAAAACCCATTCAGTTTCTTCCAGCTGACAACCTCAAGAAAACAGAGGTCTAAATAAATCAGTCCTTCCCACCAGTCACCTACACAACTGCAGGTGTGGATGCTGATGCAGTTTTTCCATCAACTCTTCCTCTGTAGGTTCTTCCAAAACATCTCTACAAAGAAAAAGCATGAGTTGTTAGGGGCAGCAAAAGGAACTTCTCAGCATTTGTTTTTGCAATGCACATACTGAGATGTAACATGTGCTTGTTTCGAGAATTAAACAAGGAATTAAAGTTATAATAAGTTGATGTTCCCTAAAGATGCATCTACTTGCAAGTGATCCATCCTTTACAGATGTGTCACGGAAACCAGCAGCTGTTTTCCCACAAGAAGCAGGGAAGCAATTTCCTGCACACAGTACAATACAACTGAAGGTCAGTAGATCTGTTTTCCTGAAAAAAACTCCCGAATGAGAACACGTTCCCAATGCTACTATTGAATATCCAATGTGCACCAGAAGTTCCACTGGTGCATGATCAAGTATCAACTCACCACCCACAAGATCCTAATAAGCCAAGAACGTGCATCACTTTCCTCATCTTCCCTTTTCTTCTCCCTCTCAGCAGTCCCCACCCCAGGCCCCAACACCCCTTCTCCCACCATGCTATGGGTAGAAAGCATGTAAAGGTTAGGCTAGCAGGCCTAACTAAAGCATTTACTGAATTTCTCCAAGCTAACAGATGAAACAGTTTGCTTCAGAGGGAGGAAACAGAAGACAAGGCTTTTATTCTCTTTCAGCCAGCACACCTTCTTTAAAACAGATGAATATAAGAAACCAAGATGGATTATCAAGTTCAACTCACCTGAACATGAGCTCGACTGTCCTCTGGTATTCAATATCTGACACAGGCTCCCGATGACAGCGACGGTCCCACTTGTGAATAAAGTTCTGGAACATAAAAGGAAGAAGAAAAATTAAAGGCTGCTTCTAGTGACATCAGAAAAGAGGTTGTATCAGTTCAGCATGTTTGGGGATAAGGTTTGGGAGGAGGGTGAGGTTTGTTTTTAACACAGAGTGGCAGAGCAGTGATTTATTTAGGCATCTGCACATTTTTTGGCTGCAGGTCACTATTTAAGCATGTTGTTCAGGGAGGAAATTACTTTCTCATCACACACTGGAAGAACAGTAGAGCAGAAGACAGCCCTGCTGCCTTCTACTCCTAGCAAGGACTGCCTCCCCAAGATGACTGTGTGAACTACCTGCAGAGTTCACCGGCTTTTAATTTTTTCCTCTTTAAGAACCCAACAATATATAAACATACTCATAGTCCAGGCATCACAAGTAAAACTCAGCCTCTGGTTTTGTCATGTCCCCTTATCCATTCTGATTTACTCTGACAAATCAATACCTAGGTATTGATACCTAGGTCACTAGATTGTTTTGACATTTATTGGCTGCAGGTCAATACTTCATTCAAACTTGTTTGTTCAGGAAGGAAATAAACTTTGTCATCACACTCTGAAAGAACAGTAGAGCAGAAGACAGCCCAGGCAAAAAAAAAAATATGGAGAAAAGTGACAGAATCATAGAATGGCTTGAGTTGGAAGGGACCTTAAAGATCACCTAGTTTCAACCCCCCTGCATGGGCAGGAACACCTCCCACTAGACCAGGTTGCTCAGAGCCCCATCCAACCTGCCCTTGAACACTTCCAGGGATGGGGCTTCCTGTTCCAGTGTCTCACCATCCTCACACTAAAGAATTTCCTAATGTCTAACCTAAATCTCCCCTCTTCCAGTTTTGATCCATCACCTCTTGTCCTCTCACTACCAGCCCTTGTAAAAAGCCCCTCCCCAGCTTTTCTGTAGCCTCTTCAGGCACTGGAAGGTGCTATTAGGTCTCCCCAGAGCCTTCTCTTCTCCAGGCTGAACAGCCCCAACTCTCTCAGCCTGCCTTCACAGCAGAGATGCTCCAGCCCTTGGATCATCTTCATGGCCCTTCTCTGGACTTTCTCCATGAGCTCCATGTCCTTCTTATGTCAGGTGCTCCAAAACTGGACTCAGTACTCCAGGCAGGGTCTCACGAGAGCCAAGTAAAGGGGGAGTGCCATCCTGCTCTCCTACTACAAAATGCTACATCTTGGCCCTTACAGCAAAGCTTGGCCACAGCCCTGTGGAAGCAGCAGGTAGATGACTTCACAGGATTAGCCTCCAGCTAGAATACAAAGTCTTTTCTATAAGGCTTAGGCAAAATTAAGGCTCAGCACAAGACTCATAGCTAAGTTTCTGTCTAAAAGCCCACCATTTTGCCAAGAGTAGTAAATTTAGTTCTCAATAGTTCGCAGTGCAGTCAACAACAAGTGCATCTCCAGAAAGTTTTCATAGGTTTTAAGATGGGGTGAAGTGCCCTCTACAGGTACTGAGGTTCTTCCATTACTTTCAAGAAAAGTCTACAATTATTTGTTTTGCAGAGAAATCTGCATACACAAGAAACCAGCTGACCTACATGTTCTTCATGGCATTGCTGAGGTACCTACATTTCCACAGCGGCTTTAAAAAACTCTACAGGATGAGCTCTTCAAAATAAGTAATCAGTTCCACTCTTCTAGTGAGGAACTGATTTAGGGCAGTAATTCAAATTGGGGCAGGAGGAAACACAGGACAATCCAATCAAATGAAATGCAACCACATTTGTGACCAAACTGCAAATTTAAAAAAATTACAAAAACAAAACCAAACACTGTCCAGGAAAAAAAAAAATGCTTCCTCAACATCTCAGGGAAAGGAGAGCAAGGAGAAAGACTAAGTACACACACACAAAGCCAACACACTTTTCCCAAAAACTTGTCAGGGTTCTATTAATTTCCCACACACATCAGAACATGTCTTCAAGATCTAATTCCAAAGAAACAGACTCCCTTACCTCTAGAAGTAAAGCTACGAAGAGATTAACCCAGATGACAGAGGAGATCAACCACCAGGCTACAAAATAGATCTTTGCCCACCTGCAGATCAGATTAACAGACAGTAAGTGAAGTAGGTGGTAAATATCCTCAGCCTGAAAGTGACCAAAGAGAGCCATGATATCACGTTTTTTCCTTGAAAGATATTACTATTACTTTATTAATGTAAAAAGAGGTCTGGAACAAAAAACCAAAACAAACAAAACAAAAAAAAAAAAATCACACCTTATCCTTTCGTTAAGTTTGCCAGTTAGATTTGCTTCCCTCCACTTAACATGCCTAATTAAACTCTGAGGAGACAGAAAAGCATCCTTGTAGAAGTTGTACTGATCACAGCAAAAGATCCATCCAGACTAGTATCCTCTAAGAGAGGTCAAAAGTGGAAGCACAGGCAAGACTGCAAAATCATGGCAAAATACCTATGATGCTGCCCCTAATTGCTCTCTCAATCTCCAACAATTTGCACTTCAGAGACTTCTTGAGCTAGAGATAGCTTCCATTACTTGTAGATCCCAATGGATTTCTCTTTCATGACTTGTCCACTCTTCACCAGACCACATTAAACATTTATCACCCACAACAGCCTGTAGAATAGCATTCCACATGCTGGGTTAACCAGCCACGGATCACTGGAACAGCTCAACTCAGAAGCCATCCAGTTCATTCAAACATTCCCATAAAGTAATTAAATACAAATGAAAAATATGCCCAAGGTTTTAAGTCTAGAAAAAAAATTGTTCATTCACAGGGAAAACAGAGAACCAGGCCAAAATTAATTACAACAATTAACTAAAATCTTACTTCTGTGAGATTGGCTCTACAGTGAGAGCCACCCATCCAATACATGTTGCAAGGCTGTTTATAATCCACTGAGGTCATTCACTCTTTTTTTGGAACAAGACAACTCCCAAGCCAGTTTCCAATCCATTCTAAATGGATGTCATGGCATCCACCAACTACTAGACCAACCATCAAGTTGCACAAGTCAAAGAACAGCCATGAAATATTATTTCCTGTATATCCAAAAGAAAGGTAAGCAGCACCCTTTTTCCCAGTTGGTAGGAACTGTGCTGTGTGTATAATCCCTACTCAGTTACCTTATGAGCTAGATTTCTGTGTGACTTTTTCAGTAATATTACTGATACGTACGGACTTGAGTATCTTGAAAACGCTTCCAAAAAGACTTGCCAGTTGTTCACCACCATCACATCCCAGAGGGTCACCACTGCTGCCTAAATGACATGAGCAAACCTGAAGTTGAGTGGCTGTGTGATAACACACTTATGCCTCAGAAAATGAGGGAAAGAGACAAGCAGAGAGGAAAAGAGGGACAGATTCCATCTATGATCAGACTCACCGCAAAGTCATCGAAGTTGTTGGACCAATATTCCAGCTGTTCGTAGGTCCCACACTGCAGAGTGTTGTTATCATAGGTTGTATTGACAGCACTGGAAGAGAATTACAGGCTGATGTAAGCACATCTTTCTACATCCTAAACCTTTAAAACAAGATTCTTCTGAGTGCCTTGTAGAACGTTAAGTATCTTCTAGGGGCAGAAAGCAAGTGAAATAGTTTAAAAAAAGTGTTTAAGTCCAGTAAAGTCTCAAGCTACAGAGAAACGTTCCTGAAAATTCAATACACCAGGAATACACAGAAGGAGTAACAGATTTTAAAAGTCTGTGTGATTTAACATAAAAAGAAGGATGGCTCAAAGAATAGGAAGGGGAAAAAACCCACACCAGCCACAAACAACTCAGAGGTACCAAGTTGCAGATGCTTTTGAAAAACAGATTCTTTCTGAGTAATGATATTTAGAATGTTACCTGCTATTTCCCAAGGGAACAACAGCACCTCTGAATAGCATTATGCCAGTTAGAGCAAATGCATAGAAAACCACCTGGAAGGAATATCAGCAAGTATTAGTTTTGAATGTTTCTGTCACTGAGTAAGAAAACAATGCAATTAACATGGAATTCATACGAGTACCACAGTTAAAGGAATTTGGTCAAGAACAATGCCTGAAACTATTAAAGTGAAAATATTCTTCAGTATCTGCATTACTTGTTTGTTCTTAAATATTCTATTTGATTTTCAGTTGTTAAAACACATTACATCATTTTACTTTATGATCTGTTTTATTTTTGTGTCTCAGAATGCTGATATTTAACTATTGATGCTGCAGAATAGTGACTTGAACAAAACCAAAAAACAATACACATATTTACAAGGAATTACCTAAATATCTGGGGAGCTTTCTGCTAGATTCAGTGAAAATAAGCTTTTACTAAAACTGAAAGACAAAACCATGTCACTATTTTATACTACATCAGCAGCTTCATTTAAAATGTTATGTTAGGCTAAAAATAAAGGTTACAATAAAACAAAGGATTTTGGAACTTCTGTCTTTGACTTGTTAGAAATGCAAACCTCTTTAAAAAGACACACCTTTCACAGAAGAAGAAAAAAGAAAAAAAGCAATGTACTTCCAAGAAGAGGATGTTTAAGCACCAGGAAGACCAATGCCCCAGCTTTCTAGACAGTCCAAAAGCAGGTGGAGATTCAGATTTCTGTTGCTCATCTTTGTTTCCTATTCCTGGCTCTACTGAAGACCAGGGGCAAAGGAGGTCTCAGGCTGAGGCCAGAGGGATCAGACACTGACAGACCAAAATACACCCCAGCCAAACATCTGACAGGATGTCACGATACACAGAAGCACAGGAAAGCTGGTGTTATGGGGTGTATCTTGCCTGCTGGGAACCAACGTGCAGAAGGATAAAGCACTTGATTCAGTCACACAAGAAGCCTGGGACAGAAGTAAGAAATGCACCCAGATGCCCCGACCCAAATCCAAAGCCTAACGCTGAAAAAGCTCTCCAGGACAGACGTGGAGTTCTCTAGTTTCTTACATCAAACACAAAACAAGATCTGAAAAGGGAAAATGAGGTATTTTCATGTAAAACCAGCATCCATATAGGCTAAGCAACTCAACTGAACCCAGCAATTGAGGGACTAATCAAAGGATTCATTGATCAAAGGATTAATGAACTGAACAGTCCAAATGCTTAATACAATCTAGTTTAAAGAGCACGAGTGATGTCCATTTTTCATCTTTATGGAATATCATTAATATAGCTCTCATCTTCAATGTCACATTACACAATGTTTCTTAAGAAAATTTTACATTTAGGAGCAATTTCTACTCTGAGTTTTGGTCTCAGTCTAGAAGCCTGAAGAGCAGAGCTTGGCATCAGGCATGAAGGTAGCACATGTTTACAGCAACTGGTTCAGCTGAACTGAAGAGAACCCAGCAAAAACTGCATCACTTCATTTTCTGTAGGTTTCTATAATGATACTTTCATGTGAGAATGTCACAAAATGTATCATACTTAACCACAAACTGGCAAAATACACAAAACTGCAGCTAGCCTTTAGACAGTTTATTACATTGTGTAACAGACTGAGTAATAAAAAGGATTTTATTATACTGTTCCTATCATACCAAAGACTGGCATTTAGGCTCCTAAGATACACTTGCACCTGCAAAAGTAACTTGCCAATTTGTGCACTCCCAAGGTGTTCCTCAGCTTCCAGTGGCAAGTGAGACTTGCCCAGCACAAAGTTGTTACCAACTCAGCTTTGCCCAAACCAGTTTCTTTATTTCAAAAACACAACATAAACCTTTCCAGACTGCAACTTAAGGCCCCTCCCCTACACATAAAAGCAGAGATTAGTAATGACAAACACAGATATTCTGGGTAAACTGCATACTAAGTATGTAGGCTAAAACAACTTTTGACAAAAAAATCCTTCTTCTCTAACCGTTACCTCAAATTAGGGTATCCTAAGAAAAACCAAAACCACCCCACACACAACAAAAAAAGCCCCAGGCATTCATTTGCAGTACCAGGACAACATCACTCCAAAGCCAGAAACTCAAGTGTTGGGAAATAGAGGATTTATGTAATAGACATCACACATTGTGACCCATCCTTTAATCACATGTTTACAGAGTATATGATCTGCACAGACACACCTAACACAAGATGGCAGAAGCTTTTAAAAATTGTGTCCAAACATGCCATCTCAACAGAAAAGTACAGTTGTTTTGCTATTTACTGTAACATAAGCAAGCCAGAAGGAAAACCAGGCTACTTTTGGCATCATATGAATTTTTATTTGAGAGTATCCAGCCTAAGGCAAGCACTGTGAGGAAATTTTAAGTAATCTTTTAAGGGCACTCCTAAAGGGAACAGATAAATGAGACACTGTTATTGTGCACAACCCATAACAATAAACAGTATTTTGTTGCAGCTTTGCAAGACACGCCCTGGAGAAGAACTGGCTGCTTAAAGTCAAGTGTCACTGTTAATTGTGACTGTTGTTTAATGAACTTGGTTTACTTTGTTGAATATGTACTATTATATTGGTAACTATAAGAAAGAAAATTACAGTCTTGCATCATGACTTACCACAAGAATTCCTGCAAAAGCTCTCAAGTTTTTTACCAGATCCAGCAGTGTAGTAACGACCAAAGCCATGAACTGAAACAAAGCAGAATTTAGGATGCATGACATCCATCACACTTGCAGTCAATATCAAACTATTTTTACTAAAAAGATGAAGAAATACCAACAAGGAAAGTGAGATGCATCTAAATGCAGGTTCTCTTTTATACAGTTCTATTTCCATGAGGCACTTAAAATATGATGGAACACTGCTGTAGCCCTTTTCATACACAGACATTATGATAAGTTTTAAATTTCATGCACAGGCACTGTGACCTAAAGAGCTATATGGCTAGTAAGACTAGGACAGGAAAAATCAATAAATCACAAGTGCCCCACAGCTCCAGCTTGACTGCTTCATCCTTGATTTACATCATTTCTAGTTCACACTTTCCACTGACATTATGAACTCTGATTACACTGATAGATATTTATGACAAGTTCTGCACCTGACCTTAATTTGGGCTTAGCATTCAAGCAAGTCTAAATGCAGGATTATAACAATCAAACAACTCCAAAGTGATTTCAGATTCAGTTACAGGTACTGTAGTGGAAATACCCATCCTGGAAAGTGGAAAGAGGGATTCATCCCGAATAACCCTTCACATGACCATAATGTCTGGCAGTATCTAGTGAAAATTGGTCTGTCAACTCCTAAGTACATATCCACTCATCTGATGAAGATTGAAGCACTACACAAGTTGCACAAATGTTTCTGGATGCATTTGACAACATTAGAACATAAGCATCCATTGCAATGACATCAGAAGAACTTCCCTGCCACCTCAACAGAGAAAACCAGCTCAGGAGGCAGTGAGTTTGTGAGGTGCCCTGCAATAGTCTGGACAGTCTCCATGTTATTCTAAAAGGCTTTCACAACATTTATCATTTGACCAAAGGAATTGGGAGTGTGGAGGGGTAAATAAACACCTTCATATTAGGAATGATCCGCAGGAACCTGAACACAATTAACATGTTCACCAATCGCACCATATCCCACAGGGATAACAAGCCCATGAGCTCAGGTCTCCTAAGAAAGAAGAAAATAAAAAAATCAGAGAAACAGCCCATGACAGAAAGACACAGTTAAATCTACTGGGTGCAAGTAGTTGTAAATTCCCCACAACTTTGGGGGTAAAAAAATAAAATAAAAAGACTGTATTTCCTCATGTAAACCCTCTTTATAACTTCTGACTGAATAGAACACTGCATCCAGTTTGGAAATCCCAAATACAAGAAAGGGACAAACTGCAGCAGAGAACCAACAAGATGGTCAGGGGCTGATGCACATGCCCTGCAAATCAAAGCTGCAGGAACATGGTTTGTTCAGCCTGGAACACACTGCTGCAGGACCCAGCAACAGCCTTCTGACACTAACAAAGTGGTCCTCAAGAAGACAGAAGCAAGGCTGTTCAGTGGTGCATAGTAGAAGGGCAGGGGATAGTAGGTGCAAGCCAAGAGAGTGGAGGCTCTCACTAGATAGAAGAACTGAACAACTTGTCAATCATAAGGACAGTAAGATGGAGGCACAGGTTATCCAGAGAGCTTCTGCAAGTCTCCATCATTGCAGGTTTTCAAGACCAACTGGATTAAAAGCTTTGAGTAACTTGGTTCTGCTTTGAGCAGAAGGCTGGACTAGACACCTCCTGAGGCCCCTTCCAGCCTGAGATATCCTACATGAAAATCTGTAATCTACAAAATGAAGTACATTCATTGACTCAGAAGGAACCTCAGCTACAGTAAACTCTATTAACTGATGAAGTGATCTATTTAGCCTGGGCTCTTAAATATGCACTTAGTGTTCTTTGAAGTGCATATTTGTACTGAAATACCCAGGTAAGTGGCCTTCCTTCTGCTAGGGGGGATGGGGAGGCACCAGTGAGGGTCCTTTCAGAAAACAAAGCAAAACAAAAATACTGCCACAGTGAGATGCTTCGGGAACTTGCACAAAGATGTGCATTAATCCTCCAGGGAGTGCTTGGCTGAAGTCAGGCTTCAAAGAAAGCACTAAGATAAGAGTCTTGCCAACCTTACTCCTATGCATAGTCCATGGGTGATACTCATGTATTTCAAACGCCAGCCTGAGTTTGAGCTGACTTTTACATTGGCATGCTGGATGGTTCTTTGCCAAAAAGGTGGGCAGGTGGTGGGGGACAAAAAGATGCCAATGAAAAAACACAGATGCTAAATCATTCTTTGCACCAACAATACATTCAACTCTAACAATAAAACAGATAACCTAAGACAACACTTCATAGAATAATAGTAACATCTTAGTCCTGTCTTGAAGGTGTTACATCTACAGAGCAAGCATTTATGAGCAGCATCAGGACTCAGAATGGCTTATAATCTGTTTGCAGTGACTGACACAGAGATCTAACAAGTATTACTGGTGCTTCAAGATACTATTTTAGTGCAAACAATTGTCTACATTCAAGAATCAAATTATTATAACTTATTGATTTCAAAATAATCAATATCTTTAACAATCAGGGAGAGCCAATGCATTAAGAATGATCTCACGTAAAGAAACAAAGTATTAGAATGTGTTTTATATCAGCCCAGAAAGTAAGATTAAGGAGATCTTCCAGAGGTCCTTTCCTTTCTTTTTTTGTTGTGATGGCAGTTTTAAAATTTCAAGAGACAAAACAATTATTTTTATGCTTTTGATAATGAAAAAATATCAAGATAGTTACCTAAGAACTCCTTGAACTTCAGAAAAATAAAAATACAACTCCTTATTATTCCACTATAGATAGTTTAAATCTATGGGAACTTTTCTACTAAATTTTACAGCACAAAACTCTGATTTCAGTCTACATACAGAGTCAAAGGGGCTTCATCAGCTGTTTAGGAATTCATATAATCAGGCTTATTACAATCTGATACTGAAACATATTAAGTTAGTTGCTGGTTGTGTATGTAGTACTAAACTCCCATTCCTGCACCTTTAGTAAGTGTGGATATTATTTTAAATCAGATTAAGTAATAAAAATGCATCCTTCTCAGAACAGCTAAACAGATGTCTATATTTTATGATAAAAAAATAATAATTTTCTTTCACTTATCCATATTGCATGGCCTCTAGTTTTCTCCTAGGTTTGGTAAATTACAGACTGGGCTGACAATCATAGTGTGATGACATAGGTGTGTATGAAGGTGTGTGTATATTCCTCTGACCCACCCCAGACACTGAGCAAAGTGCAACAGTTCAAGGAGATCACATACCAACCAGGATGAGGAAATCCATACACAGCAAAAGTTGCAATCTCCAAAACCTTTAGTTAAGGAAGACAAAAAAAAAATAATAAACGTCAAAACCTTATTTTGTAATCCTGAGTTTCAAAAATTATGTAAGTTTCTTGACAGGAGACATTTTGAAGACCTTTAAGCTGCTCATTTGACTCACTTTAAAGCTCTGAAGTTGTCATATTTGACTACATATTCCTCAAAGTAACCCAATGTACACACATCATCCAACAGTGACAAACGTAAGGGTTTACAATGAACTACATTAACCACGAACTTGGCCTCATCTGCCATAAGTGTTTCAGGCTTTTAGCAAATAATAACAACCTTCTGCCACTTTTCTGTTAATTTAAACAGCAAAGTGATGTTTAGCTATGTAACAGAATGTGTTATGTAATTGCTCCAAAAGCAAAATGTTTCCAATTAACATTAACAAGGCTGCTTATGAGAAAGCTAACCCTTTTTTAAATAAAAGCCTACCTCCAGAAAGGAGATTCTAACATTTGCCACCAAAACTTTCAAGCACTGAAAACCACAACACTGGCTCATGCTATTTAACTCAGCGTGTGTGTTCTAATAAAAAGCCATTCCACCAGCTCTTGCAGTTCCTCATCATCCTAGTCAACAAATCCAGGAATACAGAAGTTAACAAAAAAAAATCTTACCAGCAAAATTACAGTCAGAAGTCCATCAAATCTATTGCTTGGGTATGATAAGTATCTTTTCAAGCCCATTGCTAAGATTTTCAGGAACATTTCCAGCAGATAGTACAGGATGAAGAAGCAGTTGATAGCCTTCACTCCCCCCCAAAAAAGAATAATAATTAGAATTATTGACACTGAAGGGAACAACAATAACTAAGAATACTATTGCATCTTACCCCCAGGAAGAAGTCATCTCTTTCAGAAGGCTGCTTATCTGCATCCATCACCAAAACCACCTTAAACAACAAGAGTTAATTTATCAGTCCCCTGCTTTACTGCTGAACAAAACACATTTTTAAACACAAGAAAAAAAACAGGTCTTTTATGCTTTGCACAGACATTTTCAAGCAGCTCAGAATATATTTCTTAACTGCAGGTATTCTCTCCTAAGACCTTGCATGACTAAAGGATGCCAAACGTGGACCTCTGCTGCAAACAGTGGTTGTAAGAACAGAGACTAAAGAACAAAAACAGAACTGAAGTTTGCAGTGAGTGAAAAAGAAAACAAACAAACTTGTACTTACACAGATAGAAACAATATTTGCAAGAGCTACAACATTCCCCAAGTAGCCGAAGTAGGGATGGCCAAAGGCAAACTGCATTTTCTGCATGAAATGAGACTGGTACTCTGGACTGGGAGGATGCTGGAAAGAACACAAAGTATAACATTTTTAATAATGATGCAGAAAACCACACCCAATTTCAGCTTTAACTAACAGACCTTTCCAAAGCAAAACTTTTTAAGGCCACATGCTAATTTTGACATTTCAGCAGAATGATGCTTTCAAGCTCTCGCAATTAGCAGCAAAAGACCATTTATGATCAGCAAATGGGTTGGCAATTATGGCACAATATAAGATAATGGTAAAGAAGAGAGATAATCCAACCTCTTCCTAAACTCATGAATCTTCTTATTAGGCAAAACACACTGAGCCCTCATCAGTTTTGTCTGGCCAAGTCACTTAAAGATGCTGACGAAACAAACCACCATGCCATTTGTATATTTAACACTACCTGGCAAACCCAAACCAATGCAAAATCCCCCAAAGCAATTCCATTTCTGACAATCCATGAACAACTTAAAACTCAATGACACTTCATCACACCTCACATTCAACAAGTTGTAGAGTTTGCTTATATGCTTCATAGCAGAAAACTATCACTTACTTTTGCTCAAGACCACACTCAATTCATGACATTTTTATAAATGATTGTCAGATACATACTTGCTTAATGGCATCTTTGTCTAGTTCTTCAAAGAGCTTCTGAAACTGGGCAGCTGACAGCTTGTCACAGGAGCACCACGTTTTGAGTGACTTCCCATGAAAAAGAAACAATCAGATCAAGAGCTGCAATAGCAAATGAAAAAAATCAGCTCCACAAAACAGGAGCTTTCATTACTCTGCATCTCTCTAGAGGTGAATGCATTCCTCATCACCCCAATCAAAGCAGCAGCAACCTTAAGGTGAAATCCTTGCCTAGAGACTGGTTTTGCCCCAGAGACCAAAACAGACAGACACTGAGCTGGGCCTCCCTTCACGATCTTAAAGAAAGCAGCATAAAGAAAGCTGAGCTGAAAGCTAGTACTCCTAGAGCAATGATCTGATGAAGGAATTTTCAGTTTCCACAGCTGTCCCATCAGAGGGTTTGATAGTTGCCAACATAAAGACTAAGAAAATCCAGCTCTTACTCTCATGATGGCTTGCCTGCAGCGAGAATCCATTTCAACCTTCTGCACCACTCGTAGTAAGGCCTCAACACTGACATATGACCTATTCAAAAGGAAACAGGACAAGCCCTGAAACAGGCAGCTGTCTGGATGGCAAAAAAAAAAAGCTGTTTCAAATGCATTCCTGCCTCTTTTTTTTTTTAAAGCATTTAAAGTTAGAAGTAGAAATAAAAAGGAAATAGACACCAGAATAGCCCCAAACAGTGTGTATTAAACGTTCAGTTGAAGAAAAAATAGGAGATGAGCAAACTGCCATTTTTCAAGAAGGGATCCTCAGTAAATACACTGACCAAAACAAGACAACCAAAAATCTGCTCTTTTATCCTAGATAATCTATTGTTTACAGATTCTTTACTTACTGTTGTGCATGTGTCTCTTTCAGGGAAGAAAGCACTTCAAAAGCAGCCCGGATTCCCAGTCGCCTCCTGAAGAGGGAGGACTGAACAGACTTCTAGACAGGAGAAACACCAGGAAAGACAGTTTACACTTACACTTGTTTAAAGGAAATCCAACTGAATGATACAAATCAGACCTGTAAATTATTTGCCCAGCCTTTAGACAGACCCTACTGCAACCCTCAGAAACAGCCATATTTCTCCAACTAAAATAATTTTTCAGGAAGGCAAGACACTGTTTTCTCTCTCTCACCACCAAAGTCCCAGTCATCAGCCACAAGATCTACTCATTCAGCTACTGAGTCCAACCAGACAGACACTTCTCAGTTAAAAGGAATACCACAAAGAGTCATAGGCTGAAATCAGTGAAGCCCATTCCTACCACAAGAACTCGGGGAAGATCAGGGCTACCCAGCTCCTCATGCAGTGCTATTTCCTATGGTCAGACAATTCACTGATCCTCTGGCATGCATCCCAGATCTCTGATTAAAGATCAGAACAGGAGACTTTCCTAGGCCTAGCTCCCTTCAAGAACTCCCTGTACGAGAAGGAAGGAAGGAAGCAAACAAGTTTCTGGAGTTCAAGTAAACATCCAGGTCATCATGTATTTTTAATTCTGGATTGCATAGGCACATGCCTGTTCCAGAGACAATGGCAACAGCAAAGCTCAGATATTCACAGAAACTATTATGCAAGGAGGAAAGTTAGACAGCTTGTCCAGCTTTAGCTTCTTACCAAAAAGAACAAAGTCAGAGCCACAGTTTTTCCTGCTCCATTTCTTTCACAGTAATCACTTTCAAACTTAGCTGCTTCACGGGGACTCAGATCACTGCATGTTCTCACATGGGACAAAGGAAAATGGAGTAAGAAGGAAAAAAACAGAGCAGGAAGAAAAGAAAAATTCCTCTTTGCACATATTACGTTTAAACACCCCCTTCCCACAAGAGGGTGGGGGCCATTCCTCCTCTGTAATACTGCCCCAGGCTTACTAGCCAAAAAACTTCACCTTCTCCCTGGAGCTCTACTAGAGCAACCATATTTCACTCTTCCCCCCAAGCTCTCAACTCCACTTCTCTGAACAGCAGAATGAACTATAACACTATGTAAAGGAAGAGAAAGGAACTATAAGAGTACATGTAAATAAAGGGGGAAGTAAGTAATGAAGGACCTGTAAGTACATGTAAATAAGGGAGAATCACACCCTAAGTCAACGTTGTCAAGTTTCCCCTGCCACTGCCACCAATACCAAAGGAAACAGTGGGCATGAGAAAAGACCAGCTGGAATGTACACAGCCCAGAGGTTCAGCTGTCACACTCCAGTGCTTTTCCATTTTGCACTACCCTGACTCAGCTTCACCAAAAACATTGCCATTGAGCTGTGAAGTTCTACAAAATATGCGAGAGGAAAGTAAAAACACAGGTGGAAGTGAAACTTGAGTAATGAACTCACGACTTGAGAGAAAAATTTTACCATTAATGTTACAAAGCTGAAAGAAAAACCTCAAAGAGTTTGAAGATCACCTCTGGGATATCAAGACTCAGCCTGTTGTGAGGAGCAAGAGACTGACAGTTCCCCTTTTGACTGATGACTGCCTGTGCAAAGATTCAGTTGTGTGCCATCAGTATGATAACCATATTAATACTTAGCCTAGCACTGTGTTAATTCTACTAAGCTACTATATGTGTTAACAGCTAAGTAACTGTGGTGCACCTTGGATGTTCTAGACTCATTGCTGTAGATAAATGCAGCTCTGGAGATCTCCAGCTGCACCCATGCAGCTTCTTCCCTCCAATGTCACTTATCCAGATAGTTACTTTGTTTTGGAATAGCAATAGGAAAGTCACAAATTTAACCTCTTGGAAGAGGTACATCTTACTGGAAGTAACTCTGATGATCTTTCATTTTGACTTATGTTGTCTGCTTTCTAAAATACTTTTTACAGCTCATTACAATTCTTCACAGATTGTTCAATCATACAGTAAACAAAAGCACTTCTACTCCTCCCTGCTAAGGGAATCCAGACCACACTCCTAGTTGGAGACTAAAGAACTGGTGTACTTAATGCAGCAAAGCATATTGCACAGCTTTTTAATAAAGGAGAAAGAACTTTTAGTGCCGAGTTGAATTGTCACCACAGATTTGCATGTAGTTCAAGGTACACTTACTTTGTCAGCTTTTACTTTTCTAAGATAGACACCCAAGCCAAAAGAGGTCCTGAAACTACACATCAGATTCACATTCCACAAAACTGAGAGAATCACATATAGTCCAGAAGCACACTGCAGTATTACACAGATGACTGGCATTGCATGGAGACAAAGCACAGGTTCCTTTTATTTGAGACTGAATACTACCAAGAATAACTACTATACCTACTGGCAACTGCTTCTGGTACAAGTCAATCACAAGGCTCAATCCCCTCCTTCAATAGGTAGCAGACTGCCCTCCTAACCACTCTATCATCACATCCAGCCACCATGGGAAGGATTAAGTACAAAAATACCAAACATGGTAAACCTTTAGTATCTCAAAACTGAATCTACAACCAGGATGGCCATACTGCTTTAAAACACAGTTGAAGCTTTTCATACTCAGGGCTTCACAGTTTCAAGGTTATGGCAGAACACAGAAATTGGGAATGCTGTACTCACCAGAAGGTATCCTCGAAACTGGTTGTATATTATTGCTGTAAGCAAGTTCATCAGAAACAAGTTGCCTATTGGAACAAAACAGGCAGTGAGAATTATTGAAATATATTTCTGTCTCTCAAACAAATCTGCATGTATATACCACAGCAGATGTAAAATTTCAAAAAGGATTACTCTTCTCATGTTTGATTCCCAAAATGTTTTTAATGTTTAAATATACTGTAATGTACCCATTCCCCTATGTTGCTGAAAAAAATAAACCATTCCTAAGTGCCTTTCATGAACATTATTTTGCAAGATACTACGCAGTAATTGGAAGAAACAAAAAAGGAGAAGTTTATTATTAAATTTTCCTAGAAAAATAAAGCTGGTATGCACAAATGCCAAAGTTAAAGTGCATTTAAATTACTGAAGACAAGAAGCAACTTACCTAATACTGTGAAGAGTATGAAGAAAATGGAATATGCTCGATTTTTTGAATATGCAGGAATCATCACTGTGTCAGTTTAATAAAGAAGGAAAAAATAATTTAATGCTTAAAGTGAAAACTGGAGACCTCTATCAATTTTTGGCAATTGGTAAAAGCTCTTGTATAGCTCCACTCCAGAGATGTATATATATTTATACCAAAGGAAAGGCAAGAATCAAGTTACTAAAGGCACAAAAAAATCTTTACTTATCCTTCCTCTGGCTCTACTAAGAACCACCAGCTAAAACAGTGCTTATAGTAGTCTGAGATCATCTTATTCTTTGAAATGACAGACAAGTTATTTCTGAGAGATTGCTCACCATCAGGATTATTTGCAGTAGTTAGCAAGACCAGCAGTGATGTCAATGAATCTGGCAAATTCCGGAAATACCTCACCCACTCCTTATCCTGCTGGCCATCCTAGTCAGAGAGATGCTCATTGTTAGAGATGCACAGTGTCAGAGAAACACTGAAGAATCACTGTCTTACCACAGAAGGTGGGGGGGGAAAAAAAAATCATCAAAAAGAGGTTTAAATAAAAAAATCAGTCAATACACAATTTCTTACACAATCAAATCTACCACAGGAAAAAAGCACGAGACAAGCATAACAATTAGGACAATACAGTGCAATTAGTTCACTTATGAATGGCTGTTACAAAACAAGCAGGAACAGCAAAGCTAAGGGAGACACAGGAGGCTCAGCATGGAAGTTATTCCTCACTAACACCTCAGACCCAAGAAAAAACACATCACAAACAGGCAATTTAGGAATTTGCAGCCACCTCTGATGGAAATAAAAAGCAATACCACTTAGCCTGCGAGAGCCAGCAGTGTAACAGAGCTAAAAGAATTCCCTAAACATGATTTTTTTTAAAATAAAAATCATGAACAGACTAATGCCAGCTTCAGTCTCTACTTGCACTATAAAAATTGGTGTAGAGTAGAAGCTGCTTTTTTTTTTAATTATTACATTTAATTTTAATTATTACATTTACATTACAATTATTACAGCATGGAAGGAAACCTAATCACCCTGAATTTATATTCTCCAGGACTACACTTCAGGACTTGTCCAAAAGTATAATACAATTTGAAGACAATATTAAAATAAATCTTGTCTATACTGAGAACAGAAACAAACCAGCTTCCTCAGTAATTAAGAGTTACCTCAAATAACTACATTAAGATACAGGAAGTTTAGGAGAGAGGGAACATACCAAGATCAGCAGAACACAAATGTGATTTTAACCACAAATTTTCAAATTTGCTTTTCGGAAGCAAGAAGAGAAAAAAAAAACAGGAAAAAAATATCAGAAACAAAAATATAAGGGAAATGCAGGCAAAACCAGGCAAAAACCTACCAAGGCATGGCCAAGGATACCAGTATTGGAAGATAAGAAAACATAGAAGAAACTAAACTTAGCAAAGAGCTAGATAAGGAAAAAGAGAAAAGAAATGAGTGATAATATAAACCAAAAAGTGACAAGATTAAGAGCTTTGGACACAGAGCAGCATGGAAAGTTTCAGTAAAAGCAGAGGAAGTAACTCAAATGATCAGATTGGAGACTTGTATAAGGAAGCCTCTTGTATAAACAGAAATCACATCTCACCTGTGATACTGGCAGCAATACCAGTAACGTGCAGGACCATAAATAAGATGGCAAACATTTTAGAATGGAACCATCTAACTTTGCTCTGAGCAGCAGAGCTAGACTAATAAAATAATATGCCACAGCTTCCAGCAAGAGTGAAAGATTTCATTTGTGGAGTAGGAAGGAGTATTATCATTTAAGAAACAAAGCACAGTCTGGAAAAAAATTCTCCACTAAAGGCTGAAGAGATTCCAATGCTGTTCTGAGAGGCCTTCTAATGCACACTCACAGAAACAGCACCATACATGGACACGATGTGCATGTTAAATCTCTCTAAATGGACTTTAAACTCACCCCAGTAAGTCTGACAAGGTAACGTGACCTTTCCAGAGGAGATAAATTTCACCAGTTCAATGATAAACCTAGACATGCAGCAGCTATGTGAGCAAAGAAAAAAAAACCACCGAGAGGGCCCAAAGCATAAATAACAAGGGGTTACCTTTGTTCGAGCAAACAGCAGCATGGCAAACATGGTGAAGAGAGACAGATGGACAGCTAGGAGTAGAACAACACTGTTGGAAAGAAAACATGTCACATGCATTGGTATCAGCTCTCTCTTATTCTTAATATCCCTTGCTAGAGATGCAAAAAGATGCCATTTAAAGAAAACCAGGGGTACTTCCAAGAAGCTCTATGGAGTTAATAGGAGATTATCTATATTTTGATTCAGAATAAGAATCACACTTGTTCAGGAGTACTCAGCACAAGCTTAAGCAATTGTGAAGTCCATGAGATTTTAACACTTGTTTTTCTAAAGTTGGGACCATATCTATACCCTTCAAACAACATACAACATCTTGGTTTGCATACACCTCTGATAGTCCTGGGACTTGTTAGTTAAAAACTAACAGGCAAGGGCAGTGAGTTCTATCAAGCTGTACATATACACAAACCCTGTCACAGGAAGGGATCTCTTTCAAAAATCATAGAATCATAGAATCATAGAATCCTAGGGGTTGGAAGGGACCTCGAAAGATCATCTAGTCCAACCCCCCCTGCCAGAGCAGGGTCACCTAGAGCACATCACACAGGAACTTGTCCAGACGGGTTTTGAATGTCTCCAGAGAAGGAGACTCCACAACCTCTCTGGGCAGCCTGTTCCAGTGCTCTGTCACTCTTACAGTAAAAAAGTTTTTTCTGATATTCACCTTGAACCTCCTATGCTCCAATTTACACCCATTACCCCTTGTCCTATCACATCGTGCTCTCTGGTTACGATTTCACCAGTGGGGTTTCCAGTTCAACATTTCTAATTACTATAAAATTTAACACATATGGCTGCAACCATTTAGAAAAGCAAAAGCTGAAATGAAGCACTCTGAAGATGTAAAGAAAGAGCTGTCTTCTTGTGTGGTACTCATGACTAGAAGACAAGTACATGTGTGTCTACCCACACTTCTGAGAGACTACCTTGAAGAAACAAAGCATAGACCTTTGGCCAGATGATGCCTCAGTTCTTCTGTTACAAAAGGGCTGTATGTAACATATACAGAGTTAAAAAACCCCACTCAACTAGCATCAAAAACCTTATCTGCCACATACAGAGTCACATTACATGCATTCTAGAGAAATTTCACAGACTAAAGGAAACAAAAAGTTAACCACAAACTCCATCCATTGCTATCGGATCTCACCAATCACTTTGCTGGACCATCAGGAAGGAAGCTACTCAGATGTCACACACCAGATAACTAAGGGTAACCAACCACATGCTTGCTGTGAAAGGATGTTTTCTATGCTCTTGCCTACCTTGCCATTTCAGGCAATGTGCTGTTGATACTTTTTAATGTTTTTTTCATCATAGAAGAATTCTGAAGGAGAAAGAAAGGACGAAGAATTCTTCTTATTCTCACTTCCTGCAAAAAACAAGACTACAGATCACATACTGAGCTCCCATAAGACTAACGCCACAAATATTTTTAATACAAGTTTGTCAAAAAACCTTGATACATCAACAGAGTCAACAGTGTTAACATAAAAAGGTTGTGCTCAGAAGCTAAATCTGCCTCACTGAAGTCACAAAGGACGCAAAAGAAATGTTATGCATAAGGGTGCCTTGTTAAAAGAATGAGAGGTTCCTTTAAAAACACACATTGACTTTTCAATAGCCTCATCAGGCCACTAATTGTAGACAATCTAACTTTACTGCTGGGTAGACATAACAAGCAAGTCAAGAGATGGGATCTTCATTTCTTCTGCCAAGGTCCATTTCAAGAAACGAATTAATATAGCAAGACACTTTCAGTAAAAAAAAGATACGCATTTTGAAAATAAGTGTTTGATTTCATTTTTCAGTCTTTTATAATTGAAGGGGTTACTAATTACTCAGCATTTTCTGCCTCTGACACTACTGAAACAGGTGTTTCCTTAACATATACTACAGTAATTAAGCTGTCTGATTCTTGCATTTAAGACACTTGCCAGCCTTCAAGTTATTTCTGTGACTTATCAGCTACTTCAAGTACTTCAGCATCCTGCATTTTATGACCAGCCTTCTCAGGGCCACACAGAACAGCAAAAAAATCCACTTTCTTCCTTGCTATTCCCTTGTTCATACATCCCAGCTGTTAAACTGCTCCTTCTGCCACAGCTTTGTATGGGAGGCTCTTGTTCCAACTACTTGTCCATCATCACACGTAAAGATTTTACAATCACTTCTTTCCAAGACTGACTCACCATGTTGTAAGTACAATCTTCACCCCAGATAATTAACTTCTTTCAACCTCATTATATTTATTTGGCTTATATACAAAAAGGACATATGCATTTTTCTTATAGCTGGATGCTTTTAAGCTCAAGTAACACGTTCTTTCAAGGTTTTAAAATCGCCTCTTTGATACTACATGACATCCTGGTCAACAGTGACTAGTGGTCAACTATGACCATGCAAGCAGGAACAACTAAACAGTGTGTTACTAATAATAGTAACTGCATCCTGACTAATACAGACAATCTGAAATTGGTTTGAAAGTTACCTGAAGGCAACAGGTAATGGCTTTGACATATGAACTTACACAACAAGCCAAAGTCAAGATTTCTGCCTCCTTCATTTTCTAGCATTTTTACCACGTTAGGATTTTCTTGATGAAGACTGTAAGTGAACAGCTACTAATCTCATGCAGATTTATGTCACAGCAGAGAAAACCAATTGGGAGATTGCATGGCCTGAAGGAGGAAACTTCTAGAACCGTTTCACCAAACTGACATTCCTCTCAGGACACACTTGTTTTGAACACAACACAGCAGTTGTTAAACTATACAATTACCTTTAACTTAGGCATCACTACATAGACTCTGCCACTGAATCAAGGACATAGTTCTCCAACTCTATGCTCAAATTGCTGCTATGCAATCAGTTTTCTCTATACTCTTAGAACATTGACAGACACCAAAGATTTATTTAATTTTACTGATCAACTCATATCAACAATGAAACAGAACCCCTTGAGAGGCTGTATTACTCCAAACATTTCCTGTGTTTCAGTGTATTACCCAGCTATCCAAGACCAAAAATGAACCATCTCACCCTTCTCCCTTAATTCTCCAATATACCACATGCACCCTGCTGACTCCCCCTCTGCAGGTTTTTCTCTGCCACCCTCCACAGCCAATCTGCTGATTGCTTCTGCAGAAAGCAGTTCTTACCTCTGTGCAGAAAAAACTCAGTGATACAATCCAATCAGCCAGGGAAACTATTAATGTCAGTATATAAGCCATTAGCCATTTATTTTTCCAAAATTCTTCCCATCCAATTAAGTAACTCTGGAGAGGAAAACAAACAAGCAACTTATTTTAATAATAAGCTCCAATACCCTAATAAGTCAGCACCAGTTGTTTTCCACATATTTGTAATTTTGTATCAGTGCTTGTAAAGAGCTCTCTGAAATCCAGACAAAATTGCAATCAGATAATTTTGCTACAATATACAAATACAATAAATACAAATTTTGCTACACAATGGTCAGTAAAAGTGAGATGTGCACACAGACCATGCAAGATAAATCCTTTGAATACAAAAAAATTGCCTACTTAATATGCACAAAAAGATTTTCCCAAGCAAAGTTCAGCTTCTGACTTTTTTCTTTTGTTTAAGTGAACTGGCATACATTTGATTACTATACATTCCAACTTTTATAATCTAATACAAGCAGCTAAGACAAAATCATTTATTTTCAGCCAAATTTATCACACTTTTTCCACACTGTTTATATTTCTTAGGTTAAAAAAAAGGCAATAAATTATTTAATTAGAAAATACGCATTCCAACTTTTATAATCTAATACAAGCAGCTAAGCCAAAATCATTTATTTTCAGCCAAATTTATCACACTTTTTCCACACTGTTTGTATTTCTTAGGTTAAAAAAAAAAGGCAATAAATTATTTAATTAGAAAATATGCCCTAATTTCTCCTGGAAGAAAGGCTTTAATAGAGCAAAGCAATCTCATCATGTAAATCCAAGATGTGATTTGAATAACGGTTCTAAGACATTTCCAAAAATGCAAGATGAAGAAAAGCCACAGTGACTGTACCTACTGAACTGCCCAACACACCCAGTATTTCATGCAGTCCCAGGTGAGTGTGATGCTCACCTTCACAGATACATCAACCACAAACACCAGAAAGCAAAGCAGCTCGATGCTCTCCGTTAGGCCACACGGAGGATTCCAGGCAGGAACACGGTACCGTACGTCTGACGTGATGGTAAGTGAGGAAGGCTTTTCAATGAAAGCCAAAGCCAGGATTATAGTAATGGTTAAACTCAAAATCCTGTTTGGATAGACATGAAATTAAAAAAAAAACAAAACACACCCAACACCCAGACAAAACAAACAAGAAAAAAAAACCCCAAACCCACAAAATGTCTTAAAAGAATGACAAAATACTTACAGTAAAGCAATTTTCTTAGAAGTAAACCAAGCTTTATAATATATTTGACAGAAATGAGTTCAACCACAACACAGCACTTTATTAGCAAGCTAAAAAAATGTAACTGCTGACCACCAAATAACCTTAGGTGTTGTTCTTTTGAACTTGCCTGCTACACTGAATTCTAATAAGGATAAAACCACAATTTTCTAATTATTTAAGATAAAAAGAAAGATGAAGATTCTTTTTTTTTTTTTTAATAAAGACTTACTCATAAATGAAAAAGCAAAAAGAAAACCAAGTTCTTACCACTGGCAAGTTCTTGAGTAGTACCATCGATAAAGCCCCAGGGATTTGGAGTCCACACGGTGGTTTATAGATCGGTACTGAAGGCAGAAAGCAAAATGGATAATTGAAACATTACTTTCTGTCTGCCTCAAGGATAAAGATCAGGTTACCAAAATAAACAAAGTTCCGACCAGCAAAGCTCAAGTCTTGAGAAAATTCCAGATTCACAATAAGAAAATACTGTACAAGTTATTACTGAAGTGTCAGTCAGCAATGACCAGAGCTGGATCCTACGTGTGTGCAATGGGAAAGATTTTAATGAAGTTTTCCTAAAGACCACACCATTGCTCACATAATCACACTGTGTGGCAGTACTCTGAAGCAAGCACTATCATAATTACAAATAACAGCATCTGTAAAAATTCAGTGCCTACTCTACCTACTCACTAGAAGGGTCCACCCATTTAATTCACCTTTCTAGCATTTGTGCATGCATCTTCTTTTGTCTCTCCCTTCCAAAAAGCCATAAGATGCAAACAATTTAATTCTGGAATTCAAAGAGACCTCAGCCTACATCTTTAAACAAAACATGCTTTCAGCTCAAGGCAGTACCCATGATCGTTCAGAAGGGTCCAGATTTTGCTGCCACCCATAATCTCAGCCCCTCCTCTGCCTGCTCCTGGACTGCTGTCACTCTGCCTCTCCTGAGAAACATCCACTTCCAGAAAGGTGGGCACACCATAAATCTATCTGATCCCCAGAAATCTCCCAACGAAAAGCAATCTGAAAGCAGCAGGAGAGCTCAAGAACTGCCCTCCAGCATTCCCACTAGTAACTGGGAGATAATGGGATCTAGGAATATGCAGTAATGACCAGTAAAGGAAAAACAGAAAAAAATCAAGACTTACTAAGGTACTAAGTTCGGCTGAAGCAGAAGAGTTCCAGCTTCTCAGTTGAAGCTTGACCTAAACTCTACCAGCTCTTAAACCATACAAGAAGTCAGACTTAAAGGCAAATTACAGGGTTTGCTCAGTCAGTTTCTCTTAGCAGTAAGGCCAGTCACTCCAAACAACAACAACAAAAAACAAAATACCCTAAGAAACCACCCACAAATCAGCATCTCTTTTGACAGCCTTGAAGAGAAGACACTATCTGTTGTATTGTGTGGGAAAACATGTTTCTCCTAGGCCAAAGTTCAGTGAAACTTGCATACCACAGGAATCTGGAATTCTGATTTTGCTTTGTAAATCAATATGATGTTAAGGGGATGTTGCCTGGACACACAAAAATTTAAAAGCCAGAACATGTGACAAATATCCAGCATGGGAAGCACAATAGTTAACAAAAAAGTTAGCTTTACCTGTATTGCATCTTCAATGAATACTATGGCTTGGTTTATGTAAAGGTCATTATCAGCTGCAGCCCCTGTGAAGTTAAAAAGAAATAAGAATCACCTGCTGTATTTTGGAAAAAACCTATGGTGGTTCTCATGATAAGGGCACAGCACAGAAACAAACAGTCCAGGGACAGCTCCTGCCACCTTTGCTCCACCAGCAGCACTGTGCATTAAATTAAATAAATAATAATAGTCTCAAATGCATCATGCATCTTTCTGTATTTTGTGAAAAGCTGCTCTCTTGGTTTAGCTTAAGTAGCTAGATTATGAGACTGTGATGTCTGTCAAGAGGTAAATCCAAGTAACAGGTGCTGTATTTTAGGACCCCACTTCCTTGTCAATCTTGTAACAAAAAAGTCACCCCTAAACGAGACAGTAAAAAACCATTTCTATTTAATGGAGCTTCAATCAAATTATTCTTCAACAAACTGTATTCAGATCTGACACTAGTATTCTAGGCATTTTTACTGTTGTTTCATAAACACACTGAGGTTTAGATTGATCTTGTTCTCTCCAAAACGAAGAGAAATCTCCAGTCAGGTGATAAACAAAATTAAGTCCTTTTTTTAATTTGTCCTGAGAGTTATTATGAACATATAAAACAGCTCAGAGTTCAAGACACACAAAGGAGTGAAAATACACCAAATAAAATAAAGTATCACAAAATTAGTTACTCTGTAACATTTCAAAAGCCATTACTAAGAAGTCCGTATGAAAATATACACATAAAGTCAGTTTCATTCACTTGAATTAGTACCTTTGGGTAACTAACCTGGCAAGTAAGGCAATGAGACAAAGGTAGTTAAGACCAAAATGCTGAAGAAAAAAAAAAAGGGGGTGAAGGAAAAAAAAAAAAAAAAGAGAGAGAAAGCTGACAGGCACTAGAGATATGAAAAATACATGCTTTGTAACCTTCCCCCAGAGGGGAAGCAGCCCGCGGAACACTCCACACCATCTCCACCCAGGAGACAGCAATCCCAGCACAAGTACTATGAGAAACAGTCAGTCCCAGTGGTGGCACAAGGTTCTCCACAGAAAAAGCAATGCCAGAAACACCACTGACCCAGATGATGTTGTGGTTCCACATGATTCAGCGGCACCAATTTTCTACAAAGACTGCAAACAGTTTTTAAATGTCACCGTTTATCTGAGCATAATCAACAACAGCTTTGTACTGATTCTGATATGAACGACAGTGCAAGAAAAACTGAGCATAAACCAGAGACAAGCTAGGCTCATGCAAGATCTTACCTGTGTTAAAACGTGACACACCAGTGAGATAAAAATAAAGTTGTTTAAAGGAACAGCATTAGTTAAAAGGATAGCAAGGACAGCAAAAATTTTAGCATCTTAGAGCACACAGCACAAGCCTAGCATTAATCCCACTATTTTTAAAGGGCAGAATCTATGCAACTGCTCCTAATATAAAACTAAAACAGGGAAATTACCAAGAAATGCTTACTTTAGCAATTCTGGAGTTGCTTTTCTCTAAATATATATATATAAAAAAAAACCTCTGCATTTTCCATGCATGCTACCAAGGATACACAATGTGTTCTGCAACTCTTAGTCAAAGCAAGTGACGCTTAGTCACAAGCGATGATTAAAGTCGTGCTCGCTTTGGGCGTACAGGATCTCTCTCTCACACCCCACTACACTTTTGACACGGAACAAACAAACAAGTGCAGGTTCACTGAAGTGATGCGATACGCTGAAAATAGAGAACCTGGTGTCTCCAAAGGAGCCTTTCCAGGGGGAATTGAGAAATCAGACCTCTAACGTGTAGTGCGTTAGAGAACAAAAAACTTGGCAGCACCTTGAAAAGCTAAAAATTAAAAAACAAACAAACAAAAAAAACCCAACAAACCCTAAAAATCAAGTCTCAGGCTGCAGCAGCCTAAGGCTCGCCCCTAAGGTCAGTGGTAGCGGCTCAGCGTGTTCCACCAGCCCGGGCAGCCGCAGCTCGCCCCGCAGAGCCACCCTGGGCGGAGCTGCCGGGAGCAGCCGCTGCCGAAACGCCGGCGGGGCGAGGGACCCCCAGCCGAGCCCCGGCCTCTCAGGAGCCCGGGGGTTTTTCCTCCGCCTCCGGTCTCCGACCCGCTCCCCGAGTCCGGGAGAGGGCAAGCTCTGAGGAAAGGACGACGGCACCGCCGCCCGCCTCAGGCACCGGCTCCCTCAGCGCCGCCCGCCCAGCCCGCGTCGCCGGGCCCGGGGCATGCCGCCGCCGCCACCAGCACCACCCGCCCCGCAGCACTAACCGTCCTCAGCGGCGCAGCAAGCACCGCTACCGGCGAGCCAGTGCTCCCGTCCCCTTCGCCAGCTCCGCGGGGGCAACAACGGCTCCGCTTCAGCGCCGGCTCCCGCCTCCATCGACAGCGTCCACCGCGCTGCCTCCGTGGCGCCGCCGGCACAGGACGGGACCCGGGGTGGGCGTGCTGGCGGGACGGACGCCGCGCCCGCCCTGGGAGGCCCCACCCGCTGCACGTGACCCGGGACCGGGAGAGGGCGGGACCGGGAGCGGGGCTCCTCCCGCCGCCGCCCGCCCCGGCCTCCTCCGCCGGGAACCGGCGTCGGTCAGCGCGCTGCCATCTGACAGGCTTCTCCCGCTGGCAGCACACCGGGCAGCGGCCCGCCTCAAGAACCGGCCTCGGTCACCGCGCTGCCCTCCGACAGGCTTCTCCCGCTGGCAGCACACCGGGCAGCGGCCCGCCTCAGGAACTAGCGTTTGTACCCGCTGCTGAAAGACGTGATAGGAAGTCTCTGATAAAAAGCGTTTAGTTCTTCACCTGAACTTAGGAGAGCAGATCCCAGACGTCCTTTACGCTTTGTAAAAAAATACCCCTCACGAGGAAGCGCAGATTTTATACCTCACGGCAGCTGTAAACTCGGTTATCCTCCAAGCTAGTCACTGCCTCAGGGGGAGCTGCGGAACAGCAACTGCGGCCGTGTGGGGCTGGGTTGAGGATTTATTTGAGAAAATAATTGCGAGGTTTTAAATGACTGTGTCCTGCTTGTATTACATTCTCAAATAATCGCCTACAACCCTAGCAGAAGGTATTTAATTTGTATTTAGTCACCTAGGCAACCCAGAAGCAACTACAAAATTAGCTTGTGCTACTTTGTGAGAAGATGCTTCACTTGTGCTCCTCTCCCCCTTTCCTCATGGACCCCTTCATACACACCTTCACTGTTCAATTTCATAAAACTGCTATTCTTTAATTAGCAATGGGGTAGTTTTTGCCTTCAGCTGCACAACTCATGGGTCAAAAATCACAGTTTAACACTGACTTCTCAATACATCAGGGTAATATCCAGCCCTTTTTGGGAGCTTAAGATAAAAAGGAAAAAAACTCTGTGACATTACCTCTATCATTAACAGTCATCACTAGTAAAAAGTGAACAGCAGCAGCTATACATTAATTTCTCATTCTCAGAAGACAGCAAAGCAGCGATAAAATTGGAGTTAATGTTGACAACTGTTGAACTAGAGAGAGGAGATGGGATAGGTACAGTGAAAATTTCAGGATAGTAAAAGGAAAGTTGGGGTGCACTGGTACAATCTGTATTCAGCACCAGCATGAAAGAAATAAAATGCAATTTGCACACATGCTGAAAGTGCCATTGCTAAGAAACATGTGTCCTCTTCCTCAGTGTCTGAAATAACAGAGAACACATGTAAACATTGTATTATTTTTGCTATTATTTTTTATTTCAACAAAAACAAATGTTTCCTTCTTTCTTCTTCTGTGATTGTCAGGAAAGGGAATCAATAACTTCAGGAAGAAAAAAAAGAAATAAGAAGCCTTCAAGTGCACAATGGATTCCTGAACTTTGTTTAAAATCCATCCTCTCACTCTGGCTGCAACAGGAAGAAGTGCCCAACAGACAGTAAAGGAAGGGGGAATCTCAGCTGGGGTTTTCAGTCAAACTAACATAAACATCCTTAAGTAGGAGCAACATCCACTAAGGTATGTTAGCCATGTATTTAAACAAATACCATATAATAAACCCACCAAGAACAATGCAGCATCTTTAACTCTGAATGAACGAATTCTGTCTTTCTGGATCATGGAAAACAAATGTGGAGAACATGCCCCCTAGCAGACATTCTCTATTGGCAAAATGCACAACCATTTAAACTAAAGCCTGGCTTGGTCTGAGCTCCCCTGCTGTCACAGCTACAGCATTGTTTGCCCAGAACCTCAGAAATGCATTTCTGGTTTTCCTTATTAAAAGCTTGCCTTTCAAATAAATTTTTTTTTAAAACCAATGGAAATGGCCAAACATTAAATGAACAAGCAGAAAAGGGATTTAAGTCAAGGACCAAGCCTACCCTTGTACCTTTTTTGTTGTCCAGAGCACTGGACACATTTAAAAGATCAGTGAAGTCACAAAGTTAAAATAACTTTTTGCAAACAGTAGGTGGAAGGTGGGTAATGCAACAATTATGCACAAAGGAGGCTGGATTTTTACTTCAATCTGCAATATTCACCAATTTCCAGATGTTTTACACACAGCAAGCTTAATTCCAACAGTAAAGGGATTATGTGGGCACGTCCAACCATCCACTGATGGCATGGTCAGTGGCAACAGATCACACAGCTCCTGGACAGGCAGCACCAGAGCATGTAGGAATTACATCAGTGTCATGGATACCAAACTTGTGTCCCTTCTATTCAAGATACCATGCACCAGAAGACATTTCTTATTTCAGATAGACCAAATGACCCTTACACATCAAAAATGCCAGGAGGGAAAAGACACCATGCCAAGTTTATTCAAAATCATTAAAATACAGCTGAGAGTCTCGGAGAGCAATAACCATTTAACAATCCCTGAACATCCTGATGAGGTGGGTGTTTCTCCTCTCTGAAAAAATTGCATCAGAGATTTTAAAGTTAATTGTCAGAAATTACACAGCAAGTAGATGCAAAACAAGCTGAACTCTTAATTTGGATCCCACTAACAAGGAGATTACCCATCTGCTTCCAGTTAAACATGTTTCCAGTACCTTGCTGAATTAGACTTCATGTGGCTTTTCAAAACACTGGACCAGTCTACATAGCCAATGCTAGATAAATAAAAAACATGTAAAATAAGAACAGACTCAATTAGCATTATAAAATTACAAGTTTATTGCAAAGAAAAATGAGTTTTCCCCCTTAACAGCACATGCCAGAACTGTTAAAATTTTATACTTTCATCTGGATGTTACTCAAAAAACATATCCAAATTATTAGAACCAAACTTAATATTTGTATGTGTATACACTTTCACAAAAGGCTACCCTGCATTTACTTGTGACTGATTTTCAATTAAAGATAATTAATTCAAGTAGTTGAAGAAAATCCTTAATAAATGATTCCTTAGCCAAACTATGGTTTAAGTATATTGGGCACAAAACAGGGAGTCAACTGAGGAAAAAAAAGGACTTGATTAAAAATTCCAATGGTCACCTCAACAATTGTTTGGGTCATCTCTACTCATCATCAAAGTATAATCCAGTTTTGAATGTTCTGCTTAGTAAATTAATCACCATAGTTAAACAAGACAGCAAATCAGTCCACGTCTTCAACTAGAGAAATTCCTTCCTTTTTTTCTAGCTTGGATACCTGCAAGTTAAAAGGAAACTGATTCAATAGTAAAAACAAGTTTGCATTTCATGTCTCCTGTCTTTTCAGACTTCCATCACAAGACAGTGCAGAGCTCAGATTTACCAGGAACTGACAGTGGGATACAGGGGACAACTGAGCTGAACAGGCTGTTAGTTGCAATCAAAAGAGAAGGTCAAACTTTCTCCTTACCCACCCCCTAAATCTTCCCCAGGTTGCATGCTCCCATCATTTCTTAGTTTTCTGTCAGTTTAGTGACTTCATTTGGCTGGATCAAGGAGTGAGACAAGCACCAAAGCCAACTCAGAAGCCAGGAGAGACAGAAAGGGAAGCAAGATTACCCCTTTCAGTGACAGCTGTCAGATCAGATCAGGCCATAACCTGGAACCCTGCCCATAACAGAGAGCCTAGAGTAATTAAAACAAACACAGGGAATCCTTTTCCATGCACACACACAGTTTTATGAAACTGACCTTCACTGTTCTTAAAACAGAATAAAAGCTTGTACTAAGCTAAGCTGTTGTTAAGACCAACAATATAAATAGTTTCAGAAAGGATTCTACAAATTCATGGAGGACAGACCAAGAGCACAAACTAAACACACTGTCCTGCATGTTGTCTCTTAACTCTGGAAAATTCAGTTTCACATTCCCCAAATCTATAAGGATATATAGAGAGGGTTCTACTAAAAAATCCCTGTACTTGTGTTCTTCCTACAACATCTGCTATTGGTCATGAAAGAGACACACAAAGATATTCTGATAAATCTTTTGGTTTGAGCAAATGCAGCTGATCTTATAGTATGACCAGTAAGCACTGGAAAAAGCCAAAGGCAGACTGCAGATACCTAATCTTTGGGGGCAGGTGTGCCAGCTTTCTTCTGAGCTATGCCACAGTTCCTTCTAAATTATGCCAGGTATTAAAACCCCAATGAGCATTTTGGCACCTAGCAACTGTTAAAGTGCATGCTCTGAGCACACATCCTTTACCTCAGATGGAACTCAAAGGCAGAAGCTACGGTCAGTGCTACTGGAGTTCCTAGGGCTGCTCTAACCCACTAAAAATTTAATCACCCAGGTGGAACCTTCAGCTAGGTAGAGCTGAATGACAATAAGACTCCAAGGGCAAACCTGGCAATTCCCAGCAAACACTATGATCTCAGCCTCCTTTTACCCCTGTTTCTTCTGCAGCAAATACAGAGGGAATTTTGCACTTCCAAGAGTGGATAAATCAATTGCCTTGACGACGCGACAAACATCCAAAGTAGAAAAGTACTTTCCACAGATCCAATGGATTTCTCTATCATTAGCATTCCTAAACTCTACTTTTTTACCATTTCCCTTCACAAATGAGCTCAAGCTGTAACATGAGTCTTTTCCAGGAAAACCTGGCATTACCTAACTAAAGGTGTTTTTTATGTCACTTAAGAGTTTATGCCTCATTTTCACAGTCCTGTTACAACGCCAGAGAAACCCCAAGTGCAGATTAAGTCCCAGGAGCATAATTATCAGTGAGACATTGTCCTAGAGAGTGATTCTCTTCAGAATTACAGTTGTGCTGAATATGCACAGGAAGTGGAAACCCTTCCAGTATTCCCTTTCTTGAATAGGGCAGATTTGACTTATATTATTGCAAGTCATTATTTTCCAGTCTTGCCCAACACTATCCATAATCATGAGTTATCAGTTCAAGTTGTGACTGAACTCGATCAGTGCAGGTTACTCTTGCCTAAACAACAGATTCTTCCCCAAAACTTGACTCCCAGTTTTCAGGAATGAGTTGCAATGCCTCGTAGCCTTGCACAGCACAACTGCTATTACATATAAATCTAGTTAAAGAGTGTAACAATATCCTGGGTCATTAAAAGATCTTAATCACATTTACTGTAAGCATAAAATAATTAAATTTCGGTCCAGACCCTACATAAATATTTTACCTAGCTCCCACTGAGGCCAAAATAACTTTTGTCCTGGACTTGAGTGGAGAAAAAAGTCCAAAATGATGGAAAAAAAACCCCCACCATACAGACCTACAAAAAAGCACTGCACATGGTAGCTTTTATCCTAGGTTTCAAGGTAATAAAACACTATTACAGCATGTCTGGCATTTCACAGACGAGGGAATTAATATTTTACTGCATATATAAACATATTCTTAAAAGCAACTGAGGTGTAAAATCTCTGGCAGAAAAAACATCAAGGTGCTAAAATTTTTCAGCCCAGCACTTTTGCCATAAAAAAGGTGTGAATAAAAACTACAAAAAGTTAAGCAAGGTTCTGAAGAGTTGCCTGAGCCCCTCCACACCTCACAGTGCCCACAGTAAGCACGGTACCATTCCTGTCACTGCATTTGAGCAATGTATTTGTGAGTCAACTGACCTGAGGTTCAAAAAAAGGTATTGCTGGAGAAGAAGGTGAGAGAAGCAGTCACAATTAACTGCTGCCTCTTACTGGCTTTTCCCACACTGAGGTGGGTCAAGTCTTAATCCCACAATTAAACAGATCCCTTCAAACAGGTCCTGAACTGAAACCAAAACACTTAAGCTTGTTCTTCATATTAGCACCAGACTTCATGAGTATGGCTACACCTATTAGTTTCTGGCCTCAGTACATCTCTTCCCTTTTTTTCTTCCTTCTTCTTGCTTCCCTAGCAATACCACAAGCTATACTTACCCATGAAAAAAAACAAAAAACAGCCTACACTGAAACCAGATAATTCTTAGCCTCACAGTTATGCCAAAACAACAGTCTGGGTTATTTCTATTTTAAACTATTTTCCTAAACGCTCTTTTTGCCTTTTGCTGGATATTCACTGAGACTTGGCTTGTCCCATTGCAAGGGCTTTAGATATAAAACCATACAAGAAGTAAAGGGCATTTACCTGTTTATCTATACACCTAAATTGCCAGGACCACGTGGTGTTATAAAGGAAAGGCCTCAGGTCAAATCGGTTGTCATCTGGGCTGTAGTTTTCAGCATGGTAGGAAGGAGTGAGGGTGGTCATTTTGTGTCTGTTAATGGAATACATCCTGAAGAAATGCTTAACCTTTGACGCCACCTGGTGTACAAAAAAAACATCGCTCTTAATCAAATGACAATTCTTAGTATTTCAAAAATGTAGGTGAGAATGTGTTCCAGCTTCACGCGTCCATTTTCTTCCATTAACAATTATATCAATTATCTGCCACAATCTGAATTTCTTCCTTTATGCATAAGAAAGGAAGAACTGTGTAACAGCAAAGCAGACACCTCTCCAGCATAGATAGTCTTTCAAAGGAAGAGCCAATACATAACCAAAGGCTTCCAGGTGTATTTCAGAGAAGAATTTTCCCCTGAAGTAATTGTTTTCAAACTACCCAATTACTTTTCAAACAATCTGCAACACAGACAAGCTCCATTAATTTAAGAGATGCACACCAGTTTTTCCAGCATATTCTGCTACAGACATAAAATAATCTCTAAACACAGAGTAATTAAACTATCCCTTTTAGTTATAAGGAACCCTACTCAACCTTTCTCCGAACAAACTGTATTTTGGCAAAGACATTACATGACTATTTTTTATTGTGTATTACCTCTCTTGGAGTAGAAACTTCCTTCCACATATTAATCAGCTTACAGAACATACTGTAAGGTCCAGCCTTTGCAATTTTTCTTAATTTGCCATAGATTGAGAGCTCTGCATATGTCATCCCCATGTCTGCCTGAAATCAGACACACAAAGTCATTGAAAATCTCAACTATACAAATCATAATGAATAGTTTTATGGAGCAATTACAATAACCCAGTTACTGTAATCAAAGAGACACCAAAATGAAATTGCCAATGATCAAAAAGGCAAAGAGAGTAATATTATGAGCAGAATTTTTAAAAAACCCAAACAACTGGAATCTCTGCAAAATGGGACATTTGAAATTCTTCCATTAATATATTTTATTTGGCCAGTGAAAACTTAATAGCTTAAATGTAAAACTTAATTGCTCAAATGTAGTATACATCAGTAAGGTAAAGCCAAATTAAGTAATTCAGCAACACTTTGCTTTATCATAAAGAGTTTTACAGTGTCCTACAGCTACACATCCAACAGCCTCTAGAGGTAGTGATTAGGGCTACCAGTCCTCTCATATCCAAGTTAATAGCAAAGAGAAAGGGTGGGGGGCAGAAGAGGAAGGGCTTTGCCATCAGCCATTTTAATAGCAGTAAGGCCCTGATTGACTCTCTTTTGATACTAAGAAAATTTATACCAAACTGAATTTCAGAGCACACATCCCTTTAAGTGCCCAAAATATAAAATCTTTTTTATTTCCTTTTAAAGTTAATTTGCTGTTTTGGAAACCATTGTCTACATAAACAAGGCTGGTGTGGGATACCAATGCCTTGTCAGTGCCTTTAAGATTGTTTACAATGTGCTTGTCAATAAGCATGGATACATACAAGAGCAAACAATAGTTAGTGGACAAAAAAAACAAATATTGGGATAAGACTTAGGCTTCCCAGAGCATTTTGAATTCACTGCCCGTTACCTCATCAGTTTGAGCCACTTGTCCATCCACCAGGGGCTCTAACTCCGCAGTGGGGGGAGCTGACATGATACTGTAAAGAAAAGGTAAAAATTAAAACATGAAGGCAACCCAGTCTCATGAGTACTGTTAACAGTCTGGTTTGTTAAAAGACAAATGTTTCATTCCAAACTTTTTCAGGGCATAAACTGGTAAGTGACTAGGTAACACTGAAGAAGCGGTACTGGCAAGCTGTTCCAGGTTTAAAAAGCAATGGTTTAAACCTAAAAAAAATAAAGCATCTGGTTCAAACAGTTCCTTCAGTGGAATTAACACCACAAATGCTTGCATACAGTAACTCTTAAGACTAGGGGCATTTTCAGCACCCAGCCAGTGACACTGTGAAGGGTGTAACACAACCACTGAAAAACAGAGGGTTGTGCAGAAGACTTTTCTTTACTAGCATCTGCAGTATCACTGCAGCTTAAATCTGTTAGTGGAGAAAACCAAATCCTAAAGCCCACGATACACTGCACACAAATACAGCCACCAAATGCCACCACTTCACTACTCACCTCCTGAGGGCCGTGAGCTGAAAATTTTCAATGCAGTATTGTATGAAGTTCTTCAGATCAGTCTTGCTGATTCCACCAATGGGGTTTATATCAGCACTTGAGCAATCATACTTTGTCAGGTAACCTCGGAGACTGAGCAAGAGAGGAAATTTTATACAGTAAAGGATAAAAGACTATAGTTTATACTATATAGAAAACATACGTTGTATAAAAACAGGGAGAAACAGACTGCATATCATTAACATATTTATACATAAGGGAGAAACAGGTGTTCAGCTGCAACAGGGTTATCCTAAAGCCATGAGTTTGCCAGAAGGAAGATGGTATTTTAAACAGTTACAAAGCACTGCAAAACTGCCCATGCTAAGGTAATGCTTTTACTGCAAAACAATTAAAATAATGTCCCAACCATTTAAAAAAATAAACCTCACAACACCCATAGAATAAGCAAACACTCCTCTCCCCATTTTTGAGGTTAACAATGCCACAGTCTTATGGGGATTGCTTTAATCTTTGAATAGTCAGCTCTAATAACAGTTCTCAGATTTTTAAAACTATTTTTCTATTCTATTTTTCAGCTCAAAGTTCCCAACTTAATTCCTATCACAGCAGTGGAAAATACAACAAATAACAGATTGGAAAGTTAACCTGGTAACTGCACAGGAAGGCTCTTCTGAAATGGCAGTTTAATGGAAAACTATGGCAATACTTTGGCTAAACTTAAAAAAAATACACTATTTTCCATTCAGGTCAATTCAATATTTACATTCATTTCACTGCTATCAGTGTATTCTTAGCTTGTTACCTCTTCTGAGTAATAATCTACACTGGGATTTGCTAGAGTTGCAAAGAAATGCAGCAAACTCTTCCCAGTTCACCTGATTTTAGATATCAAACTGTCACCCACCTTTCATCTACATTGGCTGATCCTAGCACTAGAAGTCCCCCTGGCATCCCACGGGTCCAAAGTGTCAGCTGAGCAAACAGGTAGGCAAGGACCATTCTTATTCTAGCCTGCAAAGCAAAATGAAAAATAAAACAAATTTACGAAGCAGAGTAATTTCTCCCCAGTCATTTTTATTAATCAGTTCCCTAAACAAACCCATGAAGAACAAAACGTTAATCCAACAAGGATGGTCTTGTGGAGAAGATGCTGAACAGATGTAGGAAAGCCAGGTTCAGTATCTGCTGCTACCACAGACCTACATGAATGTGCAAGTTTATTCTACACTGAGTCATAGAATGGGGAGTAATTGCCATTTTCTGCCTCCTACAGGCACTAATAAGAATCCATGGGGCATGAAGTTTGCAGATAAACCATCTGTCTAACATACCCTTTTATGAAGTATTTAGTGTAAAGGGATTTACTTACATAAAATGTGTAAAAGGTTCTCTTTGCTTTTGTCCCCATTCCTAAACTCTACCTCTTCTGAGGATGGTAATGATACCACAGACCTGAGATTCAGCCTCCAGCTCTAGCCAGTTGTGTGAGATGTTGAGCAAACCACCACACTCCTCTGTGACTGTGCCTAAAGCCTGTCCCATTGCCAAAATGCTGATACAGGATTCAATGTTTGCTTCCAGAGGAGACAGCTGGAGTTCTCCAGGAATAGCAGGGGAATAAAGATTAAGTCCTCTGCTAACAAAAACCATTCAACACAATAATCAACATTTAGCCAGAATTCAAACAAAGTTGTTGGTTAGGTTGGAAGCTTTTAAGAATAGGCCAAAAAGAAAGCTATCAAGACAATGACAGGTACAACTGGAGCCAGGGACCAGAAGTCAGTAGGTGGCTGTTTTCTGTGACTCTGTAGGATACATATACCAGCACCACTCTGTTCTGGTACCAATCTGTTCTGACACAATGAAAATGCATGACTGGAAATGTGTACTTGAGCAGCATTTGATAAGCCTACTGAAGATTAAATATATTCTGATGTAAGAAAAAAAAAAATATTTTCCACCTTGTAAAAATGAGGACATCTAGAAACTGGAATAAGTAAGCTAGACATCTCACACAGGGCCTTTTAAAGGCTGCTGACGTTCACAAGAGGGAAGTCTAGACTACATCAGCAATATTTCTGAGTCTTGACCTGCCACAATCCTACTGGACTCAGACCTGTCTATTTGAATATTTTGCTGCTCATCTTCCTGACCTGGCAGCCTTCCATCGGGATGTTTTTCTAAACACCAAACCTATTGATGAGATACAGACATCTGCTGTTCCTTCCTGATCATCCTGTAACACTCACAAACACCAGTTATCTTGGTTTTCTCCCACATTATGTGGGATTGTGGAGTTCTGCTGCAGATGAGCATTTACTGGAAGCCCAGGAACCTTCAGGGACACACCAGCAGTTCAGGTTTTCACAGCAGCACAAACGAAGGCCCCCCTTGCTACTTTGCCATTTTGTATTCTTTCAAATAAAAACTGTGGGACCTGATTCAGCCTGCATGAGACACACCTGCACGTTCTGGAGTGCCAGGTTTTCTCTGTCACTCCCTCCATAGGCAGAAAAACGGGGAGTTCGACCTGTCACCATGCTGAAAATCCCCACAACAGCTTTCACAGCCACGTCGATGTTCAGATTGATGTGATAGCTGAAAAGAATAATAACACTTTTCAGAGTCTGTTTCCAAATTTCCATGTCCTTCACCAAATGCTTCTAAGTTTGCCTCACAATGATAAGCTTAGATAACACTGTAATACTCCTCAACACACCCACTGTTACTCTCCTAGTTTTTCCTGTTTTAGAGTTTGAAAGATTTATATGGAAGTCTTCGCCAGAACACGGTTTGGGGTTTTTTTTCCAGCACTTCTCAATTTGTACCTGCCTATTTGCTCAGCCAGAAGCTTAGCTCTGTTGCAAGTATCCTGGGAGGAGTTCTCACTAGCCATGTAGCAAGTGGTAAAGATACGCTTGCAAAATTCTCGAGGGTTCTCAGGGACATAAGTCTCATCATTCACAATCTTGCGTGCATCAGTCAGCACATCTGCATCTGAGGACAAAGCAAAACAAACAGGGCAAGGGAGGAAATGGTTGCACTCCTGCTATGCAGGATTTGCAAGAATCTTGCATGGTTCATGTATTCCAATTGAGCTTTACACTGCCCCTGACAAATAAGATGACTCCATCATCTAATTCCCCAAGCATATTTTTATAGACCAAATAAAAGGATTTTGCTCCTAATCTTGAACATGGAAATATTAAATCCTTTTGTCCTATGCCTTAAAGAAACTTCATAGAATATACAATCCAATACATACAAAGGCTTAGCTAAATGCACATTGTTTACTTAAAGCCAGTTTAAGAGCTTCAACCATGCCTAACCATGTTTTGTATTGCTGAATATAACAGGAGAAAATTCTCATGATAACTGAAATCCCAAAACTACATCAGCCAACATTTTGAATTACAATCTAGACAGAAACCAGTCTGAGTTCCACATCTAATTCTTAAACCCAAAAAGACAACTATTAAGCCAATATAAAGAACCTGAAATCTGGATGCACATTTTTGCTGGAATTTCTGAAGACAAACAAAGGATTCCATTAGAACAACTGGGCAAGAGTCTACCATCAATTACCTCTAATTACCCAGCTAATTTTAACTCGTCTGTAACCAGCAGTAGGCATGCCTAGCCAGGCATGCACATCTACTTACTTCCATTCTTGACTGCCAGGCAAACCTGGTGACACATGGAGTACACTATGCAAGCTGTAGCAGAGCTGTCCATTCCACCACTAAGAGGTAGGAGAAATCCTGCCTTGAAAACAGAGAAAGGAAGAAGTCCCAAATAGCAAAATTAGAAAAATCTATATTGTACCATTAAGAAACATTCTTGAAAAGGAATTGTGTGTGCATTTTTCAAGTCTGCTTATATTTTGCTGAGGAAAAAACAAACCAGCCAACCAGACCTAGCAAACCCTCTTAACTCTTATTGACTAGACACTCAAACAAGTAGTCACTGTAAATCCTTTGGCTAGAAAAACTTCCAGGATGTTTTTACCCTCTAGTAAGACAGAAGAGCTAATCAAAAGGATTACATTTTTCATGTATATTTCACTATTGAACTGAATTACTAATTCATGTCACTGCTTATTTTAAATATCTCCATTATGCCATTAAAATACTTTCCTTACTGATAAAAATGTTTCAAGGAAAAAGAAATGCCCTTTATTAGGTAAGCTTGAGTGTTGTTTTCAAAGAAAGCATGATTCCTAAGGAAAAGGCCTGAAGAGCATACTGAAGTCCCACTTTACATACGGATTTTAAGTCTGACTGAGCTACCAGTGAAAAACTCAAACCTTGCACCTTGGACTCACATCAACTTGCATTAACAGCAGCACAGGGCAGCAATCTGCACCATTGCTATGGCACAGAAGATGTGTACACCAAGGTGAAGAACAAAACCAGTTGTTCTTACCTGTTTGCTGCGCCTTAAATAGTCCCAAAGCCAACATGCAGGACCAAGGCTGAAATTACAGAACATGCTTGTTACAAGAGGGTTATGGAAAGAGACCTAAGTAAGTCAACGTATTTGCTGTGCTCTTCCAGTGAGATCCTTCCTTTATTTAAATGTAATCTTATGTTTTGGGGGGTTTTTTTCCTTTTCTTTTCTTTTTTTTTAGTCAAAAGAATTTTCCAGCAACAGATTGAGTATGTGCTCACCTGATCTCCTCCTCAGGACTGTGATGCCTCCACTGGATTGGCATACAAGTAGGTACAGCTACCTCATCAGAACATGACAGAGCAAAATTCACTTTTACCCTGGGATAAGGATTCACTTTACTTGCCTAAGCAATAGCACACAAGAATTGGGAAGACATCAGTTTTAATGTAGCGTATACCTACAAAACATCAGACCTATTGTGAAAATCAAGGCATGCAAATACTTCTTAAATTTATTAAGGATTAAAAGTTGGCAGAGTTTACAAACATAACCCCTGTGAAGAATTCTTACCGCTAAGTTACGAGATGAAATCTCTGCTCTGTAACTTCGAACATCCTCCAAGTCCAGAGTAGCAACCAGCACCTCCTGTGGAAGGGCTTTCAATATTAGATTGATTCTGCACAAACTGATAAACAACGTTTGACAAGCCTGGATTACAAAAAACACTGGGCACTCAAAAGCCACAAATGTCAGATGGCTGAACAATAGGTTCACCAGCAGTTGAGGCTGGGGACAGGAGGAAAAGGCAAGATGCGTACTGAGGAAAGGATGAATTTGGCACATAACATGAGGAAACCTACAGCTTTGATGACAAAACTACTGAGAAAGGGCTTTTTCAAGTAAAGCTCAGCCTATCAACCCGTTTGATTACCAAATGGGGTCATAATTAGAACACTGCAATCTTTGTCCTTTTTTTCTTAGATACGGGAATATTAATTAACAGCGTCTCTCCTAAACATGGTGATTGCATAAACCAACGTTTGCATGAAGTTTCTCCACTGTGAGAACTCCTCCTTGCTCACAAAAGCAGAAGAGTTCCTGTAGATCAGGTCTGGCAAACGTAACCAGGAAAAACCTCGGAACTAGTTCAACAGCATCGTAAAAATCTTTTTAGCCTAGAGACATGGACCTAATACCTAAAATGTCAACATAAATGAAGCCATCCTAATTACAGCTGTAACTAGCAGTTGTAGGCTGAACACCTTACCACATCATCAAGTGAAAACTGGGATCCTTGAGCAACTGTTTCTCCGTTCATGGAAATCATGGCACAGCCATCATAATACAGACGATCACCATCACAACCCTTCTGGTTAGCCAAAACATATATTCCACCATTCTGGGAGGAAAACAAACATGCAGACAACAAAATGCTTTTTAGAATACAGCACCTGACAGAACCTTAGAAGGCAAAACGTTATTTTTCTGTTCCTGTTCTTCTTCCTCTGTCTTTACATTGTGAATAATTTATGGGACTCTCATCATTTGTCTGTGATGTAAACAACAGAAACAAGTAATTACTAGTTTCTAAATTGAAATTCTAAGTTCAAATTGAGATTGAGAAAAGAAGGAAGATGATGACAGAAGCTCTATTTGCATATTTGAGGACAGAGGAGTTAAATGTAACCAAAGCATGTTAAATTACAATGACAAAGCTGTTGTACAAATTAAAACATTTTTCACACTGTAATGTACATTCATTACTTTGTCTCCATCACTGTTAGACAGGATTACAATCTAAAAAGTAAATGTTTTCTCTTTTTTAAAAACAAGCAGAGCTTTCAGAGTGGAAAAATATATTTTAAAAAGATGACAGGGGAAAATAAAAAGTCCGAGTTTAAACACTGATTTCTATTTCCCCTTCCTGATATCATTACTGATATTCCTCCAACTCAGTGTTGCTCTGTGAATGAAAATTGGGAAAGAAACTGTCATTTTAAGGAAACGAAAGAGACTTTTTTTATGGTCTTATATGTGCCAGGAAAAAATCCCCCATTGCTGACTGAATAAGGAGCTGGCAACGAGCTGCCAATTCAGCACATAGATCCCATGGAGGATGACTGCTTAGGCACAGCTAAGTTCAGGGAGCAACCACAGCCACTGGTTGTTTGCCCTTTATGCAGGATGTGCATTCAACTACACCCTTTCAAGCTGGTTGCCCTCTGTATGTAGTGGACTCATACTTCCAATTACTGAAAGGCAGTTACTCTGAATAACTATTTTCTATCCATTATACAAGTACAATCTTTTTTTTCTTCAATTTAACGGAATTCAGATCAAGAACATCAAACACATTTTTGAAGTGCAAGTGTCCAGAGCTGGGAGTTCTGTGTGTGAAGGACAGCTTATACAGTTGGCATACCAGTGCAGAACTATGTGCTCCCATGCAAAGCTTCTTCTGGGGGTTCCCCCACACACACACAAGTAGGTTTGTATCTCCTCTATCCCATGCAAATACCCAACAGCCTCTCTTCTAGTCCACTGCTCCACAGACCAGACAGAGGTGATGAAAATGCTATGTCCTGTCACAGGAGACTGTTCTGACATAAAATGAGGTGCATGACCAAAAAATTAATTGTATTTTTTCTGAGCATATACCTTTGCTGTGGCAGAATTCACCAAATCCACCCGGGTGTGAGCCTTCCGGAGCACATGGTGACTCCCTGAAGAGTTAGTGAAAATTTCCACACCATCAAGTCCCATTTCAATATGAGGGCTGTCAAAGCAAAAGGCAGAAAAAAATTAAGCTGGCAATACTGTGCTGGGAATCCTACAGGTATCATTTAAAACCACCAACAAATAAAACCATCTATGTCATTGCTGTTTTCTGCATGTCTTAGCCCAAACAAGCACAGGACTCTCAAAACCATCTGTTTTCTTGCAATGCTTGGCTCTTCTGCCACAGACTAGTAGTGGTTGCAGAGGGCAGAAGGGCTTTGGCTCATTCTCTTCTAAATGAAATGCCTTCTGATTTACTCTATAGAAGCCTGGGTCTCAAAGAAAGAGGAAGACAATCTTGTTCTGAAAGGGCAACATTGAGATATTCTAGCAACATCAGTTGTCCCATTTTCCCTCTCCTAGTAAATCCAAAAGCATAAGCAAACAGGACCACGAGAAGAAGACTTTTATTGCTTTTTTCTTTTTCCAATGTCAAAAGAAAGAAATACTAAAAAAATCACATATTTGCCTGTACCCCACCTTGTGCAGTTTTAAGTAAATTAATGTCTGTAACTGGCAGATTTGGAAAAACATGGGGAACATTTTGCTTATTTGGTGTTAACTGCAACAGCTTTCCTGTAACTGTATCTCCACCCCCACCCCACATCAGATCTTTGTGATGGGATCTTCTTTGTGGTTGGGCAGAACTTTAAATTCAAACAGCAACTAAAACAACAAGAATAAATACTTCTTAAGGGCACTAGGCTTTGCTTTCCCTTAGTGACCTTTTGTTGTTTCCCTCTGCATTCCTTTTATGCATTGTCTGATGCTGGGTAAAAAATGTTTGAGATCAGGTACAGCAAGTGGGAATAATACAGGATTATAACTACTAGACAAAATGGATAGTGCAAAATTGATATTACAAAATCACTTTGTCACCACTCTGACTAGATCAAGTTACAAAGGTGGATGCAGAGAGGATGTTTCAACCACAGGCTGAAAAAAACCTGAGCAATATCTGGAATAAGAGCACTATAGTTATCTGTCATTTTTTTCCTCAGGTCACCTTTTTCATTCTGCTTCTTTTCTGTATCTCTCTGCTCCCTTCTGTTTCAAACGAATTTAGCTTAAGCACCTAAAACTTCTTTTGCCATCCTGCATCTAGCCTAGTGAAATCTTTCCCATGATGTATTTATTGCTCCTAATTATATTTTATTATTTTAGCTTACAGGTACTTTTCTGAAAGATATACTCCCTGGAAGAACTATAAGCAGATTTCATCAAACATTTATTTTAGGCAAGACCAGGGTATGTTTTAGTTTACTTTTCATTTCTTCTTCTCCTTTACCTGTTTGGTGCCCAGAGTTCTTCACATATTTCTGCCCCCAGGCAGGTATCTTTGGTTGCTAGCACTGCATCCCCAAAAGGAACAGTTTCCTGAGGAAAAACCAAGAACATCCTTACACATGTACTTTAAAGAATCTATTAAATTCAAAAAGTTAAACTACAAATCTTAAAAAAAACTTAACATGTAATACTGACTTATGTGCAATGAGTGACACAATATCAATCTACATCACACCTTTCCTCATTTCATACCAAGGTTAAGCAAAAAAAAAAAAAAAAAAAGCTCCAAACTGCAAATCTCTGGATTGTACTGAAATTTTGTGTTGAAATTTCAGTAGTATTTGGATACAGTGCTTTGCTTCAGGACAAGACAATTGCTTTTGAATTAAAAACATCTAAAAAAGACACTGCTAGGAATCATGCTTATGCTTTAGCAGGAAATAACCTATGTTTTAGTCCCTTCTGAATAAAGAAGGTTACTTTTTTTTTTTTAGCTCAAACACATACTCATTTCTAGTCTCCAGCACAGATAAACTCAGTACCAGAACTGTGCAAAATAAGACAATTTTCAAGGTCCTGTACATATAAATAAATGAGGCAAATTTGAAGTGTATGTGTTTTGCTGCCAAACACAAACATAAACAAGGTTAAATTATGCTCTCATTTAATGTAGCTGGGAACTACCACTGAGACCTATGAATCTGCAACACAACTGACTGCAGAATTAGGTGTATTACAGTTTTATGCCACAAATTCTATTCATATAAATTCCTGAATCTGGAAGATGATAAAGTTAAAAAGGAAAAAATAATCCTTTAAAAACTTACCTGTCCAGTCACTTCCTGAATTATCCCAGGTAGAAAATATTCCTCCACTTGCCTAAAGCAGGTTTATAGGTCATGAATACACCATTATGTAAATCACAGCATAAAAACTGATTCTAATCCCCACATTCTGTCACCTGCTAATACTGATTAAAGAAATTGTGTTTCAGTTGTACAGGGCTGTGTAAGTTTGGGAAAAACAACCAACGAACCTTCATACTATTTGTGAAATTACCCAGAAATGTTAAGATCAACAGCTAGCAACATCCCACTGCTTCAGAAATGCATGGTAGACAATGCTCCATCCTAGCTATAAACTAGACCTAACAAAGGACACAGTGTGCAAGCCAAATACCAAATAAAAGTTTCTCTTTTTGCAGTGTTATTGCACAAGTAGCTCAGATTGACTGGGGTTAAGAAGACAGATTTTCAGGGGCTCTCTCAGTAAATTAATTCTGAGACCACCAAGTTAGAACCATTCTCTGACTACAGGGTGAGTACACAGCATCAGAGATGAGCATCAAACATGTTCTGGAGCATTGTTAGTTATGTAGCTTCTATCCTCTGCAGTGATTAAAATTCTGATGGAGCTCATCCATTTCACATTGTTTTCCCATTTAATACTGAACAGGATGCAACAATCGAGCAGATAAACACAGGCTCTTCCAATCCTGAACTGCACCCAGTTAGAAAGTAGACACAGGGAAAATAACACTGCTGCACTGGTTGCAAGATCACCGAGCCACACCTTTCCTTCCAGCTCAGCAATTCAGAGTTTATTGTAGTTAATAAACTTTTTAACTGAACTTCAATTATGTAGCTTAGCTGCTCAGCTCACCCTGTAGCAGCACTGATGGATTGCTATGGAGATTTCAGTCTGTGGCTGCAGAAGGCAAGCTGTGCTTTTAAACACCATTGTAATGGTAGCCATCCTACCTTGCTTTGTTCCACGGGGTAAACCATCTAAGTTCCCTGTAGTTTCCTGCATTTGCCAGTGATATTTTCGGTCTGATCAGAAGAATTTTTCTTAAACAAAACAGAAAGGGCAAGTTAAGACCTGATGTAGAACCAAACGAGACTAAATAAAAACACTGATTAATACAAACTCTTTTTTTTTCCTGTTAGGATGTACATTAAACAACTCCTACATACAATAAGGTTTAAAGTTTCTGTTTGCAGACTCAAGGGTTTTCTGAAGTCTTTCAGAAAGCAGTGGGAATTTACTTTCTACAAATTCAGAAAGGAAAAAGAGATGATGGAAAACATTAGCTGTCTCTCTGAAGTTTAGTAGCTATGAAGACAACTCCATTGCTTTACATAGCACTGAAGAATCTTTCTAGAAGGCCAAACAGATCTCTGGAGGGATACACTAATGCAGCAAAACACAGAAAGAACTACTCACTTATTTAAGAAGATCACTCGGCAATTGTAGCGAACATTTCTGTGCAGAACAGGCCTGTGAAAATAACAAGCAAAGTTACCGATGGCTAAGCTTGTTAAATGAAATCTAAAAAAACTACAGAATCTACTTCACCGCACAAAAACTGTTTTTAAGACCATTCTACACTGTATCACTCAGGAGAATTAAACAAAGCAATTTATCAAGTTGTAGCTTCTAATTTTTCATTCAAATAGTTGTTTTCAAAAATCAGAGTTACTGACCCTTCTGGCAGTCCCAGATACATAAGCAGACCAGAAGAATCCCCCTAGCTGGGCTAACCTATTTAATTAAACCTGACTTCCTATGATACTACCAGGCTAGTTCCAAACAAAGCTAGCTTTACACATTTGTATCAACACTAACAAGTAGGTGTACAAACATTAATTTTACAGTTACCATTTAGCACTGGTCATTGTCAGCATGTAATTTACAATGCTTTCAGTGATTTTTGACATACACATATATGTTGCTTAAAGATGTCTGCAAGGCAAAGCAAGTTACTTTAGCCTTGACATCGCTGAGAGAGTCAATTTATAAAGCCCTTTGTGTTATATATAATACTCCTACCCACCCCAAGAGGGTACCCACCCATTAATGTTCCAAATAAATAACTGTATTATCCAGTTTCTCTCCTGAAGGGCTCAACAACCAGAAATCTTTGAAAGGATTACCTTTCAGGAAGTGTTTTGCATGTTGCAGTCCTAGCCATGGAAATCAAAAGGGAAAGTAGTGCAGTTCTAAGATGTTTAAAAGCTTGATGTGGAGCATTCACTATCCAGGTACACAGCAGAGGCAGCATTCCTTAAAGACCTCCACCCTTATCATATGTACACGAAAAAACTTACATTCCCACATCACAGATAATATCTTGAGTAGCTGGAGACTCCAAAAGCTTTGCCAGAACTTGAAATGAATGCAAGAGCGTGTCAGACTCATAATAGTGATCCGAGCAGCCATACCCACTGCATGTAAAAATGTAAGAAAAAAAATAATTCAGCCAATGAGCACCACAGCCAAGGGACCAGAACTCCTTCAAGAAACACCTCATCCACACAGGCAATTTACACAGAACATGCAAAAGCAGCACTGTCAACATCATCCTTACAGACAGCATTTAAAACTCCATGACATCACTGGGATATTCTTTTCAAGAGCAGCAGCCTGGGCCTGGGCAGAATTCAAAGAGCTACAGTTTTAATGAAAAAGGCTCGCTGCAATAGGTCAAAAATTATCGGTACCAGTCACGTTCCCAAGAAAAGGGAACCCATCCCGTGCTTGCAACTACAATGCTCTTCTTGGCACTGCGAGCTGCACGCTTTAAGGAACGCTTTGGGCCTAAGAGCCCTGACCATTCCTCAGTAATTAACAAGGAACGAACCAAACAGCGAACCACAAAGTCCTCTTACCAGATTTCCAGCTCTGGACCAAGCCGGTACCGGGCTCCTTTGCTCTTTGCGATGTCAATACCTGGAAGAGGGCTGGATTAAACACCGGCCGGCCGCTCATGGCCCGCCCGGCCCGACCCGGCGCGGCGCCCCCTGGAATGGCACCGCATAACCCAGGCACGGCCCCCGCTGCTGCCGGCACCGCCACCGCCCCACTCACTTCTCAAAATCCTCTCCAGGTTGCCTTCAAAATCCAAGGCCCACTGGTTGAGGGCGCAGGTGGCCACAGTCACCACCCTGCCCATGGCGGCCTTCCCGCCGCTTCCGGGGCTGGCCGGGCCGCCCCTCCCGCCGCCCGCCAGTGGCTGTCCGGGGGGCGAGGGCCTCCCCCTGCTCGGAGGGGCCGACGAGCTCCCGCCCCTAGAGCGCAGCAGATACCGGCTGCCTTGAGAGCTGCTGCCGAGCTGTGACTCCTCCGGCGGCGCTCTCTGCTGCATCCCCTCACACAGTTCTGCAATTTTGTACTCCCCGAGCTCACAATAAGGGGAATACAGCCTTAGCCCCATTTTTTAGCCCTGCAGCTTCTTTCTTCAAAACAAGTTCAGTACTGAAGGCAACGGGAGCAGAACCCAAAGTTCTGGGTGTTTTTCACATATCAGCATCGTCAAGGCAGCTCTCAGCGTGCAAACCCCAAAGCCGCAGGGCTCTCAGAGTCCAGTCTCCTGCCTCGGTTCCCTCACATACTCGGCTGCCGTGAGCTTCCTTGCACATGGGATTATACATTTATTCTGTACTAAACCGTCTCCCTGGACGTCAATTCTCTTTCTTTTAAAACCTGTGTGTTCTTTTTAGCGATCGTTCCTGCTCCGTGGATTAATCAAGCCCTCCGAGGCCACCACTGCCCGCAGCGCGCCTGCTTTATTGGATGTTCTCACGAAAATAGCCACGAACTACGTCGTCCCTTTGCAGTGAAAATCACTCTGTGCAGAACTCCCCTGGCTGGTACTTTACAGGCTCACGCCTCTGCATTAACCAGCGGTGCCTGCGGGCGTCCCTGCCGCCGCCGCTCCTGCGGACGCAGGAACCCGCGGTCGCCACGCCCACTCCGCCCCCTCAGCCCATGGGTTGAGTGCGCTCCACCAATGGGGTGGCGCGGAGGGGAGCGGAGCGCTGCGGTGATTGGTCAGGATGGCGGGGTGGGGGCGGGGCGGAGAGGCGTCGCCCTGAGGGGAGGAGCGCGGCCGCAGGGAGCAGGTGTTGCGCTCCGCGGGACCGTGTCGCCGTGAGGGGAGCGCAGCTGCGGGAAGGGCAGCACCGGGCGGGCGGTACTGACCGGCTGCCCCTGGTAAGTTGCCCCTGCGCCGCCTCCGGGTAGTGGGCAGCGTGGGGGGCTGCCCACGGGCGGCTCGGGCTCGTGGGTGCGTTCCTCGTTGAGAGCCGTGTTGGGCCTTGGCGAGGAGCGGGGCTGAAAGGGAGAAACAGGGCTGCAAGGGAGCGTTGTCGCGCCGTCGGTTCGGTAAGTGCTCCTTGTGTCCGGAGGCTGTTTTTAATTTGCGTGGCCCCCCGGCCCCAATAATACTCGTCAAGCTTCCCGTGTCTCGCATGAGAGGCGCTGCCTTCCCTGCCTACATGGGGTTGCCGAACCCCTCCTAGGCAGCCCGCTTGCCTGCCAGCCCCGTAGTACCTCTGTGAGGTGAGCAGGGCAGATGCAGATTATGGCCAGGTTCAATTACGAGTCGGGCAGGCTCATGGTGATGAGGCAGGTAAGCCGGAAAGCTGGCCCATAGGTCAGGGACAGGTCTCCTGATGGCCAGGCAGGCCTGTGGTGATGGGGCCAGGCCACGGACAGGTGGGGGCATCAGCCCAGCCATGGGGGTCAGGGTCAGCCCTGGTGAAGGGAACCAGAATCAGACACAGACCTCAGATGGCCCGGCAGGGCCATGGGGACAAGGACAGGCTGAGGCCAGGCCAGGACATCAGCTTGTGGGTTGGCAGGACCAGCTGCTCTGGTGGCAGTGGGGACCAGCACTCCTGTGGCATCACTGAGGCAGGGACTGATGGGACTGGGATGGACTGAAATGGGTGTCATGGCCCGTGAGTAACGTGAGGGAGGTCCTTGGCCAGGCAGGGACAGTAAGGCCTGGCATTGTCCTCAGGGCCCTGACAATGTGTTGTATTGTCACTTCTGTTTCAGTGGAAATAGCTGCTAGTTTCTGGTTTGAGTTAAAACATCAAAGCCTGAAAAGGTTCAAACCTAACAACTGTTAGCAAATTCCCCCATGAATGGCAAACAGCAACACTCCATGTGTTTTAGTGTCTGTATCTTCCCACGAGAGAAAGTTCAGGAACATTACCTTTTTTGGATGAGGGATTAACAAATGTTCAGGTTATGGGATGATGATCTTAAACAGAAGAAATATTTGGGCAAAGCAGAAGAAGGCTGTAATGCATGTTGCCCAGAGAGAATTAGGTGTTGCCTAGGAAAGTTGTTCTCCACACCCACTGATTTCTGGTTTATATGGGATTATAAACTGTCTTCTTGGTTTTTTTGAAGTATTTAGCCTGTATGGAGCAAGGTGTCTGTGGAAAATATAATTTGCCAAGGTCCAGTACACTTAATGTTACAACAGTAGCAATTTCTCTAATTAAGAAAGGCAATTAGTTACAGGGCTTTGTTTTCAGAAGTGTGTAAGAATGTAGCAAAGCAAGCTATTTCTCTCTCTGCATCTCACATGTAAGTAATAAGCCATATGTTATACAATATACCTTAAAAGAAAGTTCCAGTTAGCAAGAACTTTAGTGGATTACTTTGACATTAGTGTTTTGGTTATTTTTTGCTGAATGGAAGATCACAAGGGATTGGGAAATATTTTTTTCCTTCCCCAAATTTCTTGTAATCAGAAGGCTATATGATAACTTTTATTTGTATTTTTCTTCTGTAAAGCCTTAAGAGTTACTCAGAACCAGCTGGAGTAATAGCATGAGTGGTTTCTTTCCTACAGGACATCATGGCAGCCCATCAGGAGAAAAAAGCTTCAGAAGAAAGAAAATGCAGAAGTGCCCCAAATGGTACTCAGACATCTCAAGTCCAGTGGGGAAGAGCCTGGTGAGAGAAGCTGATGACCCTAATTAGTCACTGTATTTCAGATTGGTTCATACTTTCTTTTATAGATGCTACAGTCCCTTTAAACTTCACTCTGTTAATAACAGATTGGTGCCCTTCTGGTGAAAGCCCATGGATAATGAGCTGTGGTAACAGATGCCAGAGTTCTTCAAGAGTTTTAAGACAGAGAGCTTGCCAGATGGCTTGGGTTAAAACACTTCTCCTTGCAAATAAGGAAAACAAATAATAACAATCAGTAAAATCTGTAGTTCCTTCAAGGGCTGAACAAAATATTTCTTGAGGTTTGGCAAACAGGTATCCATCTGTGGCATCACCAGCTGACATCTCCTGCTGCAGCAAGATCTATGACTCGTCTCCCAAGCATAATATTCTCGTGATTCTCTTGCCACTTCCAACTGATATACCAGTTATACCCATAACTGACATAAAAACATGAAGGCTGTAACAAGAATCTGCTTTTTGCAGGGCTGATAACTTCCTGTCCTGCTGCTCTGATAAACTAGCGTAATTTTTTAACAGTTTGTGCTAAAGTATGTAGCACGTGAAGTTTTTTTTTATAGCTGTTTGTCCCAAGGAAATAGAAGAAAATGTTTTCATCTGGTTAGTCTAAAGATCCACTGAAAAAACTGGGTGACTTAATCAAACCACTGTTTTAAATAAAAGCTGGGAAAAAAAAAAATGCTCTGTTTTGGATTACAGGGAGGTGGACTGGTTTTCCTTGGCAAGCATCCTTTTCCTGCTCATGTTTGCACCACTCATTGTATATTACTTCATAATGTCCTGTGACCAGTACCAGTGCTCTCTGACTGATCCACTCATTGACTTGCTCACGGGTAACAAACATCTGTCTGACATCTGGAACAAGACTCCTACACTGACCTATAGAGCTGCTGGCATCTATACCCTTTGGGTTGTTTTCCAGGTATGTTCTTGGGTTATGATCTAGACGTAGTGGCTGGTTTTTCAAACACAAAGGACAATGGAATGTCACACTGGCATCACTCTTGAGTGTTTAGCACTTTCCGTGGCATTTTAGAATCCAAATGAAGCTTAAGGGTTCAAAAAATAAATATGTAGGGAATATACACAAAGATTCCTTGTGTGACTTATTCCTTTATGCGGTTTTTAAGAAAAAGCAACTATATAAAACCAGTACCCATTTGTTTTAAATTAATACACCGTAAATATAAAGTAACAGTGCGGAAGAGGTGATATTATCTATAGAGAGATAGCAAAAGAATGTATGAAATATAACTTCTATTTGTAAAATATCATCAAACTTACTCAACTACTCCATTTGTTTTTTCAAATCTGAAAATTACTTGCATATTACAGGGATTAACTTCAAAATAAAAGGATGAGGAACTGAATCTAATTACCAACTGTCCAGCCTTCCCACCAAAAAAGGATGGCAACCATACATGAATTGTTTAATAGACTGGGCATATTACTAGTCTAAAAACACAACAGCTAAGTGTTGCCATATTTGCTTCTCCAATACTTAGTTGAATATGCTGTGTGTTATATTTGATATGTGTGTGAAAGGGATGGTGTTTTGGGGGGTTTTACCTTGTCTGTGTTTGCTCCCTTCCAGGTGTTTTTATATATTTTCATTCCTGACTTCTGCCATAAATTCCTTCCTGGATATGTAGGAGGTGTGCAAGAAGGTGCTGTCACCCCTGCTGGTAAGTTCTTCATTAGAATATATGCACACATCTTTTAAAATGGTAGTATTTCTAACCTATGGGTTATTAAAGATTGTATCTGGAGAAAATGTGAACACAAATGCTTTCACCTTCCTCATATGTTTACTTCAAACAAAAATAAAAGCCATCTACGTCATATTTTAGAATAAAAGACAGAATTTCTGTCTCTTACTGTTAGTACAACTGTTGATATGGCAGGTGTCACGTGGGCAATGGGAAAATACAGATGGATCATTTTGGCACTTAAAATCAGCAGTGGGCTATTGCTAATGTCTGTCAATGCAGTTGCACCTGCTGAAGCTGAGTTAACTCATGAGCCTTGAACAAAATCTGTGATGTGAGCTAAGTGTGACAAAGGGTAATTTCTTACCTTAGTCAGTGTTAGGGAAGATGCCAAATTCACCATTTCATGAAGTGAGAGCAGAGGGAAAAAAATCAGCCTAACAAAGCCTGATGGTTACAGCAGAGTCTAATGAAACTTTCCTGAAAGTGTCACAAGATACTTACCTGGGAGGGTGCACAGAGTGAGGTCATTTCATGAACACTTGATTGATCTGTATGCTGTGTGCATATGCACACTAATAAAAAGCTCTACTAATGTACTGTTGCAAACATTCAGGTTTTTCTTCATATTTTAGGTGCAGTGAATAAGTATGAAATCAATGGACTTCAGGCTTGGATCATTACCCATGTGCTTTGGTTTGCAAATGCCTATTACTTCCACTGGTTCTCACCCACCATCATTTTTGACAACTGGATTCCTCTCCTGTGGTGTGCCAATATCCTGGGATATATAGTTTCCACGTTTGCAATGATTAAAGGCTACTTTTTCCCCACCAGTGCCAAAGACTGGTATGTGGTTTTTAGTAGCAAGATAATAGTAGGTAATTAGACAGGCAAGTTGAATGGCTGCACAGACTGACAAGGACAGATTGCTGGCACAGAGAGGCCAGTCTATGACTGTAGGTCTTTGCTTCATTGGCACCATGTTCTGTGCCATGCTACATGTGTGACTGGCAGCCTCCATGTCACAGATACTTATTTGTCACAAATAGGGTGGGTGTAAGGTTATAGTTAGACTGTTCTAAACTAAGGTACCCCTGAAGCTAAAATTTCTCTCTACTAATGTAATGCTTTGGCTGGGTCAGTTTGTGTTACCTTGCACAATATTATATGGTTTTATGGTTTTTATTATCATTACATCAAGTGAATCTGAAATGTGTAGTCAGAATAGTAATTACCTGTATTTAACTGTGTACATTTCTAATTTTCTAGCAAATTCACTGGGAATTTCTTTTATGACTACATGATGGGCATTGAATTTAACCCTCGAATAGGAGAGTGGTTTGATTTCAAGCTCTTCTTCAATGGGCGTCCTGGTATTGTAGCCTGGACTCTAATTAACCTTTCCTATGCTGCTAAACAACAGGAGCTGTATGGCCAAGTAACCAACTCCATGATCCTTGTCAATGTCCTTCAGGTAAATTCAGAGAAAAATAAGAAGCCAATTAGGAAACAGACTAGTATTAAAGAAAAGACAACTCCTTGCATTGAAATTGAACTTGCACAGTCTTTCCTTGCCTGAACAACCTCATTCAGTCGCAGATGCACTAGGACTTGCTTCTTTGGACACTTGTAGTCATTTCTTTGGATGTTTGTATTCAGGGTGCCACTGTAAACACTCTGCAGTGCTCATTCAGGGTGCCACCAGTGGCATGGTTATACCTGCACCAGCAGATTTCAGTGTAAACTTAAATATTTCTCTCAGCCTATGTTCTGGAATCAGGCGTGGCCTGATTATGAACCCAAAGACAACAATGATTGATTCCACAGCTTTAGTTGGAGCAAGATTGGGCAGGTTTTTTTTCCAAGGGCAGCACTGCAGCTAACTTTTTTGTGTGTGCAAGATGTGCAGAACTACAGATGTCTTCACACCTAAAAATAGCTATTTGGGTGCTGTGCTTCCTGCTGAAGAGACCCCAAAGCAATAAGCACAAATGATAGTTTGGATTTATTTATTGATATGTGTAAATGGGAGTCCACTCAACAGAAGCTCTATTTCCCCTCTCTGTAAGGATAAGACTCTCTAAGCTAAAGAGAGGTAAAGGTGGTCAAATGTGAGCACATTTTCTAATTGTATGTCCTTAGAGTAGCACATTTGACTTAGTTATCTTGATTAGTCTTGCTTTGCATTGCTTTTTACTGCTTATCTGTATAGATGCAGTATATTCTTGTGGTATGTTCCTCTTAATACTTTCTCTTTAAGGTGTTAAATAAAAACACAAGTCAGTTTTGAGATCTTATCACAAGACAGCACAGAGAGATTAGGCTCATGCTGTTAAACAAGGTAACTGGTGACAGTGCTCTGTTCTTAATGGGAAACTATTCTGTTTCAGGGTATTTATGTTTTGGACTTCTTTTGGAATGAAGCCTGGTATTTGAAAACCATTGATATCTGCCATGATCATTTTGGATGGTACTTGGGCTGGGGAGACTGTGTTTGGTTGCCTTACCTCTATACTTTGCAGGTAAAAATGTGGTACAACAAGTGTTTGGGCTAAAGGGAAAGACACTTTACAGAAACCTTCTTCCCAGCAGTTTGATTTGTATCTTAAATTGTTCCTTGATAGTGTGAATACTGAGTAACCTTCACAACATCCTTTGTAACAATTCACTTGTAGGAAGGTTTACTGTCTGTCCATGGAATTGACATCTTTTCCTCTCCTCCTCTTCTTTTGTGCCCTTTTCTGTCACTGCCTATTGTGTCTGTATATTTTCCTAAATCCTTTCAGTCCCTTTTTGTACTCCTGCCATGCCGAGGATTTTTTTGGTGGGTGGTGGCTTGTTTGGTGTGGTTTTGTTTTCCTTCTGCCCTGATTTGCCTGCATTCTTGCAACTTGCCCACTTCTTGTTCCCCCTAAGAAATGCAATTCTGGGGAGAGAGAATGAGAAAATGTAGGATGCAGTTTCCTGAAAATGTTCCATGGTTTTTATTGGTAGGGTGGATTTTTCTTTTCTTTCTACTCATCTGTTCTGGCGTCACTGTAGGTCAGGGAGTTAGCCTGGCATCCTGGGCATATATTTGAAGTAAATCACTGCCTGTCTCTTTCTGCAGGGTTTGTATTTGGTGTACCACCCTGTCCAGCTGTGCACAGCTAATGCCATAGGCATCTTGTTGTTGGGCTTGATTGGCTATTACATCTTCAGAACGGCCAACCACCAGAAGGACCTCTTCCGTCGCACGAACGGCAACTGCAAGATCTGGGGCCAGAAACCGCAGTATATCGAGTGCTCCTACATGTCCGTGGATGGGACCAGGTACCACAGCAAGCTGATGACCTCGGGATTCTGGGGGTGGGCACGCCACTTCAACTACACGGGAGATCTGATGGGCTCCCTGGCCTATTGCCTGGCGTGTGGGTTTGAACACATCTTGCCTTACTTCTACATTGTTTACATGACCATCCTGCTCACCCACCGTTGCCTTCGGGATGAACACCGTTGTTCCAGCAAGTACGGGAAGGACTGGAAGCGCTACACTGCGGCCGTGCCTCACCGGCTCCTACCAGGAGTATTTTAGGGCTAACACAGAATCCAAGGAGAAATAAAAAAAAAAAGAACCTTTTTTTTTTTTTTTTTTTTTTTTTTTTGGAGGTGAAGAGTGTTTATCCACGTTGTTAAACTATCAACAACACTTTGTGAAGGACACTCGTGAAGGAAAAAAGGTGGCCGGGCAAAAATCCGTGGTGTACTGAAGGAACATGCAGGCAGACTATTTGAAGTGAATCAAATGAGGCACTGGAATGTCCTCGTTTTTTTAGAAGATTCTTTCATCTTTTTTTCCCCTGCCCTGTCAAAATGAACTAGGAATTGAAAAAAAGTTGCATATATTGGGACTCCTGACATCTCCCAAAGTTGGGAGGAGGCTTTACTCTTCAGAGCACCACAGTTCTGGAAGCAGTTTCCAGTGACTTAGGAGAGGAGGGAAATAGTTGTGTGATCTGTTTATATGAGCGTGGTATGTGGTTGTGATGACAGTATAGTGTGGTTGCTTGTGACAGTCATAACCTGCAGTCAGTCACTCCCCAAAGGAGGTTTTATTGTTTGTTGCTTTTCAAAAGATTAACTGGGGAAATACTGAACTGGGAACCTCACCCCAAACTGGTGTGTGGGAAGATTTATAATCTGATACAAATGTTTATGAAAGCTGGTATAAATTGATATAGCTCAAAGTTACATTAGTTTACAGCACCCAACAATATGGTGCATGACCAACTAGTATTATTTTGATACTGAAACCAAACCTGCTTTGGGAAGATGCTGAGCATATCTTGATTTCTTCAGTGTGGATAGAAAACCTGGTTTTCTATTATTTGTATAAAATCATGTTTGTAAAAATTTAAGAAATAAATTCTCGCTTTCAAGACCAGTAAAAAATACTGCTAGTTTTCCTTTCAGCTGTTTCTTTTCTTGCTATATAGTTATCTTTCAAAGTTACTGGATTCAAAAGGAACTCTTCCAAGAGTGTAATTCCAAGAGCTGGTTCAAGAATGCATAAAGGAAAAACAATTAAAAAGAAAGAGGGATCATAGTATTAACCACGTGTCTTGTTACAAGCTTGGTAGTTATGTTCAAGCTAAAGGACTACTTTTTAAAAATTTTTACACATAAATATACAGTTGGGTTTTACAGTAAGTAGATAGCTGTAAATTTGTTGTTTGTTTTTGTAGGAGCTGCCAAACACACTGAGCTTCCTGGCAGATAGGAATGAGGTGTGTTGGTGAGTAGGTGTTTTGGTTTTGTTGTAGTACTCCCTGAAAGGATGGTTTTTTTTTCTCCAAACCTAGAAAACTGATGTATCTTGTACACTGGCTTTGTTTCAGAGCTGGATGTACAAGCATGTCTTCTTAGAGAAAGCTCTTATAAAACTACTTGTAGCACCAGTACTATCTGCAGACCTTGTAACTGTTTTATACCATTTTGCAGATCACAATTTCAGTACACTACAGGTCTGTTAATAACAGGAGGAATGATGGATGTAATAATAGCATGCTCAGTGGCAACAGTTGCTGTGGTAGAACATTTGAACTTTGCACTCCTGTGAATGAAGAGGACTTCTAATATAAATACTGAAATGGAGGTGGGTAGGGGGCAAATCAAAGCCTGTTGCCTTCACTGAGCATAGATAGCCCAATACCTTAACAGTTCTACAAGGGGCAATGCTTATAAAATGGCTGATTTGAGAGAACTCAATTCAGAGAAAGGGAAAACTGAGGTGTGGGCTTCTAGGCCTGTTGGACCCCATCAGTTCCTGGCACTGCATTGCTTTGGGCTGCCCCTGACTTTGCTGGAGTAATTGGATTCTTTTCCCAGCTTCCCTAAGGCCCCATACTTGCATCCTTATGTATCCTTGGAAATGGCACTGAGGGCTTTGCTGTTAGTGCCAAGGCTATTTAAACGTTGCAAGATAATCTGGACTCTAAATCATGGTAGCCTTGCATGGCACAGTACACTCCCTTCTCTTCAGAGATAAATCCTGGATGATTAGTGGAAGAAATTGCCCAATTAAGACAGATAAAAGTATCAGCACTCTAAAAATAAAATGGGGCACATTTCTAGCAAAAGGGCAGCATTGTGGGTAATGAGAGTATTATGATTCTTCTAGGCAATTTCTGTTAAATCTAATATTGCTCAAAGGACTTTCTGTACTGCCTGACACTGGGGCATAGAAGCACTTTTATCTGTTTCATTGAAGCAGACTGCTGCTCCTGCTGAGGTTGCTTTACCCTGCAGATAGTCCAGCTGCCTCAAGTGACAACTCATCGTTGTCCAGATTGTTAAACTCATAGTAGGAAGCAATTAGTTGCAAGGTTTTTCAAGCAAGAGGCCATCGCTGAGCTAAACTCGCATCCTATTTATTACTTCCTCAGGCTTGCCTGCTGTCCATACAGATCTTCATTTTTGTTCCATCTGTGTGGCCTATAGACTGAATAATTATATGAGAAATACATACAGAAGTCTACATCTGGCTGGAAAAGGAAGTGCTAATTCCATTCAGGTTTGTATTTCTTATTAAAAAAATTGCTTTTGGAGAGCACAAAAAACCCCATTTTTATCTATTTTAACATAAGCAATGTGTAAGCACTACTTAAAGAAACTTAAGCACTTAAAAAAGGTCATCAACTTGCTCACCCTCAGAAAAGGGTGATGCCTGGGTCACATTTTGTGTTGGATGCCTGGCAGTGCTGTTTAAATTTGTTTCCTCCAGAATGCAAAAAAAAAAACAAAACCAAAACCCAAACCAATATATATGTTACTTTGAAGGTTTTGTGGGTAGTGTATACTAGATTAACTTTTGCCCTGATGTTTAATATTTATTGATACTATGCTGTCAATATCAGCTATGGAGTTTTGAGAGTGTAGCATGTTGGGAATTTCAAATATGGAAATGCCAATATTTGTAAAATAGTGCTTGTTTACATTGGGTTGTAACTAATGGGAAAATACAGCAAAAGCTTCTGGTAGTTACTCTGAGCACTAATGGGGTAGTTTGGTTGGATTGTTGTTGGGGGAAGAAAAGTAACAAATGCCTACTTGAGCAGGGCACAACAGGCTGAGCGATTTGCAGATTGCCATAGATCCACCTAAGGGAAAAAAGAAGACAAACCAACCCCCAATCTTCTAGCGTATAACTTAGAAATTGTCAGTATTCAATCTACAGCTGGAGGGGAGTGGAGAGAAGGCCACTTCGATGAGGCTTTGTGCAGCCTGGTCTAGTGGGAGGTGTCCCTGCTGGTAGCAGGGAGGTTGGAACCTGATGATCTTTAAGGTCCCTTCCAACCTTAACTGTTCTATGATTCCATTAATACTCCGGGACAGGAGAGAGGGAAGGAGGATGGCTTCCGACACGTGCAACCCGTGTCACTAGAGGGCATCACGAAACGATGACATTTCCGAGATCTAGGCTCTGCCTTTGGGCACAAAACGATTAATCATTGATACCTCTTGATGCAAACCTACAGTTGATGCCCACACAGTCTGCAAGAATGCGGATTCAATCCAATGGTGGATTATAGCACACATCACGCTTTTAGGCTTTAAGCATGTTCAGAAATACGTTAAGTCCGGGTTTTAAATCTGTACCTCTGAGCAACTCGGTGACCCATCCGAAGAGCTGTGCTTAGGACACAATGAAAAGTGGTTGCTCAGTTCCAGTTTTGTTCAAACAGGAATGACAACAGACCTACGTGCTGTTGCCGCATGGCGGCAGCCACCAAGTATTTTCTGCTCTAAATTACCAGTCTAAGCTCTGATCGTGTGCTGACCTTAACCTAGAACTGCACTGGGTTGTTTGGCTATTTTAAATAATGCACTATCTTCATTGAAGGTTAAAAGTGATGTGCAGTTGGAAGAAAACTGGAACAATTTTTCTGCTTCAGCTCATACAGGAAAACAGCCTAAATGTGTCAAATCAAAAGGGGAAAAAAGCTATTTTTAATTATTATTATTATTTAGATTACAGATATGGATCTACTTTACAGCAACTGGACAGGTAATAAAACTACTTTCTTTTTATCTTACATATATTAACGGAAAACTGAAGAGTAATTTAATTTCTATAGACAACAGCTTAATCAAAACTAGTACTTTTGTTTGGTGCTCTTTTTTACATTAGATGAAGAGAGAATTACATGCTAAACATTTTGAGAATAGAGTCAGTGTATTTAAACTTCATGAATAAACATCTCCAAGCTGTACTCTTCCTGGGGGTATTGCATTCTGATTTTTGTCTCAGTTTGAAATCTTCCCTGAAAAGAAATGTGGCTCTGAGTCATATGCATAGGCAATCTGTACGTTCCCACAGAGCTGGTAGTTCTGCTGGGGTGGAAATGCAGAACCCTTGGCCAATGCCCATGGACTTGTTTTTCCTTTGAGAACTTGCTAACTGGAGTACAGCAGTTGTCTCAAACCTCAGTGCCTCTGCACCACCTCTGGCTATGACTGGCTATGCACAAATATTATAGAAAAGGAATTTGGAACATTCTAAGTAAACATACAATTCATTTTATTCAAATTTCACAGGCACAGTTGATGGCTTTATTTTAGGGGTGTAAATGGAGGTGGAATTACAATGATCCTTCTGTTGGCAGGTCTCTGGTGTTATTCCTGTAGCTTCATAAAAACTCCTTGTACAGCAGAATTGGAGAAAGATTTTTAGGAGAGATACAATAAGGAAGTAGCTTCCAGAATTAAACACAATACTCTCTGTGCCCCCTGACTTTTTCTTCAGAAAACATACCCTTATTTGCAAAATCTCATTACTTATACTGCTTCGTAAAATAGCATCAAAAGAAATAAGGCAAAATGTAAAACCTATAATAAGATGTTTTGCCATAATAAAAAAAAAGTATTATACTATTTAAATTGCAAATTTAATATAATTTGATCTGATTTAATGGCATTGGTTTATACTTGCTTCTCTGATATTTATCTGGTGAAGTGAATGCAAGGTGCTGTTTGAAAGCTGCTAAACACCTAACTACCTCTACCATTATCTAATCAAAATTACACTAATCACGGGCATAGGCACTTGTGAAAGGCTGTTTGGGAGGGAGAATTACTGTTTTAGAACTCTGGGGGCAATACAGTTAATCGAAGTCTCTTAAGGATTGTGAAGGAGTAGAAGGTGTTCTTACACATGCAAACAGTCAAGTACCTCGAGCAAATTTACTCACCAAGTATAAATAAATGAGATGTGTTAACAGTGCAGCATTAATGGTGCAGCCAAGTGCAGAAAAAATTGTAAAGCTGTGCAGTTCTGCTCCAATTTGTCCACAAATAGTTCAGCAAAGCCTTTGTCTGAGCTTAGTTTGTCATATGCTGTGAGGTAATAGTGACTGACTATTTTAAAAAGATTTAATTATATCAGTAAACACTATATGTTCCAAGAACTGCAAATACAATAAAGATAATATGTAGTTTAAAATGGAAATTTGCCTTCTGGAGGACCAAGTTTTGCCTTTCCCTAGGGGTTTTGCTCTAGATCTCAGCTAGATGAAATATGGCTTCTTTTGTAAAGCCAGCTACAGATGTAGTAGAAGGAAAGCCTTAATTTTTCCTAGTTCTAGAAAGGTTGGGTTTTATTTTTTAAATAGTAAAAAAAATAAAAATGCTAAAGGTGAGATCCACAGGTAAAAAAGAGTACAAGAGACCAAGATGAAAATTGCCCATAAAATACTCTACCAACTGTCTTAAATACCATCTCATCAAGCAATTTGTTTGTGAATAGTCTCAGATAATGTAGAAAATCTCTACCAAACTTCCTTCTGTGTGATCAGATCCTAACTTCTTGCATGCCACACTGGAAAATGCTAACTCTTCTTTTTCCCTGCAGTTATTTTTGGTTTTGCATTTTTTGGGATCCATTACATACCCAAGCAGCAACATGCCTACCAAATCTTTTTGTAGTATCTCAGGAAGAAAGACTCTTGTGCTAATTCGAAGCTTCCCCAACATGATTTCTGCATTCTAATTGTATGAAACATCTTGTCATATTGAACCAAATCAAAGCTCTCAGTATTTTATCAGCTAGAGCAGCTTTGATATCTTTTTATGTAGCAATTCTGCGTATGGAAGGAACATCTGTATTAACCTGTCACCTGGAATTTGATTTTGCAGTCATTCTGCAGCATCTTCATTGCTAGCTGAACTTACAGACTATCAGGAACCTCATTTGTTCTACCACAATAATGCTTGGGAAAACAAGTGGTCACTTATTTGGAATAAAGCAAATTTTCCTAATGTGCCGTGAGCATCCTGTAGTAGCCACATTCAGAATTATTTTACTCTGAACTCATTCCAGATATTCTCCTGAAGGAATTATTTCCTATTTGTTTGCATCAGGTTTCTATTATTCACCTACTTTATAGTAAGCACAGAGGACAGTACATGCCCACAGTATTCACAACTGCTTCCTTAAGAAGAAAAATTCATAACATTTATAGTTTCAGCTGATTTAAACACCAACAACAGCTGTTACTTCTTTCGTGGTTTGAACATGTTACATAGCTGATAATTTTTGAAATCCCTTTTCTAACTTCCCAAAAATAACAGGAATTTCAAAATAAAAAGACTTAAGCTAGTCAGCTTTTCTCTGATAGTGGAAAAAAAGATTGATTTTTGTTCCTTCAGTCAACTTCGGGGCCTAAATGATGCAATTGGGGATGTTCCAGTCCTAAATGTGGAGCAGGACTGGAGGTGCCCAACTTGCACCTTTGGCAGGGTGATGGAAGGAGCCTGAGGGCAGCCCAGGCCTCGGTGCATGGCTCTCAAGAGGGAGCACAGCACAGGCTAGAGAAATAACCTTGCAATGCTTGATGAAAAGAGCTTGATGAGGAATAGCTTATGTTATGGGAAAGTTAAAGTCAAAGTTTAAAGTTTGTTCATTGTATAGATACACACATTAGTGGAAAAACTACTAGGGGAATGTAATGTGGGATGTGGGTGCAACAGGGTGTAACTATGTAACCACTGTGGTATGCTGAAAATGTTGTGAAACTTAGCAGATAAGGAAACATCGTAAATTAACACATTCGGAGCTGCCTTAAGCAACGCAGATAAGGAAACATCGTAAATTAACACATTCGGAGCTGCCTTAAGCAACGCAGATAAGGGAATATCGTAAATCAGCACATTCGGAGCAACAAAACGCACCTACGCAGAAAAGAAGAAAAGCTGATGCCATAAAGGAAGTAAAAAGGACTATAAATATGAGGGACTAGGGGCTATACGGCACGGCAGTTGTAGGAGCGGTGACTCCCCTGCCGTCCAGCGCTGTACTTTGCTTTTGTCTCTCCAATAAATTTGTAAACCTGATTTGCCGTGTTGGCTTATTCATAACAATTTGGTGCCGTGACTCGGATAAGGGACTCCGCGGCGTAGGGAGTTCTCGGGGAGGCGCCCCACCTTTTCGGTGGCCTCGGGAGCTTTCTCTGTCCGGCTAACCCTTACCGACGAACCCGGAGAGATTCATAAAAAGCAAAGGAAAAACAAGACATCAGGCCTGCAACACCCCTTAGTCCGGACGAAGACGTGTGGGACGCGTAAGTATATTGCGGAATCCGTTCGGGTCGGGTGGGGTGGGGATCCTGGAAGCGCGACTGTGTGGTGTGTGAATGAGAGGGGGGCCGGTAGCCGGCACTAACCCAAGCGAGTGCGGACCCTTCGGTAGTGCGGTTCCCACAGACCCGCGAGGGCTTGGGCCACGAAAAAGGGGAAGCGAATGATCCTGCGTGAAAGAAGGCGCTCCAGATGATATAAGATAGCTGGTGGGAACCCCGGGAAGATTAAGTTGCCCCCCATACCTCCCGATAGTCCCCTGGGGGTCATGTTAAATAATTGGAACCAGCATCCTAGCGCTAGGAATAAGAAAAAAAAAAGTAAAAATGATCCATTATTGTGTTGAAGTATGGGGAGGAAGAGAAATTGATAGACAAGTATACTGGCCAATCTTTGGGTCATCGAAAGATTGGGTAAAGCAGAAGTTAAACTTGTGGGTAAATGACAAAAGTCCAGTGAACCCCGAGGAAGTTGCTTATGCAGCTGTATGGCTAGATACTCCGGGAGTTTCAATTTATAAGTTAAAGACGGAAACAATCCGACTCCCGGAGGACAAGTCCCAAAAGAAAAAGAGGTCACCAGAAGAAGTTTTACCACCACCACCATATGTGCTCCCGCCGGCAGCCGGTCCGGCTCCTGGTCCAAGCGCGCCACCTAGCGATTTGTCCGAGGACTCGGACGGGGATACCAGACCAATGACTAGAGGGCGGGCCAGACAAAGGCAGGGTCTCTATCCCTTAAGGGAAATGCCAGTGGGGGGACCACAACCAGGTATCGCCTTTGTTTCCGTCCCTCTTAGTTCAGGAGAGGTGAGAGAATTTAAGAAGGAAATGGGACATTTGGTAGAAGATCCCCTGGGGGTAGCTAAAAGGGTAGACCAATTCCTGGGACCTAGTTTGTATACCTGGGAAGAATTACAATCAATTGTGGGGATTCTTTTCACTCCTGAAGAGAAAAATATGATCAGGAGGGAGGGCATGCGAATCTGGGATAACCAACATGCCCAGGGTCCTGCAGCTGATATTAAATGGCCACTCCAGAACCCGAATTGGGACCACCAAAACCCCGCTCATCGGGTTCACATGCAGGACCTAAGGATTATTTTAATTCAAGGAATCAGAGAGTCCGTCCCTCGGTCCCAAAATTTCAACAAGGCATTTAATGAGAGACAAAAGAAAGATGAAAGCCCCACAGATTGGCTTGAAAGGTTACGTAAAAATTTTTAGTTGTATTCTGGAGTGGATCCAAATGATCAGGTGGGGCAGGCCTTGTTAAAAGTACAATTTGTGTCTCAATCGTGGGATGACATTAGGAAAAAGTTACAGAAGTTGGAAGACTGGCAGCATATGGGTTTAGATGATTTAGTGAGGGAAGCCCATAAGGTATATGTACGAAGGGAAGAGGAAGATAGAAAACGGCAAGTGCAAATGATGGTAGCAGCGATACAAGGAAAGGGAGATCGGGATGGTTGGCAAGGAAGGGAGCGCAGAAGGGATTGGAAAGCGGAAAAGAGTGAGGGGAAAGGAGACAGACAAGGGGAACAAGGGAAGTGTTTCTATTGTGGAAAGAAGGGGCATTTTAAGAGGGAATGTCGGGTCCGAATGAGGGATGAGAAGGAATTTCTGGCGGAATAGGGAAGTCAGGGGCTCTATTTATTGGGGACCTCGAATAATCAAAAGGAGCCCTTGATAAAATTGAAAATAGGTCCCCACCGTGAGGAAGTAACCTTTCTCGTAGACACAGGAGCAGAAAGATCGACACTCCTGCAAATACCTCACGAATGTAAATTATCAAAGGATACGACCTCGGTAATTGGGGCGAAAGGAGAACCTTTTAAAGTTAAAATTATTAAAGAGGTCGTAGTAGAATCAGAATCAAAAATAACTATTGGCGATTTTTTATGGGTTCCCGAGGCTGAATTTAACCTATTGGGGCGGGACCTTATCATTGAATTAGGAATAAAAATTGAGGTAGTAGAAAATGAGATTGCAATTCGATTATGCCCTCTCAGAATGGAGGATGAAAGCAAAATTAATCCCGAGGTTTGGTATCAGCCTGGGAAAGTTGGGAAATTAAACATTACCCCCTTTGTAGTACAAATCAAGAATCCTGAGGTCCCGGTAAGAATAAAACAGTATCCCCTCTCCCTGGAAGGCCGCAGGGGCCTTAAACCGGAAATAGAAAGATTGGTGGCTCAGGGGTTGCTGGAGCCCTGTATGTCACCATTTAATACCCCAATTTTACCGGTAAAGCAAAGGAGAATCAGGACCACTTGACTGTTCTTGGTCAGCACAAGCCTGTGAATTATATGCAATATTTCGGGCCTTAAAAATATTGGAGGGAAAAATAGACACTATATACACGGACTCAAAGTATGGGTTTGGGGTGGTGCATACCTTTGGAAAAATTTGGGACCACAATGACATTTGGGTCGGGGATGATTGGCTCCTACAAAAGACTCTAATAGGACACTCAGAAGCCCCGGGGTATTGTGCGTATTTAGAGAACTTAAGTAAGCAACCGTATTATAGAGGTATTAGACTTTTGGATAATAAAGGAAAATTATATAACAAGGATCGTAAAGAAGCCCATGAGAATATTAGAGTGGCCTGCAGTTGGCTGGACTGCGGTTGTTATCCCTTTGTAAAGTTCTGCTGTAAAATTTGTAACGAACACTGGTGGGTTCATTGTAGAAAGGGAAGAGCCCCACACAAAGTGTGTAAGCCCTGCTGGGAAAAACAGCGGAAATTGACAACCTATTGGATTGCTATCAAAAGGGTTCCATTAGGATCTGTGGAGTGGTGGCGAACCTATTTCCAGGGAATAAATCCAGACTACTACTGCAAATTGGTTTACGAACCATCAGGCACTTTTGACACCGACATCCTTGAGGTAAAGTGCCGAAAGGAAACAAAAGATGTACGGTGTGATGTCCCACCCCAGAAGGGGAAAGCCTGGAAGCCAGATCCTAATTGGACGAGAGGGGTTGAGAGGGATCCTGAAGAATATCCTTGCTGTCGAGAAGATGGATTACCCCGCAGCTAGATGCAACCTAGTTGGCGGAGGCAGACAGAGGGATAATACGGTGGAACCCATGTCTCCCCCTGATAGGAACGGGAACCCTGGGGAAATTAATAAATTGTATCAAAAGGACAGGGCCCCTGCTACTGGACCCCCCCGTGTGCGTTACCTCTATATAATGATGTTTGCCATATTTTGTAATACTGGAACTGTTAGGGCGAATCTCAGGAGCCACGAACCTTTCCACGATTGTGGGGCCATTAATCCTCTTTATTGTAACCCTAACCTTTGGACCATGTATTTTCAATAAAGTAGTAGGACTTGTCAAGAATCGACTGGAGGCCGCCCATCTCCTGATACTGCGACAACGATACCAAGTGATTGGAGATGACGAACTCGAACTAGCAGAACGAGAACTGGGCCGCTACAATGAACAAAAAGAAAAGGGGGGAATGTTATGGGAAAGTTAAAGTCAAAGTTTAAAGTTTGTTCATTGTATAGATACACACATTAGTGGAAAAACTACTAGGGGAATGTAATGTGGGATGTGGGTGCAACAGGGTGTAACTATGTAACCACTGTGGTATGCTGAAAATGTTGTGAAACTTAGCAGATAAGGAAACATCGTAAATTAACACATTCGGAGCTGCCTTAAGCAACGCAGATAAGGAAACATCGTAAATTAACACATTCGGAGCTGCCTTAAGCAACGCAGATAAGGGAATATCGTAAATCAGCACATTCGGAGCAACAAAACGCACCTACGCAGAAAAGAAGAAAAGCTGATGCCATAAAGGAAGTAAAAAGGACTATAAATATGAGGGACTAGGGGCTATACGGCACGGCAGTTGTAGGAGCGGTGACTCCCCTGCCGTCCAGCGCTGTACTTTGCTTTTGTCTCTCCAATAAATTTGTAAACCTGATTTGCCGTGTTGGCTTATTCATAACAGCTTACCATGTTGATTTAGCATGCTCATGAACATCATTGGAATTTCTGGAATATGGTTTTCTGGGCTTTCTTTTCAGCAGTCATTTTGGATCCCAATGTAGCTATTTCTATCCAGACAATAACTGAGGATGAGGGGAATTTGGAATTAAAAAAAAAAGAGGGTAGATGGACAAAGCCTGAGAGACAAAAAGCTCAGTCAGTAGAAAGGTCAGGAAAAGCACATAAAAGCCAAGCATATAAGAGGAGTGCTCTGAGCAATGTTTACCTATCCTATAAACAGCTTGCTAACATATTTTAAATTATTGAAAATCTCAGCTGAAGTTGATATAAGGTACAATGCACTATCAGCAGTCATAAAAAAAGTGGCTGCCATGACTGCAAAGCATTTTGCTCTCCACTATTTCTGTAAGGTACCAGCACTCTTCACATTGTTTGGGGGACTTGTGAAACCCTGCCACTGTTACTATTTCAGGGTGAGGTCTGACAAGCCTAAGGGCTGTAAGGTGGTGAAGTTTCCTTTTATTTCTTGCAACTGACCGAAAAAAAAAATAAATCTCTTTTTTTGCTGAAATTTTCCACCTTTTCATTGGAACTTGCATTCCTCAGAGAAACGTGCTAGTTGGAAAGCTTACTAGCAGGATAGAAATTCTTAAAGAACTTGATGAAGAACCATCCCTTCTCCAAGGCAGCAACACTGAGCTTAAAATACAGATGATGTGCGAGGCCAGGCTTCCTCTTACCAGGCCAGAAATTCCTATGCACAGCACCCCAAACCTCTTCAGATCTCCATTGCTTGGTGCTGCTCTGAGCAAGAGATTTTCAGGGAGGGAGGGAGAGAGGGAGGAAGGGAGGAATCTTCCACCTGATACCAGCCCACAATGATACCCCACACACATTTGCAGTTCTCTCGAGAGCTGTTAACAGCTCTTTTGGCCATTTGCTGCGTGCTGAAGGGGTGGTTTTGACTGAAGTGGTAGACATTGCTCTAATGATAAATGAGTCTTACTTTCCTCCCCCCCTTAAAAATAGTTGCAGATAATTACAAAGCCCTGTCGAATGAATGCTGTTAAGGTTGCAACATCAAACTCTTGAATTAGGATCATTCTTTGGTAACTTTTCATACTGAAATGTTTGCTTACAACATTATGAGGTGTCAAAATGTTGCCAGCCTTTGCAAGGACTGGAAATGCCTTCTCGTGGTTTTATATCGACTTGTCAGCCTTTGAACTCTGCGCTGGTTCCAAGTGTCCTCCCGGCTCCTCCTCTTGTGCGAGGTGGGAAGGTCGGGACAGATGACAACCCTGCTCAAGACTTTGTCGGCAGGGCGTGGGACTCGGATCGCTTTCAGTGGGACCTGTTTGCTGCTATCTGGGGCACGGCTCCCTCAACGTTACTCCAGCAGAAAAGGAGTTAGACCTTGACCCCGGAGGAGGATCCGATGTGAAACGCGAAGCACGCACCGCGTGAGAGCGTTGCTTCCACGTTGTTGCCAGTGTAAAAGGGAAGGAGGAGTTTGAGACGGGGCTGAAGAAAACTAGAAGCCGTTGATCCGCTTGTGCGAGCTGAAGGGGCTTTGCAGCAGCCGGGGGAGCTCAGGGGCAGCTTTCCCAGCCGTGCTGCCGGCCCGAGGAGCGGCTGCACACCGGGGCCCGGCGGGCTCCTCTAGTATCGGGTCCGCCCGAGCCGTGAGTGCCCGGCCCTGGTCCCGCCCCCGCGGCAGCGCGGCTGCTCCGCCGGGCCGGTAACCAGGAAGCGCGAGCAGGAAGCGGCAGCAGGCGCGGATCTTGTGGCAGGGAGCATGGCCGGAGGCGGCCCGGCGGTGAGGGGAGGCCCGGGGGCGGCTGCCGGGCTGGAGGGGGAGGGAGAGAAGGACGGGTGTTGAGCGGCCGCTGAGGGGGCGGCCCTGCCGTCGGTCCGCCCGGCTGCGGGGAGGTGCCCAGGACCGCCTCTGCCCTGACCCTTGGGGCAGGCCTGGGCCCCTGTGAGGCGGGCGGGCTCCCCTCAGGGTGCCTTGGCGTGCGCTCGGCACAGGGTGGAGGTGGGCGGCCGCGGCCACTCGCCGTGCTGCCGGCGGGAAGGGCTTTCCGGGGGTGCCCCCGGGGTCGGTGTCCGCCGGAGGCTGCTCCGGCTCCCGGCAGCTGCGTTTGCCTGGCAGTGGAGGCCCGTGTCCTGCCTGGCGTGTGCTTATTCTGGAGCCTCGCGTCTGTTTTTCTAGGCCGGGTGGTTCTCAAGTGCCTTTGCGTTTCAAAACCTGCTCAAGGACATAGGTTGTCATTTCTAGTGCAGCAGCCTTGCTGGGGTGAAGGTGTGTCGGGAGCCAGCTCTCAAGGTGTTTACCGCCTTTGTAATTTAGCCCGGTGGGCCTTAAACATCTCCCTTGGGGCTTCCCATGTCCCTGTGCTGAATGAAAGGATTAGTCTCCTGTCAAGTGGTTTTAATTGTGCTTTAAATTAACTTCGTATTTCTGTTAAGGGAGCTTGACAGCCTGTGCGTCCGGTAAAGAGGGAGGTGTGGTTTACAGTGTATAAATAATGTTTGCTGATAGGTGTTTCCCTTACCAACAGTGTAAAAACCATTGCCATGGGCCTCATCGACCTCATATGCACAACTGCCATAGTGCCCACGGGGATAAGGATCTACCAGTGCTACCAGGACCGTACCCGATTGTTGAGGACCCTGGCACCTGTGATATTATCAAGGCTACACAGTGAGTAAACGTTCTGTGTGTGCAGAATGCTGAAATTGATGGGACTGTCCTCAAATGGGAGCCAGGTTGGGTATTTTTATGAAGGGAAATTGTACAGCTCCATTGTCTCCCCATTGTGAAAGAAGAAAAATCACTTAGAAGTACTATTTTAAATATTTTTGTCGTATACAGTGGTATCTCAGCCAGGTCTATTAGGTAGGAAATTCTACTTACCAAGTCAGCCCAACTCTACAAGACTTCCATTAAATGCAATGTGGAATTTGCTCAAATAGGAGCTGCTGGGTGATGCTTACTGAGATTTTCTTTTGTGTTTGGCTCTCTCTAAACTGGAGGTTCATTAACAAATGAATGATAAGTAAATCAATATGTTTTTTTTTCCTCATTTAAGGTATGGAATAGTGGAACGATGCAAAGAACTGATAGAAGCAGGATATGATGTCCGACAACCAGACAAAGAAAATGTGACTCTTCTCCACTGGGCAGCAATAAACAACAGACAGGAGCTGGTTAAGTAAGCTCTAGAGTCCTTGTGAAAGTAGCACAGGTGTTCTGCCACTGTTACTTATAAGCACTTTGTTGTTATTATATTTCAAAACAAAGGAGCATGCTGCTTGAGAAGAAAAGCATAAAATTAAAATTTTAACCCAATTACCGTGGTGAAAGTGTCACTGAAATGTAAAGTTACTGCAGTTTCTTTACATGTGAAATCATGTAGCATGTTAAATAATTATATTTTTCTGGGTTTGGTTTGTTTAACAAAGATTAAAGCTTATTTTATTAGTGCCTTGCTAATGATTATATTTTTTCCTTGAACATTTTCTCAAAACAGCGTTCTTTACTGCAAAAATGCTCTTGTGCATTTCCTTCTCTAGGATTCTTTTTCTTTTATATATTATGACCTATTAACTACTAGAGCTATCTTATCCTTAGGGTAATGTTTTTATGTTTTATTATGTCCTTAATCTTATTGTGTTGCTTTTACACAGGTATTATATTTCCAAAGGTGCAGTAGTGGATCAGCTCGGTGGAGATTTGAATTCAACTCCCCTTCACTGGGCCATTAGGTAATGTTGCTTGCAACTACTAATTGTAAATCTGCTAATGTGAACAGTTAGAGTAGCATTTTGTGTAGCACAGCAGTGGTCACCTTAAATCCAAATATGTGGTATGTTGATGTTTTTTAAGGTATAAGGAATTTGACAGCATGTCTATAATAATACTGAAAACTGGTCTCTGATTCCTGGCAACTTTGCAGGCCACAAAGTTGTGTTATGTGTGTGTCTGTATTTTAGCCACTTGGACTCAGGTTTTGAAGTTTCTCTAAGGATGAAACTGTTCAGACTTTGCCCCACCAGTTCTGCCTTACTGGGCAAAAAATAGTATTAGGGCACTGAAGTTAGGTAATTTAGTCTTCTGCCATACAAAGTTAGATACTTCTTTTGAGAAAGACTGCTTACAGAAGAAATCACTGTAGAATAACCATTGTATTAAAAATTAACAGTTTTCCTTACATGACTAATTGAGGTATGTATTTAATATAATTTTCTGATGCAAACTTTTAATTAAAAAAAGAAAAAGTAATTTCCTGAATAAAAACAGAAGAATCTAAAAGGAAATGTTTAAAAAGGGGGACGAAGGCAGGGTATTTATGAGAATTATTAAATTTCTAGCTTTTTTGTCATCTCTGTAGTTTCATTTCACATCTTGTTACAGGCAAGGACACCTACCTATGGTCATGCTGTTGCTGAAATGTGGAGCAGATCCCAGTCTTATCGATGGGGAAGGATTCAGTAGCATTCATTTAGCAGTGCTGTTCCAACACATGCCCATTGTAGCTTACCTCTTATCAAAATACCAGGTATGTTGTTAATGTCCCAAGCATTGTTATCTACTTGTGCCTGTGTGTAGGATACACTGCAGAATTAACCTGTGTTTTCTAGATGATAACTAGGTACTTGACAACTGTTTGCTCATGCAAATCAGATCAGAGAAATTTATGGTTTTTTACATATATTTGTGTATTTTTAATACTCTCCCCTGTTCTTGTCATCCCTGCACAATTCAGAGTGTTTAAGGAGGGTTGTTAAGGGCTGTAGAGAACTGTGGTGCAGTGAAAATAACAACCAGCTTTTAAACCTGGTAACAAAAAGCAGTGTATGAAGTATATGCTGTTTGATTACAAATTTGTAAGTAAAAACCTGTGCCATTGTCCAGCACTTGAAGCACGCAGAATAGATGACCAGACTAGGTCTGAATTTTTAATTAGAAATGTCTATGTTCAGTTTTTATACTGTGTTCACTCTAGTTGATGTCTGCTTAGCTTAGATCTGAAGTAAGCAGAACTAGTGACCAGTGTAACAATTTGCTAATAAAAACAAGAGGAGAATTCTTAATGATCTAGACTGATTCTTTGAAAAAACTGTGTATTAAGAATTAAAGAGTTTAAGTTTGTTTTCTTTCTCATAGAGCTCCTTAGAATAACTGACTTCTGGGATGTAGGTATAGATGGTATATATCACAAACTTAGGGAAGCTTTTAGCCAAACTGTCATCTACTAAAAAATCCCAGTGATAAAATATTTCTTTTAAGTAATCCTTCTTTAATGTAATGATGGGGGGAGGGAAACCTTCATTGAGAAGAAGGAAGGTGGTTAGGTAACACAAGGTAGATGTTTGTGTGTCTCAATACATAATTGTTTAATAAATCCTCTTTTGTTGCCTAAATTAACCAATTTTATGTACTTGGACATTCTGTTACGTACCTCTGTTTACACGAGGAAGATGGTTAACACTGCTTTCTGAGATACATTTTATTTATAGTATTTTTATGCAAAAAAGGACACAAAATTGGGTTGTTACGGTTCCCTTAAAAATATCCTTAGTGGAGACAGCCTGTTCTGACTCATAGAGGGGGAAGGAATTGTTTAAACGAGCGTTTGCTTCTTAGCTGGTTTAATTTGATTTCTTTCTACTGCTGCAGTGAAGTTAAGCCTGTTGTATACCTCTGAATCTGCCCATCTCTTTGTTTCCTGAAATCATTGGTAATCACTTGCTTGTTACCTTTTTCTTAGAACATAGACACAACAGACCTCAATGGGCAAACACCTTTAATGTTATCAGCACAAAAAGCTATTGGGTAAGTAGTGAGTAACTTACAAAGAATCAATTTTATTGTACCCCAGAAGCAGTGAGGTGAATTTTTTCATATGAAAACTTCTTTTTAAACTGACATTCCTTTTGATTTTAATTGTACTAAAATACGTAGTACTTCAGAGATTAGGAGTTACAAAGTAGCTAATTGAATATAGCAAGGAAAGGAAAAAGAATTCCTAAAAGAAGTTTAGGTTTGTGGCTGGACTGGTTGCAGTGGTTTTGTGCTTTTCCAGAAATGAGGAAAAATAGTGGTGGACACAGTAAAATACATTTAAAATAAAGAGAATGTGGAGATATAAGTTTATACACAGTGTTGTAGAAAGTTATACTCTGTGTATATACCTTGTATTTGTTAAAATGGTGAGATAACATAGTCTGGAGAAAACGTTTTGAGGGCAGGTCCTGAATTATAAACTTGGATCTATCATTTGTTCTGAGACAAGGCATTGTGTATCTGCAGTTATTTCTCAGATGGGAATGGTGATTTTTAGAAGGCGTTCAAAACTTTCATCTCCACTCGAGATCATATTCTGCTTGTTAACTTTTACACTTGATTTTCATCTAGACCAGAACCCACGAGGTTTCTCTTAAAGTTCAACCCCTGTCTCAATGCTGTAGACAGCGTTCAGAAGAACACTGCACTGCACTGGGCAATAATGTCAGGAAACACTAGTGCAGTGGATCTGTTGCTGGAAGCTGGTGCTAGCCTGGACATAAAAAATGCCAAGGTACAATTTCTTTCATGATCCTTCATTCCGGGTGGCATGAATGTGTAAAATGAATGTAAAGAGAAATCTGAGTCCTCTCCCCTTTGGATATCCTTCGGAATAGGGCTTGTGTAAAAGCAGGTGTTCTTAGCCTTTCCCCAAAGGAGTTAGCACCTTTCTGGTGGTGTGGCACAAAGTGTGAGTGCAGAGAGGCTTTGCAGTGTTCATTTAATGAACAGCCAAGTCTTTCAGTCATTCAACATAACCATGTCCTTTGCAGATCCTCCCTGTTTGTTTGTTTGTTTAATTGGCTGTTCAAAATATTGCCAGCAAGAGTAATGACTTGGGCCAGACTTTAAAAAATAAGTGTCTCAGTGTCCAATGAGACTCTTAAAGACTTATTTTAAAAGATGTGCATGTCATCCTGTGAAAACCAGTGTTTGATAAAGCCTTTGTACATTCAAAAGGGCTAATCACATACTAAAGTCTTCATCCTAGTATTTGTAAAAACTGATCATAGTATAAATGTTGAAACTGTTGGTTCTTATGAATAGATAGGTATGCTTGTACCATGTAGTTAGTTATGCAGCATTTCTGTATTGAGCTGTGCAGATTTTCCATCTGCCACTTCTTTTTATTTGTTTGTATGACTCTTAAGTTTATTGCTGTTTAGTTTTAAATAGTTAATGTAAGCAAGACACCTTCCCTTTCAGTAAGCATGTAATATTCTAGCAGACAGTGTCATGTTTCAGGTTATTGGAGGCAGTCCAGCAGATAGCTCAGATGGATGCAATCTGGTTGCAAACATCAGTTAACAGAAGTACAAAGCACTGAATTAAGCATGTGAAAACTCTGAATTTAGCTTACCCTTGCTTTGAAAAAAAAAAAAAGACGAGGGGGGAAGTAACTGCCAAGTTATTTTTATTTTAGCTATAATTATTTCTTGCTTTTGTTAAAAAGGAAAGCGTTTATGTGCATAAAGAAAGAAACATTTCTGTTGTTAAAAGGGGGAGACACCACTTGACCTTGCCTATCAAAGTCAGAATCGCTTCATCCTTTACATGGTGAAAGAGGAAGAAAGGATAAGGAGCAGAAGAAATAGCAGGTTACTGAAAATAGTAGAGAAGTATGAGGTAATTTCACAAGTAATAACTAATGGAAATAAAGCTGCAGCGTTCTGTGTTTAGAAAAGAGTTAAGTTGCATATTATTCTAACATCTAAGGTTTCTGAAATGGGGTGCACAAGAGTAAAATCTTTTAAAAGCATGTGGCAGTGGTTTGGGTGGGGGTCTTGTGTGGCCTTGTTCCCCTCCCCTGTGTGTCACTGTCTTAACTACCTCGAGTCTTTCAGCATTTGTTACTACATTATCAGAATACTTTGTCATATTTTAACAATAATAATTTTAATAGCTCTTCCTGCTGCTGGCGTCTTCCTTCACATTCATGTGGGCCATAGGATACATAATTAACTCAAGTTCTGATTCTTGGCTTTTGAAAGGAGGTCTGCTTCTCATCCTGCTCTTTGTGATGGCTCTGTTTGTGAGGTTTGTGGCTTTTTCTCTCTTTTATATAAATGTATTTGTTATAGATGCCATATAAGGGATCTAATGCAGTGTTCTCTTCAGAGTCTAGTTTCACTTAGCGTAAAAAATACCTCCTGAGAAATGGTTGCAGTGTGTGTGAAGGATTTAAATATATTTACTGTTTAGAAAGACCGGAGAAATCAAAGAGTTTCTCATCACTAAAAGAATTGAAAAAAAACTGCTAAAGTGTTTAAGCAGTCTGTTAGCTAATTTTAATGATAAAGAGAGTGTTATTGAAGGTCTGCACCTGGTACACACTGAGCTATCCATTCACAGTGCTCAGAAATGTGCTTTATCTCAACTTTCCTTTCTGTGTTTGTGACACAGAATGAGTTTTAATGAACTATTCCCTCCCCCTCTGCTGCCCAGACCTCCCAGTGTTACCCTAAGCTGTTTTGCAGTTTCCTGCCTTCTTCAGCAGTTGCTGCCACACTCTGTGTTCATTGAAATGGCAATGCTGTCAGTGTGCAAAGAGAGATCAGCATTTCTGATACTTCCTATTGGGCTGGGACAGAGCTCTCTTCGATGTTAATTTTGCCTTGTTAACCCTCTACACATCTGGCTAAAAAATGCTTTTGAGTGACAATTCTTGATTGCTTTAAGAAAGACTTGAAGTATACTGTTCCTGTGAAGTTTTTTAAAATAACAAACTGGATAATTTACACTCTATGGAGTCATGTTCTAAATTAACAAAAATGCTTCTTTTTTTTTTTTTTCCCTTTAATATTCTTCCAGGCAATTTATAGGGCACAAGAATCTAAGGTATCTTCCCACAGCATTTCTGCTAAGTTCAGTTTTTTGGATGTTTGTGACCTGGTTTTTCTGGTTCCTGCCTTATATCCTTTATACTCAAGAAATGCATTAGAACTCTCCTTACTGTTCCTAATAAATCCCAGTCTGGTCATGCAAATAGCAGTGAGCAGTCCCAGATAATTCCACGTGACTGTTAATGTCTGGTGAGGTTGGTTTATTTGCATTGGGAAGAGGTGAAATAACTTTAAATTCAAGTTAAATGTGAACTAAAGGTCTATACCTTCTTTTATCTTTAGCAGATGCTTGTGTACAATTCTGAAGTATTTCTTACGTTACTGGCATATCAAAATGAAAACGTTTTTGTTATAAACTTTATTGTCTCTGTTACCATCTTGGTGTGACTCTTTGGTCTTCCTCGTGGAGGCTCTCGTGCAGTCATGTATTTTGGCATGCAGTATAAGCAGATAACACATCCATTAATCATGATTTTCAAAGCATCTATTCTTTCTGCAATGACAAGGATATTTGACAGTTTGTGGTATTCATGCTTCTACTTTTAAAAAGAAAAACAACACTCTCCCCCCAAAAAAAAACCCCAAAAAAACAGGAAACAAATTTCTCCATGTCCCTTCAAATTAGATTTTCCAGTCTCCTGTCTGTCTTTGTTCACAGGTTATGCTGCATCCTCAGTGCACAGGGCATTACTGTCTACCTTTCATTTACTTTCTTGGAGGAGGCTTTGCACTGATGAGTAAAAAAAAAAACACCAAACATCTTTAGTTTACACTTGCTTTCAGTGCCCTGCTCTTCTGTTACACAGGGGTCATCTCTTTATTTATGGACAAAGTTGTATGAAAAGGCCTTTAGGGAGATACCTAGAACTGTAAATAATTTTCTACTAAACCAGCTGTAATATATTGCTACACAATTTTAATTGATTTTTAATTACTTTATTCTTCAAGTGGCATTTTCTTTTGTCCTGTTCCCAATTAGCATGTCCTTAATAGAATTATCAGGATTAACTTTGATGAACTGATCAAGTATGTTCCTGCTGGGGATGCATGAATATGCTTGTCTAAATTAAAATCATGTTACTCAGTGTTGCATTGTGAAGGTTTAAGGTTTTCTTGATATCATCTAAATTAAGAGAAAAAAAATTCCAACAATAGGGGTTTGAGTCAGACACTTTGCTGAAGACAGTGAGCATAGTGATATTCTTGAAGGTCTAACCATAGCTTGGTGAGATGTGCAAGTGGGTAATTTTCCATTTCACTATCCAGCCCTTTTTCTCATTAATGTCTTCTCCTTCTGGAACTAGTCACAGATCTGAGTGTTAAAGAAGTGCTCAGTATTTTAGTTACCTGTGTTTATGTCTAAGTGAAAATTCAGCCGTTCAAATTAAGGACTACTTTCAGTTCCAAAAATCAACAGAAGTGCAAATAGACCAGCAATAGCCACAGGAAATCATGTTAGGTAAGTGCACACTGCAATTGCATTGCAACAAACACTGCTATAAGGCTTTTAATAGGCAGCACAAATATGTCATAATTTATTATCTTGATTTTAATTAGAGCTACTTTGCAGTGTTTTTAATTCATAATACAAAAAAACCCCTTGAGGTTGCAGTACTTGAAGAGTTATTTACACTGTGCAGTTTATATAGTGGCTGAGTGGTCACCAGAGGTGGAATGTAGGCTTGGGCTCTCAGACTGCTACTTGCTGGACTATTCCTAAGGAGCCTGAGCTCTCAAGTTCAATGCTTGAATTTAATTGGTATGAAATTTGTCCCACTCCTCTGCTGCTGTATGGAGATAGTTAATCTTGACATGTTTTTCTCACCCTTTAACCTGGCATACAGATGTTTTTCATCCATAGTGTAAAAGCTATGTTGCTAATGACTGTATATATGTAATTTGTCTGCTAGAGAAGTTGCAGCAAATAACTATATATAAAATTAATTAATGTAAGTCTGCTTCTCTGGACTTCATGAGAGATTAATTCTCTCTGCATACAGTCATCAGAACAGTCAGTCACTGGGTAAAAGCAAAGGGTATGCAAGAAAAAAAAGTCAAATGAGACCAGGAATTTGTCATTTCATCATCATGATTTTTCTAGTATACTTCTGAGTGAAGAAGGGTTCCCAGTATCTTCAGAAGTGTTCAGCAGTGTCTGCTTGACTTTTTTCAGTGACAAAGGTAGTTCAAGGATGACTGAAGTTGCATTTTTCTATCAAAACCTATTCAGTTGTCTTAGTTGAAACAAGTGAGGACAAGACTGAGAAAGTAGTTTGAGTAAGAGCCTGTTTGATGACTTAGGGGTGTGTGCAGCAAACAAATCTCAGAGCTGCTGGAGGCTTGGTAACTATGGGTGTCTGATTGGTATTTAAATAAACTAGAAAAACTTCAGAGGGGGAAAAGGAACTTGTGTTCATTTTATATCTGTTAAATATTCAAAGGCAAAAGTCTGCACCCTGCTAATGAAGCTGAGAGGGAGCAATATTTTAAGTCTTTAGCCAGTGCTCAAACTGGGCAGAATATTCGACTTCCTGATCTGATGACCTCTGAAGGACAGAGAAGATCCTACTGTAAAAGTGAAAGTCTCTCATTTCCTTTTGGTATGTTGCTTGTAAAAGAACATAAACTGATTTTGGAATATTTTCTGACAAATAACAGTGATATGAGCGTATATATAAGAATACATATAAGAATATATATATTCCTTAACCTGAACATTACATGTAGCCAATACAGTTCTTGAAATCACTGTCATGATCAGCGTGATGGGTCTTCTTTACTATTTCTATAAAACTTGGAGAACTGATCCCGGATATATTAAGACTTCAGAAGAAGAAAGAAAAGAGGTGGGTGAAACAAATCGAAGGGCTAACCTGGTGCAACACAGAAGTGGTTGATTTGTTTGTCATTATGTGCAGCATTGTTAAACTTGAAAGCAGTGAAACACTTTTTAAAGTTATTATCTTTGTCGTAGAACAACATAGATCATAGATAATTTCTCCTACTGCTGCTTATTTCCTTATTTCCTTCACTTCATAAATAAGTTTTGTGTGGCTCCCACTGCAGTAGTCTTAAGGTTAGAAAGAGATATTCACAGTGCTTTTCTGCAATTCTCCATGCTCATAAGACATACCAAAGGCTAGAAATGTCTTAAATTGTGTCAGATGCTTTGAGAATGTGGGTAGTAGTTTGATTTTTTGTCCTTAAGTGTCGTGTAAATCACACGCTGTTTCCTAGCTCTGGTTTAGAATGGCAAAAAGAAATAATTGCAAATCAATGAGTAGAGAATTCAGTATTTGGTCTCCCCAGCCTGTGGATTAAGGAAAGCATTTTGTTTATCATCTCTTTCCTCTCCATGAGGTTCTATTTCTTTGGATTGCCAGGGAGAATAAACTGCAAGTAGATAGACTGGTAAACATTGTCTGTCTAGTACTCACAAAGACACAGTAAATATGGCAGCTCTCCTCATCTCTCTGACTGACTATAGGAGAGGTACCCTGTATGGTAATACCATCTCATTTTTGAGAACATTTAATTCACATTATTTATTAGTTTTGGCAACATGGACATACTTTTCTGAATTATCCTGCGTCACTGAAGTTGCATTAGTCTGTTGTGTTTCTCCTGAACCTTTTTAAATACCCAGTGCTTATTCCTACTGATGCTTGGCAGCCAAAATGCTTATCAACTGCAAAAAGCCTAATGTGAAAATCTTCATAGATCTCCTTGAAAATGTGATCCAAATGCTAGCATGAACTACTTTGTCTTTCAGAACATTGTGGCTCTAGCAGAAGCAGGTTGCTTGGACTTCAGAACATTTTGCACATCGTGCCTTGTAAGTGAAGCTTTGGTATTTTTCTTTTGTAACCTGTTTTTTACTCAATACTGCTGTAAAAACTTCTTCCCTCATTGCTTGTCGTGCAGGTATGACTTGCACAGTTTGTTCTGTGTTACTTAGATTTATTTTTTTTGTTTTATGGTGACAAAGAGACGCTTTGAGAGCCTTGGACTGTAATCTTAATAAAAAAGGGTTGTTGTTGTTAGTAGTAGTATCACCATCATCATCACTATTTCAATCTTATTTTAATATATAATTAAATTGTATAGTTCTCATATAGGTTCTGTGTTATGGGGTCTATGAAACAGCAATTGATGCCCTAAACTTTGAGCAAGATAGATGCTTTTGCTCTGACTATTGTTTTCCTTCCTCCTCCCCTAGGTAAGGAAGCCTCTGAGATCCATGCATTGCCCTGCTTGTGATTCATGTGTGGCCAGGTACGACCAGCATTCTCTGTGGATTGGACGGTGTGTAGGTGAGAGTGTTTGTTTTATCAAATTTGAAGATGCCACCTGTTTTAAAAGTTGCAGAAATTACATTTATCTCGTTAGAAAGCACAGCGGGTACAGGAATGCCCAGTTGATACTGAGGGTCTTACTGACAGGTGCCAGAGGGAAATCAGTTAGATGGCAGAGAGAGAGGCCTCTAAAAAGATAAAAGGGATGGAGTTGTTGCCCTAAAAGTAGAGACAGGAATCCTGAAACTCGTTTTGAGAGAGATGACTCAGACTTTAAAAGGGAAAAAAGAAGGGAATTAAGATGGTGGCTAAAGTGTATGCAGAACTGTTAAACTGTTCTTTGTCAAGCACATCGTACTAGAACTAAGGGAGGCTTAGTGAGAATAGCAGTTGGATTTAAAATTGGTAAAGAAGATACGTCTTTACATGGCAGGCAGTGGAATTTTGGAGCTTGCTCCTGTGAGGGTTTCCAGATACAGGCAGTATCAGAAGGTTCAGAAAGGCATTAGACAAACTTTTGGACAATGTGCCCAAAAGTAAATACTAAAAAACTAGACAAAGTAGGCACACTCTGACATTTTAATGCAGTAGCTGGGGATGAGGAGAATGAACTCTAGAAAGCACCCAGGCTGCTTTGTCCTCCTGAGCTAATGTTTCCTATTGTCACTGTTAGAGACAGCACAGAGGAACAGCAGGACCACTGAGATAATCCCCTGGGGCATATTTATCTTCTGCTATTCTTTGAGAAACTACCTCTTCCTTTCTGTCTCATTACTGTTGATGCTCAAGATAGAAAGGTTAGAGCTTTACATCTATGGAAATACATTTTTTAGCATATTCTTTTACAAATAGCCTTTTTGTAGTGTTCAATACTTGGAAATGTTTTTACAGTGTGCTATTTACAAGCTGGTCAGATGTCCTTCTGATGCATCGTTTCAAAGCTTTGAGCAATACTGACTGCAATGTAAAGAAAAAATAATTCTATATCTTCAGAGAAGTTTTATCTGGCAGAAGTCTGGGGGGGTTTTATGGGTATATTTGCAATTCTGAAGCATACAAAGGTCATACAACAAAATGGGATAGCTGAGATTTTTCAGTCATATGAGACATCTGTGTGCATGGGGAGAGCTGTGGTTGCATAACATAGTCCTCCTCTCGCTGGAGCAGCTGGAGGCATGCTCTGAAGAAGAGACAAATCCTGGTTGACTTTATCAGAACTAAATCTACTCTATACATTGAGGTGACTTCCAGCAGAAAGTTGAGAAAGAAATCAGCCTTGTCGAACTCCCTTGAGGATAGCAGAAGTGATAATTTGTTTTGGTTCTTTTTATGCCTATTAACTTAAATTAACAAATAGTGCTGAATTTCAAGATGTCTTTTTCTTTTTCCCCTCCTTTCCTCAAATACAGGCTTTGGGAACCATCGTTACTACCTATTATTCCTGTCTTTCCTATCTATGACCAGTGTCTGGCTGCTTTATGGAACTCTTCTGTGTATGTATCCATTAATTCATTTTAATTTAGCTTTCAGAGATGTGTGAGTATGGTCTTCATTTCTCAGCATTTCATTTCCAGCAAGTGTAATTATACCTGTGCAAATGATGCCACGTTTCAGCAATGATGTTATCTCGTAATTCTGTCTTTAAGTGAAAATATATCATATCTGAGTCTTTGGTCAAATATCTGATTACATTTGTGTTGAGTTGAAACTGAGATACAACCCTAGTGGGAGGTCCATTGGAAAATAAAATATCAGAAAGCATTTTTGTTAGAGGTGAAATAGGGAAACCATGTGGGGGAAGATCTGGTTACAGGTTCTAGTCTGGATACCCGTTGCTGCAATAGAAAATAAGTTTGTAAGTACCTTATTGCAAAGGCTTTATTGATTTTTGTTATTTGGAAACATCTATATTGGACACTTGCCAAAGTTTCTTTTTGCTTTTAATGTAATGATGACTTTGAAAAGAGGAGGACTGTGTATCTCATTAATAAATCCAAACTGTTGCTTTGGAAAACGAAGAAATGTCTTGGAGGAAAGAGAAAAACCCATATAATGTAGGTCCTGAGGATGAATTAACAAGGCACTAACCTTTTTAAATGAAAGATAGAGGGAGTTCATTTTATATTGCTTTGCATTATATTGTAATCAATCAATCTTCAACATAGAGTGAACAGGCTATGGCAGTGGAGGACACAGGACACTCAGGTGAACACGAGTTGTTTCCTGTGTTTCAGGGATGGTCTTGTGTATTCTCTGTTTCCTGTGTGTCAAGGAATGTCAGAGGAAAACCTCTTTATTGGTCTACTGACTTAGAGACAAAAGACAAGTTGCTTTGCTTTTAGTTGTTTGGGGATGTTTATAGGGTAAAGACACGTGGGAGGCTTTAAGTGTCCTTAAGAAATCTACAGAAGTTGGATGTTCCAGTTTATATCTAATAGTGGTAAAATTCTTGGCATTGTCACCATGGTGTCTTCCTTTGTTGATGAGGATGTTTAAGATAAATGATAAATTCTTGTCCTAAATTTACAAATAAGCATGGAGCAAAATTTTACAAGTCTTGACAATGAGAGAAGATGACTTATTTCCTTGTCACTAGTTAACTTTAAAAAAGTACCTAGCCAGTGCCTTGAATGTTCCTTCTGTGGGTTGTGAACACAGAAGGACTACGCAGCCAGAATAGCAAGTAGTCACATATCTGTGTGGGTGCTTTTAAGTGGGAACATGGTATTAAACATGGTGTTTCTGGAGCACGTTGCAATGTAATTTTCATCCTATGCAGTAATCTTAGTTCAGTTCTGAAGTGGCCTATATTAAAAACCTAACTAACTGATTTTGCACCTTGTCAGATTGGTCAAACCATTGTGCAACAAGTTACAGTCAAGATGGAGCATGGATGTACTTCACACAGATAATATACTGCTCTCCCTGGGTCTTCTACATCTTCTCAGTAGCCTGTTTTCACACCTTGTGGGCTTCTTTGTGGCTAACTGTTCAGCTTTATCAGGTAGTATTTTGCTTCAGTTTATGCTCTTCTCTTAAAGAGTCATTGTATTAAAACTTTTCCCTAGATTATTTGCTCCTGTAAAAACTTTGTCTGCTTTCCTTGGCTAATTAATGTCACATCTAGGTGCTTTTCTTAAATCTCAGGGCAGTCCTTTAAGTTTCACAGGTACTTGTGCACTCAGCATTCCTGTGTTAAAAGTAGGATCATGATCTGCAAATCATTCTTAGAACAGAGTTCTGGATTTCCTACTGATAAAAAAATTCCGAAGCTATAAAAAGATGGATTTAGAGGCAAGAAACTTAGTCGACTAATAGAACTGATATCACTGCCCCCAAAATGGCACCAAAAGCTCTTTAACCAACTAGTTGAAAATTTTCTTGCAGAGCTCAGCAGTGCATCATTGGACTGTATTAAATCCCACTGCTACACTAAAATATGTAGCCTGGATTTTGTCCTGATGAGGACTGTCAAATTTGTTGTTTATGGTTTTTCTCAGAGTTTGGCTCTGCAAAACAGATTAGGAAGAGCTGTCTTAAAACATCTAGGAAACAGCTTGTTTAGCAGCTTTTAGGAAAGACATGTCATTTGAATATGTGTTAAGCCTACTGAGCTAAAGATTTGTTTTACATCTTTGTTGTGTTTTTTTTTTTTTTAATAAAAATCCACTATTTTAAATGTGTGCTGCTAGATTGCTGTAATGTCCAAGACACTGAGATATCATCCTGGGGAAAAAAAGGGATCTAGGTAGGATATTTACAGTTAACTGCTATGTTTCATGCACAGTCATTGTAAATGTACTGCTGTAGGACATGGAGCAGGTCACTCAGCAAAGCAACCTTGCAGCCATTTATAAGGGCTTATAAGGTTTATGTTGATTTAAAAAAATATATAATAAAAGGAATAGATAAGCAAAAATACAGAAAAACCCCCCCGATAAATCTCACAGTGGAACTCAATGAAAGGAGACATCAGATCAAGAAAATGAAAAAGTTAGTGTTGAATCCTTGACATCTACTTCATCTTTTTTGTGAAGCTACTTTGTCTTTTTCGGGGTAGACAGAATCTGAGGAGACAGGTGCTTAACTGCCATAGATCTGATACTTCTAGAGAGATCTGTGCAGGTACATTTTTACAGTCATACCAATTAACATTGCCTCCTTAGTGGAAGCCTGGTGGTCCAGCTTGCTGTGTTCTGTTTTAGTCCAGGTGTCATGAATTATGGCAGTATTATTTGTTAGATATGGCCAACCTCTTCCTCTCCCTCCCTTCTCAATAGTGTATTTTGGTATCACTAGAATTTTAATTTGTGATGTTCATGTTTTAACCATGACTTGTTCTCCTTGCTGTAAGATTGCATTCTTGGGATTGACCTGGCATGAGAGAATGAACCTCCTGATGCAGAAAAAATCTTCTAAGCATCCTGTTTCACTCAGGAGAACTCCATATAAGTGAGTATTAATTAATAGTGTGTTTTAAGCACGTATCTTTTCACTACTTCATAAAGGCCAAAAACGGTGGTCAGTGGACTTGCTAGTCATGCCTGTTATGAGTTGTGCTAAGAGGAGGAAATGAACCTCATTTTCCTTGCTGAGAACTTCCTTTGCCATAGGAAATAAAGCTAATAAACCTGTGAGCATTAGGAGCTAGTGGAATTCTTTCCACGTGGCTGTGTATATAGGGAAAAGATGTGCCAAAATCAGTCCATAGCTTCAGTAGATGCTATTTTGGGGGTGAGGGGTGTTGTCTTTCAATTTGTTCATCAGTCTCTGTGTCTGTTCTGTAGATTCAGAAAGAGAATTGAGGTATGAACTGGCCCCTTCCTGGCTCCTCTTCCAGTATTAGCTCACTAGAGAACTTAGTACCAGGGTTTCCCTGTTACACTAGAAATCCATGTTTCCTCAGTGTGTTAATAGATGAGATCTTACCAAGTTGGAGGTATTTGAGTTGAACTTCATCTACTCTCACTGTTACATATAATACAGGTTCTAAAAATTCAGCAAAGGAATAGTGCTCAATAGAGAACTCTGCTTATATTTCTTCTCTCAGAACTGTCTTTATTGACATAGCTTTCTATCTTAAGTACTGTCTTGTGGTGGATGTGTTTTTTGGGTGCCTGAACTCTGTTTTCTTATTGTGCTAGGTTTATTAAAGAGTATTTCTCTCTTTTTCAGTCTTGGATGCTTCCAGAATCTTGCAGACTTTTTTCAGTGCAGTTGCTTTGGTATGTTCAAACCCAATGTAGTTGACTGGACCAAGCAATACAACCTTTTTCATCTGGCAAAGGAGAAAAATGTTCATTCTGTATGAAGCTTTGATTCATTTCTAAAACTGTTGACTTGAAAGCTAAATAAAACGGGATATTTTGTTAATTTTTACAAGTTCTTCTGAAGTCACTTTATTTTTATTGTTGTTTCAAATATTAAACCTATCTTGCCATAAGTACAGCAGGTTTATATATGGAACAATCACTGTATGTATATATTGTTTGGCCTGAAACTGTTTGAAAATTTATGTGATGAGATGAAGAATCTGTTTTTTAAAGGTAAGTTTCTAGGGCAGAATTCCAAAACCATGTTGGTACTCTTTGCTTTATTTTGCAGATAATAAAATTCCTTTTGAAAATTAAGGGTAATGTTCATATCTTAAAATTTAATGTTACAATTGCCCTGTAATTTTATTACTTCTGTTGTGAAAACCTCTATTAAGTCTTTGTATTTGGAGGGTTTACATGTAATAAACCAGAGCTTTCATGCTTCCAAGTGTATTTTTACAGACTGAAGGGATCTGTGACCAGTGAGGTATTTAAGGACAGGTAAGCACAAAACCATAAGAAAGCCTTAAATTTTGCATGTTTTTACATGCCCTGTTCTTGTATGAAAATGGATAAGTTGATGAGGGAGAACAGCAATGTAGATACAAAGAGGGAATTATTCCCAACCCTAAACCACACTCCCAAGAAAAGGCTACAACATTGGTCTGTAAGTGGCCAGCTGGGCAGTGTGGTTTTAAATATGTCAAAGTAGATAATCAAAACCAACAGAGAAACAGATCAGGATCAGAAAATTAAAGTTAAATACCTTCTAGAACTGAAAACATAAGAGTAAAGTAGTGTAATGCAACAGATTTCTTGTGCTTAAGAAATGGGAGTTTTCATACAAGTCAGGGAAATGCATTTATCTGTGATGTTGCAGAACATGAAGCACAAACAAATCCAAATGAAAATCATGTGAAGCAGTATCAGTACTTTATTGTAGCTTGAAAACATACAATTACAAAACTTATAACATTGTCTCGTAATAAAATGTTGTTTTTCCTTCAGAAGTTTCTCCCTTTGAGAGAGAGAATTTCAATTCCTTTTTAATTCTCTCAAAGTGAATAACATCCACTTTGCTGTAACACAAGGTGTCAAAATGCCACTAGGAGATTGTAGGAATACAGACAGCACAGCATTCTGAGCAAAGGCAAGTACAGCCTCAATTGGAACACCCTGACCCTCGTGTTCCAAAAGGTGTCCCTGTGGTAATGGGACAGAATGCTGAGTCTTCACAATTCCAGTCTAAAGTGTGGAAAATACTAGTTTCAGAAGCAGTAATGTTCCATGAGGTTTTCTTGTCTTTATTTACTGTAAAACAAACACAGATCTAGTTTTATCACTGTACCTTTTTAAGCTATTCTAAGAATTTCTCTAAGATATAAGCTCAAGTTTTTCCTGCGAGGTGGAAAATACTAAACAAATGCCCTAGGGTCGTAGCAATACGTGATGTTCGGTGCTTTACTTGACAACTGTCGCTTGGTGGCATCACCAGCAGTTCGAGTCTGTTGCTTCCGTTTCTTCTCATTCACACTCTTTCTTTTCCGCTTGAGTGAGGCCACCAAACCCAATTCCTTTGGGACCGAAATTTTTTGCATAGCAAACTGGAAAAGAAGGAGAGAGGTAAGTGGAATTCTGAATGTCTCCATACAGAGGTAAGTGGCTTTTGGTTTTAGTGCTGCTTCCAAACTGAAGCTGATGAAAAGGAAGGAAATCTGAAACAGGATCTTTCTCAGAGGTGCTGATGGGTTCTAATAGTGAAACTGGAATCACATGTTTGACTTAAAAGCCACATCCCATCTTCTCCAAAAAACCCTAAGAAGTTTTAGGTATTGAAGATCTACATAACATTTTCATTACTGCTACTTTCCTGGCTGGAAATAGTCAGTAAAACTTGGTCTGAGCAGACTACAGACTGAGCAGTAAGTCAGAGATTTTTCAGAGGAGGTTAGAAGAACCAGAGCCCAGTCCAGAAGCTATTGATGGTAGCTTAAACCATTCCATTCCATTCTCACTCTGTATTGCTGACCGTGTGCATACTGCTTGTCACAGCTCTGCTGAGGAAGTAGTGATGGTCAGTGCATTTCTCCAAATACACTCATTTTGATCACTTAGAGTTGTCAGACTATACCCAACGTCACAGAACTGAAGGATTCTTTAGGATTCTCTGAACTTCAGCCTAGGATAGAAAACCTTTGCATATTTTTCCCTTTATGCTATTTCTAAAAGTCGGTGAATTTTCTTGATCTGAGAAGAACATCTGGATGTATAATTTAGCATGAATGTCTTATCTTCTGTATATCTCCCAATATAGTGAAATACCTTTTACTGGGAAGAAGTCTAATAGGACCATGACTGTAAATATATAACCTTTGAAGATCTGTATCTTTGTGGTTTGGCTTTTTTTTGAGTGAGAGATTATCCAGGTGCATGAGTCTGCCCAACAGATATGGCCAGTGTTTGTGTTAGAAGGTCAGAGGACAGATCTGAGAGGGAATCATAGAATGGTTAAGGTTGGAAGGGACCTGAAAGATCATCAGGTTCCAACCTCCCTGCTATGAGCAGGGGCACCTCCCACTAGACCAGGTTGAGAAAGAGTACAATTTAACATTTAATTGCTAGTAGCAGAAGATCCAACTGCAATGTTACCATAGCTCTTTGCTTTCAGAAAGTTGTTCCAGAAGATAAAATGAATTTCCATGAAGTTGTTAAGCATGCAACGAGGGAAGTCGTGATGACAATATCAGGTCTAAAAAGACTAATTTTAGATTGAGCCAATACCCCAGTTCAGCTCATTACAATTCTTACCTTTGCAGTAGAGCTCTCCATCTTTGTCTGTAACGTTTGTAGATTCTAAGCTCTTCCCACAGATAGCACAGCGGAAGCATGTCTTATGCCAAGGCTGAGGAAATCCAGAGAGTTCATTGTATGTTACAGAAAGTGCATGGCTAGCAGATACAAGAAACAAGGAGCTGTTGCTTTTTTTTACAGGGTGAAAAGGTAAAAAAATCGGTTTTCTGGTCTTACGGCTTCCATTTTTAGTCATTCTAGGTTAGTCTTTTTTCAATTGCTTTATTATCCTGTATCAATATTTTACCTAGTGACTTTGTTGTTAATGGAGCTCTAGTAAAAAGCAGGGAGCTGTAGGTACTGCTCTTGTTTTGGCCACTGCTTTGATGTGCAGAGGTAATATTCCAGTGAGAGTTCCTGGAGCAGAGAGCCAGCATGTCATATGAGGCAGGCTTTCCTTTTTGTAGTCACAGGATCTCTTTAATGTATCTGCAATTGCCACTACAAATAAATGTTTAAATTATAAATAACCCCAGAGAGGGTAGTAGACTGACACTGATAGAAGAGGCAGCCTCTACAGTAGCTGTGAGTTGTTCTTCAGACATCAACAAGATGCAAAAAATTGAAGGTGGCTTACAAAAAGCACAGGGTTTTGAACTTAGAAGTACATTGGCCTCTCTAGCAATTTGCCAATTTATCCTCATGTTTTCTTTGTAGAGACTATATGTAAAAGTGTAAAACATCAAGGACATATTAGCTATCCTTCATCACCATTACAACAGTGTGCTTTGTTTCTTGTGCTGCAGTAACTACTTACTTTTCCTCCTCCCATGATCTTCTCTGCAGCATACACAGATTTGCCACAACGGGGACATTTGTCAGCATCTACCATTTTTTTGGCAAACTTGGAAGGATTAGTTGGTGTAGAAGCCCGGGTAGACTTTGGTGAGCCCCTAAAATAGAAGTTTTCAGTGTTTTAAAAGGCTACTTAAAATGTTACTTTCATTCTAGAAATATTATTGCACTGTTTTTTGGTAAGATTAAAATGAAATTTAAACATTAAATTAGTGGTCTTAGACGTGCTGGGGGGAGGGGAGGGAAGAGAAAATTGAAAATTAAAGTGTTCTATGGAATTCTGTGTTGTGTGATTGAAAAGCTGATACTATAACTGCTAATATCACCTGTTTTGGGCTGAGTGCATGGGGCTGACAGCAGCCATGTGCAGAAAAGATTATAGTCAATGAAAAGTGGAAGTAAAAAAGAATTTTGTTCTATCAAGAGGGAAAACACAAGCCAAAGACCTCACTATTCTTTGTAAGGGGCTGTTCTGCTGGTACTCAGTAGTGAGTGGAAAAACCTTTAGATTTTGTGTGCAGTTTCATTAGTCACTGTAACATTTGGACAGGCAATTGGGGTTCTCAGCTGTCCTGGGGTCAAAAGCACATCAGAAAAGTAGCCTTGCTTTGTATTTCTGGACTTCGTGCTTTATGTCTTTGTGCTAGCTTAAAGCCTTTCACAAAATGAGTTTTGAATTATGGGATTGTGGGGCTGCAACAGGTCATTAAATCTGCAGGATGTGACAGTTTTTGATACAGAGCTCTGCCTGTAATGGATTCATATCTTATGAGGAGCTACAGTTAAATACATTATTTAAGCATTTATTTCCTGCGCAGCATGTTGGTTAATTGGTTTCCTTACAGTAAAACCAGAAGAAAGCATTTTTTATTTGGAAATATGCAGCTTTGAGAATTGTAGAAAAATACTATAAAAATGTACTGTCAGAGATAATTACGTGCAGCTGAGGCTTTTGGAAGATGGTTTCCCATTAGAATTCCTTTGTTCAAACATGTTCTCGGTGTGTTTGAGTGTTACTTGAGCCACAGGGAGGATTTAGAAATGTTATTTCCCCCGTTGAGAGGAGAGTTAACAGTATGTGGTAGTGTGATTATTTCTCTGACAGTAAAACTTAACTGTATTTTAGCCTCTGATAGGAAAAAAATAAAATTTTCCTATTCTGTGGGGAATGTGACTTAACCACTGCGCTACTAATGGCAAATTGCAATTGCAGTGAATATTTCTTGGTGGTGGCTTATAAAGGCTGCTTCTGGAGAATAATTGCCCTTTGAAGGAGGAGATAGTTCATAAAGAAGGCTTAAAGAGGCTGAACATCATTAAAAATTGGTAAATTACTCTGTCCACTAAAGGAAAGGTTCTAGGAAAGTCTGTCCTGCTATGTATGCTAGATGTTGTTATGGAAACGGAATAAAATATCTAAAATACCCAGTTAAGTGACAAGTAGTACCAGGAGAAGGTGGGATTGAACTCACTGTTGCAGATTCAAGCCCAGATGGTCACCAGTGTCTGTGCTGAGACATCCTGCCCCTTGCCCGAAGCCGATTCCCTTGGGACCGTATTTTCTCCCGTAGCAAGTTTTGCAGTAGATTTCAGATTCGTGAGCTGCTACTGTGGTACTGTCCAGGCCTTTCCTGCAAGCCACTGAGAACAAGAAAAAAGAGGCACGTAGAAACATCTGTGCTTGCAAATTTGAATTTACGTGGTTCAGAAGAGTGACAATTGGTGTTTATTTTTGTTTAAAAATATAGGGAAAGGGGGGTGTTAGCCTGTAGTCGGTATAAAACTGTCCTGGGCTGTTGCTCAAGTAGTTGTGCATGCGTAGAACTTGCTTTTCTTTTGCTACTCTGAAGTTACACTCTAACCCTAGGAAAATCACAGGCTTGTCAAGACAGTTTGTCTGGATACGTGAAGCTTAAGATGAATTGCAGATCATCATCTTAAACTCCCAAATATTAAAGAAAAAAAGGAGGTTGCAGGGCTGTTGACTCTAGCACTCACCCGCACCTTTCCAAAGAGTCGCTCTGAGTCTGTGGTGGCTTCCTCATCTCAGCCCATGCTATTTTAATGTGGCATTTTCCTAAAAGAGGCTGTAAAGTATGTGCCAAGTCCAAACAGAGTCAATCAGGACTTAGTTATTTTATTTATTTCTTTGAGCTGTGGTGCAAGGCGAAGCAATGATCCCAAATAACTGGCAGTCTCAGCTCTGTTAGACTTCCTCCAGGATGTCAAATATATGACTAAACCTGTTCCAAAAGCAGAGACCTCTTCCTCAATGTGTTCATTTAGAGAAGCACTGCTTGGCTCAGCTGACCAGGAAAGGTCTGGGAGACTTTTGGACAGATGGAGCCATAGGAATGCTTGACATGAATCTGGAATACAAGTTATATCCTCTACACCACTGCTTTAGCTCTAGCCTCTACTTGGAAGGACCAAAAGGTAATGAGTGCTAACAGCTGCTTCTTTAGGGATCTCAGTAAGCAAGTATCCCTATTCTTGGAAACACAAGCCAACCCTAGAGCCCACCAGTCTCACACAGGGTTATTCTCATTGAGTGGTCTTGGAAGACTCTGCTCATTTGAAACCTGGTCAGCGTTTAGAGACTGAATTATGTTACTGGTCCAGTGGATCTCCTTGCTGCTTATGCATGGAAACTGGGCAATAATGAATGGGAAAAAATCAGTAGCTGCACTCCTCATCTCCTCAGTGACTGTGTGTGCTGCACTACTCTGGGAACTTGCTGTGAGACAGCCCCCACCCCATCGAGAGAGGGTTTCAGGTCAGAGAGCCTATTAGAAAATCAGGGGTTTGTAGTATGCTTAAAAACTAAAATTTCAACACTTCTTGCAAATTGTTCACAGCGTCAACAGGGGTTGACAGGGGAAACAAAATACAGGGGAAAAACTTTTTCTACTCCTTCCCTTAAACAAGTATGTGCTGCCCAGAGGGGATTCCAGCTGTGCATGGGCTGTTGGTAGCTTGGAAAATAAAGTTGCTTAGCTCATGGAAGCAACAGAAACCTGTGAAAGTATTGAAAGTGGTTGGAAGTTCAAGCTCAAGGTGAGCTGAGCCTTGGATTAGTCCCTTCCCCTCATATTTATCTTAACTGTCCTGCTGCGAGTCTAAAACTCATCCACATCAGAATTTAAGCTGATCCTGAAACCTCTGCAGCTTTAATCCTGTCACTGTAGTGCATAGAGGGGAAAATAATTTGCAAGGACCTTTAAAGTTAATAGGAGTAAAACGAAGGGATTCTGTCAATGTGTGAACCTGATCCCATCATGCTACAGTCTCCTCTGCTTTGAGGATAATTATGTTTGCTAAGGGAGTTAAGGGATGATGGAAACTCTAGCAGTAGATAAAGTGTGTCTATTTCTGGCACCTTAGGGATAGAGTATCAATTCACCACAACAGATGGAGCAAAAGCCCTTGAAGTGCTATTGTTGAAATAACTTTGAGACCTGTCATCTGCCAACGGATTCTGTTCACCAGCCGGCACGGAGAAGTTTCAGGTTGGTGGTGTGAGATCCTGCCAAATGTCCATCACAGCTGCAGCTTAAGGAAAAGCTGACAGGGAAACAAGGTGGGTAAACAGCAATCTGCTTGGGAAGGAGGGTTTGTTCTCATAGAAGAAGTTTCTCTCTCATAATGTTTGTAGGGAAAAATTACAGAGTGGAGAGAGGGTGATTTTTAGTTTAGCTTATCTGCTTCTTACTAACAGGTTGGTTCACATTGTTTATAATTTTCCCCAAATATAACTTTTTTGGATGAAAAATACTGGAGTGTTTTGTGTGTCTGGTCCAATATAATGCAAAATATAAAATATATTTAAAATATATTTATATTTAATATAAAAAGATGAAAGCTCAGCCGAATAGGTTAACTGTTTCTGTACCTGAGGTTAGGTCAGGAAGGATTGTTTTTCTTCTGTGAAGAAATGAAATCCTGTACTGAGTTCATTGAAAAGCCCATGAACATGATACATGATACTGAGTTGTCCAGAGCTCCTGATGAGTGTGTGTGAATCATGGGAGAAGCCAATTAACATGCCTCTCCTATGCCAGCTGAGCTTAGATGTGTCTTTAATTTTTGACCTTAAACGTGGTTCTGCTGGGAATACTTTTTTTTAGTATCTGACCTATTAATAATTTACTCCAGACTTATGACTTAAAGGCTGAGGGAGCTGGGACTCTCTAGCCTGGAGAAGAGAAGGCTGAGGGGAGACCTTATTAATGCCTGTAGGTATCTAAAGGGTGGGTGCAAGGAGGATGAAGCCAGACTCTTGTCAGTAGTTCCCAGTGACAGGATAAGGGGCAAGGGGCACAAACTGAAACGTGGGAAGTTCCATTTAAATATGAGGGTGACAGAGCCCTTGGACAGGCTGCCCGGGGAGGTTGTGGAGTCCCCTTCTCTGGAGATGTTCAAGACCCCCCTGGATGCAGTCCTGAGTAATGTGCTCTAGGGGATCCTGCTGTAGCAGGGGAGTTGGACCAGATGATCTCTAGAGGTCCTTTCCAGCTCTGACAATTCTGTGATTCCCTGACTACAAGAAGCAAATAAAAAAGCAAACAAACAAAAAAAAACCCAAAGCCCCAACCAACCAGCCAAAGCCAGACAAAAAAAATCAAAACACAGCAAACTAAACAGCTGGCAGAGCTAATGTTGTTTATCAGGAATCACTAAAAAAAGAAATAAAAAATCCGTTATGCTGAGAATTAAGCTTAGAATTGTTCTAGTATTAAGTGGGAGAGAAATATTATTAGCTATGCCCTGTTTATTTTGATTAGACACTGGAGAGTCTACTGATTTGTCTTCTGCCAAATCATTTTCCAGCATTTGATAAAGCACAAGTGATAAAGATAAAGCCTTTCTCATAATTAGCACAGTCATGTCCCTCTCCCTGCAGGTTCTCTGATATCTAGCATTAATTGTTATAGGCAGCACACAGAATCAATAAGAAATCTCCAGTTGTCCCAAAGCTGAGACTTTTACCATTCTGTAATAATTGGCTGGGGTTTGTCAGTTAGCTGAAAACTTTTAGAGGGAATTCTTTCTTGCTCAGTCTTTTAGACATCAGTTGCAGGGCACTTGGAGACCAGCACAGACTCCAGTGTGTCCCTTGGGCTGATTCTGCACGGGGCTGTACCACGTCATCTAACCATGTAGTATCAGTCTTGTGCCTCCAAATGAGAATTCTCTCTCCATCCACAAAAGGAAGGTGAAAAATTGGATTCAATGGCTTTGAAGCTGTCATGCTGGAATTCATGCTGCAAAGATGCTACATCTCAGGCTTTGTCTGCAAAAAAACTGTTTCACTCTCTTTAGTTCTTAGTCTCTCCACAAAGGGCAGAAAGAGCTGAACTGATACCTTCTCTGTAATTTTTTCAAGTGCTGGCTCATCTGCAGAGAAAGCAAAATTCCTAGAAGCCATCTGCCAAACTTCACAGAGGTGTGTGGAGTGAAAGAGTAAGTGAAATGAGATAAGGGGAAGGAGGAGACTGAGATACTTGTAGGGTGTTGGTGGGAGATGTTTTTACAACACTGGGGTAATGGTTTTAAGCTTTACTGTGTGAAATCAATGTTAGGACTCCCCATAAAATTAACCATCTCCTATATTATCCTAATAAGACATACTTCAGTCTTACAAGTGCTGTTTGTTTAATGGTTCTAGGCTTTTTAGTTTGAAAGAAGCCTGTGATATGCTACATTGTGTGACAAAAGGTAGGGATTCTTGGAGATGAACCATTGTCCCTAACAATAATCACCTAGTGCATGTTTGGAAAAAGAAAAGCCCAGAGCCTGAGGGGCAGATTCCTCGGGGTAAAGGGCTAGAAAACTGAGCTTGGTTTTTAAGAGCAGCTGCGGAGTGGCAAACTGGCATTTCAGGAAGGTGGCTGCTGCTTTATCTGGTCATTTTCCATCCTTCCATTACTAACAGGATGGGAAATAGGTTTTATCTTTAGGTTTCTAGAGGGTGCCAGACCAGAATCAGTCTCACTGGGCTGTACTTTAGGTAGGATGATTAGCATGTAGCTGCCCTCCACTTCCAACTCTCCCAGAAGAAAGATGCACAAGCTTTACAAAACTTGTCCTGTGTGCAATTCAGTCTGATGCTGGTTGCTTCTACCATCCTTGGTAGATGTTTAGAAGTGTTTAAAAAAGATGTTTTAAGGTGTTTAAAAGCCTCCTGTAGGTGCTCTGTGAGCAAACATGTTGAATAGGGGAAGCGATGAAGCTTCTTTATTGCATGCAAAGTAATACAAAATAAATTTACTAGCTTTACTGGAAGATTTATACAGAGCTGTGGGAACACTGAAGTTAAACCTACTGCAGAGGAAGCATGTCTTGTGAAAACTCCTTCCATTGCACTGGATCTCCTCAGCGTGGTACACGGTCTTATCACAGGCACCACATTTGGCTCCACCTCCCCAGTTTGGCATCTTTATATCTCAGGAGAACCCTAGAAAATCAAATCACATCAATAAATGCAACAGCAAGAGTGAATTATTTTAAACAGAACAGCTTGGGGGTTTTTTTAATTATTTTTTCCCCTCTCCAGTCAACTGCTACTGCAGGGTGGCTCCAAGCCAGTATCTGCTCATGTGAATTACACCACAGTACTTGTAGATTATCTGGTGGCAGAGAGATGAGGTAGTAGCTGAGAGTCCACACAGCTTCAACATGCTGGCCCTACAGAGGAGGGGAGACCTGGAGAGACCTTCCTTGAGCTTGGGAACTGTGGCTGGTGTAATGGGGTTTTGAGGCACACTGGTAGCCAGCATATACTACCTGCCTGTGTAGGAGCAGGGATGTGTCCTATCCATGGGATGAGGGTGCTCAGTCAGTAAAAGGGTACCAGGATCAGTCAAATATCTTCTGGAGAAGTGGATCTAGGATTTTTTTTCCAGCAAATAGTAATTTTCCTTCAATCCTGCCCTCCCCTGTATCCTAGCATAGCCTTTTCCTCTCAGCTTTTACTTTGTGTGTGTTGATCTGACTTGGCAAGGCAAGTTTTAATGGAAGCTAACAAACACTTTGAAGCTCTGCTGAAGTTTAAGCAAAAGTGTGGACAGTATCTGGCATTAGATTTTCTACAGAACAGTATTCTACCTAAACTCTCTGTTGAGTGACAGTGTATAGTACTATTTATACCTCTCCAGAGCAAGGATCAGTTCATCCAGTGCCACATTAGCTTCCTTGGTGACACATATACAGGCAATTTTCTGTGTCAGGATGGTATCATTTTATGCAATTCACACCTGAATAGTTCCACCTTGAAGTTTAACAACTGTACAATGTTATTTCAGAGGACGCTTTAGTGGAAACAAGTTGTTTGTTGCTTTTCTGAGCTCATAAAACACAATCACTGTGCTGCACAGCTGTTGTAAAGTAACAGCAGATAGATAAAGTAGTAACAGGTAGGCTTTTCTCTGTCAATTGTTTTAAAAAATCTAAACATCTGAGGGGAAAAAAGAAAAGGAGAATAGTGCTTACTGTTCCAGTGCTTACTGTTCCAGCTACTGCTGAAGTGACTTGCCCAAGGTCACGCAGGAGGGCGGTGTTGGAGGCAGGAGCCCAGTGGAGGTCGCCTGACTGCAGGCTCAGTAAGTGCCTTTCCTGATGATTGCACTATCACACCTCTGAAACAACCCCAACCCACCGTTTGCCCTTCTGTTTTCTTGTTTGAGTCATGGTTTCTGGAAAGACTGGGACGTCATCTTGTCATCTGCACATCGTATTATTGGCTTGTTCCAAGCTCCTGGCGCAGGCCTTCCTTGTCCTTCTTGGAAAACCAGTCACTTTCTTATTATAGTTCTTGCAAAGCCTGCTTGTGCTATTTGTATTTGATTAAATTCACCATGAGATATTCCCAATTAAGAAAGGAATTTTGAATGCTGAATCAAGGCTACTACCTGAGAATTTTCTTCTGAAGTCAAGCAAGAGAGGGGAATTTATCACTGCAGTGATGTAACATAGTTGGTCATTTAAAACAGCTTGCATTTTAGGTGTTGGACATTAAGGTCCCATGTTTGTCATCATCTCAGTGGCTTCTGTACTGTATCTTCTGAATTTCAGAATGAAATGAACAATTGCTGCATGCCAGCACGCTGAGCCTGAAGGTGAAAGGAGTTCTTCCTGGCAACTAAAAGTGAACACCACAGAATGGTATAAAAGACATGTCTGTCCAGGAAAAGGCAGCTGATGTAGGAGTGTGTGCACGTGCTGAAGCTCTAGCACTGAAGACCTAGCAATGTCAGCACATCTGAACAGTCAGTGTTTGATAACAATGCCTATCCAAACATTTTTGCTTTAGGACTGTGGTTATTGGTGTATCTTTAACCCTGTGTAAGTACCATATCCACTGTTGTGACCATCACCAGTGGCAGACAGCATGCCTGTCATCCTCATGCAAGATCCAACCTCTCTTTCTCTTTGTGAGACTGGTTTCTGCTCAGCTGAACCTCCCTGCCCAGTCAGCCCAGTCTTCTGCTGTCAGCAACAGCACTGTTAATCTCTTTCACACCCTGTCTGCTCTCCTGGGAGCCTCTTCACGAGCTGACCTGCTCTGACAGTTAGAAAACAGTAATGATGCAAGAAGGAAAAGGTCTCAGCTTGTCTCTAACTCTGTTTATCTCTAATGTAATGAGTAAGAAGCAAAAATCTCATGTAGCTGAAATAAGAAACAAAAGGAACTGCGTGCAAGGAACAGATGATTAATTTAGTCCCTTAATCAGTGAAGGTTTTACTGAACAGCACTGCTGAAATATTTTTTTCTGTTTCTCTTAGATGAGACATAATGGAACAGAGAGAAATCTCTAACATAGGTGAAATCTTGTTGTCTCATTCTGCCATTCTGTGTTTTCTTCTGTTTTTAAAGTACTTTTGTATCAGTGCCACTTTTTTTAATATATAAAAATAGTTCAAGTAAAGTTTCAAACATTTTAAGAGAAAGAAGAGCAATGGGATATAAAAAGCAGTTTTGTGACACTTTCTGGAAAATGAAAATGTGATTTTTTATTTTTTTTTTGGTGTTCCAAATGTTCCCTTTCAAACTGAGTTTCCAGTTGGATCCCGTACCAGCTGGAGCAGCACTGGAGGAGAGGGATTTGTACCTCCAGCCTCTGTAAAACTGCTTCTGCTGTTCTAGTTCCTCTCAAAGTCACACAAAGCATCTCAGTCTGTGGCAATCAGGTGCTTGTTGGAAACCAGCTCTAATTACATCATGAGCTGAAGGCAAGAAATAATCTCTGAAAGAGTCTGATAGTGAACGTTGTGCTGTTACAGGCCGTGGTTAGGGCACTTCAAAGAATCATTGCTCCTGAGGCTAATTATAGTAACATGACTGGGCATGCAAACACATTTTCCATGTTTTTTTGGCTTCACCTGATGGGAAGCTGTAGGAGAAAGGAGTCACACTAAAAATGTTCCCATGAGGATACGGGTGTAAGAACGGCAGCATATGCCGAGATGTCTGTGCTGGCTGACCTAACAGCTGGGTGAGGTACCAGGACATGTGCTCTTCATGTCCTTGCTTTCTTCTTCTCTCCAAACACTGATCTGCAGTGCCCATCCATCCCGATGGATGCTGCCTGTGCAGCAGTAGTACCATGAGCAAGTCAATTCCACAGAGTATATGGCATTCACAGTTTTCTACTCATCTAATCATAACGGTGGATAAATCTCCATCCTTACAATGTGCAAATATAGAACTCAGTCTCCTATTTGTTGTAGAAAAAATACACCCAAAGTCTTAATTTCCTTGAGTGTCAGTATCTAAATACCCTTGAAATCCCCCAAACTTTTTTGTCTAAATCTGGTTAACTTGCAGTGACTGCTAACCACATGGTACTTGTTACAGTTTGGTGACCTAGTGGGAAGCAGTGTGGGCCCACTCTACATGTACTAAACATGAGACAGAGGAGCTTTTGAGTATTAATATTGTGGCATGTTGGCAGGCACTCATGGAGGAGTTAGGAGTTAAGGTGGTGGAGTGTTCTTGGCCTTGCTCTAACAGCATTCAGCAGTTCATATAATTCCTTTCCAAAATGCAGCTACTATGTGGAGGAGAATTCATACATGTGAGACGTGCAGCCAAGGATACATGCTTCTCATTATTTAGAGCTTGTCACACTGCTATCTAGGCTGGCCTCAGAGCAAGGAAGCCTTTGAAGTGTTTCTGTGCTCTGCACAGGCATGAAGAAATGTGAGCCATCTTGTGTTGGGCTCTTGGTCAGAGGGTACAAATCTGGGTGTCACGTAACTGTCACAGAGTGCCTCCCTAATCAGAGTGCTATTGATAAGGGTATAATCCAAAGAGATCTTTGGATCCATTGATCGAAATGGGAAGATGATGCAGTATTGGCCCCATGAAGTTGGGCAGAGGAGTAAAAGGCAGCACTAGTGCTAGGCAGGGCAGTGCAGGTAAAAGAGATGCTGAAAGTAATCCTGGTGTTTCCTTGCTGAGCTTTCCCTTCTAAGTGCTCACATATCTGGTAGTCTGGAGCTTAGCTCGTATCTGAATGAACTGCAGAAGTCATGTATTGTGGCTGGGAGGATTATCTCAGGGTGCCACATGTGCTGCAGGGTGGCTTTGAAGGAGATAAATGGAATGGGAAATGTCCTTCTTTGTGACTGGTGGTGGAAATGGTGGCAGAAATGCTGAATGAGGACTGATGGGCAGGCTGTGCCTTGCATCTCTCTCTCTTTTAGTCCCAGCTAGCTGTTCAGTCTACACTCTGTTAGGAGAATAAGAATACTGATTCCTTACCTAGCAAATAAATAGTCATAATACCAAATTAAATCACTGAAATGCAAGTATCAAGGTGACAGTGGAAGTTCTTTTCCCAGCTGAAGCCTGTGGGAAATGCCAGTGCAGCCAGGACCCATTGTGGTATCTAATCACAGCTCTGCTGTGACCTGTCCTGTGACCACCAGTGGCTCATTCGACTGTCCTTAGTGTTACTCACCTCACCAGCACCGTGGGGACAAAGACATGCAGCTTCCTTTATAAAAGCAGCCATAAAATGCTGCTATAGGGTTTTTTTCTGCAACTAACAATCCCTGTGTTTCGTTTTACCTTGCAGTGTCTGCAGTGTAAGGCCCAATTCCTGCCACTGCATCTCAAAAAAAAGCCTGAAGGTGTTTTTGTCAAAATCCAACCCCTTGCAGAATTCTCCTCTCTTAGCTGAACAGATTCACAACAGAGAAAATGGTTGTGTTCAGAGAGTGAGCACATTTAATGAAAGATAATATTCTGATGTATTTATAATCCTATTTCTTACATTCCAGTGCATTCAATGGATGATGAATTCAGGTGCATCTGAAGTTCATTAGATAGTGTCACACATTTTACCACAGTCTCCTGATAACTAGCTTTTTTCCTTCATATTTCCTCATATTTCTGCAGTAAACCAACACGTGGAGGTTAAGGGGTGGGAATTTCCAGACTGACACAGGGAAGTTAAGACAATTTTTCTTTGACACTGGTCACTCTAGGTTACACAAGCCCTTTTGAAACAAAAGATTTAAAGTGACTTGATATGAAGCACGTGATGTGCAAAACGGATAGAAAAACCCAGAGTCCTTTGTCTGAGTCCTTTGCTTTCATCTGTGTGTCCTTCCAGTGGTCTGTTATTTTCTAGCATAGTAATGCCACATTTCTTTTAAAAATTCCTTGATGTGAACTGTTGCAGAAATGTAAGATTGCACCTCAAAAAAATGAAGATAACTTGACACTAGAACAAGGTCCTTAGTTCTGACTTAAAAAACCACCACAGCCCCACACATACACACGCCAAGTTCTGTTCATGTGGCTGTAGGAAACTGCATCCTGCTGTACAAATGACCTGTTCCTTTTTCCAGAGCTAATCCTGGGCTATCACCTTTCACTTTTCCTTCCACAAAATCCTTCTCTAAATCCTTATCTGTGCACTAAGTCTTTTAGGTGCCAACCAAAACTCTTACGGAGTGTGAAAAGTTGCTGTGGTGATTGAGATCGGGCACAGAATTATTTTCTCTACATCCAAAGCTTTATTCTTTGAAGTAATTATACCTTTAGGTAGAAAACTTTTCAAAGTAATTTTTTTTTAAAAAACCTGTTGGGGCTTTTCTGAGGACTTGACCATTCATGAGTCTAGTAATGCTTGAGTGATGAAAAAGTGAATTCTTTCAGCTTGTGTTCTTATCTAGTCACTTTCTGTTGAGTCTGCATAGAAGTTTTCTTCTTATTTGATATAAAATTTGTCACTGACTTTGAATATTTTGAGGATTTTTGGTCGGTGGCTTTTCTTTTTTACTTCTAGAATACTTTTATCTGAGAAATTATGAAAGCACATAAGTTTATATCCTTTAAAAATTGTATGTACAGAGACAAAATGTATGTGGAACCGTAATTCTGTAGCTCCTTAATAAGATTTTTTTAAACCTTCTGAAACTTCTGTTATCTAGTCTTAGATGTACCCAAAACATGTCTCTCATGAATGAGGATCCCCACAGCCCTGGTCTTGTAACACTAATAACTACTAACCAGGCTGAGAAGCCCACAAAAATCTCTTCCATCAGTGGCTACTCCTAAAATACTGCTCTCAGCTCTGTAGGACTCTCATTTCTGTGTTGTACTACACCTTTTTCTTTGCCAAGCAGTAAGATGTTTCTGTGATCTGATAGGAAAAATATAAAATACCCAGAAATACCCAGAAACTCTTGGGAGAACCCAATATGCTTCACTTACCGGAGTCGCTTGATGTTTCTCCTGATTTTCTTGGGCCTGGAAGGTTTTGAACACGAGGGATTCCTGCACTCTTTAAATGCAGTGGCCACTGCTCTCAGCCCTATATGCTGGGAGGGGAGGGGAAAGAGAGAGTTTCAGGGATCTGAGCAATGCCATTGCTATCACCAAGCTGAAAATAACCTCTGACAAAAGCCTGGCATTTGGTTCCCTTCTGTCCACTTGTGAGTAGGTGGACAACAATGCAGCCCCTCAGATTACACCTAGAGAGCATTCCTGACCGTGGTCGAATAGATCACAAATAAAGATTAAAGTTTTGTAGTGGCTACCACATGGTTTACATGTGAATCATAAAAGAACGGCCCCTGAAATGAGGATTTAGTCATAAATGGTCACAGTGCCAAAAGTAATTTACCAAAATAATTATTTAGAAAAAAAAAATTAAAAAATCAGATTAAAACCTGTTCATAGGAATCCCTGGAATGTGAGAATTTGAAACCAAACAGAATTTCGTTCAGCAGTTCATGATTTGATAGATACAACTGGTTTGTCTTTTAGGGTGCAGAGAATTATGCTTTTCACTGTAATCTTTAAATTTTTACTGGGTTTAGGTGTTAAGATGACTAGTTAATACGTATAATATTTAGCATGTCTCATCACTGCAGTTACATCTGCCATGCCTCACTGAGCCCCTTGGAAATGGATAATGCTGCAGATGTATTCAAAGTGCCAAGACTCAAGTAGGAGGCACTTTAAAGTTCACTTTTTACAGAGTATTAATTGCTTTAAAGATTTAGAAGCTGATTCTCATTTTCTAAAGGGATGCCTGAATGTAGAGGCCTTGTTCAGTATCATGGACTTTGGTGTGTGTGAAAGGGCCAAGCCCTTACAGCCTGGGAGTTAAACTCCAGGAGTCTGAAGCTGAGTCTCAACTTTCATGGGAGGGTAAGGAAATGAGATGCCAAATCCACGTCAGATTTCAGGATTTTAGGGGTCTGTTTGCTGGGGCTCCTTTGAAATCTCTTAGGAGCCTATAGATCCATTGAGTCCAGCAAAGGTTTTATAATGCAGAGGCAAGTTCTTGATGTTGTTAGAGAACTGATTTTTCCTCAGCAACAGAGCTGGATTCCATCTCTTTTTGGTCGTGCCCCCTGGGTAGTGAATGGAACTCTTCAGCCTGCCTCAGATCAGGCTGAATGGAGGTGATGGTGCAAGGTATGTGGTGTGAACCTTTGTTGTAAGGATGGCAGTGAGGAGGGGTTGGGGCAGGACTGAGCTCGCTGTTGGAGCACAGGAAAGCACTAAGAAGCTTATGGCCACTTTGTGTTTGCAGCCCTGGTGATTGATAAGTGAGGACCCTTGATATTTGAGGGGACTGAAAATTAATCTTCACTCATGTCGCATAGATCATGTGCTTGGGTGGATTTGCACCATAACCAATTCTGTAGAGAAATATTTTATTCTAAAATGTCAGTAAGTATTTTCCCTTTGAGTTTGTAAGAGAATTTAAGGGGAAAAGGCAGGGAACAACCTTTAGTTTCCTGGTATTGGGTGCTGCTTCATTTCTGTAGTTCTGGGCTACCCTGGACCTGTGTGTCCCTGTAAGGAAGCAAGGCTTGTTGAGAGGCTCTTCACAGCTCAAAGGAGCAGTCAGACCCTTAAGGTGGCATTTCAACTAATCCCTGGTTCACTGTGGTTACCAGGACCAGAGACTGGAAGAACATTGGAGGGTAGGTGAGGCAGGTGGAAAGAGCAGTGAGCTCAGCTAGTCAGCATGAAATGTGGGTCTTCTGGGGAACAGGGCACTTTGGGCAGAGAAACAGCAGCTTTCAGCCTGGAAAATGAACAAGAAGAATGTGAAGTGCAAGGTGGTGTGAAGCCTGCCTGAACAAGCAGGCTGTGTTTTGACAGGAGCCAAGGGACACGAGGCAGCAAGGCAGGATGTATGTTCAGCTTTTCAGAACAGAGCAGTTTGTGAGAAGACCATTTCTCCAAGCCTAATTACTGTAGTTTCTTATTCTGTCAACTGTGGTGCACAAAAATGAAAGGTTTGTGGTTTGTTTCCTTTGAGTAATGCAAGTTTCTATAAACCTTTGTCTTTATACTTCTAGAATGAAATCAATAGCAGGTTTAAGGAAGATCAATAAATTACCACTTTGGAGAAGAAAAAAAAAAACCTACTCACTGCAGCTGTGAGAATCCCCCCATTTTCCAGCTTTTATTCTTCTCTCCCCTTACTGTAGGAGTATTTCAATAGTGATCCTATTCTGTCAGGTCTATTTTGTATTATGAAGTAATTTGGCATTAGTTATATTGCATCGACTGTTGTAACTATGTTTTTTCTATCCAGTCCAAGCCTGAATCTTGGCCTTTGCTACTGTTTCTCCTGTCCTAGTTTGAACAGCCAAGCGGATTTCACCTGGGAAGGAAGATACACTGTCATTTCCTTTAATTTGTTAGTTATTCCTTGTCATCTAAGAGTGTGAGCTGTGTGAGGAGTCTTTGTCTTTTTTCCATCCACGTAGAACAGACTCTGTTCTACCAATTTATACATTTAACCTGTTGAATTCCAAACTTCATATTTTCCTCTAATTGTTGTTATTAGATGTAACCTCTACTGACAGAGTTCAGAACTCAGATGGAGTTACTTCAATCCCTTTCTGATGAAGTACCATTTTCCCTTTCTTCAGAAGACAAACACACCCTTGTCTGACCAAGAAGAGCTGGCAGTGAACATACAGTGTATCACTCAACTCAGGTCATTTAATTTGATCAAACAAAAAAAGTCAAAATTTGAGTTTGATATGTTTAATCTGAACAAATTGATTTAAAAATACAGTATAAATAATTCTTAACTTATATAAAAATGGATTAAGAATTCATTTTTTGTTGTTTTTTTTTAACTAACTTTACAAAAGAGCATTATTGAACATAAGAGCAAGACATTTTAACTGTGGCCTTTTTGTTAAGACATAAAATATGTACATACTCACAGTACTTTTCTTTGTGCAAAATATGTACTGACTGATAGACTGTACCTTTCTGTCCACAGACAATTTCAGTTTACTTTGCATAGCAGAAAAGCAACACCAAAAAACCCACTAGACACATAACTTTGTTGCTGTAATACTTCAGGTAAGCCTTTGGAAAAAAAAAAAAATTATTATTAGACATGAACTTCCTCATGAGGACCCAGTTTTAATTCTAAAGCATGAATTAAGGCTATTCCAGTATTGAAGTCTTGCCAAAGTCCCAACCACACATTTTCCATCGTACAATCCAAGCTGTGTGCAGTGTGTTACCACTAATGATGCCCAGAATTAGTCTTCAGACACTTCAAGTTTTCGTTGAGGAATATAAAGAGTTCCTTGAGAGACCCTGTTGGGACCATCTGAACTTGCAGGTAGTGAAGATGCTGTGTTTGGCCCTCCTGGGGTGCGGAAGAAGTTTTCTGTAACTGTCTGGGATTCCTTTGGAACTGAAGGCTAAAGAGGAGAATGAAAGTTACTTTCAATGAAGGGGAATTAAAAAAGAAAAAAAAAAAAAGAATTGTAGTTTTAGGTCTTTGCAGGATGTTAGCAAATTAGGGTTTTTTTTCCTGAAATTTAGAAACTTAACAGCACTTTACTGAGAAGAATATCCCTGTACTCCTTGATATAGCTAGAAATATACATATATAATCAATTCCATAAAAAGCTGGTTTCTCTAATCCCATCCTATCTCCTTTTTTAATACAGATCTTATGCAGTACAGTATTACACAAAGTATACAGAGAAACTTCCTGTGAAGAAAATATTTTAAAATCCTCTACAGTCCCATCCTATTAAAAAAAGCTAACATTGAATGCAAGAACTTGAGAGTAGATGAGGAGAGTAACAAGAAGGAAAGATAAAGCAACAAATGGACCATTTGTTAATAAGTGTCTTGTCAGATCTGTGCAAGATTCTCCCTCTGACACAGTTCTCTCTTCACACCTTGTCAACTTTCAGCTGGCTCCACTTCCACAACAAAGAAGATACTTGCTCTTCCTTTCTAACCTCTCAATTATGTTGTACTTTGACTGGCCTTCACTGCCAGCTCTTTGTGGGCACTGCTGATTTATAAAGATTTTTTTTAAATGTTTATTTGGAAATGTTGCCTGCTGTAAAGGAATTACTGCACTATACTATACTGCACTATATGATAGTTCCAGGTTGGATGGGGCTTGGAGCAACCTGGTCTAGTGGGAGGTGTCCCTGCCCATGCAGGGAGGGTGGAACCAGATGATCTTCAAGGTCCCTTCCAACCCAAACCGTTCCATGATCCTTTCCACTCAACCCATCGTGGTCAAGAAGTTGCAATATATTTTAACTTACCTTCTGTTCTTGCAAGTTCATGTTTCCTGAGCTATGGCTAACATTGTCTGGTTGTGGGGTGACTGGCATGTGCTGAAGAACAGGATTTGCACCAACTTGCACACTAGGAGGTAACAGTCCTATGTGTTGCAGTGTAAAGTTCAGAACTGAAGAACTTGGCTTTGGGGCAGAACTGGTATTGCTGGAATTGGGACAGGAGTTGCTCAGCACAGGTGCTATGGAAGTTGGTGAGAGCATTATATTCCAGGGTGTGATATGAAAAGCAGGAATGTTAACTGCTTTCAGGTCAGATGATGTCACTGGAATGACACCTGAAACAGAAAAATCAAGTGTTGAAGGGGATTAAAAGTTGAGACTCAAGCCACTGTCTTGTGATTTTGTTACCTCAGTGGGATGACTCTGGCCCAGCATCCTCCAAGCCAGACAACTGTGTGCCAGGTCTATGGAATACTCACCAGCAAGGGGGGAGCTGTAGGTGCTGTGCTGTAAGGAACATATTGCAGCTTTCTCTGCATCAGAAAAGCCTGCCTTGCTCTCATGGGTGCACTGAGTGAGTGGAACGAGATAGCCAGATGGAAAAAAAGTCTGAAAAAGAAAAATATAAACACCTACTAAACAGAAAACTAAGTTTTTCTCCAAGGTTGCATTCCCCTTGCCTTGTTCTTTATCCTTCATACCCCCAGATCCTCTCTTCCATGCCTGTACCACCTTCTGTCTGAAATTAGATGGAATTGACTCAAGGAGTCTTTAAAGTAAGACTGGCCTAGTGTGCAGAAGTTAGCTGGCTCCATTTCCAGCTGATATCCTCAGTGAGGAACTAGAAATCCATCTGGGATTAACACAGTACAATTAGATTAGACAAAAAGAGAACTCCTGATCCTGAATACTCTTTTTATTTTCCCTAGAAGAAACATCTAGACCCAGTAATCATCATGTCACCTCATTCTTGGATTCTGTTTTTCGTAAGACAAATATTGAAAGACATCTACATTTGCATTTACAAGTTCTGTTTTTGTCAGCAGAACTGTTCTTTATTCAGGCTTACTACAACAGTAAATCTTAACTGCAGAACAACAAATTTTCCTGGTGAAATTTCATGTGAATATGTTGTGAATCAAAGTATTGGAGACTAAATACAGCCAAACACAGGACTGGGGATATAAAGGATCTCAACATTGTCTTCATCTACTTAGTTTTGTGATCTTCATCCCAAGCGAAGCCTGAAAGTCACTTCATGTCCTCTTATTTGTGTACTCAATGCTGAAACAAAAGTCCTACATTCCTACAAAATAAGGTTTTAAAAGCACACTAAAAATAATCCAACCAAAGGCAATCTATATATGTGTAGTTGATTATAGTTTTATTTATGTGGGTCTGAGAGGGCTTACCTCATGAGCAGGAATGGCAAATGCTACAGGGATATCTTGCTTAGTTTTGAGTTTGTCCTCATCTTCTGGAATATCTTCTCTTTTACCTTGGTCATAGCAACTTGCTGAGTTTTGATCTAATGTTTTGCTTTCGCTCTGCCACTCTTCCTGAAAATTGTCCATTTTGTGATTTGTTTCTGAGCTACTGGAAGGAGGTCTTTCATTTTGTATGGATTCTCCCTTTAAAAAAAAGTCCATACAAAACCAAAAGCAGACATGGTAAGACTTAGCATTCTCAATTACAGGCCTACAATGACACTTGTACATTTTAAAATTTAGGAAAGCAAGCCTTTTCCAAGTTTGTGCTATAAACATTTGGATTGAGTAAGACAACCAGTTCCATGTTATCCCCCCTCACTCCTCCACAGCTAGTGGATGTTTGACACCACATGTTGTCCAAACATGCTGATAAGACTGCATGACTGTTTTAGCAATCACAACCTAAAGCAGCCTAATAAGTTACAGAGACACTAAAACATTCAGCAACCAAGTAGAAATGGATCCAGAGCCAGTTTCTTCACATGCATCAAGTGTATCTGAACCTCTTAATCTCTTCATGTGCTGCATTATTATGCCTACAACAAGCCAACATTACCAGTGTACAACACTGGATAGAAGTATTGAGAAGGTAGTTTTGGGACATTCCCTGTCCAGAGACTTCTATGGCCTTTCAAAGCTATGTGGTATCTTGCCCAGTATATATTCTGCCTGATGCTTTGCAAATACCAGCAAGATTATGTGATATTTATATACGTGTCTGTGTGTAAACAAACAAAAACCAGCCCCCCAAACATCAGCAAGCACAACAAATGGACATCATCCCTTCAAGCACAGTTATTGAAAATGCCTACACACACTGGCAGGCTCTTAAGGTACTTTGAAAATAAGTACATGGCAACATCATTAAAGTTTAAAATAGCATGATAAAATTAATTTAACTTACCAGAAACGTATCAAGGCTTTCCTTGTCACTTCTATACCTTTTAATTAAATTCTCCTCTTGTAATGCTTTTGATCTTTTAAGGCACTGCTGTGATGAAGCTTCTGCTTTTATAGTTGGTCTGTCTTTAGCTGTCAAGGACTCTGTTGGATCATCTGTTGCTATCTGATTGTCCCCTTCCTCAGTGGTTATTTTATTTAGTACTTTTGAATTGACACTCTTAATTCCAGTTACGTTAGCACATGGGAGAGGCTGCAACATGAAACTTGGGCTGTATGTTGTCACAGTGTGGGCTTGGGAAGGATGCAGATAGATGGCATATGAAACACCAGAATGAGTTTGAGGTAGAATCACTGCTGAGACTGAACTGTGGCTTGGAGGACAGACACTGACTGGCTGCTGAGAGGGTGCTGAGGTGCCAGGAGGTTCGGGCTTGGGCACTACCTCAGGTGAGGACAAGTTACATTGCAAAACAGATCTTGACAATTTCACTTTCATCACTTTTGCTTTCCTTAAAAAAAAACAAAAACAAAAAACAAACAAACAAACAAAAAAAACAAAAAAAGAAACTATGTTTTAATATATTGCAATACCTTTGCACAGAAATTAATGCCCTGACAAATTATTTTCTGCCATACAAAGACTTAACATGAACTTGTACTTCTCAATCCACTGAACAGAAAATAGTAAGTGAAAAAACCCAGCCTGGATTATCAGGGGTTACCAGTTTCTGCAGACTGTTGCTCAACTCAAACTGAGCATGGCTTTAACTTAATGGCCAGGGACAAAATAAAGCTTCTCACCTTCATGCTTGTGCAAACTTACTTTGATTGTCCTTCCAGCTGGCGTTTAGTGATTGCTGGAACCCGAGCCATTTTACTTGGGAAAGCTGATAAATTTTGATCAGTACCTGGTTGGAGGGGGAGAACAAAACAAAACTGTTGGTACATCAAATGCAGAAGTTAAATTTTGCCTTGGGGAGACTGCAGTATTTCATGTGGCACACACATTTAATGAGCAGACACTAAGTCTCCATATTATTCTCAAAGTGCAGCCCCAATTGGATTTGATCAATTGGATGGTAGTTTATGGCAAACAAATTCTAAAGCCTCAGCTCCATTTTTTTTTTTTCCCTCTGAAGAGGATACCTAACAAGAACATGAACATTTATAGGTGATTTTCTGGCAATTTTGTGGAATACAGAACTGCCTAGATAGTGAGACTGAAAGCAGTTTCCACAACAAACAAGGGTTACAGTAGTTCATAGCAAAAGAAATCCTATCCAGAGAATCAGCTATACTGCACAAACAGGAATTTGTAGCCAGTTAGACATCACACAAAGTCAAGACAGGGGGGGTGTAAAAAGGGATTTCATATTCTTCTTAAACCAAAAATACACAATATGTTGCTCCTTGTGTATTCAGTGTGAAAGAGGAAGCTGAAGTTCCCCCCAGAGTGCTGAATTTGGTCCAGATCTCAATAAATGTATCTATTTTTTTCCAGCTGTGCAAGCTGTGACTGGCTTTGGTCCACCAAGCTGGAAAAAGCTTCTACTAGTTGTAGAGGTTACACACTGAGCACTGATCAGTTTAGCTTTGCTTTCACTATCAATCTTGTCAGGCCTTAGATTTAAAGGGAACGTGTATTTTCCCCATCCTGCATATTTTTGACATTTCTTAAGACATTTTTGTTGAAGAAGACATACCCACACATCCTCCTATGAGAAGATGGCAAGTCTGAATATTTGATGTGAGACTCCATCCGAGTCAAAAACATACTTAGAAAAAGATACAGAAATATATTTTTCAGCTACTTACTTGCACTTATTTTAACTGGACTGGTTGGAGCAGATTGGATCTTTCTTCTGTCATTTTCTATACTTTTAACTAACTTTATTAGAGAAGGATGCCGAGTGAAGTTTTGCTTTCCTTTGGAAGGAAAAAGGTTTTTTGAACAGTGCTCTTTGGAACTGATGGATTCTGAAAAAGCTGGGGGACAGGTCATAGAAGTTGCTTCAAGTTTTGTACCTAAAAAGCAGAAAAAAACCCCAAGAGTAAATAGATACCATATTCAGTAATGAAAAGCAGTTATTTGAGCCTAGCTTACAATTATTTAAGTCCTAGCAGCAGCAATAGAAATGCAAGACTCTCAGTGCATCTGCTCTGTGGAAATACATGCTGGTGTGGTGTGTTGTCAAGGGATGTGAAGGAAAGTAAAGACTTTCTGCTTAGTTTACTCTGTCTTTTGGTCAAAAAAAATTCTCCCCCCGAGAAAACACAGAAACAATCCAAATCATCAGCAGAACAAAAGGAAATGACACACACCCCTACCCTGAATATTTGGCAAGACCTCAGGTCCTGTCCACTTGAATGCTGGTTTTCTACCTCTCTCTTCTGTAATGTGAACTTTCTTGATAAGCTCAAGGCTACTGAGAACATTGGCTATGTCATAAAGTCTCCTAATTTTGGCTGAAATAAAAGAAACAAAAAATGTAAAATACAGAAATTCCAACTAACAGGTTAACATATATCAGGTTAAAAACGTTACAACGCCCTTTTAGCAACAAGGAAAACCTTTATCATTATTTATAAGAACAACTCTGTGGAACAGGTATTTATGTGATGAAATAACATATCACAATGAAACCCACAATTAATTATGGATGCCTCAAGAGCAGGCACATTTTTTATTATTACAGATATACAGGCCTAGACCTAGAAGGGCCTTTTCATTTGATAAGAAAGGAAGAGGAAGAAGTGTGCAGGGAACTGAGAGCAGAGCAAAAGAATGAAGAAATAATTGGCAGTTACAAGACTGGGTTTCGCTTCCTCTCACATGTAAGTTATTAACAAGACTTCTACAGAATATTAGATTTCAAGTAAGTTCTATAACCAGAACACAGATTTGCATGTTTCTGGGGCATCTTTGATGAAATGATACCGAAATCTTTGAAAGGCTTGCTTGAGGAAAGAGAAATTGTTACCTATAAGCAGCCTTGTGATATTACTTCAGGAGAGAAGATTTAATGGACATTTTCTTTCATGTGGTCATTAGGTATCAATGACTATGCACAAGTGGGTCCCTATTAAAACCTGTGCAAGGTGTTCAGGGAGTTTCTAGAGGCTCAAATAGATTTGCAGCAGGAAAGAGATTCTATTTCACACTATATAAACTTGCACAGAAATAGTCAATTCAGATATTTGTATTTAGAATGAGATCAAAAAGCAGACAGCAACAGCAGTGTTTTACTCACTTTTAAACTTGCTTTTATCTAAGTCTTCTAACTGGTCTTCTCCAATCAAAATTTTAGCAGCAACTTCAAGGCTCACTATTTGAGGAGTCGATACAAGAAACAGCATCACAAATTTCTGGCTCATCACTCGCAAAGACTTGTCTTTCCTGCTATTTACTGATGCTGCAGCAGCAGGAGAAAGGATGAAAGTATTTAAGTGACACACCAGCTCCAAACGTTTATAAAACACTGAAGAAATTTGTCAGTAACAATTATTATAAGAACAAACAACAGAGCAACTAGGCAGGGCCGATGTGGACTCCAGAATCATGTCTCTACATGGCAAGAATCAGATAATTAGGTGGATACCAAGTCTAACTACAAAGAGAGAGTGCAATGTTTCCCCTTGTATAAATTTCCTATTGTCTGACAACCTGTACTCTTAAAGATGCTTAACTGCAGGTTATACAATGTATTTAAACAATCCCTAAGTAGTAGTTTTCCATGAATCAAGTCTAAATTAAAAAAATAGGTTAATGGAGTAATCAATAGACTTTTGGCTTTACAGTATTCAATGGTAACAAATCCTGCAGTTGGATTGTATGTTGGGTGTGTCTGATGGTTTCACCTGATGCCCCCTTGTCCTTGCACTATAAAAACAAAATACATGTGTAAGAACTGAAAGGATAAGGAAACTGAAAGAGTGTGGAGCACTTTTTCTCCCCACAAACAGCTGTGGTGCCTTTCAGGCAGTATCATTTCAGGAAAAAAAAAAAGTCCAATATTTTTGTTTCAAAATTCATAGATATTTTTCATGACAAACCCATATTATTCTTGGCATTATAGAGAATTATTACCAGCACGAAATTCCATTCCTGGGAGCTCAACAAAAGACATTTCTGAATTCTCATTCGAGCCGGAAGATCTCGCCACTTCTTCATTTCTTTCCCCGTCGAGATCAAACTCATGCTCATACGCTCTTTTCTTGATCATCTGAATTTGTTGTGTGTATTTGTTCTCTTCTCCAACTTTTTTCAAAGCCTGCAGGGTTTCACAGAGGTTGTGCCTCCCATGCCAAACGTATCTGTTCTTGGCCAGGCGGCTCACCATGTGCAGGCTCTCTAGCACATTCACGATATCATAGATACGTCTACGTTCAACACCTGAAAAAAAAACCATGACCATGACATTTCCACTACATAAAACATGTTTTGTCATACTTACCTGAAATGTGGTTTGCACAAAGGGATCAGTTTCCCTTACCTCCCCCTCCTCTTAATATATTTCTAAGACATTTTTGATAATTTCGCATACAAAGGTTTCTGAAAATAGACCTCACTGATCTTGCCAGCAAGGAGAAGAAAACAATTCTTGCTTTAGATATGGAAGGACTTGCTTTTTCCCAGTTATACTTAGTTTACAGCATTCCTTAAGAAATAAAACTTACTGTTGCCAGAAGAGCCATTAGATGGGTTTCAATACAGCTTTAAAAAAAAACAAAGCATTTTTAATTATTCGTTGCATTGATTTTAGATCATCTTATTAAATATCCTTGGAAATTCATGGTAGACAACAGTTTTGTCACTGTTTTCTGTATGTTTTTCTACTAACACACTGTCCTTTTCTCTTTTGTCTGTTAAATTCTTGGTTTTGACTAGGCATTTTCTAAGAGATGTTATTTTGTACAAAGTATAAATAAAATAGACATTTTGTTTAATTTCAAATTCATCCCTCCTCTGTGTCCCCCAACATATTCTGAAGACGTTTCTAGCAGTGTGATTTATAACTGTTATCAGTGTCATAGTCTGTAAAATACTGCAATTTCATAGCTCCCTGATTAAAAAAAAGCTTCAGCTTGATGTTAGCAACTCAGGCTCTTGGTAGATCATTGCTGTGATACAAAAATGGTGATATAAAATGAGAAAGTTAAAGAGCTGAAAGTAGTTTCTTGCTTTGATGTCACGATTGGACAGGAAGTTGTGGGTTCAGCTTGGGAAATTCTAGTTCCTTCTGCCAAAATCCAACCACTACTCTTAGCCATCATCTCTAGATCCAAAAAAAACCTGCAACTGGTTATTTGTGGTATTGGCAATAATTTAGATGCTTAATAGTAAACATAATTCAGAGTTTCTCGATTCAGTTCACTGAAGAAACTTCAGCTTTTTAGAAGACTTGCTCAAAGAATGAAGAGTTTAAAGCTGGTTTAAATAAATTTGAGAGTATGCAGGAAGCATTCAAAATTTTACAGAGCAAAAATGTGCCAACACAAATGGCAGGTTACTGGGCACATTGGTGTGAAGAAAGATGTAACAGCATAGACAACAACTTACTAAGCTCTTCAGCTACTTCATCCAGGGAAATATAATTACTCTCTGCAGTGCTGGGGTAATCAGGGTACCGAGCTAAGAATTTATGACACAGTAATCCTAGACTTTTCTCCTTGCGACTTGGTTGAGATTTTTCATATTCATCTCCTGATAAGTGCTCCTACAGGGAAACAAGAAAAGGAGAAGTTGAAATTTTTTACAATAAATATGTCATAAATATGTATGTAAAATATCTAACAGCTCCATAGTGAGCTCTGTCAAAGGCCCCATGATCTCCCTTTGTCCTCCACTGTTGTGAAATAAACCCAGCCAGACGTTGCCTGGTTTATGTAAATAGGCAATATCCTTACTTATAGTTGGTAAATACTCCAGACTTTAAAAATACTGTGGTATGTTAATGTATAACTTTTTTATACTGAATAAACAGCCTTCAGCTAACTTAAAAAAAAAGAAGACCCCTTTACAACATACCTGCAAACAGTGTTTTGCCTGTAGGACCTCACTTGTGTTGTTTGAGAGTTCCCTTCTCTGTTCTCTGCTCCTAATCTCAGGACTAGCTGCACTTATCAGCATTTTCAGGTTTGAAGTAGGTGTCCATGGATCTGCTGGAAGGGTTTCCTTAGGCTTTGGGGGTGTGGTTAGAGGCTGACAGTCAGGCTGGATCTCTGTCAGTGCCACATGCGAGGTAGCTGCTTGTTTCAATGGAGTTTTCAGTACGTTGCTGCATGGCTCAGGAGAATGGTTTTCCTACACAAAGTAAAAATGTGAGGTTAAAAACCAGCAGCACTATAAATCATTTGTTGATAACAGTCAGTGTGGGATAGGGAAGTTGGAGATGCCCCCTTCTTGGAAGTGTTCAAGGGCAGGTTGGATGGGGCTTGGAGTAACCTGGTCTAGTGCGAGGTGACCCAGCCCATGGAGGGAGGTTGGAACTAGCTGATCTTTAAGGTCCCTTCCAACCCCAACCATTCCATGAGTCTATGATGATAGTGATCAGCTGCATTTTTTGGGTAGCTCAAAGTCAAACGCTGGACTCTGACTGAACCAACGAGGCCCTTCCCTGAAACCATTTTTGGTGCCTTTAGCTTAAGACACGGGCCCCGTGGTATTCTTGAGTTAATTTTCCTTTGCTTTCCCTCTAGGAGAAAGGGAATCAGAACGAATGTTAATCCGTAGAGAAAGCTGTAAAGAACGACTGAAACACCTTAAATTAAGGAAAAAAAAGGAACAGGGAGGCAGGAAGAAGTACCGGTCGTTACCAAATCGGCGGATAAAGGTGGGCAAGTAAAGTTGTAGGTAATTTTGTTAAGGACAGAAGTTAAAGCGAAGGTACAAGCCGCTCGATCGCCGCCATCCAACGATTCTTCAACGCGGTCGTTGAGACTTGCGCTGACCTCCCGCCGAGGTGCTGCAAACGGCTGAGCGCGGGCACCCGGGGCTGTCACCGGGCAGAGCCCCGCCGGCCCGGCCCGGCCCGGCCGCACCACACCCGCCGGGGACGGCAGCGCTCGGGGTGAGGAGGTCGCCTGCCCGTTTGGTTCCCCACCGAGGAGGAGCGGAGCAATTACCTTGCCGCCGGTGCCCATCTCCCCGCCCGCCTGCTGCATGTTGCCGCCGCGCAGCCTCAGGAGGTGACACCCGCCGCCGGGCTCCGCATCGCAGGTCCCGCCGGCTCTGCGGGAGGAGGGAAGCGTTAGCCGGGGAGGCTGCGAGGACCCCTCCGCGACGGGCCGCCGCCGGGCGGGCGGTGGCAGATCCCACCTTGGCAGGTTCCCGCCGGGGACGTCTCGTCGCCTCCCGCCTCTGAGCCCGGCCCGCGCGCGCCCGGCGACCCGCGCCCGCCGCCCAACGGCCCGGCCCCGCCCCGCTCCGTCCGCGCCGCAGACGCCGCTGAGGGCGCAGCGCCGCCGATTGGCCGCCGCCGGCGGGCGGGGCCCTTCCCGGATCCGGTTTAAACATTTGGCGCCACCGCTATGCCCGGAGAGCTACTCCCCTTTGCTTCCTTTCCACCCTCTGCCCGCTGTTCACCTCACGACGCCTGCGAGCGGCACTCACCGGCAGCGGCACCGACACCACCCGGTCTTGTCCCGTCCCGTCCCGTCCCTTCCCGCCGCGCGGCCGCTCCCGGTGCCGATTTGAATTCAACCCGCTGAGCTGCCGAAGAGGGGGGGAGGCCGGGGTGGGTGTCGGCCCAGCGAATCACCTCTCAGCCCTCCGCCCCGGGCAGCCAATCGGAACGCGGCATTCCGGGGTCGCTCCCTCCTCCCGCCGCTGCCGGGGCAGCCGGGGCTCGAGCCGGGGGTTTGGCGGGTTCGCGGCGCGGGAACCGGGGCGCGCGCGGGGCAGGGCGTGCGCAGCCTCCCTTCCTCCCCCAACGGCTGCGGGCGGGAGGGGAGCGGGAGGGGATTAGCGGGATGAGCTTGGTCAAGGGACGCTAATTGGTTTAGCTGAGCTAATTATCTGTCGCCGGTTCTCCCTGTTTGTCAGAGGCCGGCGGGCCGGCCGTCCCTCACGGCCGCTGCCGTCGTCGTCCCTTACGGGCGCCGCCTGCTCCTCAGTTCATGGCGTCCCGTGGCCTTTATGCTCTTTAAAACGACAAAATACACGGTCGTGCCCCAGCGCTCGCCTCCCCGGACCGCGGTCTGGGCTGGGGGCGGAGGGGGAGGCCCCGCCAGCCGTCCAGGCTGAGCTTCACCGCCGGGGCAGCCCCTGGAAGGCCTCCACACCGGCGGTGGGAGCAGGCAGCTGCTGAAAACAGTTCCACATAACTCGTGTGCTCTTAACTTGAGGAAAAGCTCTTATCAAAAAGAGAAAAAAAAGCTTAATAACTCACTAATTGTGTGGCTTATTGTGGCGTGGGATCACTGAGCGTTGACTTGGGGGCAGAGGGGTATTAGTGCCCCTGAGATAAGGTGCAGGAGCTGCGGGTCAGCAGGACGGGCTGTGCCGCTTATCGCGGGTGTTACAACACTTCTGTGTTGCAGGTAGACATCTGGGATTCAAAACTACTTTATTTGGGGCGTTTCTTAGACTAGAGCTGGGCTTGTGTAAATACAAGACCTTGCAACAGCATCATTTTCTGAAGGGAGTCTTCGAAAGCAGGAAATTCAAATCGAAAAATCACCCGAGTAACCTTCACTCTCTGGTATCACCAACCACCACGTAAGAGCCAGTTTATTCTCTTGCAGTACATACATGCCTCACTTTAAAAAACGAGGTTTAATATTGGGTGACCATTTACTCCTTTTCCATGTTCTTGCTTTGATACAATTACTGCATCAAATAACTGGCTTTTTGTGTAAATTGTGCACTGAAAGGTGCCATTGTTACGTATAACATAACTCTTTAACTTAGCATTGGTATGTAACTCCTGAAAGACACAAATATAAATACTATAAAATAGAGGTTGTTGTTTTTTTTCTTTCTTCCAGAGATGGTCTCATGTAATACCATGTTTGCTGGAACTGGAGTTAATTAAAAGAGGAGCAAATGCATTCATCTGTTTCAGAAGTCAAACTGTGAAAAAAAAGAAAACGTCTTTTACATTCAAGCTGTCACTTGATTACTTCTTTCATTTATGCTGAGCTTTGAAAACCACCCTTATCCCCCAGTCAAGAAGCTATTATCTCTGTTCAAACACATCATAGTATCTCCCATGCCCTTTGTTCAGGGGAGATTTTGCTGGACTCCAAGTTAGCCTTAGAATCTGTCCATTTTGCCAGTATCAGGTATTTTTAAGTGAAGGTTAAAAGGATTGCTAGCAATATTACTGTTGCTGAAAGAATAACTGTGTAACTTGTGTAATTGCCTTTACTATGCTACTGCCTTTGCCTTTTTGAGATCATAGAAATACAGGGAGCAGTTAATTGATGTGTTTGGTTGCAGCCATCAATTTAAACTGTATTTCATTATGCTCCTTCTGGAGTTGCTCTCTGTAGCCCCAGGTATAAGAAGCAGTGCTTACCTTCTCTGCTAGGTACCTTCTAAAGAGAACAGCATAAGAATTAAAAATATTATGGCCCTGACTGGGAACCAGAGGCACCAGTAGCAAGTTAACAATAGGTCTCTTAATGCATAACCTTGAAGCCTTTTGCATGATGGTTCTTATGTGGGACATTTGCTAGTTCTGAGTAATGTGCTGAATCAAGGTACCACCTGATGCCAGAAATCAGTGCTGGAGAGTGATATGTAATTTTATCTATGCTGGTTCAACTAAAGAGTTACTAAAAAAAGTATGCGTGGTATATCCTAGTGGTTTAGCCAAAAGCAATGAATGATAAGCTATGATTAAATGAAAGGTGGTAAATAAGTCAAGAATATGTAAATTGAGGTGCTTCTAGTGCCTGTATTCTAGCTAAGTGCACCTTCTTATCTTGCCCATGGATATTTTGCTCTTCCTGTGGCATCATTAGCTGTGCACGAAAGAAAACACTAACCTGGTTTGCTTTGCATGCTCTGCTCAGAGTTGTGCTTCTTGTGTCAACTTAGTTGTCAATAGTGTATTTGTTTTAGCATGATCACAAGACAGCAAAGTTCAACATCTTGTGCTTGTGTCCTTCATAGGTGTGATGCTGTATTTCTGTCAAGCAGAACTGTAAATAATGGTTCACAAAAAACTATATAAGTAACGAACTTTACTGAAATAATTCTTGTTCAGTAATTCCACCTATAAGATCACCTACAGGTTGCCCAGGGAGGTGGTGGAATCTCTAGCCTTTGGAAAACAGAACTTTCCATAGCTTTCTGCCCCCACTGCCTGATTGTCCAGACTTCTTTTTTAGGCTGCTTTCCTCAAGAAACTGGTTTGTGATTATTCTTTCTGAGACTGGAATAGTGAATTTGTAAGCAACAGTCACTACAGGAGCTTTGCAGGAAAGGTTGGGCACCCAGTTGTGTTGTTGAAATACTGCTTGTGGCAATCCTTGTGAGGGCTGCTATTTATTGCAATAGTTCTCCCTCAATTGCCATGGTTTTTTTTGTAATGTTTCTTTTATTCAAGTTAGTTTAAGAGGTAATAGATAGCCCCCTTTTATGATACCTTAGTTCTAATGCCTGGTTGGTATCTAGAAGAAACTGCCTTTTTCCACAGGCATGTACTTCTAGTCAGGAAGTTACTGATGTTAATGACCCTGAAATACCTCAGAAATCTTTCAGTAAAGTTTGCTACAATATTTGATATACTTCTAAGTATATATGGTTTTATTCTATGAAAATGAAAATAAGGCAGAGTAGATTCAGCAGCACAACATAGTAGTCAGAAACCACAGCTTTCTCTTTATTCGGATGCTTCTCTAACGTTAATCTCTCCAATCACTTCAAGACTCTGAAGTAATTAGGATCATACTACTTTTCGGTTTGTTTTTTCTCATCTTCGCTCTGGGTTACATTGTAACAAAAATGTATCTTCACTTCAGAGCTGTGAATCAAGTTGTCCAGAGTGTGAAGACAGGGGAAGGCTGTGCTGCTTGCAGAAGCGGTGTGAGCACTTGGGTTCACTAGAGGTCAGACTTATTTTACTCTTTTGCATCCACAAGACAAAACTGCTGCAAAGTCCTGGGGATGTGCTTGCATGTTCTATACACCTCGTATTATTTAACCACAGCACTGGGGTCAGGAGGTGGCAGTGCCTGCTCCAGAAGGCACTACAGAGTGCTTTCCTCCAGCCTTACCTAATTTTGTATTCATTAGTCTGCATAAAATTAAATCATATTATTGAATGAGTTGATTGAATTTAATTTCAATTTATTTGCTGTCGTTGTTATATTATCCTTTAAAATTAGGCAAATTAAATCAGCTGATCAAACTCTGAGGTGAAAGCTAGGAAGGAAACAAAAAGAAATATTATGTAAACCTGGATTCCTAAACAAGCCAATGCCTTTTTCAGGCATGCTAATTTCAGGGAATGCTAATTAAACTTAATGCATTCATCAGAAACTACACTGGAAGAATATTAATAGCATGGTACAAATAGAGATACAGTATTTGGGTGCTTCAATTCTGTAGGTACATGCTTTCTGCTAAGATGAGTTATCAGGAGAAGATAACTGCATAGAAATGTGGATATATTAAAGATCAAACATATCTGAGGTTCTGAGGGCACTTTTTTAGCTCTGGTGCTGGGCATATAGAGCCAAGATTTGGAGTACTCAGTATAAAGTACATTTCTACTTCAAATGCATTCTAATTTTTGTAGTCCAAACATGTATAGGTAATAGCACCTGAATTATTTTAGTGTATTTAATGTAAGTTTTGTTCTTTCAGCATTTCAACATCTCTACTAAGAGCTGAGACTCGTGGCCATTTAAGTGAATCAAATTATTATTTTTTTTGAGAAATGAAAAGGAATTCTGCTTGTTAAAGAGAAACATACAGACAAGCCTTTCACTGACATATTATTTCCTGGTCCAACTCTGAAGTGTAAGCTGGAGCAAAGGCCTGTTTGCTTCGTGTCCTTGAACTAGAGAATTAGAGTTACACTGTTTTTTACTCCTTTGTGTGCTTTCCACCCAACTCACTGAAGTCAGAAGAAGCTCATGGGCCAGCTAAAACACAGGGTCAACTTGAATCCTGAAAAGAGATGATTATTAATAGCGACAGAACCCACATTATATATTAAAAAAAAATATATATATAACATTTCTACAGATTGCACACTGCATACCTTGGACTTCCAGGGTTCTATAAGCTTCAGTGTCCATCAGCCCCAGCTTCTTTGTGTTAGATACTCTCCCAGCACTGCCTTTTGCTGATGATTGCAAGGAAGATGAGAAGATGAATGCTCAGACAGGAGCAATAAAGATGAGTTATGGATAAATAAAAGAGAGATGAGAAGAGTAATATTGCTTGTGTGTGAACCAAGCTGTTATGAGGGGCTGCCATGGTGTTCATTCTCAGCTGGGGTCTGCTGAAAAGAGGTGCTTTTAGTGCTACTCTGATAGCACCAGGCAGTGTTGTTACAGATAATGTCATGAGCTCTGTTGTGGTATCAAGGAGGTTCCTGTTGCATATAGCTGAAGCACACATGACAGTATTGTGTAGGATCTGACATTACTGTTTGACCAAATATTGGAATGACTATACAATAAAATGAGTTAATTCCCTGCCAGAATGTTTCATGTGATGGACTAAAAAAAAAAAAGCTTGCTGTTACATTGCTATTTGCTGGAGCCTTTGGAAGCTCTTATTTCCCTAAGTGGTTGTGCTACTGAAACTGCTTAATTTATTTTGTGTTTCTTCTGTTGCATATTTATAGTAGAATCAAGTGTGGATTCTTAAAGCAGCCTGTGAAGCATTTTTTCTGAAGACCTGTTTTTGTTAGCTTCTTGCCAACAAGCAGCATTTAAGTTCTTGTTCAAAAGGTTTCCTACTGCACAGACACATCCGACAGTTAATGTTTGTTCAAAACACAGATTCCTACACAGATCCCACCCCCCACCCCCCCAGTGCTTTACAGTTAATGCTAAGTGGCCTGTCAATAGCAGAATACTTCTTCTGTAGGATTAACCAAACACCCTATACTGACGTTTTAGAGACATGTTTTACTCCTCTGGTTCAATCAAATAGATTCACAATATTCTTGTGTTTAATTGTTTGGCTTAACTCATCGAGCTGAAGCAATGTTGCATCCACACCAAGGAATACCTTTTCCTCTAGTGTAAACTGATTGGTTTCAGAGGATTTAGAGGAGGAATGAATATGGTTCAGGAATGTTATAGTATTTTTTTATTTGAAGATTTTTTAAATGAAATTCTCCTTTCCCTGCATTTTTATACTGTTATGTATCTGAAAGCTGTTTCTTTGTGTTTGCTCTTCACGTGTCTTACTTTGAACCTTCTAGCCAGCTCTGCAGTCCTAACTTGAGCCACCTTTTTATCTTCAGGGGTTTCTTGCTCTGCAGGTCCTCTTGCTCTAACTCTAATAGCTCATTTCTTTCACCCTGACTCTCTTTCAAGCCTGCTCTTGGGTAATCCCATCCACAGCGATGGGCACACGACAGGTACCTGCACTGGGACATGACTGTGCATGATAATTAGCTCCAAGTTTGTGATGTACTGATGAACACATTGAACAGGGATTCAGCATTCCTCCTTCCTTCTTACTGCCATCTTTCTAGCTTACTGAATCTTACTGAATGACCTTCTGCAATTTGAGAAGTCTGGCTTTTTCAGAAGTACCTGGCACCAAATGCCCTGTATCCAGTCTTCCTTGTAGTAAGTGCATCTGAAAGTCAGACTTCTAGTTAGTCTGTGCTGTGGATTCAGTGTTGTGGAGTGGCTAACACAAATTCCTTACTTCTTGGAAATGGCATGCATTACAATGGCATAAAGGGAACAGGGGATTCTGATTTTCTTCTGTGTGCAACTAAAACCAAAATTCTGTTACGATTTGAAAACACTTTTCTTGCCATTAGCTAGGTTTCCTGTGTCCTGTGTGTGTAGAGGGATTTACTCAGCACTGCACAGATAACCTTTTTTCTTTTTTTCCCTAAGAGAATGCTGCTCCAGAGCAGTAAATCCACCACAAAGCCCATAATATCTGAAATAAACTTTATTTGCACCTGCCATCTTCTGTTCCAAATGCCATCTCTATTGAAACACTCCTCTGTATTCTGTATATAGCAGCTTAACCAAGCTGAATTATTTCACCTGCCACAAAGGGATTAAACATGTCAACACTAATTATCCTTGCCTTATTCTCTGGCAGTTGCTTTTCTTTTAATACGCTCAGAGGTTCATTATAACTTTCTCACTAAATCTCTTGCTGCATAAATCTATCAAGGTATCATTTACTGGCATAGCAAGTGATGACATGTGTCCACTCTTGCAAACAGAAGATGGTCAGGAGGGTTTCACTCATGATTTCTAGTCTGTGTTGTTCTAGTTAAAGTCCCAGCTGAGCTTACGCTTTGCTTGGAAGCCAGCTAGGCTGCTGCTAGAGAAAGAATTTAACCTATGAATAGACTGAGGTTTTTTTGTCAAGTTTCGTGTTATTAATTGAAAATACTTACTGCTTTAAATTCTAGTGACAGTGGAGTTGTGTTTTGAACTGGAAGAACTGGCAGGGGTGAGTGGAGAGAAGAGAGCAAGCAACAAGAATGACTAAATTGATCCTTAAGTTTCAGAGACTTTTTGAAGATGTGCCACATCCCTCAGCAATGGGCTCCTGAGCTCTTTGTGTTTCAGTTTATAAAGTAACTGAATAATGACAGGTTGCCCAGAGAAGTTGTGGGTGTCCCCTCCCTGGAAGTGTTCAAGGCCAGGTTGGATGGGGCTTGGAGCAACCTGGTCTAGTGGGAGGTGTCCCTGCCCATGCAAGGGGGTTGAAACTTGATGATCTTTAAGGTCCTTTCCAACCCAAACCATTCTATGGTATTTTGTAGACAATATATTTAAAGTGTTATCTTTCAAAACCTATTTGTAATTCTTATTGTTTAAAGGGGTTTAATTTCATGTTGTGATTAGTTAATATTTTTTGTGAGTTAAAATGATGGCAACATGTCATTTACCAAAACCTTACAATTAAGGTTTTGATTAAAATATCACAAAAGTCAAGAGAAATGAAAAATTCTGTTGATATCAAGTTTTTAAGAGTGGTGGGTTTGGGTTTTTTTCCAAAATATTAAAGCCATCTTTCACTCTTTTCAAATATTTTTATTGGAAAAAAAGTATGTAGTCAAATATACATTAAGCTAGAACCATATGAGAAAAATAACTTACAGTCCTCTATTATGAAAGGGAACATTTTTATTACTTTTTCACTGTATTCCTGCTGAAATCCTAGTAATTAAGGCTAATAACTAGACAAATATATTTAGGGTGCTCTCTGGGCATTATAATATTCCAGATGAGGTGGTCAGCATGGACAATATAATGCAGTAATACTCATGCTCCAAGGAGACGCAGAGGATGATAAATACACACTGCAGTGTGCCCATCACAATAAAATCCAGTTTGCTTTGCTTGGCAGCCTTGCCAATTCTTCACAGAAATGGTAATTCTCTGAGGGTATTTTCTTGCTAAGATACAAAGGGGAAAAAAGGAACTTAAATGCATTTGAATATTCATTTCTTAGCTATCTTGTCCTGTTTTGTTTCTCCCTCCTAGGAGGATGCAGGAGAGCGTGTGGTGCTCTAACAAAGAGCCTTTTTTCTTCTGAATAATCTGACACTTTTGCATCCGGAGAAGATGATGATGAGCTGGGGGTTTCCCTGTGATTCCCCTGCTGTCTGTGCTCCACAAGCTGGCCTGTCAGTCAGGTAGGCAGGGTTTGCAGAGTTTGCTCCTTCCTCCCCTGAAGGGACTGGCCCAGCGGGTAGCCACAATGGCTACTCGGCACAATTAGGCTGTTCATGGTCATGTAGGCACCTTTTTCATGGGCCATTTAAGCTTGCTGTGCATCCTCTCAAGAAATGGACACCTTTTCATTGTCAGTTTAAAAAAGGGAAGGTTCCTTTCGAGAACTTTGTCATGTGAAACCATGTCCCGTGCACCCGGCAGGTCCTGGTCCTCACTGGTGGTGTGAGACTGTGGGTGAAGGTTCGTCAACAGGGTGGGACAGCAACCAGCTGGTTTTACACCTGTTGTCAGCACTACAGCAGCATCAGCTGAAATCAAGACTCTATTTTGATATTCTGTTCACAACCACAAAATACACAAGGAAGAACTCTCCAGTAATGAGGGGGCTCATTTGAAAATTGGGCTTAGATTTTTCTAAAACCCTTGCTTGGCTCAGCTGATTGCAGACTTTAGATACTGAGTCCCTTCCCTCTGGCCAAGCCCATTCCAGCTTCCCCAGGCACACAAATACCTGCCTCTGGCTGTGGTTTGGATTATTTTGAGTTTCCTGCATGATGAATATTGCAGACAAGGTAACATTTATTGGGCCAAAGAGTGAAAAAGAACTAGAATCTGTTGCAGCACCTTCATCTGGCAGAAGTTATTCCTGGTCTCTCCAGTGAATATTTCACAAAAAACAACACCTGCATACTGTTTGGTGTAGGACAAGAATGTCAGGTGGATGCCCTCACTTTTTAATTGCATGGCCTAAACCAACAGGAGAGTATTCCTAATTCTTCTTCTGAAGCTCTTTCACTTGTAGGCCACTTTATATTTGGCCAGAGAAAGAAAGACATTACAATTGAAACTTCTCTCTCCTACCTCCTTATGTTTAGAAGAACTTCAAGAGTCTTACTAGGGAGGATTTCTAGATTAATTTTGTGGGATGGAGCAGAAGTAGCTATTTAATTCTAGAAGATGGTGTAGACTAAAAAATCCTGAGGGGAAGAAGGGGCTACTTATCAAAATTACAGAGGCCTGGGAGGGGTGGGGGTGAAGCTTGTTAAATATGTTAACTGCTCAGCTTTTCACTTTGGGGTTTGTAGGTGCAAGAACATTTTCCCTTTATGCATTTAGTCAGCATATCCATAATTTTCTTAATCTATGCTAATTACTATCTTTACATTAAGTAAAGGTGAAATCTGGGGTTATTTTTATCTAGGAGGGGGAAAAAAGGCAAGGTTCAGACACATCTCTCTGTTCTCCATTTCCCCACATTGAAGAAATCTATGGAAAGGCAAAGAAAGCCAGCACCGCTGCTGGTTGGTTTTTTTTTTCATTTCTCAACAGCTGGATTTCATAAGCAAGCATGATTAAAGAGAGACACTATCAGGTAAGGAAGGTTCAATATTTACCCTTTAGAAATTTCACTATGCACAAGCTAACATTGACAGAAAAGTTTTCAGCAAATTAAATACATTAATCAAAACCAGGGTTAAGTCTTGATTTGAACGGGAGGTTTGGGTGGGCTTGGAAGGCAGGGTCAGGTTCATCCAGTTGTGAAAAGACAAAAGCTCCCTGTCTGGAGAGCTTAACAGGAGAGAGATGTGGCTCACAAAGGAGATGGAGGTGGGTGATGGGTGGGACATTGGCATGGAAAGCTGCTGTTTAGAAGGGAAAAGCACGCTGGAAGCTTGTGCGTGCTGAAAAGTAGACCTCACTGCAATGACCTTGGTGGCAGCATGAGTAGTGCCTTAAGTGGCCTTTACATATGGGCCAGATTGCTCTTACATTTTTTTTTTCCTTCATGTAATTGCTGGAATGAAGCTGTGGAGTTACAAAGCCAGTTCTTTGCTGTTGACATGGGGACGGTTTGCTGGGGTGATTGGCAGTCGATTGGGTTGGACATCAGCATGTTCCTCCAGTCGTTTGTGAAAAGTCCTGCCTCATGTTAAATCATTTATCTCTGTAATCAGTGGATCACAGATCAAGATAAACAATTGTGCAGAGTCAGTAAACCTAATCTTTATTTTTATAATTACATCTTAAGAGCCACCTGATTTTGCATTGAATCAAGACTATAATTTCTGCAGCAAACATTTGATATTCTATTGTAATGAAGAAGCTAAGAATGAATAGAGCCACATTTTTGATTAATTAGGATTTTGTTGCCAAGGAATTAATCTGTTTTCCTTTCTTTGTGGAAAAAAACAAAAAACCAACCCTCTCTAAAATGAGTTTCTCAGCAGGGATAATTATAGAAGTGTTGAGTGAGCTCCAGCAGCAGATACGTTTCCATGTTTCTTTATTTTCCCCAGTTGTGGGGGCGAATGGGGGAAAAGAGATGATTGCCAAATATTGAATATGGCTATTATTTTTCCTGAGCATAAAATAAATAAAAGCTAGCCCTGGACCTAAGACTCCCTGGTCACTAGCTATTTCTGGGTGAGATGGGAGAGCAAGTTTAACTAAGATTGTAATAATTCAGACCCATATTCACACAGAAATGGCTCCAGGGTGGAAGTCTCTACTGGTTAGCTGCTGCTCTGTCAACTGAGGAGTTGCTGTAGTGAGACCTCATATGACTGTGCTTCCTTAGATCAACCTTTAGACTGATTCCCATCTTCTTCTGAGGCAACGGGCATGATGCTAACAGAACTGACAAGCCGAAAAGAAAAAGAGTTAACTGTGCTGAAGTAAACTTTACTGAATTACTTGCAATTTACATATGAGAACCCATTTGTGCACATGGCAAGCTAAGGTGTAATTTCCACAGGAATTAATAAATAGAGCAACCACTTAGTGTTTTAAAAGGTTGCTTTCTGACATTACTTACGGCAGCAGGGGATGCATTTCATTGCTTCTAAGTTTAAAGGAAGAAAAGCTTTTTATTTGCTAAGAAAAGCTACCACACTTACCTGATTTGTAATAAGTAATGTGTCAGTTGCCATATTCCTGCTTTAATATGTCTCTTTAGGATGCAGAAAGCTACGTGCAAAATAATGATAACCAGGCAGTGTTAGAAAATTCAAAAGGAAACTGTCTCTGTCTCAGAAGCAGGGATCCAGATGCCACAGTTAAGGCTCATCAAAATTGGTAAGTGTTTTAGATGTGAGTAATTGAAACTTCCTGTTAGTGGGTGTTTCTAGCAAAGTGTGAAATTGAGGAACAAGAAGCTGGTACCCAAATGCATGGCTGCCCGACTGCAGCTTGAGTGCCTGAAGCATTTTATTGTCTGGTTACCTCAGAGCAGAAAGTACAGAAGCACTCTGGGATGAGAACACTTTGGATTCTAAACTTCACTGCTTCATTTTACTGTTAGCTAAAAAAAAAACAACCCCAAAACCCAAAGCCTTTTGTGAGGCTAACTAATGGTGTAATAAGCAGTTGGGTCTGGCTATTAGAATAGTTGAAACTGTACTGATGATATTTTTAATTTACTTTCTCTGGAAGAGGTGTAGTGTAATTTTTCTTGTGAGAGTGATGACATACATGGATTGAAATTTAAAATACAATGATCTAGACTATTCCTTAAAAAATGGTTGTGGTTAAGTGAGGACTGGGTTGTTTTATTCTCTGGCTCATGCTAAGCAGTAGCTGATGAACTCTCCTCACATAGAGGAACTTCTTGAAAATTGTCTCCTCTATTAATCACCTCTCCAGTTGTAGGGAGAGGGATGAAGAAGGAAAAGATCCTTGTCTCTTTATAAGCCATGTATAATAGCACAAAATACTTTTGCTCAATAAACAGAGTCCTATCAATGAGACATTTGTTCTCATGCACTAGGTTCTTAAATACAGGATGAAAAATCTAGTAGCTGTATTAAAAGGTATCAGACTGACTTGTGTTAGTGAGGTGCCTCTAGAATAGCTTGAAAAATGAAAACTCTTCCCTGAAAATGCCTTGGTGTGCAGAGCTCTGTCTAACAGGGGAAACTCAGTTCAGCAGCCAATGTCAGCCTGCCAAAGAGGGAGAGAATGAAGAGAGGGCATGGCTGAGCTGGGCTGTATCTGGTCTTCCATTTATTCAAGGTAGAAGACCCTGAATATACCAACTTGGTAAAAAATTCCCCTCAAAGACCATTTATAGCTTGCCTATTACAACAAGCAGCTTATGGTATATTTGGAGGTACAAATTTTTGTGTAAACACATCTTCATATCCTTCTAGGATAGACACAGCTGGTTTTTTCCCTGTCTGGTCAGCTGCATGGATGTCTCATGGAAGCAGTGAAAAAATGCTATTTAAATGTTATTTAAATGAAAGTATCTCAATATATAACATTAATTTTTAAAAGAGAATAAAATGTTGTATACATGCTAGAAATTGCAGGCAAAGAGTATTTTCACTTCAAGAGGAAGTCATTAGTACAGTGCCTCCAAAATTCTTTGTGCTCCTTCTCTGGAGAGGGATTCAGTTCAAAATTCAGGTATCCCACTCAAATCCACAGTTTGCCTTAAGTCTGAAACCTTGTAAGTATCCAGTTATGAAACAAACAGTAAGTTGAGCTTGACTGCAACTTGTGGATATATTCTGCTTTCTTGCTTGCTCTGATTAGTATCTTATTCTTTAAACAGTGCTCCAAACACCAGCCTGACTATTCTTACAGGAGCCATATTATGAAAGGATGACAAATTGGGAATGGGGAGGACCTTTTTCATAAATCATTTCCTGTTGCAATGCTTCTATTATTCTCTTCTTTAAGATAGGTAAAAATACTATCATTTTCCTGGTACTAATAAGAAAATTGGCAAAGCAAAGGAATTCTTTGACTCCAGGCAGTTCCATATTACCTACCAGCCCTCAAAATACAAAAAATTATCAGAATCTTGAACTGGTGTCCCTTTCTGCTCACTGACAGATCTGCTTCTTTCCCACTGTCATAGATAGAGGCTTTAACCTTTCTGGTGTTAATATTGAACCTGATATTTTTTGTTTAAAAAAAAAATAAAAAGATACTTTCAGTCTATTAGTGCTAAAGTATCATCTCATTTCACAGTCTGCCTCCTTAAAAGGTTGTCACAGCAGCAGTTAACCAAAGATTAGTTAAAAGCCATGACAAAACTGTAATTTTCTTCTTATCATTTCTGTATCTAAGAAAACAGGCGACAAAAGATTTCCACCCCACTGAAAATTCCTGCTCTCTTACATCATCTTAACTGACACCTAGTGCTTGGATAATGGTCAGAACACACGGAAAAAGATTATAGCTTTACATTAGTGACACTGGAGTTATGGCTGAAGAGGAGCTTTAATTCTAAGCCTTCATTTTCAGGCACTTACACTTGCTGAATATATTACCCTTTGGGCTCCCATTACACATGCTTGCTTTCATCCCAAAGGTGGTTTGTGTGGGTTTTGTTTAGTCTCTTTCTTTATTTTTTCGTTACATTTTTCTTGTTATACTTGTTTTGACACCTAAATAAGTGGAAAAATATCTTAATTATTTCGTCAAGATTTTAGCTTTTGTTTTCTGCACGTCGGTGTTTGTGTTTCTGCAGAAACTGCCTAGGATACAGCAGAGGAAATCTCTTGTATAGATAACCATGCAAAGTTCATAAACCCCACTGGCTCTGTTTTGGTTTTTACTTGAAATAACCAAGGAACTCTTGCTTAAAATAAGAATCCTCAAGTGTGGTATCATGGTTAAAAATGTAAATATAGACTTACCTATTCATTAAATTGCCCTGTGTGAATAGTGGCTACACATATCTGAGTAATAACAATAGAAGATTTATGAGCATTTAAAGCAGGATTTCACTCCCTTTTATGATGTGGTGGGAAAAAAGTGTCTATTTCACCAACAAATGCCATAAATAAAAGCCAGAGTTCACCCGCATCTTCAGTTTTGACTTCCCTAACACTTGCAGACAAAACCTCCCCTTTGTTTATGGACAGTTTGGATTAGCAGACTTGGCGTGGGAAAATGATGAGGAACCAGGAAAGTCAATTCCACTGCTACAGCTTCTTGGTGAAGCCCCTACCTGTCAGTGCCCAACAAGAATCATCTCAGTCTCTTGGCTTCCAGTGAAAATGGATTAACTCAAAGGATGGATTAACATTAAAGGTTTTATATCTCAGTGAGAAAGTACTCTGTGTGCCTGTGCACATGCACAAAAAGAATGAAAGATCAGCAAGAACAACCAAAAATGATGAAAAACAAACAAAACCCAAACCCTGAGTGGGAAGTTTCTCTAACGTGACCACGTCTCATCCTCATTCCTTCTTAAGTTATTTAAGCTGGTGACCATTGTTATTTTGAGCGAGCACGTAGGTACTTGATTATGTTTTAAAGTATCATTAGATGCTGATGTAAAAATGTATCTATATTGTCCATTGTAATTCTGAAACAAAAGGCATCTGTCGAAAGCAATTAGTTAATATGAGCACAGTCTGTGCTCCTAGGGACAGCTTTGCTCCAGTGCTGCACCCAGCTGGTACTGGTAGTAATATCTTGAAGTAACACACACCAAACCTACCCCAGCAAGGTCCTCCTCCCCCTCAGGGACTCTCTGAGGCCATAATTTCCCAGTGAAGCCCTGGCAATGCTGGCTGCTGCTGATCTCATCAGGACTGGGAATATGTTTTAGGGTTTGTTGCTTTTTCCCTAGCTATTTATTTTTTTTTAAACATGGTAATTTTTCAGAATTCCTGTCTCAGACAGTGACCTTTTACTGTAAAGATAGATTCTCTGATGAAGGATATAAACTGATATGAAGTTTACAGAAATACTGTGGTGTTTTTCAGAAGCTATCATAAGGGCATTATAAGGAGAGACAGCTCAGGGATAATCCAAGGCTGTTTAGCACTGCATGCTGTGAGAAAAACCCTGCAGTCATAAACCTAAGCATGCAGGCTGACTGCTGCTAAACACAAGCATCTTTTTGGGAACAAGAGCTAATTACAGTAGAGGTGGCATAAAAGTGATGCTTTTTTTCAAGGAAATATTAAGTATGGGTCTAAGGCATAGTTCCATCTTTTCCATCTTCTCTATCTTTTTTTCCCTTCTTCCCTCCCTCAAGTCTCTCACAATAGCTTGGTCAACAGCATTTTCTTGCTTCATTGGTTCTGAAAAGGACTTGCTGTTCCCTGCTGTTAAGATTATTTCCAGGAGACTGTCTCAGGTCAATAGTCATAACATTCTTTGCTCAACTCCCTCTTTCCCCTACCCAGAAAAAAAAAATAATAAAAAATTAAAATTGGGAAGTGGGAAAGGGAAGCCTGTTTTTATTTACATTATTGATCCAGAGTATTTTTGGTATGGAATCTTCTTTTTCTTTACAAGTACCTGGTCTCTGCACACTATTTCCATAGAGAAATCTTTCCTACAAGGCATAAGGAGAAGCAGGTGAAATTACCAAAAAACATAGGGACTTTTATTGGTATTATTTTTACTGCAATCTTGGAAAAAAAAAAATTACTAATCTGGGTGACATTGAATGTCAAGAAGAAATTAGCCAAAATAAACATAATACAATAGTGGTTACCTTGGGTCTTCAAGTCTTGTTTCTACCCTTTGGCTTTAATTTAAGGCTCAGGCTACTTCTTGCCTGGCTTGTTCAGTGGTTGTGGTAAAAACTGGCCTGTATACAGAGGTGTGAGGTGCAGACTTCACAGCTGTGGTTCATCTGCAGCTGTTCTGCAACTTGTCCTGAAAATATTCTGTCTTTACAGTTGTGAGTTTAGGACTACCCCTATGAAATAAATCTATTGGGTTTGTTTCGCACTCCAGTACATTTTGGCTGATATTAGGATGGATTTCAGTTTTCTGCAGCTGCTTGAGTGGAGTAAATTAGCATGAAGGCAGATACTTGCAAACAAAGGTGAAGGCAGTTCCTGTTAACTGCAATGAAAATCTGTGGGGTGTTTAAATAGGACAATATGTGGTAACTAGCAATTGTTGATAGCTTAACAGTATACAAAACTGGGAGAGACAGTAACAGGCTGATTTGACAACAGCAGAAGTGAACAAGAAGACAACTCAATATTGTGCAAAACTGGCTTGGGAACAAACACGTTTCCCTTATTCCTCATGGGATTTTTGTAAATCTGATTAAAACCCTATTTGGTATGCATTTAACGTTGCTGTTATTTGTATGTGCTGCTGTAGGGTCACACAGTGAGCTGAAATGCTGAATGAACCACAGGAATTCTAATCTTAGCCTTACTCTTACCTTCTCGAGTTTGCTTGGCTGGTTTGGTGCACCCAAAACAGCAGAGGAACTTTTAGATTTTGAATGTGTTACACAAGATAAGTTATTTACTATTTTTAATCTGGAAATCTGATCTTCCCAGGGTCTGAATGTTTGGATTTGGGAATTTGGTGTAAACCCTTTTTTAATAACAAACAATACAGGAAGAACATGTTGCACTTTGTCAAAGGAAGTACTGTCTTCTTGGATCTAAGTAGCTACTGTCAAGACAGACAGATTCAGCTATTCTTAAGCTTCCTTACACATTTATTTCTAATAGAAAGGATGCAGTTTGGATGCATAGTTTAAATACCTTTGCTTCAGTGCTCTAGGGGAAAGATTTTTGAAAGTGAAAAACATAGGTAAGGAAACAGCTTGTCAGAAAGTAAGAATTTAGCACTTAAACACTCGAAAGGCATTTCCACATCTAAGTACAAATAAACTACAGTTGAGATCTAAGAATCTTCTACCTGTAATATTTTTCAGCTCTGGATTAAAGAACATTCCTGAGCTGACAGGAGGTGTCTGAGCTCTGTTAGCCTGGGATACGAAGCATCTTGACCTGAACTTTGGATACTGGAAAGTAAAATGCAGTGGTGTGTGTCCAGCAGCTAAAGAATGTTGAGAGAGTCCTGAAAACTTAACTTCTACAGGAGTTTTCAAACTCACTGCTTCTGCTTCTCAAAAGGGAAGAGTTATATGTATCTTACACATCATTCATGATAGTTTGGACTAGAAAGTGAAATTTTGCTTTTCATCCAGGTGCATTGAGAGTAACTGAATTAAAGGCCATGTCTTTATGGCTAAGGCATAAAGGAGATAAGGGTTGTTGGTACTCATAAAATAACCTTCAAATGTGAGAAGCCTGTGCTAAGAAACTGGAGGTTTAAGCTCTTAATCTGTTAATGATGTGAGTGTCAAGATTTTGGAGATGAAGCCCAGAATGGGAGCTGGAATTTTGCAGACCTCTCAAGTGTTTCAATGCCTTCTCTATAACATGCATGACCTCTGGATGAAATGCATGCTTTTGCCTACTTATAATCAACATAGTGCAGGTCCAGAGAGGTTATTTTGATCTTGTATTTGTTACTGGTCATTAAACCTTTTAGTTCATGTTTTTACTTGTACTTTGGAGCTGAAAAATTCAGGTTCTGTCGTCAATGAACTGTTAAAACTTTTAAAAAATACATTTTTGTTGGGACAGTCCCTATTTTAAAGTTGGTAGCACTTTCACTGTTGACTTATATGAGAGCTTGCTCATACAAAACAACTAAAGATAAAGCTACTGGATAATTTTCTGATCTGTATATTGAAGGAGTATGGAGCATACAGTGCTGAAATAGAACTCTGTGCTTGGCCTGTTCTTGCATCTTTTCACAGCCTTTGGTTACTGAGCACTGCTGGGGATTGGATATTGAACCAAACTGATTTTGTGATACATCTGCTTTTACTTTCTAAGACCTTAGAGTAGTTTTAGAGGAACAGATGCAGCTGGCTTTGCTACAGTATTGCTGTTCCTGGTTAATCTGCATAATGATGTTGATTTTGGGGTTGGATATTTTTTCAGCTTGCCATACTCTCTGAGAAGACAGAGAAATGCAGCAGCACAAAGCAAAGGGGAGGATGGCCCCTTTTGAACTAAATGGGTGCTCACCAAAGAGACTCAGGAGCTTGCAGAGTTGAACACTTGGAATAATGGCCTCCTACAGGGAAAAAAAAAATTAAATTGCTCCTAGATGTCTATCTTGAAGCTTCATTATCATAATTGTAAATACAATCTAATATGCATGTATTATAACTCCAGTCTTGTTTGCTTTTTATAGAGTGTGAAATGAGCTTCCATTTGTAATTTCAGGTTTCCTTGATTGATGTGAAGCTATTTTTTCTGTAAGCAGTTTCTAGCTCTGTTCAAAGTATGAATAATCAATTACAAAAAAAAAAACAAAACAAACTTGGAAAAAAAATGGAATTGCAAAGAGGTTCATTTCCTAGTGCCCCAGGACAGCAAGAACTTCTGAGCTAGGAAATTACATGCCCTTCACATGACTGTTGACTCTTGCACTGAATGAAAGCTGTACATCAAGAGAGGTCTCTCTTTACATGATTACAGCACATACTCTCTCCTTGGAAGATCCAAGGCACTTTCCCTTTCGGTCTTGCTTATGAATTTTGACAGCTTGAAGAACTGCAAATATGCTTGAGCAGAAAATGTGTCTGTGACCAATGGAAACATAAAAGGGGAAGAAAAGTTGCAAGACTTCCCAGGCTACCTGCTCACCTCCTGAAATGCTATGTCCCCACGCATCAAAGGCTTTGCTTTCTTTCTGAAAGATACTGTTTTTATCACTGCACATGATATTGCATCCTTTGGGATGGATTCTGCTAGCTATTGATAGAATTATTTATGTATGAAACTTGTCAGGTTAGCAAAGGCACAGGAATTTGGCTGCTCACTAAAAATGTAAGTGTATTTTAACATATTGTTTACTGTGCATTTTCCTTGCCTCCATTCCAGTGAGTGCCAAGACTCTTCCTTCTGCTGTGGCATCTGTGTTCAGGGACTGGGTTTGATTCTAAGCAGGAGAGCATTTCTCTAACTCTACTCTCTTGGTTAAGCTATTTCATACAATCCTGAATGTTTCAATTTCTAAAGCAAATCCGTTTCAATACAAAAGTATTCTGTAAAATCTTTTACCTCTGTAGGCTGAAATAGAGTTTAACATGCTCAAAACAACCCCTGGTTTTAGCAATCTGATCTGTTCCTTGTTTATTCTGCTACTACTATTGTCACTGTATCCAAACTATCCCTATGTAAGCAGTTGTAAACACTTCCTAACAGTTTTTCCAGTACTGTGAATTGCTTGGAGGCACATGGTATATAAATGAAGAGGAAAATAGCAGGTTTTCCATATGGTCTAACTACTACATGAAGTTTTAGAAATGCTATTTCCCATTTATATCCATTCATCTCCTTGAATTTCAATCTTTAAATCATTACCTTTTCTCTCAGGACTGCTGTGAGGCTTAATTCATTAATGCCCATAGAGTGCTTTGAAAGCCTTAGATGAAAGAGATTATAGAAGTGCAAAATATTAATGTTAAAGCAAAAATGTGAACCCATAACCTCTTTCCTTCTCTCCCTTAGCTCACCTGTTTATGAAGATCTTTGTAATCATATCAGCTTACCTTAGAAATGAGGCAAATACTTTTTCCTTTGATGTACAGATAACATGAGGTTGTAAATGCCCATTTTTTTAAATAATCTTTTTCATGTTAACAAAGTTAATGTAAAAACTTCTTAGCAATGTTTTTAATCTTCTATTCACAGTCTTTGTGCTTCCTCAATTAAAATGTGGTCCTGGTTAAATCCAGCTGAATCTTGAAGGACTGCATCAGTGTTGAAAGATTCATACTGCTCTCTCCAGAGGCTTCTAGTAGGGAAACAGAAGTTCCTCTATCAGGTTTATGTAACTTCAGACTGTAAAATAACTGGCATAATCTTTTCAAAATGCATAATTCGTTTTCTAGATAAGAACCATCTTCTCTGTCCTAACATTTGCATTTGTTTCTGTAAAACATATTTTCTATTTTCACAGGAAAATAGGATAGTTCAGGTTAGAATCACCTCAGGAGACCTGTAGTCCAACCTCCTGCTCAAAGCAAGGTCAGCTATGAGGTCAGACCTGGTTTCTTAGGGCTTTATCCTGAGAATGTCTTAGCCAACCAACTTCTATCTGCAGGCAGCAGATCACCCATGAACCCAGCTGCTTCTGTTTCCATTACAATCTAAAAACTATGGAAGCCTTTAGTAGTATTACTGAAATTAAAAATCTAACCACCCAGAATAACCTTCACAAAAACAGATGGAGATGTTACTATTGGGACACAGGGATTTTTTTTTTCCATCTTAACAACTTACCCTGTAGCCACAAGATTGTCCATGGACCTTCCCAGTAACAATTTCTTCTCTGCTAAGAAAATCAAACTGTTAATGAGCGTGTGAGAGATAAGCCAACAGCCTTTGCAAGACATGGGAGTACTAAATCTTTAAGGACAGAGTTAGGGTAAATAAATAAGAGCTGCCTTCTCAGCTTCTTGGTTTGGATATTGAAAGTCCTCCTCTCCTGACCTGCTAAGATTAGAAATTCCCCCTGTGCTTAAACTGCTAATTAAAATTCGTAGAAAGTTGCTTTTCTCAGGCATTCCTGATTGCCCTCTTAACCATACTGGGCATCCCATACCATCTTTCACATCCCCAAGAGGAAAGGCTCAGTTTCCTGTCTCCTGGGTCAGTGTGAAAAGACCAACCTTCTGCAGAAGGTTTCTGTTTTCCCTCCAGTGCTGGTCTTATGACTCCCAGCTGGATAATGCTTTATATTATTGCAATCTTTACTGACAAGTAGGACAGAGAACCCTACCAGTGGGGAAAACCCCCAACCAAACCTGTATTCAAAGCTCAGTTACAACATTCATGATGTCCAGATTGTCCAAGACAGAGCAGATAGTCACAGTTAAGAAGATACCATTCTAGTGTCTTGCCATCCCACTGGGGTTCTGACAACAGACAATTTATTTCAGAATTAGCCCTTTCTGCTGCTCCTGTGCCATTATCCTGCTCTTCCAGTTCAGCCATTTAAAGTCAGTAGAAAACTCCAGTGACCTCCTTATTTGCAGACAGAGCAGATGTCTACAAGCCAATTGTGGAGAGTAGCTACTTTGAATCTGTATTTGAATACTCAAGTAAGCATATGTTTATTCAGATTTCTCTTTAAAGTGTAGGGTCTGAAAGTTTCTCATGCAGTACATATGCATGTGTTGATATCATCTGAAAAGTTGACTTGATTGTAATATTACTACTAGATATTAGACTAGAGTTATTTTACCACCACTTCTTCCCGAAAGGAGAATTAATCATTGGCTTAATTAGAATGCTAAAATTAATGATTGTGCTTTTATGCATATGTTGGTTTATTTAATTTTCAACCTTCTAGGTCCCTTTTGAAAACAAGCTCAGCCAATCAAGCTTAACAAGCTCTTACACAAGTGTGTATAAATGTTAAGTAAACAAAATATTTTTGCTGCTTATGCTTGCAGTTTTCAGCTTCATTCAACATGTTGATGTGCAGCCCATAATGTTTGACAGTGTACATGACTAACTTGTAAGACAGATTCCATTCAGATAAAAGAAGACCTGGAAAAGGTGTTCTGGAGAAGTTGTTTGAATGTAGATCTCCTGAAACACTTCCAAAGTGTCCTGTTCAAGCAAAACAACAATCTCAAATCTTGACATTTGAGGTGTGTAACAGGACAAGCTGGCTCCTCTTAGGTGGACTTTCCACCAAAGAACAGTTAATAACCATTTTGCATTTTGAAGTCATCCATGGTTAACAGTGTCCCCACAGCCTAGGAGGAATCCTTGGGTTAGCAGCAGTTAGAGGCTGAGGAGGGCAAGTTGTGGGGGTTGGTAGGTTCCACTTCCTCTGGCAGCCTGAGAAAGGGTTTGTTTCAGAGGCCAAGGAGACACTGACAGCAGAGAGAATTATAAGAAGGCCACCACATCTGGCAGGTGTTCAGGGAAGACCTCAGGAATGCAGAAAAAAAACTGAGGTCTGCTCTTAGCCTCCCCTGTCAAAGCAAGGATTAAACGAGTGTGATCAAATTGCTTCTTCCTGCCTCTGTTGTATCTTAAAGCACATGTGCCAATACCAAGATTTTGATGCCATTATCCAAAGGAAGTACTTGATAGTGATGGAACATAGTGTAGCAAGCTGCCACCCACTAAAAAATTCTGATATCCTGAGAGAAGGTACATACAGGTTAAAGGAGAGAGCAGGTTCCCTTGGCAATATGGAGCACTGGTAACATCTCAGGGCCACGGATCACCACAATCCTAACTAACCAGTGCAAAGGTTTTTATTGTCATAGTGACCATGGAAGATGCTGGCTGTCCATGGATACCAGCCATGGACGGAGTTAGCTACTTTGAGGAGATGTACAGTCTAGCCATGGAAATACAGAGTGACAGCTCTGGGGATGGAGAAGATGCTAGCTAATAATAACAGCTGATAGAGGGTTGTCCTACAATATTTACACTGTAAATATAAGCTGTCCATTTTCCTTCAAAACTGTCATTTTAATTTAGCATATGAACTTCCTCTTCAGTCTAATGGTTTTCAGATCACAGGAGGAGTAACTAGGTGAAGCAGCTTCTAAGACTTCATATACTTGTCTTGTTTCATTGATCAGATGATCAGCTGACATAATTTCCTCAAACTAAATTCTATTTCAATAAACATTGAAAATATATATATTCAAAATATATATATTCAAAAAACAAAAGCATCTCCCTCCCACCCATAGAATATAACAAAGAATAACAGCACCTGACCGTCCTGGAGGAAACTTATTAGCTATCTAAGGAGTTAATCTTTCAAGAATTATATTGAATTTCATAGAGGTAAATAGATTCTCAAGATGCATTATATCCCCAAAAGCAACAACTTTTCTTAATGTACATGCATTACACAATAACATCTTAAAAATGCAAAATAAGACATTTTAAAGAATTTATTGCCTTAAGTCAGTACTTACCTGAACACTCCATTTGATTAGCTACAGCCAAAAGCTAAAAGGTATATAAAAGAACCTGAAAAATTAATGAATGCCTTGCTATTTTAGTATAACATCCCTGTTTTTCTGCTCTCTAAACATCCCTACTGTTGCAGCCACTAGTTTCGTAACAGAATGTTTTACCAGATCCTGCAGCAGAGACACAGACAAATGAACTCAAGAGTGTCCTGAAGTCTGTGAAAACACCTCAGGAAATGTTGACTGTTACAGTCTAAGGATCAAAGCTGAAATCATCTGAAGCTAAGTGATTTAAATTCTTTAGATGATGAATTGCATGTAGCTGTTCATGAATGTTTTGTTTTCTAATTATGAAAATTATTTTTCACTTACTATAAAATCCAGCTCTTTAAAATATGAATAACATTCAGTAGTTTCAGGCATCTTCTGCTGTTTTAGAACTAAACTTCCTGTGACATTTTGTAGTATCATGAAAAAGGCACTTGCAAAGGAAGCCTCAGATGTTCAAATGCTTAGCCTTGTATTGCAGTGGTAATTAAAATGCTTCAGTGCAGAGCCTGCTGTCCTTGCTGAGATCACAACTCCAAAACATGTCCAGTATTAGTGTGCACTTAATTCTTGTGGATTTGGTACCTAGAACTCCCAGCTAAGATCGAGGGCTCATTTTGTTAGAATTTCTATGGAATATGTAGTAAAAGGCAATCTTGGATTTAAAGCACTTACAATGCATGGCTGGCATTTAGATTTTATCCTGTGGGAACCCAGTGTGCTCCCAGAGGAGCTGGTGTGGGCTTAGATGGCAGAAAGCTGCCAGACTGGGGAGTCCTGAGTCTCCCTCATACCTCGGCACCATGTCATTTCTGTGACCTTTTTCATAGGAATTGTATTGGGATTTGAGTGACATTATCCCTAAAGGTGAGTGTTTAAAGCCTTTTGTTACTGCTTCTTATAGGACAATGGCTGTTACCTGTTGCTCCATAAGGACTCTTAAATAAGCGAATTATTACTCTGTTAATGTCCAACGAAATCATCAAATTGCCCCTGCTTTCAGTTCTCCTCACTGAGATGAGAACTTGGGCTTTGATTGTTATCTTTTTGTAGTCCAAGCCTGCAGCTTCACACATGATTACTTTTACCTATCCAACAGGCTGGAACACATCAAAAGGAGAAGAACCCACAAGAAGGAGAACAGCTTGTGGTTAAGATGCTGATGGTAGTTGGGAGACCTGATTCTGGCAAATCCCTCTCATCAGCTCTGTGCCATAGCTTTCTGGTTCTAAAATAAAGATTAAACGTGATGGTTTTTTGTTTTTTTTTCTCTTGCCTTTTATCTGTCTAGATTATAAGCACCGGTGAGGGTACATAGTGCAACACCTTGTACCTTAGTGCTTCTTGCTACAACTGTAACATTTAATCAATAAAAATATGCCTTATGCTTCTTTCATTCATAAAATACTGAATGTCCCATTTATCTGAACTAGAGAGGAACATGTATTTGCAGATTACCTTTAACTGGAAAGAATTCCTTGCCTTTCAGTTGAGGAGTATGAAACCAGTAATGCAATTTTTCAGGCTCTTGGCATGCAAATTAGCAAAAGAGGTGGCAATACACCTGCCTTTTCAAAGCTCACAGCATCACACATGCAGAGGAAAAAAATAAAAAAATGCTACACTTCTGTAGTTCTCTCCAGTCAAGCATTCTTTCAAAGGGAAAATCCATCACTTTGAAGAATTTACAGAAGAAAACCTCCACAGCAACCAAAGCTGCAGGCAAGCCAGTGAAAGGCAAAATGCAACTGCTGAGAAAAATAAATAAGGGCCTTTACAGCAGTCCCATTGAATTGAAATTTTCCTTTATCACAGACTAGGCTATTATAATCTTCTTTCCTACCTCTAGCCACATATTTTAAAAGAAGATTTTCTAAATATAAAAATCTTACAGTAGAAGCAGTGTGTCCTACTAATGTGTTACAAAACACCTCTTTCTGTACTAAAACACCACCTGAATTTGGCGAAGAACCAATTTGGCTTAATTTCTCATTCCTGTTGTCTGCATGTGGAACATGGATCAGAAACAAAAAATGGCACTTGAGTTCTGGAGTAACAGAAATGCCATTTTCTGCACGAGCTGGCATTCATCAAGCACACTGAATGCTTGCAAAGGCCTTCAGGCACAGGCAAGAGTCAGTGTTGCCACAAAGCCTTCTGCAAGCCATGGTGTCCTTCTAGGTCCCAAGAGGCATGGCTGCCCAGGTGTTCGTGGCATCTTGTTTCTCCAGGGAAGTTTAAACAAAACCTCAGACAACCTAAGTTCATGGACTTCTTTTCACAGAAGCCACATACTTTAACTTTTAAATTAAATAAATGGTCTAAATAAGATGTACATTTTATTTACTGGTGTTCCATGTTAGCAGACGTCCTGAATACCAGCAGAAACCTGTAGCTGTTGAATCAACGACCTTGGGGAGAAAGGTAAAAGCAAGGTGAGATTGTAGTAATGGTTTTATTTGGGGAGAAACTGAACTTACTTTCCCCAGGATTGAGATGCCACAGAAAGAGTCATGTGCAGGACTCACTAAAGTTTATACAGAAAATGAGGAAAAATCCTTGACATCCTGGGTTGGTACCAGGATGGGAAGGGTAAAGGTTGATGCTGCTCCTGGATACAACCTTGCAAGGAACAGGTACCATTTCTCTTAATGCAAACCTGTCTCAAAAGGTGGTAGGCAGTGGCCATCCTGGGTTTCTTGGACTGCAGACAGAGCAGGCAGTGAGCCATGACCAGCTGGTTGCCTTCAGAAATCCATAGTCTCTTGACACTACCTACTTCAATGGCTTCCAGGCAGCCTTGACTTTGACAGCAACGTTCTGCTCTAAACACAATGTGTTACAGCACTGTCTCCCACAGTAAAAAGTGTCTTTCAGTTTGAAGCTAAATCTTTCCACGTAAGCCCCACATATTTTGCACCTGTGATGATGTTTGCTAGAGTTTTCCTTCCCCACAGAAGTTGTGTGGATCAGGCAGGGCCAGTTCAGACACAGAGTTACGTTTCTGCGGGAGGTCTGTTGGGGCCCACGGCTTCCAGCACAGACCAGTAAGTCATGTTGGACCGGAGCTGGCTTCTGCTGAGCTGTCCGGAGCGTACCCACGCTGCCATTTCCAGCACCGGTGTGGGCTCTGTAAGCAGCTGATGAGCTCCCATCCCGCCTGCCTTATCAGCGCTGGCTTGTTAAAGCTTGCGAGGCTCCAGCGCAGGCTGGCTCTGCTCCAGGTAACTCAAGCATCTGAGAGGTTGATACCATGTTTATAGAGTGTTTGGTTGGTTTTTTTAAATACACACCTAAACAGAAGCGTTTGATCACCCCGCCTCGGCGGGCAGGGGCCTGCACAGTGCGGGCAGCCCGGACCTAAGCCCAGCGCCTGGCACCGTCCCGCCTCAGACAGGTGTCCGGGGCCACCCACCGCCATCTTCCGCCGCGGGGCTGTGAGGCGGGCGGGGCGGGGAACTGCCTGCCCACCGCCTCCCCGCTGAGGGCCGCTTCCCGCCGGGGCGGGACCGGGGCCGGGGAGCGGTCGCGCCCTCACACCACCCTTCACCGCCCCGCTCCCGCCGCCCGTTACACCACCCCGGTCCCCACGCCCCTGCCAGTCCCGCTCCCGCCTGGAAAGTCGCTCTTCAGTGACTTTGCCGGCTGCAGCCCCCGCCCTCCCATTGGCCACCCGGCCCCACGTGGGTACGGCGGGCGCCCTTGTGGTTGGTGGGCGAGGGCGGTGTTGTGAGAAGGGAGGGGGCAAGGCGAGGGGGCGGGAGGCAGTTGCCTGGGTAACGGGAGAGTGAGTAGTGGCGGCGGCGGCGGCGGCGCGGAGCGGTGGAGCTGGAGTCGGGCGTGCAGGGCGGCCCCTCGCCCTGCCCCGGGCGCATGGGCCGCCGGCCCGCGGGAGGAGCAGCACGCCCAGCCGTCAGCCCCGCCGTAGCAGCAGCACCACCAGGTACCGGTGGGGACTCGCCGCCGCACGGCGGAGCCCGTCCGGCTGGCAGGAGGGATGTGAAAGTTTGTCCTGGCGGGCTGCTCCGGCGGCAGGAGAGCCGCGGCCCCCAGGCGGGCGGAGCCCCGCGTCTTGCTGGTGGTGAGGGGCCAGCAGCGAGCTGTGCCCCGCCGGCTGAGCTGGCGGGTGGGGGGTTCCCGGTGGATCCCTGCCCCAATCGCACCGGCCTCGGCGGGGTCTGCGCCGCCTGCCTGGCCGCTGCCCGCACGCCGTGCTGAGGCGGGAGCGGCTCCTCCGCGCTCTCTCTCGCCTGTCGCCGGCGAGGACTCGGGCGGGTGGTGGGGGTGGCTGGTGGCGGGGCCGCAACTAATGCGGGGGGTGCCCGGGGGTACGGGGTCGTGTAGGGGTCTGTGTGAGGGGCCGTGGGTGTCTGTGGGGTGCGGGGGGTGTGTGGGAGCTGTGAGGGTCCGTGTGGGGGACTGTGGATCCGTGTGAAGGGCGCGGGGTGTTTTTGGGGTGCAGGGGTCTGTGTGCGGGGCTGCGGGCGTCTGTATGAGGGGCTGTAGGTGTCTGTGGGGTGCGGAGGTGTGTGGGAGCTGTGTGTGTGAGCGTCCGTGTGAGGGACTGTGGGTGTCTGTGGGGTGAGGGACTGTGGGTGTCTGTGGGGTGAGGGACTGTGGGTGTCTGTGGGGTGCGGGGAGTGTATGAGGGGCCATGAGGGTCCGTGGGTCTCCGGCCTCAGCGAAGAGCCCGGCGGGTTTGGGCGGACCGAGCCCCGGGCGGCAGCGGGAGCCTCCCCGTGCTCCCAGCCTGCGGTTTGCCACCGGGTGGGTGTTGCTTCTGCTGGTCTTGGTTGTTATTATTGTTATTATTTTATTCTTTATTATCGCTGGGACAGAGGGGTGCGCGCCCCTCCGGGGAGCCCAGGCCCGGCGCGGGTGGAGGTGTCCCCGCAGGGTTTTGTCTTTCACCGGGAAAACTCACTGCTTTGCGTTTATTTTCTGTGTTAAAACAAACAAACAATCAAAAAAAAAACTTGCGGAGAAAGACCTGCGAATATGTTTTGGTTTGCTTGTTTCTTCTGAAACATAGTCAGTTTCGGGAATGAAAAATTTCCAACGCAGAAAGGTTGCTTATTTTTTTTTTTTCCTTAGGAGAAAAAAAAAAAAAAGTTGTGCTTATTTGCTTTGCTTTCAAGGAAAGAATAGAGATCAGGAGACTGGGGATCTGGTTACCTAGCGAGAAATTTCTGAATGACATTTTGTGCAGGTGCGGGTCCTTTCGGGGCTGTGTGTGAGGATGGACCCTGCTAGGACACATCCCCTTAGGGCTTAACTCTAAGAATATTAGTTCATCTGAGGTTCATTGAGATTGTTCATGTGCATACACTGTGGTCAGGCTTAGACCAGTACACATCCCGTTGGGGTCCAGAGCCTGACTGGGGCCTCTGGATGTTGCAATGGTAGGAAAATGAGGTAACAGATTTTTTGGTCACTTGGCATTTTGTTTATTTTAGTGTCTCTGACAAATATGTGCTGACTTCCCCAGCAAACCTTACTTTTTTTCTTCTTATAATTTCTATTTTGTTTTTCATGCCAATTTACTGTTAACAAATCCATCTCTGCAATTAGCTATGAGCAGAGATAAAAAATGAGAATTCTTTTTGTTGGAGGAAAAAATAAAGCTAGATAATGTTTTGTTCTGTGGCTGATTTGAATTGAATGGTTCTTCAAGCTTCAGGACATCTTTTTTGTTGCTGGTGTATATATATGTTTTTATATGAAGTTTAATGTAGCCAACTCATGCAGTGACACTAAATATCCAGTAATGCATGCTCTAAGGTTACAGACATATACTAATTATTATATACAAACAGAAATTGCATGTTTCCCCAGAGAATCTGTCTGATTCAACCATGGTTGAAGCCATAACGCGGAATGTACAGGAACTTCCAGAGAGATTGCACTTTTTCTTCTACTTTATTTTTTTTTACTGGTTCAGGGGACCTTTTGAGCAGTGAGACATTGTCCTTAGTTGCACTGGTTATGTCATGCTATTCCAGCATGGCATTACACGATGTGACTGATGCAGTCTCATGTGTCACATCACAGAGGAATCACTGGAGGGAAAAAGTTTTCATCTGTGGTACTTACAGGTTATTTATAAAAGTTGAGGGTTTTTTGCTTAGTATTTGTTGCTAAGGTCAAAGGCCCTTTACTGCCTTCAAGCTACCTGTATGATTTCCATGGATATCAGCAGATGGGAAACCACAGATCAGGAAGAGATTGTGGTTCAAAATAAAATTTGAAACCTCGTGTTTCTCTATAAAATAGATGTGGTTTTAGATTCTTTTCAAACAGCAAAGCAGAGCAGCACCAATGCAATCAGTCATAGTCTTTCCTGTACTAGGCAGAAGAAAGAAACTGGATTAATGACCTACTGCTTCTCACTGTGAAGCAGTAGAAGAGTATTTCAAGTGACAGGCAAAAGTAGTATTTCCATCTGTTGTCTTGTGATTTTTGCTGTGGAATAACAAGGGACCTCAGCATGTAGAACAAACCTGTTCATGCATTTGACTGAAAATCTGCATTATATCTAGCTTGGATGTTTGACTCAGGTATTCAGTTCAGGTAGTGCTGAAGCTTTGTTGAAATATACAAGTGGGGTGCAGATACCCAATTTTTACTGTGTCTTCAGAAAATCTGTTTTTCATGCTACACATCCTTTAGTGTTGGGAGAATGTCTGATTATTAGGATGGTTTTCTTTTATTTTCTTTGTTGGCATAGGACACTTAGGTTTGGATTTTTTTGGTGCTTCTCTCATGCCCAAAGCTTGTACCACCAATATGTGGTCTTCTGCCAAGCTCAGCTAAGGTCACTAAAAATGATTTAATATTTAGCCTTTTTAGATATGCTTAATAAATGTTCTTTTTTCTGGTGTCTGCATATTCAAGCCTGTTATTGATCCCACCTTACAAATTAACTAGGGAAACGATTTGTAGTGAACTTACGCTTCTCAGTACAAAAAGAACAAAATTATAAGGTGTTTGAGTTGCTAAGCAGTTACTTCAGGTGCAACTTTCTTTCCCAAGTAAGAATGAAACTGTTAATTCAGGTTTTCTGGTGCCCAGGATTTTGGGAGGTGGCACACAATAACCTTATAAACTGTGGAGAAGGATCCCTGGGTAAGGGCCCCCAGAAGAATAATGAATTTGACTTTAGGTCTAGAACTTGAATCCTGGAAGACTGAGTTTTGTCTTGGTTCTTGCAGGCTTCAGTTGCCATCACAGTGGGCTTGAGTTTGATGTACAGTTCTGTCATTCTGAGGTGTTTTTAAGCAAGAAGCATCACAGGTAACATGCTAAATGGACATCGAAGCATTTTGAGAGGCTTGGATGAAGAGTGTGCTTTGTACAAAACATGTAATTATTGTATTGGTTCTGACTCATGGCTCCTAATGGTGGGTGAAGAATATCAGTAGCTGTGTTTTCTTTCAAGCTGGTAATAAATGCTTTTTCCCCCCCTCTTTTAGGTATTTGTTTGAATACATAGAAGAAGATGACAAGCGTGCATGGATGATTTTACGTAATTAACACCTGCTAGATTTGCAAAAGGCAATTATCACTGTGAAGTGTTTACATTGATTTATGGGAGGAAGGTGGCCCAAGAGAGGGATGCTGATAATATCAACACAGTGGATTAAATGCACATTTACACCTTTATTGACATATAAATTATCCGTGCCAGGAATGCACTGAAAAGGCTGCTGATGGAACAATAATGTGGCACAAACTACTGGGTTTGGATTCAACTCTGTTGTCCTTCTGTGAAGCACATAAGTGGAAACCTTCATCTGAGCTAAAATAGGATATAGAGGCTCACAGAATGGCTGCTTGTTAAGATAATGAGCAGTGATGGCAAACAAGGATTTAGAAGGATGATAAAAAACACGAACGAGGGTTGAAGGAATGCTCTTTTAATTTATTTTTAGATTTTGGTTGTTCATACTATGGATTTTTAGGGAAAGCTTAAAGAGGCCGGAAGAGTCTTTGTAGCTGGGAAATGGAACCTGGCTCTGAATCCAGCCAACATCAGAAAAGAAAGCCTGTGACACATGGACTGGAAGATCAAAAAAAGGGTAAGTGATAAAAGGCAGAAGCACCTTCTGCTTAAATTGCTGGGTACAAGTGGCAGAAGAGCTCCTTGTAACTCTTATTAATTGCAGTTGCTGCTTTCTGTGCTTAGCCAGTTGTAGATCTCTTCTCCTGATTATATATTTTAAAAAAAAAAAGTTTCTTTCTCTTCAGGCTTGTTCCAATCTAGGGAGCAAAGAGCTGAGGGAAGGGAGAATTGTAATATGAGTGAAAGAAGGGAAAAATCTCCAGAATTTTGGATAGCTCTTGTTGAAATAACCTGCAGTGTAAATAGAGTGTACTGACTGAGTCTGGTCAGATTATTGATTTGTTGTAACTTCAACTTTTTTATTGGTATCATTAGAGAGGTTAAAAAATGGCATTCTTGGGATTTGGTGATTCAATTTGCTGAAAATGTTGTACCCTTGTCAGTATCCTCATTGTCCTGATGGTAATGTTCACATTATCCTGTAGTTTCCAGATGTGAATTTGACTTAAAACAAAATGCACGTTGGAACAGACTCAATGTCAACTGTTGGACCTTAATTTGTAAGAAGTGCTTTGTGGAAGCTCTGCGTGTGTCAAGGCAGTATTGTAGTGTTTAATGCTAATGGATTGTTACATTAAGTTGACCTAAATGAAGTTGCCATCTCAAACTGTAGCTTGTGAACAATTGGGACTCAAAGTTGTTTACTTGGCACCAGTCAAGCAAACTGTGAAACTCAACATGTTTCTTCTGTATGAATCATTTATGTATCATTTTCCATGCAGATTTGATGGGTGATAGAAAACATCGTGTTCAGCTTTGTGTGGAGAGCTCCTTTTTCCTGTTGCTTTACATGTGATTTTTATTTCAGTTGAAAAGTGAGTTGGAAAAAAACCTGACCCTCAGCTGTTGTTTTGCTGTTCAACAGCACTGGCCAATTTTCGAGAGAGGGAGGTTTGTGTCACAATTTCATCAAGTCTGCTGAAGAAGAAAAGTGGTTTCCCTGTCACCCCATTAGAAATCTAAGCAGCCTGGAAAACTTTCAGAAATTGGATAAAATGCAGCTGCTTCCTAAGAGAGAATTGACATTGAGTAAACATTTATTTGGGGAACCAAACAGAAGTCCTAAATGTATTTTAATTGCACCAAGCTTGATCTATTAGCTGATAAACTGCCAAGGTCTTCCTTCTACTTTTTCAAGGAAACGTTTTGGGACCGAAGTAAATCAATAAGGGTTGAAACAAAATCCTTCTATTGACTTCATTTCTGGAGGCTGCTGATACACTTTTGTCTCCTTAAGTATATGACATTATACTGCATATAGGGTATGATGAGAAAAAGGTTTGGGACCTGTGACACCAAAGTATGCTATAATTGTCCTGATGCACCAAAATTAATATGCAATTATGTCTGTGTCTCCTTGCTGATAGGTATAGAAGCCTACATCTCCCATCTGCTCCTGGCTTTGGGTATGTGGTGCACATGTAGTCTGGGGCCTCTGAAGGTATAATATAACCCCAAGTGAGGCTCAGTGGCAGCTGGGATAACATCAATTGGTCATGCTTTGCTGACATGCATTTTAACTTGAACTCTAGCCGTCATGGAGATTATTAAATTTATAATGATATATGTAAGATCCATTTTAATGACTCTGCATGCTTGGGTGATCTCTCTCCCTTCTGTTTGCAAAACAAGTCTTAATAGAGTATTACATTTCATTTCCTATAGAATTTTGTAGGAAAGGTTACTGAGGAGAGCTTTGCTTAGACTTATGTTTACTGGGTAAATCCATTTGGAATAAAAATGTTGATGCAACTCAGTTGTTATTGTGGAGTTGAATAGTAATATAAACTTTGGTGTTAATAAAATTAGAATTCTGAGCTTTCCGACAGGGAAAAGCGGGTGTGTGATCAAGGGCCATTAGAATTAATCATCAATAGACATTTTTGTTATTGGAAATGAGGCTTGTGCTGGAAGAAATAAGACCAAACTCATTTTAAATCAGGCAAGCACATTCTCCTTTCTATAGAAATATATTTTATGGACATAAAGTCAACCATTGTTTAGTGTTTTGGAAGCAGTAAGAAATCAGTGTGTATAAGTACACCAATCAATGATGCATCTGGCATGCCTTGCCCAAGTGAAATAAAGTGAAATAAAGCAAGCTAGGCTTGCATTTGTGGTATAGAAATAAAGCTTAATTTGCCTTTTTTTGGTAAGTGTATATTTAGGTATCTACTCGGAAGCTATATTGATTAAAGCAAGACAAGATTTAGTATTTCTGTGTATTTTTTTATTGGTATGAGGTTTTGCTTTTTGTATTTTGGCTGATCTTCAAGAACTAGGAACTGGGCCTGACATTGCTGAAAGCAGTAGAAGCAGGTTCTTTTCACTCATGGGTGTGGTAGCTTTCCAGGGTGAGTTTAAGAGGACTCTGGTATTAATGTTTGGGACAGCATCACATCTATCTACATAAGTTATGTTGGCTGGAATGGAAATTATATAGCCAGAGTGTGCAACTTGTAATATACCAGTGAAAATTTTGATCAGCTTTAACAACCATGTAAGTGGTTGGTAAGCTGAAGGTGGTAGCATTACTAGTGTGAATGCTAATGTGAATCAAGTAAGGAGGTTTTATGCCAATATATGACCTTGGTGACAAAGTCTTTAAGTAAGAGGGATATAAGTGATGCTATAGACTTATTGATTTTGTGTGTAGGTTATTGTTTTGATATAAAAAATGGATGATCACTCATGACCAGCAGAGGAACTCGCTGTAAAGCAGGTAAAAACTGCTGCTAAAATCTAGTTAGGTACATTTCAATCATCCTCTTATGAAAGATTTAGTACTGCCCTGTGTTCTGATTAAATGCATTTTCTGCTGATGAGTGAAATGGAATATTTCTTTGGTTGACTTCCATCCTTCATTCCCACTCTTCCTGATTGCTCATTCAGTTAGTAGCTCTTCAGTTAGTGAGACACGAGGAAGAAATGTGTATGTGTAATAGTGACAGAAGAGTCTTCTGCTCTGCCTGAATGAACCTTCTTTGATTGAATGAGTACAACATAAATGTGAAATGAATTTAGGTTTTGGAAGGATCTCTGTAGTACGCATTTAATGTGCTTATATGTGCTCTGTTGTCCAGCTGCACTTTTGGCTCACAAAAGCTGAAAATGACAAGGTAAGCAGAGATCTGTTTGTGCCTATGTGGTGTATTAGGCTAGCAGGTTTTAGGAAGGACTGTCTTTACCATCAGCAGCTCAGAAAGCAGTGTGCTAATATTGGCTCTCATAGGGCTTATTGGTGGTTGGTTGCTTTTTTATGTGGGTTTGTGATTTTTTTTTTTTTGACTGCAGAAGAATTGTCACCCTGGACTTGGAAGTGTCAGTTCAAGCTGCCACAGATGCATAGTGGGTCTGACACTGCAGCTTGTAAAGCCAAAGGGATGGTGGTCTTACAGTAGGGTTTTTTCCCTCTTTCTCCTTGATAGAAAACTGCCTCATCTCTTTTGTTTTGAACGATGGATGTGTGAGCTGCAGTTGTATAGTGTTAAAAGCAGACTAACACTTTTTCATGGGGTGTCTTTTCTCTTGACTTGTTTTTATTGAAACAGTCGTCATGACACACATGACTGAAGCCATATGCTGTAGCTTTCTCTTGGTTGGTGTTCTGTTTTTTTATTGATACACTTCAGAACTGCTTGAGGATACTTTGCTGCTGCCTTTCTGTCAAAGTCAGTTTAAAGAGCTTAAGTGGTCTTGCATGTGTTGACCTTGTACTGAGAATTTGTGTTGTTTAAAGCAGCGTAATGTTGGCCGAGTACCATGTTTATTGGTAGATTTTTGTGCTGACACATTAATGCAGTTGCTGGGTGCTGTGCTGCTGAGCCACTGTGCAAGCACTCAAGTATAACCACTTATAAATTGCAGCAAGACTTACCTTCTGAAATTCCAGCAAACTGCTGTGTGGTGTTTTGATAATGTAACTAACTGGGCTGTTACGGAAAAAGGAAAGCAATAAAAATCCACTGAACAAGAGAACTGAGAAAATGTCAATCTCTCCTTCATTTTGCAAATATTTGAACCTTCTGTAAACATAACAATCTCCAAGATTTTAGTTCCTGGCTGTGGAGTTGATGTTCTTGTAATTAAGTTTGTTAATAAATCTACTTTAATCTTGATAGTCACAGGATGAGATTTGGGAGAATTGCTTACATGGATGGGCATTGGTGATCTGTCCAAGGCTTGGCTTCTACTTTAAGGTCGTAGATTTACTGCTTTTAAGGTGTTCCTGAAACCCATTTTGTGGATGTGCTCTGTGACTATTTTAAACCACTCTTTGTTAAGAAATTGCCTGAAACAGGTAGCTCTGTTCATTTCAGCAATGGAGATTTGAACACTGATTGTTACAAAGTATTCTTTTCTTTTCTTCTATTTTCTGTTAAAAGTTCTTTCTGTAATCATTTTAATGACAGCCTTGTATGAGAGTGTGTTTTGTTATTTCCAGTTCTCTCACAGTTAGATGTTGGTCTCATAGAAATTTCCTGGATGAAGAAACAGGGCTAGTTAGGCTTGTCCCAAATATTTATATAAGGTAAACAGTAAACAGAATATTTATATAAGGTAAATAATAAACAGTGAATCTTGCCTGTTGAGCTGGTGTCAGTTGTAATACTTGTCTAGTTAAAGGAATGTTGCAAACTTTTTAAAAATAGAGGGTGATTTTTTCCAACTTCTGTAAATTTACATTACAATGAGGTATCAATGGTATGGTCTCATCTACAATTGACTCGAGTCCAATACTGTCAGTTTTCATCTTTTTGCCCTGTGTTTTTTACCCAAGTCTCTTACTGTAAAATAATAAAAGAACTCTTGTGTGACTTCTTGAGGCTTTATACATGCACTAATTGTTGGTTACCTCTGTTTTGCTGCATGGAAGTGAGTAAACAGTGTACAGCTTATGTACACATGCCATGACTTGTTAGGTGCATATATATATATCTATATATATATGTGTAGCTACACAGCATCTCTTTTTAAACTGGCTTTTTTTCCCCTTCTTCTCTGTTGGTAGATTAAGAATACATGGGTGTGATCTGCTTGGACAAATCCTATAACAGTCTGTCTGGTTTGCTGTACTGCCTGTGGCACTGATCAATATCTGATGTTTCAGAGCCAGAGAGAAACCCAACAATGTGATGCATCAGCTGGTTGCCTTGCTTGTAGGGAAGAAATCCAGCCCTTCCTCCAGCTGCTGCTGACAACTGGCTTTAAACCCTCAGGCATTAGAGGTGATTATCGTCCTTATCTTGGATGAGTACAAGTATTAATGGTCCGAGATGTTAAAATTCAGCCAGGCACCTTGGTTCTGTGGAAAATCTCCAGTGAACCACGGATTGTATGGAGAGGTTGTATTCTGCACTGTCTTCTCTAGTTGGCTTTGGGCTTCCTTTTCTGGGGCAACTGGATGAGAGTGTGGGCTGAAGAGTGAAAGCTCCCAGAGTGGACTTGGTGCTGCAAATGTCTCTGTGCATTAGTGAGATGGTTACTTGAGTTTTGTGCATCCTGTGGTATAAGTGAGGGTGTGATAGCTAAGATCCCTACAGCTTCATCATTCTAATTCTAATGAAACCAAAAGGCTCAAGTAGTAAACAGAGGTATGTGCTCTGCAATATAGTATGTATTCTTTAGAGTATAGATAACACTTGTTGCAAAGTAAAGTAAATTTTTGATGTCAAAAGCCTGCTATGTTTGTATCAAATGTAGGTTCTAAGGTGCTATGGAGAGTTCCCTGCCTAGTAAGTTTTCCTCTGTTACTGGTTAGACTGTAAAAAATTTACCTCCGACTTGTCGGATTCCCAAGTGTTCTTGAAAATGTCTCTCCAGGTGTGAAATGCACCTTATCTGTCCCTCCCTTCTTTCATGGTAATTTAACAGAAATGGCTGCATTTCCCTCATTTTTTTCTTTGATTGAGATGTAGCAAAACCTTGTGTTCTCTGTGCCACAGGATGCATTTCCCCTGATGCACAGCTTCAGAAGCCAGCCCACCCCTGCTGTCCGTGTCCATGTTAACAGTCCAGCACCAATTACTGAATTTCAAGTGACTCAGTGTGGTGAAAATTAGTCCTATGTGGGTTTGTTCTTTTAATAGGACAGGTTGTCGCATAGTCACTTACGTAAAAGGTACAAGTAAGTAAACATTAGAGGCTGTGTTTTTAATTATTTTATAAAGCAAGTGTGACTCTCAGATTATATACACTAGAACTCATCAGCATGTAGTTTCCTGCACACCTCTTTAGAAAAATGTTCATTATTATGCAAATGGCTAGCCTCTGGCTTTCCAGTAATTGTCATCTGGAATAATGTGTGGGCCACGATATTAAATTCTTCAAAACCTAAATTGCTGGGAAACTTGTGTTGGACAGTCAGATATTGCCCCTCATGATGTCTGTGCCTGGAAGCAAACTTGGGATCCCCGAGGTCTGCTATCTGTTTTGATATTCCTGGGAAAGGGAGTGGTGTGATAAGGGAATGGAAGGAAGGGGGAAAGGGTGTCAAGGAAATAGCCTCTGTGATAATACCGACTTATTTACTAATTCTAGGGCATATTGCAAAGCTAAGCTTACCTCAAGGGTCTTCCAGAGAGGGAGTCATTAGGGAGAGACATACATGCATTTGTCAGTATTTATTTTTAGGTGCTGAGTGTTAGGGTTTTTTCTGGTTGATTATAGTCTAGTTTGACAGATGTGGTATAGATTTATTTATGCTTGCATACCACAGCAACTCATAACAACTTTAAGAAACAAATATTAGTGACAGCTTCCAGTAGCAGTAAAGCCACAGTGTATTTTTAACAAAGAAATTAGATTTCTGTGTTAAGGTGTAGATTCAGTACTACAGTCAAAGCCTATTTACTGGTGCAGTTTGTGGCTCTGTAATAGGTTTCAGTGCAGATGAAGGAGTTTTTAGGGAGTGTGAGAAATGTGTGTTAGCTGTGTATTTCTCTTTGAAAAGCATCGTATGTTTGTGTATGCTTTCAAGTTCATATAATATCTTCAAGGGATTGCTAAAAGGAATATGTAGAGTGTAACAGAACCTGGTAGTAAAATAGCTGTGTTACAAACAAAAGCTGATTTTATTTTATTTTTCCTAAAATTGTTCAAAGTTACATTGGTCTAACTCTAAAATAACTGGTAGGAGACTGCTGGACTAAGTGATCTTATTCTCCCAACCTGAAATCCACGCAGTATTGTGCTATTCCTTATTTTCTAGATCAAGTAATAATTTCCCACTTTTTTGCTGAGAAAAAAGAACAGTACATTTATGAGTTTCTTGCTTTTTTCTGGCATTGAGTTTTCTGCCTGTAAGACCATTCACTGTCTATTTCTGCTCTTTTTCTGGGGGTGCAAAGTAACCCAGAGGTGGCAGAACCACAGTGTGAGGTGGAAATGTCATGTGTGGTGTTACAGGGGGGACAGAGCCAATGGAGATTCCGAGACCGTTCCCCCATTCCTCAGGAGCTTACTGCAGCTTCTAGATGGGAAGTAGACCTGTTTTTTGGAGTTTACTGGGAGGCCTTTGGAACATTCCCCTGGCAGTAAAACTCTGGGAGAGAATGATCTTTGATTTTTTTTTTTTTTTTTCCTTTACAGAAGACTATAATTCGTCCTTTAGAAAGGAAATATCTGGCTTACAAATTAGCTTGTCCTTGCAGCATTAGGAAAAAACTAGCACTGTATTGAAGGCTGTGATTCCTTTTCTTGCTAACAGACTATGATGTGTGGATGTCTCTTGAGGCTATCACACGTTGGTAGGAATAAATATGTACTCAGACTTGTGTAGCTATTTCTCCCAGTGTTCTTCACTAAAAAAGGAGTTGTCTTCCTGTTCAGGGGTCAGAGGAGTAGCTTCCAAGATCTGATAATAGAGTAAGTTGAGAAATCAATAGAGGCAAGGTAAGCTGGTTATGAAAAAAGCTCATTTGTAGGTGGAAAATGAGAACTCTGTGTTGCAGGCATTCAGCTTGCAGTTTATCTTCTGAAGTCTTTCAGTTCTTCATTGTGATGACAGCAGAGACTATCAGACCTTCAGTAACTTGGAGGATTTGTTTTGGATAAACAACGTGCATCTGATATGACTACTCCAAAAATTTAACAAGGCAGATGGAATTGCCTGTGTTATTTGAGTGGCTCTCTTTGAATTTTTCCAGTTAAATTACTTGTTTTGTTCATTGATTTTTTTTTTGCTGTATCATGTAAGTCAGGTAATTAATTTTTTAAGTGTCTTGCATTTAGTACTGTGATATAAAAAAATTCTAAGCAAATCTTGTGAACATGGAAGAAATAAGAGAGGTTAGAAACTAGAGAGGTCACAGAACTGCTAGGCTTTGGATAAGGAAAGTTGGATTGTAGTTAAATTTTCAGTGAGATGGGCAGGAACTGGGCTTCAGTTCCATTATTGTTCCATTGGTCCACAAGTGAATGTTAAAACAAATACTAGACAGTGGTAGTTCAGTTATCAAAAGAACAGTGTCCTTTCCTTACCAACCTTGATCAAAATCAATGGAAAAAATTAGAAATGAGTGAAAGTTGCACCAGCTATGTGTTAGTTACATGAAATAGTGCTTTAATGTTATATAGGCTGATAGCTCACATCCTAGTGAATGAGAGAACCATCACCAAACACCAGAAGATACCTTTCTTTCAAACATTTAATTTTTTTACTTACTGCATTCCATTGTAGTGAAACTTATGTTAATCTTGTGTGTGTGGTTTTTTGTTGTTGTTGTTGGTTGTTTTTCTTCTCATTGCCTTCCAAACCTGCATCGTTTCACTTAATATGCTGACTTCTGGAGCACAAGCGTGGCAACAGGAATAGCCTGTCTTCAAACTCCTTTTTCCTTTAAGATGCTTGACTGAATAAAAAGAAGATTAGTTATAGCATGTGTGCATTAGGACTGGAATAAAATCTTCATAAATATTTATCAGGTGGGAAAAATAAACACATGGATATATCAATTTTTGAACTCAAATGATATGACATAATAGACCAGCTGGCAGAGGATGAAAGTGCAGTACGGGGGAGGTTCTTCACCTTGTATAAACTGCATATGAACTTTGAGTGCAGTATAGCTGTTGAATCCCTGACAGAAATGGAAGCACATACAGATAGGGGTCTTCCTAGATAGGCAGCTGATTGCTTTTGGAAGAGGTTGGAACTCTAAATCTTGATGGTAGGTGGTCTGATGTCATTCATTGTATTTGCAGTAGGTGAATCTGAAGTGAAGGTGTTTAATGCTCTGATAGATTCAAAATGAGCTGGAATATCCATACTGCATAATGATAGTGTTGTAACTGTTGCTTATGGAATCATGGAATGGTTTGTGTTGGAAAGGACCTTAAAAATCATGGAATCAATCACAGAATCATAGAATCATCAAGGTTGGAAAAGACATTCAAGATCATCAAGTCCAATCATCTACCCTGCAACCCTTAACCGCTAAACCATCTCCTGAAACACCACATCTACCCATTTTTTTGAACACTTCCAGGGTTGGTGCCTCCACCTCCTCCCTGGGTGGCCTGTTCCAATGCCTCACCAGTCCTTCTGCAAAGAAATTTTTCCTAACATTCAATCTGAACCTCTCCTGGTGCAACCTAAGCCTATTTCCTCTTGCCCTATCACTAGTCACTAGGGAGAGGAGGCCAACACCCACATCACCACAACCTCCTCTCACATAGTTGTAGAGAGCAATGAGGTCTCCCCTCAGCCTCCTCTCCTCCAGGCTGAACATCCTCAGCTCCCTCAGCCTCTCCTCATAAGACCTTCTTCTCCAGACCCCTAATCAGCTTAGTTGCCCTTCTCTGCACCTTCTCCAGCACCTCGATGTCCTTCCTATACTGCAGTGCCCAAAACTGCACATGGGGCTCAGGTATGGCCTCAGCAAGGCCGAGTAGAGGGGCAGGATCACCTCCCTGATCCTGCTGAACACACTATTCCTGATGCAGGCCAGGATGCTGTTGGCCTCCTTGGCCACTTGGGCACACTGGTGGCTCATGTTCAGCTGGCTGTCAAACAAAACCCCCAGCTCCCTCTCTGCTGGGCAGCTCTCCAGCCACTCCTTCCCAAGCCTTTAGTGTTCCTGGGGGTTGTGGCCAAATTGCAGGACCTGGCATTTGGCTGTATTGAAACTCATTCAATTGGCTTTGGCCCATCGATTGAGCCTATCTAGATCCCTCTAGCAGAGCTTCCCTATCCTCAAGTAGATTGACACTCCCACCCAACTTAATATCATCAATGGCCAGCAGGGCCAGGGAGGTGATTCTTCCCCTCTACTCTGCTCCTGAGGGAGCTCACCTGGAATACTGCGTACAACTCTGAAGCCCACAGCCCAGGAGAGACATGGAGCTATTGGAGAGGGTCCAGAGAAGGGCCATGAAGATGATCAAAGGGCTGGAGCACCTCTGCTATAAAGACAGGCTGAGGAAGTTGGGGCTGTTCAGCCTGGAGAAGAGAAGGCTTTGGGGAGACCTTATAGTGGCCTTCCAGTACCTGAAGGGGCTCCAGGAAAGCTGGGGAGGGGCTTTTCACCAGAGAGAGCAGTGATAAGACAAGGGGTTTTCCCTCATCCAATAAGCAGGTCACCCTGTCATGGAGATGAGGTTAGTCAAACAGGACCTGCCCTTCATGAGCCCATGCTGACTGGGCCTGATCCCCTGCTTGTTCTGCATGTACCACATAACAGTACTCAGGATGATCTGTTCCATCAGCTTCCCTGGTACTGAAGTCAGACTAGCAGGCCTGTAATTTGTAAATGTAAAATAATCTCATTCCACCTCTCTGCCATGGGTGGGGACACCTTCCACTAGACCAGATTGCTCCAGGCCCCATCCAACCTGTCCTTGAACACTTCCAGGGCGTGGAAGTGTACTTCATGTACCTGGGGGGGGGAAGGGGGACAATATTGCTGATAGATATGGTGTCAAATACAAATCTACCTAGGTGTCCTTGCTCTCCTAGCCCACAACACATTAATGAGATAATGTGAAAGACTTCTGCCTCTTGGTCTTTCCTATCTAAAACATGGGGTAGTATTCCCTTCACAAAGCATTTTGACGCCTCCAAATGACAGAGTTTAGTGACACTAGCAGAAAATCTAGATTTATTTTTTTTTTAACATACAATGTAGTCAATAATGGCATAAACACTGTGTCTTGTTGCTAGTCTTCTGTACTTACCTGTCTTTATCTGACTTGCAGGTAGTACATTTTCAGCTTGTAGAGGTAGCTGTTTGATTTTTCTGTATGGAAAGGTGTATCTCTTTATAGAATATTAGTTTCTAGCAGTCAGAAATAATGGGAGGAAAGATGGAGCTCTTTAGGAGTGGTATGTGATGTGCTGAGGTGTAAAAGCAAACCTGAGCTCCCTCGCTCACTGTATGGTTATCACAGGATCTGAATTTCAATTGCTGCAGTCAGGGTGTAGTAATTTACCTAACCTGTCCGTGTTCCAATAGCAAGAGGCATCTCTGGAGCTTCACTGAAAGTTCAAACAAACAAAAAAAACCGCTGAAGAATCTCAGTGTGTGCAACGTGGGTTGGACTGCTCGGTTTGTTGCTGCCTCACTGCTGCAGATTTGTATTTCAAGGGCTAGTATGTCCCTCAAATGACTTCTTCAGTGTTGCCCTACACAGATGAGAGTACGACACACACAACCCCCAGTATTGGATTCCCCTTGGATTAAGTTTTTTAAAGCAGGGCTTTATTTGTAAATGACTCTGCAAAATGGCTTCAAAATCCTCAGCTGATCTCTGGATCAGGGAAAATGGGAAGGTAGGGGAGAACTATGGCTTGCTCTCGCTTTTCCTCTTGTTCCTGCAAGTTTTTGCAGTGTTGGTTTGTTTTTTCTTTTTTTTTTCTTTTTTTTTTCTTTTTTTTTGGTACAAGTAAAATGGAAGTTGGAATTGGAAAATCTGAATGAATGATGAGAAATACTTGTTCTAGTCTTGCAGATTAGGATACAAAATAAGCAACACAAGAATAATGAAAGCATTCACTTCACATGAGGAAGTCAGCTTAAAAATGAAAATATATGCTTGTCCTTATTTCTAAAAAGGACCAAACCCCACGTTTCTTATCTAGTGTGTGAAAGACTGCTACTGTTCCATAGGTGGGTTTTCATTTGTGTTTTGAAGTTTTGAGGTGCTCTGGGAACAGCAACTGGGTGATGGATGTGTGGAGGAGAATGTCCCATGGAAACAGAGGTGACCCTGCTCCTGTGCTGCCCTGTGCTCTTGGGGAGCAAGGACAGCCCAAGTGCTTTCTCTAACCTGCATCACTTGTACGTGTTGCTGAAATTGATGAAACAGTAACTGCTCTCCTGCCCTCCTCTCTTCCCTTTCATTTACTCTGCCTTAAGGTGATAGATCATGGCTAGCAGTGTTTGGTGGGCAATAAAAGCTAGTGACTATGAAGTGCAGAAGGACTTCTTTAGGATCAAGGCTTTGGTCTGAGATGTTTTCAATGTCTCTGAAGAGGTGCATGTATAAACGAGTTAAACATGCCAATTAGCTTATCTTACTAGGTCTCTTCAAAGTAAACCTCTAATTTATTTTAATAGATTTTAAATGTAGTAGTGTAACTATGTCTTGCATCCTGCTGCTGTGAACTACAGTAGTGGTTACAATTGCAGCTTCTATAGGAAACCTTTTCAGTAGGTGTATTTCAAATATTCAGAGCAGGAAGGAGTTGGGGTTTTTTGTTTGTTTGTTTTTATTGAACATGTTTTGAGTGGGAGAGTCTAAGCTAGGGAATGGTTAGAGGTGTTAGGTTAGAATCTGTTAGGACAGTCTATTCTTTCTCAGTCCTGGCAAGTACTGAGTGTGCCACAGTTAATGCTGGTAGATGTTTTACTTCACTTACCTAGTAGTTTTTCAAGCTTGCATCTGCTTCTGGGGTCTTGGGAAAACTGGTCTAGAAGCAACAAAAAACAGAGGACAAGGGAAATAGTCCCTTTGTCCTTGCCACAATGTGTGCTCAATTCAGGAAAACAACCCCCCAGCCCTGATGAACCTCAATATATACTATTAACAACCTGGAGCTGCATGAAGTGCTCCAGAGTGTATTGTAACTGCTGCCCTAGCTGACTGGTCGGGGATGTGCCTTTTGAAGAGAGGTAATTCAAAGACTGTTAGTGTGGTCCTTGGAGGATACAACAGGATGTAATTACGGTTCCTTCAAGCTTGCCTGTGTTTTTAGCAAACTTAGAGGATGTCCAGATAGCACGCCCAAATTCTTTTGGGAGCTTGGAATAAATCATTTTCTTAAAGAGAATAGTATGCTGAAATTACTCTATGGCAACTCAGTTCCTATAATGAAATTAATTTATCTATTTTGTTGCCAATTAAGTTTAGAAATCTAGAGTTCTTTTTACATTATTGCAGTTAACTTGTATTTTTATATCCATTCTTGCAAAACTAGAATGTGGATTCCAGCTTTGGATTTTTCTGTGGCATCTAAATAATGAAAACAGTCAATCTTGATTTCTTTTTAAGAGCTGGATGAAGAGTGTTTTTATTTGTTATATACTGTCTTGGGCTTTGCAGATGCTGTCGAAGATAACATAAACCAACATTGTGACTGTTTAATATGTTAGTTTCAGCCTTAGTGCTTGAGAGGAAAAACCTCTGTGCACTTCAGAGAAATATTTTAAAATCAAGTCTTAGACTCCAAAATCTTCACTGTTGTGTGTCTGCAATCCAAGCACATTGCCAGAGATGCACTGTTAATGGAGAACATCATGCAGCTAAAGACTTTTGAAACCAAGGCTTTCATGAGGCAGATCTAGGCAGTATGTCAGATGTTTTGAGTGTTGAACTCTGGAAGCCAACAACTATTCATAACCATTGATGATAACTTAATATCCACGAGTGTTTTTTTTTTCTTTTTGGCCACCTGCCCAGATTCTATAATGATGAGTAGTTATCTTTGCAACCTTTCACATTGTTGATAGTGATTAATAATGTGTTGTGCACGCTTCCATTGCATCAAATACCAATATTTTGGGTAATGGGAAAAGAATATCTAATTAGGGAACTAATGTAATTCACTTCACACATTAAAATTCAAGTATTGCTTTTGGAAAAGCAAGGACATGAGGAGTAGTTTGCAGTATGATTTTTAGGTACTTAGGGGAGTAGAGTATTAGATTGTCAGGTTTAGTTCTACCATTTTCCCACTGTATAGGGACTGAAATACAAGCATATGAACATAGAAGCGGATTTTTAGCGGAAGAAAATCATCTTTGAAATCACTAGGTGCCTCATATGCTGTTTTTAATGTTAAATCATAAAGTGATGAAGACAGCAAATGCTTGTGAAAAGATGAGTGGAATTTAGAAGTCTTGGTTTTGCAGGCAAAACACGTGACATTGCCGTTGTGTGTGCACTGATAAGCACCCAATACTAGATACTTATCTCTTGGGCAGTGTGTAAAAGGTGTAAAACTGATTATTGGAAATTAAGACATGAGAACTATTCTTTACTTAGCTACCTTTTATGTAATTATACTTCCTTCTGTTGCTATAATATTTTTTTAATCAATGATATTTAACCTGAAGTTTAGCTTTTTTCTTTTGGATGGTGCTGGAGTGGGTTGCACCTCAGCGTATCTGATCAAGAGAAACTGACCTATGAATTAGGTCAACTATGCTGATTTTTCACACCAGTTTCTTCCTGAAATTAAATTAATAATAGCTTTTCTACTGTTTGTGTAATTGTCTGTAAACTTCTTCATCTTTCAAGATTCAAGGTTTGTTGTTTTGGTTTTGTTTTGTTGTTGGTTCAGCTGCACTATTTACTAATGCAGAGCCTTTAGTTGTTTCATGATTTAGATGTTATCTATATATTAATTTCTCTTCATATGGCTAAAGCCTGACATATTTAACTGGTATTCTTTCTGGTTTGTGTCACGGTTACTTCATTAAGGATGTTGAATTATGCTATAAATGTTTGCAGTAGCCCAGTCTTTGTAGTCATTCTCTGTGGGGAATTAGCATTGATATTGATGGGGCATCTGAGTGTAGAAAAGCTGCTGGAGTGGGCATCATCTGCTCTTTCAGGCAGGCAAGCTTAAGTGGTAGAATGTATTTTTAACTGCTAATGTACTGTTTGGGCAATCAAGGGGATGATTCCTTTGGTGATGGAAGTGGTTAGGTGAGAGGGGAATATCTGTTTACTTGGGAGCAGAGAATTTTTTTATTAAGAAAAGCTCTGGATAAAAGCAGGGCTGAACAGAGAAAATGCCAGAATATTTCAGTAAAACTAAATAGTGTGGGATGAGGATGGGAGGGATGCAAGTTCAATGAAACAGGATTGTGGCTGCATAAAAACCTTTTATTTGCTTCCTCCTCTTAAGTGTTTTGAGCCTATTGTGCAATATTGCACTAAAGGTGACATCTTGAAAGTTTGCTCTAGAGTGACTGTGTGCTGGGCTATGTGCTTATGTAGAGCTACAGGATCAGAGGAGATTAGTTTTCAAAATTAGTTTAAAGAAAATTCACACTGCAGTGAAAATTTGTATACAAAGAAATGCAAAGAACAAGTAAGAATGATAAAAATTTTCTCCCTTTTCTCACTGCAGCCTTGGAAAGGAAGAGTTGTTGAATAACAGATTTTGTGCCACATGGAGAGAAAACAGCTGGAACAAGTTATTTTTGCAGATACACAATAACAGCAGAGAAGCAATGTCGTGGTCTCATTAAAAATGAGATAAACTGTTATTTACTCTATTTGGCTCTGACCTGCATTTCAAAAGTATACATGTGAAGAAAATGAAAACCTGTATTTAAATTGTTGAAGAGTCAATCTTAACAGCTTGCATCTTTGCATTTGCTTACATCCCACAACTTCTGTCCTTTTGCCTAAGTAGATGATTTGTCTAAGTAGATGGTAAGATCTCTGGGACAGGGGCTCCATTATCTCTTGGTGGAAGAGCACATAGTGAACTTAAACCATAGACAAAAAGTGGTGGTTTTGCCACACACTAGCAGTTTTGAAACAGTAACTGTTCCTTTCTTCTCCATGGAGGCTGTGAAAATGGAGAAGCAAGAAGCTTGGCACAGAGCAGCTTTGTGTTGGGTCACTGTGCTTCTGGGTCTACTCCTTCTGGTTTTTGGATGAGGTAGATGAGCTGTGTTTACAAGGCATTACCTCAGTGGTCCAAGGTTGAGAAATGAAGTAGAGTAACTAGTGAAACACTTGGAAAAAGCTGAGGAATTGCTGTTTTAGTTGGTTTTCAGTGGAGGGATGGGGTTTGTAGTCTTTTTCACAGTCTAATTTGCATTTTACTGGGGACTGTCAGTGGTGATATTAAGGCCTGTTATTTCCTGGGTACCTGGAATTCATATTTCTGAGTTACTCTTCCACTTCCACTGTAAGCTTCCCTTTCTGATCAATAGAAGAATTTTCTGTTTAACAAAGGTCAGGTCTTGTAATTATGCTAATACACTCTGAAGAAAAATGGATTTTCTCATTTGAGGTCTTGTATAAGGGGCTCTGTTTTGCTCTTTGTTCCTTTTAAAGTTGTACTTGAAGTATCCTTGGCCTTTTAGACTCAGTCTAAGACGCTAAAATGTATATAGAGAATACGGAGGAGAGTGATGCACAGTGGTCTGTGCACATGCTTGCTGAAGACCAGCTGCTATCCAAATAGGAAAAATACTTTCCATAAAACACTAGGGTTTTCCAGTCTTTCATTTCCAGAGATGTACTTTCCCCAGCAGTACAGTCATCTGCAGTGAAGAGCTTGGAGGCAAGGAGTGAAGGGTGGAGTAAAACGAGGAGTCCTGTAAAAGTCAGCCACAAAACAGTGCACGTCTTCCCCATCAGAAATACTCAGATTTTTATCACACTGCTTGGAGATGAGTACTGCTGTGCACAGGAGCAACTCTGAAAGGGATTTGGAAACCAGAATTGGCCTATGAATGTATGGACTGATTGCACTCTGGTTGTGGTGCTTTGAATGTGACACTGGGTTTGCTATTCTTAGCCTCTTCAAGTTAATAGCTTAATCTGAAATAGTCACACTCAGTTGAAGAGATTCCCTATCAGGTAGGGAGTTGCTAATTTGTGATACTGATTCTGACAGGTTTTTAAAAAGAACAAAATTCTTAGTTTTCTTAGTGAATTCAAGGAGCCGTTGTGATGCCACTGGAAAATGAGCACTATCTATTGCCAATTTAAGCATTCAGGTGGTTGAACTAGAGGCAACTCTGCTAGCAGAGAAACTCAGATGCATTATTGTTCATGTTATTTCACCACATAAAGGAATCTCTTTTAGTACTGCGAGTTCATTTAACATGTACACTGGGGAGAGACTAATGGAAAAGCTGGTAGGTAGAAGTGTTTTCTACTTGCTTAACCTGTATGGTTGGTTGAAGTACCTGTCTTGGGCAAGAACAACCTGTATGACTTGTCCTTGAACATGCATTTTGAAAATTAGCCTAAGAGCGTAATCAATTAATGCATGTTTTGATCATGGTCTTGTCATCAGGTTCCCCATCAGGTTCCTGTGGCTGTTCTCTTCTGCTTTACCATGCAGTGCTTGCACCTCTGTTGAGGTCTAGTGTAGGTGTAGGGCCAGGGGTTGTGAACTGCTAGGAAAAAGCCAGAAAAAGTAGGTTTTGGGCCATCTGTTGCACTGCTTGGTGCAAACATTGGATGTTTTGAGACTAGTTTAAAACCTTTACCCCTCAAATTATCTCCTAATTGTGGTTTTATTTTATTGGATCTTCATTCTAGATCTTTGAGTGATGAAAATGAGTATTTGACTAAGTAGCATTGAAAATACTAGTATGATGTATGAAAAGATAGAGGACTGTATCTAGAGTCACTTCATCGGTTGTTGTTGCTACTCAGGGTCACGGTGTAACCTTTACTACAAGTACATTTGAGCCTATTACTACTAGGTTTGAGCCTATAAAAAGTCTGAAATAAGGCTCTTTGAGGTACCTCTGAATTCTGTGGGTCACGTGATAGCTGTAATTTCATGGCTAGGATGGCATGGAGGAACCACATCAGACTGTTACTGCTTTTTTGCTAGGTACTTTAAGCCTGGTAGGTGCTTTGTATGTGTCAGGGTCCTGTGTTTAGGAGGACAGGCTTCTAAGTGCATTTAGCCTGGTTTCATAATGAAAGGAAAAGTTGTGCATTAGTAGAGTTACAGACTGCACTATCTTAATCTTTACATCAAGTAATTTTTCCAGAATTTGAAAGTGTTCCCAGATAAGGTGTCTTCTAGATAGAAAGGAAGACTAAGTGCCTTTCCTATGCAGAAGGCTCTAGTCTGGGATGTACCTTTTACACGCTAGAAATGTCAACCACAAAGTATGAATGAGTGTGAAACTGAATGATTGTAGTTCTGCTCATGAATGTTAATAAAGTTTCAGTATGTTGTGAAAACATGGAGGCTCAAGGTTTAGCTTCTGTGAAAGACGGGGTGGGGTTGGGCTCTTCTGACCAGCATTTTGTGCCAATTTAACTCTTTGCTGATGTTCAGTCTGACCATGATCTGAACTCACCTTTGCTGAATTTAGTGCCACCTAAAGGAAGGCTCTGGCCTCCTCAAGAAACATCTGTGAAAGCTATCTGAAGTTCTAGAAGGGAAGTAATTTTTTCAGAGATGACACAGTGCTTCCAGATGAAGTGAAAAATGGCTGGCTTGTTTGAGCAAGTTAACATTAGGTCAAGTTAAAAGTTTTGAACATGAATTTACTTAAAATAGGTCACAATCCACTTAACAGTTTTGTATTTGAAATGCCTCTTTTCAAAATGGATGTTCTCATGCAATTAATAAATTCCTGTCTAAAGCTCAAAGGTAAGAATTACTTGGCTTTTGAGGAGAGAGATACCTTCTGAGGTTCTTCATCTCCATGTTCTCCCCTTTTACTATTTACAGAAAGCATGGTGGTGGAGGGAAAGGTGTGAGATTTGGCCTGTGGTTCGGTTGAAAGCGATTGAAAAAGTTGTCCTGAGACACCTTTGCCAATAACTTCAGGCTTCCCAGGCTCCTTGCAGTGTGTTGGATGTCAGGTAACCTCCAGAAACTGAAATGGTGGCTGTGGTGGCAATGGCCTAAGGCAAAATGGGATGGTGCTGAAGTGACTCAGTCTTCCCTTCTGAATGCTCAGAGGGTCTTTCCAAGCAGCTGTTATCTGTACTTGGTGCTGCTCTTGTGCTGGGTCCTTCTCTGTCAACAACCCTGATGATACTTAGCTCCAAGTGCTCTATTTTGTCTGTGACTGCTCCAGCAGTTGAATGAAGAGCACAGCCAGGGGCTGCAGTAATCCCTCCTGTCTGGGATTGCAACTGTGTCTTCCAAAGTAGTTACTGACTTCTGGTGAAACTTCGGTCTTCTTTTCCCTCTTATTACATAGCTGTGTATTATCCCTGCACACCATAAATTGTTTGGCCTTTGTAAACTGATTTCCCAGATGACATGAAAATGCTGGCTTTCTAGAAAAAAACAAATGGCTGGATTTTCACTTTATTTCCATGACTTTATTAAGCTTTTCAAGCAATAAATATAAACCTTGAAGGCTGTTCCTAACTGCATGGACATGGTGGTACGTGTCCTGTAAACATGGGATGTGTGAAAAGGTTGAATAGTAATAGTAAGAGTATAACATGAAGGGGATATATTTATAGCACACTGAACTGGTGTGTGTGATATCTGTATGTACACAAATACATGTTTACTGCACAGTTTGGAAGTATAAAACCCCTCATTCTGTTACAAATATTTGTATGTTTCAGCCTTTCATTTTGGTTTAAAGTATGTAATCTACCATAGCAAATTCTCTTATTTATTTTTTTGGCCCTTAACAGACCTTGCCAAATGATTGCTTTTGCCAGCTGTTCCAAATAGTGGAAGAAATAATGAGCTTTAAAAAAATTATATGTATTTTAGCTTGTTTTGTCATTCAAATGTCACTAGAAGATTTGGACAGTTGCTCTGTAATTAAGTGCCTACTTATTTTAAAGGTTATAGTTGCAGTGAAAATAGCACATTTGCCATTTAAGTTTGTACTTTAAAATATCTCACATCTCTCTTTTGAGGGAAGATGGTCATCGCCACTCATGTAAACCACATATACAGTTAAGAGACAAATATGTCTTAAAAATAGAAAAATGCTCAAATTGCCCCCACTCCTCCCAAAAATTAAGCAAATCTAGTATCCTTAGTGGTAGTTTTCATAGGTTTCTTTTGTCCTGTTGGTTTCTTCAGGCTTTATGTTTCCATTAATTTTATTTAAGAGCTGAAGATCGGTCTTAAAACTGTGTGTACAATAGAGCCCACCTTTGAAGAAATGCAGGGAAGGTGTTCTCTGACCTCTTCATGGCTTGTACTTGTAATTTAGAGACTCTGGTGAGGTGTTTGGATTGTGGCTTCCCAAAAGTTTGTGGCTGTTTGAAACTTCCTTCCATAATAAATTAACCCCTGATTTTAAATGTGACCACCAGCTGCTTTAGTGTTCATTGAGAACATGACTGTTGCAAGCTTAACTTTTCTAAGCTTCAGATTAAGCTTAGTCATGTTCTCAGTGATGAAGAGCAAACCCAAAATGTAAAAGGTTAAGGTAATTCTTCTAGTGGTCATAGATGTCTCATAAAATGGTGAAGTTTATTTATATAAATGTCCTTACTTCAAGTAAGCAAGCTGGAGAAGTGTCTTCTAAAGTCGATCTTCTTACTATAGGCAGTTCAAGGTAAAGAATAACTTTTTAAGTAACTTTTTTTGATTTTCAAGCAGTTACATCTCTAGTTCTGCTGATGCTGTTTTTGTTGAGGTTGGGGTGCTTCTTTTCCCTTAGTATTTTCCTTGTTTGTATGAGCAACAGTAGAAATGCTGGCTGGTTTCCTTGGTCTTGTGCTTTCAGGGTTAGCCTGTGGTCTGTTGCACACAAACCCATGAGCTGTAGAAGCAAACAAATAGTGTCATTGATAGTTTTGCTAATGGGGTGTGTGTGTGCTCTTCCTGTAAGTAGAAAAATATTTAGGTGCCCATTGGAACATCACAGAATCACAGAATTGTCATGGTTGGAAAAGACCTCTGAGATCAGAGTCCAATCATCAACACAAAAAAACGTGAATCAACCAAAAAAACCCCAAACCAAACAACCCCAAACCCCCACCAAAACCCAAACAAACACAGCCAGCCACACACATTCCACCAAAAACATCCACAAAAAAATCCCTACAACCTTGGCCACTAGAGCATGCCCTGAAGTTCCTCATCTACACATTTCTTCAACACCTCTAAGGATGGTGACTCAACCACCTCCCTGGGCAGGCTGTTCCAGTGTCTGACCACTCTTTCAGTATAGCAGTTCTTCCTAATATCCAACCTAAACCTCCCCTGCTGCAACTTCAGGCCATATCCTCTGGTCCTGTCATTATTTACATGGGAGAAGAGGCCAGCACCCACCTCCCCACAACCTCCTTTCAGGTAGTTGTAGAGGACAATGGGGTCACCCCTCAGCCTCTTCTTCAAACTGAACATCCCCAGTTCCCTCAGCTGCTTATCATATGACTTGTTCTCTAGACCCTTCACCAGCTTTGTAGCTCTCCTCTGGACATGCTCCAGCACCTCAATGTCCTTCTTATAGTGAGGGGCCTAGAACTGAACAGTTTCTTGTGCTGTAACACTGATGTACTGTTTATATAAGGGTCACTCTGGTAGTTTAAGGAGGTCCAGAGGCTGTTTGGGTTTTTTTGGTCTGCATGGGTAACTTACTTGGCTACCACTATGCTTGTTTTCTGGTTGCAGTTACATGCATTTGCAGTGCCATTATTTGTAGCTCCTTTTCAATGGTTTATGTCATGAATACCTGTACTAGCTGACACTTATTTCAGCCCCCAGCAAGGGGCCTTGCCCCTTCTGTGAATAATTTCTTGTTCCTAGGGGAAAATAGGACATCTGTTCCTGCCCGATGTATCTCCTAGAGGAAACTGCCAATCTTTTGATAACTAACCCTATAATTGTGATTGTGGAACAGGGACTGACCTTGAAGATAGTTAAAGGATCAAAGTTTTATCTTAAATATTTCTTCTTCAAGAGGGATTCCTGGTCAGAACTAGACTGGTGCATTTGTTGTGCATTTTTTATTCTCTTTCCAATATAGGCTGAATTATGAATTTGGAGCAATCTTCAGTATTTCTCTTTGCACACCAGTGATTTGAGGTAGGGTGAGTGCCCTACTTACTTTTGTCTTTTTATGCTTATTTAACACAAATTGTGCTTCTCTCTGCCATAACTGTAGACTGGAAGATCAAATGTGCAGATTCAAGAAACCTCTGCAGCTGCTCTTAAACTTGGTAACTGTAGTCACTCCAACTGTCAAGTTAAAATAATTATTTCTCCTCACAGGAGTTAAAATAGCTTTGCTGGTGGAAAAACTGTGAGAAAAAGCAATATAATTGGTTTGGCAGCCTGAGGTCTTTTGTTGAGTGAGGTTTCCTAGTTCTGCCTCTGCAGTAAGGCTTATCTGTGTGTTAGATCCTGAATGTGACATGAATAATCCTTTATGTAAACACAAATAGATACAGTTTTATCACTGACTATAGCAATTTTCATGTAGTGGGTTGCATCTGAAATCCAGAACCACTGATTAAGGGGAGGATAAGTTGGAATATGTTAGCAATAGCTTAGGAGTGAAAATGTTAACAGAACACCAGTAGTCAGGGAAGGACTGGAAGTAATTAGGGTATTCAGAACTAAACATTAAGGTTAAAAGAAACTGGAAACAAGGGACCTGATAATAATGTTGGAAACACACAGTCCTGCTGCATTCTGTTGTGTTTTGGCACTGCCTCTTCCTGATTCTTTGCTTGTGTATGTGATAGGACCCTGGGAGTCCTGGCTTTCCTGTCCAGTGTACACCTTTTGTGAAGTTGCTGTCCTTGACTTTGTTTTCATGGAGTCTGAACCTTTCTCACTTGTAATTTTAACATGTGGTCTCCATGTTTGACACGGTTTTCTGTTGTGGAGTGGTAATAGACTCTAAGAGGGAAGTGGTTTGATGTCCTCCACTGTGGAGAAGTTGGGATGGTTTATTGTCATGAGAAGATCCTGCCTGTTGGTATGAAGGAGAGTATCATCAATGACAGTTTAGCCCTGGATAACTGTGATTCTCCTGGCAGCCAGTGGAAGATGTAATTCTTGGAGGAAAAGGCACCGTGATGTGGGGCTATCAATGTTTTTTTAACATCTAAAATATAAGTGTCTTATGCATGTTTCCCCCAGGACAGACATGCACAGGTGTATAGTTGCTGATACTGATGGTAGGGGGTAGGTAGTCACTGTGTTGAGTTGATGTTCATGGTGCTGTCATGTTGATAGTTGACAAATCTGGATGAAGGGACACCTTTCCTTCCCACCCTGGAACAGCTTCTCCCAGTCTTTTTTTCTAACCTTCCACCCCATTGCCTCTAAATAATCTTAAAGCACATGCATTTTATTAAAAGTGTGAGTAAGCATTAGTTTGAGAAATGCATTTCTTAAAGCTGTTTTGTGCTTTTTGTTCTGTCTTGGCTGCGATGAGGCAGGTAAACGGATGGGTGCAAGTCCTGCAAATGCTGACACTTCTCCTTGGCTTTCACCATGGTTCTTCCTAAGCTGGCCCCTCACTCCTGACTGACAGCTGAAGTGAGAATCCTGTAACATCTCAGCCTTTAAAAAAGCAATTGTTTTGAGGCATTTTGAAGCTGGTGCTGAGGTGTTGATGAGGAGACTTGACCAGAAGCTGGATTTGGCACTGGGGATGCTGTATATACATGAAGTTAGTGCTAATGCCTAGTGGTGTCTGCTACCTGATTGTGCAGAGGAGATGTATAATCTCTATATGCATGAAGTTAGTGCTAATGCCTAGTGGTGTCTGCTACCTAATTGTGCAGAGGAGATGTATAGGGGACACCTGAACTAGCATTTGAGACAGAGGCACTTCTGGGTACCACAGCTTTTTCTCCTGTTCCCTGCTGTGTCAGCGTCTGTATTTCAGATGTGTACGCTGGTATTCCCCATGGAACTGGGTATTTACAGTCCTGCAGAAATATTTATAAAGCACTTGAATTCACTGCTCTCTTAACAGCTTGGCACAAGCTCTTAAGGAAGCAGTGCTGCTTGGAGTAGTAGGCTGCCTCCTTCCTTGGATTTAATGATTCATTACATATCTCAAATTTAAGTCCATTATATTAATAGAAATGGCAATACTACCTGCTTCAAAAATGATTTTCCTGTCGTGTTGGCTTCATAAGTACCCCTCCCTGCTTCCTGGGGCTTAGGTAGAACAGCAATCCTGGTGCTGTACATGAAGTTATTCTCAGTTTCCTTCCTCTTGTTGCTGTCTAGATGCTTATTGATTTGTTGGAAAGTATGTGGGTCTCTCTCATCTTTTAGACAAAAAAAAAAAATCTGTTTTTTTTTTCTTCCATGTAGCTGGTTTGGTTGTTGTGTTTTGTTTGTTTATAGAAAATAATGCTGTGCACTTTCAGAGCACTTGTAACTGTCAACTTCAGACTTTTACCCAATATTTCAGACCTTGAGCTTCCCTGTTACACACTAGTACAAAAAAAAGCATCTTGCCCTTCTGAAGGAAGAAATTAATGAAAAGCTGGGTGAGGGCAATGGTGCAAATTACATCTGAGGCAACATGGGGATGGAGGTTAGACTAATGATGAATTTGTCCCTGGTTTGTGAGCCTTGATTGCTCAATTTAATAGTGTATAACATGCATTTAAAAACCAAGTCCCAGACTTGGTTTTTTTTTTCATCCAGATGGTACTTCTGGATGACTTCTCCCTCCCTCTACAACGGAAGAGAGCCTCAAGCCTGTTTAACTCTCAGAACTTCCTGTACCTGACCTTTCCTTCCCTGTTGTGTGTGATCTCTCCTCTTCACACTGCCCTTCCTCTGAAGGAAAAGCTCCAAGTAGCTTTGCTGTGATATTAGAGCAGTGGACTTGACTCTTCTTTTGTGTTTTGCTGCTAGCTTGGATAATTTGATATGCTCCTTAGGAGGACACAGAAACCTCTTGGTTTGAGTTGCAAAGGTTGCAACACCAGACCTGTCACTTTTAACCCCAGCACTACTTAAGCTGAGATTAAGTCCTACTCTGAGATCTTGCTGTAGGTGGATGTGTACTCTTATGGTTAGATTTCTGCCTTGTTTAATGAGAAGGGGACATAGTATCTGAGGAGAAATGTTGGAGTCTTAGTAAGAAAAACATCTTGGCAAGAAACAGAGCTTTGAAATGATGGCTATGCCTTATGCTAAACTATTTGAAAACAGAACTTGGTTAAGAGTAGCTTCATGGAGATGTTTTAGTCTAAACGCAGGATGAGGAGGCAGGAACGTGTTCAGCTTCTGAAGCCCTGATGCTTGAGTAGTTGTCTTGTCAGTCACATTCTTGGTAACTGGTTACAGTATTGTAAATATAGTTACAGAGAAGCAAAACCAGATGAAATGATGCCCACCAGTAATCTGGAGCTCTCCAAAACAGAATACAAGACAATGTACAGATTTTCAGTGCCTGATACACTTTTCCTTGGACTTCATTCTCATAGGAACCATAGTGCTTACATGTGCACTGTATGTCCATTATATTTTCCCAGAGGAGAGTCAAAAGAGAAAAGCAATAGATTCAAAGATTTTGGCTCTATATGAGCCTGACAATCCCATCTCCATCATGGTGCCTAAACAGTTCGAGAACTCCAAAATACAATTTAAAAAAGTGCTTGTCCACCTGAATACAGATGTCTTTCATTGTAACTCAACATAAGTGCAATTCAACTGTCTGAAAAGTTTGAAAATAAATTTTTAAAGCAGCTATAATATATTTGTCTTTAAACCACTGTTTTCAGAGCTTTGTGCAGTAGTTAATGGTCTTTCAGAACTGGAACAATATGCAGGAAATGTGTCTTTTAAAAAGGAGTAAACTGGGTGGACTGTGGATCTCACTGTGATTGTGTGACATGTTTAGTATTTCTAATTTGTGACTAACTGCAGATCTGCTGTTAAAACATGTTACTGTAGTCACCAGTGACAGCATAAAGAAATCTCTGAATTACTTGTTAATTACTTGCAGTGTTGAATCCAACTCATATTTCTTACGTACTTCACTGGAAGCAGATGGTTGTATTTCATTAAAGCTAAGTATGAGTTTAGCTACCTGAGTAGGTCTATTTTTCTGGTTAGAGATCTCAAAATAGAGGGCTTTCTGAGGTGCACAAAGCTTTTGTGCTATAATAGGCTTCATTCTCTTTCTGGGGCAGTTGCTTCTTTCTTGATCCCAGTTGTGCTGCGATCTGTCTTTGCTGCTGGAAGCAAACTTGAAGTCTTATCTTCAATGATTTCTGAAAGAAAGTAAACAGAAATGATGCAATAAGAAAACTCATGCTGTCAATTTTGTTATCTTTTGGCCTGTACTGGTAAGAACTGGACTCAAGCATGCTTAAATCAGGAGGGGAAAAAAAAATTTCAGATGAAACACAGTATTTTGGGCAAAACTCTTCTAGCAGCTATTGTATACTGATTAGCAGCTTCTAAAATGCAAACTTCATTATCAATAATGATAACTGCTGAAAATTGCTTGCTCTCAAAATAACTATTACCACTTAGCTTGAATGTCTGCAGCTATCTCTAGCTATTTAAGATCAAAATAGCACTTAATGGGTTGAAGTAATCAATAGTCCCAAAGACTTCTGAAGATCTCGGCACATAAAATATTAATAGTTTATATTTGTCTTTTAAGAATCTACTCAGCATTGTTAACACATTACAAAGTGCTAAGATTGCAAAGTGCTTCTATTAAATGAAGTTAAAATGCTTACAACAAGCACAAGATGCTTGTTTTCTGGATTGATGTAAATAAATGCTATTTCCATTCTGTTGAAGCACACGGTTACTTTGAAGTTCAATGTCGAGTTTGATTTGCTGACAGGCTCGTTTTACTACAAGATGGAAAAGTACATCTCTAAAAATGTATTTTTTCTGCAGTATTTCTATTTGAAACTACATAAAGAAATTTCTCCAGATGAGAAATGTTGGCACACTCACTGGACAAGCTTGCAGAATAATATCTGTTCAACTCAATTTTATTTAAGCTGGGTGCATGAGTAAGTGTATGGTTAATACCTGTAGCTTGTTAAGGCACTATGAGCTGAGTAGGAGAGAAGTGTTAGCTGGAGTGCAGGTTGGTTGATGTTGGGGTACACCTCTGGAATTCCCCAGCAGCTCAGAGTTAAACTGTTGCAGCTATCAAACATTTCAACAGAGATCAGAATTTCAAGTGGAATTTAGAAAAAGAGGCTGTGGTGGATATTCAGTGGTCCTGTGCCTGCCCCTTTGATGCTGGGAAAAGCTGCATTGTAGGGCTGTTGGGTGCCCATTGTAGGGCTGTTGGGTGCCCATTGTAGGGCTGTTGGGTGCCCATTGTAGGGCTGTTGGGTGCCCATTGTAGGGCTGTTGGGTGCCCATTGTAGGGCTGTTGGGTGCCCAGTGCCTTTGAGCAGACAGCTGGCTCAGAGTTTGACTTTGCAGAGACAGTTTCTCAGAGGCATTTGGAATGGTAACAGTCTGCTGTTCCCACTTCTTTTCCTGTATTCTCGTGTTATTTAACCTAAGCTGAACAGTATGTTCCTGACATGTTAACAGAAATAAGCAACAAATTATACAGAAGTGCTCTCTGTCTGTGTGTGTCTGAAAAGAAAACTTGAGATGTATAGAATTACTACAGGAGAAGGGGCAAACAGATAACTACAGCAAGGAGATGTGTTTTTTAGTTTTCATTTGGAAAGGTAGATCTGAAAATGTATTTAAGGGGAGAAAACAGAAACGAAGGACTTCAGCTTACAAGGAATATGAGTGAGTCTCAACCTGATTGTGTTATGGTGTCAAGGTGACTGGTCTCAGGTCTTACCACAGTGAGCTCAAACACTTTCCACTTCCCTTTTAGCATATCTTGTGTCTAGTAAATGCAACTGTTTACACCCTACTAGAATGGGGCATTCTTTACTGGAGACTGATCATCTCAAATAAAAGTCTTTTTCTTTAAAGACATAGGTGCATAAACATTCAAGGGGAAATTGATATTGATCAAAAGAGCAGGATGTTTCTATCTGGTCTCCTTTCTGCATTACTATAACAGCTATTTTAGTCACATGGGCAATTTTATTTAATGGCCTCTCAATCTTCATGCTGTGTACAGTAAATGAAAGTGATTATGATATTTTTGTTTCATTGATATTCAACTGCTTTCACGGTGGAACTGGGGATGGAAAAAATAATAAAAAATTCACAACTCCTGCCAGACATGGCTTGACTGTGAGAGTGTTTGAAGACCTTTACTTGGAGCTTATGGTATGAAATTGCTGCTGGTCTGGATGTCTTGGGTTTAAGCATAGAAACAGTCAGATAATGTCAGTCAGTACCTGCCATAAATTGAAATTTAATGAAGTGAGCTTTAACTTGCATACGTAGTTGAGTACCTGTCTCAAGTGTCACCTGCATACATGATGAAAGATTTTTATTTCCAGTGGCAGATTTGTACTGAAATCCAATAGACCCTTTAAGCTTTACCTCCCCCCCAACCCCCTTAAGCAATTGTGTAATATTATTTATATTGAATTGTGCTTGGATGGAGAGAATAGGGGACGGGAGCTGAGAGGCTGTCCCGTACGCTTTTGGAGGTCAGTCTGTTTTGAAAGGCAGTCTGATGTTTTAAAGCATCATCACTTGGCTGTGCAGCAGTCATGGTGCCAAGTGGCTTCTGAACAGCTGTTTTTAGGAAACTTCAAGGGTGCCAGTCGATTTTTGTTTCATCTGTCCTTTCTCCCCACCCTTTAATACAGTCAAAAACGTGGTTACAGTCTGCCAGCTGAACCTCTATCTGCTGTGAGGCTTCCCTTGATGCTCTGGATCATGAGCACTGGGGTTATCTCCCTCCTGCTGGCAGTGCCATTAGAGAGGTTTTAAATAGTACCAGTGCAATGCTGGCTGCTGTCAAGATTCAGAATCCTGTTATGACTGTAAACTGTGAACCGTGAAATATTGGAGGACAGAGATCGAGAGAGTCATCTGCTTTATCTACCTTAGATCTGGCTTTCCTTTCCTTTGGGGGAAAAAGGCTGGATCTCCTAGTTTAAAAAGAGGAAAAAAAAAAAAGAGGGTAGAGGAAAAACCCTGCACTTGTGTGATACAGAAATGGACTAAACAAAGGCTCTAATAAATTTCTTTACTAGCTCATTTCTGAGTGACATGCAGAGAAAATGTGATTTTTGGAGCTTAGTAGTAAGCACTGCAGGCTATTCCTTTGGTGTCCAAGAGCACTACTGGTATAAGACAGTTATAAAAATATAACCCCACTTCTGTTCCCATTCTGTGCTACCAAAGGAGGTCTCTTCCTTCCTAGCTGTTGCTGCAGTTTGCCTATCTGTACCTGTAAGGAGATGCTAAATAACACTTGGTGGAGGCCTTAGCTCTTACTTCTGCTGAGAAAATCTTCAGTTCCCTTTTAGGAAGGTCTGTGCAAAAGGCTTAGGTTTGTCTTACTAAATGTTGTAATTTTTAAACACTATGGTTTAGCTGGATAACTGTATTTCCCCCAGTTGTATGTTGTTGGTTTTTTTTCCTGAACCACTCGAGCTTTTCTTGATAGTGCTGTATATTTGGCTTCTGCTGCTTTTCTTGTGTTTTCTCATGCAGAGGTATAAGCAGTTGCTTGAGCCTCTGCTCTGCTGTCAAGTCTTTCTGCCAACCTGTCTGGCTGATGAGACTTTCCTTCAGACCAATTAAGTGTTTGTAAATAGACTTGATGCAAGTCATGTCACAGTAAAAATAATTAAAACCCCTGCATTAAGAGCTGTGCTAGTCCAGTGATCCTGATAAGATCCCTTCATCCCTACATCAATGTAATTTAGAGAAATAGAATTTAAACAGGAAGTCCCCATGGAAAAAGAGTAGTTAAATTAAAATTATGTTTAAATCTGAATAGCACAGAGAAGACATCAAATATAAATCTACTATATTAATGGAACACAAAGCTAATTTTGGGAAGCATGGTGTGAGAAAGCTCTGCATTGGTTTTGCTTGTACCTATGTGTTTATCTTTGACTTGATGTCAAGATAAATAATGCCACATCTTTTAAAATGTTGAAAGTCAGCTTAACCACAAAAGTTAAACCTAAGAACTACTGTAGTGCAAACAGGGAAGGAAAAAGGAAATCTCTATACAAAGAACCAAGCATTAATAAATGGCAGAATCTTTAATTCTATAATGTGTTTATTTCTAATTTTTCTTATTTTTAGGCAGATATTCTTATCTGAGCAGAGGGGTTACGCCAGTTGTTTGGGTTGTGAAATAAACCTGTATTGCATGTTGATGATAATGATTCCCCCTCTGCCCCAGTAAGAAATAGGGGACACAGATTTGTCTTGTGTCACACAGATTGTTCTGAAGCAAGTGAGACAGAGGGACTGTGAAAGATGTGTGGAAAAGTGTCTGCAGCAAGAGACTGTGTCCTTCATGTCTGCTGTGACAGCGGTGTACATGAGCTATCTGCACATCACTCCTGAGGAAGGATGTGACTAAGGACTGCTTTGGTACAGCGTGCCACCCAGACAGCTTCTGCTCATCCCTCTGAAGTCCTGCTCATAGCTTCTAGTTTTGTCTGGTGGGAATGCTGTCCTTGCATATCCATTCCTGGCTCTGCTGCGTTCATGGAAAGCTTCCTCTCCACTTACTGGTTGAAATGACTTGGGCTAAACAGCGGGCATTAACCAACACAACTTGATGCTTATATTTCTGGCCGGGTTGTTTTAAACACAATGTTCAAGCCAAGCAGTTGGAGTTCTAGCTTGTTCGTGGTCACGTCTTTTCTTGGAAGAATCTAGAAATGCTGGCCTGCTGTTCTTGTGCTGGAGAAAGGAGGCTGCTTGTGCAGCTGGGGGGTCCTTGGGGTGCCACAGTAGGTTTGCCTTAGGTTTTGCACAGCTTGCCTTATGAGCCCTTACTATGCTGACTTGCAAAAATCAGTAGGACTAGTCTATAAACTTTTTCTTGCAAGTAATATGGGATCAGCACCTCTATCAACACCTAGGATAGATGGCATGACAGACACTGAGGGAACAGGGTGTTTGGTTCCTCTACCTCTTACACGACATGTTTCTTGCTCTATGGTCTGAGTTACTGGATTTACAATGTCTTATTGACTCGGGAGAGGAAGGGATAATATGATCACAGTATAGGTATAATGATAAATGGTAAAATTAATAATTCATGTGTAATCAATACCTGACTCTCCCATGGTTGGTTAAATATCCCAATGCTGGGTTTGAATTTTACACCATTTATCTGCTGTAGAAACGTAAAGCAATTGGCTCCAAAATGCAAATGAACTACAATCACAGCTGAAGAGCTCTGAACTTAGGGACTGAATATACATACCATCTTGAGTCCTTTCTCATAAGGTGGGAGTTGGGGGTTCCTTTGCTTCCCAGTCAGGTGATACTTTGCTTCATAAACCTTGCTGTAGACTTGGTATGCTCAAGACATTTTCCTGTAGGAAAAACTTGCTGTGTTGGTGCCAGTCTGTAGCTGGTCAGTGTGGCCACTGCTAAGTACTGTTGAAAAACACCTTCCCAAGGACTCTGGATTTACTTTGGTTTGAACCTGTGTGTGCAGGAGGCTTTACTGTGAGGTTACATCTGAAAGACTGTAGAAAAGTTGGATGCTATTAGAGAAGTAAAGGAATCAATACTTGTCAAATGTGCCTTTCTGTAAGTTTAATCTGAAGCTCATGCATGATGAGGAGCAGTGCCTGAAGAAAAGCTGTGTCTCTAGGAAGCCCTGATAGTGTGCCCTGATCCCTGTATGGGATAAGGCAGCAGCATGACCTGAACTACCAGTGGGAGGCTCTGATGGATTTCACTACTCTTCCTTCAGTACAGTATTTAAGCTGAAAGCAACTTAAGAATCTGTCTTACCTGAATCTGAAGGATCCTAGAAGTCTTAATGGCCAAGAGCAAGAGTGGCCACTGAGGCCAACAAGCTGATGGCAATTGGCAACTTCGAGCAGGATACTGGCAACTTAGAGTAGCTGTTTCTTCATTCATTTTTGGACACCTTCCCTGCTTCTGTGATGAAAAGGAGAGATGTGGCTGCAGAGGGTATTTGTAATCATCAGCCCATCAGAGTTCTTCATGCCACCCTGCACAAAGGTTGAAATCTGGGTGCTAGCAGCTCGTTGCCCTGAGAACAAATAGATAGTGAACAAGCTGATTCTTCATTTCTGTTTAGGTTCTATTTTATTTATTTGTGAATACTTCATTTCTTACTTCAGACTGCATCTAGGGAATGAATCCCAAATGCTCTGTTCAGGATGAGGGAGAGATTTTTGTACCTGTCTTTGGGTGTTTAATCCACTTTAGTTTAAATGGAATCTAGTGATTCCTTTCTGGCTGCAGATATCTGCTGTTGGTGTGGACAACTGCTCTGAGCTCACATGTTCCTGAAAAGCTCTAACCAAGCTTTCCCAAAGTAATCCAGCAGGATTTTCACTTTCTTTCTGTAATGTGAGCTGAAGGAGCACTTGGAAGTGGAATTTAGGGAGAAAGAAAATGTATTAAATGTACTGAGGGTGCTTCAGTTTGGAGTTCATTTAATCACTGTTGATTTCTGCCTTTTTCTCCTTTTCAGTTTCTGAATGTTTGGAGGAGAAGAGTTCAAGTAGTCAAGAATATGACTGAATCACTACATGATCTGAGGTTTTTAAGCTTAGGTTTACTGAATTTGGGAATTTTGAGCCTAGGTCAAATGTTCATTTTCTCCAACTGACATCATGCTAACCTTCCTTATTTTACTTTGTTCTACTTTAAGGGAGGTGTTAAACTTCTCTTATAGTCACAAGAGCTTAGAGGCAGGGATTTTTAGAGAAAAGTCAAATAATGCCATAAGCAAAACTGAGATTTGGGGAGAAACTGGGAATTTTGGGAAAATTTCTGGCTTAAGAGTAAGACACATTCTGGGACAGCAGTAGCGAGATCTTATGCTGGCTGACAGAGCAGGATGGAGGCAGCTAACATAACTTATGCCAATCTAGATTCCCAGGGGATAAATCCTCAGCTGGTGTGAATTACCAGAGCTTCATTAGCACAAGTGAGGGGAGTCAGGCTGTACCCAGCTGATGATCCAGCCCTGTGGCTGTAAAACCTTCAGTGGCCAACGCAGCTCGGTGTTTGTGTGCGAGCTCATGTGTCTGCATGGGTAATGTGTTAGATATGGTAGCTGCAGACTTTGTGTAATTGTACCATCACAGGAGGGCAGTCCAAGGATTTTTGTCAGCAGGACATTAAGGCAGAGCAGAAAGGATGTTGCATCCTTATGGGTCCCTTCCAACTCTAGATTGAGTTCTGAAGCTTTTCTGAAGCTCTAGCCTGGCTAGCACCCTCCTGCTCTTAGCTGTTGCATCACTGGACCTTCTGGAGAGGAGAGTAATGTTGTAGTGCTTCCTGAAGCTTAAATTTCAGGCTGCATGCTATAGAAATTGAATTGCTATATATGCCTACCCTCTGACAGCACCTCTCTAATTGCTGTTGTATGAAACTGCTAATGGCTTTGAATTGCACCTCAAAAATTCAGACTCAGTCTGAAGAGTGGCGCAGCTGTCCCAAACGGGACATCCCTTCTGTGGTCTTGCTACATGCCCATAGATGCTGCTGAAGGAGAAACAGACTGAGATGTAATCTGGCTGGAGCCAAAATGCTTTGATGAACCATTTCCCTAGAGACGACAAGCTAATGGTTTGTCCACAAAGCCATGCAGCTTTTCCCATTTCTCTGCAAAATGAACGGAGCTGGAACGGAATGATATGTTGCGTCGTGATAGCCTAATGCTCTTAGAGCTGTGTTATTACCCAAGCTGCTTTAGTGGACAAATTAGACATGCAGAATTTCCAGATTTTACCTTATTCAAATTTTAATTAACTCAGTGTAATAAGCTGTAAGCACATTAATATCAACAAAATACTTTGTACTGTATCTGTTAATATTCGGATGGTAAAGCCAGAAGTATTTCTTTCATACAAAGACTGGTGAAGCTAGAAATAATGGGGATCTTGTTTAGGAACTTGAAAGATGCTTTTGAAATAATCCTGCATTTTCAATAGAGATTACAAACAGTAAGTGTGCAGTGGAAGCTGGTTGTCTGGGATGTTTAATATCACATGCATTTTTTTTTAAGTTTATATTTTAAAAATTGATAGCTTCATTTGCATTCACAAGCTTGGACAGATGGTGTGATCCATAACAAAATACTCAACAGCATACTAAAAAGGATTAATTTCAGCACCTATCCCCTGCAAGCAGCTCTCATCCAAATAATAAGGGAAAGCTTTTGAAATACAACATCCTCACACAAACCTTTGTAAGGTAAAAGCATTACCTGAGCACTTGCAGGTGGACATTTGCTCTGTGTGAGCTGGAGTTCAGGCTGCAGCCACCCACCTGGGGCTCTGCCTGCTGCTGTCAGCAGATGAATGTTTGCATCTGTATTGGGAAAGATTGGAAAATACCAGCTGATAAAGAGCCCTCTGCTGTGCTTGTTAAAAAAAACAACCCTTTTCTTGGGAATAGGGAGTTTTTCACCTGGCACTGGGTTCACTTCCAGTTGCAGTTCACCCTGTGGCTGAGGGATGCTCTAGTGCACTGCTGTGTGCAGAAATGAGTAACTGGGAGGGATCAGGGCTTCCTAAACTGCTGTGAGCCTCCGGGCACAAATGTGGGTAGCTGTGCTTCATCAACAGGAATGTGGCCATCCTTTTATTAGCTGCTTTGGCTGTGTGCACAAAACTAATGTAATGGACATGTTATAAAAGTCCAGCTTATTTTTTAATAAAAAAAAAAAACCCTCCCACATCTTATTCCGATTAAAAAATAAGCAAAAAATGTTATTGTATTTCCTAACATCAGTTCACTCTGATTTAGTGGTTTTTAACATCTGGAGACCTTGGAATAACTGTACATTTGGAACTGGTCTCAGTAACCTTTGTTGTGTCTTGTTTGTATTGTGTCTTCATTTTACATGGACATCAGGAAAAGCCTGAACATTGAAGGAATGTTGAAGAAAACTGTTGGGAGACGACAATTATATTAGTAATGATTGGAACTTATTAGTAAAAATACCACTGGAATTTTACTAAAGATGTCATCTGTGGTTGCAAGTTTGGAAAAAAATGTTTTAGATATTGCCAATTGAGCAAAGCTGCAATATGTTCTGAATGTCAAGCTGTGTTTTCTCATTTTTGCGTATCATAATCACTAATAAAAGTCTTTGGGGCTTTTCCAGTGTCAGCAGACACACCAGTGCAAGGCAACTACAGATAATCAGAATTCAGCAAGGTTCAGTGCAGGGATGGTTACAGAACCACTTGGAAAAGTCCCAACTGGTACAGCAGCATTTCTTAAGGATAATTTTACTCCCCTCCAAATGCTTCTCAGTCCTCTGCAAGGGGTAAAGACAAGACCTCTGAAGTCTCAAAGTGCTGCCTTAAAGAAATGAGTTGTTATTTATAAGGTGTAAGTCAGCCCTGGAATACTGCATGCTCACACAAATAGATTTTTGCATCAGTTTCTTTTTTTTTTTTTTTCTCCTTTGTGAGGAGCAGCAGGGTACTCCCCACATATTTATTTTGTGCCACTGTTTGAGGAGAATTGGCAGCTGTTGCTCATCTTCCAGTTCAGCCTGGCATTTATGCTGCTGAACAAGGCATGTTATAACATACATCCTGAAGTTCTGTATGGTGCTCAATCATACACAGTGTGGATTAAATAGGTGAGTAGCCTATGGCACGTGTGTGTGAATGGAGAGATGATGGCCAGGTTGCCACTGCTGGGGCTGGTCTGATTTTTTTTTTTTTTTTTTTTTTTGGATCACAGGATTCTAAAAATAGTGGCAAGTTTGGTGTTTTGTGGATAAAGGAGCACTAATCAAAGATGAAGGCTGCCATGCACAGATCCTGGGGGTCTTTCAGCTTGTAAAATTACAAGATGATTAAATGGAGTGAAGTTCTGTAGTTACCAGAACTAGGATTTCTTTTGGGTTTAGGAGGGAAATCTGGAGAAAAATATTTTTGTTTGCAGGAATGTGAGTGCAAATGTGCAGGAGAAGCTGTCTGACACAGCAGTGATTTGGGATTGTGGCTGAAAAGGAGTTCTGTCTATGTGACTGTCTGGCATTTAATGCTTTTTTTAATTGGGTGATTTTGGAGTCTTAATTCTTGTCCTGAAGTTGATTCTCTTTGTAGCATGGATGTTTCACAGATCTGAGGACTCCATGGGCTTGTGTCCTACCAAGGAGAGAGTGATAATTTTTGCCATTTCACAGGCTTGTGGCTCTGTTGTAAGCTGGAGATTTAAATAGTCATCCTGTTGATCCACAGGTTCCTGCTTGTATGCTTTAATTTTAATGAAGTACTTTGGCAACTGCAACACTTAAGGCAGTGCTAGGTACTAATTTATTACACAGATGTCATTGCCTTGTTGTATGTGCAAAATTAATGTTACCCCTTGCTCTGCATAGACCAGACTCTCAAGAATTGTCAATGACTTGCTGATGCTCCCCAAATACAGACCAAAAGCCAGTTTTGACAGCAGTAGTCTAGATTCAGGATAACAAAATTCTTTTGTAACTGTTCTAAATCTTTATCCAGTGATGTCAGGTCTTCTCAGTATGTCTTTCAAATACTCATGAGACACTCATCTTGAGGGAGGCATTGGCTCATCATTTTTTCATTTGTGCTTATACACTGTTACAATGCTGCAAGGGTTTCTCCTTTTCCTAATTAGTTTTTTTAAAAAAAAGAAAGGAATTTTTTTATAAGTGAGATGGTAAAATTGAGTCTCCAATAGCTGGCCCTGGTGCATAGGGGTCACTGGGAAGTCTCATGCACTTACGGCTTTGTTTATAGGATTCCTGTACTTTGTCAAATTGCCTTTAAATAGGAAACTACGTTTTTGTGACATTCTCACATGAAAGTATCATTATAGAAACCTACAGAAAATGAAGTGATGCAGTTTTTGCTGGGTTCTCTTCAGTTCAGCTGAACCAGTTGCTGTAAACATGTGCTACCTTCATGCCTGATGCCAAGCTCTGCTCTTCAGGCTTCTAGACTGAGACCAAAACTCAGAGTAGAAATTGCTCCTAAATGTAAAATTTTCTTCAGAAACATTGTGTAACGTGACATTGAAGATGAGAGCTATATTAATGATATTCCATAAAGATGAAAAATGGACATCACTCGTGCTCTTTAAACTAGATTGTATTAAGCATTTGGACTGTTCAGTTCATTAATCCTTTGATCAATGAATCCTTTGATTAGTCCCTCAATTGCTGGGTTCAGTTGAGTTGCTTAGCCTATATGGATGCTGGTTTTACATGAAAATACCTCATTTTCCCTTTTCAGATTTTGTTTTGTGTTTGATGTAAGAAGCTAGAGAACTCCACGTCTGTCCTGGAGAGCTTTTTCAGCGTTAGGCTTTGGATTTGGGTCGGGGCATGTGGGTGCATTTCTTACTTCTGTCCCAGGCTTTTTGTGTGACTGAATCAAGTGCTTTATCCTTCTGCACGTTGGTTCCCAGCAGGCAAGATACACCCCATAACACCAGCTTTCCTGTGCTTCTGTGTATCGTGACATCCTGTCAGATGTTTGGCTGGGGTGTATTTTGGTCTGTCAGTGTCTGATCCCTCTGGCCTCAGCCTGAGACCTCCTTTGCCCCTGGTCTTCAGTAGAGCCAGGAATAGGAAACAAAGATGAGCAACAGAAATCTGAATCTCCACCTGCTTTTGGACTGTCTAGAAAGCTGGGGCACTAGTCTTCCTGGTGCTTAAACATCCTCTTCTTGGAAGTACATTGCTTTTATCTTTTTTCTTCTTTTCTCCCTCCCCTCTCTCAAGATGCATTTTTCAGTGTTGCTTTTCCCTGTTTGATGTTGCTGATATACTATTTCTTTGCCTTTTGACACAACCCTGGCTCACAATGTAAACCAGCCTATGGAATATTGTTTTTTCAGAGTATCTTCTTATCATAGAATGGATGGGGTTGGGAGGGACCTTAAAGATCATCTAGTTCCAACCCCCCTGCGTGGGCAGTGACACCTCCCACTAGAGGGGTTAGTAATGATTCTTTGACCTTGCCACTCCCTTGCCCCTCCATATTAGGAGGAGATTCTTCACCATGAGGGTGGTGAGGCACTGACTCAGGTTGCCCAGGGAAGTTGTAGAGTCTCCATCCCTGGAAGTGTTCAAGGTCAGGTTGGATGGAGTGATCTAGTGGGAGGTGACCCTGCCAATGCAGGGTGGTTGAAACTAGATGATCTTTAAGGTCCCTTCTGAAGCAAACCATTCTATGATTCTGCCCTGCAGAGGTGGGCAGCTCAGCCACCATTGAGCCATCATTTCATTTAGTGTGCCAGATTGTGACTAAGGTGACAGTGGCATATTACTGTAGCAATAATAACCTGGTGGTTTTGCATTGGACGTTGTGGGATTAGTACTTTTATGTGAAGAGGGGCTATCATGTTACAGCATTATAAAGTCACAGTTAGGCTTACAGTTTTCTCTTCTGAAGGGAAGGAGGTGACTGTCCTGTAGTCTGGAAGCATGTGAAAACCTGTAACTCCCACCTAAGTGCATGAAGATTAATTATGCTGTGCTATTACAATTTGGAAAAAAAAGAATCCTGTATGCATTGGCTAAAGAACATGTCAGAGCTGGGACTGGCTTCTTGCCTGTTCATCCTGTAAATCACGCAGATAACTCTGCTTTATTCTCTAGTTTCTGTATTAAATTTCTCCTCTGCAAGCACTTGGTAAGATAGGTCTGTCATGGATGCCAACTTTATTCCTGGCTTCTCTACAAAATGCACTGTGAGAAGTAAGAGATGCTCAGTGCCCTGTAAAGCATGTCAGGGTCCAGAATCAATGTTAATAAATTATTGATTGATTTAACAGATCTACCAGTCAGGCAAATCAGGATCTTTAACTTCTAATTAGTGACCTTGATCTGAAAGAACATTTGTTAAAATAAAACAAAACATTTGTGCCCCAGATGGAGGCTGTATGTTTCCTTTCTCAAGGTAAGCAGAGCTTGTTTCTGCCCTTGTTCAGCACTACAGAAGATGTACATGTTGGGCTAAAATGTCTGGGATGGATGCAGTATTATACTTGCTAGTGGCAGCACAGACTGATTAGAGCAGTTATTCAAGATGGATTGGCATTATTAAGTAATACATGGAACAAACATCAACAAAAATAAGATGAATGTCTATAGGAATATCCTGACAGTGATTTGTTAGACCTTCTAGTGTAGCAGACTGCTAATAATCTCCCATGGGGAGCTGATCCCCCTTTAGAACATTTACAGGTGGGTCAGTGGCAGTGTCGGCAAATCTGCTGGAGACCTTACGTCCCTCGTGTCTGCTTGCCACCATTCCTTAACTCTAAGTATCATCTTAGTGCTAAATGAGGTGGTAATAATAAATATTTCAACTGTTTTTTTCATAAATGTTGTCGTCAGCCTGAAAGTAGCTCTGCAGATGGCACAGGTGATATAACCACAGTACTTTGTTTCCTGAAGAGGTCTAAAGGATGCTTGAAACATGCTCTCTGAACCTTGCAGTAAAAATCAAGCATAATTTGAATAACTTTCTGAACAGTGCATTCACTGTAATTCTTGTTGGCCTTCTATTTAAGACTTGAAAAATTACGGTTGAAAATGATAATTTATATTGAAATCTTGAAAGAGAGAGAGACGACCTGGTTTGGATTGTAATAATGCTTCTGACTTGTAACCATGGCAGGGATTTTTGTTTTGTTTTAATATATTTTCTTACTTTTTAAAAAGAAAAGACCTAAAAAGTGAAGGGTGTTTTCACTGAGGTCCATATCAGAAATATCACAGTCTGTGCAAGCATAGTAATACCTTGTGTAATTCTTCCATGGTAGTTTATTCTTTGTGAACTAAACCTTTCAAGATCTTGGTGTTTGTGGAATGCAGCATTTGGGTTGTCACAAAGTAAGTAGGAAATACATCCCATTCTTAAAGAAACCACCACATATTCTCCAAGTCCTGAGCTGCTCTTGATCTCAGTAAGGTTCTTCTGTAGTTTGAAGCCCTAGTGACTTGTATTGGTGTTCCTTACATGGACAATGGCTTGGGAATGTAAAAGCATCTATTTAGAAAGCCCAAAACCCCTTCCAAACCTCCCTCACTCCTGCATGTACTAGTAAGGAATAAATGGTTTTTCAGAGTTGGGCATAAGTCTTGTTTGTGAATTAGTCATTGCTGTGATACTGTAGAAGGTTATTTGAGCAAGTCTTGGGCTGTTTGTGGAGTTTGAAAAGCTGGAGTATCTCTGAATTGAAGTGTCACGTGCATGACCTAATCTGTGTGGCTAGCACAGCCTGCTGTTGGGAGGTTTTGAAAATAAGAGTGTGTGAGGGACCTCTGACATAACCAACCCTGAAAAGCTGGTCTCAAGGGGCTCTAGGCTTCATGTTCAGCTCTGTTTTGAAAGGCATGGTGACCTCATCTCATCAGTGCTTGCCATAAGCTCAGTTCATCTAACTGGGACACAGCCATGGGTGCCACAGCCACGAAGTGCTGACTTCGTTTTTTCCCAGGAGAAGGTTTGTGGTTTGAGTCTTGAGGTTTGGGTTATTGCAAAAAAGGATTAGTAAAAACGTGCTTAAACAAGTGCTGAATTTTGGAATAGCATAGTTTTTCTTGTGCTGCTGCTTCTCTATCAAGGGCTTTCTAGTAGTGAGTATAAGGATTGATTCTATCTGATGTTGCTGCTTTTCTGGTGTGTTTACCTGGTTTTAATTTTTTGTGCGTGTTTGTTTTTCCCCCTGCAACGTGTGTGTCAGAATTAATGAGAATTTTCCTATCTAGCCCTTATTCTCCAAGTGCTCCATTTCCATTTGAACCTACTTTCACTGGGCTCTAATGTAGTCTTGAGGCATCGAAGTCCTCTAGCTACTAGTGAGGGAGGTTTTTATTCTCAGTAACACAGTGTTTTATGCATAGTTTTCCTGACAGAATCACCTGTAACAATTTCTATAAACTAGATTACAGCTATTACTGTATTTGATAGACATCTCAGCTTTCAGTAATTAAAAAACCAAACAAAACCAAAAAACCAAACCAAGTCCAAACATAAAAGACTTAACTCTGTTTTCCTTCACAAAATGTTGTGGTTTAACTCAGAGGCAAACACTTGATGTGTTGCATGCTGGATTTAGTGCTAATTCAACCCATCCAGAAAACAAACATTAGGTGCAGGGTCTGATTCCAGTTATCTTTAATTTTAATGTCATCATTGGGTGTGTGGTTGCTTCTGTGGCTAAATATAACTCATCAGAAAATAAATGTCCGTGTTGTTTTCTGATGGCTGTGTGTGGGCAAATGGCAAAAGCTGTGCTTTTGTGTTGCTGTAATTAGTTGGGGGTGAGTGAGTTCCTGAAGTAAATGATATTTCAGAAGGAGAAATGCAAAATAAGTCATCTGTCCTGTGCAGAAGAGTATGGCCCACTGACCCATGGGCTTGCCAAGGGCTGGGGAGGAACCTGGACCTGCAGAAATTTGCTCTTACTTGTAGCAGAGTGACAGCCTCTAACCTTTAATTCCCCCATCTCCTGTAATGTGCCTAAACTCTCTTCCTGCTGGCAATGTAGATTTTTAAATTTTTTAGCTAAATCTGTCTTGGAAAACATGATGGTTGGGTAAGACACAATTTTGCTTTAATTATGATTAAATTACTTTATGAATTAACGGGAGGATCTCATGGGACTGGAATCTTTTGACACATGAGAAAATTGCCTTTCTTTAACAAGCTGCTTCAAGCATGCAAGGTAATATTAGCATTTTTCAGTTATAGCTTCAGGGGATTAAATAATAAGGGGAAGTATTGTACCTACAATTACATGGTGTGCATACGTGTGTAAAAGTCTTAAAACCAAGTAGACACCGAAGAAATCAGTTGAACTCCTGAACCTGTGACATTTTGCAGTGCAAGTGTGAGTAGGGGTATTTTTCTTTATGAAATGGCTTTTAAAGATGGATTTTTAAGTAAACCTGCTGGTATCGGAGGAATTTTATTTCATAGACTTGCAAAGGTTGGTTATAATTTGAATACATGCAGCAAAAACGTGTCCTAAACTCCATACACCTGTTTCACCTTATGGATAATGACCTGAATGCAGCTTTAAAGGGAGAGAATGGTAATTCTCACATGTTACTTGGTTTTAGTGGAGGTAGCAATTGTCTAAAGTCAGTAATTTGATGTTAAATGTGTATTGTGTGATTCAGCTTCTCGTGCAGTACATGCAATAGTACATGCTATGCATACAGCTCTATAAATAACATACATGATGGAGTCTCCAAGCTATGATATTCTTCTGTTTTAGTGCCTCTGAATGTGTGCTTGAACTCAAGCATATTTTCAGATATGCTACATCTGATGACTTGAAATCCTTCAAGACTCTGCAGGAATTGAAGGTGTCAATTTAAAAAAAAAAAAGGGGGGGGAGGCAAGAAATAGTACAACAGCTTGTGTCAAATTGAGAAGGAATGGGACAAGTTAAGTCATATGACCTCTGCATATGTTGTATTCAATACAGGCTTGCACCTGCATGACCCTGTTTGGTTTCAAGGAGTTGCTATTGGCTTGGGGTATCAAATCCAATGAAGTGGAAAATTGACAATAAGGGATTTAAGCTATTGTTGTCATTGCCCCAGCTGTTTGGTGGTTGTTTGAATGACAGGATTCATTTATGTTCTACACAAATCCATAAGGTAACAGTAATTAGTGGGACCCGTAGACATTGGGGGAGATTATATAAGGATATGAAACCATATAACAAACAGAAATTGCTTAAGTGTTGCAGCAGTCCTGTTCTGAAAGAAAGGTATAAGCGTGTATAGATGAATAAATGGGCACGAGAAAAGGCAAATCATTTAAAAACAGTGTCAGAAACCAAACACCTTCATCTCTAGATCTGAGACAAAACTGTGCCCTGTGCAATGACAACCAAAAGTAGTGCTTGTTTGCAACTGCTTTCAACAGGGCAGAATTTTTTTCACATGTATTGGTCTTGCTTTAATCTAAGATCAAATGTACATTAGCTATTACAACTCTTGCACCACAATATAACCTGCCTCTCTATATTCACAGCCCAACAACTAAATAGGTTGATAATTTTAAACCTAAACCTGTTCTGTGCTGACAGAATAATACAGCAGGTAGTGGTCACAAGGCAAACTGTAAGTTACAGTCTTATGCAGGCAAGATTGATTGAGAGTTGATAGCCTCTTAATTGCATGTGGCTGAACTTTATCAGAAAAGTTGAGAAATTGTTTAGAAGAAAGGCATGTTGATTATTTTTTTATGATAACTGTAGAGATTACTGAGATAATTCATATGGAGGAAGGACAAAGCCTTGTGCTGTGGTGTGAAACAATTGTTTCACTTTCTTATTCAGTTCTTTTCTTTATACTTTTGAATTTCCTTCCATTTGGTGGTTGCCACCAAAGACTTGCTTGATGCTGAAAGGAGCTTTATGCTTCATTCAGGTTCAACCCAGGGCTCCAGAAGGTTGCAGTCAACAAAGTAAGTTAGTTGTTACCTTGGATGAGTATTAGCTCTGACAAAGTCCACCAAACATTTTTCTGGTGTACATTACACTCCATCTCACAAAATGGAAATGGTTGTTATTGTTATTGCTCTTGCTTGTAGGGAGGCAGCTGTTCATTGTCTAATTGCTAGCATTCAAATCCCAGCCAGTTTAAAATAACTTTTTTAGGACTTCAGGATTGTGTTTCCAAAACATCACAGCCATTCCCGATTTGTACCTTTGGGGTTTTCTTTTTTGATGCAATTGCATAAAAAACCCCTCCAAAGCCTGCCTGTGCCTCGTGCTGTAATCAAAGGCAGTGCTCCACAAAAAGGAGAAGCACGTGGAGGTGGTTCAAGCTGCATTTCACCATCCATGACTATTCAGCCTCTGAGCCTGGAATCTACCACTGCCTCTTGCATAGTTACTTAACGTTGGAAATGTGTTTATTGACTCTGTATTCTTTCACATGGCTTTATGTGAGTTACAAGTGACTCTCTTTTAATCTTTATTCTTTCCTCAAGCTGGAATAATCATCTTCCTTCATCCCTTCAGCTGGTCCTGCTGCTTTGCTATTTCATGTCCCTTGGCTGTTTTAAAAATCCTTTTTAGGTTTTCAAGTCTCTGTACAACCAGTTGGGAGCTGTATCTTTTTGCAGTCCTCCTTGCAGAGCAGATTCTTGCACCTACTGAGAGTCTAATGATGATACAAACACAGAGGCGCCAATTTTCCTGGATTCTCTGGAATCAGCATGGGGATTTTTAAACTTCCATTGCTGCTGTCTTCTTCCCCTCATCTCGTACCAATAAAACAAGAAAATGCAAAATATTAATAATAATACCAAAAAAAAAAACCATTAGAAGTGATGAAAACATTTCTAATCGCCAGATGACAAACAGTGGGGAGCTGCTGGGGGAGGGTGAGGCAGGGGGTGCTGTCCAAATAAAGGGGTTGTTTGTGTCTTTATAGGTTTTCCAGTGATACAGAGCTGTAGTGAAACTGCTCTTCAGTCTCATCTCCACGGGATGGATTATCTTATTTAGAAACTGGTTCCTACATAGCTTTTGGAGAATGTCCTGTGGTCTTTGCTGTTCTGGCTTGAATCTGTAACTGTCCTCTCGCTTGCTCTTAATCCTTCAGGTTGCCTGTCACCAGCAGCAGTCCTGATGCTCTGACTTGATTCTCATGCCTGCCATGGGCTCCTTTCACACTCCCCTGCTTGTTTTGCATGACGTCAAGGCTAGTTATAATCCTTTATACTCGTGTTTATTCAGTAAGTGCTCCAAATTAGTTCTGGTCTAGCTCTGGCTATTTCCTCGGAAGGGGAAGGCATGGCTGCATGGTCTTGCTTAAAAGAAAAATGCTTTCAAACTGCCTCACTGAGCATAGGTCCTCTTAATATGAACTTCTCTGAGTCACATGCACTCTTTTGCAGCACAGCAGTCTGTTGGTTGGCAGGTTGTTGCAGTGCTTCCTTATGCAGTTTTCCATAGTAATTGCTTGAGTTACATGTTCTGGCTTTGGGATGAGTTTGTTCTTAGAGATACACTAATAACTCTTATATGACCTTATCGGAAAAACTTTCAAACGTATGACAACTTAAACTGAAAATGTTCCTGATTTAGAGTGTGTGTGTGCAGGAAGGCATGTTTGTTTTTGTCACTGATGCATTGTGAGAGGTGAAAGATGGGCAGTGGATTGCCAGGCCTTGAGAGGAGGATTTCTGCAGTAGCTGACTTTTTAGTGCTGGTGAAAGCCTGTTAGTGTGAGCGTAACAGTTGACATACATCATGACCTGGTGAGAGTTTTCTTTCACGGCTGAAAAGTGATATGTTCTCTATAAGCATGTATTCCTTGTCCACTGTAATAATGCTGCCCACCAGGATGCTGGAAAAAATAAAGATTGTAACTGTTTGGTAATGACTTCTCTGAAAGCACTCACCCACGTCAGTCATTAGTATGATTTCCCCATAATAATACTATGTTTGGGGCTAGAACAGAACTTCTGTCTACTGTAGAACCTTTCCCCTCCCTGCACTGTCCTGGTTAACATTTTTGTGCTACTATTGACTTAACTGGAACTATTAGCAAAAAACATTTCATTAAGTTTTCAGCAGAAATTTTAAAGTGTGTGTGGGAGGAAAAAAACCCCAAAGGAACTAAGTGATAAGTCTTCATTTTAGTTCATTCTGAGAACTTCTGGTCCTCTCTTTGGAGTTATGCAGGAAATCTGAAACAGCTCTTTGCATCTTCATATGCAACATCCAGCAACACATGGAGTCTGTCTCCTGGGGGGCTCTGAAGCTGTCATGACCTCTGGTAATGGCCAACATAAATCTTCAGTAGATTTTGTTTCTCACTTTTCTCAATACTGCTTTGCACAGTAGCAATCGTGCACCTCAGCAGAGATGTCTTAAGAATTTGATAAGCACATTCCCAACTTAACAGCTGATACAGATGTGAGCAGTGATTTATTTCGTAACAGGAGTAGTAACTGGTTTTGATCTGAGTAGAATGGGGACAGTTCTCTCCTTAGCTGCATGCTGTATGATGATAGATTATTGAAGAGTTTCAACGTTTGTGTCTCTTTCCTAGTGGAAGCCAAGAAATAAAAATGAAATATTTTGTGTGTTAGGTCTCTGAAGAAACAGAGGATTGCTTTTCTATCAGCAGCAAGACATTTGCCAGTGATAGCTGTAAATACTAGATCTAGTCCAAAGTTCTCTGGATGCTGCAGCTGAGCTCCATTGGGTTTAGATCAGGTCTAAGAGGAGAGATCACTTCTTCTGCAGCGATTATTTTCATGGCAGTTAAGTGTACAGGCAGCTTGTTAAATCTGTCTGTGGAGTGACACTTTACCAGGAAGTACTAGGAACCACTTACTAGCCCTGGTGTGTTTCCAGTGCTATGGCAATTGGCCTACTTGGCAAACAGCTGCTTGAAATCAGGCTGAACAATTCTCAGATGGCAGATGTGACATGTCTTAGTTTCTTCTTCCATGAGTGTCTTATGCTTCTGGAAGGAACTGTGAAATTTCATATAGTCTAAACTTGCATCAGCTTAAAACTAATCTTGTGTACCTCAAAATGTTTTTACCCTGGGTGTGTTCAACCATCCCATTTGCTGTTCAGCCACATAATGCAGAAAGGAAAAAGGTGTGAGGTAGCAGCAAATACACCACAGTATCTTCAAAGGTAGACTTCCTTTGGAGGCTATGCTAGCTTTTGCTGCCTTCAATGTATAGGAATGTATGGCAATGCTTCAACACCTTGTTGTTTGCATTCTGCTTGGAATTGAGCCATATTCTATGAGATGCAGCTTTGAAGTTGCATAAGGGATTTCTGAAATTTCTGTGTGGAGAGACCAGGAGCACTGCTTAGGAGACATCAGGCATCAGACACTTGCAGAATGGGTTCTGGCACTGTGGAAGCTGTGCCTTTTGAATGGATATTGAGAGCATTTTGTATGGTAATTTCATGGGAGGGGATCAATGATTAAAAAGGCTCAAAATGTGGCATAATGTATAAAACTGCCTGCAAAGAGCCCTCGTCATTAGTACCTGCAACAGAACTGACCTATGTCAGAGCAGTCTTTAGTGTACACTTGTAGCCTGGGTGTCGTGTCCCAAGACACTTTTTTCACATTTGAAAAATTAACAGATGGTTTTAGTGACAGTAATGCCTTGGTTTCTGGTGGTCAGAGAAAGACTGCCTACAGTTTCTGTCCTAGCACCTAATAATTTGTGTGTTTGCATTTTAGACTTAGTCCAAATCTTCCAAAAAACCACAACTTGTGTTTTCAAACTAATCACTGCCAAGCAATGACTCATGTACTATTTTACCTGTGCCTAAAGGAGATCTTCCCTCCTTGGCTTAATAATCAAATTAGATTAATTGTGCTGATTAGACACCAACCCTGACTTGTAACTCAACACTTCCATCAGAGCTACCTGGAATGGCATATTAAAGGCTTTCCAAACTCAGCTGTAACTGGTAGTGGTGCTGCAAGATCTCAAGTTAGAGCTGCCTGGAACTGTGAACTTTTTAAAAAAACACACTATTCGTAAGCTCCATGTATTTATTTTCCAAGTTATGTCTCTCTTATCATGACTTTTCTCTGTCAAACCAGTTTAATGAAATTGCTTTCTTCCAACCTGGTTGTGGTTACGGTGGTTGGTCCTGGTCAGGCTTTGATGTTTCTGGCTCTAAGTTGGTTTTGAATCCCTTTACAAACAGGCTTGCCTGTGTTAAAAAGTATTATACTTTTATCTAGCCTATGCATGGAAGGACTTTTTTAATTAAAGGTTGTGTAAATGAAGGCTAAGAGGGCTCTTGAAAACTGATCCCTGAATTTCCAAGGAGGAATCCCCAGGATACAGTAAAAGGTGTGTTGCTGTTGTGGCAGGCACTGGTGGATGTGCTTCTGCTCTGCCCTGCTGCTGGGCTCTCGGTGGCAGATGCCAGGCTGGCTGCCATCTCCCTTGTGCGGGCACAAGCCACCCTTTGGGGACATATGGGAACTGGTCTTTGTTCTAAGCTGTCCACATGAATATTGGTGTTCAGAAGGATGGGAGGAGCAGGAAGGAGCAGATGAGGGCTTCTGTAGCTCCCTGTGACTTTTGCTCCCTGAGTAGACTTTGTGCCAAAAAAGGTATTGCCGATGGTAGGTTTTTGAATGTGGCTGTTCATAGCATGTGATACATCTCGCTATTTTCAAGACTACCACATGGTACTGTGATGTTTTAAAAAAAACCAACAACCAAGCACTGAAGCATCTAGAGGTCTTTCAGTTTGTCTTCTGAATGGTGACTCACAGGAGTCCTGTTTGTGCCTTCAGGGTCTGATCTGGTGCCAGGAGTGTGAGAAACGCTGCAAGAGCCGACAGCAAAGGCTCAGACTGACTCCTCAGTGAAGCACATTTTATTTATGTTCTTGTGAGAGTGGGTGACCCACAAAGTAGGCACACTGGGTGGGCACTTAGCACACCATTTTATTCCCTAATCCCGACTGAATTATCCCTCCCTTGTTTCCCCACTGGCTAGGTACTCCAAGGTTTACAGCCTATCCAATACACCTAAGATGACCACCTGATGTCCCGTCCCTGTGTACCTGGTACCCTGCCTACCAGGCTGGCTCAATCTTGTTTGTTTCTTCTCTTTTATGGTGGTGTTGTACAACCTTCTTTCCTTGAACTGGGGACTTGACTAACTTTCTAACCACTGTTCTGGTATGAACTGGTTTTCTTTTGCCCAAGTGCTTAAACATTGCTACACAAGCCTTTGATTGCATCTCATTTTTAAGAAGTAATTTCCTCTACAGTTGTACCTAATGGAAGACAGCTGTAGCTTCTGGTGTGTTCCCAGGGCTATTATTATTTTTTACAAAATTAAAAAGAAAAAGAAAAAAGAATTTTCTGAAACCTCTAGGTATGGCAGGAGTTGCAATTAAAAGCAGGAGACTCAATGCTAAAGTATCCAAATAGGAAATCGGACATATTCACTAGATTTTTCTGTGGATTTTCTTCCCTTCCGTGGACACATTTTTTCTACAACTAAAAATCCTTGGCTAAAAAGGAAAACCAATATCACCTGGGTTCAGGTTGCATTATAAACCTTTTATATCTCAATCACTTTAGGAAGAAAGCAAGGAGAAACTGTGAAATAGCCATAGTTTCACAGATGAACAGATTTCCGAAGTGCAGTTTGATGTCTGTTTGTCTTTTCTTTCACCTTGTGTGGAGACTCTTTATTCCAGTTGCTACCCAGTCACCTGCTTCAGCCCCTTGCTGAATTAAGTTTTGATAGTTTTGTATCTTGTCGTTTTACTCTCATTTTAAATCTGGAGGAATGGAGCCCTAATGAAAGCTACCTTGAAATAACAGAGCTTTGTGTGTTTGTCCTAATTATTCACAGTAAAACATATGCCAGATTTCTCATGGAAAATGTGCCAGACAGGCACAGACTGTTGTTATTTGTGCACAGGATAGTATCAGGGTGTAGCAGGCTGTGTCACTGCTGATCTGCTGCTTGTTCTGAACCCTTTGTGTCTGTGCCTGGCTGCCCTGGGAAGTGTAATTAATCCAACCTGAATTATCTACTTTGCCTGAGTTAATTTTCCTTACAGTCAAGTAATGAACAGTTTATCTGATGGATGAAGTAGATCTGGGGAAATGGTTTAAGCTTCAAGTGTGGCCGTATATAAGGGATAGAGGGAAGAAGTGGGAGACATTTCTGCTCAGAAAATGCCACCTGCTTATGGGGACCACCTTAGGAGCTGCTGAAAAGGCAGATGTCACAGCTTCTCTCAGAAGTTTTGGATAGTAATTCCCCAGCTCTGAAAAGAGATGCTTAAACCTGCAGGCCCTGACTGTTCTACAAATGTGAGGCATTATTTAAATTCTTTAAGATGATGCAGCAATATTTGTCTCTTAATTTACTTCAGGTGTGGGTATTGAATAGTAGGGTACATTTATTTCTCTAGATTAATTTTATATTTTGATTTCCTGTTAGATTGTTCTGTTTTTGTCCCCCTCACTCACGTTTCTCTTTCTAAAATCTGTAATTTCTAATCTGAGGTTGTTTCACTGCCGTGTGGCAGACCAATGCTTATTTCTTCAGTAGATACCAGTGTTGTGTTTTCACAGTTCCTAGTCTCTTGCTATTCAAGTCCATAAAGCATAGAACAGCAGAAAGCATCCCTCTGGCCTGATGCCAGAGGCTGGTGTCCAAAGATTGGCATCCTTGCTTGGCAGCACATGGAACAGAAGCACATTTTCTCCCCAGCCGTGGGGAGCTCTGCCAAGAGAGCAGCGGTAACGGGGCTGGCAAAAGCCAATTTACCAGTTGAGGGCAGCTACAAGGGCTGGATCCGTGGTATCGTTGGGAGCAGAGTATCAATATCTACATAAACCATATGCTGTGGTTGAGCTGCAGGGAGGAGGAGTGTAGGAAAGGTCTTGCTTGCAAGGGAGTGGAACAGTTTAAGCAGATAAACCTGGTTTCCGTTGGTGGTGCTTATGTGACAGGCTAAATAAGAATGTGTCATTTAAGTTGTGGAAGGACTTCTGTACTCTGGTCTCCAGTTTGGCACAACACAGAACATCTCATCAACTTGAGTTCTCATCCTGCCTCTTGCTGTTTTACTCCATGCTGTAGGGTGTCAGAGTGGTTGTTTTTTGGGTGTTTTTGGGGTCTGGTTTAGACTAGGAGGTGTTTCCTAGGGCAAAGATATCCTTGGATGCTGTCGACACTTGCTCTGTAGCACTTGAAGACTGAGGGATTAAAAAAATTACATTTTCTTAAGAATGAAAAAAAAGCAAACCAAAACAGCAATGAGTTTTTTTTTTTTCCTTCTCAGTGTTTTTTTCAGTCTGAGCATAGAGCTTCAAGGCCATAAGTTTCCCTTGATTTCCGTAGGGAATTTATTGCCTGACAAGTAGATATCACCCTGGTCAAATGTAACTTTTTTATTACTCTCAGATATTTTTTTCCATCAAGGGGAGAAGAGTGAGAGGAAATAGTTAGCTGTGGTCCTTAAAAAAACCCAACCCAAACCATGACCAATCACCAACTCTGTAGTACTAGTAACTGATGTCCTATAACATCACTGATCAATAATCCATAGCAACCTACCTAAACGACCCCTGTTGGTACTTAGAGTATCTCTTTTGAGCCCTTGCTTGGGAGGAGGTAGTTGCTCACTGCTGTGTATCAATGACATAGACCTTGGAGCTGCAGAATTCCAAAGTAGGTTAGTTATTGGGTTTTTTTTTTTGTTTTCTCCTGTGTTTGGAGGCAATGACAGTATTCTTTATGACATTGTTTTGTTTTGCGATCAAGAGGCTTTCAGTAAAGTCCAAAAGATGGAGACAGATGATTAATTGCTAAACAAACATTTACAAGAATCATCAATCAAGGCGCAGCGGTGTAGAAGGACACAAAGAATGCGTGTTAATAGTATATTGAAATATTGTAACAAAAAGAAGGGCAAATAAGATGGTTGCCCTTAACTGTAAATACAGTTTCTGTGTATTCATTGCATCCCTTTTGCCTTTTGCAGTGCTTTGGAAATGATGGAGTTGTGAATGTGGATCATACCTAATTCTATGATAGCTAATCCTGGTAGCTTGATATTAGTCCAAGAATGGAGCACATTTCTTTATCAAGCACGGAAACCATTTTTTTCTTTATGGAAAATATTAGATGACTAAGATAATAAATTACCTTTTAGGACCAATGCTTATAGGTCTGAATGATGGTCCTGCAGCTCAAGGACTTAGTATTCCTGAAATTTTCTCCCCATCATTGTTTTGCCTTTTTTTCAGCTCTTAATTGTCTCCTCCTCTCATCCACTTTGGTATAAATCAAGAGCGTGTCTTTTGAAATTGGCAGGCTGAGGCTGGTGTAAGTCTTGGGTAGGAAATGTTTTAATCAGGGTAGGATATGTTGCCTCTAATGGGAGCCCTGATAGTAATAGGGGAGGAGCAGCTGGGGCCTCGGGGAACCTGGTGGCCTGCTCGCCTGCCAGCTGAGCAATTAATCTGGCAGCTCAAAAGCTGCCTTGGACATGGCTGTGAAAGAGGGTAAAGGAGAGTGATGAGCAGGCCAGAGATGTTTCCAATGGTCTGTGTTGAATTTTTCCTTCCTCCTTTAACGCCTAGAATATCTCAGTTTTGTAAATGAGTACTGGAACCATACTTGAGACCTACAATAGCTGATGAAGATGATTTGGAATAAAGACTGGCAATAAGGGCTGAGGTTTCTAGGATCCTTGTAGCTTGAGACTGAGCAACAGTGCTGTGGCTGGCTCTGCTCTCTGTTTTTAAGTCAGCTTAACTTTCTGTCTTCTAAGTCTGAAGGATGAAGCTCCATGGAGAACTCTTCTGCTGAGGTTGTGGCTCAGTTGAGGTCTGGAAGAGCACTGGTCCTCACAAGGGAGAGGGAGTGGGATTGTGCAGCTAGGTAGCGGGCAGTGGGATTTCACCCTTTTGATGGCAGCAAACTACTGGATCTAAGACCACTCTTAGGAACAAAGAGGGCAGCTGAACCTTCTCTTCAGCTATATGATCCCATGGCCTCCCTTGCACAACAGCTAGAACCCATGTGCTATTAACATCCATTCAGAATCACCAGCTGAAGTGACCTAGTGGCAGGCCACTGCCAAAAATGATAGTATTGATCTCTTCTTCCTCCTGGCTGGAGACTCTTCATGAGTTGTTTTTTGCTCCTGGGTAAAAATCTGAAGCCTTGTGCTGGTTCAGTTTCCTAACTTTGGCTCCTCTAAGGGTCAGGTGAGTGCCTGTGCTGGTGTAGGGGAGGATGTGAAGCTGTGGCCAGGGTTATGGAAACATGACCAGCTCTCTGGCAGCACCCACCTGTTAGTTGATGAGAGGATTTGATTTCCTATCCCATTAGCCAGCTGCCTTAATTTGACTTAGCAGGCCAGTTTGATAAAAAGTGGTTGGCTTGTTTCTTTTCCCTTTCAGCTCTGGCTCTTTCCAAGGAGTTGTCTTGCTGAAGCATTAAGGTCAGGGGCTTTTATCCCAGAGCCTTCCTTGCACTCAGGGTGGGGGGTGGATGGGAAGGTTTTTCATTCTGTGGTTGCCTTGCCTCTCTTTGAGGCGTTTGTGACAGAACACGTGCGTGAAATTAGGAAGGATTTAGAGACTGTACATATGCAAATTCCCTCAATCACTTATCTGTGATTTTATTGTTTTAGTGCTGTGAACTCATGGCTAAAAATCCATTTTCTCCTGTCGGTATCATTTGTTTCCTCCATGTCAAATGCCACTTGTGTGTGGCAGAAAGCCACTAATGCAAGTTACATGTACTGAACATGTGAAGAGATAGTATTTCAGGCAAAGCAGCTTACAATTTATTGGCTTTGTTCTTTTTAGAAACCTTATTATTTTTCTCTAGAGCTGTCAAAGAGAAGGTGAAAGATTCTACGCAGCTTCCTCGAGTGCGGTCATGCTGAGAGCAGATGGTCTGTTCTTGGAAATGGTCCCAAACGATGGATTACTCATCTGATGCAGAATGATGCACCAGAAAATTGCAGATTCACTGGGACCACTCTTTGGCTCCTTTAAAGCTTTGTTTCTTTTAACTTTCAACTTTACTTGTCTGCCTGTTTTGTCGCTTAAAAAACCTTCAATAAATAAGCTCAGCCAGAGCGATAAAGACATTTATAATTTAAAAGGGGAACTGGGCCAATGCATTTGAATTGAGGGGAGGGAAGACTTAGGAAGTCTAGTTTCTTCTATTATGTGGTTTAAAACAATAACAAAAATTAATCAATTTTCATTTCAAGTATAATAGATGACTTCTGCACTTGTCAGCAGTATCACTGATATTTCAGTTACTCAAATCTACCATCAGGATGTATGTATGCATTATTTCAGGTTTGCATGTGATCTTCACTTTTGAGCCACTTTTAAACATGAGAGAAACTCATATGTGATGACTTCTGATAGAGGATTAAGGAATTAAAAAAAGAGTTGTAAGAAGCCAAGCAGTTGGTTATTGTTTGTTGTAAATATATTGAGTGAACCAATTGTTTTGGAAGTTGGTGGCTCAGGGCATTGCAGAAACTAATCTGGCAGGAGTATTTCCAGCTAAGTCTCTGACTGATGCTGAGGAATATGTATTATTTTTTTCCTTCCTGTCTATTGCTCTGATCTGTCACGTTGTTTCTCAGTATTTTGTTCTCTGCAGACAGCCCTGTATGTAGGGCTTGCTGTGCAGCTGCCAGTAAAACACCCCTAATCCATTTTGGAGAGTGAAGAACTCCCTTTCTCAGCTGCTCTGGTGGAACTAAGCGATATAAATGGGTGTTTTTGGCCAAACAGAATGCTTCCTCCAGAATATATTGAGTTTCCACTGACCTAGAAGAACAGGAATCTGGAGCAGGATTTTATCTATGGCATTCAATAAGTTGATGAAATCACTTAGGCAGTGGAAGAAGCAGCTGTGTAACTTCATCTTCTGTGATGTCCAGCCTTCACCATCGTGTAGTTTGATTGCACTGCTAGAAGCACTGTGGAGTTATTACACAGGGTTGATGTTCCCCTTAATGTGCTCAGCAGGGGATGGAAATAGCATCCTGCCCCTCTGTAAATGCTCTGTGTGCAAGGGAGGGTCTCAGCTGTTGCAGCCCCCTGTCCCACAGGAGACTATAGAATGAGCAGAACAAGAGTTAGCAAGGTTTTGGTCTTACCTTCTTCATACCTGCCTGCTGAAAATGTTTTCATTTTGGAAACCAAAGGTACGAAAGGAGTAATTGTGATCTGGAATTGTTCAGTGTTGATTTTCTTTTCTTGTTTCCCCATTCATTTAATGGCTCTCATCTTCTTCATCTTTGGAGACTGATTTACAAGAGAGATTTCACTGGCTTTCCTGCAAACATCTGATTTTCCCAGGGACAAGGCACTTGAATAGTTTCTGTGAATGTTGGGATGATGTAGGCTTTGCTGTGCCTGCACAAACACAAGTGAATTTACCCCAATTTAACTCCAGTCACTACAAGAGAATTGGCTCTTCTTTCTCAGAAACAAGTTAACTGTACTGTATTTAATCCAGTGAGAATTTAACTCTTCAGGGCAATGCATTAATACCACTGTTCTCAAATGTGTGACTCAAAAGTGGAACTGGTTGAAATGAATTAATTATCTTTAGCTGTAAAGTTTCACAAACACTTTTTAAAATGAGGTATAGTGTTATTTGAAGCTGTACCTTCATGTTAATCTGTACCATTCTTTTTAATATAACGTACAGGAGAGGCTGAGGCATGTGTGTTCATATATTGGATGCATATATTTAAAAAATCTGTATCTGAAGGAAAGAAATTTTCCAGTCTCTTATAGCTCTTGCTGATAGTCTCTTGTTTGGTTGTGGCATGGAAAGGAATTACTCTCATTTAACCAAAATCCCACATCTTTATGCAGTGCTGAGTTGAGAAATGGATTTGAAATCTTTGATTTCTTGAAAGAGCTCAGTTTCCAGCTAACAGAGTAGTAAGAGGACAACAGCCATGACAACTAAGCATCCTGCATACCATGAGGTTTTGTCTTTGTGCCTCCACTGGTTTAACCTCAAATAATTTTAACTCTTTTAGTTCACAGGAGGTAGAATTCTGGGGAAGTCATCTGGGATGTATCTTAGCAGCTACTCTATTTAGAATCCTTGCTTTAAATGCCACAAACAGAAGTAGTAATGTATTTGACCAAACATTATAACAGTTCAGTTTTTTTAATTAGATCTTTATGATAATTTTTCCTTTTATTAGAGGTCTTGTTATATGTATTTCTAATTACACATCCAAAATCACCCTATGACAGTCAATCGCATGCTTATGCCCTTGGCAAGAATAAAGGGTGGTAAGGACAAGAATATTTTTCAGGAGTAGGGTTTGAACAATTTTCATCATTAATGTTTGAATCTCTAGTGTGTGAGATCATGCATATTGCATGAGGTTATATTACACTGTGATCATACCGTGCTAGGTGCAGAATAAAAACCTGCAGGACTATGGGAGGAGAGTAAAGCTGTGACACCCACCACTGCAACTAACTCATTGACCTGAGTTACCAAAACCATGGTTTGCTGCCTGCCAGAACAATCCTGCCCCTTTTGCAAACCTTATCAATTGGTTTTACCTTCTTCTCTTTCATATTTAGTAACTTCAAGGTAAGTCAGATCCATTATATAGCCATTTGTCTTCAGTTCATTTCCAGTTCTTTAATTAGTTGGATGAGGAAGCTGATCTGACTTGGGGGCACATATGATGACTGCAGAGGAAATGGTAACAGTGTAGGTGACTTGGAGGAAAGGCACAACTATTTTTTTGGTGGCAGCACAGTTATTATATTGTCTTAAATAAAAAAAATATTATGTACTCTAAAAGTTGAACCTGTGGGGAAAAGAAAAACCCATGTGATCTTCCAATTGAAATAATGAATTTGGTTGAACTTTTGTTACTTGTAATAATCAATGCTTTTGATTTAGGAAATGCTAATAATTCAGATAGGATCTGTGGTGGTGTTATCTACAAACTGTGGACAAAGTAGAATCCATTCTTGGTAACTTAGAAATTTATTCTATAAATTATTCATCCCACATTATTCATCCAGCTTCTGTGGAGAAAAAAAATAGTCACCCCAGTACTTAATTCCTTTTGTTCACACCAGTTCACTAATCATTTTATTCTAATGAAATTAGAAGTGTTGTTTTTCTGTATTTTTTTTCTTATGCTAGCCAATATAAGTGCAAATAAAATGAGTAACATTTCATGCTTCTTATGGACTTGTAATTGTTTGATTGAAACGTAGTGGGATGCTGCTGTCATGTTCATCTTGGTGCTGGGAGCTGCTGGGCTCTATTATTTTAAAAAGAAAAAGTGAATAACCAAGATCAGGAGAGCAGAAAGATCTGAGTTTATAAAATGTGCCTTCCAAGCTGCTTTTGGATCAGTTTAAATGTGGGGCCACATGGTTACATTAGCGCATAACTCACATTTTAGACCTTGTATTTATAGATTATTTTTTTCACTATTTAAAACAAACAAACAAGATACTCATTGTATGTTACCACCCAGCTTTCAGAGGGAGAAGGTTTCTTTCCCCAAAGGGGCGATTGAAAGCCGACTGGTAAAGCACAATCCTTTTTGTTCAAAACTGTCTCGTGCCTGGACTTTCTGATCCATAAACTGGGCTCAGTGCCCTGCTATTGACATTGGCTTGTTCTTGGGCTTTTTTTTTCTTCTCATTGTTAAACCCAGGAGTTTGCTTCCTTTCACACTGGAGTGAGAAGGATTGTGAAAGGTGAACTGCAGTGGAGAGATGAGATGGCAAAACATGATAGGACATATATAAATGTATAATTTCACTTCTGGGAGCAAATGTCACATCTCTACTCAAGTTTGTTACAAAAACTAATATCTGTTAATGTAAGCCTGCTGCCCATTGAAGGAAATGTTATTACAGGTCAGGTTTGGACATGTCTGTGTCTGGGATCTGTATTACATGCACGGCAGGTAGGAAATGGAAGTGTTTTCCAGGGCAGATTTCAGAGGATGTGCGAGAGTGGAGTGGAACCTGCCTGTCCCCCCAACGGCTCTAAGATGAAAGAGGGGCCCTGCTCCTCAACAAACACAACCAAGAGCACCCTGTCTTCTCCAGCTTCCCTCCAAGCACCCCTTAGGGCACCCCCAAAACCAGGAGCATCAACAGGGTGCCTTTCTTGGCATATTATTGAAGCAGATCGCTATCTTTTTGAGTCCAAGGACAACATCAGTGTGTAGACCAGTGGAAGTGTTTAGTATTCAAGGAGGCACTAGGTGAAGCTTCTGGCTCTTTTCTGTGTATTGCAGGGAAATCAGTGTTTCAGCAGTGTTTGAAAGTGGGGCTGAGGGAGTGCTCTTTTAGTTGGTAACAAAGTCAGAAGATTTGGCACTGTTCGGATGTGTTTTCTGTCCTTTTCCAGTGCTGTGGAGAACAGATTCAGTCACATAAACAATACTGGCTGAGTTTTCCTGCAGTCTTTGTCTCTAATATCTATGATGACATGCACTACAGTTAAATACAAATACAAACCAATATCTCTCTTTTCTTTTTACTTGAAAATGATTATTTATTGTAGCTAATTCCTTTATTAAAAGTAATGTGGACTTCTCAGCATCCTAACTTTGTATTTTTTTCCCTTTACAATTACCTTTTGCTTGGATGCAGACAACATCACTGACAGGTACTTTCTGGTTTTGTGTGCTGCATATCCTTCCCTTGTCAGATGTGCAGTTCTCATTCAGCTGTAATGTCACCTTTAAAAATGAGATTATTAAATGAGGTGATGACACTGGTGTCCAAGGAAGGGGAGGACGATTTTGTTTGAGTTAAAAAGAATTTAATTATAGACCATCTCAGAAAACTTTCATATTAATTCTGGTAGTGATTGTGGGGGTTATTAAATTCAACAGCAAGTCAGCACTGACATTCAAATCTCTAAGTAAGTGGGAAAGAAGTCAGAGATGCCATGTTTGCTGATTATTTATGGCTTAGTTTAAAACAAAACCCCTAACACCTCCTTTCAGCCATGCTATTTACATCCCTCCTGATGGGTATAAATTAAAGTTGCTGAATCCCTGCCTGAGCCTAAGTGAGTGTTTCTTTGTAACATGCTAAAATGGCCAGCCCTGATGTTTTCTAGGGCTGTTATTCCTAATGGGAGTGGACTTTACATCACTTTCCACCACGGCAAAGGATGTTCCCAATTTTTTTAAGACAAACGCATCTTTATGTGGCTCAGTTGCTTCCATGTTCTAAGTGGAAGAGGAATAATAATAATAAAGTGTCAGTTTTAATCAATATCATCAGACATTATGGGAATTGAATTCTACTTTGCTGCTAATATATTAGGTATATTCTGCTTTATCTTCTCTTGCAGAATTGATTTGCCACTATTCAGTTCGCTTGGCTGTTGTCATGCAAATCGTGGCATTTCTCCCCCATTGACTGCACAAACCGAGATTAGATTTGAAAATCGAGTCTCACTGACCAGCTGCTGTGTTATTTTTCATTTGATTTCTCCGTCCTTCCCTTCCCAGTCCCCTTCCCTTGTTTTCACCTTCTCGGCTGGCAAGGCGCTGATAATGTGGTCTCCGGGGAGCGGGGTGAGAATGGCTGCATGCAGCTGGGGCTGAAGCCTGAGAGGAAGACCCATGATGTGCTGCTCTTTTTAAGTAGGTCTTGCTCAGGGCCCTCTGAAGTTTGAGGGAAGAGAGGAGGAGCAAGTATGACTTGCTCTTTGTACTGCAATAGGGTGTAGAGGATATTTGGGGCAGGCAGCAAGCCCTGGGTTTTATTTTTGTCTCTGTCCATGGAGGTAGAGTGAGAACTTGGGGAAGAGTTTGCTCTCTTCTCTGGATGGCCTGGCATGTCAAACAGATCATTTTAGAACAGGTATAAATTGAGGCTGTGGATACCCCCTCCCTGGAAGTGTTCAAGGGCAGGTTGGATGGGGCTTGGAGCAACCTGGTCTAGTGGGAGGTGTCCCTGCCCATGGTGGAGGAGCTGGAACTAGATGATCTTTAAGGTTTCTTCCAGCCCAAACCATTCTATGCTTATAATTTCAGACAGGAATAAATGAATGCAAAACAGGTACCAGAACAGGGGCTGCGCTTACAATTTTTATTTTAACTGCTTTGTCAGAGTGCTGATGGCAGTGTTTAATAGCAGAGTGTTCTCACTGGTGTTCAGGGTTGATGGCAGGTAAACTATCTGGCCTAGGAGCAACATTTGGCATTGACTGAATTTGCCCTGATCTAAGCTTTCATCAGCTGTAATAAGCAGAGGTCAGTGGTTTAGTGGCACATGGTGGTAGATCTTGTTTCAATGCTTGAGGCCAGGGAAGGGAGGAAGAACAGGAGGGTTTCTTGAGTTATATGTATGTTATTGAGCCTGTTGTACCCAGAAAAATGGGAGAACAAAGTAACTGCAGAACCCTTCATATATTTATCTGTAGTGTTTCTGCAAAATAGGAAAAGAAATGCTTTCTTTTTTAACTGAAGGACACTAAGATCTGTACAAACCGGGGCTACATTTTTTGCTTTTCCCAAAAATAAATACAAATACTGCAGGTCAGTAGAGATTCTAGACTTAAGTATACTTACTTTAGTATCAAATCCTAGTGGAGACAAAGCAGAAATGCTTTGTACTTGGATTGTAGCTAATTATAGTTGTAGTTGTTTGTAATGTTATTGTTGGCCAGCTTGGTAGAAGTATAATGTATTTTGCATCCTCTTGTGTTTTAATGCAAAATAGCAAGATCAAATCAGTTGTTTCTGATAATGTGCTTTCTGGCATTTCTGCTATTGTTTAAAACACTGATTTTTACTTTTTTTTTAATGGCATAGCTGTCAGCCTGACCACTGAGTAAGATATTACTAAATTTACAGGACTGTCTTGAATATCTTGCTTTCACTAGTGAAAACATTTGAGATGGGAACAGATTCAAGATCTAATACTAAATTTCATGGAAGACTTTTCTTGTAATGCTGTTAATTGTGAGTTCCTTTGTAAATTAAAAGAAAGCATACTCAGTACATACATTGTAAATGCTGTAATTTAGACAGGAGGACATACAAAAAATAGATTGGATCTCTACATGAAGTACAAAGTAATTCATTATTACTGAGGACAGAGGAGCCCATGCTTTTTGTAAAATAAATAATAATACAGTGTGTGATGTGTTACTACTTTATATCCACTTTCAGATAAGTGATGTGTCCCTTGGCTCATTCTTGGATTCCCTTCCAGCTACTATGTACCTGCAGTGCTGCACATGAATTAAATGAGTGAACAAGTTTTTGTGGGCACAGGCTTCACAAACCCTTGGGACCCAGTAGGAAGGAGTTGTCTCGACCCAAAGAGGCTGATGCCCTGCTTGCAGTATCTGCAACTACTTGGTTTAAAAAATACTGGACTCCAGTCTGTCTGAGACCAGTGCTGGTTTACCCTTTCCTCTCCCCAGGAAAAGATCACCCTGTAGAGGTTGAAGTCAAAGTAACTGTCACCATCCTTTAGCCTGGACTCTCTGCTCCTGAATTAACAGTCCAGAAGTTGCCTTCCACTTAAAAGATGCTCATTCAGGTTTCTAGGCAACCGAGCCCATTTTCACTTCCCCCTACTGAGAGATAAGAGCTGACTCCTCATGCAGGGAGGAGAGACCATGATAGATTTCGGCAGCCTTTAATTTGAGCTGAAAATAAATGTGTTCCTTGAATGCCAGGGCAAGTCAGCATTAAAAAAAAAACACACCACCAAAACCAACAAACCCCAAACCAAACAACAAATAACCGAACAGCACTGAGAGTGATAAGAAGCAATTTGCTGCTGATAAATAAGGAGGAGTAAGAGGTATCTACAGGACTGGTGCCTATGAGCAGGAGTCACATGCTCCTCAGCCCTGCTGAGAAAGGCTGTCATGTCTTAGTCCAGGTGTCCAAGGGAGGTTGGACTCTTCTCAGCTGATGCTTGGATCAAACAAAGGCGACTTTCCTCCCCACTCCTGAAGTCCTGTGGCCAACTGCTGGTGCTGCCTTATTTCTCATCCACCCATGCAGAAGATGCTAAGACCTGGCCTGCTACAGCATTGCAGATCAAACAGAAACTTAATTATAGCAGGATGAGAGAGGAGTTTGAGAAGACCTGGACATCTCACAGCAGCATTTGGCCAGTGGTGTGATAGATGTTTAAGTAGCTTCTAGTAGTCATGTTTGGAAGAAGAGATTTGGCTCTGTCCCTTCCTTAGGGAGTTATGCAGGCCAAGTGGTTAGTGTAATGGATGTTGGAGGGGTTAGCAATTTTACTCTTGGGGATGTTAAGGTAATTCAATGCTTAACTGAAGTTTCCCCTGCTCTGGACTCTGCTCTGTGTACTGGTGCTTCGCCCTTAATTCGCATCAATCCGGAATTTCATTCTAATGTTGTCGTCTTTGTACTTGTCCTGAACTGCACCAATCCTGCTGCCTTCCTTTTGGCAAAGCAAAGGGAAACTGGACTGGTTCTCCAACCTGCCTTCTACCCAGCAACTGTGTCTAGGTAAACGAATTTGTAATCTCAAACTAGTAGCTGCGTATGTTCAGTTAATGTCCTGCATATTTTATAAATCCTTCCTTAACAAGGAATTTATCCATGCCAACTGCTGTGTGATACAGCTGCAGTGGTGACAGATACTGGCTTGGTGCTAGCAGACAGATTTTATTTTCTTTTTTTTTAAGTGCAGTGACCTGCAGGGCTGCTGCACAGGGAGAGCAGATGAGCTGCTGCCGCAGGTGCGGGTGGCTCTGCCTGCTTTAACTCTTCCCCGGCAGCTTTCGCCTGCAGATTAAAGACTTCTGATTCCATAGCTTCTCCTGTAATCTGGAAGACAAAGAGGGATGGATGCTGTTAAGGGCAGGGGTTTTGTTGTTCTGTCTGGGTTTGTGTTTGTCCTGGCTTATTGACATATTGGTATTCATTTAATGTCTTAGAGAGTCTAAATTGAGGGCAGAGGGTTAAATGTTATCACAAATTGTAGCTGTGTTCCAGTATTCATCACCCTTCTGAGATCCTCCTCCACCCCCTTTCCTCAGCTCCTGCTGTTGTGTGCGTCCTTTCAGTGGTGTTTTTTGTGAATGCAGCTTGTTTTATTTGTCTGGGCTGAATGTTCTTCCCTCTAATTAAAAAAAACCTGTATTTTGGATGTTGCCCAAAATATACGGTATAAGTTCATGTTGGCACTGCAAGAAGCAAGACACAAGTGCTTGTCAGTAGTGTTCATGTTAACTTAGTGTATTTGTAAGTCTTACCCTCCCTTGTACCTACAGTCCAAGGGGTCATAGCTGGTATTCTTGTGCAATTGAGTTTTTATTGACAAGCATTTTAGTTATTGAAGCTTGTGAATTAAGTCAGCTACCTTTTTTGTATATCTTTATATGTTGATGTTTTGGATGCTGTATTGCCAGTGTAATTGGCAAAACATTCCCAGGAACATCAGCTATCTTTGTTAGAGGAGTTGTTTTTACTGTGATGTCTTTTCTTGGCTTTAATGTGAACTGTATCATAGTTTTTGAAGCTAAACAAAGCCACTTTTCTCCTCTCTCAATCAATATTTCATTACGTCCCAGTTGAAGAAATATTTTTTCTTTTAGCCTTAGCCCCTGACTTTTAATAATACCTGAAATGTACTTTTACATAATTTTGTTTTTCAAAGGATACATTGAATAACTGAGTGAAAAGCATTGAATCTGATACAGTAATTGTATTTAAATAAGATTTTAAAAATAAATTTATCTTGTTAGCAGAGATGGAGAAGCCTATTAGTCTATTTGAATTTTCACAGCAGGAAAGCAAATGGAGTTAGGAAGTGGATTGTGTAGAAGGACTAGTAGGCAAAATCGGGCAATTAAATGGGAATTGCATCTTACTTACCTGGTTAGTGGGGAAGTTGTTGTGTTTTTTTTTTAATATATCCCTATGAAACTGGAAAAAAGTACTGCAGAGGGACCCAGTGTGAGATGGCTCAATGATATTTTAAAAGACAACCTTTGATATGCAAGATCAAACTTTATTAATAAATCATTTAAATAATTTTTCTTGTATTTAAATACTGTTTTATATTATTCTCGGTGTTTTCAGTACTAGATGTTGAATTAACTTGAAATTGTGTGCGTGGCAGTTGGAGTGAGTTTGAGATGTGTGTTTCAGATTGGTGAGTTCAATTATTTATACTCGCATCTCCGGTACATACGCTAAATTATTATGAGGGCAGAACTGTTGCTTTCCAGTATTAGTTGATTAATCTTACAGGAAGAATGCATGAAGTGTGACTTACTGAAGCACAGATCTTCATAAAAAGCCCTAATGTCTTGCATCTGGAGTTGGGGGCAGATGGCAGCCTGAGGTGCCCCACCAAATGTGAAGTTTTGAAAGATACTGCTGGTTTTTGTGACAGATACGTGGAGAGGAGGATAAAAAAATCCACCTATAACTCACTATGACAGAAGTTGTTGGTTTGTCATAATTACAGGTTTGTTGATGCTGTTTGAGCACAGCAAAAATCTGATGATACCCCAGCCCAAGGCTGGAAAGGTCCTGGCTTCCTGGCAGCACCTGTGCCTGTTGGCTTCTCTGATTCCCAACACTGATGTTTTGGCAGCTTCCAGGGTTCATTTCTTAGATGCAAAATAGGGAAGATAATTGTGTGGGAGGCTTTGGAATCCTTTTGGGCAGCATTGCAGGGTGACTCCACAGCTCCCTTGACTTTTACAGGGATACTGAAGTTTTGCACTTTTGCAAGTTGAGCAAGCTCAAAGAATTCTGCTACAAAATGTCTGCGAAATAGAAGGAGAACTTTCAGTCTAACATTGCATCGTGGTGAAAACTGGGTGTTATTTCACTCTTTGTAAAAGATGCAGCTGTCCTAATGCTTGTGTTTTGTTGTGAGACTTCAGTGTAGCTCAGGTTAGTGACCATGCCATTCATGATGTGTGTATATGTATAGGCATTTTGCTTGATCATATATCCATATGTATTAAATACCAATTTAATCTTATTTAAAACTGCATGTGTGAGTATATAAAAGCATTGACATTTATATTGAGCTGGTGATGTGATCATAGTCCCTTTCATAGGCTGAGGTGCCATTTGATCCAACAGAGTACTCAGTGCTGAATGTGATGGGCAGCTCTGTTACCAGGCATGCAAACTATATTACGAATTTAATGCTATTTTTGTTCATACTTTCTTCCATTTGTACCTTCTGTCAGCACCTCCTCCCATTGCCTGGTCACAGCTAGTAAATGATGTGAATTGGGGGTGATATATCCATATCCTAGAATTGTTTCCTTACTTCTCCTCCCTTCAAGTAAATAGAGTGGAGTAATACTGAGACAGGATTGCTTGTGTTTTATCCCCTTCCTTAAGGGTTTTTTTCCTCTCCAAGAATGGTAAATATGCCATTTACCTGAAGGTAAGCACCAAAGACAGTTTTCACACAGTTGCTTCTGCTAGTGACAAGATGGGCAACAAGGCTTGTGCAAAGTATCTGTCTTTATATACAGCTACAAATACCTGCTATTGTGGTGAAAAATTGTATTCTGTGTTTCTTCCATGGGGGACTCGTGTCATGTCCATGAGAGCACAATCTCAAAGACAGTGACCAAAACCAGAGTGGATGGAAGGTTGTACTTTCTCCTGCCGTTTTACTAGAATTGGGTAAAATTTGCTTTCAGCATCTATTGTGCTTCAGTTTTCCCTGGCTTTATTAGGTAGGGGTGATAATTCAAGGCTTTTCTTCTTTGGATGAAAAGCTGGACTATATTTTCTGCTTACATGATGCAGATGTCCTCTTTTTTTATTTTCTCTGGGCAGAGAAGAGCCGGTGGGTTGGTAACACAACACAATCAGCAAAGACCACAAATCCTATCTGCACACAATGATAAAACATATCCCTAAAAATGTAAATTAGCCCTCTTAGTCTCTAAGCTAATTTTAATGTGTATCGTGGAAACAAAAAACATAATAAGGAAAGAGGTAGCTGTTTAACCAGATTATCTTTAAAACCTGACAGAGATAGGTGCTGTATAATAGCCAGCTCCTGTGAAATGCCTGCCTCACAAAGCGCATTAAGGCCTTTCGTTCTCAGCGCTGTGCTTTGTAATCAAGGACAGACAAAGAGTTTAATTCTGTTCCGTTAGGCTGTGATAAACTGGACCGCCTGATTCAGCCACCCTGTTCTTCAGATGCCTCCAGGGGCCATTTGGCTGCTTGAATAGTAGCTAGAAGAAGTCTTAGTATGTCAGGACCTCCACTTAGAGGCGTGTTAACAAAGGTTATGATTGACCGCTCCTCTTCTTGGACAATAGTTTCACTTTGTTCCTTATTAATCAAAATATTTCCAGACATTTTAAATTGAAAAAGGAACTAAGAGTTCACCTTGGCTGTGGGCTTTATTGAGTGGAAAGATCCTTTAATATTTTTTTGTTAATGAGGCTGTGGCAATTTCAAAGGTAATTACACTTGGATAGATACACCAGTGTTGCTTCGGATGGAGGTGATGGAGGGGTGCTCTGTGTTGGCTATAAGAAAGCACTCTCCTCCCTCTTATCATGTGTTCTGCTTACAGCTAAAGCTTCATGCTCCAAAATGGCACTGGGGACAGGTCCTGTCAAGTCTGGACTGACTCCAGCAAGCATTTGTGCACCACTGTAGTGGGGAACAGCTTTCCTCCAACTTGGTTGCCTTCTTACAGAGACTGCACTGTATGGAGTGAACAAACTCACTTGGTTGATTATGTGATACGTTCATTCCCTTACACATGCTGTGTGCTATTTCATGCTGGTATTTTACATTAACTTATGCTAACCAAAGGACTTGGTCCCACCAGAAGGCAGTCTTTACTTAGAGACAATTTTATTAAGGTACTTGCTTACAGCCAGCTACATGTATTGGCCAGTTTCTGCTCCAGAACATTAGTGGTCACCCTGCAGCTATTTTATGTAAGGAGAGGCAGAAGAAAACTTTCCTGATCTTAATTGTACAGAGTAGGGACCAGGACCAGCTTCTGCCTGTTACGGTTGTTAGTTTGGAAGCTCTGACCTTGAGTATTTGATTGCTCTGGCAGGTGGATAACATATTTTGGATCATGCATATTTTAATGAGGCTGGAATGGGGAACATACAGGTGTGGAAAATGGTTGATATGAAGAGACGGTGATGGAAATAATTAATATGTAGTACAAGTTCAGCCCAAACTGTAGGGAGTTAGATGAAATCACTTATATCTGAAGATCTCCACTTATTACAGGCTCTGCTGCTGCTGCCATTAGCAGGCTGCTGACATCTTTCCTGCAGGTCTGGCAGGGTACAGAGGGCAGAGGACTGAGCTATTAGGATCCTAATGTCTTAATTGCACACAACTGTCGGAAGTGTGCTAGACAGACAAAGCTCAATTTAACATTTTATCTCCCTTTCTTCGTTACTTTTCAACACAACCAGTGCTTTACCTAGGTTTTTTAGCTAATCAAATTGTTTCAAATGTAGTTGTTAGTTGAATTGTTAGTTGATTTGGTAGCTTCTGGGAATTTGTGGACTGGTTTGATTTTGGTCATTGCTAGTGTGAATGTGTTCATGCAGGACTGCAAGCCAGATGACAGACCTGTTGAAATTGAAGAGAGAGTGTAAAGCTCCCCAAAACTTCATACTCAATCCTCTCAATCTGTCGTGTGTCATGCTAATTTTGATTGGAACATCCTTACATCGATTTCTGTATTTCCGTATCAAACTCACCTCACTTCAAATGTGTTTTTTTCAACTTCGTTATTGTAGCTTAAAGTGGAATGAAGGTGTTGGAAGAGTATTCAGAAAAATGTTTATCTGTAACAATGTGAAAGTACTGTACATGCTAATTTGTATACAAAATATTTTAAGTGCTCATTAACACTTCCCAGATTTTGCGCTGTCTATAATTTCTGCTCCTTTAAAGGTATCTATATGTTTCTTGCAAAGCAGCCCCTACCTGACTAATAATTTCTGTAGATAATGAATTAATGACTCAATAGTGTTTTAAGAAGGTCTGAGCTATTAATGTGCATGTATGTTATCCCCATTTATAAACTGGGAAGTAGAAATCTTTTAGCATTTGATAGGCTCTGCTTACAGATTTGCTTAAAATTAGAAAAATTAATGTACTGGAACAAGTTTGAAAGGCCTATAAATAATGAGCTGAGAACCAAAAGCTTGAAACGTATCTAAGGTTATGTTAATGATGATAAATTACTTTAAGAGGTTTGTTAGAAGCCTTTTAGCAACTATGACCTATAATTATTGTACATCAGTGAAAGCAGGGAGACTACAACTCGTATATCTCTTCCTGGCTGAAGGTTTTTCCTCACCACTTTTGTTGTAACGTGTCTTAAATACAACACAGATAAGCTTAGTTCCTGGCTATGTTTTGTGATTTGGCTTAGAAACTCACAGAATCTTAGGGGTTGGAAGGGACCCCAAAAGATCATCTAGTCCAACCCCCCTGCCAGGCAGGGTCACCTAGAGTACATCACACAGGAACTTGTCCAGGCGGGTTTTGAATGTCTCCAGTGAAGGAGACTCCACAACCTCTCTGGGCAGCCTGTTCCACTGCTCTGTCACTCTCACAGTAAAGAAGTTCTTTCTGATGTTTACATGGAACCTCCTATGCTCCAGTTTGCACCCATTGCCCCTTGTCCTATCACTGGACGTCACTGAAAAAAGCCTGGCTCCATCATCCTGACACTCCCCCTTAACATATTTGTGAACTTTGATGAGGTCGCCCCTCAGTCTCCTCCAAGCTAAAGAGGCCCAGCTCCCTCAGCCTTTCCTCATAAGGGAGATGTTCCACTCCCTTAATCATCTTTGTGGCTCTGCACTGGACTCTTTCAAGCAGTTCCCTGTCCTTCTGGAACTGTGGGGCCCAGAACTGGACACAATACTCCAGATGCAGCCTCACCAATGCAGAATAGAGGGGGAGGAGAACCTCTCTTGACCTACTAACCACACCCTTTCTAATGCACACCAGAATGCCATTGGCCTTCTTGGCCACAAGGGCACATTTCTGGCTCATGGTCATCCTCCTCTAATGGGAAAGCTTTTGCTTTTTTTGCAGTTGGCTATGTGAAGGGGACCCAGCTGCATCTTATGTGTAGTGATGGACCTACATGACAGCTGATAGTGTAAGGGAGTCCGAAGACCAAGTCCAGCCATGTGATGTTTCACTCTGATCTGTTGTCTTCTCAGAGTAAACTGAAAGTAGTTCTGTTTCGTTTTTTTAAAGCAAATAATGTGTGTCTTTGGTCTGTAGGAAAGCTGCGGAATATAAAAATCTAGACCGGGTCCCCCTGATTATGGATGTTAGGGTGGCCTTAATAGCAGGAGAGGAAGAATAATCTGGTTTTCTTTCTGAGCTGTGTTTGGCTCCAGGAGCTGCCAGCACACCCTGCAGCCGTCAGAGCCACTGGGCTCATGTTCAGTCAGCTCCGGTGGAGGGAAGCCAGCTTTTCATAGCTGGTGGCTTCATCTTTGCAGAGACTTCCCTTCCCCAAGCTGCTCTATTCTCTTCCCAACTGAAGACAAGGCACTGTGCCAGGGACTGTCAGGAAGAAACATAAGAAACAAAGATTCGGAGCTGTCATTCATTATTGAAGTAGTGGTGACACCGACCTACATGTATGGAGGGCAAGAGGTGGTGGGGTTTTTTTCCCCCACTTTTACCTCAGTATTGTTTAGTCTGTATCTTCAGTGGGGAGTTCTCATTTAACTCAGTTCGTTCTTCTCAACCAATTGAGTTAAACTGGTGCAAAACTGTTTATTGTTAAGTCCTCTTTACATCACTGAAGAAATAGTTAGAAGCTTTATAGAAACTGAAAAGGAGGGAGATTAGATTGCATGTAATTTACAGTGGTGCAGGAATTGTGTAGCGTAAAAATGCTAAATCTTACCTGAAGAGCAGATTACAATATCTTAAAATTCACTGCCTCTAGAAACGTAATTTCCACATCTAAAATGTTCAGCTGGGGATTAAAGTAATCCCACCACCAGCTCATGAAATGCTGCCTTGGCTGCTGAATCAGAGATGTTCTGCTAGGAGCGTGGCCCTGCAGACACCTCGGGCCCTCCTAGCTGAGGGGGTGCTGAACTATGTGACCTGGTGAAGAAGGCAGAAGGGCTGGTGAAAGCAGGTCATATATTTCTTATGCTGGTATTACTGCTAAGCTCTTTGTGATGTGAACCTGGTGCTTAACACACAGTCTGGGGTGTAGCTTTACTGTAATTGATTTGAAAATAAATGCTGCTGTTGCACTTTGTGCAAACAAGACGGTTATAAATCAACCCTATGGTGAAATGATATCAAAAGCACCAGCATTATTATATCTTGTTCAATATAGGTTTAAAGGTGCCTATAATCAAAAAAGCCAAGATGATGTGAAATTCTGGAGGAGGAACAGTGAGGTTAGTATTTCATGGGATGTTGCGTGGATGGGTGCTGAAGCTTCATCTGGAGTTGGTTGTATGTTATTGCACATCTCTCAGAAAACAGCTAGAAGTGAAGAGAAGTTGAAGTAAATAATCAAAGACATGAAAAACCTCTTCACAAAGGGGAAACCTTTGTGAAAGCTGGGATGCTTCTGTTTGCAAAACTGGAAATGAGAGGGTCTGGTAAAGATATATAAGGCACCTAATCCTAAAGGGAAAGTGAATTTAGCAACTCTGGATCTCCCTCTCACAACACAGGTCCACATAAGGAAAGGATGAAATGAAATAGTGGGATTTTCAAAACAAATACAGGGAGGAAGCTCTTTTTTCACAGCCAGTTGTGAGGTTTGAGAAATGAACTGTTAAACTCAGAAAATAATAACTGTAACTGATGATCTGCTACAGGTTTTTCTATCAGGCACATTGCCCTGGGAAGTTCAGAATGGCCCTTCAGTTCCAGGTTGGACAATAAAACACTTCTAGGCTGCTGCTTTCCAGGTCCAGATATAGAGGCACTTATGTCTGTTTCTCTGTCTAGAAAGTAGGGGAAAACTATAACGTAGAAGAAGGATATAAAATACTTCAACACATTTTCACACTCTTCATCAGGGCAATACACAGCATCTACCATAGCATTTTCTGTCTTCTTTAGTTTGAGTAGTATTTGTACCTTTATTTGAGCATATTAAGTTCTGCTCATATTAAATTGCTGGTGAAGGTAGTGAATTTGTGGGTTAGAAGAGACTACAACAGAATTTAGAAAATTATGAAACTGAACATTGTCTATTTTTCCTTAAGAATGTCACCCCGTAGGATTATTTTGACACCATGAAAAAAAGGCTAAAAAAAGTTAGTCAGAAAGTAACTTCACAAATGAGAAATAACTAAAAGCTTAAAGTTCTTGAAAGCATTACCACAGGCTTTGAAATGAAGTCCACTATTTGTAGACTGCTGCTTTGTTACCAGGAATGCCAGGTGTTGATATTAATGCTTTCCCTAAGTTTAGTGGGGTCACGAGGAGGGGGCAGGAAGGAAAACAAGTTTCCATTTAAGCTTGGCTGTGCATATAAATACTGGATTGAATGCAAAATAAAACATGCAGTATTGATTAGAATGGGGAAAAAACCTACTACAGGAGTTTTTCCACCAAAGCTGTTGTGTGTTTTGTGAGAAGGTGGCTTAGAAATCATCTCCTGATGACTGTGGCAAAATTCTGCTTGTCCACAGGTGAGTTAGGATGCCCAGATTCATTAGTGTTACAAGGACTAGTGAACTAGTATTCACAAAATACCAGGTGAAAAGTATCTCATAGGAGAAAACAATGCAAAAAACCCCACACTTTTTTTTTTCCCTGTTGGGAAATAAAGCAGCCAGATGTTCAATTTACCTTTTGTTTCTATAAAAATGGATGAGCTGATTTAGCTGACTTGGGATCTAACCATCCTCCCACTGAAAATAATGGTGAACTTTTAATTTTTGCTTTTGATGGTGGGTTCACTGTTACAAGCTTCTTTCATTCAAGCTGTCTCTGCCTATAATTCCCATTAACTTTAATGGGACTTAAATGGTTGCATCCCTGGAGAATCGATGCAGTTACAGCGTGTGACTGGATCACCTATTTAGTAGCCTAGGATATGACAACATTTCTGATGGTATTTGGCAGTCTATTTAAATTAGTGTTCCAAACGATGGCTGCATCCTGTTTGACAAGATGCCTCCTTGCTTGTGGGCTAGCAGTGGCCCATGCTGCCTTAGCAGCTTGGCTTGGAAGGGCTCCTTCCTCAGTAGCAGTGGATTTATGTGGCAGCAGGACCCTCTAGGCAGCACATCTGAATCCAGAGAGAGAGGGGCAGGAGGAAAAAAAAAAAAAAAAAAAAAATCCCTTAAAACTTGCTTTTGTTGGCACCGTGAGGGAGAAGGTGGCATTTCACAATACCATGAGGTTGGGACATTGCTGGGTGATGGAGGCTGTGCTGGATGATGCTCTACATTTCCACAGCACCATTATCCACTGCCACTCTGGGATGTGCTAAGCTTAACTGGGTTAGTTAGGCAAAAGGAGGGGGAAGCACATCGTTGTCAAAATGAGAAATCCCTGAACTCTGTTATGAGTCATTTATCATCATCTCCTGTGTGTGTGTATTATTTCTCCTGTTGAACAGTGTAGTTATAGTAGTGTTGCTATGGTGACCTGATGTGACAGCTGTTATTTTGTGCTTCTCAGCAGCCCGCGGGATAACGATGGTCATTTTCCCAAAGGGAACTGGTTGGTATGAAAAATAAACCTGAAAAGAAGTGAATAGGTACTGTGTAAAAATTCATTCTCATTAGCAGTAATTAAGCAAGCCCTATAGGATTATAATGACAGGAAAAAGCCAATTGTGGATGAAAATATCTTATATTCCCTGAATTTAAATGAGCATTGTGTTTTTTGCAAGGAGGATGCAAAAACCTTCATGTTTCACTATGGTAATTTTCTTCTTACCTTTGACTGCCCAGTCCCAGTGTCAGGGATGTTTCTCCTTGGGCTGAATCCTGAGGCATTCAAAATTGTCCTCCTTTCAGATGAGGCTGATTGAAAGATTTTTATTTTTTTTTTAAATATACCTACCTTTTTTGAGCCATTAATACACATGCATGTATTTGCAAACTTTTCTCTGCTTCTCAAAAATCACTGGAATGTTAAGTGTAGAAATCCCCAACCATCAGAAGGTCCATGACAGAAAGCACTGTTACTAGTTGCTGTGACTTTGTCTGATGCCCTTCTTCTGAAGTAAAACTAAATATTTGGTCCAGAGGAAAGCCACAAAAATGATCGAAGGGATGAAACACCTTTCTTATGAAGACAGGCTGAAAGAGTTGGGGTTGTTCAGTCTGGAGAAGAGGAGGCCCCAGAAAGACCTTATTGAAGCCTTTCAGTGCTTAAAGGGGGCCTATAAGATGGGAACAGACTTTTTATCAGGGTCTGTAGCAATAGGACAAGGGTGATGGTTTTAGACTAAAATAAGATTGATTTAGACTAGATGTAAGGAAGAATGTTGTATGATGAGGGTGGTGAAACACTGGAACAGGTTGCCCAGGGAGATGGGAGAAGCCCCATCCCTGGAAGCATTCAAGATCAGGCTGGACAGGGCTCTGAGCAACCTGATCTAGTTGAAGATGTCCCTGCTTATTGTAGGAGGGGTGGACTAGATGACCTCTAAAGGTCCCTTCCCACCCAAACCCATTCTATGATTCTGTTTCTGTTGCCTGGCTCTTTGTCTTACTGCCTTGGGTTAAGCATGTGTGAACTCTTGAGTTGAGAAGAATCTTTTACTGGGGCTGGTGTCAAGGAAATATTTGATGCTGTAATTTCAACAAGAAATGTGTTCCCTGCCTATGCTGTCATCTCATCATGCACATGGAATAAATAGGAATAAATAAAGGTGGCTTGATTATAGTAGAGTAATAACTTCCTTGTGAGAAAATACTGAATAATAAAGAAGCTGTAACAAAAATCAACCCCTGGAAGCTGAAGCCAGGTAATCTAAGAATGTTTTAAAAAGTAATGGTGCTAAACATTGCAAAAATCTTATCACAACTTGAAGCTCCTCTCTCTTGGTGTTTTTAATTCAACATTTGGATGGTTTTGAGAGAGTTAGTTTTAATCAATTTCAAGTAATTGGTCTCAGCTTGTAAGTTAATGGCCAGCTTTTAAGAGGGAAAACAGATGGGCCAGTGATCCTTTCTGTCCTTTAACTCTGAGAAGTCTCTCTCCTCACTTTGGTTTTATGCCCCATACTGAGAGTCAGAGTGTGCTTTTGAGCTTTAGGTTTTTGCTCAGGACTGTGTAGGTGTTTCCTGTTAGAAACGTGTGCTTTTGGTGTCTGCTGGCATCCTGTTTCTGACTGATGGAGGGGAACTGTGTGCTGAGCTGCCTTCTGCCCAGAAAGGGGATCAGCTTCTCCAGGGAGGTGATGCTCAAGTGATGTAAAGACAGTATTCCCTACACGTTCATGAAATGAGAAGTACCTTGTGCTATTTAAAAGCAACAAAAGAAAACCCACAGCCTATAGTTAAGCAAAACTAATCATGCTACAAATGTTTAGGGCAAAATTGGATGGGAGAAATTACTGGCCTCTCATGGGGTGCAACTGCTTCCACTTGGTGATGCTCTTGATAATGTATTTGCATCCAAACTCGTGCTTGTTAGGCTGCAGTGGGGGTTTTTTGCCTCAGAAAGCACCTTTGAGGTCATAACTGATGTCAGTTATGGCGCAAACGGAATTTTGGGATAACACAACCATTCACAAAACACATCCTTGGAACATAAGCTGTAATGCAGACCTGTAACTTTATTTTGCTAAGGTAGAAGAAAAGCTAAGATCACTGTTTGGTTGTTGTTTTTTTTTTGCTATTCTTTCTGTGATTAATCTTGTTGGGACCACTCAACAAGTTTTAATTTTAAATGCCTCCTGTAAAGATAAGGAATAGTGTTTCAATGAAAAAATAAACTACAATCAGCTGTGAAGTCTGTGAATTAATGACCCTTCATCAGTCTGTAGCACTGTCTTAAATATTTGTGGTGGATTATTGACAGCACCATGGACTCTTTTGAGTAGAACCCAGAGCTCATAGAGAAAATGAGGGTTCCTTGTGGCTGAGGAACAAGCCCATTTGGTCGCAGGTGGGCTTCATGCAGCAGAAGTCTATTTATGTGGCATTCTCACCAACTTTAATGTCTCAACAAGAAGCTGACAAATGCCCTGCTTAACTACTTACCAGCACCTCCATAAAACACTTTGCTCATCCTGTTATTTAGTGCCATGAATAATGTCAAACCCAAACAAAAAATATTTAATTGGCATTTTAGAAGCAATAAACCAGTGATGTAATACTTAAGCAAAACTGCTTGGCAGTGTGTACATTTGAAGGTGTGGTTCCAAGTATTACAGCCTTTTGACTTCGGAGAATGTTTGTCCTTCTGTGGCATTCAGTGTTCCACTGTAATCTTAATTAGATGTTGTCCCTGTTGATTTTCAGTTAACTGAGGGCACCTGTTTCTCTTGCTGAGAGATGATTTATACAGGCAGCCAAAAACCTTTTTAAACATGTGGAATTTGCCCATTACGCAGTGGCTGCCTGTGAGGAGCTATCCTGAAATCTGTAGGTGGCAATTTTATAAGTGAGCATTTTATGCTCTATTACAATTCAATTTTATTGAGTGGTTTAAACTAGCTACTCGGTGTTTTGCTTGGTTTCACACCTGAGAGTTTGCCTCTAATGAGCAGAGCTAAAATATAAAGGGAAAATAAAATGTCACCCTTGTCTCAAGGTCCCGAATCAGTCACTGGAAACATAAGTTTCCTTCACTGAGAATGGAGAAATAATTCATATGTGAATTTTAAAAAGCCTTTGTGATTTTTTTAAAAAAATAATGACTGATTAGGCACTATGGGAATGAATATATATAAAATTTTCTTTGAGATGAAATTGGCCAATGTAACCCCCATATATAAGAAGGGACGGAAGGATGATCCGGGAAATTACAGGCCTGCTAGTCTGACTTCAGTACCAGGGAAGCTGATGGAACAGATCATCCTGAGTACTGAGGTACATGCAGAACAACCCTGGGATCAGGCCCAGTCAGCATGGGTTCATGAAGGGCAGGTCCTGTTTGACTAACCTCATCTTCTATGACAGGCTGATGCACTTACTGGACGAGGGATGGGCTGTGGATCTTACCTACCTTGACTTTAGCAAGGCCTTTGACAAGGTTTCCCCCAGCATTCTCCTAGAGAAGCTGGCTGGGTTGGACTTGATGATCTTGAAGGTCTTTTCCAAGCTGAATGAGTCTATGATTTTGTGAAATAAACATTTTTAAAAGGCTGAACAGCAATTAATAACTTTTCATGTAAGAACTACATAGTTCTTCAGTGCCAAGGAGGGTTTTTGTGTGTTCTATAATGTACAGTAGTGGAAAAACTGAACATGAAAATATGAAGAACTGCAAAGCTCAAGAGATGCAAGGGTTTGTCCAGCCAGTTTATCATTGGCTATGTTGCATGTACATTCAGGAATTTCTGGGAATATTCAAAGTTGCATGGTGTATTGCACAAGATACAAAATAGGCATGATTACAGTTCCTCGAGGAGCTTCATAGTTCTAATATTTTAACTTCTCTGTGCCTAATTTCTCCATGTGCATGCTGACTAATGTACTTTTTTGGTAAATATCTGTGTCTAGAGGTTTGCACCAATTATTATTTTTAATTGTCTTGAAGTAATTTGCTCAGTAAAGTCTGTGTTGTAAATGCTGAAATTGTTTATAATTCTTTCCTGATTTAGAATTATTCAATTATATTGCCAGGGGAGGAAAAGATTTTTGTTTTTGCTAGCATCTGACTTCAGTAAATGTGTAACTGTGTATGGAGCTGAGCACTTCAGCCTTTGCCCAGGGAATACACTAAATTTTCTGAGATTTAAAGGGCCTGTGCAGCATTTAGGATGCTGAGAATATTTCAGAATGCATTGTATGAATGAAAGTATTTTCTGGAAATATACAAAATAACTATTACTGCTAATTTACCCACACCTGATGTGATGTGTTAATAGTAGCTAAACCTCCTTCTACATCAGTCTTAATTCAAGACTGTAAAAATGTTTTGGCTTTTACTGCTTGGCCATGGAAAGTATGAAACAATTGTATTTTAATGTGCTACCTTTTCATGGTTGAATAAAAACAGGTCTTCAATCAGTGAATAACAACCTAATGTTTTGAGAATTGTAACATAGGGTAGACATATCTACTGTATTGCTTAGTATTGGCAGATTTAAGCCCTCATGTTACCCAGCTACACTCTGGATATTTTAATAAAGCAATTATTTGAGAGAAAAAAAGGCAGTTGGCCAAGATGGGTGAGTGTTCCTGGTCAGTCATGGGCTGCATCTGGCTGCTCACTGCAGGGGTGGGTGGCTGCAGTCTCTCTGTTTCATTCCTCATCTGTTAATGGCACAAATTTTATAGATCCCAGGGTACCTGCTCTATGAAGTCCCAGCACTTAAAGGAAAACTAGAAGATCTGAGGAAGTGTCTTGTGTGTTGGGACAGAGGAATGGGTACATCCCAGCTTTTTAGGAAGGATCCTGCTCATTTCCTTGAGTCACAAATGCTGTTGAGTGTGACAGTGATCACTACCTACTCCTTGACTGGGTGGGTGGCAAATAAAAGCAGTGGTGGCCACATGAGAAAGGGGCTCCAGTGCAAAGCCAAGCCATGCTGTGTTCCTGTGCTCATCTTGGAAGAGAGGAAAGGCTGCAAGCTTCTGCACTGCTTTAAAATGAACATGGGGTTTTTCTTTTCATGTAGTGTTGAGATCATCTCGTGGAGAGAGCAAACAAGGCTCTGTTCTTTTTCTTGTAATATAATAGGCAGAAAACGTGCTCAGGAACATCAATGTTTCCATGGTTACAGGGCTGTGTCCTCTAGTGGACTGTAAGGCTGATGATAAATGGACACAATGATCCTGTACTACACCTGAAATGCCATAAGGGAAGCAGGAATGTGTCATGGGTTTACAAAATCCTTGGTGTCTTGGACCAGAGAATGCCTTTAGACCTCCTTGCTGTTGCTGGGCTACATACAGGAAAGTAGGAGAAAAAACAGCACATAAAAAAGCTAATGAATTAATTCTTTCTTAAAAGTTCATCTTTTTGGTAACTAAATGAAGTTGAGGTTTTTTGCTTGCCATTAGCTTAAGTGAAATGAAGAAAAGTCACTAAAAGAAATTATGAAATCTTGATCAAATCCTTGGAAAACCAAAGTTTACATTCTTCATATATCTTGTAGTAGTTTCTTGACCCTCCAAAGATCAAGGTATTGGTTACAGTCTACGTAGTGACATTTTTTCCTTAGTCTGGTACTGGCAGAAGGAGTTAGCAGTTAAAGCTTTTATTTTATTGTTAGTGTTCAGTGGCTGCAGTGTTTCAGGGCCTGGGAATGCACTGTTGGCTGTTCCCATCAGGTATAGTCCATCAATTAGCTCTGCATAATATATTAGTTAATTTGTCATGCCTGAAATTCAAATGCTTGTTAAGCTTCCAATTAATATAGTCTTGCAGACAATGGAATTCACTGCTGGAATAAATTGTTTTTCCATTTGGCTTGAAACAACAGGATTAGTTGGGACACTTACATGTCATAAGAAAGCCACAATGCTGTAATGCTGTGGGGGGGTCCCCAGCCTTGTCACACTCTCAGGGAAGGTAGGTTGGGTTGCAGCCCAGTGCAGATGAAAATGTTAGGGATGTAACCTAGTCCAGGAGGATTTGGGTAGTTGCTGTGTCCACATAGCAGAAATGTAAAGAACCTGGTGTCCTGCCTGCTTAAAACTCTCTCTCCCTGGGCAGGTGTGTTTCAGGTAAATATGGAGAGGACCTCAGCAGCACAAATCCTTGAATTACCTCCTTGAAACCACCAGGAATATGCACAAACAGTAGTAACAGGTCATCAGCCATGTAGTCAAGAAAATGTAGCTTTATGGGCTATTTACTACTTCCATAAAAGTAGGAGGAAGAGGAGAAGGAAAAATAAAATAGCCATGAAAAGAAACCCAACTGCAGAGCTCTTTGCCTCTGGGGAATATCTTTACAGTTTACTCCACTGATAACCCAACTGAAGTTTATTTTTTTCAGTGAAAATAGAGATGTAAACCAAACCAAATGAGTCTGCATTATGCCAGGTGTTTTATTTCCTTAGAAAGAGCTGGAGAAGTGTAATTTTTCTTTTTACCCCATGTAAAATAAAGATATGCAGAAAATACAATCAGGCTTTCTCATGTGGTTATGGCAATTGAGGATGAATTCTGAACAAAGCCGGGTCAAGGGTAGGAATTAAAATTTTTCTGGAAGTGGGAAGTAGTGCAGCTCTTTCCTAGAATGAAATATTACAGGGTTACAGTGTTGACAGAGGGAGCTGACATGATGCTGCCGAGGTTGATTGGATTATAAAGGGATTAAGTAGTAATGGGATTGAAAGATAGTTGCTGAATGAAAAGACAGCTGTAGAGGATTGTGAAAGGCAGGTTTATAGGGTTGAGTCAGTTCAGCCGTGTGGTCGTGGCCTTGCCTGGAATCAGGGGCTGAATGGGGGCAGGAGACTCAGAGCTTGTAAAGCCTGAGAAGTGGAAATACAGGCAAAGTCAGAATCCCAGTCGGGGGGTTATGTAGACCTTAACAGAAACATTTTCATATAAATACTGAATTGAAAAAAAAAAAAAAGAAAATCTGTATGAAGTTTTGTTTCCTGAACAAGGGTGGAAATGTTAAACGTCCTGCAGTGGTATGTTGGAGAAGGGCTGTGTTCTGATATTCTAAGCTCACCTACATGATTGCTGAACATTTGTAATAATACAAAAAAGTTGATTCATGCAACTGGACCATAACTAAAAGGAGTAAACAGAGAAACAAACACCAAAATACATGTACTAGGTACATGCTTTTTCTCTCTGGAAAGATTCGTATGGGGCTGAAATATCGTTGGAAGGTGGAGGTGTCCTGGTTTGAGCCAGGATGAAGCTGATTTTCCTTTTACTGATTTCTTTTCCTTCAGTAAGCTCTCTCACCAGGACATGAAGGTAAAACTCCTATTAATTTTACCCTGTACTTGGGGTAATCCCAAATATATGGATTTAATTTTAAGAGAAATGGAGAAAATGGTGTAGGGGCTAGGTTCTCAGTGCCATAAGGGATTAAAAAATTGATGGTTTCCAAACATGGTCCAGATGGTGGGATATGGAAGAAGTGGTGGACTTTTTGACTGGATAGACACCTTAATTGTGCCTGAAACTGAACAGTGTCGGTCAGATGATAAAACATGTGTGAGATGATACATCTTAAACTAGGAGAAATGTGGGCAAAGTGCATAAGAGACCTTGCAAAGGGAAATAGATGCCTCCTTCTGCACTTCGCAACGGTGGTTTTTATGGTCAGCAGGAGGAAAAAGAAAGTATTTTTGAATATTTTTAGCTGTTGGAGGCCTCAGAGTCCATAGAAAAGTGAACACTTGGCAGACATGTGGATGCATGCCTTAATTTCTGTTAACAGCTGTTAACTTCCTTCATTCCTTATAGGTTCTTCTTCAGGCTAAGCCTTCATCTTGCTTGGACTGAGTTTGTAACTGGCCAATAACCTTGTTGGTCTGTACTGTAAGCTTAAAATAACACAGATATCCTAATTAAAGGAGGTGCATACATGGTTTTGAAGCAACTTAACACTCTCACTTTGGCAACCAATGATGCGAGGTTCAACTTTTCAAGTAATTTATTGCATTCAGCTTGAATCATACTTTGAAATCACGTGTAGTTTGTCTGCTAGAGACAAGGATTCTGCTTTCCAAGCTTAGTGCTCTTTTAAAAATTGCTTCAGATCTGATAGATTGTTTTCAATATCAAATAGATGAGCCTAGAATGGGGAAAGTACTCATCTTCCACATCAGTTGGGGACTGTGGTAACTAAATTAGCCTTCTGTAAAGGTGCTTAATGGGCACCTAAGATGACTGCATGATAAAGCTCTGAGAACTCCTGTCTCTCTTGCTTATGTACTTACTTACACCCATGTTACCAGAAGTTGATAAGCCAAAATACTTGACAATCCTAATTTTCAGTGATAAATGTCTGACTAAGCACAATTTAAGGAATTTTGTTGTATAGTATAGTTCAAGTTAGCTAATTAGTTATTGACAATAAATGCTTATCTCCGTTTTCTTTTTTTTTTTTCTTAATAGAAGTAAATCAACTGAATCCAGCCTGAGAGATGAAAAAAAATTAGCACTGTAAATAAAAATTTTTAACTCAGTGACTCACTATGGAGATGAGGGCTGTAGGTGGAATCTGTTGTTTAAAATGGTGGATCAGTTTTCAGTTGTACAGTCTTTCAACATTACTAAACATCCCTCTGTGTGAGAGGATGAAGAGTGGCACTATGTGTTGTACATGAGCTGCCATGTATGTTCTCATCACTCTCTTCTGCATTTTCTGTTTTGCATAAAGTTCCCTCTTTCAGAAATACTTATTTTTAAAAATTAACTTTCCATATACAATGCTATGGTAAGTTAGAGAAAACATCTTATCAGGAGTGGGCACCCAAATGTGACATGTAACCAGGACTGAAATTCCTAACACTGAACCACAGCTTGACCTCCCACGTACTCTGTGAATTATTTTTGGTTTTAACGTGCCAACATTTTGAAAAATAAAAATGCCTGGACCACATCCCTGGGTAATTCTTCAGTGAGGTGTCCTTATTTTACAGAAGAAAAGGTTATGGGGTTGTGGTTTAGGAGTGTCTAACCCTAGCAGAGGAGGAGGGGTCTGTGCCTGGCAGTCATCCTTGCTATTTGAGGAACCAAAACAATAATGGCTCGTGGTTGTTATGTGACAATTTAATCTTTGTCAGCACTGGTAACATGGTGATGAAACAAAAGGACAGAATAGCTAAACCCCCCATAAAGATTTAAATAATACAGTTGGCAAATCAAATATAGTTACATCAGTGTTTCTCTTTTAACATTTCTCTGAATATATCCTCACCTAGTTAGTGTCTTCTGTTTTTTAAAGTCTGTAACCCTATACCAAATGACATTGAAGAATCTTTTCCTTATACTCCTCCCAGTCCCCACGTGTGCATTGTGGGGGTTGTTTTTTCTTTTAACAAAAATAGGCAATATTTGGGACAGAAGATTGCAGGCTAATGATGATTTAACCGAAGGCTTTGAAATTCTGATGATTATTGTTATTATTGTACAAATACAGAGTGTGTGGATAGAAAAAGGAGTGAAAAAATGTTTGCTGCCTTTCTGACAGATTGATGCACGTCTTGTGTAACCTTTAGGCCAGACAGCTTGGAAGTCTAATGAGCCTGAATTATTCAGAAGCCACTGAAGATTACTTTGATAGTGAGAGTATGTATTGATCGAACAGCATTCCTTCTGCAATGTTGAGCTTCCAAAATATTTAAAAACTGAAAAAATTGGGGTTTATTTTGTAAAAAAAACAACCAACCCCCAAATTGGCTTTTTAGCAGAAAAAAATGTGTTTTTTTGTAAATCTTTGCTAGACACTAATATTAAAAAAACCCCAAAGAAACAGCAACAAAAAAAAACAGATGCTTTTTTTCTTTTTTTTTTTTCTTTAGCAGGGTGGCTAACAATGCATCTGACACTGGTTTATATCCTTCCACAACAAGATCCTCCATTTCTTTCAGGCAATTACTGGCTTCTCTTTCAGATAAGATCCAGGTTTATTGAGTTTCCCCACTGTGCAATTACAGTTCTCAAGAACAGATTACTACGTTCGAGCAGGCTGGATGATGGAGTTGATTGCAGTGGAAAGGAGGAGGAAGGTGCTGCAGCGTGGTGGGGTTTTTGGTGGTGATCTGGAATATGTAGGGAGAAACTTCAGCATAGTTAGTGGTTGATTTTACTTCATGACCAGACAGAGCCAACCTAATTCTTTCACAACCCAGTGATGTGTGGAGCTGCGACATCAATTTCTTTCTTAAGTATGGAAAATACTGAGACTCACCATTAGCTTAAAAAATACTTTCAAATTTCCAGCCTATTACGAGAAAGGGAAATAATATTAATTTTTACAGTGCTTTTTGCAAAATAATTTTTTATTGTATAAACTGCTGACACTTGAGAAAACACGTTTCAGATTTCGGTGGTGTTGGATAAAATGCTGCTGCTCGTTGCATTTATCAAAGATTATGAAATGTTAGGGACCAAAAGAAGGGGCTCATTCATATGCAGACACTGTGCTCCCAGGATTAGCATTCCATTCCCAACACCAACTGCGCTAGGATTGCCTTGTGGGGTTGTTACTTTTGGAAGGTGAGGACTATTACTTTAAAGCCTCTGGCAGGCATATGTATTTTTTTAAAACTGTATCAGCTTAAATGACTTCTCAGGATATTTGTCTTCTTTTTAGAATTAATATATAGCTTTGTGTGCTAGAATAACTGTGTCTTGCTGAAAACTGCTTTGTATTCCCATGCTTCACCCATATCATGCTTGCTCAAGTTACAAGCTTATGCAAATATTTTTCATTCTGTCATTACTCTGCAAGGCTGAAGATTTAGTCAGGCTCTGGAAGCCCAGCTTAGCTGTTTGTGCGGGAGAAATGCCTGTGCTCCAGGTAACTGTGCAAAATCTAGGGCACAACATACTTTTAGTTACAGCTTTTTTTTTTTTTGTAATTTCAATTGATGCTCCTTGTCTTAATTATGTACTTAGTGGAGTGTAGTTGTAAGAGCTATCTTTTTAGAAAGACTCAAAAAGGTGTCTCTTCCAGAAAAAGGGTGCTGGAAATGGAGTCTACTGTCATCATAATATCTAAGGTGAATCTGTTAGAACCAAATGGCCTTAAATTAATGGGCATTTTTTCTAGAAAAAGAAGCAAGTCTGGACAGTTGTGGGAGATGGATATTATTCCACAGAAGTCAGCTAACTGGGCTTTAACTGAAAAAAAGGTGATTGAAAAATTTTATCTTGTATTGGCACCCTTATTATTTCTATGTCGTTGAGGTGTTAAATAGGTACAAAATCTCTGCTTGCCTCTACTACAGGGTAGGTAGTATTGCCAATAACATTGTAAATGTACCTCTAGTCAATTACAGATGTCAAATATAATGACTTTTACATTTACAATATTTTTGGCATCTAAAAAATGAAGCATAAATGTTAACTTCATATCACTTGTTTGATATTAACAAAGCAGGTTCTTTCCTGTTGATCATGTTTTGAAATGCTAAAAAAGCTCCTCACCTTCTTGTGAAGAGTGTTTTTGCATGACAAAAGCAGGAATGAAGGCTTTGCCAGGGTTTCACCAGTTTTTCATAGGTTTAGATTTGCACCAAACACTCCACCTCTCCAGCTGTGCATACATTCCAGCTGTATACACCAGTTACCTCTGAACAAGAAATCATCGTGGGCATCCTTTAAAAGATGGTGGAAAGGGAACCTCTTCTCTTGTCCCCACAATTATTGCTTGCCTCCTATTCATAGAGATCTAATGACAATCTTGCACTTGAGGTATGTGGGAAGTTCTGGAGTATAGGTGTGCCACAGAAACAAGTTGGGGTTGCCACCATTGATTAAGTGCACAGGCTCGCAGTGAAAATGCATCCTAGAAAATTTAGTGGGATGGATTTGAACTCTGTAGCATGGTTTTTCTTCCTGACTCACTGGAGTTCATGAAGTTGAGCTTTGAAATAAAATTTTGGCCTAGCTTTGGAAAAAACATCCAGTTCAAAGAAACAAATGTTTGAAAGAGCACTTTAATTAGAGATTGTGTAATGGAGATTTGGTGCAGCAAGTCTTCACTTCACTTCATGCATGGTTGACGCTGCGTTTGATGTCTGCAGCTCTAGCTGAATCCAGTGGGATGTTAATGCTTATGAAAGTGAGCATGCTGTGCTGTCTTCAAGAAACTTTTCTTTGCAAGGCAAAATGTGTAGACATGGACATGACACATGTCATCATTATTGCAGCTATAAATAGTAACAGGTTATGGTATTGCCAGTCCAGGCTTTCTCTTCGTATCTGAAAAAATATCTCTATTTCCATCACTTCTGAATTTTGCTCATCTTGAGGTCCCAGTGATCAGCTGTGGTCACAGTGCAGGTCTTTTCCACTTCCAGCTGCATTTTGCAGCTACCTCATAGGCACAGCCACATCTCCCAGTAGGCAGTGGGATCCTTATCAAGCTTAATGGTACGTTTTCTGTCTGTCACCCATTGGACTCCCTTTATTTTGCCCTTCAGTGGTTGCACTGGCCTGTGTCCTTCACCTCTTTCCTACTGTATTCCATAGATTTGAAGAGGAAGACTAGAGTGGTTTGCACAGCTGATTCCATGTTAGTCACATGAAAAATGTGAGTGGCAAGAGTTTATTTTCTTGAAAATAAAGCCTAGTTGTTTCATTGGTATTTGGTTGAGCGTGAGGTCAGTGTTGAAATGTGGTCATAACATCACATATATCTGCATTTTCTAAACAAGAAAATAAATTCTCTCAAGTACAGGAGGGTGTCCTTTTCTCTCCTCACCCTCTGGCCCAATTGCTGTACTCAATAGTAAGAGAACTGATAAAAACTGAAAGTCTGAATCTTGGTATAGTTCAGTTCAACTTTAATACTACTTAAACCTTGATCAGTCAATTTATCATCTTGTCATTGTCAAAGCTGGCCCTCTCCTGTAGAGACAGCTGTTGTGTGGTAACCCTGAAGATTCCCATCATCTTTTTGTAAATAAGAATTCAGTGAACAGTTCTAGAAGCTAGTAAATACTTTTCGTGTTTCCACTAAACTTAACCTGTCTGAAGTTTTTTTTACATGTATCCTTGGTACACAGTCTAACATTTGCAATCTGGCAAATAATTCAGTGCCCCTTGACTAAAAATAGTATCCTCTGTAGGAGCTGTAGCATTTTCAGTATGTGCTGCAAAGAGATGAAGCAGAGGTGGTCTGGTGGTTAGTTTCTAATTCAGCAAAGGGCAAAGTTTCCTGGGGAGCTACTGTTTTTGCTAAAAGCACATCCTGCTGCAGAATTCTTCATGGAAGTAGTTTTGATGCAAGGGAAAGAAATTTAATTTAGGATGAGTTAGCTCACTGCACATGCCCTCTTGGTCTGTGTGGTTCTACTAAAAGGTTTCATGCTACCTCTGGAGATGCTTGTGGTTTTTAAACCATCCTGGACAGAGAGAGAGCTCATTGGAGTTGTCAAGGAATGTCTTTGGGTTCTGATTTTTTGTTGTGTATTGATCATTTTTCCCCATCCATGTTCTGTATTGTTGGGGCCCAGTGTCTCCACAGTAATGCCTTATCACGAGAGGAATCTACAAGATGCCCATCTTTGTTTTTCAGATGTGTGCTAAGCCTGATCAGATGAGCAACTGTCTTTATGAAATAGCATAGTGCTTAAAATTAGATGCAGGCCTTAATAGCTCATTAAGTCAATACCTGATTGGTGAAATTCAAATAAATATTTTTCCTGAATTAGGCAGTGTGAATTGTGTGGTTGAACTTGATTTCCCTCAGAGTACTGTGCTTCAGTGAATACTGAGAGCTGCTGCTGCTGCTGTGAGTGCACATGGCACCTCTGTCAATCGCTGCCAGATGCTGCTGGAATTGGAGGGATTTATCCTGTAAAAATAGGTGCCTAAAAATGAACTTTCCTGAACAGGCACTCTGGATGCCCCAGAAAGGAAAAAAATACTTTGGTTTGTCTTAGCAGGTTTGCAGCAACTCAAGAGCTGGCTTAGTGAACATTCTACTTAAAGCAAGAAAAATTAGTTGTTGAAACCTGTAATGTAAATAATTTCTACTATTCACTAATGTAAATCCTGTGTAGATAACACTTCCTTCTGCAGGCAGGCAACACAGCAATGTGGTCTTCTGACTGCTTAGCACTGCTGGTATCCCTTAAGCAAACAGCTTCATCAGCTTCTGAGAAACTTTTCCACTTTCTGTCTATCATGAACATAATTTTTCAAGAATAATTTTGCTGCTTCTGGAAGCAGACTCTTTTTGAACATAAGTAGAATATGTGAGTGCAGAGTAAATAATTGATCTATCAGAAAGAAGTGATGCGGCTGAAAAATGGACTTGATGCACCATTGTGTGGGATCCACAAAGAGCCCACTGGAGGGAAGTTTGTGCGTGTGCAAGGGCAGTGTATCAAATGGTCTCTGTTAGTATTCTCTGTGGATAGTATGGAATTGTCTAAGCTGCTTGAGATGCTTTGCACCTTTAGGTTCAGCACATGCCACCTGCCTCCTCTGCTGCTGACGGATCAAGCATGCGGGCGGTCTGTGTTTCAAGTGTTGGGTGTGCTGGAGTTGGCTGTCAGGCCATTTGTATTTGGCTACGTGTTCCTAATTACATGGATAATCATTTGAACATTGCTTAAAGTTTTACTTTGGGAATTTGGCTCTTAGAGGCCCCATTTTATAATTTGTTTATTTGCCTCCTCTTTATTCCTTATTAATAAATCATGGTTCAGTAGTTTCAGCAGAGTACTTTGGTTGCGGTGTCTGGTGATTCACAAGCAGTTTCTTTCCCTCTTGGCGTTTGAAATGCAGTGTTGTGGCAATGCAAACAGCCAGCCATGGCTACAGTTTGAAGAATTAGCAATTCTCTGTATCCTAACATCCTAATGAATGACTCAGTCCTGTTCATATGTGGTTGTTCATTAAGTGAGTGAGGTGAGGTCATTAGTTGGCAAATCCCTGATGGCATGACCTCATGGTGGAGCTCTGGCAATGGGTATCAGTGCTTTATGGCATCTGTTACCATTGATTTTTTTTCAATTTTTTTTTTTTTTACACTCCAGGAAAGAGATTTCAGCCAAGGAAGAAAGTTACAAACGTTTTGCTTCTACAAAACTGCAATTTGGGAAACGTTCTTCTAATGAGGGAAAAAGAAAAACAACAAATAAACGGCGAATTTATGGGAATCAAAGAACGGAATGAAAAGCATGTAATTGTTGTTGCATAATTTGACATATGCTTTGACTTGTTGTAGGTATGTATCAGAGCACTGAAATTTTCATATCTTCTTTTGGACCCATCTTTTTTTCCTGAACTTTAGCCGGTCTGAGGTGCTTCTCATCGTTTGTAATACATAAAATTGAAACCTCCTCTGAGGAAAACTGGTTGCAATGGAAGTAGGATGCCTTATTCTACTGGAAGTTTATTTGCTATCCCTTTTGGTCCCTCAGGGGTGCCAGGTATGTGGTTGAAACATCCCTTTCTTTTGAAGTAGAAATTCAGTTCTTTTCCTTTGACTCAAATACCACCACTTCTGGTGAAAGAAATCACTCCAGTCAAAAGGTCTGTGTAGTTTGCAGTAGTTTAAGGCTTCTCAATCCTTTAGGGATCAGGTTCGTTTACCTGAATATACTCCTTACTTAATAAGAATTACTTCCTAACACTTCTTGCACTTGAGGAACATGTAGGACTCTGTCAGCTATATCAGTGAACTTTGGTCTGACCTTTGATGTAATCTTTTGCTGCTATAGCTTCATTGTATATGGAACAGGGAAAAATATCAAGTGCTGCATCTCATTTACAGAAGCACTTGAAAGTTAAATTCCCCATTATAAAACACTTTTAGATTCCTGGAAGCTGCTCGTCTCCTATATATTGCATATATGAAGGGGAAGGAAAGTTATGTATATTTTATATTATAATATACTTTATTCAGTGGACTGAATCTAAATATAATAGCTGAATAAAAAGGTGTTAGCTCATTCTGCTTTAATGGTATAAAACCAGGTTGGAAGCAGCAATTTTTCTGGAGGAGTTTGAAATAAAAATACTTTGGAAACAGATGCTGACCAAAGAAAAGACCTGAAAATGTGCTGGATGGTTTGTATGCGTGGGCACAAGGGATATGCCTGCCTTTCTAAATGTTCTATGTTAAGCCTATTTTCTGCAAACAAGTTTACAAACATTGTACCTGTATCCAGGTGCCTAAAATCCTAGGCAAAATTATTCTCAACATGTGGGAGCTACGTTGTACATTTTCAGTGTGACAGTTCAGGTTTATCTAGGGATTAGGGCAGTAAGCAGGCATGCAGCCTGCCTCTTCCTTAGAAGTGTCTGTGCTGTTGTCTGATTTTTGTGCAAATTGGGTAACCTGGAAGTCAAGAGAATGATCTGTAATGTCTCCTATACAGTTATTGAAAGGCACTGTTGCCTGACTTCTGCAGAAAAATGTAGGCAATTGTGCTCTCCCATCCATCTTAACTTCTGCTTCCCCATCAGCCAGTCGCAGTCATAACTGGAAGGGCAGGAGGAATACAGTTATGAATGCAAGTTCTGTACATGAGTGACCTGGTAGGAGAGACCCAAATCAAGCCCCTTGGATGAGAAAAGGCAGAGTTTGGCTGCCACTCATTTTGTCTGTGCTGATGGGGCAGGAATCAGGGCTATGGGCTCACCTGGAAGTGTCTGTGGCTGCAGATGATGGTGCCTCTTAAAGGACACGGGGAAGACAAGGTGAAAAGGCAAGGGCATGCATAGCACAAATCCAGATGCAAGCAGGGAATGCTATTTGTGCAGGTCATCAAATTCACAATTCAAATCATTGGATGCACATTGTGTGCAAGGAGAAGGGTTTCTAAGATCTGTAGCTCACAGGAAGAAATAGTGCAGCCTTGTTTTAATCTCCTTGCCTTATTGCTGCGTGTGTTTTAATAGCTTTGAGCAGCTTCATATGTTAATGCTAAAATGAGCAATGGAACAGTATGCACAACTTAAATTTAAATCACTTAAATGATTCATGTTTAATTTGCTCTTGCAATTAACTCATTCCCAGTGGCAGTGGCAATGGTTCTGAGAAAAGGCTTGTTTGTATCATTGAACTGTTGGTGTTTGTTGCCATAAAATGCCATAAGAACTGATGTGTTCTTGAGTACAAAAAGATTAACTTGACTGCATACTTCAGCAAGGTCAGTAGGACTGCAGTGTTGATTTCTGAACAGGAACTAGCTCACAGAACTTGTGTCAGCTATGTAATGGATTTATTTATTGTCTGGGAACAAAAAAAAAAAATAATTTAAGTACCAACAAGTATTAACAAACATGTATCATCTCTGAAAAATTATTAAAAAAAAACCAAACAGCAATAATTTCAGGGTTTTTTTCCTCAGTCTGATTTCAATGGGACTACTTAAGGAATCCAATTATCTGGTGATAGAAATTTCCCTTTCGGAGACAGTGCGACTGTGAGTCTCTGGTAGACCTGAGATACCAAAATTTGCTACAAAAGAGGAACCTCTTTCTGTACTGATTTAATAATTGTTTTAACTTAAGGAGTGAGACTGCTTTTTTTTTTCCCCTCTCTTTCAAATTCTAAATATGCTCTTTCCAGTCTGTGAGAAGAATCTTACTAGTGGCAGTAACCAGCAACACCAGTGATGAGCTTGGTTAACCCAAAAGTACGGATGTGATACCCTGATCTTTAGCTCTTAATATTGGAGTAAAGGGAAATTGTGGCCTTTGGTATTTCTTTTCCCCTCACCTGATTCTCAATCAACCTCTACCAAACTTTAAAATTGCTCTAAGGGGCTTTAAGGCCCTTTCCATTTAATTTATTAATGTTGTACCTTGGTATGAATCCTTCAATTTGCAGATAAGCATGGAACTTTTCAGGCTATTTGAGCAACTGCTCATCCCTTTATACCATAAAACTTTGAAGCATGTCATATAACGTGCCTGTAGCAAAGAGGGATTTCATGGCCATAGAAGCAAAAGAGAACCACATTATTGAAGGATCATCTACTTTCCTGGAAAGCAGAGGGACACTGTGAAATGTGCCTATACCATTTAAGCATCCTGGGAATTTAAGCACCTGATGTATATGTTGTATCTCCAAGAATTTCAGCTGGTGCAGAGAAAGGCAGGGGAGGCATCAGCTTTTTTCAAGTTTGTAAATGAAATGAAAAATCAGACATGCTGCAATAAGTCAAGTCATTTATTAAACCTGTAATTTGGTCATTTGTTTGGAAATAGCAAAAATAAATCATAACGAATATGCATAATATGCTTACTGATAAATTCATAGGTGCTTTCAGCAAATAAGTATCATCTGTTCTCATACAGGAACAGGAGGACTGGTTCATAGTAATATTTGTAGGGATTTAAAATGCAGAACATGCCAGAAGAAAACATGTCCCTCTGATTTGTGGTGCCCATGGGAGCCATTTTCTCCAGCGGGTCATTTTATTTTGTAATAATTGGATGCTATCATTGATTTGAGCTGCAAGCCACCTGGTATCTTACTTAAGGGCCATGTTTACTGTCTTAGATGACACAATCTTTCCCATTTGGACCAACTCCATAGCTTATATGAGAAAGCACTGCTTATGTAAAATGCCTGTGCAGCTTAGTGTTCACCTAAGAAAATTGTCTTTATATAAAAAAATACGACTTGCATGGCTTTAGAAATTCACAGAATGTTTTCACTCTAGACAGAAAAACTACTTTAGCACTAATATAATATTAAATAAAAAAATAAAAATCTGTCTTAATTTTTGAAGGCCCATGAGAAATTTTGTTTTACCTTAGTGGATCCGTTTCCCCACTGACATCAGTCCTCTTTAGTTTGCCTTTGCAGAGTACCCTTTTCTGAAAACATGTTGAAATGAAGAATTTAAAGAAATGCTGACATCAGTGGACTTTGTCATGGAATCAAATGCATGTTGCCTGACTTGATTTGGTCTCTAGACCAATAAATGACTTGCCCTTTGAAAGGATGATGATAGATGTGGAAAGTGATTAGCCATCTAATTAACAAATCGTCATACTTATTAATCACAGAAAGACTTAGTAAGTCACCAAAAGGTTGGCTTCATGCTGCTTCTGAAAAACAGCATGATACATTTAAAAAAACTTTTTAAATTGATGAAGAGTAGGATTAATGTATGCAGGCTGAAGCAGTGGACAGCCACAGATCTCTCTCACAGCTGAGCAGTTAGATAGCTGTAGTGGCAATCAAATCCCCAGATTTATGTGGATCTAAACAATTTCAGATATGGCCAAATGAGAACTTCATAATACAAAGGAATTCAGCTGTGAAATGAACTTCCAGAAATCAGCTAAGCCACAGCTTCCCTGCCTTCAGTCCATGCCATAGCAACCACTGCCTTCTCTTTGTGTTAGGAATCCTTACGTATGGATTTAAAAGATAGAGGCAAGAGCAGATGACCCAAACGTGCCCATGGATTAAGGGATTTTATTTCCTTTTTTTAATTTCCCCTGTTGCAGTTATTTCAGGAAATACAAAGAAATAATCTTTAAAAGGCAATAAACAGAAATATATTCCTTTTACAGGTGTTCTCTCTTAATGTGCGTATGGCATGGAACAGCATTTGGTCACGGAAATACAAACCCTCCTGAGTAAAGCTGGAAGGAATTACTGGTTTTGTTGTGTGTAGCACAGACTAGAAACTTTGTCACTTCTCTTGGGCTACAAAGTAAAAGAAACAGAATTCTAAAATTGCCTAGGCATTTTGGTGAGCTGAAACGCAGCACTTACCCAGACTGACACTTAAAGCAACTCCTTCCTGTGGCTCCTGCAGGCTCTCAAGGTCAGCTGCATTCAGTTGATGTTAATGGGCTTTGGAAACCGATGCAATCAAGATGAGCTCACTGCCGAGGAGTTCCCTGTGCAATTTCCATTCCATTTTTTTACTTTTCTTGAGCTAGTTGAATGGGAAAACAATACGTCTTGTGGAAAAACGAATGCATAAAGGAGCAATCACTGACTCATTCTGTAGTGGTTATCTGTCTATTATTTACCATTCTGATAGTAATCATCTGTTGAACAATATACACAGCACAAAGAGCACAAACAGGCAGCTGATGCTGCCAGACTAATTTATATTGATAATGTTATTTCAAGTTACCTGGAAACTGCTGAAGACAGGCTTGATTAAGGGAGCCTTGTATCTCTTTAAAAAGAACATATTTAATGGCCTCAAATGCTCAATGCCAAGCTTGTTCTCTTGGCCTCATACTCAGCTGCCAGAAAGGACTAACCTATTTACAACCTCCCTGGGAGTGTTTTAGCTGGTTCCTTAGAGAGGAAGGCCTCTCAGGACAAGCTAGGCATGAATATTTGGCAGGGAGACTGAAGACCCAGAGTCTGGCTAGTAAAAAGCCTGAGACACTGGCCAACTCAGAATGAGGCTTTCCAGGTAGATACCTCCTGGGATGGTCAGGAAGATGCAGTTTGCACCGTAGGGTTTTTGAGTTTTGTATGTGTACAGAAGTTCCGGGCTCTTTTAAAAGGAAAAGATGAGGTGACACCCCAGTGGGTGCTTGTCTCTGTCCAGCCCTTCCTCTGGTGCTCAGGGCAAGTGTGGGTGTCCCTTGATTGGGATGCTCACCAGAGTGAGTCAGGGGACTAGAGGTGCTTACCACTCTGGGTCCTTGTGCAGGTTACCCTTCATAGAGATCTCTGTCCTCAGCCTCAGGCTGTCTATTTTGCTGTCCACAGCAGAGTGACTTAATTATCAATGCCTGAGGGGCAAGTTGGACTGGTTTCCTTATAAAAGGAAGTGATCAGAGGGATGCAACACCTGTCTTATGACTACAGGTTGAGAGAGTTGGGATTGTTCAGCCTGGAGAAAAGGAGGCCCCAGAGAGACCTTATTGCGGCCTTTTGGTACTTAAAGGAGGCTTGTGAGAAAGATGAGAGTAGACTTTTTAATAGGGCCTGTAGCAATAGGACAAGGGTGATGGTTTTAGACTAAAAGCAGGGAGATTCAGGCTAGGTATAAGGAAGACATTTTTTACGGGGAGGGTGGTGAAACACTGGCACAGATTTCCCAGAGAGGTGGTAGATGCCCCATCCCTGGAAACATTCAAGGTCAGGTTGGACAGGGCTCTGAGCAACCTGACCTAGCTGAAGATGTGTCCCTGCTCACTGCAGAGGGGTTGGACTAGATGACCTTTAAAGATCCCTTCCCACCCAAACCTTTCTGTGATTCTGTTAACAGCTGTGTGACCAAAGGCTGGTAGTGGATGTGTCTGGCATGAATCCCTTGGCTGGAGAATGGAACTCTGGAAATCTGGTACTGCTACCAAAGGTGGCTTAGATTGATGCACTGTGGATGTTTTATTGCTGTACAATTTAAAAATCCTAAATCCGTTAAAATCCTAAAGGGCAGGTGTTGACTACTTGACTCACTTGAGGGTGTTGTGAGGAACATCTCGTTGCAGTACTATGCTGACTATGTCTGTTGCTTGTCTTCCAGCAGAGGCTGTTTCAAAAAGCTAATTTCTTGAAAGACCGTGGTAGTAAGGAATCTGAAAGGCTATCTGCTTCCATCCATGCCATCAGTAAAGAGGGATGTTAGAGCATGTTAAATTCCTGCATGGTGGAGAGAGGTTTTGGCTTTATCAAATAAAACTGAACCGAGTGTATGATTTGGTTGTGTGTCAGTTTTACACAACATTGCTCTTTTGCAGCAAGTCATTTCCTATGGAAAACTGCTTCTTGACTAAATTAGTTTTATCTGCAAGGGCTGGAAGATCTGACTGCTGTCGAGGTGAGAGGATAATTTCCTCTTGAAGAATTTGCTGGTATGTCTACGTGAGGATACTACTGTAAAAGCTTCCTGTGGCTCCTTGTAATTTGTGTCTTAAAGATGATTGACTCAAGGATGCAACACATACTAACACCACACATGGACACTTAGTCACTGCTCAGAGGGAAATGTGCCATCTGCTGAAGCAAAAACAATTCCTCCAGGTTTTCTTGATGGTCTCTCATGCACAGAATAACTCTGTCCAACTCTGCTTAGTACAGCAGATCCAATGGGATCTGTAGGTCATAGCCTGTAGCAATATTCCAAACCCATGTAATTAAAAACTAAACATTTGAGTTGTCTGTAGTTTCTAGCTGCAGATGAGGTGTCACACTTTCCCTTTCCTTGCTCTGTCATCTCTGGCAGTTTGTAAAAACCTCCTAGCCAACCTAATTAAATAATCGAAACTGCTTCTTTGCTCCTCATAGCTTGTTCTCATTCCTTTATCCAGTGTTTTCTAGAACTTAACAAAGCAGTCAAAACAGTAATTAGGGCTCTAATTGGTTATAAATAATAATATAACAGACTTACTGTCAAAATAATAACCACAAAGCAATCTGCTCTTTGAGAATCTTTCAAATTCCCAGCACTAAGTCATTCAAAGTACTAAATTACATTACAGTAATTTGCTTCAAAAAAAAAATACATCCTGTAGATTTATTTTATCCTGACAGCTGTGACAAGCTGCACTCCTGAGTACGTATCTGCTTCAGGTCTGGTTTCTCATCTCTGTTCTCCTGATCTATATTGTCAAGTAAGGGATTGCATCTACTCCTGATTTTGTATTTAATCTTTTGCTATGCAGCCATTTCATAAGCTCTGTGTTGGTTTGGTTTTTTGTTTTTTTTTTTTTTTTTTTTTTTTTTTTTTTTTTTTGTTGTTTTTTTTTTTTTTTTTTGTTTTGTTTTTTTTTGTTTTTTTTTTTTTTTTTTCCTTCCCCAGCTTCACAATCCTGGAAAAAAATCTTACCAGCCCCAACGTGGTGCTACTAGACTGTTTTCTTTGTCTCTTGCAGCTGGTAAATAATTAATGAAGCCACTAAAGGGGAGCGGGGTGGTCAGGCAGAGTGGGTAGTGTTGCTGTTAGGAGAAGATGGGCAGGGGGGAGTTGGGGGAGCCCCAGGCAGCTGATGAGGGGTGCAGATGGTAGGAATGCACAGATCAGTGACCTCCAGGTTTCCCCATGTTGATTTTTTTTTTTTTTCCTGCCTGGGGATAGTACAAAAAGGTACTTTCCAAAAGCAGTGATGGAAAGAAAACAGATGGATGTAATACGTGAGAAGAACTTAGAGCAGTGAGAATTTGCACTTTATAGATATTGATAGTTTAGCATTCTTAATCTTTTTATTCTTACTGAAGTCCCTGAAAATGGATTAAAATGTGATTTGGAGTCTCCCTTTACAAAATTAATAGAAAAGCAGTGGGGAAACACATCTAATGTTTAATCCTTGCATGCTGGTTTGGATGCTGTGTAGTGCTAATGTCTTTTATTGACATGGAGGGTTCTCTGTGATTCATGAGTAGTGATGAGGTAATCTGGAGATGGGTCTCTTCCCACCCACCAAAAGTGATAAATACAACCTTTGGCAGAATCCTCAGCTTGCTCATTTGCCATAAAACCCTAGAGGAATCTCTCATGTATATGAGACACAGCTGCAACAAACAGCAAGATTCACTGCATATTTTTCTGTTTTCGTTTTTAGAGAAGGGGTGATAGTGCTTACTGAATTATTAAATGCTGTGGGGATCTTACAAATTTATGGACCTTTTCTGTAAGCTAAGATTTGATAATATGTTTGAAGGGTGGGTTTAGCCTCCAAGTATCATGGTTTATCATGTAATCTCCCAGGGAAGAGGAGGGAGGCTTTTTCCTCCCTCATCACTCCTGTAGGTGCAGGTGCTGACTCTCTAGTCATTTTGGCTATTACATGGGGATGGGAATAAAAAAAGTCAGTAGTAAGTCATAGCTAAAAGGCATCATCTCAGGTTAGGGCTGTTTCTCTTTCTGAATATATGCTGATTCAGGAGAAAACATTCCCAGGAAGTTTGACTCAGCTCTTCCTTCTTCCAAGGCAAGATACCCCAGAGGGTATCCCACTACGATAGGATTTTAATCTCAGTGTTAAAACTAGGAGGGTTTTTTTGGTTGCTTGACATAAATGTCTTGGCATGCTTCCCAAGGCTTCTGGAAGCTGGAGTCAGAATGTTCTGACTTGTCTGCTCTTTCTCCCCCAGCCCTGGTGGTGACTGCTTTTCAGTCATGCTGCAGGTATTTGCAGATACTTTGGCACCTTTTTTCCCTGCTTCTAGAATAAGGAGGACATCCCAGGCATCCCAAAAAGAAAGACCTAGAGTGGCAATTTTGATCCAGTAGGTTTGTTACAAGATCTTTGTATTTTCTATACAATGCTTTTTCTCAGTATTCTCAGGGTGTTCAGTGCTGTGTAGATGCACAGATGGGTTACTTCAGGCAGAGCCTGGCTACTGTCCTGTGTCAGAGGGAAGGCACAAGGCACTTGAACAAGAGGGATGAATCTGCCCCTCTTGGTGTATTTGCTTTCCTTGTGTTGCAGTACAGGTTGTAGCATTCAGGCCATTGCTGAAATATGTAAATAACCTCCTAAGATGGACTCCCCAAAGGTGTATGCTCTTTAAGTATTAATTTTCACATACACATACTATGTGTATCTCACTGGAGGTTGTCTTTCCTTTTAAACTAATAAAGATGCTTTAACTGTGATTGTTCATGTCAAAGATGATCCTTTTTGATAAAGGTTATAGGGCAGAAAAGTGCATATATCCTCCCTCCTCTCCCCTTTCAGCATTGCTGTTGAAAAGGATAATTGGAGAATGTATTTATAATTAGTATTTGGATGTATAATCTGTGTATCAGAGCTGAATCATGTGGCTAACTGCAGTTGTAGCTTTTGCTTGGTTTGACTCACAAGCCCGATGAAGTAGGTCTAAGATAAGCAGTTTGTCTTGTAAATTGGTTAGAACGTAGCTCTGGGTGGATATTGAGCTATAAAAGGAAATTTTAAATTGCCAGCTTTTTTCCTGGGGTGTGTGTGTGATCTGTTTGGTGAGGACGTTTTCCATCTGAATCACAGGAGACTTACCTACTCGAGAGGGCTTAGTTGCTTGTTTGGAAGGGCAGAACCTGCCCTCTACTGGGTTCTGCAAGTAGTAGCAAACTGATAATTTACAGAGCTTTATATAAGGCCAGTAAATTGCATTTGGAGTTTGAATCCCCTTTTGCTAGTCTGTCCTAAAGCTACCGAGTGTCTTTCAGCGCTCTGACTCTTTAAAAACATGTTAAACTAACTCACTGAACATGAGCAGGCAAAAAAAAAAGTGCTGTGTGCCTCAAAGGTGGCTTCAGTGATAAATTGAAGATTAAATCTGAATATTTGAGTTTTAACTAGAATATGTTTTGGCAACTTGAGACAGCAGTCAACAGGGAGTTTTTCATGTGGTTTTGGATTTAAAGGTGTTGTATAAACCTGCAGTTAAAAGTCTCTTAAATTTATACAAACCAAAACCAACCCAAAGAAGTATACTTGAAGACCCTGACATATAAATGAAGTGCTAGGAGCAGAGAACTGGTTGGAAATAGATCTGGGCTGGTCACTGTCCCATCCTGCAGTGTTATCTGTCTGGTAAGTTGTTTGTGTGAGGAGGTTTGTATTTATTACATGAAAAATTAGGTTAGATGCAGTGCTGAAAGTGATAGAGGCTGCTGAAAACTGAAGAGGGGTTAGAAGGGGAAGACTGGCTAAAGGCTTGACTAGCAAATATTCCTTATGGGAAGGAGGTTTTCCCTTCAGGAAGGAGCCTGTGGTGGATGGCTCCACTGTCTCTTTGAGGTGCTGCTTTTGCAGAGGTGGCTGCATCACGTTGCTTGCTTGACTGCTAACCAGAAATCACCCTTTAAGTCAAAACCAAGAAATGGATCCTGCAGCTGAACCCAGCTGGGTTTGATATATAAGGATCCCTACTGAACTTGAGGTTCAGTAGTGAAAGATATTATTTTCATTCAAAACCTGTCAATATATCATCCATTAAAATTAGAGAAGCCTGTGCTGGCCCTAAGTATGGAAAAAATAAATGACATTGTGAGCAGGGGGTGGATGAATCTTAAAAGGAAGGGGACAAGTTGGGGACACTAATCAGTATTGCATGGCTCTCGAGGCATGCTACTTGGCAGAATGACACAGTGCTTGAATATTTCTCCTCTGCTACATCCTAAATGAAAATTTTAACTCAAATCCCTGCTGCCAAGATAAGCATGCAGTGAGGATATTATTAGCTTTATACTAGGCTTGTTAGATACGACCTAATAACAAAAGAAATGTAATTAAATAAAACCTAGACCCATACAAGGTAGCCTAGCTCTTCAGTTTTTGGTCTGCTTCAATAGCTGTGTAGCAGAGAGAAGCCTCCATCAAGCAGGTTTGAGGAGACAAGCTGTGGCAGCAATTGGAGTAAATAGCTATTTTAGTTCCTTGTTTCCTGAAGTCAATAACATAATTTTTAAATGGCTTCTAGAAGCTCATGCACAATATTATCCTCCTTGGCCTTTCACAAATAAACTCAATAGTGCTTGTTTAGCAGAAATCCTGGGAAGGAACACCAGGCTCAATCATAAAGATGAGTGGACCTAAAGATGAGGACCTCCTATGGCCAAGGTGAAGTGTATCCTTTTGTGATCTCCTTGACAGGGTTTGGAAGATGTGACACCTTAGAGAAGAAAGCTTCAGTGGTGAAATACAATGAATTTAAGCTCCCGGGGAGCTACAGAAGGTTACAAGAGGCTGAAGGATTGTGGTGGAAGGCAGGTGACTGGTCAGGAATGCCAGGACCTAGCTGCTTTCCTCAATGATTTAGTTCCGTATCGGTGGTCACATCACGGCTGAGGTGAATTACACTTGTTCCAATTCGACCATGGATCTCTGCAATGATTTGAAATCCTAGTGGTGCTAAATGCTTAAAGTTTTCTGGTGGTTTTTTTCCCCCCCTTCTATATTACTAGAGGAAAAACAACCAAGTAAACAGTACAAAACAACCAGCTGATGTCTGTGGCTAGCCATCTGATTTGTCGGCCCACGACAATTGTGTTAAGGCTTGGTTTTACAGAGAAGATGGGAAGAATGAGGAACTTAATTGAATGGATTTTACTTTTTTCTGCTCCCCAAACATTGTATTTAGTTTTAGTTTGGTTGATTTTTAAAGAGATACCTTTTAACCAACTGATTAAATCAGTGTGACACCATTATAATGACTTTAAAGTGCACTGTTTGTGTACATCTGCCCCTGCACCTATGGGGTTGGGTGCCTCAGCCTTCCTGGTGCTCCACGCAGGTGTTTGACTGGCAAGACCTCTTTGGGATAAACACTGGTCTCTGCAGGACTGAGACAGCATTTACTAATAGCAGCACAAATGATTCTTGTGTCAAGCTGTGGGGAGGGAGTCATTTCCTCTGCTTGCTTCTGTGTTGTTCCCAGGACAGAAGTTAATGACTAGCAACCAGCATCATGGGGGAAAGGGAATGTGGCAGTCCTGCCTGTGTATATCTGTTGGGAATCCCATAGAGAGCTATTCTATGAGTTCATTTGATGAATACTTTCAGAAATTACAGTGTGCTTAATGCCTCAGTCCAGCACAAAACTCTTCTTCTGCCTTCAGCAGCTACAGCAACAAAAATGGACCTTTGGTCTGGTTTTCCTGTCCACTTACTGAAGTTGCTCAGAAATGAGATTGAAGGGCCCACTGGACAAGCTGGTGTTAGAAATATTTTTTAAAAGTATCAAAGTATAGATGAAACCATTAAAGGAAGGTTTTGAGCAAGTAAATAGGTACATATATTGGGCTAAAATGCTTCTAATAAAACCTAGTTATTTCAACAGGAAAAACCCGAATTTTAGACTTCCAAAATGGTTATAATTCATCCCAGACTCACAGGATTACTGGAGTGGTGGCTGTAGGTCACATGAAGTATAGTAACAGGAACCAGCATTAAAATCTGCTTTTATTAATTTTAACTTATTTTTTCTTAAGAAACTTTCCCATATTTTGAGTTATGGTTCCTGTATTTTTTTCTTCTAAAAATGCACAAATGACTGTGGGCAACTAAGTGGTTTAAAGCAACAGCAACAAAATGAGAGGTGTCTCTTTCTCATTCCCTACTTAATGGTGGTGGTGGTCAAATTTTCAGTCCAGGTGCCTGAAAAAGGAAAACCCAGTCAGGGATGTGGGTGAATTCTTTCTAGCCAGATTCATAATGCAGATTTTATAGCAATGCAGATTTTATGGCAATTCAGCTGTTTTGCAATTAAAGGCAAGGATTGCATGTAATCAGGGGGGTGTGCTAAATCATCCTCGTTCAGAAACCCTCCTCTTCCTCAGCAGCAGCTTCCTAAAGTTGGGCTTATGTTGAAAGACTAATGTTTGATTGCAGATATCAGGCACAGTTTGCTGTACACATTTTGTAACAGGCAAGTGAACAGAGAGAGCAGGATTATAGAGCAGCTCTTGCCTGTTACACTGTGGATGTTTTCTAAATGTGAACTTGAAAAGAGTGGAAAAAGCCTTAAAAATCCTTAGCTCTTATTTAAACACATATATATAATTTAAACAAATGTATATATAAACAAATATATATTTATATAATATATATATTCCATCTTCAGTGTTTTCTGGTCAGTGAACTAGAAGGTGCTTGGCCTCTGTCTCCTGCCAAGGTTTATTTGGGATGGGAAAACAAACACACTAACTGCTACTGGATTCTAGATGTTCCAAAGGAAATAAATTCTATGCAAGGCTTGGGGCAATAGTTTTCCTATTTATGAACACTTTAATACAACAGGCAAAGCCTAAATATGCTTCTGGATGATACTTACGATTCCTCCTCACATGAGAGAACATTCATACCCAGAATAAGCTGTTTAAAAGCAGGTATTTGTAGATGAATGGAAAGTAGGTATTGGTAATTTTTCTGATGTGATTTAATTTTGTTCTGTTTTCCAGGACTGTGTTATTTCTTTTCGTGGTAAGTACAGTTTCACACACAAAATATGATTGATGAAAAGTCGCTGGTCAAACTGCACCTAGTGAGGATGCTTGGAAATAAAAATATGGATGTATTGGTCTTGCTCAGGAGCACACACATGATTCCACAGCAAGCAATTCTAGTCACTTTCAAATAATAAGTCAGCAAAATTTAGAGGCGTTTGCAGAGAATGGAGGCTGAATACTGGAAGTAAAGTAACTTGCAGTTGCTTCCAAAGTGAAGGAATGGTAGCTGAGGGGAAAAATGCCATGACTGGAAAATAGATTCTGGGGCAACAGATGAACCTTGAATTTTAGGATAGATATAACTGATATCTGCTTGCTCAAGTGGGATATAGAATGTCTTTCTCTCTGCACCACCTGAAAAGCAGAGCTACCCCTGAATGGCACAGTGTAAACTGCTTGCAAGTCATCTGCTTTGTCCTGGAAAAGAGGAAGATCAAATTGACCCTACTGGCATTTAAACCTGTGGAATCAAGGAGTATTTTACTCGAGATTAGACCACTAAGCCATTCCTTCTGACTATTTAAACAGTTTTATTCTAAGAAGGACACAGGAGTGCAAATATTATTGTTAACTGTACTTGGAGGTAGGAACTGTGTATTTCTACCCCTGCTGAGTTTGTTTTATCAGCCACTTTGTTTTTGAAGGGATAGCAATGTGTTGGTTAGGAATGCCTTAGGGTTGCTGTGAGCTAAGATTTGTTTTTTCTTTTCCTGTTGGATCATTTTTGATCAGGAAGAAGTTTCTTTCCCCCATGGTTATTGCCTTCTCCCCGAGGTGCTGGGGAAGGTCTAGGTAGCTCAGAACCTCCACAAGCAAGAGTGGAGCTCTTATCTCCTCACCACAAATTGGCTACAGCAAATTTGCGTGATTTTGTGATATGGAAAAATGTCAGTGACAAATTAATTGCACTGACTGAAACTGGGATATAAACTCACATTAGAGCTAAGAAGCTAAATGGCTGAACTCGTAGCATTGGTCTTTGCCTTATTCGGTATAAGCATTCAGAGGTAAAGGAAAAGAAAAGGCTTCTGAACCTTGATAAAACTTGTCTTTAATTCCTTCAGACTTTTTTTTTTTTTGTTCCTAGAGCAGCTAGTCTTTTTAATATCCAAAACTCTGGGCCGTTGTATACATTTAATTTCATATTCGTGGTAATATTTTCCAAAAACAATAGTGTACCAAGCAGAGCAAATAAACTGCCTCAAGCATGCAGATAATAATTCAGAAACATTTTTCACCATAGAGCAACATATTCCTAAAATGCCTTTGCATCAGGCTGCCTTTTGTTTTAAATAATTCTCAGTATTTCAGCCATTGGGGTCCTGCTGTTTGCCTGTTGCTGCAGGGAATGATTTGTAATTTGCTGACAACAGGGGGCAGAGTGAGTTTATGTTTTAAAGGAAGAGAAATCACTGTCAGAGAAGTCAATGATTTTTTTTTTTTCTTCAGATGTGAGCCTCATCTTATTGAAAGAGATGAGAGCAAGTACTTCTCTGTTTAAATCTGCTGTGCAGAACTTGTGGATGTGTAAACATTTCGAGGGCTCGGTTGCAATCTTAGATCCTCTTTTATAAAGCAGATAAGGCAGTTAATCTGTAAGTTTGTATTTATTTAGGTTGATTCAAAATCTTTTTATTAACTGTTTATTTAATTTTAGCCACCCAATATGACTCTGGCAAGCTCTCAGCATACTTCTGGCTGCCTTGACTGTCTAAAGAGACTTTTGGCAGGGTCCTAGGTCTGGGATTTGCACGCTTTTTCCATCCTAACAAGCATGCTTGAGGCGCCTAACCATACTTAGAAAATAAAAAAGGAACAAACTTCACTTAACCATGAAAGGAGTAGGAAGGGAATCTGTTGCTGCCGTTATTACCTCCACACGCCTTGATCTAATTTGGACTTTGATGCTGAAGAAGTGGCAACCTGGTTTCTATTGCCTTTGAGAAAGAAAGGCACAGAAGCATCCTAAACTCTTTTTATTTATTGCTTTCTTTTATTTAAAGTAGCAAAGCATAGCTTAGAGGGTATAGTTGTAGTATTTTCCAAATAGCCATGGTTATCTGACCAGGTAACGTGTTGCTTCTGGAAGAGAGTGCAATCCTAACTTCATATTTTAAATTTTTTCTCTAAAATTAGTAGTTGTTTTCTGTGGATTCAGTGCTGCTGACCTGAGTTTCATATTAATAACATAAGAACTATCATCTATGGAAAATATGTGCAGGTCCCATCAGAGCTGTGGATAACAGCTTACAGATAAGTCAGTAACTGAAGTACTCAGCTTTGTGCCTCATAATGCATAGGCTTGAATTTTCTTTCTTTTAATGTTGGAATTGGGTTTCTCAGTACATCTGATGTCTAGTCAGAACACAGACTTCTTTGTTTTTAGCTGACCCCAACTGAATGATTAGGGGCATTGTTAAGCCAATGGCTAAGGGCAGTCTTCATTTAGAATAAGACATTGGAAATTCCATGTATGTTCTTTATATGGAAATGTTTATACAATATAAACTTCTGCTTAGTAAAGCAACTCTTTTTCATCTGGACAGTCTCTCCATACAATGCATCATGCCAGACAATAGATGAAGTGTTTTAATGGTGGTAAGCAGTGTGCATGTGTATGTATATACATATTAAAAATATATATTTATAGATATTCAACCACATGTGAAATGTCCTTTCATTTCCTGCCTTTTAAGGGGAGATTGTAGCACATAGCTACCTACCCCCAGTAGGATGTTTAACTCCCACATTTGAAGGCCTCAGAGCTCAGTTTTTTAAATGGGAGGGAGACACATTGCCTACATATTATGAATGGACCAGTCTGTCCCTTAGAAGCTGGAATTAAACTTCACAGGTTTTGCTACATTTGCAAAAAATATGGGCAATTCACTTTGAAATGGTGCTAGCGTGTGTAGTAGCTGTTTGAAATACTGCTAACTAATAATAAATTCCTGAAGACAAGATGCATCTAATGCCTAAACTTTTGCATGGTCTCTGTGTAGCAGTGGAGATGCAGCGTTTCCCAAAATAAGTTTTACTGCTTCAAATGACTGCAAATAAAAATGACAAACATCTTTGTGGTGTGTGCTTACAGACGTGTGCTCAAAACAAAAACTCTAGTCTGAAACTATTTGTTGTACAGTTGCTTTTAGGGATGAAAGGAAGGCCAAGGCAGCACAACAGAATGCTCTTTCTGCAATACTTATAATTGTGGTGTAAATAATTTAGTCTAGATTATATTCCAATATTTCCTTCTTGCTTTAGAGGAGAAATGGAAACAGCCTAACCCCCTTACCTACCACATGCACTGTCCAAGCGTGGAGTCTCTTTATTTAACCTTCATGTACCCAGCTCTGTTTCTCCTGTTATGAGGTGGCTGCCTTTCTGCATTTCACATCACTGAGGTGCCCAGGCACTTCAGGTGCTACATGAACCTTCATTAAATCAGTGCAGTGGACGTTGACTTGAGCAGCTGGACCAGCTCCTGCAGCTCAAGGAAAAAAACACTGAAGCATTTGAATTAAATATATGCTGAAGTATCACTGACTTGGGTGTGAATTGGTATGTGTTTAAGGATTTTCCTGGATAGGAACACTTCTTTAAAGTAGGCAAAGTTATCTTGTAAGGGACAGCAGTATCTATTACTTCCAGGAACCTCCATAACTTCTCCAGGCAGCGTGTTCCACTATCTCACCACCCTTGCAGTAAAAATTTCTCCCTAACATCTAATCTAAATCTCCCCTCTCTCAGTGTGAAATGGTTACCTCGTCCTATCACTCCATGGTTTCATCACAACTCTCTCCCCAGCTTTCCTGTGGCCCCATCAGGTACTGGAAGGTGCTCTAAGGTGGCCCCAGAGCCTTCTCTTCTCTAGGCTGAAAAATCCCAAGCCTCTCAACTTGTCCTTGTAGGAGAGGTGCTCCAGCTCTCTGCTCGTCTCTGTGGCCTTCTCTGGACTCACTCTAACAGCTCCATATCCTTTTTATGTTGAGTACCTCAGAGCTGGACACAGTACTGCAGGTGGGGTCTCATGACAGCAGAATACAGGGAGGGAATCACCTCCCTTGACCTGCTGGCTGTGCTTCTTCTGATGCAGCCTAGGTAGGAACTGCTGTGTTGTCCCACAGTTCTCATTCAGCTTTCACTCCAATATTAATTTTGTCCAGGAAATGCCTTCCAGTTTTGCACTGTGTTATTGATGCACTTGCCACACTGAAAAATCAAACATGGCTTCAAGTTATATCATCTAAGTATTACACTGGAAGGGTAAATTGTCAGTGTTGGTTCTATAGAGCTGCAGCCATTAAGTTGTGTCCTTCATGGTTGTATATTCAGCTCTGATCCTTTTTTATTCAAAGACAATGCTACATAAAAAGGTTTCTTACCAACTGATCACTAATTATTAATGGCTTTAGCTGTGAATTTTGAATATATGTCATTCCAAATGAATTTCAAATGCAAAATTTTGCAGTAATACAAAATTATTTTTGAAATTAAAATGCCAAGTGCAACTAGAGGAAGTGGGTGGTTTTATTCTTATGTGGGCAGTGCTGCTTCTTGCAGGTTTCCTTCTGAGGAAGACTAGAAAAGATCTTAGCAACTTTTAGTAGGGCTGGGTGAGAATAGCTTTTCTTTCTGCTGTTGATCTCTTACTAGTTATAGTCACAGATTTAATTGCCTGTATCATAGCCTCATATTGGGGTAATTTGGAAACATGAAGTGCTAATGGAGTCACAGGTGAAGTCCAATACCCGTGCTTTGGGTAAGACCTAGTCATCTGAGACTTGTTATGTTGGTGATTTGGCATGGCTGGTAAATGAGTAACTCCTCAGGGCTTTGTTTGCAGTTTGTTATTGCATTGTCATGAGAAGCTGCAGCTGAGTCTGGATAATGCTGACTTGAAAACAAGCAAAGAAGATGGCACTGTTGTATCATGTTCTTTAACGGCCATCAAGCCCATCATCCCCTGGACAGAAAGCAGCAGATGACTTGCAGACACACAAAAAAAGGGTTGTTGCTATGTGTAATTGTGAAAAATGGGTCTTGTCATTGTGAAATGTTTCCAGAAATTCAGTCTGAGGTTTCTTCTTACTGATTTTCCTCCCTCATCCTTGTATGTTAAACAACATTTGCCTTCATTGTGACCTGCATACCACTTGGCTAGGTATTTTCTTCTTTTTTCTGTAGTGGTGTGTTAGAAGGTGTGGCTAACTGCACCTAGGATTTTGTCAGAACAGAAGTTGAGGTTTAGGAATAACTTAGTAGGGTTGATCTTACTCTGTGGGAAGACTGGAGGAGCTGATGGGGTGAGGGGAGACTTCCAGAACTTCATTTAGTAGCTTCTGATGAGTTGGCACAGTCATCCTCCTTTGAAATGAGTAACTATCTTTATCCAGGATGGAAAACTAGCAAAGGCCAGTATTTTGTTTCACCAGAGCACGTGACATACATTGTATAATATAAAACGTCTCATTCATAATGCTGGGCCTTTTGAAAAATATATTTTATTTCAGACAGTGTTTATTGTATTTGGAACTCATAGAATCTGGTTTCACAGAATCTCAAAACAAATACTCAGAGTGACTGATTGTGGCTTTAACACATAGGTCTATAAAATAACAGAAGAAATCAAACCTTGCAGTATTACCTCTTCTCTTGTTTGGGTGTCTACTTAGAAGCCTTTCACAGTCAGTAGGTGGTATATTTTTATTTGCTTAATTTTTTCTTGCAATACAAAGACATTTCCCATTTCTCTTCTGCAGCAGTAAATGAATTTTGCTGTTGCTTCTGGAAGGTCCTGAATTCACCACTTAAAATTTTACCTTTAGAAAGTCAATATTCAAAAGATAAGAGACAAAAATAATCTGTTTGGGTTGCCTGATATGGGTATGGGTACTATTTAATCAGCAAAATAAGTGATTTAATTTCAGGTAAAATAAGCACCTGTTTGCCTCTGCATTTCTGAGTTTTGTTGTTTTTTTTTCTGTTTCTATTCTTTCCCCCTGCTTGGAGAGCCTGAGTGCCAACAGAAATAGCCTAAAAGGGTACTAATGTTCTCCTCCAAAAGCTGTCAGAGCCACAGATGCATTTTATTTAAAATGTCCAAGATTCCCTAATGCAGTTCTTGGGCTGCAGTAGAGACCAGAGCACATACGTGGCTTTTATTGAGCATCTCAAAGGTAGGGATCCATGTAGTTTATTTTCACCTACTGGTTCTGGGAGCAAAGTGAATGGGAGAGCTCTGTAAGTCAAGGTCTTAGCAACAGGCCTTCTGTCGAGGGCAGTTCTCTTGCTTTGGAGCTGGACCAGCCATCAGTGTAAACTGCAGTGAGTGAGAGCAGCAGAGGGAAAAATGCCTCTCTGCTGCCAGATCTCCTGCTGCAACCAAAGGAATATTTCCCCCTTTCTGTGCCTTGCTCCATGTTCTATCTTTTTAACAGCTTCATTTCCTTTCTTTTCAATGTATCTATCAACAAAATGCTTTCCATCACTTCAGCCTATTTTTATCCCCTTATCATAGTTATTTCCTTGGGTAAATAGTTCCCTGGCATTGCTGCTGGGAGCTGGAAGGCACGTTGTGGTACAGTAGGTACGGGCTGTGTGGGAGGTGAGAGGCAGTGCTGCAGAAATCCTTGTCTCTTTTAGCCTGCTTCAAGTAAAACAGCTCCTGTGTCAGCAGGATGGTGCTGTTAAAGGAAGAAAAAACAGAAAAAAACCCAAACCCAAATGAACCCAGGAAACCTACTACATTTTATGGATGTCAAATATATTCAAGGAGTGAAAAGGCAGAATGACTAATTTTTCCAGTTTCCCTGGCTGTGCAATCACTGTGTGTTCTTGGCTGGTTTTTAGATCTGTTTCCCCCCTGCCGTTGATTTAGAGTGGTGATGCCTCTTATCTAAGTACCTGGAGGGAGCAGGTTGGAGAGCGTGGGTGGAGGCTGTAGCATGGACCTTTGATCACTGGATTAAGAGAGTCTGGTGTTTTGTCTAAAAACAACTCCATCAGTGCAAACAGGTGGGGACAGAAAATCTCCACTATGCACAGCAGGAGCATGGAAGCCATGGTGCCTGTTGTTCAAGCTCTTGCAAGCATCCTATACATGCCTCTTAATGTGCTATTTGTTGGGAGTGTAGTCTGACTTGGTCTTTTCAGTTCAATTATTTAGAGGGTTTAAACTGCAACTTCCATTTTATTACTACCTTAATGTTAACTTTATACATTTTACATCACTGAGCTAACTCAGGAGCTGGTATGAGGCTACTGCAGTTCCCCTGTTTTCAGGGGTCAGCCTGATCTGTTGCCACAGTGCAAAGAACACCTTTCTTGTTGGGTTTTCATTTCTCCCCTTCAGATCCTGCCTTTCATAGAATCATAGAATCATAGAATCCTAGGGGTTGGAAGGGACCTCGAAAGATCATCTAGTCCAACCCCCCCTGCCAGAGCAGGGTCACCTAGAGTACATCACACAGGAACTTGTCCAGGAGGGTTTTGAATGTCTCCAGTGAAGGAGACTCCACAACCTCCCTGGGCAGCCTGTTCCAGTGCTCTGTCACTCTCACAGTAAAGAAGTTTTTTCTGATATTCACCTTGAACCTCCTATGCTCCAATTTACACCCATTACCCCTTGTCCTATCACTATTTAAAATTAAGGCTTAAAGCTTTATCTTTGATCACAGCATTTTCATATCCATTTTTTGCTTTTTCTATTGGATTTTTAACAACAGGTTTTACTTACAAATTTTGTCTTCTCTTCTATATATATGATGTACTACCTGGCTTGACTTAATGAAATAATGACTGTTACCTAAAAACAACTCTTCATTGGAAGTGTCTAGGTGTCACTTCTTTGCCTTTAGGCTCACTAGCATTTGGTGCTTTCCCTTTTTTTCCCATTCCAGTAAGATAAATGTATTATTATGTTAGAAATACAAGCCATAACATTGCCCTTGCAATGTTTTTGATTGCGATAGGATTATGGCTTTGAAGGATTATTACTTGTAAAATTACTCTGCTGGACTTGGCCTTTGCTATCAATTAATAATGAATGTTAGGATTAAGAGGATCCTCAGTCTGCAATGTCATGTTTTGTTCACAAAACCTCTGCAGGTAGGTTAGGGTCAAGTCTGGTTTTCCTATTGATCTCTTTCTAGTGCAAGTACTATTAAGGAAAATGAAGGCATCCTTGTCTCTTGCTGCCTCTTAGGGCTTTGCTAGCACATAACTGCTTTGGGAACTCAAAGCTTTTATTTTAAATCCTAAAGCAGGTACTGCTATAATCTCTCTTTGATCAAACCTATAGGATATTATGGATCTTTAAAGAAAATGTGATAGTCAATGGCAAAAAACCACAGTGACGTTCTTTTAATCCTTGCTTTTAAGAATTTAATTATTATAAGTGTTCATGAGCCCAAAATCCTAAGTTTACGTTGGTACACTGTGTGTTGAATGACAGAACTAAAGCAGGTTGGGTTGGGTTTGTGGAGAACAGCAGTGCTGGTGTGCACAGCCATCATCAGAAGGATCTGCTTTTTTGCAATTTCTTTCTAGAAGTTTGTATGTGGATAGAGGTGGGCTGAATTGAGCCTGGGATAAAAGATTAGATCCAAGATCTCCCTGAAAACTGAAGTAACACAGTCTGAACAGCACAGCTGGAGCTCATCTTTTTCAGAAGCTGTAGTATCATTTGAATCTTTCTGTTATTTGGTAAAACTATGCTCTGTATCAATTTCTTCATCTGAATTTCCCCACCTTGGTTCATTGTTCCAGGTGAAATAAAGAGCTTCTTAGAAAGGTGGCAAGATCTGTGTGCACATAGGTGTGCAGTGGGGTTGAAGGGGATGTGATTGCTTGTGATGCCTGCACGGTAGGCAGAAGGTATTGCTGAAGAAGTGACAACACAACCCCTCAAAACCTGACAGGACAAAGTGAATCCAGAGTTATCTGGATGTGGTGCAGGGAGGACAACCCAGCACAGTGCATTGCACTTGTTTTGCTGTTATTAAAGCTGTTTGCATTAGCATTTTGGAAACTGTTCTCAAGCATTGGTGCCTGCCCCTAACTACTACTTTGTCCTTTCAAAGCAGGTGGTTTTGGCTTGTTTAGGTGCCTTTTACTGGGTTTTCCTTTCCAAAGTGATCAACCTGTTTGATAGTTATTTTAAAATAAAAGTTGAGGCTTTTCCTTTTCATGTATATTTATAGCTTTTGTTACTCTTTTTTAGTTTGCCTTTTACACTGTGATGTCATTTAGCATTCTTGAGTTGTGTTACAGGAATAGGGGGTAAAGTTTGACACCATTCAAATGAATCAGCTTATTTCATAAAAAGTGAAAAAGTACTTTATGGTGATGAAAGTTGGTGATCAAACAACTGTATCACATAGATGGTAAATAAGATATATAAAAATCTTCAGACACTTCATGTTTCAGGTTATGCTAATGTAAGACTTGTTCTAACTTAATATTTGGGTTCAAATAGTAGTGAACACTAAGTTTCTAGAGGCAGATGTAAGCAGCTGGACATACCAGCTCATACATTCTGGAGGAGAGGAGGTAGGCACAGCAACTTCAGAAGGGAAGATAGAAAGGTGGTAGGAGTGTATGTAGGTCCATCATAGCTTCAGTTCTACAAAGCTTTGTTAAAATCCATTGACTAATACAAGGAAATAGCCAACAGTAAAAGATCTTGTACAGCTAGGTTATGGGTCAGACATCTAAGCCACTTGTAACAGAGAAATTCCTTCTTTAATCCATCCAAAATGATAGGTTATACAGTAGGTTTAATGGAGAAATGGTAATGAGAGCCACAACTCTTACCCATGAAAGAAGCAAAGATATGATTTTGTCCAGTTCAGAGAGAAAAGAAGTATAGCTGGACTCTCTGTTGAGACTACTGCCTTCAAGATATTTCATTTTCTTTAGCATATTCCATTTGTTGTTCTAAACCAACTATACTATTATTCTTCAGCTACAGGAGCTGTTCTAGCTCTTGCTTTCCTTGCCTAACATGTCCTTTTCTCATTTCTTCCCTCATTTTCATCTATACAAAGAAGGGATATGTGCCATAACTTTTCTGTGTGTATTTCATTCTGTTTCCATAAAGTCTGGGGTGGCCAGAAACATAGGCTTGCTTTATATAGAGCACACTGCAGAAATTCATAATGAAACATAGGTAACCAGACTTATAATTCTGCTCTGACACCAGGGAGCAGAAAATGGAGAGAAAAGCTCTGCTAGCTAGTTAAGCTGCTAAATTAACACTTTTCTGTCTTTTAAGCAGGACAGAAAAAAAATAAATTTGCACTAACCACTGAATAAGCTTCCATCTGTAGCAAGGATTTGGGATATTATAGAACTTCTCATTGCCTTGAGCACCAGATGGCCACCCACGCCCTAGGCCTGGAGAAATCAAAGACAGTTTGGAAATGCTATTGCATAAGCTGCCTCTGAAGATTGGCCCCTTGTTCAGTTTTACTAACCTTCAAATCTCAGTGGGATTTCTTCTGTCAGATGACTAAAAGCTTTGCTTGTGCTTTTAGCTTTTTTACTGATACTTCCCTGCCTTGTCCTGCAGACTAGCTTGTTTTTCACACCAAAAAGGATACTCTGTATCTGAGATTTTACCTGAAATTGTTACTAAAGGGAGCTGTTCAACTTACAAACCTGCTTCCAAAATGCATTCTACAGCTCACAGTGATCACTAACCTTTTCACATCATGAGACATGCCATGTTAAAGAGCAGTAAGAACCAAATTAATTAGCAAAACTGGGTATTTCTTCTTCCTTTTTTTTTTTTTTTTTTTTTTTTTTAAATTTAAGCATTATTCCCACTCTAAAGCTGTCATTGTGCTTGTAACTAGGAGAGGCTAACTTACCACCTTTGTCACTGTTTTGCACTAGCATGTATCTCTTATCTAGAGCATGAAAACCAAATGACACTTGTTTGAAGGAAAGCTGACGTACCGTGGGGTATCAATTAAAGCAAACTCTTTTCAATGTGCTCCTTTAGGTAGGGGGAGAGGACAGGGTAAAGAGAGAACAGGATTCAGCTTTCACTTTGTTAGGTTAATCACCTTAATTGCACCTCAGAAATCTAAACAAATGATGGAATGACTACTGTTTTAGATAAAAAATAGTGAGGTGGAACAGGAGATTGCCAGTCACTATTCCAGTGGTTAAGATGCTCACCCAACATACAAGAGAACCTGGCTTGGATCCCCATCCTCAAATGATGAGGTATGAACCTGCATCTCTTCCTGGAGTGGTCCAAGAGCATTCAGATGCAGTATTCAGGGCAGGGTTACCTCAGCCTCTTATCTTCTACAGCTTTGTGAAACAAACAAAAATCCTAGGTGCTTCTTGGTGCGAGAACTTACTGCCTCCCCTCCAGGTGAATGCTGTAGCCAGCACACACTGGGGTTGCTCACTAGCTTCTGCCCAAAGCCTGGGTAGGAATTTTGTACAAAGTACTGTCAACAGAAGAGGGCCCACCTTGACATGCCATAAGAGCTAGTGATTGCAACATTCAGCAGGCTTGTGCAAGGAGTCAGTTCCAATAACAGCTTGGGATAAGGCCAGCAAAGAGTTTGAACCAAGATGCTGCTGTGGAGTCCAAAACCACCACTGCCTCAGTCTTCATTTTCTAGATTTGCCCGTGAAAAAAAACATGTTTTTTAATTTGTGCTGCTTAGTATGTTCAGTTCAAACTCGTTACCAGCCGTGGTTTAACCAAAATTAGGTTTTAATGGATAATTTATTTGCTGACAAATCCATGCAGCTTTGATAATTGGAATTTTCCAGTCTTCATTAGGGAACACGTTTGTGGCAGTGAGAAAGTCTGTGATGTGACTGAATGATCCAGTTTGTCTTTCTGGCCCTGGTATTTACTGATGTTTTCCCATTTATCAGAAAACCTGTGTGTATCTCAGCTGTGTTGGACACCATGGGGTGAAAGAGCAGCATTATGTATGAGGTTGGCAACTCTAGTCTTTCTATTTAAAAAATTGTCAAGAAATGATGTGTAAATAGAAAATTCTATTGTAAATGGAGCATAATGGTGCATCAGGATGTTCTTAAGGACTTAGCACTACACAAAACACTACAGAAAATAGTAACAGTGTTTAGTAGAAACATGTCTGCTAGTGCCTGAATTGGTATATTTACTATTTAACATTACTAAGAGCAAAAGTTTAGTACTTTAAGACCAAACTTCTGTTCTGTAAGCATAAAATTATCTATGCATCCTTTTGACTGCCTTTTATTAAGATGAGTGATATTGTTATTAAGCTACTACATAAGCACTGAGTGGCTTTTTAGCCTTTGTTTATTAGTAGCAAGTTGTGGAAAATCAAATGAGCACAATTCTGCTTCTGGAGAAGAAATAAATTTCAAAGTAATTAGGTAAAAATAGTAACTTCAGCCAAGTCATCATGAGTGATTTCAACCTCCTGTGTGAATTCCAAGCAAAATACCTTGTAAAGGAAGAGTTACAGTTACAGGGTGGAGATTCCTGAGGTTTCTTACCAGACCAATGGGAGGAACAGAGAACTTAAACGTACTACAGTATTAAAAGTGTAAATGGTGATCCTCCAGTATGTCTTTTCAACACTTTTAATTGACAACTATCATTTCATTTGGCAAAATATTTAGTAGTGTTTAATCCCAGGTATAATTTAACAAGAGTGTTGCCAACCAGAAGGGCTGGGCAACTGACAAAGTTCCCAGTTGCCATTCGTGTACTTGTTTTCAAACCTCTCTTCGTCTGTTTCCCATCACAGAGTCCTGAGAAGACCTTGCTCTAGTGTTTTTTTTAAAGCTTTGCTGTGTGTTCTTCCCACGATACGTACAAGTGTTTCCATTAGAGTTAATCAATCAACACCAAATAACAAATGCTTTTGCCATTAATGGGAAAGCTGGGTGTGTGAGGAGGACAGAAGCGTACGTGTAAAGGCAGCACGAAGGGCAAGAGGAAGTGCTGTGGGGGATTAGCTGTTTGATAATACCCCAGTAGGTCTCATGTTGGATTTGTATGGTTGCCTTTTGAGATGGAGCTGGATTAGGGGGTCATAACATCTGCAGCTTGTTTTCCAGTTCTATATTTTGCCAGGTAGTGGAGAGAGACAGGAACAGGGTACTACTTAAAATATGTAGGGATGGGAGGAAGAGAAGAGAATAATTCATTTAAGCAACATCCCAGCTTTTTCCATTTACCAATATAATACACCAGATGCATGTTTTCTGCACATTCCACCTGGAGGTATTCTGCAGAACCTGATAGTTCAATAGTTCAAATACCAATTTCTGCTTTTCATGTAGCAGGGTCAGGTCTAGTGTATTTGCATATCTCTGATTGAAGTGTTAGGAGACATGTAATTAGCTGATAACACTACCTGCCTGTTTATGTGAATCTGTCCTTGGTAAAAGGCCGTGGAATGCTGAGACCAAGAAATGTCTCTCTATAAATGATGTTCAAGACTAAAGGAACCTTACCTGCCATGTTTTTAATTTGCTCTGTCTTTGAGCTTTGGAGGCTGTCTCAGGAAGGTTGTTCAAACCACAGGGGTGGTTCTGTATTTCTTGTGTTTCCCTGGCATGCAGCTCACCACTAGAAGACATGGGCACTTGCCATGGCCACCTCTGTGGCAGCAGCTGCATCATAAGGTGTTTACCATTCATTGCATGTGGCCTTCTGCCTTGGTTTGCTTGCTTCATGGCAGGGAGATGAAAAGAAGAACAAAAAAAAGTGTGAGTAAACCATATACTCTGCACATGGTCCGATATGCCCAGCATGACATGTGGAGGCCAGCAGATGTGAGATGTTGGCTGGGAACTCAGTAGACCTAATGGAGTCATGCAGAGCTACTGTTTCCCCTTCCAACTAACTCTTGCTGTGTGATGGTTAGTGGTGTAAACATATGTGGGTCTTGCCACACTAAGATGACTTAAAATAGGTAATTTATGAATCTGGGGACATCTGAACAAGTAGAGACTGTAAAACTGGTGGCTTGTGTGTTGACAGTGCTGAGTGATGGCCCCTTTCATCTGCTGCATTGTACCTGTGCTCCATCCATCAAAGCCCACGCAGTTGGGCCATGACAGAGGAGGTGTGGGAGAGGATCAGCCCCATGAGGAGGGGAATCTGTATGCTGCTGGACCTTGCATACAGTGGCTTATTTTCCTGTCATGTAATTTTCTGCTCATTTCTTTTAGCTGTGAGACTCCCTTAGATATGGTTTGAATTAGTGGGCACTTCAGCTTTTCCTGGACAGCAGTGAGGGGCAAGGGGCAAAAGGAGCTAATTATATGTTGTTGGGATTAGAAGATTTGTATATAAAATTAAATTGCCATTTAGTCCCCTCAGAGTTTTGCCTGTTTTCTTTAGTTACTATTCCTAAATGGACATCCCTGACAAAAATGCATGTGCAGTTTTCTCAGCCTTACTTATAGTTGGTTCCTCAGCATCACTGGTGCTGACCATTCTTACACCCTCAGTTAATCTCTCCATAGCCAGCCGAGTGCTCGGGAAGCAAGAGTGTAAGTGCACAAAGGAAAAATGAATCTGTGTTCAGACAGTGAATATTTTTTGCAATAGTTTTTGCAGCATTCAAACAAATCCTTGTCATTTTGGTTATCTCCTAATGTTTGGTTCTAACGAGGATTCTTTCAAAGAGGTGGTAAACCTAGTGATAAAGAGTATGCATATATTTTAAATATTTTGAGGCTGGCCTTTAGTGCATTGGTTGTTTTTTCCAAGTGTGTGATCTTAAGAAATTCCATGTGTATTAAGAAGTAGTATTTTTTTTTCTCAGTTTCAGTGTCTAATACTTTCTCTTGGGGAAGAAGACTGTACAGGATTAGACCAGATCTTATAACTATAAAACCTCCAATTTTAAAGAATTACAGCAAATGTTTTTGTTTTTTAAAGAAATGACCATTTTTCATTAAAAGGACGGTAATTTTGTTACTATATTTCTCTTCACTGTGAAATTTTATAAACTAATTCAGTTGATCAGGTAACTAAGAGTGTTTTCTTAGTTGTTAATTTACCTCACTCTGGTGAGGCAGAGATTTCCCATGGAGCTCTTTTTGATTCGTGTTAAGGTGAAACTTCGTCTGAATTTCAGGTCTTTTCCTATTCATCAAACACTTGTGCATCATTTCACTTGCCTAGTTTTATCACAAACCTCCCTTCAACTATGGATGACTTGAACAGGAATCTGACACATGACAAATACCTGTTAAAGACAGTATGGAAGACCTGTGTAGTCTTAAATAGGGAATTCTTAGAATGGGATATACTGGGGAGTAAAAAGTCTCTGGTTGAGGCTATGGATGACAGTGATGGTGCTGCTATTTTAACTAAATTCACAGAAGAGAATTCTTAGAGCTCTTTCCAATTTATTTCTTGTTAGTTTAGAATTAGTGACAGATATTGATATTTTGTGCAGTTCACAGCAAATGAAACATTGGACTATAAATGGGTTTTCGTTTGGTGTTTTGTTTGTAGAAAAGCAAATGTTTAGAAAAAATTAATGCAATTCAAAAAAAACCCACCCACCCAACCAAAAAACTACCACCACCACTTTCTCATTAAGCTTAAATGATGTAGGTTCAAAAGATATGTTGTGGGAGTTGATTTCTAAATTTATTACAGGTGAGTAGTTCAGATTTACTTACATTTTTTTTGTTCTTAGGGCAATAATTCCCTGTGGGATAGAGCAGCATCATTAATACCTTGGAAGGCATATGGTGGCTCTGCCAGGCTTCCAGGTGGAATGAGGGAAGAAGGGATAAAAATCCCTTCTTTTTGTCCTGTTTTCTTCCTTTGTCTTGCTTAATGGGCTACATATGTTTCAAATAAATTTTGCAGATATAAGATGAAAGAAAATGCACATTCAGAGTATTCTTCAACTATCATTCTCAACAAGCATCATGGGTCACTGATTGTTTGCAAAGGCATTGAGACATTTATGTCACATCTTACTAATGATTTCAAAAAGGATAAGTTAATAGCTCCAAGTTATGACCCATGGATACGATTGACTCATTTAGTATTTTGTTATGTTGGGTGTATTTATGTAGTGTTAAATGCTCTGGCCTGGATTTGGTAATAATTTGGTATAATATTCACACACATGCTTAATTTTGGAAGCTGTGGAGAGGCTTAATCCTACTCATACATTTGTGATTGCTTCATTTGCTGTGGGTCATCATGCAGTCATAATTGGAAGGATGTTCATTAAGCATATTTCATTAATATATAATGAGCACCATACATACAGTGACCTTTGAGATAATTGTCATTTACATGGTTTGATTCATTACTGCATTTTCCTCTTGTTTATTCATCAGGCAGGAAAATGTATGAATCTCTTAGCTTCCCAGTCCCTAGCAGTATGTTATGTGTTTTATGATAATATGTGAGGGTTTTATGGGGAATCTTTTGCTATGTCTTATCTCTGGCATGGTGGGTTTTGGTCTTTTCTCCTAAGTAGCAAGTGATAGAAGAAGAGAAAATGGCCTCAAGTTGTGCCAGAGGAGGTTTAGATTGGATATTAGGAACCATTTCTTCACAGAAGGGGTTGTCAGGCACTGGGACAGGCTGCCCAAGGCAGTGGTGGAGTCACCATCCCTGAAGGGATTTAAAAGCTGTGTAGATGTGGTGCTTGGGGACGTGGTTTAGTGGTGGACTTGGCAGTGCTGGGGTAACAGTTGGACTTTATGGTCTTGAAGGTCTTTTCCAACCAAAATGATTTTATGATCCCTACTTCTTTATGAACTTAAATATGTAAACAGTCTTCATATTCCTTGCAGACATGTAGATTCATGTAGCTATAGCCCAGCCTAACCTGATGCTCTGCAGCTTTCCCACTGATTTAGGAGAAGCCCCATCAGCAGAAGGCTCACAGGATCTGCTGCTGGGGTGAATATTGTGGCCTACACTTAGTTCTGTGCTACTGATCAATATCACACTGGTTTAAAGCCAGTTTGGGCATGTCTACAGGAGCTGGAGGCACAGCTGATTGCCAAGGCTGACATCGTGTGTTATTCCCATATTCCTGCTTAACTTGGCAGATATGTATATTGTTGTGTATATTGGGAGGACAGGAAAAAAAACACCCCAAAACCCAAATAACAATAAATAAGTAAACTAATAAAGAATATTTCTAATACTTGAATTTCTAAAATAACAGTTGAGATGTGGTCCTTTCAGTTTAAATCATCCTCAAACCAGTTGCAAAGCTGGTTCAGTGTCCTTGAGCTTTCTTTTCACATGACACACCAAATACAGAGTCTTCTAAAGATTTTGAGGTCCAATTTAATGTTACTGTCTGAAGATAATTTAAGGATAATATTAATCAAATTATGATGGAACAAACCTAGAGGGTGCATCATTCCATTTACGATTATTATTATGGCCTGAGTTATAAAATGAAGTTTCTATGTTTTTTTCAGTTCCTCTTATATTAAGCTTAAATGTACCCAAAGCAGGGAAGTGTTTTAACCAGAAGACCAAGCCACCTTTTTATTTCCACTGCCCCAACAATCAGAATCCTCTCCCAACTATTGATTGATAGTACATCTCATTTAATTAACTCATCACACTGACTTTTTCTAATGGAGAAATTACCCTCCTGATACTCTGATTCAGCAGCCTCTTCTAATGCACACACATTCCTTTGATTCAATTTCTCCAAAGTCAAAGGGCAGGTCTGTTGGTGAAGGTTTTATGTCTGTCACTGAGGTCTTGTACTGATGAGTTCTATGAGCAGTTTGAGCTCAGGGAGTCCTTTGAAATAATCCTTGGAACTTGTGCTTCCCTCTTTACATGAAGTGCTTTGGTGAGCAATGAAGTGGTGTATGATCTATTTTTATCTATAATGCACCAGTAAAACTCATCTAGAAGAGCAGTATCAGGTTGCTAAGGAAAGCTTCAGTCTCTTCTCTGCTTGCCTGTGGCAGAACCCTAGTCCGTTGTATTAGAGTGTCTGGGAGGGTTCTTCAGCCTTTTGAAGATCTTGCTGAGTTCAACTTCCTACACAAAGGAAGGAATCACATGAATGAGAAGATCATGTTGCTACTTATTGGTTGGTTTTTTCAGTATATGGTTCAAATGTTAAGAGACAGCAGAGTAAATTCTCATGAGAAGAAAACAAGGTGAGAAAGAATGGATGCAGAGGGACAGAATCCACAAGAGTTGGATACCCTAGTGTTTCACAAGTCTCCAATTTTTTTTTAACTATTTTTGTACCTAAAGTAAGTTCTTGCAGTCTTACTTTCCTTTTCTCCATACATCCCTCTCCCCCCCAAAAAAAAAACCGAAACCAAAAAACCAACCCCAAAACCACCGAGCCTTCTTGCTTTTAGGCCCCAGTATAGCAGCCTTGCCCTTCTTTCATTATTTTTTCTTGCCAGCCTTAGTTGGGAAATCCATCACATTGAGCCCTTGGAAATTTCTTTTAGGGAAGAATAATTATGAGGTGTATGATAATCTGTTCCAATATTAATAACTTGCAAGAAATGAAGATGAAATCTTGACTCATGGGGCCAAATCCTGACAGGCAAATATCATTTGGTATTGGCCTTTAACCTAAATACAGTTGTCTGCATTGTCTGTCCCCTTGGATCTGTCCCTAGGACTGTGACTAAGACAGTGATTCCATTTTTAGTGGGAATAGCAAGCTTTTCTCAACAGCAATGACTTCAGAGATGTTCCAGGAATACTGTTTTTATGAGAGGTTTTTTATTTTTCTGTATGTCATTGTATCTTTGAGAAGGTCTAAATTTTCAGCAAATAATCATTAAAATGATGTTCATTCTGTGCCTTCCTTAGAATGCTGATTCATACCCAGACTTAATGAGAGTCTGGATGCAATAAATGGACAGAAAACTGCTGGAAGCTGGAAGTGCCTGAGGTGGACTAGCCCAGCCTAGTTTCCTGCAGTAAGAAGAGAATTTTCCATCTGAATCAAGGAGGAAGATAAATACAAGTGAGGTTGTATGTTGCATCTTTAGATGCATCCTTATAGAGGAAGACTCAGAAGTAAATCTCATTTAAAAAGCCCAGTTTGTTATTCAGTGTCAGGCTACATCATATCTTTTCTAGGATTTTGCATCAGGTGAAGGTAAATGTTGATTTTTTTTGTTTTCTTTGTTTCTGGAAGCCCCTGTTCTTGGCTGAACTTCATCATGTGTTCTCATACAACAGCAGGTTTCAGTGTCTTGGAACAAAGCTTTATGGTATCTTTTTACTGCTGGAGATGGTATTGACCAGATGGCAGTGATTTAGAAGTTTAGAGGAGATATGAATGGTATTGAATTTTAATATCTTTCCATCAGAAATTTTGAGCCCTTAAACCTTTTCCTGTGCTAATGTGTAATCTATTGGTACACAAATAATATGGTATTTTTTTCATGCCCTAATTATTAAAGTTCCTATCAGTGCTTTATGGTTGATGGGAAACTGGCAGAGCTAGATCTGGCATAACTAGGCCAGTTTAAATGTTTATCAGTTTGCATGTTTGGCATTCTTGACCTGTTAAGTGTTGTATTTTACACTTAATGCTTCAAGATTAGCATGATAGATGATTGTGCTTAGCTAAATGTTTTTACAATTTATGCTCTTATTAACTGTTCTGTTGATCCTGGGGAACACATTTTTTTTCTTGATGGTTGTCACGGCACAGTAATACCTCAGCTTGTAAAGCAGGCATTAGCTTTATGCTGTGCTGATGTTGGGTTAGGATCAATTTCAGGTGAGAAGTACTGCAATATATATTAAAAAACATCGGGAAGGGCAAAAAAATCCTTGCCATCTAAGTTCACAAACCACTGTCATCTGCCTTGCAAGCTTTGTTGCTGCAGCGTTATCCATTGACATGATTACATTTACTGAAGGTAAAATTGAAGGAGCCTGGCAAGTCCAAGGGGCATTGGAGCTCAAGAGACACCAAGAGCTTCTGCATCTTTCTGCTAACACCAGGATGTTAGAAACTCAGGATCAGGAGCAAGCAAGGCTGTGGAGGGGCACAGAGCTTCTGTTTAACTCTTGATCTGAAGGCTGTGGGTGAGCTTGTCCCTTTGTGTGGACGTATGTGCCTCTAGGATCTGTGGGTTTGGATGCTACCCATGATACTATCTACATGAACAAATTCTGAGCTATATACACAGACACTCTGCAGCCTCTCTGTTTCTTTTTCAAACTGGATCCTGGAATATAGTGTCCCTTGGAAAACAGCTGGAGACAGAGAATTTTGGATTATGTTTCCTTCAGATTTTTTTCCTGGGTGCTCTGGATGCCTTGGTTTCTTCTCATGCCAACGGTCTCTCTCACTACTGTTAGTCAAGTTGTAGAATCAGAGAATGGAGATACATAGATATATAAAAATAATATCTGCATGGATATATTTGTATGGTTCAAAAAAATAAACCTTGAGCTCTAAGCTAAGGTTTGCTAAGCTCTTTGATCTTTTAATGTGTTCACTAAAATTTCAATTATCCAATGAAAAAGGAAATAAAATCTTCATTGCCAGCCAGCTGTATGATTAAGTATTTCATGATTTTTCAGAGATAACCTTTGGCTTGTTTTGCCCCAGCTCTGAGCTGAGAAAGTATGAGGCAGATGCAACCTAAAACTTCTCTACAGCTGCACTGGTGTTTTATTGCACCTGAGCTAGTAAGCCAAGACTCTTAGCTTTGAGCTTCAGCTGGCTCAGGCAGATCTGGCTCTGAACATAAGCTGAATATGAAACACAAACACTGATAGCATAAATCTCACCCCGTGGGGCCTCAGACCATTCTGTACTCTTTTAAGTGCCAAACACAAATAATTCTTACATCCTTCAAAATATTTTTTCTAAGCAGATTTGATTCTGACCTTCACCTCAAAATCAGTATTACTAAATATAAGTTAAATAGCAGTTCTGAGTGTGAAATAGATTAGGAAACATTGGTTTCTGTACATGTCATTCAAAATGGAATTATTGAATGATTGAGTAATTACTGTTCTGCACTAACAACTACTGAATTATTAATACATTTAACAGAAGATAATTCTACAGATACTGACTTTTTCATGTGAAAATATCTAGGATGTAGGTTATAGTTAGAAGATTGTGGTAGGAGTCTGCATCTCCTCATTCTACCTTGTTGTTAGGTGTCTTAGAAGCTGTCACTGACACCTGAAGAGGCCACATTAGAACCTTATTGATACCCTGGCTGATTTTAATTGCTCTCTATTATGTACAAATAAATCTTAGTTTAGATTAATACTAGACCTCTCCTGAGACACTTTCAAAACAGTTCCCATAGAAATATATTTTTCTTTTAACAGTAATTGTTTGTTTTGTTTTGTGGTTAACTAAAAATAGATTTTTATGTCAATATCTTCCTCAGACTGAGGAACTAAAGGTCCTTGTTACAAGGTTAGGTCCCTAAAAGGAGCAGGTAAGTCCTTTAATAAGCATTGTGTGGGTAGGTATTTGTAAGCTACTTTTTCAAATATCACAGTGAGGGGTTTTGTGGAATTGTACACTGTTGTTTTCTTTGCTCTCTTCATTGTGTTTGCCCTCCTCCTTTCCACTCTCCTAAACAGTAATTAATGCCTAGGATCAGCATGGTTGCTGCTGCCATGAGAATATTCTGCAGGAGGAACAAAAGAATGACGTACACTTTGAAAAGGAGCCAGATACTGAAAAATTATTACAGCCTTAATTATGGGCTTTTCAGAGCAGCAGGTTTAGTTTTGCATCACTTCAAAAACTAATAGTTTCATGGCTTTTTGAAAACGATGGCTAAAAAAAAATAATCTGATGTTCATTATAAAAAGCACGGTGATTGGTTTTTTTTTTTAAGTGTAATATCTGGAAAAGTTTAGGCTGTAGAATGGCTTTAAATAAATCATTTCATAAAAAAGAAACAAATATCAGTTAAAAACACAGAAAATGTGATTCACCATTTCCACTCAGCTGGAGATGTTTGTTCAAGGCCGGGTCCCCTGCTGCCATGGCAGTCAGTGCCTTTGATTGCAGCGGGAGCAGTAGCAGACAGCAGCGTTGACCTCTGCCGGTGCTCCAGGATCCTCACGGCCTCCATTAGCCAGGGGGCAATATTAGTGCTTAGGAGAGGAGGTTTTCTGGCCACTGCTGAGGTCTGTGCCTGCTCAGCAGGCAGTGTGCAAGGTGGCTGCTCACTGCATCCCTCTCGTGCTCAGGTTTATGTAGGGCTTGCACAGTTTCAGAGGGCTGCAGGGCATCCGGGCCAGCAGGTGCAGGTTGCAGCAGCTTGTCACAGAATCATAGAATCAGCCTAGTTGGAAAGGAGCTTTCAGATCATCAAGTCCAACCATAACCTAAATCCACCTACCATAACCTAATCTACCTGTTCAGTGCTTGAATCATGTCGCTAAGCGCTATGTATCTTCCCCTTCTTTTGGAGGATGCTCAGCTGCCCTATGGCTTGTGTGCAGAGAGCCTGTCTGGAGTGGGATCAGCTCAGGGAGAGTCTGTTCTGGCTTTCTGCTGCTCTCTTTGTGTTAGGAGCAGTTGCTGTCCCTACCCTGCTGCTGCTGGTGCCTCTTGGCTCATGCTGCCTGTTCCTCCCAGCAACAACCTTCCCTTCAGACTCACAGGTGGAGCAGGAGATGACTGCACAGTTGTCTATCAGATACAATTTTCCTAAATGCTTGGTCTTCATCTCACCCCACAGACAGGCCAGCATGTGTATTAAAGTTGCTAGGAGAATTGCTTTCCAGAGTAGAAATGCAAAAGAGGGGAAAGAAGGGCAAGTCTTCAAATATAATGGTACCCAGGTAGAGCTATGCTCTTCAGCCAGGTTAGAGGTTGCAGCTGATGGTTGTTGAACTTGTCTAACCTAATCTTCTTGAGGTGGGCTCTTGGGTATTCATAGGTAACTCCTTCTTCTGAGTCTACCATCAAAGCCATGAGCTGCCAGACTTCATTTCTGTATTTCCCCAGCAGAGCAGATGTCAGCACAGTGGTGCTGAGCACACGCTGTGCACACAAGCTCCCAAAGGGTCTGCATTTGGTGTGGTGACCAGGTACAACTGGTCAACCCAAACATGCCTTTGTGTTAGCTGCGTCTTTCAGAAATACTCCTGTTTTTCTCTTTAACACCAGTTGTCAAACATTTTCAGTTATCCTCTCTGCCCTCTTAACAAGAAATGTTAATGTCTTACCATGATCTGCACATGAGTTTTGACAAGTCTTGATTTGCTAATATCTGAATCCTAAGGTAGTGTTCATCTTCCAATTAAAAGAGATTAACAGAGCATGCTATCATCAAAAACTGAAATTTTGCTGCAGTTTTTCACACCAGTTGCTTTGAGTTACACAGGCAAGCGTCATGTTGGGTATGCAACTATTGTTTTTTATTTTCATATTGATTACCTGATCAGATTGATTGTGTACACCATGACCTAAACCACATGGGATGTATTTCAGACACGAGTCAGTTCCAAATTTGTTCTAAAAATGATGGAAATTGAATTAACTGAGAGTTGGGTCTTTATTTTGGTAGCTGTTTTAATTGAGGGGTTTTCTCCTATTTACTATTAGCAGCTGAAGGACACTTTGCTAAAGGTTGGATGAGTATGGAGGCAGGTCAGTTTGTATTTTGTAGCTTCTCAAAGCTTTTCAGAAAAGGTTTATATTAAGAACATTTCTAAGGAAAAAGTAGGTAGGCTAGACTTAAAATTTCTGGTATTTCTATGATAAAGGATGAGAGGGGTGAAAAACCTAACCAAATATGTCATTACTCCTTAAACATCACAAGGAGAAGGATAAAATTACAGCATTTGCCCCATGCCTCTGATGCATTTTTCTTTAATCTAAACATTGTTTTTATTAGCTCTGCATCTTACCTACTTTTGTCAGCATCATGCATGTACAGGGAATTGTTTCCCAGGGAGTATTTCCCTTGTACTGAATGTGCAAAATCTCTTCCTGACCCAGAGCTTACGTTACGTGACTGTCGTGATAGTACAAAGGCACTTTCACAGTAGTTCTAAAATGGCAGGTTGATTTACATGTTTATTTTTTATTTTATATGTATATGTAAAAGTAGTTATACACCACTATTTTATATGCAAGAAGAGAACACATTGTATGCTCTGCTTCTGTCATGTGGAAGTCCCTAAATTGCTTTTGGCAAGTAGATAACTTCAAAAGAAATTGCTGTAGTGACAGAAGTGTTTGGAAAATAAACCTTGAAAGTGAGAATATGAAACCTGTAATTATCTAATGGAAGACTGAAAAGGTTTTTAAAAGCAAAACAAAATGTAAACACTAGAGTTGCTGCACTTATCTGACCTCTCTACCTGCTGTGGCATATCTATATATTGTGGATAGGTAGGGCATGATTTTCCAGCTTCCCATTAGCTGCAAAATGTTTTGGGTGAGGCACTGGGATCACAGAACCAGTGGCGAGCACTCAGAAAGCATGTTTGCTTCACAGGTAGCAGAACTGGTGAAGGCAGAGAATTTCTTGAAAAATTTAATAATTCTTCTGAAATGTCTCTATTGTGTCTATATTTTTCAGTTTTGTGGTGTTTTTGGCCAGGGGTCAGAGCATGAGTTTCATGTCAGAGCCTGATGTGTTGTTGTGCATCGAGGGTTTTATTGTAGACAGGAGGATGACCATGAGCCAGCAATGTGCCCTTGTGGCCAAGAAGGCCAATGGCATCCTGGGGTGCATTAGAAAGGGTGTGGTTAGTAGGTCAAGAGAGGTTCTCCTCCCCCTCTATTCTGCATTGGTGAGGCTGCATCTGGAGTATTGTGTCCAGTTCTGGGCCCCTCAGTTCCAGAAGGACAGGGAACTGCTTGAAAGAGTCCAGCACAGAGCCACAAAGATGATTAAGGGGGTGGAACATCTCCCTTATGAGGAAAGGCTGAGGGAGCTGGGCCTCTTTAGCTTGGAAAAAAGGAGGCTGAGGGGTGACCTCATCAATGTTTACAAATATGTAAGGGGTGAGTGTCAGGGAGATGAAGTTAAGCTTTTCTCAGTGATGACCAGTGATAGGACAAGGGGTAATGGGTGCAAATTGGAGCATAGGAGGTTCAAGGTGAATATCCGAAAAAATTTTTTTACTGTGAGAGTGACAGAGCACTGGAACAGGCTGCCCAGGGAGGTTGTGGAGTCTCCTTCACTGGAGACATTCAAAACCCACCTGGATGTGTTCCTGTGTGATGTACTCTAGGTGACCCTGCTCTGGCAGGGGGGGGTTGGACTAGATGATCTTTCGAGGTCCCTTCCAACCCCTAGGATTCTATGATTCTATGATTCTATGATTGTGGCTGAATGCCCACTGAAAGGTCAGCCTTGGACTGGAACAAGCTGTGGCCACTGGTAGTACTTGGTACATTCATGTCAAACCCGTGTTCTTCACAAGGGTTTGCTGATGGTAGAGTTTGAGTGTTGTCACAAAAAAGCTACGTGGGTCACAGTGAAAATCACACTGAGGTCTCTAGGACTCTTGTGTCAGAAGAGGTCTCCCACAGCCCATCCATCCTCTTCTTTGACACTTTGGCTTCCAAACTTAGAGTTCTTTCTTGTTTTTCATGACTGTGGCTCCCTGGTATGCAGTATTGTCCCTGCAAGAGATGAGTAGATGGTTCTGTATTCATGAGAAGCTCTTGTTGTTCTCTACAAGTAACTTGTGGCCTCTGAAAACTGGAATCCTTGGAAAACTTGGTAAGAAAAGAAATTAGAAAGGGAAAAGGTTTGGTTGATCCAGTTCTTGTTCAAGTCTACTGTCATTTGGGATTTTCTGAAGCCACTAATGTCATTCTTCACTGCGACTGAGTCTAGACAAGGACTTCACCTCCCTGTTGCTGCCATCTCAAAAATCTTATGTCGATTTGAGGAAACAAAATACGTGTCCTCTATGTTGCAGGACGAGGTTTAAATCCATTGCTATGGCAAACGTGCCCATTTCTGTGAGCATCTGTCTAGATTATGACAAGTTTAGGTCACAGTGTCTGTGTTGCTGCAGGGGAATGGCTCTTGCATACATCTCTGCATAGGAAATAGTGTCAGGAAGCTGAGTAAATCCTTATTCAAACTGCTGTGTAGATTTAAAAGGGACTCTGTAGTGTCTTGTGTCACTGAGGGAAATCATAAGAATTTTTGGCCTCTGACAGACATGAATTTCTTTACTTCCAAAGTGCAGCTGCCTCAGTGAGGGATAGGTGCCTACCAGTGATTGCAATGACAGAGTATGGCAGCACCCAGAATAAAATGTAGATGAGACAAAGAATATAAAGAATGTTGTTAAACTGTTTTCTAGTCCCAGCCAGGGTAAGGCTGGGATCGGTTTCTGCCGTTTCTCTGATGCCAGATTAACCCATTCAGACAGTTACAGTTAACAGCTCTGAGCTGCTGCTTTCATGCTGCAGGTGGGATGATGGGTCCCTTTAGGTATTCTGAGTAACTTCTGCAGTTTAAAAAGCAGCTGAGCAGATTCACTGTTCATCCTCAAGGCATCCCAGCAAGGAAATTGTAAGGGACACTGATGGTGATAGCTGAAAGAACACATCTGATTTTAGAGTAACTCAAGGCAAGGACTCCAATGGATTGTTTTTAATTGAACTTTTTTTGTGTTCTGTTGACGAAAATAAAAGTAGGAAATCAAACACACCACAAAAAATACTTCAACTTGCAATTATTGTGGCCCAAATAATAGCTGCTCTTAACTGGCACAGGTTGGCATTGTTGCCAAGAGAAACAGTCCCACCTTCCCCTGGCAGCCTGTTCACATTCCTCCACTGTTGTCTCCTCCACTGTGCCAGTGTGAGGGTATTTGCAGCTGGGCATTGGCAGGGGCTGAGGAACCAACGCAAGGTAACATTAATCCTAGAGAAACTGCTGGGTTTTTCTATTTTGGTTTTCTCTCAGATGAGTTAGCTGCTCCAGCTTGCAGCCTGCCTCTGCATCTGCCGGCGTGAGGGGAGGCACAACACAGAGCAGAAGCAAGGGACCTAGAAGAGCAAGTTCTGCTCTTTGGGTGACAGCATGGCACCATGGGAGACTTGTGCTGGCCTAACTGAGGGGGGAATAAAGACTCAAAAGGTGAAGGTCCTGAATTTGTCACCTTTTAAGTCTCATGTTTTTCAGGACAGTGAAGGATAGTAGTGACCACTGTGCAAACGACTGCCGTGCAAGAGCATGAAGCATTATGAATTTTCTATATTTGAGTCACCAGCTCTCAACAACTTTCTAATGCTTCACAAAGGTCATAGCATGCTGTCCCATTTCTGGGTAGGTGGTGTACATGGGATCCTGTTATGCTGCAGATGCAGTTTTATAGTGTTGGGTTTTTTTTTTTTCAATAGGTTTCCTCTGTTTTTATTTTGGCGTATGATTGTAAAAGTATTTTCTTTAATGTTTCTACAATGGAGTTGTGCTAGTTTTAGCTGCAAGTACATACAGAGCTCATCTGAAGGTCTTGAATTAGTGGAGCAAAGATTAATACTATCTCTGAAGCTGTTTTCTCCTCAGTTAAAAAGAAAACAAAGTGAATTGGATGTGAGTGGGTGTAATGAAGCTAAGAAAAATGTTCTGATAGGCCTCTGTGTATGTGTTGGATGATGTTCACTTCCTTATGCAACTTGACTGACTCTCATCCAGTATTTTTTTATCATGAAGTGAGCTTGTACTGGCATATATTTGTCTCATAAACAACTTAGAAGCTTTAAAATCTCTTTTCTATCTGTCATCCATTTGAATTAAGTATCATTTTCATAAACAACAATACACTGTGTCATCATTTCCTTTTGTAGTTGAATGTAGGACAAAAATGTCTTTTAACACATTTGGGACGAGTGGAAAATGTGGCTTTACTGTTCTTATGAACCCACCCTCTGTTTTTTCTCAACACCACTGAAAAAAAGCAGTTGTTAACATATTAATAAGCAGAGATGCTCCAGTATGTGATTTCTTCAGTTACCACTGTTGATGACAACAGCTTCTGTTGTGCTTCTGGACATCCCACGTGCAGAAGCCTTTCTCTGTTCATCCTCCTTCATTCTTTTCTTTCTTCCCTTGTCCTGGGCACAGCCTTCCTAACCCAGCCAGTGCAACCTGCTTTTCCCTGGGTCCCCTGCAGCTCTTCTCATCCTAGGCTCCCTGCACCTCCTCACTTAAGGATTTCTTAATAGGAAAAACAAAAATCAATCAATCAATCATCCTTCTCTCACAAACTGGGATCCCAGCCTCACCCATTGGCTCCTCCACCATTTGCTGTGTTACCAGCTTTGATCTCCTTATCTCCAAGGGGCTTCATTTCATTTCTGTGACCAGTGTTGGAAGTGTCAGTCCAGCCATTATCTAGTTTGGGTAGACAGTTTGGAAAACAGCGAGAGAACCTTGGAGCTGGGAATTGCTCTTATTTGTAGGAAAAAGTCAAGTCTTAAAGCCTGTTTTAACCTCACTGCCCAGATGAGAATCAGGGACTGCTTACAACTTCCACCCAGCACAGGCAGAGCCATTTGTGGTGCTCCACACACTAGGAGTGAGTGTTACAGCTTTGGAATTCTGGTTTGTAGTAATATTGGGAAAAGAGAAGGCTAAACTGGGTTATGAGAGGGCTGAAGAGATGCTGATGGCCTCTTCCCAGCCATAATCCTCTCTAGAATGGAGGTAACTTCCAGTTCCTGCTCCTGCATCAGCGCAACTTCCTACACCTACAATAAATTTTCAAGACACTTCCAAAGATGAATGCAACAAAAATCAAAACACAGAATGAGCCTTAATCTATAACTTAAGAAAAATTTTAGGGTTTAGACCTTCCATGGTTAAGTCTAATTTAAAAATAACTTCTAAAAATTGACCTTAATTGCACTGAAAGCATCTTCTCTCCCAGCAGGTATTCAATAAAATATAAGCTGGGCTTTCAACATCTGCATTTCTAGTTGTGATGTCTGGCTTGTCAAAAGTTGTCATCGGTCTGAATACATTCTTTGGCAAGTCACCTGCCTTTCCTCTTCTCTTCCCCACTCGTTTCCTTTTGAGGCTGATACTAAACCCCATGAAGCTGAAGAAGGCCTCCCTTTGCTTCTCACATTGTGTTCTCCTGCTAATGCTTGTTTTATTAGCCCCCTTCTTACTCTGGCAGTGAATGCAATGACATAGTGCTCAGGGCACTTGTCCAAACTCTGAAATTTTACAAGCAGTACACATTGGAAACATTTCCAAATCTGTTCCAAGACAGATATACACTGGGTGCATATATCCCAATGTAAATATTCAGATCTGTTTGTTAAGTTTTCAATTTGATAACTGATTAAAGGTTTATATTCACACGTCCACAGAGAATCTTTTTGTCAAAATGGCAGCAAGTTTCCTAGGGGAAAAAACAGAGATTTTCTTATCTTGATGTTCTTCATGGCTTATCTGGAATCCTTGAGCATCCACGTACTGGATGTTGACAAGGAGAGAACTGGCAGCTCAACCAGGTCTGCATTGCTGACTAGTCCTTGATGCTCAGTAATCTATTTGAAGTGAAGGGCTGCTGCAGGTTTGAGGTGCTGACTTGGGTATTAAGCCTTTTTCATCACTGAATGAGACTGTTTTCAGTTGTTTTGGTAAATTGTAACTATTTTTTTTTTTTTAAGAGCTGGGGTTCTCCTGAAGTTCAAGACTTACTGCATGAAAAGCTGTAGCTCTGATGTTCTTCAGAACAGGAGACAGAAGCATGATAACTAATGCTCTCTCCTCCACAAAGGAAAAACATTACTGTTTTGCTCTCTGTAAGATTAGAGAAATCTTAATAATTTAAATTTCAGTTGTTATTGCTTGCTGTAATTGATTTCTTTTTTATAAATGGCACGTAAGGTGTTGACTTGTAGGCAAAATCCATTTATGATGATTAATAGGTGGTCAAATTGTCTTGAAAAATGTCATCTTCCTGTATGTAAATTCCATGGCTGATCAAAGACAGTGATCAAAACCTGTACCTGAAGAAAACGCAGACTTTGTGAAACTTCAACATTAATGATTTGTGCCTAGGTTTGAATTAAATGGTTTTTTATAAAACCAAACCTCTCCTTCAAATACTGTAATCAAATGTTCATAGTTTCACAAATTTTCTGGCCCTGATTTTTATTCTTAGGTTTATTTTCATTCCTAGGACTTAGTACAGGAGAAAGTCATAACCTTGAGTATCTGTTACAAGTTCTTTAGATTTTAATCATCTGCCAGGAAGTGTCCCCTCAAGTGACAGTGAAGACATAAGTATGATCTTAGAGGCCAATGTCTTGGTTTAATGGTATTTGTTTGTGTTTTTTTTAATTGCCAATCACTTCATTTGAATCTATAGTGGTGAGGACATAAATCTTGTAGCATCTGAATAAATGTTTCTTGTCAGAAACCCCTAACCTGTGTTGGCTGCCTTTTCTGCTTAAGGTCATTTCCTGTTATGTGCCAGTAAACCTGTGCTTTAATATTGCAGTAAACTCTAAATCAGATAACCTCTGAGAGAGAGTTAGAAGGTATATCAACCTTGGCATGTTTGCAATAACAATTTATCAATTTCTATTTCATATACCAGATTTAATTTGGTAATGGATTTTAAACGTGCTGCAAAATGTTTTGGGGGGGTTTCAATAGCAGGATGCTACGTGATGTTGTCTGCCTTTAAAGAGGAAAAGCTTGGTCATCCAGCATCAGTCCCTATGTCTGTGGTTTTGTGGTTGGGGTCAGCCAATCTCAGTGTGTGGGCTACCTTTGGAAAGCATCCCTGGTGAGATATTTGTGCCATCTCTGGTGACAGTGTCAGCAAACTGCAGAGTAACCTCCCCTTGCTAGGCTGCATTTCAGCTGGATGCAGTGCCCTTATCTAGCTCCTTGCATGAGATACACAATTGCTGGTGAGAGCCCTAAAGAAGGTCTGGGGTCACAGGATTGTTTTCATGACAACCTGCAATGACATTGACTTAAAATGCTTGTGAAACCTGAGAACTATTGGGTTTAAAAATCCCCAAGGACTGGATTATCCTCCCATGTTGTGGGTGACACAGCACCTGGGCTCTGCCTACACCCCTCAGTGCTGCCAGCATATCTTGTACATGTCTTAATAATACTGATGTTATTTTTCAAATTACTATAACTGAAATATTATTATATCTGCAATTACAATAGCAGAGGCACTTTTGCAGATATTTTGTATTCCAGCTCTTCACCTTATGAAATTATTAAACGCAATTGCCTGAAAAAACATTTGATATCAGTATAGCAAAGAAGCATGAAAAGGTCCAAATCTGACCTTTGCCAGGTTGGCTGAGAAGGAACTATTACCCATGCTTGATGAAGCACATTTCTGTGCCCTTTACTTCCTCTTGACTGAATTGGTATTTGAGCACATCCTTGAAAATAAGCATGTGTTCAAGTACATTCCTGAATCGTGGCCTCATCTCTGCCTTAGAAAGTGGAGAGTGCTCTCTTCTTGCCTATTGACCTTGCTGCCCTTCACAGCAATGCTACACCTAACTCTGCTAAAAAAAATATATGGCTTTCCTGCCTGGCAGACAGGTGAATCTTGAAAATATTTCTTGGAGAAAGTGTTCTGGAGAACAGTGGGATGAGGCAGAGACTGGAGCCCTTTGATTTGGCCAGACATCCTGTTGGACACACTCTTTCTGAGACACAGCTGTGTTGCAAAGTGTTTGTGTAAGTTTTCCAGCTGTAAGCAAGGTGTACTTACTGTAATCTTTTTTTCCTGAAGTTGCATGCTGTTACTGGTCATTTATTAACTCTTATTGCAAGTACAGCTGATAGAGGACACTATTAGAAGGATATCGTGCAGAAACTACAGATGGGTGGGAACAGATCAAGTCGTGGTAGAAATGAGGCTGTGTTATTTACATCAAAGACAAGTTATGTAGAAACACAATGGTCTGATAACCCCAAGCAGCCCAGCTGTCTCAGCTTCAGTTTTCCTCCAAAACTGTGATTTGAACTGCATAATCGTTTGTCTTAAGCTTGGGAAATCTGAATGAATTGTTTGCAGGTGGATCAGGTTAGAAGGATCAAGTTGAGTCTCACCAATACAGTATGAAATACAGTAAATAAGGAAATTGTCTATTTGGATTACTGACCCTTTGCCTGAAGAATAAAAGTTGCAATTTGTTTCATGTGAACCAGCAGAAAAGTACTGGATTTTGCAGAGGGAATGGCCATAGTTGCTATAGAAATAAGGAGATGTTAGGATTGTTAGGAGCAACCTAGAAACAATTTCTATGGAATTAATCTATATATAGGTAGCATACAGCCATGGCAAAGCACCTGAATGCACCATGTTCTTAAAGGTGATCCTGCTCTGGCAGGGGGGTTGGACTAGATGATCCTTTGGGGTCCCTTCCAACCCCTAAGATTCTGTGATTCTCATCTATAACTTAGGTAGTTTTATACAAAGGAGTAAAATATTTTGGCTTTATTTGGACTCTGTTCCTCTTAAATGGCTGTAGTGCCTAACTGTACAATTCCTGCTTGTGATGAGCAAATCAGTAAAGCCTTATTAGTGTGCTCTGCTGCCTTTCATTGCTATCCTCACTGCAGTGCCCATCCTTCAATGAAGAGATGCTGGGACATCTTGTTCCCAACGTCCTCTGATTTGTGGCTAGAGAGGTAGGAAGGTCAGAAGTGATACAGGACCTGAATAGCTCAAATATCCATTAAAACAAGCCCTCCTGTGGGCAGCAGAGCAACGAAAGCCAGGTTCCCCCTGGATTAATCTCATATTTGGATTCTTCTGGTGCCAAATAAGACATTAGTTTCAGCTTTGCTATTTTTGAAGCTGTCGTGACTAAATTCTGGTGCTTGGTGTTGGTGGCTCTGGCTGCAGCCCTGTCCTCGGTGGGAGCATTACTTTGGTCCATGAACCCTGTTGGACCTTGATATGTTTGAGGCTTTTCTAATGCAGCAGCTAAACCTGGCATTCAGAGTTGTTAGAAAAGGAAGAAATGCACAAAGGGAGTGGTTAAGATTCACCTTTTAATTCAAGCAAAAATTGAGGAGCTGGTGAACTGCTCATGCTATGTGAGGGAAGATTGGTCTCTGCCAGTAATGGCTGCCAGTAGTTCATGAGCTGTTTTCAAAAGTCACAGCAAGATTTGTTTTTATTTACATTTATAAAAAACCCCAACCAACCCCCCAAAAAAGTTGAATTTTAGATAAAGATCACCTGGGGTCATGCTGTCATAACAAATAGCAGAGCAGGCTGTCACACAGTGACAGATAATGGAAGATACGCCTACTGGAAACACTAACAAAAATATGCCCCATAAAACCAGAAACCATAATCCTTTCTCATCATCCACGTGATCCTAAAGTTCATCTAGTCAAAAGAAAAACACATTACCACTTGCAAATAAAGCGAGTCTTAAAAGGTCTTTTTTAGACCTTCACCTTTTAATAAATAGCTTCTAAATCTAGCAGCAAATCAAATGAGCGAAGCATTTGTGTTTCCACAAGAGTGTTGCAACCTTCAGTCCCCTGTGCTTTTATACAACTCATGTGTTTGGTCTGGGCAAAATGTGTTACCAAAACCTGTGCTTTTTATTTATGAAATATTCTTCTGGCTGGTCATTTGGCTCCAGTGGTATCAAATTATCATCTCATTTATCCAGGTGCTCTAGACAAAGATGTGGCTCATGGTGTATTGCAGGCTTTGCAGATAAACTGCTGTTAGTCTCGATAACTGGCAAATCATTTAAACTGTCCTTCAGGCACAGCATCCTTGGGACAGTCTGTGGATGTTACTACTGACACAGGGATAACAAGGTGGGGACATATACCAGGATGTGGAAGCTGATGTTTAAAAGCAGAATTTTCTGCATGGGATTGTACATTTTAGTAGGTTTTTTTTTTTCTCAGAACTCTGTAGTTTGATAGCGGTGCAAATGTAAATGCAAATAACAATGCTAATATATTAACTAATTGAAAAGGAAAATGGTAAAAAAAAACAATCTAGGAGATGTCAAATGAACTCAGCAGACATGAGTTTCAAAATAATGAGGAGATGATGGTTAGCCACAATACGTGGCTAAACTCAGGAACTCTTTGCCAGATAATGCAGTAGAAATCTTTTCAGGCAGATAACACAGTAGAATTCTCTTCTGTTACAACTGAGGCAGCTGGCATCCAAAAAAGGTACCCAAAAAGGATCTTGGTAGTAGTGCTGTTTCAAGGGATATGTACCCAGTTCTTAAAGGGATTTTTCATGTACTCAAAAGACAGGCTGAATTATGCTTTGACCTCTGTTAAAACTCCTGAGATCTTATTTTGTATTCTCCTCTCTCAGATGATGAGTCACCGTGTTTATCAAAATCATACATCACTACCTAGAAATCATATCAGTTGTGTAGAAATGCTGACTTCCACATTTAATCTGCTAAACTAAGCAAGTACTAAACTGCCCTTGATCAATATGCCTCAGTCAAGGGTGCTGACAATTTACTGGCTCTGACCTTCCCTGCATGTTTAAAAGCCTAAAAGACAGGGAAGGTCAATGGCAATTACGACATTTAAGAAATTACTGGAGAGTTAGGCAGCTAAATCACTCTAAGGATTGAGACCAAAACTTGATTTATTTCTTTTTTTTCTTTTAATATCAGTATCAGCACTTGACAGTCAAAGGTTCATTCGTTTGTTGTGGATGACCAAGGTAGATCTAGCAGTAGAGAGTTCAAATAAAGAAGCTGTGCCTTTGTGATTCTGAAAAATGGCCTTTTAGGCCCTCTGGAAAATGTTGTTAAAAAATAATGACGTAGTCACTAGGAAACTGTTGAAAGATCCACATAGCACTAATCCAGGCTGTGATACTAGTCCTTGTGTACTGGACCAGCCTAATAAAATCGTATTTTGTCAAACCTCTTAATTTTGGCTGACAAAAGATGTCTAAAGATGCAGTACATTGTCAGTGCATACGTATCTAGAAAACATTTTTTTTACAATGTATAATAATTTTGGATGTTTTACTTTCTGAGCATCTAATCTAAGATGCTTTTAGAAGTCCTGATGATCAAGAGTGCACTCTACATATGGCCTGGAACTGCATTTTCAAGGTTATTTCAAGCTGAAAAATTGGAACCAGAAGGAACTGAACCTCATTAATTCTGTTGTCTCCTAAGGTGTGTGAGATGCTCTTAGAATTTAAAAAGTTGTTGTTTTCCAACATGAAATGAAGTAACTCTTCCAAATGCTTTGCTCATCAGAGGGGGGCATTCCTCAAGACAAAGGACACAATACAGAGAAGAGTTGAGAGGATTAAATGGTTCCTAATTTTGTAAGTGATTCCTTCAAAGAATCAAAGCCAAACTGTCCTGGGCAAGCTTTTTGTGTTTAAACCTTATGATATGAATGCTTCCAAGCCATTTAATCCAGTGCAGTATGACAGAAATACAATTAAATCCTATTTCAGCAGCTAGAGTAATTTTGTCTTGAGCCTATTGGTAAAAGATCACTTTCTACTTTTTCCTTACCTGCACTGTGTATTTGCCTTGCTGTGGATTTGGTCTCACTTCTTCAGTGTAAATGCTGTGTATAACTGTACAACATGAGGAATTGCAGTATCTCTAGCCAAGTTTTTGTTTAAAAAACATTTTTGTGCAGTCAAGCTCATACATTGAACATAAAGTATGAAGCTGTGTTTGGAAATACTTCTACAGGAGGTCCTGCTTAAAAATTTGCTTTTACCCTCAACAAGTGTGAACAAGAAGCAGTGTTTCCTGTCCTGTAGGGGTGACAGAACCGTCACTACATTTGCCAACTCACTATGTTAGCTAAAAATTAACATTTTTCCTTGGAAGTAGTGAGTTGAGCGCACATCTTTCTATGTGGCTGGCCCTGCCACGTGTGACTGATGCAGTGGTATTTCATGTAAAGGCATTTTGAACTGTGAGGCATTATTTCTGCCCTGGGGTAGCCACTGGTGTGGGTGTTGTGTCATTTCCAGCCTCCTTTGTGCTCCCCAGTGATGACAAACTGAAAAAGACAGTCATTATCTTCTGCTCTCAGGCTCGCAGAATGGAGCAGGATTTGCAGCCTGGCCTTTCTCTAAGATGCTTTTGTTCAGATGATGAAAGTCCTTTAAATGAATATTCATTTATGCATCAAATTGCACATTTCTCGAGAAGGATAAGGACTGGAGCTTTTCAGTGCTGTAAATTGAGCTGCAGAAAAGAATCGTGACTCACTTGAAGAATTCTGTCTTTAAATTCCAGTACTGCAGTTGCTGTAAGAACGTGTATTTAAACAACTGCCATCAGTGTTTTCTAACGTAGGCTGTGCTCACCACAGTGAAACTGGGACCACCTGCATGAAGGAGTGGTACAAGGAAATACTGTTTAACATTATTTGAGTTTTCTCACAACGTGTGCTGCCCTTCTGCTTTGTCATTTCCTTTACGTTTGCATTTTAAATGGGATTTTCAGGAGTGAGGAGGCCTTGGGTTTATATTTGTTCTTAGGAACTTTAATGTGGGCATCACCTTCAAATACCCCATTAAAAAGTGCTTTGATTTTATTTTATTTTTTCCCAGTTGTGTGGTTGAAGACTTTCTGTATCTAGTGAGTCACAGAGATATGGAACTGAATCTTCACATGCCAGATACTGGCTTTGTTGGTATAAACAGCCACGTTCTCATGCCAACATCTAGCTTTTATCTCAAGCACTAGACACCTTAAGGGAACTCTTAATACAGTGGGTGTGTTTTTCCTCACAAAACATACAGCACTGTAACTTCTGTGGCCCTCAAGGTCTGCACCCAGATTTTGATGGTGCCAGGACTGGTTCCAGAGGTGAAGCCCTTTGGGCAGGGTCATGTGTTGGTAGCTCAGCTGGGAGGCAGAGTTTGGGAACCACCCTGCGAAGGAGGTTGCACAGATGGTGTCATTCTCTCTGTTTTTCTGCAATGAACTTTCAGTTTTTCTCATAGCAAATGAAAAATACCAGCATCTGGTCCAGATGTCTGGGACTACAGTTATTTTCTGTGCATGTGTTTCATTTAACTAGGCTAGGAACACTATTTAAATTTGTATAGAGATAATTTTACTGGGGAAATAATTAACTACAGCCTGTAATAAGTGAGGATGTGTATGAAGAATATGCCATTGCTGGAAGGACACATTCTTTGTATGGTGAATTCTGTAGTTTTTTTGAAAGGTGTGACGAAGAGGCAGAATTATTCTGCTCTTATTTCCTTGTCCTATTAGCTCCACAAATTGGTCTTTCTTACAGCAAAATGCTGATAGTGAGTTTTAATAAATCAATTTCATGGATGCAGAATACTGTCTAGAGGATGCTGGTAAATATATGGAAATGCATGCACTTCATATATGCGTGGAAAATTCATGGAAAATTATGGCTGGAAAAAGGTGCAGAGGTAAAATCAACTTGCACAGTTACCTGTGAACATCAAAAACATCTCAGTGAACTGAGAAATAACTTACCTAGAGCTTTGAACCAAATAATTTTATTTTGATTGGAAATACCTGCAAAAAGGTTAAATCTAAAAGGGCTGTGCCCAGCAAATACTTGATTGGCATCTTCTCTGGTAGGCACAGTGGAAAACTGTGCATAGACAGTTTTGTCTCAAGTCTAAGAGGTTCAAAATCGTTCCTGGACTACAGGTGGTGAGTTTTTTCAATGGTTTCAGGTGGGGGAGAGAAGTAGAAGGGGGAATGCACTGTTGGAAGGAGAGGCTTTGCAGGAAATCAATAATACAGGTGTATACAACAGTCATTTAAGGAGGGAGAAGACAGGAAAGTGTTATTAGTATGTATTTGAGAAAATCAAACCCAGTTTGCTTGTTTCATTTTCCATAAGAAAGACAAGTTTATCCCAGAGAGATTTTCTTCTTTCCCTTCTGGCATGCTGGCTGTGTTGAGCTGGCTGGTATTTTGGGGCTTAGTTATTTCTTAAGTAGTATGTTTATTGCCTTTTGCCTCCCACTTTCTTAGCAAGGGTATAAACATTTTGGTCAAGTTCAGGCTGAGGTCTCCCATTACTCCTTAATATTCTGCCTGGAGTAGCTGCATTCTGCTTTTGTGTGCTGCCTTGGAGGAACCCCGTGTTGGTGGCAATGAATATGAAGCAAAGGCAACATGTTTTTTACAGGAGGTTGATTAAACTAGGAAAACTGCTTGGAGAACTTTAAAGAGAAAGGATTGAACTTTTGTTGCTTTATACTGAAAGTTGGTCGTGAAGCCACAGAGAGATTGTAAGAGTATTGAATCCTCTTCAGTTCTTGTAGCCACATGAAAGAAAACTTTACAATTCAAGGCTTGAAGAATATTATTTAATGTGCTGCTCTGGTGAATGGCATCCCAGTTCCAAAAAGCAGTATTCCAGCTGAAAAATTCTGAGAAAGAAATTAGTTCAGCCAATTAATAATCTTGAGTTAGAAAACATTTTTTGTACTCATTATGGATTGTAGTCATCAGTAACATGTTTTGATGTGTCTCCTTTAGCGTGCCCCTGATGGCCTTTTCTCTTCCAAAATCATGTATTTTAATCGAGGGAAGTGGGACCTGTGAGATTTATTAATTTTGTCTTTTGGTCTTTTCCCCTGCTTGCCTGCCCTTTCCAGCCTCCCTGTCCCAGTCCTTCTCACAGCTTTTGAATCTTCTGACCTATTTTAACCACTGTCTTGGTGGTGGACTCTAAGTTTGTCGAATATTGCCATCCAGATGGAAAAAAGAAATCAGAGGAGTTCTTTCACCAACAAAAATTTGCACTGGGAGCCCTATCTCCCTTAAACCTGCAGAGGGAGAAACACTGTCAATGCATCTAACACTTAAAAACAAACAACAACAACAAAAAGTCAAAGGAAGCTCATGTTTTACTGAACTCCAGCAATTCCAAGCATGACAAAAAGCCATAGGAAACCAGCTTCATTAGTGCTTCGTTAGCTTTACTTAACAGACACTCAAAGGGAAGTGAGCAGTCTACACGAAAGTTGAAGACTGTTGAATACTGTTCCAAATGCTCCAGATTATTTTCTAGCTGGTATTTCTCATGAGCTGTTTAAATTGGCCAACATCTGCGAAGACATTAAAAAAAAATATGTTTCTGTTACTGGAAAATTAGAATATTCCCCTTCTGCAACCTGCTTCATTGCTGCTTCCCTCTTCTACCCTGCTGGGCCTTCTTCCATCTGCTTTTAGGTGACGTTAGCTGAAACTCAACCTTGTTATACACGATTATTTGTATAAGCAAGACATTCTTCTGAATCTGAAGTATTTAATATATATTTATATATAAATGTTTATAAATGCATATTCCTTATACCACAAATGTTGGATAGACACATAGCTGGCCTTTTTTTGTTGTTTTGTTTTCTTCTGCTGAGACCCTTGCATATTTATGGTTGTTCTTAGCTATATTTAGTTTGTATGATTGAGTTCTTTCAATTCAAACAAGAAGTGTTTAGAAAGAAAATGTTCCAGAGTGGACCACGTGCTTTCTCCTCTTGCATGGCATTTTTCTTCAGTTGTACAGCAGTTGTTTCATTTAGAGAAAATACACATTATAAACTCCTGAGGGTATTGACTTAGGCAGCAATGCTAATACTTAACTGATGCTCTTCCTGATCACAGGTAAACAGGGCTCAGGAATTTTTGAGATCTACGTGTAGTTTCTTTACAACTGCAGAATATGTGTGATAGTGCCTCTTTGTGCTGAATTTTTATGAAGAAAGGAGCTGTGGCTTTTTCAAGGAAAGCAGTCGTGAATTCTGGTACAACTTCATTTTATATTTTTAAATCACAAGGGGTAATTTTACTTGCCCTTTTCTTACAGCTCGTCAGAATTCATGTTGCTTAATCTCCCTGGTCTGCTATTAAAACTCACCTTTGTATTTTCCACAGGCTAGGAGAGACTAATCTTAGCTCCTGGTAATTAGTGCTAATTTAGTTCTTTGTGCTCCACGAGTGGCCAACAAAGGCCTAATACAGAATGTGCATATTTTATCTTCACAGCAAGCTAACAATCCAATCAGTGAAAAGGCTTTTTTTTTTTTTTCCTCCTTAATTCCTATCTTGCCTCTTTTTTTCCCTCTCTCATCATACAAACCTGTGGATGCATTGAGATAATAATGCAAAGAATCAATTTAACCATGCTACTGTTGTAATAGCAAGAAGCCAGAACTGGTAGCAAGAGTACTTGTGCACAGGCTGAGCAGAAGGTTGGCAAAAAAGTGTTTTGAAGGAACAGTATTTTCATCTGTTGCCAGAACACAGCTCTTTCCAGGGCTGCATTTAGCAGCTGCTTGTGCAGCAGGGAAAGCCACCTCCCAGGATAGCAACTGAAGAGTGCACCCAAATGGAATGGAGATACAGCTTGGACCCTTGCTTTTGACCCCTCTCTCTTGCCCACAAGCCCAGCCACATCAGTAGCCTTCTTCCTTCTCAGAAGCTAGTATCTGAGAAACATCTTACAGAAAGAATGTGTTCCCTGCTTTGGGTTTGCACATTAAACTGGTGATACCTCCTGGATGAAGCCAATGATCTCACAGGCTGTGATGCTTCACAGAAGTCTCCTGCCTCCTCCAGCTGATGGCTGTTGAATGATCAGAGAAAAAATGGCTTGATATTGTCTACCTAGCAAAACAAGCTGCTGTTGGGGAACTCAGGGTGCTATAGAAAGGATATATTCGGATCCCAGGCTAAAAACCAAGTCCCGTGCACCCTGAAGGTAAAGCATGTCATCTAAATTGATGTATCATAATACAGGATCATCTTTACCTGTATAAATCCTTAATTTAATAGGCTGTGCTGAGGATCAAAGACAGGGAGAAGTAAACAGTCAGTTGATGCAGTTTGGGAATACATTCAAAGTAGAAAGTTTATTCTGTGCTTTTTTAAAACTACATAGAAATGTTTGCTGTTGAAAGACTGTGTTAGATGTAGCTCTAAAATATAGGCAGTTAGTTTTAAGAAAGATGCACAGGACCTCAGCTTTCATCCCAAGCAGCAGTTATCAGACATCAATAACAGCTTCCTGCCATTAATGGGGAAGAATTTCTGCTGTGGTTTTGTGCCTTGGAGTTCAAAGCATGAATGTCTGCACTCTGAAGTCAAACGGACGGGGAAAGCAGCGAGCGCTCCAGTAGAAACTCTGCTTAGTTTTTGGATTCCATTTCCCTTTTCCTGTCCCGCTGTGAACACCCGAAAACGTTCCCATTGTTTTCATGGGTTTCGATTTTCAAGGCCAGCAAAAGCTGAATTGTTTCCTGAAGTGACTGCAGTGCTGCCTTTGGATTGCTCAACTGAGGTATCTGCTAGTGCGCAGAATCGTACAGACTGAGAAGCACCAGATAAGCCTTTGTATTTTATTTGCCAAGTAAGCAAAGACTGGAAATAGTTCTCTTGCCCTTATCAGCAATTGCACTTCTTGATGTGAAACAGGTGCAGGAGCTTGAATGCCTACTAGTGCTGCACCTTGACTAAGATGTGTGGGACTGCCAAGTTGTGGGATGGCACGAGCCCTCTCCTGGGGTAAAAGATCCTCTCCTCAACAGATAGGCATAACTGCAAAGATTAAAAAAAGATGCAAGATAGGCACAGCCTGCTGTTGCACAACAGGTAAGTTTGAATGACAAAAAAGTGGCAGAACAAGCTGAATATTTCTAAGTAAAAGCAGAAAAAAATGCCAAGTTAGTAATTGCAAATACTCAGATTGAGTAATTCTGGTTTTTGCATGCATGGAAGTATGGCAACACATTGCTCAATCTGATGGACTGGGGTAGGAACCATAATGTTTAAGCACTGGATTTGAAATATCAGAAAATACTGTTTCTGAGATCTTCTCAGTTTTTCCTAGCCTTGTGCTCAGGGAATCTCTCTTCTCCTGTTGTGATTTTCTTACACTGGGAAGTGTTGTGGCAGTAGTTCGCTCTCCCCTTGTGTATTTAAGCTACTTTCCTAAGGAACTGAAATGGTTTTGATAATTCTGTTGGTTCTTTTGTCTGCTAGTTCATCTTTTCTCCTCTACCTCCTTCCACTACCTTTTGAACCCATTGAGCAATTTCAAATACATCTGAAGGAATGGTCAATACATTGAACCTCTGTAAATGGCTCAATGAGGTTAATGCAAATCAGAGGGAAAGAGTTCAAAGTGATCTTCTCATGGAGGGAAACACAACCTCAAGCTGGGTTGAGGACACTGGAGGTTGTTCAAGAATATGTAGAAGAAAATCTGTGTAGCTAAGGAGAAATAAAGGTAACTGCCAGGAAGAGGGATGGCAACAGGACTAGCAAGGTAGTGGTGAAGTGGGAAGTCTTCAGGGACTTGGGGGGATGGGGGATGTGGTGGTGGGAGTGATTAAGGGGAATATGTCATTCATAGAATCATAGAATGGTTTGGGTTGGAAGGCACCTTAAAGCTCCTTTAGATCCAACCCCCATGCCTTGGTGGGGACACCTCCCACTAGACCAGGTTGCTCAGAGCCCCATCCAACCCCGCCTTGCATTGGGAAGGGCAATGAGTAAGGACTGTTCATGATGGATGGAGGTGTGTGTATGGGGTGTAGGGCACAGATCCACAGCAGATGCTTCTGTGTTGCAGTGTGGGCCGGGGAACATTTTCTGGTGGCACCCCATTAATTGTGGCTCTGTTTGATAAATGTTAATATATTCCTGTCTCATAAAACTGCTGTGTTAGCATGTGTCTGGCAGCATTTGTGAATTCAAACCAGTAGTTTTGCTGTGCAAGTAGGTCTGTTTTTCAAAAGATGGTAAGGGAACTTGTGCTGACTTTTCCTCTGTAGGTCAGCCTGTGGCTTCCTTCGTAGAAAAGCATTATGTTGGCAAATCAAGACCTTATTTCTGTCTTGAAACAGTTTACTGCTACAAAGAGAAAAGCATTTGGACATAGCTGGTTTTAGGATGTAAGATTTCTGAAAATACGTTTACTAATCCATTTTTATATGTTTTCATGGCAGTGGTTGCTTTGTCTGCTACATATTGATTAAAGCATTTTGATATAAAGATGAGGTGGCAGTGAATCTTCCGTATGCAAAAAACAAGAAAAATGGAGCTTAAGTGTGTTAAAGTCAAGATGGCTGTGCTCAGTTTGCAGAATAACTGTGCTGCAGTGTGGCTTTCTAGGATGTGCTAAGACTTTATGTATGTTTCATAGCCCAGTAAAAAAAAAAAAAAGTATAATTTGGTGATGACTTAAATAAATTAATGTTGCAGGTTGGAGAAATCTTTATTAATGCTGTTATTCTGAAGCTTCTTTCGTTGACTGTGTCAGTCAAAACTAAAAATAGGGCAAATGGGACTTGCAGATTTCAGGCTGCGAGTCATTAAGTAGTTAATGCACATAATTGATGAAGAAATGGGAAAAGCATACATCTGATAAAGAATATATGCATAGAAATTGTAGCCTGCCTACAAAGAACCATGAAACAGAACCGAAATTGGAAAGATATGCGGCGTTACTTGAATTCTTTTTGTAAGTATCCAAGATTGAGAAGGTATAAACTAGAGATAGCAGCATTGCATTAGTATTAATAGAATGCCCTTCACTTTATATTTAAAAGTAGTTACCATATGGTTACTTCTGAGTCCTGTTGTGAATCTGGTTTTGATGAAGCATATGTTTCTGCTTCCTATCTCCTTTGGTTTAAGGGTGCAGCAAACCAAACCTGTTTCCTAGCAGCTGCATGTGTCTCACTGGTATCTCAGCAGGGTATCCTACCCAAGGAGTCATTATATTACTTGATGGAAACTTCTTAGCTGTTTGCAGTTTTCTTTGGTGTGAGCACTCTTCTGAATATCTGAGTGTTTTTGCATCAGGTGAGGAGACCACAAAAATGTTCTTGGCTTGGATGCATTATTCTTTTCACCAGTCTTGTGCCCCTCTCGTGTCTTTCCATTTTTTGACCTTTTCCAGCTGTCCTGGCCAAGGGATAGGTGAACACAACTCATTCCAGAGCTCATTAGCATTGCTCCAAGCATCAATTAGTAGTGCAATGGGCACTCAGTAGCAGCAGTGGGATCCCGGTACTGTGCAAATTAATCCTTTTCATCCACCCTCAGGGTAATGGCGAATTGCCTCCAAAATGCTTCCACTATCAACTCAGTGAGATGAAATCACTGATCTCCACCTTACCAGCATGTTCTGCAGTAAGTAAACCCCCTGCTCAGTCTCCAAAAAACCCTCTGACAAGCCTACCCTCAAAATAAAGAGCACAGGTACAGAGCTGCAGCTTTATTTTCCAACTGAAAGTGAAGAGCCCTGTAGTTATGTTTCTGCATTTGAAGTGGTATTGGATGTGAAAGCCTGTGCAGCTGAGTACAGGAGGAGTCTGACTGACTGTCAGCTTTCGTTTATCACTCAAAGGATATTTCTCTACTCATATAGTGTAGATCAGAGTGGCTGCAACCCAGGGGGGCCACTTTAAATCAGTCTGGGTATTCGTGACAGTACAAGAGTGGAGTGAGCTGTGGAGGAATGCTTCTGCTCAGAACGCCATGTGGGCTGGTGCCAACCACTCCATGGGTCTCCTCTCAGGAACAGCATAGTCCCAGTGTCCAGAGGATGAACTTGGGTGTAAATACCTGAAAGTTACAATACTGTACCTATAAACTGCAGGTTCTTTTTGATGATGCTTTGGGTCGTGCTTGCTTTCTGGCAAGCACTAGCGTGAGTGGTTGGTTTTTCCATTAACATGAACTTTTCAAGGTGAATGGTTTTCAAATGGCTTTTCTGTACACCTTGAGTCACTGTATTTGTCAGTGTCTCAGTTCCTTGTCTGCAAAAAGAGGATGTATACCTTGCTTTTTCCATTCCTTGTCTCTTGTGTCTCTCTCTGTCGCATGCTGTTTGTGGCAGATGCAATCTTTTATGGATATGCACAAAACCTGTCTGGCTCTCCAGGTTTGGCTGGGGCCTGGAGATGCTGCTGAATACTAATAAAAGAGCAGATTAAAACCACTTCTGTATTTACAGTTGAGGCTGTGAATTTTCCTTTGAGTCTGTTTTCTATAAAGAAACTGGGCTGTCTCAGTAAAAACAGGCAAGCAAACCCCTGCAAAAGATGATGCCCAAAAATGTAAAAGTGGTTATTTATCAATCTTGGTTCCTTTTCAGAAATCTTTGTAGAGAGCTCCTAATAGCTGTCAACAAAAATATGGTTATGGACCACCAGCCAACTTCAATTCCCCTAACCCATGGCATAAATTAATACTTTCAGTTCTTCTGGAACCCAATGGGGTGATGAACAGGGGGAAACTGAATCTTATGTGCTACTTTGTGGCTTTTTGTTTGGTTTTGTTCTTTTTTCCAAAAAAGATACTTCCTAATTGTATGTACTAACAAATACTAAAAAAAAAAAGTTATCCCCAGTGTACTTCAATCAGATATGAGACTGGGGATTAAGGGCTTTAGTCTCATCTCATTATTGTGCAGTCTAAGGATATACAAGCTGTGTTTCTGTATCTTACCTTCCTCACTGTGGACTGAAAGAGCCCCCAAGCTACCTCATGTAGGAGATGGTGCAGACATTCTTTAATGCTTGTAATATACAGAGAAATCTTGGGTGACTTGTGCCTCAGAAATGCCAAGTATCTTACAGTATTTCAAAGAAAAATTAATTGAAATTGTTCCTGTGGTTTGGAAGGGGATGGTCTTGATCATAAGGAGAGATAGGTACAGTACTGGTAGAGAGAAGGTGACTAAACTACTACGGTCCTTTGTTTCTTGCCAAGAATTAAGAATTATATGTGAGCATACTTAAAAATTAAAAATCCATCAATTAATCAGAAGTGATAAAATATTTAACAAGTGCAGATTCTTCAGACTAATGCAATAAATGTGTTGCCAACTTTTCAGTTTTCATACCCTGCTGAGAACATCAGGAGGACCTCCACGCCAGGCTAGTCCTGCCTCAGCACCTGGGGGGAGCAGTTCAAGCTGGGCTTTGGCCTTGGGCCATTTCCCTGCTCCCATGTGCAAAGAGCAACCCCAGCTCCATTCCTTGTTAGAGTAATGCTCTTTCCCTTTTCATGGTAGAAAAAGCAGCTCAGCATGATAAACCTCATCTCCATCCTGGCAAGACCCCTGGTGACCTCCCTTCCCTGCAGAGAAGCTGGAGAGATGCAGTGGTGAGGTGTGGGAGGAAGAGACAGCCTGGCCTAGCAAAGTGGGTTAGTTCATGTTTCCCAGGGAATAGGGGAGACAGTTGGGGTGCTGCAGGTGCTCCAGTCCCAGCCACAACACTACACCTGGAGGCTCTCTCCCATTTTCTCCTGCCACTTACTTTTACAGTGAAGAGCCTTATTTGGCTGAAAGCCATCATGTAATCATTTCATCTGTAAAAAGAAGAAAATTACCATGTTAATATCAAATGTAGAGCAATAAAATAGTAAACACTAGACGTAGAAAAAAAATAAATTTTAAAAAAAATAATTTATTCCTTTGTAGCATTACATATTTTTTAAAATTACTGACCTGTTTTGTGACCAGTCAGGAAAATGAAATATCTGATCTCTCCGACTGCTAAAGAATGAAATACCTAAGTATTAATTGGAAGAAAAATTTTGATGGCTCCCATTGAAAAAAATCTTTAGTGTTTTGCCAGTCACGGTGCAAGTGAACTTTTAACACCATGAGCATGTCAGTCCTAACAAGTTCCCTGGAAAGTGCTGGCCTTTCTGCAAGAATGAGCTTTGCCTTATAAGCTCTTGGGGAGTTGCAAAGCAGCCTGGTGGCCGTAGCTGTCAGGGTGTCCCAGTTTACTTGTCTGTCAATTGGCTATATCCAAGCACCATCTGCTTCAAACCTTCTGCTGCAAGTGGAAGTTTGCACTCGAGACAGTACTAGGTCAGATCAACACATTGCTCTGTGCATCTTGGTCATTAAGTAGTTAGGAAGCAGAAGAAAAAACAGCAGGATAATTTATCTTTGGATACAGATTTGCAGGTAGATTAATACTAGTCTTCTGGAAAAAACCCAACGACTGCATATAGAGGTTAAAATATTGTGTCTTTTTCTCAGCACCCTAAAACATTTGTCTTTTCTTATATACCATAATGATTTTTAACCAAGGAGAGTATTTGAGATGTTAATACTATATTCTAGGATATGCTAACTGTGAATTAGCCAGAAACAGTGAGAAGAATTGTGCAGCAAACCCAGTTAATCTTCTTTACTTTTGCTGCAGTGGTTTAATGTAAATACCCCAAACTTTCCCATGATCTTTAAGAAAAACGCTCCAACATCAAGGACTTGAGAAGGAAAACTCTCATTGTGAGCCCACAGCAGGGGATCAACTCCCAGCAAGCCAGGAGGATAATACTGTTGGTAAATTGGGCAAATGTCCTTGCCTCTCCAATCAGCTAGTATTTGAAGGGTATTATCCTTGCTGAACTTGTCATCCACTTTAAATGGAAGTTGGACTGCAAATGTACATACTCTACCTACCATGACTTTTGAAGAGTTGCTTCTGTGGTTTAAGGGTTGGATTTAATTCTTAAAGATAACTCTACTACAGCTTTATTTAGTCTCTGTTTATTTGCTTTACTGTTCTCCAGTTTATAATCCAGTCAGTGTGTAAGGAAACTACTAATGAGTAAGCAAAGTAAACACAAACCATCATGGAGGGATAAAAAGCTGAAAAGCTGAATATCAATCAGATTCAGTAAATGAGGTAATCAGAAAATAACTGGCACTACTGTGTGTGAAGGAGCAGGAATGACCTTTTTGACATGGAACAGAGAGAATGATGTGCTAGAATATGTAGTGAAATTGGAGGTAATCCTCTCTAAGCAGTGTGCTCCACATAATTAGAGCTTGAGTTGTGAAAGCTTCTGTTGTTGCTGTCAGTTGCCCATTTGACTCTTTTTTTGTCCTATTATAGTAATTTTAAAGCCAGATGAACCCAAATATTTTAGTCTCATAAATACCATTGCTTCCTCATCCAAAGGCTTAACTATCCAGATCTCTTGCAGCCATGAAGTAGGAACTGCAGTCTTTAGCCAAGACAACTGACACAGCAGACGAGGCACAATTTCCCCTTTTAACATATATCTAATGAATCTATCTCTAAATGTGTAAATATATACAATATATATATGACATGAGGGAGAATGTGTCATGTGTATGCATACACGTGAGGGCTGAAATGATCTGACACTGATGTAGTTGCTGCGAGAGAGCAGAAAACTATTTCTTTGCTAAGTCTTTTATTTTGCCAATCTGTTGACATTTCCCTGAAACACAGATGGAGACATCCTCTAAAGATCAAAAAGAGAAAGCTGAGTCTGCTGTTGGCATTCTGCACAGTGCTGGGGTAGTGACTTAGATTTGGTTGTGGTTTCTTCTTGCTTATTTTGCATCTGTAGGATATCAGCTCTCTTTCTCTCCTAGCAAAACACATACATATTTGATCAATTTGCATCAGGAATTCATCCCTTCTGCTTCAGTATGTGTGAAAGACTGGCAGCTAGGAATTTTCACCTATGGCATGTCTTCTCTCCTAACTGTGCCTTGCAGATCAGCAGTTTATCACATCGGTGAGGTATTAAGATCTAAAACTGCAGCTTTATGAACTAGAAAGCACTGTACATCTGAACCAGAGGTGATTTAGTAAATTAGACAGCACATAGAGCTCCTCAGTTTCAAAGTAAAAAAACGAGATTCAGTGAAAGAAATTATACTGAGCTAAAGAAAAGTAGCTGTTTAATAACTGAATGTCATACCTACAAACATGTAACTGACTTTTAATGCCTTGCCTCTAGCAAGCTGAACAGGATGAAAGCCCAAAGCTTTTGGGGGCTGCTGGAAGTAGAGCAAGGGGTGAACCATGGTCTGTTCTCCTTAAGATCTAAAGGGAACCAATATCCCAGCTGGAATAGAACTTTGCCTTCCTACAGCATCAGTTTTGACCATGTATGATAATTTCTCTTTACTTTCTGTTCCAAGCTATGGAACCCTCAAGAAAGATATGGATTCTTACACCAGTGTTGAACTTCATTCTGGAAATGGTCTTGTATCACTTTGGGATTCTCCAGGAGTGAAAGGAGAGAGAAAAGAGACCAAACAATTGTTAGAGTTGCTTCAGTAAAATCTCATGTGCCAGTTCTGTAGAGCTAAGATACTAACAAAATGGCTTTGCCTCGAGCTTTTAATCAGCAAGCACAATACTAAAAAAAAAATAGCAGCCAAAATCATTATTTCCTCCTTAGCAGAACATGACTAACAGCCCCCTGCTGAAAGATCTTTGACAGTGTTCGTGTATTAGTGAGTATTTTTTGTCACTTTTAATATGTGAGATAATTAATAATTTTGATGTTTCCAAACAGAAGCCGGACTAAAACCAACCCTGACAGGAGTTCCTGGCTGGACTTTCTCTACCAAGCAGTCAGCTTCCCTTGAAACTGTGGTATTTAGCTCTGACAAAGTTGTCTCTGGTGATCTGGATGATCATAATGATCCTAAAATCCAAATGCATTTTCATATTAAACTCCACAAAATGAAGAGGTTATTGTCCAGCATTTTCAAGTCTTTGGACTTTTACAGATGAGAGGTAATAATGGGCAGAAAGCAATGAAGGGAAACGCCGAAGAAATGTTGTGTCTGTTGAGAAACACCCCAGTATTTCCAGGTGTCTCAGCAAGAGGCATGAAATGTTAATTTTCTTCTTTGGGATTTGGGAATTTGTGCTTTGTGGAGATCTTGAAAGATAATCTAAACTGACTGGAGTCTGGCCTCATGCATTGATTATGATAAATTAATGAAGTAGCTAAAAGGGAAGTCCAATTAAAAAAATTTACTAACAGTGAACAAAGGAATCATCTCTAAATCCTGCACAATGTGATTTTTTTTTTTTTTTCCTCTTTAGGGAGAAATAGTCTGATGCTGCTGTGGGAATAACATTATTAGGCATGACACCTCTAATGAGGGCTTTTGCCCGTTAGTTTAATCTACTTTAAAAGGAAGAGAAGGGGAAACGAAAACTACAGCAATATCAGAAATACAATTTTTTCATGTCTCATGCTGTCAACTCAGCCCTCAGGACAGAACCAGTGTGTCTTGAAGGCAGTGCTGAGGAACTGGAGTTCTCACCTTGTCCCACACCATCACTGTTGCCTTAGTGGTGTCTCGGTCTGGTTTGCTTGCATGGGGACAGTGTCAAGCAGACACTCTAGCATGTGCCACCAATTTCTTAGTTTCTCATTGTCAGAAGAAGGGACATGGAATTCAGATTATGAATGACCATTTACAGACCCATTTAGAATGTATACATCAATGTGAGGTTTTATTTAATAATAAAAATATAATCTTATCAGTATCTTTTAACAGAAGTGGGCATATTTTTATGTGAAACCAAAGGTTCCTTAACGTAGCAGACAATGGGAGAGATTTGCTGCAGGGCTGTCTGACATGTTAACTGTATTGCATCTTGTGAAAATACACCCAAAGGACAGAACTGGAGACCTAGTGACCTAGAAATTGTAGCAGCCATCCTTTGACAAAGTCAGGAAGTACAACCCTGTACAGCAAAGGGCTTTGGGGTTTTAAAATAAGAAGTAATCGAAACAGACTTGCCCTCAGATGACCTGGCTTACCATGTGCTTAGAAGTCCCTGTTGCTCCACGAGAAAACACTTCCAGTTTCTGGCTCTGTGGATCGAGGGAGCAAAGCTTGGAGCTGAGACAACATGCCTGGTCTCTAGGAAACATTTTCCATTGCTCTGCTGTTCACGCCTGCAGCAAAGTGAGGTTTTAATCGGGCAACAAAATTTCACACTTAGTACTGATCAAAACAGGATCAACTTAATACAATTACTGCCCATCAGACAATCTTAAGAACTTTGTGAAGCTATTTAATTCAGCTATTGTGTGCAGTGGCTGAAATAAAGGTGGAGCCTTCTGGAACACTTTAGCTTGTATCTGTGAACCACAGAGGAGGAGAGGAAGGGGTGGCATTATGAACCCCCCAAGAGAAGGCTGAATACCTCATATGGCCTGGTTTAGCATGTGTTTGCTGGGTGTTTTTCTCACTTACAAGATGGATGATGTTTTTCTCATACTCTGTGGGAAAAATGTCAACCAAATCCACAAGGAAAAAAAAAGACAAACTGATAACCCAAATAATTATTGCCAAAAAAATTTCAGCAATGTGCACCTTGCAAGCACGTTTTTGATAGAATGGGGTTCCTCTGGCTGTGTTTTCTTAACCAGGTCTATATAGCTGTTTTGTAGTTATTATACATAGCTAGTGCTATAGCTATTGTGTTTAGGATCTCCCAACAAACAGCAGCAACACTCAGTACGGTGTGGAAAATGGGTTTGTAACTCTAAGTGGATTTTGGAAAATACCAGCTGAAGAATTTAGTAAAACAAGTGTTTTAAAAAGATCCTTTCCAGGTGAGGTGTTGGTACTGGATGGTTCACCTGAAGTTAAACATTACTGACCTGATCATGAATGAACCACTCTCACTGTCACAGCCGTTGAACAGCAAGGTACAAGGTGCCAGATCACACAGCTCTTAGTCCAGTGCAGAGGTTTATGAGCTGGGTTTTGTGGCTGGTGTTTCACAATTGACATCATTGTGCTTTCTCCTCCTCTGTAAAAATCTCAGAATCTATGAAAGTAGACATGATCCTGTAAGAAGTGTAAGAATTACAGGTGGCTGAGGCACTACCTGTCTTTCAACGTTTCTTGCAGGAACATGGAAGCTCAAGCCTGATTAATTTCATATTCCTTTTGGATCATCCTTGAGTTTTTTGAAACAAAGTGACCTTACTGATGTCTGTGTTAACTGAATACATGATCACGTTGAACACTCTGGATGGCATCCCAGAACATTTTATCTTTTAGTATTGCAAGAAGACTTCTTCTTTTCTTCCATTGCAGATAGTATTTGTACTGCAACAGTTTGGGAGTGTTTTATTTGATAGAGCCCATGTTTACATGAGAAAATTTTGTTAATTTATTTCCAGCAGGTACAACAGTGAGCTCTTTCTGCTGAATGTGTTCTGCTTGCACTTGTAAAGCACTGTGATGCAGAAGGCTTGGTTTATACAAGCAGTACATTTCTTCTGAGTATCTGAAGTGCCAAACGTGGCTGTCAGCCACTATGCATTCTAGGGCAGTTTTCAGGAGTAAGTTAACTTCTAAGCATCTGTATATGCATTCAGTATATTACCACATGATCTTCTGCTTCTAGAGTGGGTGGATTTAAACTCATGTTAAAAAAGAGAGGAGTCATTTAGCATTCAAAATTACTGTGTCAGCCTCTTTGCAGTAGAGTGATGGCTGATAAAAGTACAGCCTTGACAGTTGTAGGTCTGAGTCTTGAACACTTGCAAGTGTTCCTGGGGGGGCAGTTGTTATTGCTGGAGGCTTCTTTAATATATCTCTACTGTTCTGGTTGCAGGTCAACTCCATTCTCTGTCTGAAGTCTCAAGATTGAATGCTGAGCTGAGAAAAACCAGTTTGCATACCACCTTGGGATTGTTGAAAGGAAGCGCCGTAGTTCTTTGACAGTTGTATTTTATAAATATTGCACTGAGGTCAAATGTAGGCGAGCACATTGTAAAAATATATGGCAAAGATGTAGAGATTTCCTGGCAATAATTTTAACATGTCCTGTTTTATTAGTTCTCATGTAGTTGTTTCTCAAGAGGTTGCTTCATTCATGCAGTACTAGTTTACTACAGATACAGAATTAATTAGGCAAAGGTAATGGATGAAAGTTGCTTGCAACTTTGCTCATAGGAATTAGTTTTCCTCCAAAATCACATTATAATACTCTTAAGGCTTTACATACTCCATTTAATCTCCATAAAAAGACTTACTGATGTGGATGGTTATGAGAATGCAACAGTAGGGTTTTAGTTTCTCTTTCAGTTCACATTCAATGAAACTTAGGAACCAAGTGAAAACATGGTTTGCCCTTCTGGGTTTATTTGAAATAGGAATAAACACTCAGCTTCAGAAAAGGAAGAAATATAGTTGGAATTTTTTCCTTTTTATGATAAGAAAACCGAGTCAGATGATTATTTCTTGCAGGAGGGGTTGCTGTCACCTCAAGCTTTTGAGACTGTTCTTGATGTATCTTTAAGTAGCTGATGAACCCTGTACCTGAAATTAAACTGAGGCATTGACTGAGGCTGTCTCTACAGCAGAAGATACTTAGCCCAGTGAGCAGAAGTAACGTTGGGGTTTGGAGCGGGAGGCGTTACTTCAAGAAGCCAGGTTGTTGTTGCTGACACTCACTGTCTCACTTGTGGGACTTTGTCTCCCTGTCCTGATACCAGCTCTTATCTTCAGATTGAGTACTCAGAGGAGATGGTCTGTTGGTTTTGTGCTCACACAGGCTATGTCTATACAACGAAAGAAGATTCAGGGAGTGAACTCAGCCACAGTGCTGCTGATGGTCCATCCTCCTGTTAGCAGGTTCTGGGGCAGTTTATCCCTCCAGTGTACTGGGGCCACACACACCAGGGACAGTTCTTCCTTAGCTCTCTTTGTACTGCCCTTTAGGACTACCTCAATGCATTTTGAAACCTCAGGCACCCCTTGATGCCCTTTATGCCACAGCCCAGGGCATATAAAGCACAGGTTCTGAAATTCCCTGCCATAAAACTTCCTGGCTGCAATGTAGTCATCGCATTATTTCAGGCACTTAACGGTTAGCAGATGATTCCTGGCCCTGTTTTATTTAGCTGTAGTCAAGGAGACTAGAAAGATTGGGCTGTGATTCACGAGCAGAGATAAAGCTGGCAGGGTCTGTTTTTTCCTCATCCCCAGGGAAACAGAAAGCAGCTTTAAGTGAATGGGCAATTTCTGCTCAAGATGGAAATTCATGGGTACTTAAAAAAGCAGCATTGCCTGAGTGCTGGTCACTAGTGCTGGGTACTGACCCTCAGTTCCTGAGCTGCAGTCAGGGCTTCCACTGTGGCCCTTGGCAGAGCAGCTATAGTCACAGTTTTTCTCAAAATCATGGTGTACTGTGGCAGAGGTTCACACAAATTTGGGCAGTTGGCAGCGATTTCTACAAGCAGCCCATGGAAAGCTGGGTTTGGAAGAGCCCAAAATAGAAATAAGAGCTTATTCCTTTGTAGCCTGTGCAAATGATGTCAGGAAAATCTCACCTCTGTTTCCGTGCCTATTGTTGGCGTGCTGTCCTTCCAGCCACTGCCTGGGAATTCCTGGCAATAAGGACTTTGCATGTTATGACTGAACTTGGCAGAGGCTCCCCAAATCCTGACTGCCTGATACAGCAATTTGTCCCTGTCTCTGCCCCGTTGCTCTGTCAGACCCTGTTTGTCCTCGTGTGTCATAATTTTTGATAACTCTGGTAAAATAGAAGATGTTCTGGTCATTTCATAGTCTATTGTTTTGAGGGAATGAAAGTCTTTTCCACCCTTTCCTTCCTTCCTTCCCTGAGTTAGGTAAAGCATAAAGCAAACTGCTTAAGGTGGAAATAGATCCTTAGAAGGGAAGAAGTCCTTGCTCATGGTAGAAGTTTGAGGAGACCCTGGGATGGAGCTTAGTTAGTAAGCCCGATTTGGTAGCTGTAGGCTGCCTAACTTGTCAGAAGGCTGCTGGTGGCCGTTCATCATGTCAAGGTTAATGCTTTTGATCTTCAGAGGCTGGATGCTTTTCCCTTGTGTGTTTTATGAAAACGAAAGCGTGCGCTGCCGGTCGGCACGGGGACTCCTCGGATGAGTCAGAGGATTTGCTGCTTAACTGACAAATTGAGTGCATGCTTCTCAGATGGTTCCAGTTCAGTTTCTGTTTGAACAGCCTTCCTGAATAATTGTTTACTTTTGAATTACAGGAACATGCTTTAGCATCCAGAAGAGCAATGGAGAGAGGCAGAGTTGCTGGGAATTAAGCAAGCATGTGCAGTCAATTCCATGTGTTTTGTTTCTTCCTAGTAGTATTTCTAAATTATGGTAGTGCTTAGGAAATTTAATGCTTTTGAGAGGTATCAGGTTTGGAAACTCTGGTAACTGGATTGAAACATGCAGCACAGGCAGCAGCAATGTTCTCTTCACATTCATTGACCTCACTGTAGAGCAAAGCACTTCAAGTTGGCTGCTGTTCACTTCTTACCCTTTAATGAGTCCGTATTTATTGTAAGGTGAACAGCTTTGCATTAAGAACTGAATTGATTTCAAATAAATACTCAATAGCTTTCTAGAATTTTGTTTTAGTTTCTCTTTTAAGACTCCTGTTTTTTTGTTGGGTTTTTTTGGGGGTGGAAGAGTGGAAGTGGTAACTTCACTGTGAGACCTTCCCTTTAGTACAATCAAGTAATGTGGTTTCTTGCACACTGGCAGTTGCCCTCTGAGTACAGTTAATACTGAGATAACTTAATTGTTTTAAACATGGGAGGAGGGGTTGGATAGTTATTTGTATTATCAAAAAAGTGGACCCCATTTCCAAACTCAGAGTAGTAATTTCCTCAGATATCTCACCAGGGCATAATTTTAAGGAACTTGCTGTGATTCTGCATGGAACCTCTTTTAATGAGAAATTAATTCATCCTTCTTTAGACCTTTGCAGTGTAGGCTTATACATTTTTAACTGATTACCTTAGGCTCCTTTTATAGTGAAAGAACAGGAAAAAGCATTTTTAGGATGTGATTCACCTGAACTATTTTAGGTACACACTGTGGGATGAGCTCAAGTATGTTGCAGCAGTGCTGTTTCTCCCCATGGATGGCAAAGGGAGTTCTAGCTGGTCCTGCCTTTTAGCATCTCATAATCATTCTTTATGTGTGCAGCTTGTGTCCTGTGTGGGTTCTGTTACATGCAAGGTGATCTTTTTCAGTCATCAGAAGAGCTAACTTCTTGACTAATACGGCCTTCAAACATCTTGGGCATCTATTCTTTTGCTAAGACTAGTACTATTTTTCTTTTATATTCTTTAATACTTTTCTGCTTGTCACGCTTCAGCAACAGGAGGATTATAGACCAGCTTCCTTGAATGGCTGAACCCTGCAAGTTCCTTCAGATCCCTGAAATTCTACTGTGGGGTTGCCTTGGAAATAGCAAATAGTGAGTGATGTGTAGAAAGTGCAGAAAAGCAGCAGAAGAAAATGCACGGTTGAAAGAAGTAGTCATATCAATCAAAATTAAGGGAAGAAATTAAGCTTGTATTGTCCTTTTTTTATTTTTAGTGTCAATTTTGCCTAGTAACAGATGAGAGGGGGTGAGGTGAAATCCTTTGTGTGTCTGGGCTGTTGCAGTTTTTCTGTCTTGATAAACCTGTCTGTCAGTTTTTCTGTCTTAGTAAGTTCTCCTCAAGTAAACCTTGTATTTTTAAATAGAGCTGCCCAGACCTGTAGGCTGGGCCATCAAACTCTGTGATTCCCTTCTAAGTAGACCTGAAGATCTTATCCTGCTCATCCACACCTAAAAACCCTGTAATTGGTCCAAAGAGGTGGCCCAATAATGCTGTTTAGATTGTGTTGCAAAGTTTAGATTATTTTTTTAATCTATGTCCCTTGCAGCTCTCCATTTATTTCTTTGTAGAAGTGAATAGCAGCACAGCTAGAAATGACAGGCAGGCTTCCAACTGTGCCCAGTAAAGACCAGTGAAGAGAATATGTGGTCTGAGAATAAGTATTTGGTTTGGCTTTAATGATCTGCATTTCTAAATGGTGATACTATAAAATGGAAAGAATTATGATAAAAAAATGTCATCTGTGCATGAATGCACAAGGAAAAAAGTTGTTTGCTTTTGATCTGTTGTTTTCCTAGCTAAACTGACAGCTGGCTGAGAATTACTGGATGTGCTGCATTGCCACTCCTCGTTTGTTTCATCTGGAACATACAGACTTGTTTATAGAGGAACATGCTGCTTCAAACACAGTGGACATCAGTGCTGCTTCTCCACAGAGAGGGATAGTGCATTGTTTTATCCCAAAGGCTATAAATATGCTACTGTCCACAGCGTGTTTGCTTAGGCCTTGATTTAGTTGCTGGTGAGCAAGTCGGTCATCCATAGGATGTCTGCATAAGATGCTGGATGACTGAAGGAGTAAGCCTGTGGGCCATATTTGGAAGTTGGAAAAGAAATTAAACTGTGATATTCATAGTCCATTGGCTCAGGTCCGGGCTCAGCACCCTTTGGTGGAGCAAGGAGACACTGTTCCTTACCTGTTACCCACCAGCTGATTGCAAGAGAGTGTGTGTTTCTCCTTTGACATACCTGCTTCTACCTGGGGGTGAAACTGCCAAGGAGCTACTGTTAGTTTTGCCTGAGATTTGATCCTTATCTTTTGTTTGGACTGCCCTTTGCAGTTGCATATTATGAATCAAGTTAGTTTTAGTCTAGCTGCATCCACTGAGGGCAAAAGTAGCACTCCTGTTGGCCTGTCATCACACTTAGCTGCTAGTCCATTGCATATTTTAACGTATAGGTGGGGTTATGGAGCTCAGGGAATGCAGTGAAGATGTTGGTCCTAAATTCAGAAAACCAGCTTGTTTTTTTTCCTGGCTCAGACACAAACCTCAGTGACTTTTGGAGGGCGTGGGGCAGAATCCACTCTCTCTTCTACTCTCTATTTAAAATTAATAGCTCCATGCTATTGGCTTAATATAGCTCAGTCTTTATCACCCCACAATCCCAGAATGTCTTTGGGTATTGTCAGCCACGAACACAGGAAATAATCCCTCATTAGGCTGAATTATCTGGACACAGCACAGGGCAGCTAGGCCAGCACTCAAATAGCATTGTATTGACTATGGCTTCCTGTTTAGAACGGGAAAGTGGAGGCACCTAAGATGAAATCACAGCAGCAGATCCAAATTTCATCACAACGGGTGTAAGGAGCCAAAGTGAAACTCCCAATCCAACAAAAACAAAACGAGCTTTTGGCTACTGGCAAGGGCTGCTCTTAAGAAAGGTGTCCAGTGAGTTCCTCTTTACATGGCACATAATACTTTCATTCTATTTGAGTTTTTGAGAGGGAAAATGCTAGGCTTGAAGATTTCTTCCCTTTTTACTGAACAGCACAGGCTGAACATTTAGTGTTCAGTAAAATGCATTAAGAACATTCGCCAAGGAGCAATTAAACCACGATCAGGGTGTTTTGATGAAGCTGTGGTGTGGAAGGCTGTGCTGGGTGCAGATGCTGAGCCCTGCCCTCGTTGGCTTCGCGTGGCGCTGGGGCCTGCACCCCGAGCCCCGGGGCGGTGGCTGCGGCGGGAGGTCATCTCCATGCCAGGAGCCATCTCTGAGGAGGTGAAGGGCGGGCAGAGTCAAGGCTGACAGGTAGGGTTTAGCACATCTGAGGGACACAGCTTTTCCTAGAGGTAACATGCTTCACACGACACCGTGTATTACTTTCCCTGCCACTACCACTGCAGACCTTGCTCCTGGTGCTGTCCGCTTCGTAGCACACCATTTCCACTGAATCAATCAACCAGGGAGCATCATGTTTAGCGGTGGTTGATCCTGGGCAGCAGTAACAAGGTCAAGATGTTCTGTATCCCAAGATGAGCACTCTAGTCTGGAAAACTGGGATGAAAAATTAAAATAGTTTCTTGAAGGAATGAGTGGCCCTGACGCAATATTCTCAGCCGCGTGCCGTTTGCTGTGTGGGATGCACGGGGATGCAGGTAACTGTAATTTCTGGAGAATTTCTAAGTTCTCTGAAAGAGGGTTAATTTTCAAATTGTCATTAAACCCCCAGGGCAATACTGGCTGTACCTGGCATGGGGCAGCCCTGGCCTCTCCTCACAGAGACCCCCACAATCCCCACTGCCAGCACCTTGCCAGGGAGACCCCGTTCAAATTGTGTACAAAATCCTGCCCCAGTTGCTTTCTGGTGGATTATATCTTTCTCCCCTTTATTCTACTGCTTTGTTTATTTAGAGTGTGATGGTTTCAGTTAGGATAATTTCTCATTTTCTGATGGGTGGGCAAAACTTTCAGCACTCTTCCACATCAGCTCTGTTTCTGCTGGCAGATGAGATGGTGGAAATGGGGATGGATGCTGGCTACCATGCTCTGAGCAAGGCCTACCTGTACTTTAGCAGTAGTTGTGTGTTGGAAATGGTTGTGCTGAGGAGAGTGAACTTGGGGTCTGGCTGAATTTGGCCCTTATTTATCCAGGCCTCACTTTCTGTGGGGTTTGTGGAGTTTTTTGGACATGCTTTGGTTTTGGCTCTTTTCATTTGAGACATTTTGCATGAAATCTCACCATCTGAAATCTAGCTGTTCCCTTTAAAATGTATTCTTTCAGTCATGTATGAATTTGCTAGGAAAAGAGAAATCTAAGAGGTGCTAGGTGATTGAATCCTACCTCCTGGGAGATGCCTGTTAGAGCTCTGCTCCCTTCTCTGACCAAGAGGAATTCCTGAATTTCAGGCACTTAACCTGTGCTGTTTTAACTTTTAGAGTATATTGGGAGGAGAATCATGGGTTTTCTGAGCAGGACCCAAAGCACAGGGATAGCTGCAGGGGTCAGGAACCAGGATGTGTGCCTGCACCCTTTAGGTTAGACTTTGACAGGCAGGCAAGAGATACTTAAACTTCTTGCTCTCCCATTCTGACATTTAAATATGGTGCAATGAGTATGCCCTCTAAGTATTGGTCTGTGTGTAAAAAATTACTCTGTACAGCTGTGCACTAGAAAAAATATTCCACATGATCCATTTATCAAGACTATACCCATTTTTTTCTTACAGTCTCTGTGAAGTCGCCATCTCCCAAACTCCCTGAAGTAACCTGAGGAGAGAAAAATATATTCCTTTCTGATGCTAAGCATAAGCCCTGTGTATTAGCAAAGTTATCATGTTTAGGCATCTAATCCCATACATATCCAGAGATATCACTGGTATTCAAGCAATCTGTTTTTATTTTCTTGGCTCTTACATTATTTATATGCTGCAGAGGTCTCCTGGACAAAAAAAATCCATATGGCTAGATAGCAGCCCACTTGGGATAAATCACCACGGTTTTGTTTAATATAAATTATTTCTATTTTAAAGCTCAGGATCGTCCACATGTTTTTCTGTTGTGGCTTACTTCAAATTTATCCATCCTCCAGATCTTTGTGATCCCCCTTAAGGTACTTACACAGCACAAGAAGATCCCCCCTGTTGCCTTCTCATCTTCAAATAGGTACACTTAAGCACCTCATCCTGTCATCTTCGCAAAGTCCCTCCCTACTTTTGGCCAGACTCTTTTATGGATTTTGTCTAAAATGAGTAGGTTGCTTATGAAGATAAGATGTGCCCAACTCCAGCTTATGCCCCAAAATGGCTATTTATAATGGCACAGTCATTACTCTTTTTTTAACTTTTAGAAATTCTCCTTTCCTAACTTGTAAAAACATTTCACTTCCCCTGGAAGTGCTCCCTGAGGAGCACGACAGGATGAAGCTTTGCTGGTGTGGCTGTCAGGAAGGAAGGAGAAGTCTTGCAAAAAGTGGTGCCGGTGGTTCTGTCATTCCATGTCAATGAGAGCAGTGGACTGACACAGCAGCTGCTTCAACATGGGATGCAGGATCATCTCCCTTCTCAGCAGAGACTGAGTTATGGTATAGAAGACAATTGCTGAGAGTAATGTAAATGTCTGCCTAGGTCCAAAATACATGGTTTGCAGTGAGGGTGGTGGAGGGAAGACACACTTTTTGCAAAACTCAAGCAATAAGGGCTTTTCATGCTGTTTCTTTCAGCTTGGGTGCAAAAATTACCACTATTGAAACATTTCCTTACAGTATTTGCAGCCTGATGTTTGAATCACTTCACTATTCATGTCTGCCAGGAAGTAAAGCTGGGAAAGCTGTTTCCTTTCGGCAAGCCTGGGTGAAATGCATTCAGAAATAAATGGACAAATGGTGATGGAGTCTGGAAAGGTGTAATTTGTATTATTGCAGGCCCCAGCCTCATGCCATTGGTTAGTGAGAGCATGACATGAGGGTCAGAGATTTATCTGCAGATTAAACAGTAAGAGCAAAGGGACTGGAGGTAGGAATAGACAAACCTGTGTGGTCTGGTGTAGAAGTGGGGGGTTGAGCTGGATCTATGAAAGGAAGATCTGCATTTATTTATCAGTTGTGCCGTTTTCAGTCCTTTCAGTGCCATGAGACTATTCCTCAGCATAACATTTGGTTTAAAAGCATTTTTTTTAAACTAAAGAAGTTACCTTTTGGATTTTTTTGTCCTTTGGTTCTTGAGCTTTTTTTAAAATATCTTTTGCCTTTGAGGTAGAGAAGAATTGGTCCTGTATCCTTTGATACCTCTTGTGCTGATCCTGCACTTACCTGATGTTATAGCTAGATGTCAGCCTCAGATGTGAATCTGGGGCTTGTCAGTCAGGGTCAGATTTATTTTTGCTCCTCATCTCTCAGTACCAAAGACTGCTGGCCTAGGGTTTTATTTCTTAAATTAACAGAGCCTTACTAAGGATTTATTTTTAACAGACTCAGAGGCGTATCTCTGCTGATTGTGAAGTCTGGCTTTCTGTTGACTTTTCCTTGGAGTCTTCTGGACTTCTTACTGCGTAGGTGATGCCCCCTGCCCATAAGGCTCTCCCTCAACCCTTTCTTCAAATGCCTTCCTTAACCAATGTAGCCTTGATGGATGCCAGAAGCTTCAATGCCAGCTCTGCATAGGCTGACATGGTAAGACACCAAGGCAAGGACAGTTTCAGACCTGGGACAATGACAGCAACGAGTGTGCTGGAAATTGGGTGATTCAGCTATTCCAGTAACTTGTCATGGTGACCTGACAGCCTCTTAAAACAGCAGGTCACATTCGGGTGGATTTGGGGATGTACCAGCTCATGCAGGGTTGTGACTCATGGGGTGACTTATGCTGGGAGCAGCAGCAGGTCATGGCTGCAGGAATGACTTGCAGTGGGGTAGCAGAGGTGGAGAGGCAGAGGCTGGGGCACTGCAACTCAGAGCAGGCTGTTTCAGTTTGGAGCAGCACTGATCTTTGCTTTGCCTGTACGTGGCTTCCTGTGAAAGACAACAACTCAAGGCCTGTTCTATGGGAAGCTGGAGTCAGATGTGTGTTAGGGATGGGGCACTGAGCAGGTCTTAGAGACTTTGTCAGTCTTTCTGGTGTGTCAGTCCTGCCTGTGAGTCAGCATCATGAGATGGGATGGACACGCAGTAAATTATAGAATATAATGATAATTAAAAGCAAGCAGGCAAGCAAAAAAGCCCTTGTCTTTCTGTGCTGGGCTACAGAAATGGCTGTTTCATGTCAATGTTGCTGGGAGCTCACCGAGTTGCTACAGACATTTAAATGCTGCAGGTACCTGAGGGCTTACTAGGCTCTGGTCCCTGTCTCTAACAGAGTTTAATTTATCTGATTAATCTTTTAGCCCAATCTTCTCTTTCCAGGAAGGGCAGAAATTGAGATAATTTTCTGCTGTAAGTCACTGTGTTTCTTCCCTCACTTCAGTAGGTTTAAAGGGAAAACAATTAGCTCCTCAGTGTCTAGATTTGCAGGGTAGATATGGTGATATACCCTAAAATTAATATATTGGAAAGAAAATATCCTAAAGGAAGGGTTCTCAAGTTTAACGGATCTTGTCACTAAGCTGGGTTGAAGCTCGGTAGCTGCCTTTTCCCTTCCTCTGAATTAGTTGAGTCCCAGTGCCATCCTCCAAATCATAAGCAAACAAAATACAAATCCCAACATGAGAGCTAGCTGTCCGATGAGCTGGAAATGTTAGCTCTTAGTTTGCCCGTGACACTGCCCGTGCCTTCTGTTGCACTGTTGCTTCTCTCATCCCTGTTGATTTCAGTCCCTTGTCTGCTCACAGATTATTTCCATTCCTGCTTTTGTTGCCTGCAAGACTCAGGGCAAGGAAAAGCAGCAAGTGTGAACATGGAGCCGTCAGCAGAACAAACTCATGGGCATATTTGTGTGCTTAGGTGACTTGCTGTAGGAAACAAAATATTTTATTATGATTCTTTTTGTTTAAGGAGGGATGCTTTACTTTTTTTTCTCTGCCTCTGTATCTCATGAAGACAGTTGCACTCCTGACTGGCAGGCAAAGATTTGAGGTCTATGGCTTAATTACTAATATCCTAAAATAATTTATGTTGGAAGGGACATTTTGAGGCCATCTGGGAGTGGGAGTGTGCACAGGGGTGTGCTGTGGGGTGCCAGGGCCATCCCCTGGAAGTGCCTGCCACCCCTGCTTTGCACAGGTGGCTGGGACATGGGCATGAAGTGTGGTCATGGCATTGCTGCCTCCTTCCCTTTCACTGCGACCTTTGTCTACTTGGTGTTGCTCAAGGGTGGTAGCAGCTGGACCTCTCTAGTCACCATAATTCAGAAATCTCAGCAGAGGTCAGCCCTTTCATGACAGGTACAAAGAGTGTAACAGACGTGTCACTCCAGCACTCAGTACTTGCTGTATTGCCTGAAGGACATCTCTGAGAAGGACAAATATTGCAGATACTGCATCATCCTTGCAAAGTGTTTCCAGAGACTGAGCTAAAAGTATGAATGGAAGTACAAAGGTTCTTGGTTTAGGTTTTCTGTACCTCCTCATTGAAATCTGGGAGTTACTCCCCAAGGATTTTCTCCTGTTATCTCTATTCTGTAATACTTTATCCTAAGGGGAAATACATTCTCCCTGGGGCTGTGAGATAAGCTGCCATGCCAACCTTTTCTGTTTTTCTTTAAGAAGTTGACCATATTCTGCCCATCAGTATCTTTATGACCAGTAGTCACATTTTGCAGTGTGTCCTTGTGCATCTTCTGCATATTGTAGCAGCTGCTTTATAGTTGGCACCAGTTTTATATCTTCGTTCATGGCTGAGGTAACTATACAGTTTATTTGTATTATAACAGTATAAATAAAAATAACCACTGAGTTATCTGGCAGATAACCCTATCAAATATCCAAACCCAGTGTAATGTAAGAAATAGTTACTTCTCTCCCACTCAGTGGCTTATTATGGGAAGTAATGAATTCAGACAATTCTCTTACAGAATGCTTAGGATTGTTAATAACATATAATAGGACAGGAGTTAACACTGACATGTGACTATATTTAATTTTCAGTGGAAATGCTTCAACCATCTAGCTTTGTGTTAACTTGGCTACTGATTAACATTTGCTGCAGTGACAAAGAGTTAAGCTAGAACAGCAAACAAGCATGGGTTCACAAATACTGGAGGGGTGCTTGGTTGTATGTCTGATAGCCCAAGTGAAGTCGGGTGAGGATGAGGGCAGTCCTTGGGTAACAGGAGTGGATGGGAAATGCACACAAGTAGGAGGTTTGGCAATGTCACTCTTGCTTCTCAGTCACTGGTGAGCTGAAAATCTGGGCAGAGTGTGAGGGGGTGTATTGACAGGGTAAGCTAATTGCTGTCACAACAGTTGCCTCTAATCTTATTTTCATGTATTTATAGTGTGTAAGATAACATTTTCCCTCAAGTGAGCCCTCTCGCAGGCCCCCTTGGCACAAAGGGACCGTTTCCTATCAGCGTCTTATGAAGCAATACTCTGATTACTGAAAGGGGATCATTATTGCAGCCTTGCTGGTTCTGCTGAGTACATCTTCAGGTTGAATTCAAGAGCTCTAATGGCCTTGATTACAGACTCACAACGAGCTTTGGTGCCATGCTTAAACCCTGAGTGGGAAGAATAGCAAGCAAAGAGGGAGCTGAAATATGGGACCATTGGGATAGTTTCCAGCTTTGACTTGTGATCTTTCTTTGTGCTCCCAGGCTTTACTCTGTCCATGACTCAATTACTTATTTTATACAAGTATGAAAGATGGCTCTAATGTGGCTGTTTCTTTGTTTCTGAAGACTGTTTTCAGCCAATGTCCCTAGCAGTTGAATCTGCTTCCACATTGTTGTATTCAGACATGCCTTTTATTTGCTGTAATTATCTGCTCCTAGCATAGCTCTGCCACACAAAGGTTGGTGTGTGTGTGTGTCTGCATACACACACATTTGAAACCACTGCCCTTTGTGCTCTGACTCTAGGTGGTAATGTGTCAGAGGGAAGGCAGGATGAACATTTTGTGGGGTTTTTTTCATCAAGGAACAGAAGTAAGTTTTCAAAGTTGCAAAGAGCATTGGAGTTCCCTCACCCTCCTGTTTACAGGGCAGGGAAATCAAAATACAAAGAGGAAAAGGAAAGATAAACAGTACCTTCCTTTATTTCTTCTTTCCCTCAACAGCATTATCTGCATAACCCTCTCCACTTTTCATCTGATTTGTTTGGGACTCAGTAGTGCCATAAATATGAGATCAAAACAGATATTCACATCCAAAGAGGCAGCTGTTGTTTTAGATTGCTTTATATGTATTTCTAGAGATAATCTATTATTATACTTTATTTATTTTTACTCTTCATTAGCTTGCTTATGCATACCAGACTTTTTTTCCAATGCTTTTGTTTTTTTCCATTTGTCAGTCTTTGGCTCTCTATCTCCATTTCCACCTGCTCCCCTGTTGTTATTTATACAGGTTTGGTAATAATGACAGCTGTTTCGTTTAACTGCTGCTGCATCCACGTGTAAAAGTCCATAGATACATCAGAGAACCTTTGTTTGCAGACTAACCTAGAGAGCTGATGTTAGCTGTACCTTTCAGGAAACACAAAATCAACTGCGGTGCTCTGGATTTTTCAGTTTTGTCTTGCTAAGGAGCCCAAATCTTGACCAATTTAAACTTTTATTTGTTTGTTTCTTAATTCAAAGTGAGGCTGGTAAAAGATGCTGCTAGCTTCTGTTCTTTACTAGGAGAGTAATTGCCACCTTTGCTCTGGAGTACCAACTCTCTCCTCCTTTGGATTTGCCCAAGTATTGGTAAAGGCATCTCCACGTCCCCTTTAAGGTGGAGGAGCCTGGCTTTAGGTATGTCACACAAATGCAGATCAGCACTAACTGCAGCAGTAGAGATTACTTCCATGATTAAATGAAATCTCTCTCTGGTAACATCTCAGTATCTGAGTGCCTCCTGTTAACATAGCCATCACATTTCCTTGGACAGTGTGAAGACATTTTTATCTGGTTTTACAGTTCATAAAAAGAAAACGAAGCAATACATTTCCAAAGCAGCAACTAATTTTGCTTGTTTCTATTTTGGGAAGCCCAATTTGAGGCGTTTGCCAAGCTGTCAGGCCAACTTGCCTACGTTTGCAGGGGAGCTTGGCAGCAGCGCCAGGCGCTTGTCCCATGCTCTTGACTTCCAGTGTCACAACTCTCCTGCAATATGAATTGCTTTTCCTTTTTCCTGAGCTGCTCAGATCTGTCTTGCTCTGTTCAAGCTGAGTAAGTGTAGCTTGTGTCCTGGCTGCAGACCCTTAAACATTCTTAAGCACTGCAGCCTGGCCAGTTGCAAGGGCTGCCCTTGGAAGGGAGCAGCTTGCTCCCCTTGCAGAGTGGCTGGTGAGGTGCTGTAGATGGCACAGAGCACGTCAGTGCCGTCAGGACCACTGAGATTAAATTGTTGTGCAGATAGGGAAAGCCATCTGCTATTTGTTCCCCCCTGCCTGCTCGCTATTCATCAACCTGGTGCCAGCCCTGACTGCCAAGCCTGGATGAATAGATGCCAGGCTGTCATGTGGAGCAGGCCTGGCTGCTGCTGGGACTGGGTCAGAGGTTTGGTGACCCATTCGCAGGTGACATTGTAGGTAGGTGTGGAAAAGACTTGGCTGTTGGTTGATGGGGGGAAGCTGCAGCACAGGGTGTGATGGTCACTGGAGCACCTTTTACAGCTGGTGTCTTTGCACTGCTGGGTGCTGATCCTGCCTGAGCTGATAATATGTTCTCGCTCTCTTCACATATATGGCTGCAAGAGTTGGTCTTGTGCCTGCTCCTGGAGAGAGGGAGGTGTGTGGAACTTATCCCAGCATCATTGTACAATGATGACCTTAAGGTTGCTGGTGTGCCCACGGCAGGATGAGTATCAGTGAGAGGTGTGCAGCCCCTCTGTGCTGAAAACGTTGGGACACACGGACTTCATGCAGTTCTGATGACTTCCCAGGTAATGAATAGTCACTGTGAACGCTCTGTGCAAGTGTCTGAAGTTCTTTGATACACTATCTGATAAACACTGGGAAACAATATGAATTCCATAAATAAAAGAAGTGTTAAAAGAATATTAGGATTGCTGAAATAATAAGGTTAAGGATCCAAAGTTCAGGAAATGCCAGAAGCAAGATGTCCTAGGTAACTGCTTTTCTGTTTGTGACCAGGTCTTTTTTGTCATGATGATACAGTTTTGGGGCGTGTGATCATGTACTGGTTTTTTCTATTTTGGCCTCATACAGCAGTGAGTTAGCAAGCAGTCATTTAATAGTCTGTTTTATTAAAAAGGAACAGTATATGAGATTCTAAGCATTATTTACTTACTTGACTAAATTAGTAAATTCTTCTCTAAACACAAAATTCTTGTTTTCTCTCTGCCCTCCTCCCCTCCTGGATTTTTCTCATGGGTTCTTCACAGTGAATAGACCTGGTCAGTACAATACCTAAATACTGTACTGGCAGTAGTGTGCTGTGGATTAAGGGGATGGTACAATCTCTGTAATGTAGATAAGGGACTGAAACACTGGGAAAGTGAAAACGAGTATTTTATTACTTTGTGCATAAAATATGAGCCTGATTTTGGGGCATACACTGTGTAGTATTTCATAGGTTCACAGCTTCCATATCCTTAATTTCCATATGTGTGACTTTTGGGTTAGGCACAGGTAGTGCTGTCATTCATACCACTTGTGAACCAAGAGGAATGTCACTGGCACTACCAGAAGGAGAGCTTTTTAATATACAGCTACCCAAAATATCTGTTACAGAGACATGTGTTTCTCCTGGTCCCTTGGGCTGGGAATGCTCAGTCCAGCTGTGGGTACCTGAGCAGCATCCTCACTTCTGGGAGCAGAGATGGGGAGTGTTCAGGAGGATGGGCTCAGCTGGTCTTAGCTGTTTTCTGGGCCCTTCAGTTCAAGGACAGAGAACTGCTTGAAAGAGTCCAGTGCAGAGCCACAAAGATGATTAAGGGAGTGGAACATCTCTTACAAGGAAAGGTTGAGGGAGCTGGGCCTCTTTAGCTTGGAGAAGAGGAGACTGAGGGGTGACCTCATTAATGTTTACAAATATGTAAAGGGCAAGTGTCAGGAGGACAGAGCCAGGCTCTTCTCAGTGATGTCCAATGACAGGACAAGGGGTAACGGGTGCAAGTTGGAGCATAGGAGGTTCCACGTAAACATAAGGAAAAGCTTTTTCACTGTGAGGGTGACAGAACACTGGAACAGGCTAGCCAGAGAGGTTGTGGAGTCTCCTTCCCTGGAGACATTCATAAACCCACCTGGACACGTTGCTGTGTGACCTACTCTAGGGGATCCTGCTCTGGCGGGGGGGTTGGACTGGATGATGTTTTGAGGTCTCTTCCAACTCCTGACATTCTGTGATTCTGTGTTGAATATAAATGTTCTTATGGAGCACATGTAGAATGAAATGACTTTAAATTGGCTGTGTTGTGTGTGTTTTCAGAGAAACCAAGTTAAACTTATTCCTGACACAAACGTCACTATCTTGCCTGATTGCAAGCTCCTTGTTCAAAGGTCTGGAGTGCCAGAGCTTGTTAAAGCAAAGGTACATAGTTAAGTAATGATGTATTGTTCTACCTTGGTTCTGGCATTTTGGCTAAAACATTCCAAAATGTTCAGTCTGAGCTGGGCTCTGGCATTGTATATTCATACCCCAGAGTTTGACTTAATGATCAGCAGGTATTAGAGTCGGAATCTCGGTCAGCTTTAATAAAATGGTGATGATGTTTAAAAAATTATACCTGATATTAATTATCCCCTGGTGGGTTTGAAGCTTGCTATTGAGCAACACGAGTGGTGTAGGCCCAGCACTCCCAGTGTGTTTGAGCACCAAGTGCTCATGGTGGGCTTACAGTGCTGAATTCTCATTGATCTTTGCTAATGCAAGGTTAAAGCTTTGGTATTTGCTTGTGCTCCAGTTTTTCTACAGTATGCTAATGACTCTTTTGAATTGGAAATGCTCGTTCAGCACAGTGTAAGAGAAATGGGAATTGGCTTCATGATGCTGTGTTGCAAATAGTGCCGAACCTTTTCCTCTTTCTGTAGAAGGGCTGCTCACGTTTTTGCAGGCCAAATTAGACATCACCACGTTTTTATTCAGCTCACAATATGTGTGCACGCATGCATAGACATACACATTTGTCATTTTTTTTATTGTTGTGCTAGCAGTGATAGTGTCCAGAAGAATTTTTTTCCCTAACATCATGGTGGAAACATAATGATGATTTTGGAAGTGGCTGCAGCTGTCTGAAAATGAAAAAGAAAAGACAAAATAGAAACACATATATTTTGCATCTGTGCAGACGGACTAAAAGGCAATTAGCCAAGGATAAGTAAATGAGTTTATTTTGAAAGGCCCAATATGGTGACCCAAAATGTTTTGAAAGGTTTTCTGTATGATGGCATTTTTGTGTTCAAAGTTTCAGTCCAGACAAAATTGGTAACTGTTGGCAGGGGAGAGTGATGGAAATTTATGCCTGAGGTAGGAAATCATCTCACTTTTAAAGGTGAATGTTGCTATTTTGGTTTTGAATTCTGATAATTAGCAGTAGCAGCTCATCCTCAAATTGCTCTTCTAACATTAGGTGGTCCAAAATTGCATGAGGTAACTTAATATGTTACTTTATCCTGAGTCTGTAATTGGAAAAAGACAGGAACAGCTTCCTGCTATTAATTGCACAAGCTATTTACAGCAAAAAAAAAAAAAAGGAGAAAAAAACCCACTTTCCCATTGATATACATACAGAACAGTGTTAGTGCTGCTGCAAAGTGATGCACTTCAAAGGTTTTGCTTTAATATTGTGTATCAAATACTGATTTCTGTTACTCAAAGTCTGTCTCACCCTACACTTCATGTGCATTCAGCCAGAGCACCTCTCTTGTGTGCTCTCCTTGACTCTCCTGTGGACATGGCAGACTCCTTGGGTGCCATCTCTAGTATCTTGCTGCATTCTTGCCAGCCTTCCTGGTGGCCACCAATCTGTAGAAGATGCTTCAGTGTTCTCTGTCTGATGTTATGCCAACTCTCTACCAGTGCTGCGTGGATGAAATCACGCAGATTATTAAGAGTATTACAGCTGAGAAGACAGTGGGTAGCAGAGGGACTTAGTGAGATGGTGGACTGAGTCCTGGTGCTGCAGTTTACACATACATTATACCCTAGGGTGAAAAAATGCATTTTGGTTTGCATTTGGTGTCGAAATCACTGTTAATGCAGGTTACATTAATGTAAATTGCAAATGTAAGCATCTGCTCACATAATTCAAAGTGATAACACATTTGTGTTTGTGAGAGATGTGGGAGAAGAAGTGGAAGAAAAATCACACTTAAGCGTGTGCTACAGTTTTCTTCCTAAAATTTGATCTGCTGGTATCTTCTGCTGGACCTCCTGCCTAAACGTTTTCTTCTGATGGACCAGATTATTGTTTACAGCCAATTTCCACTTTAGGTTCTTCCAATGGATTCTGGTGGATGTTTTTATTACTCTTTTTAGCTTTTATTTTACCTTTTATTGTGTTCAGGAATCCCTGGGGTAATTCAGACTGTATAGGCCCTCAGGAGGTCTTTGGTCTCACCTCCCGTTCAAAGCAGGGTCAGCTAGGAGATCAGACCATGTTACTCAAGGGTTTATCCAGCTGGGTCTTGACAATGAGTACGGAGACTGCACAACCTCTCTGGGCAACCTGTGCCACTGCCTGACTGTCCTCACAGTGGAGGATTCTCCTTGAAGTTTGAACTTCTTGTTGCAATTTGTGTTTGTTGTCCCTTTTCTTCCCGCCGGGTCCTGCGCTGTAACGCCTGGTGCTGTCTTCTCAATAACCTCCTCATGGGTGGTGGAGGCTGCTGTTACATGGCCCTGAAGTCCTCTCTTCTCCAGGCCAGACAAGCCCTGTTCCTCAGCCTCTCCTTCCAGGGTAAATGCTCCAGGCCTGACTGTCCTGCTGACCTTTGCTGAATTCACTCCAGTTTCTAGAGCAAGAGTGGAATACAGTTGTTTCGTCTCAATTAAAATTTAGATTGTCTCACTGTCTTAGAAATACAGTTGTCATCTCCTGTACTTGACTAGCTCATTAACAACTCCTTGCCACCATGCTGCCAGTGGGTTGGTCGTCTGAAGTCCTTCTGTTAACAAATGGCCCTGGTGTACATCTCCACACTGGAAGACATTTGAGAGTAAGTGTAGTATATGCTCTTCTGGGGAGCAACAAGGTTGAATAGATGGATGCCCTGTGATGTTTTCCTGAAAAAACTCTTGACAGTGAGATAAGAAGATGTAGAGCTGGTTATGACTAAGGTCAAGACTTGCATCAATTCTTCAGGAAGCCAGAGGTAAAATTGAAGGTGGAACAGATGTTCCACATGTATTGAAATTTTGGATTGCTGCCTGAAAAGGTTTATAATTTGCCAGTTATTTTCCAGATGATCTTTTTTAATGTGCAGAGGTAGCAGATGTGTTTGTTGTATCCAGCTCTTTAAAGTCATTTTAGGAAGTTAAACAGATGGATGCATTTTGGAATGCAGCAGCATCTCTTTCAGCATCTGTAACATCGTTGTTTTGTGTGCCAACCAGGATAGAAGGGAACAGAGCAGCTGATAAGCATTTGCCTGTGACAAGCTGACCCATTTGCCAACAGCCAATAATATCCTAATGCTGTGACAGGAATGACTGACTACTACTGCTTTCACTGGGGAATGATTTGAGTTTCCAGGCAGTTGTTGGGGTTTTTTTTGTGTTGTTTTTTTTTTTAACCTTGAACTATGTTGACTACAGGTTGTTTTACTGCTGGTATAAACAAAGCTCATGTTAATTCTCCTACAGAAGGTGATAATGTTTCCAGAATGCAGAAAATATTTCCATCAATTGAATTCCTTCTATCTAAAAAAAAAAAAGGTTGTATATTACAATGATCTTATGACTAAAATGGGAGGAGGAAATATGAAATACAGAAAAATTATCTCGGTGCCTTCTGTTTGATGTTTGTTTTCCAATGATAAGCATCAGCCAGATCTTCCATGGGGGTGATACAGCATATCAGGGCTGTGTGGTGTTTTGACACTGACACATTCCCAAAATCTTCCAAACACTGACAGTAGCATTATTTAAAATCATATTTTTGCATGTGTAAAGTGAATGCAGTGCTGTAGCTTTAAATAGTGTGAGTTCAATACAGCATCATGGATAAAATTCAGAGTGGCAGGAAACCTTAGGCTGGAATAATATCCTGTCACCTTAGAAAAGTAAAATTGTTTAAATGTTGAAATGTCAAAGATGTTTAAAGCAACAAACATGTCATTAATCATTACACCGGGAACCTCCTTTGTTTTGGTATGAAACAAAATATTAGGAGAACATTCAGTTATTTTTTTAATGTCATTTTTGGATGGCTGATATTACAAAAGCTTGAAAAAGTCAGTATTAAAACAGTAAGAGGGTTAGTTACCAGTTTGCTAATAGAATGAGAGGATAAAGGAACTACAAGGAGATCTGGGAAGAGAAGCTTGATACTGCCACACCTGGGGCTGCGTGGTGGCCCTGTAGCACTTGAGTTTTGAGTGTAACTGTTTGCTGTACTTTTCCTTGCACAGTGATCTTTGGAACTTTCTAGTTTAAAACTGAGCATGATATTTGGCAGGTACAAGTGAACCTCTCCCTCAGATGTACATGTGATTTTTCAATAGAAAATTAATCCATTTTCTGTTGTTTTCCCACATTTTATGGGGTAATCCTCCTGAGATTGCCTGTGATGGATCATCACATTGGAGATGAAAGTGGCAAATTGGGTTTTTTGGATCTTGACTTTCAATAACGGTCATGCCTGTTGGGCTGAAGGTTGACTTACATCTGTGTAAATCTGAAGTTTCACTGGAATTTTTAACTTCAGAATTTCAGTAGTACCATAAGAACACCCCAAATTTTAGCTCCTGAGGGGGTGCTTTTATTCTTTGTAAACATCAAAGCAGGTCTAATCTTTCTTTAAAGGAGCTGTGGAGGTAGGAAACATTCGTATCGGGGCATTGTGTTGAGCACCATGTTTCCTTTTATGTCATTATGAACAATCTAGGGGGTGTGTATATATATATATATATATATATATATATATGTTTCTGCAAACACATTCAGAAAGAGCTGGTGTTTGTAACATTGCAATTCATCATTATATGGTGCATTGCAGGTGACCTCCAGCAGTGAACTGCTCCTGTATGGTTGCCCTGTGGGATTGCTCTCTGTTTTTTGGCTTCCAGGGAAGAGTGGCTGCCTGCAGACCTTGGTTTTGAAGTGTACTTGGCAAAGCCTGCAAGTGTGGGATGATATTTCTTGTTCTCTGATATCTAGCTGGCAGTTGGTGAGCACCACAAGCACCACTTCATGGCTCCAGAACTGCACTGTGCATCATCAACTGAACTGGATGCGTGGGCTCAGTATACAAGAGGATTTTTTAATACAAGCTGGTTGGTAATGTGTAGTGATGGAAAGAGAGATCATGTGAAAATAGGAAAAGATTGGTGAAATAGTTATCTAAAGGAGATTTTGATAAATACTTCCAATGTGGAAGTCAAATTCTGATGCTGGCTGTAGAGAAACTACATTGATTTAGAGCAGGTGACAGTCTGACTCTCACCATTTAGTTTGAATAGTGATACTTTGCTCTTCACAAAACAGCTGAATTTGCTTAATGATAATTTGGCCAATTTGTGTTTGTTCAAAACTGCTGATGTGGGAGGGATTGATGGCAGCTCAGGCTGGGCTGGAATGCAGATCCAGCTGAAAAAAGACTTTGGATTATAGATGTTTCTTCTCATTTGCTTCTCAAACGGTTTCTACCTTTAGGCTCCAACAGCTCTTGCAGATGATGGAGCAGTGAGGGACAGCAAGGTTACAGAGGGTGACTACCTGATGATGGGAGATTGTTAGCTTGTGAGCAGTGGATTTTTTTCCTTGCTGCTTCTTGAGAAGGCAGGGCAAATAGCAGCACAGGAAAGAGAGCGTTTTTTTAGGTCCACCTCTTTGTGTTTCATCTGAACTTGATGGTTCTTAACTTCAAAGGTAGTTTGCAGTATTTGGATCATCATCACCTTCCTTCTGTGATATTCCCATTAGTGTGCTTCTAGTCATAGATGTTTTCTTAACTTTTCCAAATACTTGATGCCATGGGCAATGTCAAACCAGGCATAAAATAACACAGGAGCTCGCACTATAACCTTGTGGAAACAAAGGACACATGAGTAGATGAACACCACCCAGATGCACATCTCTGTTGGGAAGACTCAATTTGGAAGGATCTTTGTAAAGTGGTATTGAAATATTTATTGCAGGTGCTGCTAGTGGCATGGAAAGATGATATGTCTTCTTATGATCACAGACATGAAGAGATAAATAAGTGGAGGTGAGCTATGGGCTGGCATGCCAAAGCTAGTCTTTTGGGATCTTAAAGATTATTCATGCATATATGTGTCACACAGTGGTCACTGCTGTGACTACAGCAGAGATAGACAATATGCATCTAAATCTTACAGCACTGCAGAAAGCATTACTTGAAATAAGCTCTTGCATTCCTCACCCCTTTCATTCCTGTTCCTGATGAATTTGAGTCTGAGGAATGAACTTTACATGCAACCTCAGAGAGATGGACCCTTTCAAAGTCACTCACAGAACCCCTCTTACTGTGCCTGTCTCCAGCCAGCTGAGCCCAATTTTTATTAGATTCTGAGAAACTGATATGGCTACAGATCCAAAAGCAATGGAAACATAATGAAATCAAAGACAGGGATGTTGATTAAAATGCATTTGTTGTGACTATAAAAACTTCTATAGCTTTTGAGTGAAGCACTACCAGATTTAGCCTTATGTAAAGTGCTGGCCATGTGGTCAACTGATAAATGCATCATGAAATAAAATAATACCAGTCTGCAACAAAGTGGGAAAAGTATTTTAGTTGTGATGTCTGCTCCTATGGTTCCTGCTTACATTACAAACCCATCAAATGTTCTGGTACAGAAACATGATGAAATATGAGCATTATTCAGAAGGTGCTCACTTAAAATGGTGCCGTTTTGTGTCACAATGAGAAAGTGTCTGCCTGTATCTCTAGTGTGACTTGTGAAACTTTCTGTGTGTCTTCTGAAAATGGGTGTGAGGGATGTTCTTGTCTAGGTGGAACTTAGTATGTGCATTTGGTAAAACATGACACTGTTATAAAATGAGGTAGAATTAAACCCAGTGTGCATTAGAAATGTGTCAGGGGATTAACAAAAGGGATTTTAGATCAGAATTAGTGTAATGCAGACAAGATTTCTGTGAAAAGAACTGGGAACAGAACCAAGGTTTCCTCCTTTTCTCTCTGCTCTATATAAAGAACTCACATGTACAGATTATAATTGCTGTGGTGAGAGGATGCCAAATTATATAATGCCTCTACCCACATTCCTCTTTTCTAACCTCTGCCATTCCTCTTGTGGGAACACACACACAAAAATCATATTAGGAGCTTGATCCCATTTACACCTTTATGGGTTCTTTCACAAAATGGTACCATAGATCTGTAGACAGGATGGGGCTTCTACATATTCGATACTCTGGTCAGGGACAAAGGATGGATGTACAAGTACAAAGTGCCTGCAGTGCCAAAAATAGGTCTGTATTTATTCCTGTTGTAACTTCACTCAAGTTGATGGAGTGGTGCCAAGGCTGCATATGCCCACAGTCTATAGGACAGCTGCCCACCTGGCAGTAGTCAGGTTTGATGAGAGGGCTTTTGTAAGAACAATTAAGCCTTTGGATATTGACAGTACATGGTGACATTTTAGGAATATTCACCTCAGCTTAAAATGATTTTCTGGGAGATTTCAGATGTATCTGTAATGCCTAAAAGACAGGGATAGCATTGATCGAGGTATTTTCAAGCCTTGAGTTTAGTTCCATCAGCAGTTCTGAATCACCAGACCAGTTAACGAGGTGTTCTAATTGATATAATAATTCTACATAGTTTTTCCAGTTACACTAATGTAGCATTTGGCTTCATTGAGGATGGATATTAACTACAAGTTGAAAGGAAGGTCTGATTCTCTGATACTTTGCTAGATTTCATAAAGCTTTTAATTTTACTTGCAATACCCACATGCAATCCATATAGGCATTTTTTTCCTCATGGGTTTGGAGACCCTGTTCAGTTGTTAATTGATAGTGTATGAGCAATGAAGGCAGCCTCAATAGTTTTAGTGTTTCAGAAACATTTGTCTCATTCATAAAGATCATCTGTTCAAGAGAAGCCAACCCTGGGTTTTGTTCTGTTTACTGGCTTTGTTTTGGGCAATGTGCTGACTTGCCTACAAGCTGTTCAACTACAGAGTATTCAAATAGTTTCCACTGATGTGTTAAGATCTCCAGTTCACGTGAGTCTGCTCACTAAAATTTTGAGAATATTAAGCCAGTGCTTGACACCAGAGTCTTGGCACTGGAGATGACACAACATGGTGCTAAGTAGCCACAGCTTGAGTCCTGAGCAATGCCATCTCCTGAGCTTAAAAATCAGTCCTATGAGCCAAGTCACTAGGGTTTGTGTGTGTGTGTGTTTGTTTTCTAAAACAGAAGTAAAGTGCTTGTTTATAGCATTTTTCCCTTCATATTCCCCCAGTTAGGGAATGGGTGGATGTTTGCTGGGCAAACAAAAAACAAAGCAGTTGAAGTGGGGATGTTGTGATCATTCAGGTAAAGATACTTGTCAAACTTGAAGCTGCAAGGAAATGTTCCCCTAGTTAGTGGCTCATCTGACATTTGTAGCAGGAATGAATGAAGCTCTTGCTTTCTGTTTAGATAATTTACCTGCTTTTTAACATTGCTTACTCATTTTATAGCTTATTTGGTTGATTCAAAACAGGGGAAGGAAAAAGTAGTTGGGCTTTTCAAGGAAGATAAGGAAGATGAGTTCTCAGATCCCACTGACTGTCCAAGAAAAGTAGTTTCTTTTAAAAATCCTAGCCTTAAAAACAGGTTAAAATTGTTTATTTATTTATTTTAAAACAAAACCAAAACAAACGAACAAAATCTAATTAATTCCAAAGATAGACCAAAATTGATGTTGGCCATCTGTGAAGATACACCCTGTAATGTGACCTGTTAACAATTTATAACCTCGTGGCATCCATGTACAGTATGTACTGTGTTGCATTTCAGTGGCACTGTGCTGTAGGGTTTGGATATATGAAACAAAATATGCATTACATTAAAAAACCCCAGGAATTAGATAACAGTGGATAATTAATGCAGATTTTTCTCTTGAATAGCTGTTTTTTACTGAAGGCAGAAGAGAAGCAATAATTCTGGGTGGCTCTTCAAATGTGTTACCAGGAATTCAAATTAACCTTTGATAAAGAAGGGGTCTTTGTTATTTATTTGGCAAAAGAACTGGCAGGAGCACAGATGGAGTGTATTGAGAAGACATCTTCACTTCAGTAGGCTGGACTGCACACCAAGAAATAAAGGTGTTTCCTCTAGCTGAGGAATATTCAGTCATCCATCATCAAAGGAACAGTTTCAATGATTGTTAAAGGAGCAGTGAAAAGAATCCTTTTCTTTTGCTCAGATTAACTTTGTGTCTGTTTTGGTGTCCTGTAATGTAGCCAGTTTTCCAAGATGAAAACAGAACAACAAAAACTGGCAAGTTCTGTGCATCTGGGATTGGTGGCCTGAACCTCATAAAACGTGTAAGTGAAGAACAGATCATAAAGCTGTCAATTAGATCTTCTAATAGCTTTTAAACATTACTATATTTTATTACAGACCTAAAATTAGCCTTGTTTTCAGACTTGGGTCTTTTTCAAGTTTTTCATACTTCAGTCCAATCTTCTTTTTAGCTAGCAAGGCTGAGTTTTCAGCATTGAACAATGGAAATGGTATTGGAGCATTGTCCATAATTCTGCTGCAATAACTACCAATCCTTTTAAATGGCTCATCTTTCTTCATTGAGTTGTTGGGCCTTGCAATTTTTTAATGTAGTTGTGTTTAAGTGGACATGGTGCATGGACGGGGGAGTAAACATTAGAAGATCCATCTCAGTGGAGGTGGATGAACAGAGTTGTGCAGTTTCCAGTCTGAGATTAGTGGATAAAGAGACTAAGGGGAAAGCAGTTACTCAGAAAGGCAACAACAAAAAAATTGCCCTCTTCAAGTTGATGCAAAGCTGCCTGCAGAGTTGGTATATGGGAATATAGATGTGCTGAAAAATCTCAGCAACAACCAAAACTCCAACTGACACATGAAGTGCATGTGCACTGTGGGCACTTGAATTACACAATCCACAGGCAGTGCTACATGGAGAGATGGCAGACTGTGGTACAGACAGTGGTAGTGTGTGCAGGCTTTGCTTTTGTTTTTAAATAATCTAGTTAATGTGAGATATCTCGAAAAAGAAGGAAAAAACCCAAAAAACAAACCAACAACAACAAAACCCCACACACAGTACAGCTAATGTCTCCTGCAACTGTGTTCTGTTAATGGAGACAGAACTTTTCATATTGTGATGTTGAGGAAGAATAATACTTTATAATGAGTAGAGCACACGTTCTGGCTTTGATTGCCAGTTCTTCCACTTGCTGCGTAACCCTGGGTAAGTCATTTAAGATGACTTCCAGAGCAGGACCCAGCGTGCAGGTCTCATCTGATTTCCATTGCCTAAAATGCTGTCCTAATCCAGCTGCCTAATCCTGGAGACACCTACAATCTAGAGATGCTCCATTTTTCTATCTGGAAGAGCCCCAGATATAAAAACCTGGGTTTTGCACATCTAAAACTTTTCCGAAATTCCAGGTGTCAAATAGGCAGGATTCAGCTCCCACTGAAGTGAGTGCTGGAGCTTGCTTCAGCCTTCCTTCCCCGAGCACTCCTCTCAGCCTGGATGGTGCAGAGCAATGGGGCTGTGCTTCCTCTGGCCTGCTGAGTAGCTCCACAGACTGGAGACTTGCCCAGAGTGTATTTCAGATATTTCAAGGGTAGGTTAATTGCTTCTCTCTGCTTGCTGGGATCGCTCTTGTCCTTGCCTCCCAGGCAACGATGTAATATAAGGATTTGTTCTTCAGGCAGTGGGTGAGATGAGAATAAGGAGCTGAAGGATATGCCCCTACTTGTGAAATAATGTGATACCTGGGGCTATGATGAAGATGTGATTTAAAATGCACTTTTCTCTTCCATATCTAGTGTTGCCTTTGTGAATATTATTCTGAGGCGCCCTCCCCGCCCTGTATATAATGTAAGAAGCCTCTGTGATAACTCAAAGCCTCTGTAAATGAGGTGTTGTGGCACTGTAAATCCTGGTGCTAAGACCCCCTAACGAGTCCGAAGGCATCTCTTGGTGCCTTGAGTTTCCGTGCTGATAGTTCTCTGTGGTCCAGGACGGAGCTCTGTGGGCAGACAGAAGGATAGGTACTGCTCTAAAATGTGTCATGCGTAGCAGGAATGAAGGATCTGGGGGCTGTAACGGATCATGGGGCCTGCAGAGCAGCATGGGGAGGAACCTGTGACTCTGAAAGAAAGGCTCCTAAAAAGCCCAGTGCCAAGTGTTGCTATAACGGGGCTGGGTTACTCACTGTGCTTATTCCAGTTCCTGTTGATGCTGGCAGTGGGAGTTTTCCCGAACAGCAACGAACAATGATTCGTCTCCAGGTGTTTTAATTTGAAAGCCATATTTATTTATTTATTTATTTTTAAATTTCAAAAAGAAACCGGTACGAAACTCTCTCCGTGCAGCCCCTGGATCATCTTCCCCCGGCCGGAGCCCCCGCCCCGCTCTGCAGCGGAGTTCCCTGCCCGCCGCAGGACTTGAAGCCACTCCTCCCCCTGCGGAAAGAGAGCTTTTTATTTATTTTTATTTATTTAATTTTTTTGTTCCTGCTTCGAGCAGGCAGGGCCAATCCGGGGGCCGCCCTGCCTGCACCGTACCGCCGAGGCAGCCCCCCCCGCCCCCGCGCAGGCTGCCCGGGAGAGGCGCAGGATGCGCGGCGCAGCGCCGGACGGGAACCCGCTCCACTGCGGGAGGGGAAAATGAGCTGGCGGCTGCTTTCCCTTCCCTCTGACAGCTGAATGATTTTATTTTTATTTTTAATTTTCCTCCGGGTTTTCATGATCAGCACTGGGGGAGCGGGAAATTTGGTGGCCACTGGCATATCTTTCTTTAAAATTGTTGTCAGTGGATGGCTTTCCTTCTGCTCCGGCATCGTTGTCCTGTTCACAGCTATTAAGACTTAAGAAGCTTGATTCTCTAAGGCTGGTATCCAAGGACATCAGTCATTAACACACTGAGCTACATCTGCTTCTTGGCTAAGACTGAAGAAAGACATTTTAAGCTGGAAATCCTGCCTGCTTGCTCACTCGCTCGCTCTCTAGTGCATACGGAAGGGGAAGCATATGCAGCAGCAGGTTCCTTTTTTTTTCTATTCCAAAAGGCTTTGTAGATGCGGTGACAAGATAATGGAGTGAAAGTCTCCCATTTCCAGGGAAGAAAATTACAGGAGTCAGCCAGAGAAAGGAAGGAGCAAGTTAAATATCAGCAGAAATAGGAAGGAGGACACTGGTGAAGAACTGAAAATAAAATTAGAGGAAACAGGTGGAAGGCTGGCATAAAGCTGGGAGATACCTTAGACTGAAAGTGGTTTGAGTGGTTTCTTTTTTTTCCTTTTTTTTTTTTTTTTTTTTAATTATTATTGGTTTTAAATTCTAAGCTGGTTTTGGAGATCCCTGCAGTAAACCACTCTGCTTCAGTGTAGAGCAGCTTCCCCAACGTGTCCTTTTCTCTCTCCCTGCCTGCTGTCTCTGCTGTTGCTGCTGCTGACAGAAACGTGTTAGGAAAGCAGAAAGAGAAAATGCCAGCCATCCTGGTAGCCTCCAAAATGAAATCGGGACTACCTAAACCCGTACACAGTGCTGCTCCTATCCTGCATGTCCCAACGGCCAGGACCATCCCACAGCCCTGTTACCTGAAGTTTGGGAACAAGGTGGAGGTGACGAAGCCATTGTATTCCAGCCAGATTCCTCTTAAATCTTCAAATGGACAAGAAAATGCAGGAGATGGACTCCCACCAAGGAAGAGTAGCTCGGTAGAAAATGGATTTGACACACAGGTTAGAAGGCAGCAGTGCTGGGGAGGTGTATTGAGAATTTATTTCTGTACTGAATGTGTGCAGCAGGTTTTCTGAGGTGGATAGCAGTGGTGGGAACAGCAGTGAGAGAAGGGGGGGTGCGTGTGTATGTGTGTAATAACATCTGGCTGCAGTGGTGGGATGTTTTCTGCATAGTGGCATGGTGGCATGTGTTACCAAGGGATAGATGGCTTTGTAATTTTGTCAGCATGGTGGAGCTGATGGTGGGGTGGTGAGGGATGGTGCTGCGTGTGCTCTTTGCCTCTGTTGCCTTCTCTGTTGCGTGTGCTTGAACTGGGGGATTTGTGGAAGGGAGGTGGTAGAGATGTTGTTTGTGGGGTGTGTTCTTTGTTTTCTTTCTGTAGGTGCTAATTGTAATGGCTGGGTTGTGTGCCTGGGATGGGGAGAGATTGCTGGTTGTCATGACTGTGTTTTGTGTTTGGCTATGTACTGCACTGTACCGAATGTTTTGTGTTTGTAGTTGTGTGAGGAGTGAATGGGAGGCAGTGCTTTATGTGAAATTACAATGTGCTCATCATTCTCAGTGCAGCTAAATTAAATAGATCATGTAGGAAATGAATACTCAAGTGGAATTGCCTGTTCATGCTATATGTGCATGACATCATAGATGCACCACATTATCAGTTTGTACTCTTCCGATTTCCCTTTAATGTGTATCAGTTTTCTAATGTGTTTTTATACATGCTGCTTCCTGTGTAGGGAGGAGACATGCACGTTCTTCAGCTCGTTTAATTTTTATCAGCATAGTGAGGTTTTCAGCGTGGCTCACATTGCCTGGTGCTCCTGGTGCCCCAGTGTGCTCCAGAGCAGCGTGAGCAGCTCGTACATGTCAGCGTACTACGGCGGGAGCAGAGCAGATGGTCTGCTGCAGCAAGCAGAATTGATTAACAGGATAGAGGGATTGCTGTACAGCAGCCTGATGTGTTCTGGCAACAGCCATATACCTTGCAAGCTGCTCCTACCCATTTGTGAGCCCAGTAGAAGGTGATACTATTACACTGGGATAGGGAAATGATGACAGATACTTTCTATTTTTTTCCTTGTCATTCATCAAGGAATAATGTGTTATCTCTACCATCTAGATTTTAAAATCTGTGGCCTTCTAACCCTATTCTCTTAAGGCAAGCGTGTCTACTGATTGGTTCTGTTTGGCCCTGTGCCCTGAATTTTCGGATATGCTGCACTTTCCTTGCTGGTAGACAGGGTGACGCATCGGGCTGCTCAGGCTAGACAAATGTGACTGTAGCAGTTCCTGAGGGACTGAGAGCAGGAAAATGAGACAGACCAATATCGGTGGCAGGGTGGTGGCAGCAGAAAGACTGACCTGCACATCACATCTTGTTCTTAGGAGAGAGACAAATACTCTTTTTTTCCCTTGTGCTAGAGTCTATCCTTGTAATTAAGAAATGTCAGCAAAATCTCATTATATACTGCTCTTTCTCTCAGACACTCCTTGGTTTCTACATAGAAATTTACATTCCTGCAAAAGTGATGGTTATTTATAAGTACTTTGTCATCCTATAGCAGATTATAATCAGGTAGATCCTGCCAGTGGTAGCCATTTGCAGCAGTAAGGGGAATACTGTAGTATTTTTAACCCTTATACAGATGTGGAACAAATATCAAATATCCTGTTGATGAAAAGGTCTTCATGCTAAAATGATATAGTTCAACAGGGAGTGATTTTGGTCAAAGGAATTTCAGATAATTTTGAGTTTTGGATAACTTCAGCAGCAGGAGAAATCCTAAGCTTTGCCATTCTCAGTAACCTCATTTGGGTAGCAGTCTTAGCAGATGGCCAGCACCTTTTAAGGTGTGAACCAGTGAGGTTTGTGTTACCATCCATTATCTTGAATAAACACAGTCCTTTTTTTGTTATTCCTATTGGTCCAACTTTGATCCCTCTGCCCACATAAGCATGAAGATTTTTGCCATTCAAGGTAGTAATTTGGAACATTGGTCTGTATCTAAAGGGAGGTTTTTCCAGATAGATCAAGGGTGATGTTCTTTTTGTTATCTACCATGCTTCCCTCACAAGGGAGGAGGAACAGGGTGGATGGACAGCTGCTAGATGGTATGTCAGCAGCTGAAGCATTTTTATCTTGGAAAACCTTCAGCTACCTTTAGGTACAGTCAGGTATAGAAGTGCTTTCTGACAATAAGCCTAGTAAGGTTTAGTCTTAAATACTGCACTAGGACTAAGTATCTGAAGAATCATAGACATGTCCTATGAGGGTGACCACTTGCTTTTTTGGATATTCTATCTTAAGCACCAATGGTGCCCTCACCATTTTACAGTGCAGGCACCTGGCATCCCCTGTGAGGGAGGAAAGTTATATTCTTGCCATGGCAGTTAAAGTTTAGATCCACAAGTAGAACTGATGCCAAATGCTTTGGCCCCTATCTTTTGTAGATCTCAGTCCCTGCATGGAGTTTGCAGCCCACGGGGAAGGACATCATGTCCTCCTCTGCGGGTGGAGGGAAAATTAAAAAGACATTGTGGCACTTGGATCAAAAAACAAAGAGAAGAAATAAAAATGACCAAAATAGATTGAACTTGTCCTGTATTCCTTACTGAGACTGAACTTGGAATTTGCAGCCCTGAGTTTTCTCTTGGAGTTAGAGGCATAAGCTATTTCCATCAAAACCCAAGGTGATATCAGGCCACCTTCAACACAAGTGACAGAGATGCATTGGTTTTGTACAACTGCCTAGTGGTCAGAGCATTCGCTCAGAGAGGGGGCTATCTGAGTTCAGTTTCTATTTCAACACCAGAGAAGTCAAACTCTTATCATATCTCTGAAGGGTTTCATAATCAACAAGCCACAGGATGTTCTGGGAGTATTTTAGGGAGTTGCTCTTAATCCCGTTGAAGTTGGTCCTTTTTGCACTACATAATATAAAATCCATGCATGTCCAGAATAAGGACAGATGAGTAACTTGACCTCCTGTTTAGGACATTTACTTACAGGGAAAGACATTATGGGGAGGGATGAAATGGGTAGGATATCTTTAAGTAGTTGCACATATTAATTTTTCTTTCCCATCATGCTGTTCATGTACTTCCACTTAAAAATTTGTATATGCTTTTTTTCCTGCACTTAGATTACTGATTATTCTAGAGAAGAGGCTGTGTCTAGTGCATTGATCAGAAGTACAGTGTGAAGATGTAGACCATGTTCTAGTGGTGGTTTGCCACATTTCAAGCCCTTTGCACACCAGTGTTCTGTTCATGAGCTTTTCCCTGCCAGGTGGTAGCTATCTTGAGCCTTGCTCTTCAGAGAACATGGGTGCTGCAGGTGGTATTCATTAAAGTACTCATTTTTAAAAAACTGCTGAAAATCAGGGTGTCCCAAATTTTCATTTATCAGTGAAAGCTTCTACGATTTTGTTTTTCTTTGTTCTTCTCATTGTGGTTTTACATGTGTAAGCTAGACTTTATAGTAACTGGAAGTTTTGAGCCTTAAGCCCATATAAGGGCAATGTGTTATTTAAAATGCTGTGCAATTTATAAAAAGCATTCTTCAGAGTATTTTCAGAGGCACTTTCCAGAGAAAGATCTGAGGGTTTTAGCATCAAGCCCATTGTAAATGCTAGTCGGAAATCTTAGGTCGGTGAATCACGGCAGTATCATTCCTATTTTATTGTTCCTGATATACACACTCCATTCATTTTTCCATATTAAATTCTCTGTGTTGTGCACAACAGTAACCTACTGTTGCACTGGTGCTTATTTTGTCTAGTTTGAAAACACCGCCAGTAAATTGTACCCATATTTAGAGAGCATTGTTTTGGAAATATTTAACTTTGTTACCAGAGAAACTTCCGTTGAGTAGATAGCAAGATAGTGATCTCTCGTATACTAAATGGTATTTATTAGTTATTCTGAAAAAGTCATATGTATCTGGCTACTAAATTTGCATTAGTTATTTAAGACAGAAGTCCTTGCCAGTTTGAAGTCCATGGGCGTGGTTAAAATGTTCATACAGGACCCAAGAGGGAAGGGACTGTTCCAGGAATACAGTCTGTTGCCGTGGTATCGTAAAAGCCACCAAAGGAGACTGTGTATTTATCTAGTTTGCTTATTAGTGTTATATTGTATTCTCTAGCTTCTTGATTTTCATTCTCTGGAGAACCTTAAAAAATGATTACTTTTTATGTCTGAAGTAACTGTAGCATCTTAAAAGCACTGGGAACTTCCTAAGTTATTGGTCCCACCCTTCCACTAAAGCACTTGAAGTTGACAGGCATTTCTTTAAGCTGGTATTAAAGTACGTGTATTCAGCAATTACTGATAACTATCCTTGGTGTCTGTGGCAAGGAGGGGTGGTGGTAGAGTGTTGTTTTTTTGCAAACTCCTCTGCAGTATTTGCTGAAAGGTAGGCAGTTCTCTCCTGACGGATGTGGAAGGCGGATCCTTATGAGGTGTTAACCATGTTCTCCCTCACTTTCCTCTTTCTCTGTACCAGGCAAACCTAATCCTTCTAACCTTTTCTCTCAGGATTTCTAGAGCTCTTACAGCTCTTGGTGCTATCTACTGAACTGTTTTCAGTTTGCCTAGAGCTTTTTTTAAGAATTCAGTTCAAAATTGCATAGATGTCAGTGCAATAAAACTCCCTTGCTCAGCTAGATTTTTTTTTCACAATTTATGAAGACCATGTTGAGTTTGGTGTTCTAGATCTGGGGCATTCTAGATGTCCTCATTTTCTAGTCTTAAACTGTATTTTTCTTCTAGTGATTTCACTCTTCTTTCCCAATTTGTGAAGATCACCTGCAACTGGGGTGTGCTCCAAAAACATTTGCAACACTCATTGAGATCAGAAATGTCCCTGTTTTTTTCTCATTAGCCATTCTCTGGTCCAAGTCAATGACAATGGTATGGAATGGAATTGGGAGAGAAGTTTCATTACAAATCCCTGCAAAAAAATATATTGGATAGCCATTCCCAGGTTGGTAGTACACTATTGATAAATCATAGGATCATAGAATGGTTAGAGTTGGAAGGGACCTTAAAGATCATTGAGTTCCAACTCCCCTGCATGGGCAGGGACACCACCCACTCGATCATGTTCCTCAGAGCCCCATCCAACCTGCCCTTGAACACTTCCAGGGATGGAGCTTCCACATCTTCTCTGGGCAGCCTGTTCCAGTGCCTCACCACCCTCACACTAAAGAATTTCCTCCTGATCTCTAACCTAGATCTCTCTTTCAGTTTAAAACCATTACCCCTTGTCCTCTCACTACAAGCCCTTGTAAAAAGTCCCTCCCTAGCTTTCCTGTAGGCCCCCTTCAGGTACTGGAAGTACTGGGAGTACTGGGAGTGTTTCAGGCAGCTGTGTGCTGCCTTGAAGTACTCTAGCTACAAACAAATTAATTACTTAATAGGCTGCTCCAGTGGTCAGTAATACTGATAACTTCAACATAAAAGATAGCTTTTTGCAATGCTGGAAGAAACCAAACAAGGTCATGTTTGGGATGTGTAGGAAGGTGAAATTTTACTGGAAAGCTGGGAAACTAAGAAAAACTATAAATTCAGGCTGTCAAAATATGTAACCACAAAAATGTTTTTAAATTAGTATTAATGAGCTTGCTTATATAACTATAGTTATGTACTTAAGTACATTTCTACGAAATGCTGTATCTTGATTTCTGATGGATTTTATTTTTGACACACTGTAAGCAATCTCAGGCTATTAAGTAGCCAAATTATTCTCTTTATGATTGCAATAGTTTTGATAATATTTTTATAGACACGTATGGCTAAATAATAAATTGTTCGGAGGTTGTTCCCAATGAAATGTTATCAGATAGAAAACAAGAAAATAATTGGGAAGTTGTTTTATTGTGATTATTAACATGGAGTTGTCAGTGATCTGTCTTCTACTATAAAGAGCTACCCTTTTTTAATGCCCTCCGTTAGAACAAAAGATGTAAGGTTGCACTATAAACTCAGGAGGTTTTTTCATTGTGGGCTTTTCATTTAGATTACGCAAAGGGTCACTTGGAATTCGAACTCTCATTCTGCTTTTAATTGTACTGGATAATGAATGAAAATGTGTTTTGATCTGATTTCACTTTAATTACGACAGTTCTTGAGTCAAAGAGTATTTTGGTCCTCGTGTAACGTTCCTTCCCAGGTCTGGTACCTTCCCTGTCCCCTTGCCCAAGATGGGATTTCCAGAGATATTTATTGTTGAGCTAATAAGGCTGCTGTTGAATTCACTCAAGTTTTTATTGGCCCATGGTTAGTGTTTTTTGAAACCCTCATTTAATATGACCTTTTTTCCCTGCTTTTTTTTTTTAAATGCTGTTTCTCTGAAATCTGCTCATAGTTTACAAGTAAGGGGCTTCCAAATTTTAATAGACTGAATCTAAGAGCACTCCTTAGAGGTAAGGATGTTTTTCTTTTTTTTATAAATTAATGGCCAAGGCACAAAGAGATTTACCCAAGGTCATAAAGTCTGCAGTGCTGTAGAAAATTACTGGCTAGTCCCATGACTATTAGATTATTTTTCTCCTTTGCTGCTACTTCTTAATCAGTTCAAAATGCTCATGCATATGGTATCCATGTGTTCTCCCTCTGTCCTTGAAACTGTTAGCTTACTCCATAAAATTGTATTACTTTAGTGAACACTCTCACTTTCTTTGTGTTTTAGCCAGTAATTTTTATCACCTTCTGCTCTGACACGTGATCTATGGCAGCACCCAAGCAGGACATGTTGGTCCAGCTGTCCTCTAACCAGAAATGGGTTAATTATTAATATTTTTCTTGCTTTCTCCCTGCCTGCCTTTACCTCCCTGGCTGCACTGGTGAATTTCTTTGACAGCTTTTAGAGTTTTGCTTCTTACTTTTCCCAGATTGTTTGTCCATGGAGTGTTCCACAGAACTTCTTTCTTGATGTATGGGTTGTGTTTCAGTTCTGTTACGTGCTCAGTCTCGGCTGGAGGCTTGTTTGACCTGAAATTTGCTTCAGCAGAGAAGCATTAAGTCTTTCTACCTATCCAGCTGCTAAATCTAATTTGTTAATGTTCAAATATGGATAAAATAATTTTAATTTGAAAAGCAAGTGTATCATGAGGAAACTGAAAGACTAAAGCATCTGTGTGTATTGTAAGACCAAGCACAGGCACCATTTGGGCTGTAGAAGTGTCCTTAGTGGCTGAAGCCCATGGTGGCATGGCTTTATGGAGCTCAGTGTAAAGTGACATTCTCTAGTCTTCTGCAAAATACTCTCCTCCAAAATCATGTGGTATGAAATATAAAACCTCTCCTAAAGCAATCCCCTGCAGATGCAGAGAGGTACAAGGATGGCAGTAGAGGAGAACAACAGATACTGCTTTTAAAACTCCTGGCACTAAAGCTGAGCTTTACTTCTCAAAAAAATCAAATTAAATCAAATTATAAAGAAGGGGTCTGGTAAACAAAACGTGTACCTTTCCCAAGTTTCAAATGCCTGAGAAGTACCAAAAAGGAAGAAAATTAAGAGACCAACACTGCCTGTGCTTTTTTTTTTTTTTTCTATTCAGAGGATATCAGAGAAGAAAGCCTTTATTTTATTGAGATGGGAAGGGTGGATTCAGTTCTTGGTTTTGGAAATTCAGGGTTGGTTTTGGCTATTTTTTATTTCCTTTGAAGAATCCTTTGTGGAACTACTACTCTGTAATTTCAGTTTCCAGATTATCTCACCACTAGATTTAAACCTCTGTTTAATTTGTAGGGTATTTTAATGCTTTTAGCCTACAAGCCCCTTTTACCTACAGAAGTGGAAGAAAACAAGGAGGGATTTAAATCCACAATTATATTGTTTAAACTTCCCAAACTTGTAGCACAGAATAGATATTATAAATGCTGCTTAATAAGATATACTTTTGAATAAAGCGATAGTTGGGCCTTTAAGGGAAGGATGTGGTTTCTGTTCTTCCATTTTTTCCCACTTGCTTTCTGCTTATTTAAGCTTTGAGGACAAACTTTCTACTTTTATTCTGATATAAATCAAGAGACGCTCTTAGAATTTAACCCATTAATTTCTTTTTGCCTTGCAGCAAACTGTAGAATCTCAACCAAACTCAGATTCATTCTCCTGAGAAGTTTACCTGGCTAAAAATACCCTGCTTGAATATAATTTTTAGAAGCATCTATATTTGAAGTATCTAAATGGTCAGATTTTATGTGTATTATTAGATATGAACTGTTGGTACATTTTGTAACAGGAAGCTGCTGGTTTTCCATTCACCAAGAACTGGAATTCAGTCAAACACTTGGCACTTACTTGTATGCCTCTAATTTTATCTGTAAATTGTTCTTTCTGAAATAGTCTGTGGAAACATTCTCAGTTTCATCAGTTTTGCAAAGCATAGGCATGGAAATAACTGCTAAAACTTAAAACAAATAAGCCATTTATTAAAATAAATAATTGAGAAAACAGGTCACTTCTTATTTTAAAACAGACTGAGATTTCAAGTTTTACTTTGATTCCATTTTTTTTTTTCTTCTTGACAGTATTTTTAGGTGTTGTTATCCTTGGATTATTTTTCATTTTACTTTTGGGTTATTTTAGAATTGAAAGCAATGTGTGGGAAAACAATACATGAGAGGAAAAAATATCTCACTTCTGGATTTCAAAATACACTTTTACCAGGACTTTTGGCCCTGTGCATGTTCAGTTTTGGACTGTGATATAATAATCTTTTGACAATGTCTTGCTTACTCCCATGGCCTCTTAAATTTACCCTGTGTCCATCCCTTGTCTTGAATATTTCCTTAAGTCTTCCTATCCTCAGCTTCTGTGGGTTTTTTCTGTACAGTTACGGCTAGAAGTTGCCCTATCCTCTTTCTCATAGTTGGAAGGAATCCCTAAATTTTCTTATTTTACCTGTCCTGTCACTAATATTGGTTGATTTCTTCTGTCTTGTTCTTCCCATGATGACGACCATGGTATAATCCAAAAGTGTGTAGTGGTGAGTTCATGTTTATGGTGCAGACTTCAGAATTGCCAGTAGGTACCAGACAGTAGCAAGGCTGTTGTGGAGGAACTAGCAGGTGTAAAGAGTCTGTGGACTGCTTTCCAGTAGTGGTTGTTGAGGTTTGCTTTTATACAAGCAAGGAGGAAAACTTATGGAGCGTGCAGACCAAGGAACTCGGGATTGGTGGGTATTGCTTTGGTAGTGGTAGAGCTGTGCTTGGCAAGAGAACATGGTCAGGTCTGTGAAACATGAACTCTTGATGGATTCGTTGGTGTTTTCCTTGAAAGTGGAAGTCTGCCCACTCATGAGACTACAAAATACTATTAGTCTTTCCTTCAAGCTCTGGGATCTCACAGGAGTGGAGGCCAACATACTTGATTTGCTGCTCCTTCCATGCCTTGGGTGATCCCAGAGGCATAGGGGACTGGACATAAAGCCTTCTTGGAGAAACTCAGATGTTTGTCTCACCCACCTGATAACAAAGTTATCCAGTTATGTATACCCAGGCTTCTCTAATGAAAAATAAATAAATCTATATACACCCACAAAATGACCCAACAAAAGCCCCAAAGCAATCCTTGACAGACTGACTTACTATGTGGCTGTGGAAGTGGCTGTTCTCATTGTTCTCAGTCTTGTGGATTTGGTTATGCTTACTCCAAAGGGAGGGACAAAATGAACTTCCTCAATAATTTCCATGTTCTTCCTCATCTCCCTAATGCTGGAAAGGTGTTTTTGTAATAAGTGACTGCATTTTTCAGAGCTATATAGGAAGAAAATCTAGGTTCCTTTGGTTTTGGGAGAAATGGAAGAGGCAATATGGGAGGCTGGAATTGTAATTTTATGCATGTTAATGTCTGCCATGGAGCTCTTTAGAGGTTGTTCTTCAAACTAAAGGGATTTGGAGTGTGGTGGTCTCATTGCTGCAACATGTGAGGATCTAGAATACTTTCTAGTGTCTCAGCCTCCTTGTATCCTGCTTGATGGATCTGCCATTCGGACAACTGAGAGACATCCTGAGTTGTGAAGGTAGTTGTAGTAGTACTTTTTTATTTCCCATGATGAGGTGACTCTTCCCTTATCAGATCACCTATCTTCTATTGAAAGTGCTGACCAGAAGTTCTTTTTATATTGTATTTTTCTGCCATCTATTAATTCTATGTACTTGCCCATTGGCAGAACAAAATTAATACCTTGGTGGGATTTCATGTTGCTGATCTAGCTTTGGTGCCCACATTTTATGGTGAATATGGACACTGAGACTTCGTTACACTTGTGTATCTTGAAACAAATATTCAGAAGTGAATTCCTTTTTCTTTAGCTGTGTCACTTGAATCGTGTCCAGTGTTAGAAACTGCAGGTAACTTGAGTACCAATAAACTAAATTCAGGTTTTGTACAAGTATTTTTAAAAGACTGCAACAGCTGTCTCTCCACATCAAATCTATTTTGGCTGTTTCTTAGGTTGTGTCTGATTATCAGGAAGTAATTTCTAATCAACATGTACAAGGGGTCTAGCAAATTTGCTTCCTCTGGCAGACAGACAACTATCAGGCTTAGCATTGTAAGATCAAGCAGATGCAAAGACCTGTCATGTCTTTTGGAGTCAGAAATTCTCCTTAGAGAATGTAGCATGCTGCAAAGTTAGATTTTATGAGAGAAATGTAATGTGAGAACAGTATCTGCATGTGTGTGTCAGAGGTTAAAGGCCTGGAACAGATGTAGAAGACACGTTGGCATCCACAAAGATCGGTGCACAGCTTTGAATACAGCTGGTGGAAACAATAATTAATGGATAGGTCTGGTAAGACAAATTTGATGTAATTATAAATTATTCTTCATTTCAAAGAGCTGACATTGAAGTCCTCAGAACTAATTTTAAAAATGTCGTGTGTGTTTCAAGATCAAGTGTGCATTGGCCATTTGAAGCAAAAGCTTAGAAACCAGTTTAGCTTTTCCTGCTCGATAACCATGGGTCAGTCTGCTTCTCAGGACAGCCGTATGTATTCCAGGCTTGTCTGTGGCTTAACTGGGATGGATTATTTTGGGAAGGAGTATTTTCAGCATTGCTGTGTCTTACTCCTCCGAGATGGCCTCTGGAGCACACAGGGATCTGATCCTCCAGGGTAATGTGGCAAACGAGCACTGCCAAGGAAAGCTGGCAAAAAGGTGCCTGTCCTCTAGCTTGGAGCTGGAAAGGGGAGGCAGCAGAGTCCTCTTTATCCCTACACAACCTCACCAGGGGAATTCTAATGAATATGCTTTAATTTACAAAACAAAACCACTTTCTGCTTTTCAAGAGGGAAGAGCAGTGGTTGCCTAGGATCCTGTTTCCAAGCAGTCAGATACAAACTTCCCTCACTGCAGCAATGGAGATTTTCCTTTTGGTTGTCTATAAGAGTTAGACTTTTGGCTTTGCATCTTTTAGGGTTTGGACCACATGGAGTGACTTTTTTTATAGGATTTAATATGTAGACTCCAAACCAGTGCAAGGAAATCTAGTTGTCATAAGGAGCACAAATAATTGGAAGAGAATCTGTTTGTAAATGAAAATGTCATGCACTTAAAATTTTATGATGGAAACATCTTCTCCAAGTGACACCCAGGGTTTCCTCTTTCCCTGTGGTTGCTTCCCATTGTGCTCTCAGGCAGTGGGAAACACTGTGAATATAGGATCAAATTTGGAGGTGCAGTTTCTTCCTGTGAGGTGTTTGCCTTTGGGACCCACTGGCTGAGCTGTGATAGGTACCTGGAACAGAGGGAAGCACAGAGAGACCCTAGGCTCTGTGGGGACCCCTGACCAGCCCTGCCCGCAGCTGCCTTTGGATGGAGGAGTGTGTGCTGAAGGGCAAGGTAACCTCTTACAGCCAGGTCTACCTTCTGTGTCCCGTCCTTGCCACCAGCTCCCCAAGCCTTAGGTGTTGGGTTTCAGTGAGGATCCTGTGGTGGGCTTTCAGCTGCCTCTCCCACAGGTTGCTTTTGGAATCCTGGAGAAGTTGTTCCTCTTCTTGGGTTTATTTTGGCTTACAGGCATTATGGTGGTGAGACTTAGAAGACCAATCCTGTTGGAGGTGACATGAGTTGTGGTGCATACACTGTATTGTGTAATGGGATGTGATGCCCGTGGGTGATACCCACTAGTGGTTTGGTTCATCAAGCTGGGTAGCAAGGCAGCTGTATCGTAACACATGTACCAAGCCCAGCTTCCCCTTGACCAGGTTGCTTGCAGCAGTAGGCACTTGAAAAGGGAGGAGAAAAGTAAGGAAAAAAAAAGGGGGAGAGCAAAAAAAGGCATATGAAAGGACCTGAAATCAAAAAGCCAGTCTGCAAAGCTCCTAGACTACTCAATAGCAGATCCTTCAGTCTCCTACACAGTTTCAGATTTGTGCTGACACTTAATCTCTTGGCCACAACAATGTGAACTAGATAAGATTTAGTCCTCTTTATTGCCTCCTGATCTCTCCAAGATTCAGCAGAAAGGGGGTTTGAATTGAACAAACACAAATTTTTATCTATCACCTTCACAGCCTGAGAAATGTCGTTGGTGTGAGACCTTGCAGGGGGGCCTGGTGCCACCCTCAGCTCTGTCAGCAGTTCTGAGCTGATGGCCCATCTGATCCACTCAGTGTTTAGTATGCAGCATTAAGGAAAGAGATTTGAAAGTTCAGTTTTTCACTGTCAAATAATTTAATTTTAGATAATTTTGCAGTGGTTCTCTGCAGCTTATATAAATGGATTTTCAACAAATAAAAGCTTTGGGCTTTCTGTGCATGTGTGCACGTTTTAGTTGTGTGAGGGATACCTGGGGTGGAAGGAGTCTCTGGTGAACCATCTTGTGAAAAGCTGCAGCATCACTGAGTGCTGTCGCCCTCCCTCCTCCTTTCTTCTCTGACAGCAGCTGAAATGGCAGGGCTTGGCTTGGCCAGGGCTTTGCATCATTTATAGCAATGCAGTTAAATGCTGGGCTGAAATGGATGGTAGCTCAGCTAATTTGCATGATTTAAAATGCCAGCTCGGTTTAATGTAGAGCAGCTGGTATATACTTAACTCCTTCAGGAGAAAACTTAATACCAGCAGATCGCATTATCCAGGGCTGCAGCACATTTATTTATTTATTTAATCTCTCTCTTTGCTGCTTCCCAGAACATCTGGAGAGATCGTTTACGCCTCACTGGGGCCAGCTTTGTTCTCTCTTGATATTTCTGAATCTTGCAGAGTTCACAACAGAAGTGGTTGGTCCTGCTGTGTGAGAGAGACTTGTAGTGACTTCCTGGGCATCCACTTGCACTGACCTCAGCAGATAGGACTCTAAATTAAGATGTGACATGATGAGGGATGGTGGGATTAGTTGGAAGAGGGACAGGTGTAGAGGCCTGGATTATGTGGATTACTACATACTCAATTTCTTGGCGTTAAATTTCAAGGTTGAAAATGGCTAATTCCACAATTCTGGAATTAGGATGTGCCATGCCATTCCTCTGGGTGCTGTGTAGAGAGCCAGAGCCACCTTGTGAGGGAGGGAAGAGTTGGAGGATCAAAGAATTCCTTTGCTCCCCTGAAATAATTAACACAGCCTCAGTGAGAGGATGGAGGGAGCATAATCTTTTAATACCAACCCTTCTCAAAATTGACCTTGTCACAGGCAGATTCAGCTTCTCACAGAGGAACAGATGTGTGATAGAGTCCCTCTTACTGCGTCAGAAATTCTGGCACAGTATTTCATCCTCTGCCAAAATTCCCTCACCTTTCCAGAGGCGATGGGCCTCTCGTTCTGAAGAGCTCTGGATATGCCTTTGGATGAACTGTGAGATATCGTGGGATGAAGATGGACTTTACAAAGTCAGGACTTTCTTAAAGCAGTCACAATGGAGCCTTCTCTTCCTCTGGAAATCTTTTATTCTCTCGAGTCATGACTTGAGCTGAGGTTTCTCATGGAACAGCAGTTTTAAATGGTCAGTTCTGAAGACCCTTTTTAGTTCGAAGCACAAGTCATTAAGCCAGAGAGAAAACATATCTGTGAGGTTCTTTTGACATGTGTAAATCTTTTAATATTGCCTCTGAAGTTTAGGCATTTCTGTTACCCTTTATAAACCTTTGTGTTAGAAGATCCTGTGTAGTTACTCAATTGACATCAGTGCTGTACTTGGTGTACAGGACATGAAAGCCACATCTGTACAACAGAAAGGACAAGTCTTCCTTAATGAAAACTGATTATTGTCTTTTTTGTTGTGAAAGGGAAACTACTGAGAAGATGATGGCCTGTAATCTTCTTCCATGAATCTAGACAAGATAAATTACCCTCAGTGATGAAGTGCTTCATTATTTCATCTCAAGTTGTCCATGTGTAAGATCATCAGCATGCCTACATGCTGTGGAAGATTATAGCCCTGTATTATATAGTCAAATTATTTATGTTGTAGTGTACTTGTACTATAACTCAGTTGAACACCTGAATATTTTTTATGTATAATATGCAAATAATTTCAGCCATTTGAGAAAAAGGCTTGCTCATGGTTACTCTTAAAGGCAATCAATTTATTTAAGCAACATGTATCCATCCTTAAATAGACAGAAGCCATTTTGTGAGACAGTTTAGAAGGTTCTATTATAGCTGAGGTGGAATTGGGTGGTTTAGTAATTGGTTGTCAGGCATCAGGTCAAAACTTGAAACAAATAATGCTATTTGTGTTTGTCAAGTCTGACTCAAGGCTTTTGGAACAGGAGCAAATGAGCCAACTTTTCATTCACACCGTGTGTGAGAGCTGCCTGCGAGTTACTAAAGCTTCATCAACCGTGTTGCTGGGCTGGTTTGCTTGGTTTTGTTTTACAACTAAGGGATAAGTTTATTTCTTTTAATACTTTTCAATTGATTAACACAAACTTTTCATGGATCCAGGCTTGACCTCTAATGCTTAGTATTTCATTCCTTACTATTTTGTACCACAGATATTTTTAACTTGCTGTTTTTAGGACTTTTCCAACTGGTTCAAAGGTTAGGAAAGCCAGTTCCACCAGACTGGACATGCTGTGAAAAAGCTTGCAAGAGTGGTAAGACACTTATATGGCAGCTTCATTTTATACTGTGCCTTCCTGCCAAGAAGGGTTTCAGTCCTAAGTGGGCAGGGAGGATGCAGTGGCAAGTGTGTGAGTCCTGAAGACCTACAGGCCATCAGTGGAGCCTCAGCTTGGTCACCTCATTGCTGCTTGCCACAGTTTGTCAGCATCAAATCCCCTATCTCACAGGTGTTCTGCAGAGATAAATCCATTCTAATTCCAAGCAGCTCAGGTAAAGTGATACCTGGAGCCATGAAATGACTTTAAATAGCTAACTGTGTGACACTTAAGCCTTCATGCTTCAGTGTGATCTGCTTTTTCCTTATCATTGATTTTCTTTTTCCTTAAGGTCATACGTGAATCACAGCAAGAGATACTTGATTTAAAATCCTTTCCAGTAATGATTTATGGATTTTAATAAAACTTGTGAAGTTACGAGCCACATTACCTCTTTGTTAGGAGAAAGTTCTCAGCTATAAACAGAGACCACTACTTTTGGCTGTGCCTTCTGAAAATGGCAATTTATCCCTTAATGCTGAAAATAATTTAAGGAGAAGGTAAGAATCAAAGAGCTGCATACACTATTTCAAATTATAATGAGGAGTCTGTGGGCTGTGGGATACCATCTGCACTCCACTTCCATGTCATCTGCCCACAGGGAGAAAATCATCAGGGAGAAAATAGGAGGATGTCCTGCAGTTATGAAGCCACATAACCACCACTTACACATGAAGACCTTGTGAGATTTGTAACGAAACCTAAGCCTTTGATAGTACTGCTCTGAAAAGGAAAAGAGGAGCATTAAAAAGGCCGTTGAGATTTTGGAGGACTGAAAAGGGGGATTTTAAGCCCCATGAATGGCATGATTGACCACATTAGTAGAAGCGAGGAACCCGCAGAGTGTTAATTCGTAGCATGTAACACACTCAACTGAGAACTATCTGAAATTATGCTAATTTATGCAGTTCACATTGCTACTGCGGTGTAAAAATAGTTTTGTTTGTAGAGAACTAGAGCTACCGTATTGTCGTGTGCAGCAGGTTGACTTTGTGTTTAGCTTTCCAAATGGTACCAGTTTGAACACAGAGCAAATCCGTATTTATGTTGTCTTTTTGTGTGGAGGTCCAGCCGGTTACACCGCAGTGCATCGCTGCCATTCAGGAGGCTGAAAGGAAAATGTTAGTCCCCTGGCTTAGGAGTGGCACAGGGGTATTAGTGGATGCTGTGAATAGCTGCAGTTTTAGGCCTGAGGCTGAATGCCCACAAGAATGGTTGGGATTAAAGTGTGTTTTGGGTTTCTCCAGACCTGGTTTTGTTTTGCGGAACTTGACACCTCTCGCTCAGATGTGTGGTGCTTTGGAGTATCTTCAGGAGGTATTTGACTCACCTTCTGCCACTCTACACATCATTGTTTTTCATGCTTATAGGGTGTGAGGAATAAAAAGAGAGGGGAAAAAACCCTCCATGTATTAGTTGTGATTAAAACCAATTTTCAAGCTGTCATAGTGGAACTGGATTTCCAGTGAGTGTGGGTGAAAGTGTGAAATAACAAGCATATTGCAGCTGGAGTCAGTGGGTAATTTCATATTCTGATTTCTTATTTAAAATTCTGAAGGAGCTAGAATACATCTTGCAGTTAAAGTCATAATTTAGCTTTTTGAATAAAATTGCAGACAATGCTGGAACTGGTTTTGAAGACCAAAGCAAGTCAGGACAAAAAGTCCAAGCATTCAAACTTGCATTTGAACAGCTGTTCCTCTGACAAGAAGATGACACTGGAGTTTGCCTACCAGAAGATAAATCCCTTACATTCTAGGGATGAATGTGCTCAGTTTTAGAAGTCTACAGGGATGAGTGGAAGCCAAGAAAATATAATTCCCTTTCTTCCTTTACTTCCACCACCTTCTGTTGCCTTCAGTCATATTTCCTCTCCCAGTCTTGGGGTAAGACTTGATAAAGTGTTAATGCTTCAAGCCCTCCCCCAGTCAGTGGACACGCCTTAACATTTTGCAGCTGGCTTCTTCTTTCCCTCCCAGTCAGTTAACTCAACTCCTCCTGATTAAACTGGAAAGGACTGGCAGCTGTTGCTGATCAACCTTAAGAAGCTGCACATAGGAGCTGGCTTGTCTCCCTTCTGCCTCCCAGTGCATTTCTGCAGCAGAGAAAGTTGAAGTGGAGCATAGGCTTGTGTTGGGACAAGTGGGAGACTTTGAGTAATGTTCCTTCTAGAGGCAAACCAAGGGCTGAGCTGTCTTCTAGATCATTGTGCTGCATAGAACTGGCAGGGTTTTATGGTTTTTCATGTGCATCTAAATTGGTTACTATCTTGCAGGTGAAAGAACACAGGAGAGAGATTGTCTATGTCACATGGTTTAAAATAATCAGTTGCTCCTGTTTTGTTACAACTCTAACTCAGCTTGGGAAGGACTGATAACCCCTAATGGAGACATGGATGTTCATGCCATTTCTTCAGTAGCTGGTGTGGAAACAGATATGGGTGAGGATCCAGCTCATTTAACAGAAAAATCATAGTAGACAACTGTGGTTGCAAGGCAAATTATTCAGGGTCTGCTTCAGGATCATATAAAACAGTTTCTGCCTCTGTTGGTGAGCTCATCTGTGCAGGCCAGAAGCATGGCTGCTAGGGAGAGAGTGCACTCAGGATCTTGGTGTGCTGGAGGTGGAAGTTACTGGCAGTCTGAAGTCATTCAGTGCTCAGGATCAGCTGGTAAGTAAGTCTGAAAAGCAGATGTGGATCAGTAACTATGATTTTTGCCTACCTTGTTGTAATTTCAAATGGGATACTGGTGAGGTCAGATCAGAGATCTGAACTTTATATATGGATTTACCTTTCCTGCCTACATGCTTAGTTTAAAAAAAAAAAAAAATCCCAGATTTGTTTACTAAACTACCTGAGAGGTTTAGAAGCTGTAGTCCTAGGAAACTGGGTGAGGCCAGATTGCTTTTCGATTTGCACCATTGTAATCCAGTGTGATACCTGAAACTATTTTGTGTTTGCAATAGGAATTAATTTCCATACGCCAAGCCACCTCTGCCCCTCGGTCAAACTTAAACAAAATAATTAGTAAAAGAAGACCATCAGGTCCTAACTCGAAAACTTACTGAAAGCTCAGGAATATCATCACCCATTTTGATCTAGCTTTCTGTCCAAGTACAGGCCTGATGTAGTTATCATGCTCAGGTCATCAAAAAGCACCTTCTTTTTCTGCTTTTCCAGAGGTCTTGTGTTTTTGGGCATATGAGCAGTATTTGGGTAGTGAATTAGTCAAGTGTTGCATGCTGTTACGTGAGAGGATGGAGCATCACTTTCTAAGAAAGCTCCAAGAAGTTAAACCAGCAATAATGGTGTCCTGTGGTAGCAAAAAATTACTAAGTGGCCTACAGGTAATGACAGATTCAAGGCCAGATCGTTCCCTCTTTGAATCAAAATACACCGAAGGGAGGTGGGTTTGCAGAAGTGATTGCGATGGATAGCCTGCATGAGGCAGCTGTGCCTTCTGCTGAGACAGGCAGGATCTGCAAAGTTGGAAGCAATCATTCACGGGTTCTTGGGAGCTACTTACCTTTGACCCAATCTTTGGACTCCCTCATTCAATAGCAATAGCTGTGGGGCTTCTTTTTTTAAATACATGGTAAGTTTGACCCTGAATTTAACTTCTAGCGGATTAAAAAAGCTCGGGATAGCCTGAGAGAAAGGAAAAAGAGTAATAGGCAGTTCCTACAGCTTTCTTGCTGCTGGACGCGTTAGCTGGGCTGCTATTGCCACCTGGTGGTGTTGAGCAAAACCAACCGAGACCTCGATTTTCTTTCAGCGTCAGGTTAGTTGCGTGGGATTAAGTAGCAATTGGGTATCAATTAGAATTATTGTTGATACCCACAGATCATTTTTTCAATGAGGAAAAAAAATCCACTGCATTTTACGGCCAACATTTATTTTGGCCACAGACAACACTGTAAAAAAATCAAATAAAATAAAGGAACCTTTCTTTGAGCATCATCAGATTCTGAGTAGCAGCAAATTTTGGGGGAGCTGGTAGCAATGTGTGAGAGGTGGTTTGTGTGGGTAGCCCCCCAGGTGGAGAATGTTCGCTCCTGGTAGGACCTGAACTGACCAAGCTGCTGTTTGGTGGGGGAAGCTCTATCTGGTTTGTGCAGAGATACTTTGCTCTGAATGAGGTGGCCAGTAGCTACAAGTCCATAGTTAATGTATGACATGTACAGCCACCATGGCTCTGGTGTAGCTGAGGCACAGATAGTCCAGTGATTAGTCTTTTAATTTCTATTGATCCTCAAGCTTAATTGTATCAGGTTCAGTACTGGTGGTTAGCTTCAGCAACTACCTGATTTCCTTTGGCTTGCCAGACACAAGTACTTGTTTGGCTGGAAACCCACAAAATAAATATGATTTGTGAATCCACAATCTGCTTTTCCTGGTGTGGGGTGACATGGCAGAATTGGAACAGAAGGTAGTGTGATGTCCTCCCAGTCTCAGAGCATCTCCATCAGAAACAGGCTGTGATCTGGTGGCATATGGAGGAAGAGTTAATGAATGTCTCTAAATTGCTTCGGCGTGGTCCAGTCACTCCATTAGGAGTGCAAATTTGATTTCCATAAATGATTAGTGTCTTATCTTGCTGAAATTAGTGGGTCATTATGAAATTATGACTTTTTGCACTTAATGTAAGTGACTTAATTGTCCTTTCATTATATGGAGTTTTATTGCAACCCTTTCAGTAGGGGAATACAGATTAAATTGTAGTTACCAAGAAAAAAAGGAGATCCCTGTTCAACCCCCCCTGTTCAGTGACAAAGCCACACTCTGTAGCTTAATCTGTAGACTCTCTGTCTCTACAGAACATCTGCATCTGCTGGGGTCTTTCAGGGCTCTGTAATGTTTTCCAGTGAAGTACTTGGCATAGGTTATTTGTGATGAATCTTTTCAGGCAGCACTTAAGAGCGAAGGTCATCTTTGTTGTGTATGGAAATGTGGTTTGACCTGTGGTAGGGGTCTGACCTGAATGTCTCTTCCCCTCTGTTTTAGTTGTCATGTACTATGGTACAAAATCTCTGTTTCAGGGAAAAATGTAAGTACAGTAAAGTCACAAGCATTTCCTTGGCATTTTGGCTGAGAAATTCAGTGTGTTGTCAGGTCTTTCAGAATGAAAGAAAATAATAGGGGGAAAATGTTTTTGAAGTAGCCATACTGTTCTTGTATCATCTTTGGGTTTCCAAACGAGCATCCCAGGACTCTCCGTGTTTCAGAGATATCAGGTCCCATAACACCATCAGAATCAAGAGTACCACCCAAACAGCTTGTGGCACCCCAGCAAAGTGCTGCCCAGTAGCTATGGAGCAAATCCTCACTGGCAGAAGAGTAGATATGTAAGGAGTTGGACTTAATAAATGGAATCCTAAAACAGTTACATGGGCCACTTGTAGTACTTTTGACTTTTCTTCTCCTATTAGCGAAGGCTTTTCCCCAGTTGCTTTTACCAATACAGTTAATAAGACAGGGTGAGCTGATTTTACAGGTCTTAAAATATGTCAAAGACATTCACTTTGTGTGTAGAGTCACTTGCCTTCCAAGTGGCAAACGGGTTTCACTCGGCTCCTTCAAGCAGCCTCTCCCTGCTGTTCCTTTCAGCTGCATGAGACCATTCTGACTAGGAAGTGCAGTTATTTTGTAACTTGCTGCTCTCTATTGTCCCTAAGGGTTATTTGATTTCTAGCCTTATTAGCAGTAATCGTAGCTTTGCCTAGAAGCAGTTACACCAGCAGGAAGCAGAACAGTCTTTTTGTCCATCAGCTGTTAAAAATTTCAGCTATTAATATTCCCTGAAAAGGAAGCCAGACCTTATTTCTCATGTGTGATGGTTCTTTTTATTTCCTTTCTGGTTCATACGTGCCTAACCCTTGCAGTGCTTGGAAAATGAATTGGATTGTGGTGGTACAAGATGTGCTGCTTACAGCAATCCTAGACCCTAATGTGCACTTATAATGGATGAAAGCGAATACATTGAATTTGAGGCATCTTTTCTTTAGCAAAGATTTTGTTTGGAACTGAACATTTCTAGACTTTTACGTGGTTCTACAGGTGCACCTGAGGGTCTTTGAAGGCAGGCAGTGAGTAGAGCATGAGGACTGCTATGCTCAAAGGCTATGCTCAAAGGATACTGAAAGCCCAAGATGAAGTGTTTAGCTGAGCTGTCTGTTAGTAACAGGGACAAGTAGACTGAAATTCAGTTAAAGATACTTTTGTTGTACTTGCCCTTTAGATTTAAAACCATTCAATGAAAGGGAACAATATCTGACCTGAATGTTTCAGAAGTAGACTGGAGATAGCATGATGACAAAGCCTCGGTTCCCTAGTCCATGTAATCGGGCCTGTTTCAATTTATCCAAAGAGGACCCAAAGTTTTTATTGTCCAAGAATGCTCTGGGTCTATGAGAGAAGTACAGTGTGTTTCCAAACCATGAGAAGACAACACAAAGTTTTTGGAAGGCATCCAGGGCAGATGTTCCTTTTTCTGTAGCTCTTCCGTACTTCTCCTGCCAGTTCTTGGCCTTTGATGAACCAAAACTCAAAGTTTCCAAAACCTTGGTAGTGCTGTGGTGCAGTTTGCTTCCCAGGTAGCTGTGGGTTTGGGAGAGCTGTGCTGCATCCTGCTGGAGAAGGTCTCAGTGTTGGTGGTTTGCATCTTGGAGCAAGGGTCCATGGAACACTGCTTCTTTTGGGCTAAGTACTTGAAGACTCAACCGAGTAATGTTAATAATACTTATAGGCAGAGGAAAACTAATAATAGCTCATTCTCTGGTTTATTTATTTTTACTAGTCGCGCTAGTAAAGTGCTCCAACAGTAGCAGCAGCAAGGCTTCCTAGTTTTTGTTGGTGCAGGATTGGGACTGTAGACTAAGGGTTGGAAACTAACCTTGTTTTCAGAGGCCGGTTGCCTGCTCCTGGCTTGTGTGAAGGAAGCAGGCTGGCTTACAGCAGGAGGAAAGGTACATGGTAATGTGGCTTATCTTGCTTCTGAGATGCTAATGCAGAAATAGGAATTCCTTCTGCTCGATTTGGTGACTAACTCGCTGTGTCTTGTGAGTAGGCTACTTGGCATCTTCCCACCAGAACTGTCAGGGTGAGAAGTCTGTTGTCTTGCCAACCAAGCACAGAAGGTGTTCCTGTTTTTTTGATGGGAAGAAATACAGAGGAAAACGTTTTATCAAGCAGCAGGATAAAGGATAAGAGAGAAAGCAGACACAAAAACTCACTGTTAAAATGACTAGCTTAGTATTTTTTAACATTTTTAGGCACTGTTTTACAGCACTGGAAAGAAAACACATCAGTTGCCTTTTATTTCTGCCTTTTAACACGGTCATTTAGGAAAGTCTTGTTGCTGTGAATCACATGTTCAAGGTCACAAGCATGCAGTACTTTCTGAAGCTCTTTCTGGGCAGGTGGATGTTCCTTTCTGAAGTAAACCTGAAAGGAAAACATATTTCCAGCCCTTCTGGTAATAGTGATAGCTTTCAGTGACAAGTGCTGCAGTCATATTTTTATTGGAATGAAGAATGTACAATTCAGGACGTACCCCTTTTTTTTATTTCCACAGGTGACCTTTTCAAAAAGAGAAATACAAAATGTAAAGGCTGACTTGGATATTGTAGAGGGCTAAGGGAGTTTAAAAAGTAAAGGAAACAAACAGCTAATGAGTCTGGTCTGTACCTCATTAGTGGGCTGTTTCTGTACCATCACTTAAAATGGGTTTATTGGGAGGAAGTGTTACAGGGAAGAGGAATGTGTCTGAGCACTTTATGGAGATATGTTTGTCAGCAACATGGGCTAAATGTTGAGTGGTGCTGCTAAAATCCATGCAAGTCCTGTCTTCATCATGCCAGACTCCAGCCACTGATTTCAGCGGGAATATTCCTGTTAGACACTCAGGTTTCATCTGAGTTATTTTCATTTAGACAATTATGTTGAGACTCCTCAAAGTTCTAGGGTGTGATATCAACAGAAAAAATAATTGGAGCACAAAGATAACGTTGAGTCCTCTTCAAAGAGCCATGTGTTGTCTTCAGTTTGAAAGCTAAAGCTTTTTATTTATTTTCAATATCGGAACACGGAACCAGTCTATCAAAAGTGAATTCATCAATCACATCAAGCCACCTCCTGTTGGAAATATAAAAGACTGCTGATGAGACATTACATTACTGTCTTTGCAGGAATTCATTCCATGATTTGTATTCTGCTGACTGGGTTCCTTGCATACAGTTTAATCCTTGTTACTGTCTATTCAAGAGGGGACAAGAGGAAAAGAAGCTTGAAGAGTGGAGAACCTGAGCTCACCTTGTTGGGATCGCTGCAGAGAGTTTATACATCTCTCTGCTTAGTCTTTGGGGAAGGTGAAAGATTCAATTTGAAAGGAAAACAAAGCTTGGCTGGCTGAAAAATTGTGCAAAAAACCATCGGGTCAGAGAAACATCCTCTAACTGATGCAGAGATGACTACAGACATTAGGTCCAACTTGGTGTTTGAATCTGCAGGCACTGCCCTTGTTCTGTCAGGTCATTCACTGTGCAGTGTATTTTGGATAGACAGGTTTACTGAGTGTAAACCTTGAGATCTGTTTCTTGATTCCTCTCACAACAAATACTGCTGTGGCACACGAGGCTTATCAGGGAATGAGCCTAAGGTTTATTATTTATCTAACTTTAAAAATAACTTTAAAAAATAACATTGTGGTTGCAACTAGCACATTTTTGGATATTCAAAGCATAGTTTGACACTGTTTTAAAATCTGTTAATTAGCTTAAAAGTATTAGAATCTCCTCCTTAGGGCATGGCTTGACATCAGTGAAATAATGTTTAATTAAACTAAGAAATGTATAATTTTATGTAATAAACCAGGTCTGATCCTTTTCTGCCTTGCAGCTTATGTCATTGCTAGTTACACAAGTTGAATATGAAGGTGAAATGCTAAGTTACATGGTCAAACTTCAAGGCAAAGAAGAGTCAGATCCAATATATCTTAATGGGATTTTTTATTTTTTATTTTTTTAATCATCATATCAAGGTACATTCAGAACAGGCCAGTAATAATGTTAGTACTAAGTTGTATAGCTAATTTGACACCCAAGCAATGTGAAATGGTGCAATTAAGGGGGAAAAAAATTGCCTTGTATTCTACTATGACTTTATAACTAAAAACTTATTAACTGTTTAAGCGAACCCCAGACAAAATGCTGTTATGTTCTTGGAGAGGCATCTCAAATTGGTGTTGATAAATTATCTTAGTAAATGCTAATTACTTTGTTCAAGTCAGACTAGGCTGCAAATCATAGTCTAGATTTGGCCAATGTAAAGAGCAGATTACAATAATTATTAATTAACTTTGCCACTGTCATGTCAATGTAGACCAGCTCCTTTTAGAGTGTTTTGAATTAGGCTGAAAACAGTAATAAAACTCATTTTGAGATTCCTGGGGTCAGGATGTGCTCTGTTCACTAGTGCAATAGGAAGTGAACTCAGCAAAATGCTTTGGTTATTTACAGTGGGACATGGTGTAGCTTCTTTATTTGCTTTCTTGTGTTTTGAGATACAGAAAAATAACAATGCCAGTAAGCTGTGTGAGTAATCCTTGATGATGATAATATATAGGAAAATAAGATTATATTTAAAACCTACAGTCATAGCTCTGTGCTTGATTTTAATAATTCACAAAAAATATAAGCCCAGTTGATTAACTTTTACAGCAGAATTTTTGTGTTTATTTTCAAGCAAGTGGTAATCCTTTTGGAAGACTAGAAGCATCCACTTCAGTGACTAGAAAAGCTTTGCTTAGATAAAAGTTGTTTTCAGGACCCCTACCTAGGCAGCTCATCATTTCTTTACCCTTTAGAGAAATCTCCCCCTTTTACAGCAGTGGAAATATGTTGAGATTTAGTGTCTGGATTTGCATTTCTATTTGCTATGGCCTAGAGCAGTCTTTCATGATAAATATCATCATCTTCCTTCCTTTCTTTGCCATTAGCATTTCTGTTTCTGTCCTTGCATGCACACAGTTGAGCCTACAGAGGCAGAGCAGCTATCTAATGGCTGTAGTTGATTTGCAGTCCACTGCAAACCCTCCTGACCTTGCTTGATTGTTCTTAATTGACAAGATAGCAGATACGACAGCACACAGGATGAAAACTGAGACAGAAGTTGAAAGCAAGTGGCAAGGATGAATTCCAAATATTCTCAAAAAAAGAAGCCTGGAAATTGTGAAGCAAAATTTGTTTTCCGGTCATTAAACTTTATCTAGGATGCATTAAAAACAATCTGAAAAAAACTGAGGCGTGGGGGAAAAACACGTGGTAAGTGCTGATTCTTTGTTACTTCTGCTATTATGGAACTGCCCCTCTGCATGAGCAGTAGGACAGTGAGGAAAATTCTAGCTACCCAGAAGTGTGGTGAGCCAAGGGGAAGCTGGCGGAGGAGGCGAGAGAAAAACAGCTGGAAGGGAGACACACAAGAGCAGAAGTAGCCCAGACAACTACAGAGAGAAGTTGTTGCTTTAACAGGATAATATTTTAAGGTGTTGGAATAACATGGAACTATAATGTGTTTCACTACACTTTGAAGCTTTCAGTTACTGCACATCTTGTATACAGGCTCCAACACTGCTTTTGTCTTTAGAGTTCAAGAGATTATCAGAGAAGACATGCATTGTGCTCTGTCATTAAGGCTCTAAATATTTAATTCCTTGTATCTTTGTTTTGTAATTCAAATAACCACTTTTCTGACTGCATGCTGCCATGAAATGCACAACTAATATTTCTCTGTGTGAAGAGAATCGGTGCATTCAACTCTGAAAACCCTGAGTATGCAGAAGAAGAAGAAATCATTCGAGCTATGTATGATCATGTCAAGTAATAGTGTTTTCCACAACAGTATTCCCTGTATTATAAACCACAAGTGTTTCAATTTCTCACTTCTTAGCTCAGGTAGGAGATTCATTGAGGATACAGAAAACTTGTGTGAACTTTTTAAAAATCCTTTTTGGTTGGGAAGTGTAGAATTGTGAATTTATTGAGCAGAAAGAAGAGGGCCACAGCATCCTTGTTTCCAATCTAAGCATCCCTAGCACAGGGTTTTTACTCTTGTTTCCATGTGTCCAGTTACTTACGATGTATGGGCTTTCAAAACTGTAAGTTGTTGTGGAGCAGCTGGGAATGTGTCTTTCTCTACTTACAAACCTGCTCCAAGAGCTTTCCCTCATCATGTGACTTGACATTTTGGGCAAGAGATGAAGTCTACCCCGACTCTGCTGTCCTTGGCAGTGTTGGACCTTGAACAGCATTCTCCCAGAGTAAGCAGTATTTTTCATCAAAATATAGACTGCTCTTCATAGCCTCTGCTTGTATCTCCACATCGTTGTCTTTAGGGGGCTGATGATGGCTAATGTCTGGAACCAAGATGATGCATCCCTAAAGAGATATCATCTGTGCCTGAGAAACTGGGGAAGGGGGCGAATATGGGGCAATGTTGTGGGGCTAGCAGGAGCTCTACCCCATCTCTTGGCTGAGCAGAGGTGGCATGGGGACCTCTTTGAGGCTGCCTGTGCTGATCGAAGCTGCTGGCAATGAGGAAAGCAGAGCAATGCTGAAAGCTTTCAAAGATAATGCTCAAATAATCAACAAAAAATAAATGGGATGTCCCCATTCACCAATGAATGTTGTTCTGTGCCATCATCAACAAGCTTGGCACGTGCCTGGGCATTGTACTTATTTGTTTAGTGTTGAAGATGCAAGTTCAGAAGGCAGTGATGGCAACTTGAGCCATGAGGAGTCCAGCCCCACCCAGCAACTTCTGTGGACACCAGGAATACTTCTTGGAGAGCAAATGAGTTGGGAAGGCACTTCCATCAATAGTAAATTGACTACAACATGTAGAGGCAAGCTCCTCTATGGATTCAACTCTAAATGCAGCCTTTTACAAGTGACTGTATATATTTATATATATCTATACATAATTCAGAATATACATATCTGCTTGAATCTACCATGCAGGCTGTTTTGTTCACAGAATTTTGTGCTTTTGAGTTAACAACTGCTTCACCTAAGTGGATGGAGAGTATAAAGGGAAAGATTTTGGCAAGAGGAACTGGCAGATGCCAGTTATTATCGAGCATGCTAGGTAGTTAATCAAGGCTTGGAGTATCAGCTGTCTTTTAATTAAATCCTAGTGTTTGTTCCTTAATGGGACAGGCTTCAGAAGTTTTGGTGAGGGATCCTTTCTTAATACTGAGCAGCTTTATCTACAGACTGTCATTTAAACTCTTTTTTTCATACTGCTGTGCATCTACTTCAGAAGGGTTGCTTAGTTAATTTAAAATGATTGTTGCTATTAAGGGCACTTGGCAAAAACTCAGCCGAAACAGAGCAAATAACCCTTTTCTGGCTGTATTTTATTTTTCTATTTAAGTAGCCTTAATCAAGAATTAGTCTCAAATATAGTACTTCAATCTATTTTTGTTTGTTATAATCATTAAGTTTTGTTTTCTATGGAAGTGTTTACCAATATTTTTTAGACTTTAGAAGGGGATATGTTCATGGAAGTTTTATGGAGTGTTACCTCCTGGGGAAAAAAAAGCTGGATTGAAGAAAGTGCTTCATAACCAATTGACTTTCTGTGCCCTGTAGCACTTCATTGTCTGTATAGCTTTTGATTTTATATATAATTGTCTGTTATGGATGTGATTGTGTATGAAGCAGGTGGTAGCTCTGTTCGTGCAGCTGGACAAGACTCTCTTCAAAAATGCTATCAGTATCTTTAAGAATATCTTCTTATTCTTTTCCTCTGCCCTCACTGGTCTGAGAAGGAAAGCAGAGTTTTCGTTGCATTGGCAAGATCACGAAAACCTTAACCAACGATCTGCTTCTCTAGTACTCTGATTCTCCACTTGTCCTTTTTTGGTTAGACCATAGTTATGTCTTTCCATCTTTCATAAATACAATTTCACTGATTATTTTTATTCCTGTATCTCTCTTAGTTCAAGTAGCTGCACAAAATATTTGAAGTTTTGGAATCCTGTTAACTAGCCCATTCTTTTGTAGGCAGGTCTCTGGCCTTTGGAGGTGACCACAGAGAGTTCCCAAAGGAGAAGAGTGGCCTCTATTCTCTTCTTTTGGCTAGTAGAATAGGGCTGTATATGTGGATGTATGGTGCTTATGGCTCATGAAAAGACTTGAAAATTACAAAATCTAAACATCTTTGGCACATCATATTGCCTGTAGAACACTGCCTTTGGGAGGAGCTGCCTGTTGATACCATTCCTCAGTATCCTATTCCTTCAATTGTTGAAATGTCACAAAATCTCTAAAACTTGGTAATTACTCTCTGCTTTTACGTGTGGGGAAACTGGGTAGGAGGATTACTAAGCCACATGGTAATAGAGGTGGAGCTGGGAGCACGAGCTGGGATTACATTCAGAAAATCATAATCCGAAAATAACACCATCCTAAGAGGTTTTTGGAGTAGGATCCATAGGAGGTTTTCTTGGCAAATCTGACCCCTGGATTATTGTCCTCTTCAGATTGATATGAGATCAGTTTTTGATTATTTTATTTCTCACTTGCTGTTCTTCTTCAGCAGTTTAGCAGCAGTTGTTTATAGCACGGGCGAGCAAGAAAGCTCCTTTTTCATTTCTCACATTTTTTTTCCTTCGGCTGTAGTGAGGAAACAAATACCTGCCTTGATTGAAGGGAATAACCTGCAAAGGGTGAATCGTGAGCAGCCTTGGGATTTGTTAACATTTGTAGAACAAAATAACGTGTTGGGTGATATTAGAGCTCAAGTAAGAGGTTTTCTCCTTTGCTCTTGTATACCTGACCACAGCGGGTAAAACCAAATTGTTGCTCTATCTCCCCAGCTCAGGGGCTGGGCCCTGTAGGGTGCTCACTGGGATTTCATTGTGAGTGATGTTGCAGACAAGCAATGTATCCTGTGAACAAACTATCCTGTCTGGAAACTCCTACAAGTAGACAAATGCTGCTGTAAACCACGTCTTCACTTGGACTCTTGGCTTGTGAGCAGAAGAGAGAGGAGTGTGGAGAGCCGGGGCCGTGAGGTGAGGATGGTTGGAAGAGGCTCCTTCCAGTGACTGATTCCTTCGCCGTGGTTGTGGCACTCGGCTCCCTCAGACCACAGTGGGAACTGACTTCTCTCCAGCCCTGGGCAGCCTGGTTAATTATGTCAGCTTTGTTTAACCAGTGGCTATTCACCGTGCTGTAATTTTTGATACTTTATTTAGCAGCTTCTTCCATCACATTGTGTACTGAATCTTGAAAGTAATACTACTTTTAAAAACCCCACAATCTACACCTATCTCTTGGTGCACTGGTGAGCTGTTGAGTACAATCAGGCTGGAACTTGGGGTGGAGCACAAGATGCTTTCCAATACTTCTATGTTCCTTTTACTCCTTGAAGGCTGCTGGATGTTACCTTGGCAGGAGCCAAGTGGTAGTAGAGAGACCAGCAGCATTTATGCTGTTTTCACTTGTGTTGGCACATGCATGGGAGGAAACGAGGCAAAGTGCATTAAAAACATGTAGTGATCTGGCCCAATAGTGTAGAATTATCAAGCAGACATCAAAAGCTAACTAAATTGGTGATGCTTAATTTAAAATACGTTTTTCTTTGTATGGGGGAGGGAGGAAGTCTACTTTAATCCAGAGTTTGTTGAAGGAGTACAGAGGGGTACTTCCCTTCTCTACAAGAGCTGTGGTTGTAGCAGTGCTTTCTTTATAAGCCTCCTATTCCTCAAGAGACTTAAAATTTCCATTGAAGCACATTCTCGTGTCAGAGCTTGGGCTGTAAGGCAAGTTTTATTGCATTGTGTTCCTTCTCAGAAGAGATCCCAGTCTTCACTGGTCCTGGGGTCAGTGGTTTCTTCATGGGGCCACTAAGACTTATTGCTGTAGCACCACTTTTCTTACACCTCCTTGAGTCTGAAGCTGGTGAGCTACGGTTGTGTGCAAAGGTTGGCAGGAACAGGTCTGTAGCAAATTGATACACTTCCACAGGGAATTTAGAAATAGCCTTTGATGATAAAGTAAGGTAACAATAAATGTGATAATTCACACCGACTTCCTCCATAAAACAGTCCACATGACTTTACCTGAATTACTTTCATTTATTTAGTTCATGCTATGATCTCCTATTTGCCTTTTCACTCCTCTGACAAACAGTTTTTGAATCTTGTCCTGTGGTATGCATTTTCCAGTCCTTCAGTCATTCTTGTGGCTCTGCTCTGAAGCCCCTCCAGAGATTAATAAACCTGTTGAACTGTTGCATGCAAAGCAGCATTAAAACCAGCAGGTGATAAAGCCTGTTCTTATTTGATAACCACCTGTTCTTCTGTACAAGAATTGCATTACCCCTGTAACCACAGCACAAACCCTGGTGTGATGGTGCATCATGTCAACGATGCTCTTTCCAGGTCCCCAAGTCTTCCAGATTCACCAAATTTTCAGGAGTCTTTCTGATGTTCAAAGTTTCTCCTTGTTGCAAGATTATATTTGCTGTATTGAGACACCTTTTCATGGCTCTGGTCAACATACTTGAGCTTGTTTAACTTTGATCTTACTCTTTTTTTGTAATTTACTTCTCCCACTACTTATGTGCCACCTGCAACTTCTGTCACTGCTTCATGCCCCCTTCTAGGACTTGCTCAGAAAAGTAGGGCTGAAAATTATTCCTGTGAAACACAGACAAGCTGCTTATTTTTCTAATGATAGTTTCCCATTTATCATGTATTTTTAAAGCAGTTAGCTCATTTTCAGTCCAGCTGACAGATGCCAGGTTGATGTGTTACTACCCTGGTTTTCAGCGTGTCAAGGAGGCATGAAGGCAAGTGCCTCCTCATGGAATCACATCCGTGTTATCCCTTTCCTAAGCTCCTGTAAGCTCAGCAGAAAATACCAGTTTAACAAGACACCTTTTCCAGAGAAGAGTGCTCATTTGCCAGTAATAACATGGTCTGCTTTAGCTGTTGATTGAGTTTCTATCCCTTGTTTGTACTTCTGTCTGGGACTGGTGGGAGGCTGACAGGCCTGTGGCTGTTGTCAAGGCCATCTCAGTCTGACTCTTTGAATGCTGGTACCCTGCATGAACTGTCTTTGGCCTCCAGAACCTCCCAACAACTGCTGAAAATCAAGATGCACCATTTGGGTAGCTCCTTTGTTGGGTCCCCTAACACTAACCGGTATAGGGTATCTTATCTGCTGGTTTAGAAAACATTTGATTCAGAGGCTGCTGTTTGTCACCATTTTGAGATCTTTTTTGGAATGAAAATTATTATAATCTGGTATGATTCTGAGAGTTAGTCTCCCCTTCTCTCCCACATCATGCATAACAAATATTATTATTGACAACTTCAATATTTTCAACCAGTATTTTAATTTTGTAGATACTTTCATTCTGTAAAGTGTGAAACGAAAACCCGAGTGGTTATTGGCATCTAGTAAAATTAAATACAAATCCAGCTTTCAGTGAATAGAAGATTTTATTTTTTTACCAAGATGCATTGGAGAGCAATGTAAAAAAACATAAGAAAGTTGTTATGTGATTAAAAAGGAAAAGTAATGGTAAGTACAAGAGCGTGACTCGGTTAAATGATGGTAGAGCAAGCTGTTAGCACACATATTTTTCATAGGCAAACAATGGATTATTAGTGAACGGATTTCCCTAAGCTTTCTTGATAGTAAATGTTTCATAGACAATGACTGTGTGCACTGAGTTCATTCATAATGTCTCCAACACCTGTTTCCTCCTGTTTTTCCAACAGTTTTATTTGGAAAGCGTTGGGAACTGGAGTGATGTCTCATTAGAGTGCAGGGTGTGCTGGGGACACACGTGTTTCTCTGTCATTGAAGACTTGCTGGTGAATAACAAGTGTATTGTTTAGCACTTTAATAGGGGTGTTTAGATGCCCATTAGAGCTGTAAATAATGTCCTTTTCTGAAGGTTCAACTTAATATCTTCTCCGTGCCATCGTGTACATGTTGTCAAAGCTCATTATAAAGCTTTCTGGAGAGTCCTAATGCTTTCTAGTTAAAGAATTCAAATACAAGTAAATATCCCGTCCTTGTTCTTTTTTGAAACTGGGCATTGTATGTGAAAGGCGTCTCCCAGATCTGTCTGCAACCAGCAATCAGGGGAGATCTCCTGCCGCGATGCTGCCAGGGGGCAAGAGGTCATGCACGGGTTTTACCAACTTCAATCCCAATCTTATCTCTTTCACTCTGTCAAGGGAGCCTAAAAGAGAGATAGGAGGATGAAAGGCAGCTCCAAAGTCTTGCTTTTTAATGGAAGAAAGAAATTCTGATTACACCTGGCAACACTATGGGAGCTTGGGGGATCTTCATCCCAAATCAAGGCTGGCTTAGGAAAATCCATTAAATAAAAGCTTCTAAAAGCAACACTGATTTGAATTAAGGATATTAATTAATTTTAAAGGTGATTGGGAAGCACAGAAGTTAACGCTTTAGCTTTTGGAGCTTTGCCTCATTAATATTTCAGACTGATGACGTGCGAATGTCTCTGCCATGTTCTGCACGCTCAGTTGGCCTGTAAGAGATAAAAGAGAAAATACTCAAAATCTGAGCCACACTTCAGTTAATGTAAAAACAGGTGGCAAACTGTATTCAAAGAAATGAGTCTGTCAGCTGAAGAGTAATGAAAGCCCAGGCCCTACCTCCATAACCGGTCTTTCAATCTACTTGTTTCTACATGAGCCCCTCTTGGAGGGGTAGGTTTAGCTCTACCTTGTTCCCTGGGCACTAAAGCAGCAGTAAAAAGGTCCTGAAGATGGGGTTTTCCCCTGAGGTGGTAGACAAGAAACTGCCATTTTCTGAGACCTCTCCTTCGCTTCTCAGCCTGGTTTTGATGCCAGGTTGAGGGTTGAATTAAAACATTTGGCTGCTCAAACTGGCAGAGCAGATCATCAGTAACCTTTTAAGAGGCTTAGCAGATGTCTGAGGCTACCCTGACTTGTGTAGTGGGTTGTCTTGGCCCTTTGTATGGGCAGTAATCCTGCCAGTGTAAAGCTCCTTTATTTTGTGTGTGTATGTCTGAAGCTTGTATGTTTTTTGGAAGCTGAGCACAATCTTTGAGTCACGATATTTAGCCAGGTGCCAGCACATGGCTGGGAAGGCCTTGTGATGTTTCCGCTGTGTCAGCAGCAGAGAAGGGACATGTTTATGCTTGGTGAGGGGGGCACAGTAGAGGCACTGGCAGCTCCTCTGAGGTGCTGGTAAGATGCTCTTACAAAATCCTTTTGGCCTCACACCCAGGCTTGTCCCCCTCAGTGCATTCATTCACTCATTCATTCATGTTTTGTCAGCAGGGTATTGTGTCTGCCTGCGACCCTCCTGAAGACCATACATCTTATGTTGAAGCCCTCAAATGGGCTCTGACCTTCTCCTCTTTTGAATGTTGTAGGAATGACCTTTCAGCAGGGTACTTGCTTATGTAGAGGACTAACTGGGACAATTTCTCTATGCTGGGGCTTTGGTCCACATAGGCGTGAAGTGAAAGAACAAGAGTTCTTTATTCTCAGAAAAGGATTCAGATTTTGCTTCTATGGTTCAAATACAACCTGTATGTATAAAGTCTGAAATGCTTTCAACATGCAGCTCTTTCTCTGTGTGCAGCTATTCAAGGTACCAAAATTGGTAGGGGGAATTTTTATAGTGAAGGAATGTGATTACTGTTTGTTTCAATAATAATTCCTTATTAATTAGGGAAAAAAAAAGTAATTAGAACAGGATGACAACTGCAGATTTAAGGAATGAAATGCAAATCATAGAAGTGTAACTTTTAGGGAAAAGACTTCAGTAAGGAGAAGTACGTGTTTTTTTCTTACGAAAATGTGTATATGCAGAATTTCAAGTGCTTATTTACTGATTTATTGCATTATTTTCTTCAGCAATGTACTAATGGGTACATGAAACAGCCTAGCCAGTAAAATCATACAATAAGGGAAATGTTTAGCTACGAAAGTGATCAGTTTTGGTACAATTTGGTCCTTTTTTTTTTTAAAAAAAGAAGTCTTAGCTGTACTCTGAGAACAAATGTATTATATATACTCCTTTTGGCCCCTGAAGGCAGCTGTGAGCCTTAGGAAGGGCACTGACAAGCCCAGCATCGTGGATTCCAGTTTTGCAGGCATAAACTGCATCCTGGGAAAGAGACTTGAGTGCTTTAGCTAAGAAGCAGCCAGTTTAAGGCTGAAAACTCCAATGCTTCAGTGGCAGAGAAAATATTGGGTGCTTCTGTATAAGGTTTGTTAGTCGTGGGTTATGCCTGTGGTGATTTCTTGCCTCCCCTCCTGCAGCCAGCAAAGTTATCTTTATGTGACTCACAACTGATATTTGGAGAGAGGATGGAAGTAGCCTGGGGAGTTGCTTCAGACACTTTTTTTTTTTTTCCCCCCAGTTACCCATCATCCATTTGTGGCCTGGCAAAACCAAAGCCACCAAAGAAACAACCCCTCAAACCCAGGCATGGAGAGCACTGGATGGGGATGCACCTGTGGCATGAACTGATTGGGAGCATGGAGCCACGGTGGTGTCCTGTCCCACCCACAGGTCCCTCTGTCAGGTGTAGCACCTTCTCCAGAGCAGAAGGGTGAGGAGCAGCAGCCAAGTGCGTCGTGGGGCTCCTTTCCCACTGGTGATTTCATAGGAACTTGGGCAAGATCAGACATGAATCTTCCCACAGTTCAGTATCTTGTCTGGACTGCTACACGGGGCACAATGCTTCAGGGGAACAGACAAGAGATTTCAAAAGGATTAAAGAGAGAAGCTGTGGAATAGTCTGACATTTACATAGATCTTTAATAGCTGTATCTTCAATGCAATGTGACAAACTGGTATTTTTTGCCATTAAATAAAGCAATTCTGGATATTCTAAATACTCTTACTAATCTCTAAAAATGTAAAGTTTGTGTTGCTGAAGCTGATCTGTGATGATCCACACAATGAATTATTTTTGAGGCATTATATTATTCGCAGTACCCCCTTACTGAGGGAAAGTCCAGTTCTTTGCTGTCCAGCAAACTTAAGTCTGAAGGAAAGCCTAAGTGGAAGCAGCCAAGGTTGCACTACATGCTGACAGAGCAAGCCAGCTTTAGAAGCTGAGCTCTTAACAGTGTCAGGTTGTCAAACTCGGGAGGAATCCCCCTGTAATTTACTGCTTTGCTCTTAAAATGTGGCCGGTACCCTCAGGCACCTTCCTAAACCACGACTCACACGGAGCTCGATTCGTTTCTATTTTCAAATATTTCTGTGCCAAGTATTCCCTTTTCCCTTCGCTGCCTGGTTTATGTCCCTATTCTCCTGTTGTTGTTTTTGTTTTTAAAATCTCGGTTGTTTTTTTTTCGCTTGCTCCCGCCGGAGCAGAGGGAACCCCCTCCTGGAAAGGGTTAAAGGCGATCGATCCTCCTCCAGAGCCCGGCGGGGCCGTGGGAGGAGAGACCGCCCGGCCGCTGCCTCCCGGCTCCTGCCAGAGCTCTCGGACTCGGGACTCCCAAACCTTCCCTGCCTTTTTCTGTCCATGTGGGCCATGTAGCTGTGCCAGGGAGAGCAGCCCAAGGATGACCGGCCACCAGGGAGGTGACAGCCAGGCTGCGGGGTAGCGATGGCTCTGTAGGCAGCGCCTGGTGGCGGCACCTGCGGCAGGTGCTCGGCGGGGACCATGAGCGTGATGCTGTGGCGGTGGGAACAGAACAACACCACCATGAAGCTGGTAAGGATTTCGCAACAAAACCCTGGGAAGCCTGCTCGTACTGATTGATGAAATTGCCTATTCCCTGCGCATTTGTTTTCCCTGCACATTCCTCATTAGCAAAGAGGAGCTTTTGTCCGGATGAGGTAAATAAATACCTAGGAAATAGTGAAACGGGGGCTGGAAGGGCTGATGCTGGAAGGATGTTCTCTCCAAGTGGAATGCAGTTTTGCAATAGAGTTGCAGCTGGATCTGTAACTTATTAGTTCATCTTTTGGTCTGCTTAAGGGTTTTTTGCGTGTTGTTTGATCTCTGTAGTTAAGCTCTCTTAAAAGTGAGAAGAGAAACATAGATTATGTGTTTAGCTCTCCCCTCATCTTTCTTTTTTATTGTCTCTCACTTTTTCTTCTTGGAATATTTTTTTTCTCAAGTCTTGCTAGAATAAATTTGTCAGCTGGGAGCATGTTGGTGTTTTAGTTGCTGGGCAGTGTGTTTTGTGTTTTTAAATCTCCCCCCACACACCCTTTTTTTTTTTCTTCCTAGGACAGTAATAATCCCTACTGTTCCCTGTTAGTAGAAAGTGTGTGGCAGCTTCATTCCTCCAGCATAAATGAGATCAGGAAACCCACGTATCTGCCTGTCTGTTTGAATTACTGTCCATACCAAGACTTAAACTCTGGTAAAAACTTAGAGAGACTTCCTATGAACAGCTTTTTTTTTTTTTTTTGAGCTATTTAATGTCAAGAAAATCGAGGCAGTGGCTGTCTGAGGTAGCTTTAAATTTATTTTCACTGTCTCTCTTGCAGGTTATTTAAACAAGGAAAATCACATTTCTATGCAGTTTTTATGTGAAAGATTTATTTTCCTTAGAAGTTTATAATCAAAACCAAGGATTTTTTATAGGTCTAGTCCTTTAGGTTTTATATGTGAAAACTGTTGAAATCCATGTGGGAGTCAAAGGTGCCCAGCACCTATTCACATCAGACTCTGTGATCATAGAAATTTATAGTGAGTCCACTAAGTCCAGCCTCTGTTTTTACATACTTTCCTTGCAAGGAATGAGGTGATAAACACGTGTTATTTAGGGAGGATTCTGTTCTAGGTAGAAAAGCAGCTCTTCACGTGAGATCAGATAGTTTCGGATATTTCATGCATGAGTAGGCAGTGGAATAATGAATTTGTGAGCTGGCAGTGAAAATGTGCGGCTTAGTGTGGGGGTTGCCCAAGCTTGGTTCCAGCTGAAGCCAAGTATTTTGGAAAGGGAGGTTAAAGTGAGCCCTCTCTCCCCTTTCATATGCAAAGACCTCTTTAGGAAGCTGAGAGGGCTATGTAAGCAGGTGCATTTAAAAGTCTTTGCATACACGTTGGGGTTTAAACCACCCCGTGAATGGACTTCATAAACAGAATAAGCACCTGTAAGAAGTGAGCATCTTGTTTCCAGCAGAGAAAAGGAAATGGGAGCTGAGAAATTAAATAGCTCCTAGGTATTCAAGGCACAACAAAATCTAAGCAGATAATGCTCAGGCTGCTAGCAAAGTGCTGGATTTACCAGCTCCTTTGGGAGGAGGAGAAAAGTGTAAAAGCCTTCACCCTGTGTCTCGCTCCCGACTCCCTCTCCCTGTAAATTGGCGGGCATTTATTGCCCTCAGAAATAAGGGAATTGTAGAGATTGCTGCTGTGGGGCTGAATCCTGTTGGGTGCTGGGGCAGGGGGAGCTGTGGGTGCTCCTCAGTCTCGGGGGGGGGGCTGGCAAGGCTTTGCCTAAGGTGCTCGGATGAGCTCAGCTTTGTGCAGAACTCTTTGATAGGCCTTGGCTGGTCCATTAGTGATAAACAGGATCAAAGAAAGACAATTTTACAATAATAATTAAAAAAAAAAGAATCATCAGCTAAGCGAGTATCAGACTAAATAGCTCAGACAATGCCAAATGAAAATGTTTTACGCATTGAAAATACAAAAAAAAAGAGGTTTTAATTGACAACAACTAACAAGAGGAATAAAAACTTTAAATAAACCATAAAAGATATAAACTAAATAACTGCATGTCTTGCAGGAAATATGATCAATTGAGGCGTCCTCAGCTGTTTGTCATGTTACTTAGCTACACATCATTTGTCTCTTGTACAGTGAAGCTGTATTTTTTTGTTCTTTCTCTGGCCATCAAGTTTTACATAACAAGTTTATTGAATACACTGTTTCTTACAGTTGTCCCTGTTTCTTTAGCATTACTCTTCCAAGGATTACAAAGCACTTCACCAGCAGTTTACAGAGTCCTGAAATAATTTCCACTGGCTCCTCGTGGGTGAGAAAGACGTCTTGACTCCTTACCTTGCTGCTGGCAGACATGCAGGGGCTCTGTCAACATTTCGGAGTGGGCAGCAGGGCTTTTGCAATGGCTGAGGGAAGCGACTAAATCAACACTGCGCTGGGCTGAGCTGGAGATGGAGGGTGTTGGTGTTATCAGTGGAGCTGGTGAGAACTTGAAGGGCCTGAAGGATGCCCGCAGAGCACCGTGATTCCCTCCCTCTTCTCCCCAGTGCTTTCTCTCCCTCCTCCACCCTTTAGCCCAGCGAAGGTTCTGTGGAAGAGAGCAAGATAACATGCTTGCCAGTGTTTGCTTAGGGTGAGCTGGTTGAGGCTACAATACCAAAACTAACTAAATACATAGATAGTGCTGAAAGTTTCTGGTGGTGCCAGCAAGAATCACTTTGTGGTTAAAAGCATAGGATTCAGAGTGTGGAAGCTTCAGGTTTTTCTGATTTGTAATACAGGGCTTTTTAGGCATCCAGGGGTTAATCCCTTTGTCTGCTGCTGTCACAGTCTCCCCAACTTTCAGATCCTGCAAGACTTACTCAATTAAGTTTTTTTAAATGGGTTGCTGCCATAAGAGTGCAATGCACAAATAGGTGCAATTCAGTGTTGGTAGCTCCTCCTCCAAAATGTTGCCCTTTAATAATTTGGGAGGATGGTAGCCCCAGTTCTGCTAAGTACCACAATGCAATCCTTTTAGCATCTGTTTCACCTGGGTGTTTGCTTTTACTTTATGGAAAATATATCAGGGGGGATTCTGATGTTTAAGGCATCTTAATTACTTGAAGGCAAGAGGATTTAAACTACGTGGGAATACAGTTTTAGAGGACTAACAAGTCTACTACAGGTTCAACTCTGATTATGTTGTTGAAAAATTGGTCTTCCTACTTCTGCGGATGTAGAAATAGATTCTAAGTAGAGAAGCATAAAAAAATAGAGTGAAGAAGGTGTAGTGACTTCTCTGAGAGTCCTTTGTGGAACTACTGACATAAGTCTTTGAGCCTTTTTATTTTTCAAGGGGGTGGTTTGCATAATGCAAACCTGTCCTGAGCATGGATGGCAGTCTTTTTCAGTCTTATTCTAGAGTGATGCTGTTTGTTTAGTGCACTTGTCCTGAGAGTTGATAGTTTGGTTGTTGATGCTTGTGTTAGACTTTCCACCACTTCATTTCTGTTACATACTTTTCATGCCACTCTAACACTTGAGAAAATAATTTTAAGTATTTGGAAACAGTTTATTTCAGGAATACTTGAAAAGTATCACTATATTGGACATAATGTTGTACACTATTGAGTTGAGGGTAAACTAACCAGATGTAAGGCTGTGTGTGAATAATGTCACCTTCACAGACAGCATTTAATTTTAAATGTTTTATCTGTTAATTTAGTTGGGGAACAAAGTTTGTGACATCTTCTGAAAGACAGACATAGAAGGCAAATCATGTTTTATTAAGGAAAAGAAGTATAACCAACATCTTGAGATGACTGATCCCTACAGAGGCCTTAAGAGTAACAACTGACCCAGCTATCTTTATAACTAAAATCATAAAATAATTTAGGTTGGAAAAGACCCTTGGAAGTGATGTAGGCCAACCCCTTGCTCAAAGTAGACCTCACTTCAAAGAAACATCAGGTAGCTATGGGCCAATTGATTTTGCCAAGCTCAAAAACCACACAGCTTCTATCCCAGTGTCTCTTCACTTCCACTGGGAGAATTTTTTGCCTTAAATCCACCCAGAATTTCCCATGATACAACCTGTGATGTTTGCTTGTCTTTTGCTCTGCAACTGTCTTCTTCTAGTAGTTGTCCTAGAGAGAAATGACATCTAGTTTCTGAAACATTCCTGACTTGATTGCAGAAAACTGTAACAATCTTAGGTTTTATGTTAATCATCTGTTTGGGAGGGTCGGAAGACCCCTCACAAAATGTTTTTGTGTTTGCTATCTTGAATTACCTGCATAATAAAAGGTTGTTTTATTGCTGGGTGTATTTCCTGGGCAGCCCTGACAGGCTGCTTGCCAGGCTTTCTAGAGCATCATGATGTTATTCCCGGACATTCAGAGGAGTGGCCAGACAATAACCCAGATACCTTTTTTGCTGAATAGACTGTGCCTACTGTCTGAGGTGTTGCCAGCTCTCGGAAGAAAACGGTGGAATGTGGGCAGCTTGCTCCTTTTCATGGTGAGTGACTTGTGCAAGGCTGTTAACCTGCCTGGTTTGACACTCGAGCTCCATATTCCTGGGCTTTTTAAAACAGCTGTTGAAATCTGTTGTGATTGGTTTGGTTTTTTTCTTCTGTTTTACAGTTGAGACTAGCAGAACCAAATTTCAACATGCAGTGCAAAACCTTCCCTTTTGTTTTGTGTAGCTGTTATGAGTCAGCTACACACCTTATGCAAACACCTGCTTTTTTTTCGTGTAATCAAAACAAGGATCTTTCCCACTCACTGTTTTATGGCTTTGAGCATTTGCAAGGGGTAATACCTTCTTTTTGTGATGATCGTTGTAAAAAGCATGTGATCCTTTTTCCTTCATGGAAGGTTTAAATTGTCCTGGTTTTGAGCAGCCCCTAGCCTGGCAGGATGTGTATACAACTATGAAATATGAGAAGGTTACAGCCTTTCACAAGATTTTCCTACTGTTATATCAATAGAAACATGGTGACTAATCTATCTGGATATAACTTGCAGCAGATAACCTCTTCAAGGTTTTTTCGTGTTTGGGGTTGGGTTTTTTTGAGCTTATAAGCAACCAATGAATGAAAATGGTGTGCATGTCTTCTCAAGTAAGAAGAAATATTCTGGGTTTGACATGTAATAAATGACCCCAGAATTAGCCCATATTCAAAGTTTCGTTTCTGTAGATGGAATAAAAGGAATTGATTGAAGCACCACATTAGTGTCAGTAGGAGCTAGCATTTTATTCTGAAATGTACCATGAACAACAGTGATTCCAAACCAGTTTTCAAAGGCTCAGACATTTGAACTGGTTAGGATTTTGTTTAATGTAGTTTATTTGTAACTTCTTGTTGTTTTGGAGCAGGGGAGCTTTTGTCTTGCCTCAATTAGGATTAAGTTCATAGGATATAAGCTGGAGAAAACTGAACAGAAGGCTGCTCAGCTTACCCTGTTCACCTCTATTCTTTCTATTTTCAGTTTATAACACCTGAGTGGTACTTAATATTAAGCATACAGAATTCTGTTTTGATTTTTCTCTCCCTGTAATTGTTTTCTGTTTAGATTTTAACATGTTGAAGTGCATGAGAGAAATGCCCATGTCTTTGCATAATTGCTTCATATATGGACACCTGTAACTTAGGAATAGGACCAGATTCTCATTTTCATAGCTGCAAACATGCTCTCGGTGAGGCTGTACCTTAGTGTGCCTCCAGCCAGAATCTCATCCTTATTGCCAAGATAATTATGCAAGGAGTATTTGCACTTGCTCAAGCATGAGCACTGAGGGAGAGGGAGGTTTTTCCCCTCCTTGGCCATGCACTATCAAAGAGCCTGAGCTGCAGGGAGTGGGAGACTAAGGAGTTGAGCCATGTCTTCATCCCTTACCCCTGTGACTGGTGGAAAATGCTGCTCCCTATGGACTAGGTAAGGAGGAATGATGACTCCCAGTCAAGCAGTGTAGCTCAGCACTGCTCCAAATGTTTGCCAGGGGTTGGAATTGGTGCCAACCAGACCAGCACCTGAGTTTTGCAGAAGTTAATGGGTCATAAGTTGGTAAAACACTGGATTTAAAAAGAGCTCTTGTAAAAAAAAAAAAAAAAGTCATTCTTGTCAACTTGTTAATTAATTCAGAATTTTCCCTGTGAAGAGAGTGTTAAAAGATTTATCACTAGATCTTAAATTTCTGTCCTGGTTTACACATGGCTTTACCCTTCTATTAAATATTTCCCTTTAATGCTCTTATCTCAATGTGCCTTCTGGACTAATGTGTAGCATACAGCAAAGAAAACATACTTATTTGGGAGAAACACTTCATCCTGGAAGAGATTTTTCAAGTGTTTAACTGAAAAACTGCAACAGAATAATTGACTGGGATGATAAGAGGTTTGAAAAGTTAGGGTTTGACAGACCTATTTCTGCTAGCTGACTTAGCTATACTTTTCATGAAGGAAGGGAAAGAATCATGGCAGTTCCCTAAGCTTTTGCTATATTAGTGACTTATAAGCAGTTTATTTGAATCGTCAAAACATTATCTTGCAGCTGGTAATTGACTTTTTGTTGGAATTGGATCACAGCCTATTACAGAGCCTTTCCAAGCCAAAAAGTTTGGAACCCCAGCCAGCTGATAAATGTCAAGATTGAAGGCTTAGTCACTGTCACTCTGCAAAGATTAAAAGAAACAGCAAAGTACAATTCTGTGTTTCAGGATATTTCTGAAAGATGCTATCGCATATAATCATAATTTCCTACCCTTCTATTTAATCACAGTTAAAGAAATGTTCTTTTGACACAGAAGCCTGTGAGCATACAGTGTGTTAAAAGGACACACACATCTTGTTCCTGAGGAGGATCAGTCAAGAGATGACAACATGACTGCGAGCTGCAGCATTATAAGGCTGTGAAAAAGGCAAATTTGTCCCCAAGAGGAATCAGAAAGGGTACTTTCAGTAGAGATAAGGAAGTATAAATGCAGTAGAACTACCAGGGGGCAGGAGAAACCTCATGTAGAGTATTACACGTGGTTGTGTAAGATCAGTTCAAAGGAAGCAAGGGCTGTTGAGTTGACCAAAAGAGAGAAAAATCTGTTCTCTTGGTGCTCATAACCAGGAAAACCAGGATAGTGTGGGCTTATGAGTATTCTCTGTAAAGACATCAAAATACAGCAGGGTGTATCTAACCAACACAGGCAGGTACTGCAACAGGGTCTCTTCCAAAGAGGTGAACTTCAACATACCTTTTAGGAGAGACTTTGATCAATTTATGAGTCATATCATATAGTTAGTTAAATTGCTAGATACAGTGATCAAAAGGGTACTTTCCAAGCTGTGTGCCTGTTTTAACTCCAGAAGCTCTGGATTCAGTGACTGGAGTATGTGTGTTTACTGGGACGGTGTGTGAGCGTATTGGGACTGGCTGGGATGGAGTTAACTTTCTTCATAGCAGCCCATGTGCTTAGCTCTGGCCAGGATCAACCCACCACATTTGTCTGTATTTGTTCAATACAATATATAGATCTTTAAATATTGTGTAAAAGTTAAGTATCTAAATTTGTGTTGAGAGCTCTTTAAGTAAGGAGTTGACGTCATCACAGAAATTAAAGTAACTAGGAAACAATTTTAATAATGTATAAAGGCTATAATGAGCATATTCAGTTGTTTATATCTCAATGTAAATATATAGTATATTTGAACTGTTTTGTTACAAGCTGTGTGTGTCACATTTTAGTGCAGATGTCATTAAAAGTACACTTCTTATGAGGAACTTCAGAATTGCAAATCTAAAAAGGTTTATAGGCACTATATGTTGCTTGTTTTAGGCTTTCTGAAGTATTGCAGATAAATCTGTTTGTCTTCCTTAATTTAGCATTCAGGTGTAGAGATTTGAGTCTTACTAAATTCTGCTCTGTGGTTAAGGCAGTAAACAGCCTAGGGAGGGATTTGAGGTTAGCATTCCTGTTCTGGTACAGAATGCCTTTTGGGAGTGAAGCTTGATTTCAGCTTATTTACCTCTGTCCCTCATGGGAAACTGAAGGAAGATGGAAAATTATATACACTGTTCTAAAAACCTTATTATTTCTTTTACTCCCAATGGCTTGTGGTTTCATGCAAAGTCTTCTTTATTGTAGAGCACAAAGGGATAGATGCAGATGGTGGGTATTTAATAGCATGTGAGATGGAGGGATTTTTTAAAATCAATGTCAGACTTCACTGTTACAGTCTGCTGATTGTTGTAACGTTATCATCGTGTCTGTGGATTTAAAAATCATAAAACTAATTGGCTTGCATTCTCTTACTCTTTTTGAAAGGCTGCCCCAAGATTTTTCTTCATCCTCATCACCTTTGATGGACCTATAGCTTATCCATGTGCATCTAGGGGGTTTTGCCAGCATGTCTGTTTGCTGTTTTTCTCTTCCCCGTGTTCCCAGGAAAAGAGTATCTTCCTCTTAAGTTTAAATAAATTATTTGAGTTTTCTTTTGCAAGACAGTTTCCTGATTTCCCAAGTCCTTGTCTTGTACCATTTCCAGTGTGAATTACTCCTCCTTGAACACAGGTGAACTGTACAAGATTTTTCAGGTGAAGTCTTACCAGGGCATCATACAAGATCTTTAATATGTGAAATACATACACATTTGTCATGAGTAAGTATTCAGTCTTTCAGCCAACCAGTATTTGCATTTTTGATTAACAGGTAGTTGATGTTTGGCATCATTATGATGAGACTGTAACTGCTCAGATGTTTTCTGTGCTGCCTTTCCATGTAAAAAATCTTCCAATATTCACTATTCCTTTTCAATGAGCTTATTAATTGTCATAATGGATCTGCTTTTTCATTTTGAAATGAGTACAGTTTTATTGACAATGTAAATTCCTTATAGGGTGTCTGGGCATTTACTAGATTTTTTTTTTTTAACGATCCTATTACAATGATCTTGTTGTCCAACAGAATGACCCTACTCAACTTTTGTTAAGTATTTCTTCAGGGTAATTACTGTGAAACTGAAGAAGGGAAGATGGCTTTGGTGTGGAAGGGCATTGTACTTCAAAGGCACTTGTGAACTAAGAAGTAGTTGTGTATCTTTTTCTATCAGTACCTTTTTAAGGGAAGTACTAGAGACCTTCAAGAGCACTCCTGAGTATCTGATTTCAGTTAGTTAAGTGTGGATCACTGTTCTATCATCTGACCATCATGGAAATTTGATTATCACCTGTGAAAGAGTTGGGCATTGTAAACCAAGTTGATTTTCTCTTCTGTGCTTTGCCTGGCAGCCATTCAGAGATTTGCCATAAGGACTGTTTCCTTTTTTTGTTTGCTCTTTTAAGAAGTCTTTGGAAGTCTTTTTTGTAACAACCAAGATGCACTTAAATAAACTGGGCTCAGAATTAGACTGCCGTTGGATTCAATAAGGGGTATGTGAAAGGATTGGCACTTTCAAAGAACTACATGAATTCTGCATTGTTTTTGGCAGAGGCTTCCAAAACCACACAGGTGCTACCTTGTCCTCCTGAGCTCTGCGATACATCTTTCAGAATTTAGAAGAGATATTTGGGGCTTAATTTTTGGTTTAATACATTCCAGTGGAAAATTTACATTAGGATCCACAATATACACTATCAGAATTGCTAAGGATGAGATTTCTGGGGAATTAGTCTGCTCTGGACTTCTGTAAAAACACTTTATTTTCATAACTAAGCATGGATTTAGGGGGCAAGGTTTTGGCCTTTTGAAAAACATGATTTAAATCTTGAGATTGCCTAGATTTATTTACTGAGGTCACAACCAAGTCTTACGAGGTGCTACTGAAACGTGAAGTGGCAGCTCTTGACCTGGAGGCATGTGGTATAAAAATGTATTGGAAGTATTACCTAAATAAGATGGACATGGGCTGGAAGGGGTGACATAGAAAAGGGGTGATATAGAAAAGTAAAGAGATTTACTTAGGGCTGAAAACTTTTATCTTCAAGGAATAAGAAGAGGAAATACACCTGCTACACCTACCATTCTGGTCGCCTTGGTCTCATGCAGATATGTATTTTTTTTCCTGTCATTTCACCAACTTCTGCTTAAAATATTGAAAGTATTGCTTGGGTGGCTTTTTCCCTGGTTGAGAGAGAATGAATGTATGTAATTAAGTACCCTGCCCCCATGTCAATATGCAATTATATCTCTCTGTCCCCAGATAACCTGTTGTTAACTGGTGAACTGCCAGAGCCTTTGCTGCCAGGAGAGAAAGCCATCAGGCTTCTTGCTTTTTTGGTGCATTTGTTACGTGGTGCTTGATTGTTCCACTCTAGAGTCAGCAGTTGCTGGGCCCAATCCTGTTTCCACTAAGGTCCATGGCAAGTTTCCCCAGCAAGGCTGAAGAACTTGTGTTCCTGGGGAAGGCATATGTTGACGTGGGTGTTGATGGGACAATCTGAAATCTTTGTTCTGGGAGAAGCAAGCTTAAAGGCGTGGTTAATCACTGTGTCATTTTGGGACCTGCCTACACGGCTAAGAATCACAGAATTGAAAAAGAAAAAAAGGTTGGAAAAGACCTTTCAGACCATTGAGTCCAACCATAATCTAACTCTACCAGCCATTTTCACATGAGACCACCTAATTTTCACATGAGAGTGGTGGGACCTTTGGAAGGTTGTTGTTTTCTTACACCTGAGATCACATCCTTCTTTGGGCTCTCCGAGGGGTATGGTGTGGGTTTTGGTGGTGGTTGCTCTTGGCCATTTAGTTATTTGTGAGCTGTAGTTCTTTGGGTGAGGAATGATGGCTACTTGTACCTTCAGCCTTTGTTTCTTAGACACGTATATGAATAATCTATTTTGAAGACTTGATGACTGGAATTAATGAGGGGATAGCACTGTACCACTAGACATGTAGCTTACTTCTTCATCTAGGGAACCAATATGTCTCTGAAGCAGGCAGAAAATGTAATACAGACTTGAGTGGGTGCTGGGGAAGCCTTCCTTTAAGATTATACATTTTAATGCAAATAGAAGTGCATAGAAATATATTCAGGATCACTTTGAGCTGAAGAGAAAATGCTTAATAAATTAAGTTTGTTCTCAGAGGTAAAACAGTACCTTGAATCCAAAATGCAGAAAAGCAATAGCTTGCTTTTGTTGATAGTAGTTCAAATTAGGCTTCACAATTATTTGTTTTAATTTATAAAATGAAGATCCTTTAATGTCGTTTTGAAGGTAAAGCAATGGGAGGATTGGCTCCATGTGTTTCATGTGAATGAGGCCATTTGTTGAGTTCAATTTGGTGTCAGCTGTTCATTGCTGATCTTCGACTGGTTAATTTAATGTTCTCTGACATTTGCTCAACAAGCTGCTTTGTTTTGTGGGTTGTTGGTTTTGTGTTTTTTTTTCTGCCAAGCAATTGTCAATGAATCGACTGATTAAAGAATAAAGGAGTCTCAAGATAGCAAGAAGCAGTATGCAACATATTTGGGGGCCCATGGATCATTTGCTAAATATTGGAAAGGAGTGGGTCCTTTTTAACCTCGTGTAAAAATTACAGGTTTATTACTTTGTTAGACATCTGCTTTACTGCTTAGACACAAGTGATGCTAATTGTGTTTAATCCTTCTGTGGGGGTGGAGGCTGGTCCCAGGGCTAGTAAGTACTTTTATGAGGTCTGTCAGTCTTCGGTGCACCCGTGGAAATGATCAGCCTGCTAATCTGATCTTTGGGCTGTTTGCTTTTTGAGACAAGCATCTGTAGAGAGGTGGAAAAATAAAATGTCAGCAGCATGAAGCAGGTGTCCCTGAAGCACTGGCACAGCCCTCCCTCTTCCTTGTCCCTTACCCAAGAGGGGTCACATCGTAGTTTATAAAGTATAAAGGATCATGCTAAAGAGACATGAATGTTAAAAACACTGCAAAGACTAAGTCATCTAGATTGTCAGAATACTTTCATGGGCTATTTACTAACAGTTATACTGAAAAAGGAAAAATTGATAATGTAGAAATACAGACAAAGATGTGCTAAATGCAATTAGAGCATTTCTAAATGTTTCATTCAGAATTGTATTGATAGAGCTTGTTTGCTGCATTATTGGCTTGTAAACCACTGGACAACTATCAGCATATAAAACTGTCCAGACCTTGCCCCTTTTACAACAGGCAAGTGCTAACAACTTCTCCTTAGCCTGTGGCTAAGGTGAGCCCGGCCTGGTGAGTTGATGGAGGTGAGTTAAATCAGATTTAAGGCTACCAAGCATCAGCATCATTCCATGCCATGTTTTAAACCACGTACACTTAGTTTTTTTCATTTGCTGACTGCAATCTCAACATTGCTTGATATTAAAGTAATCCAAATTCTTACCAGTCATTGCCTAAATTCAGTTCAAACTGAATTATGATTTCTTGGGTCAGCTGCATTGTGGCAGTAGTAAATTTTGCATCTGCACTGATAAAATGAGGTTTGAGGACTTAGGCCAGATGCCATGCATCTATGCTTCAAAACCTCTAGGGACTCCTGAAGACATCTCCCTAGTAGAGAGATCTGTTTCTTTTCTAGGCACTGCTGTACCAGCTTGTCAGTGTTCTTTACAGTGCACTCTGGGAAATGTTTGTTTCTGCTGTTGCTGCTGTTCTTCAGAGCTACACCCATGTGCCCAGTCTGAATTTCTCTGTGGCGTTGAACATATATATTTTAAGTGAAGAACAACAGTCTTTTGGGGGTAGGGGCTGGCATGGTCATCATCACTGCAAATGAGCTATTTAGTGTACCTTTTAATTGGGAATGGCAGGGGCTAATTTTCCTGTCAACCTGCAGAAGAAGGCAGTTACACCAGAGTACTAGAACTTCTATGTGAGCATGAAGTTGCACTTCAGCTGCTCCTGGTGTTATGGCACTAAACTGAAAGGTTGCTGGTTTCATGAAATGTTGAGAGCACTGGACATAAAACACTGATATGCTGCTTTAGATCCTATATGGAGTTATTGCTAAAGCTGGTAAGATGTTTGTGTACTGAGATACTTTCTTAATGAAATCTGATTTTCTTTTCGTGACCATGGTCACTTCATGATGACTGCAAGGTCTGAAGCTTAAGGATGTAACTTCTGAAAAAAAAAAAGTTTGAGCAATCCATTTTTCAAGGCATTATATACAAGAAATCAGTGAGAATGCAGTTGAAAATAGATGTTTCTCACATTTTAAAAATGAGATTGTGCTCTGATTTACTTACAGTTTCTTCTAGAATCCTTGGGTTTCCTAGGTAGCACTGGTGACAGAGTGGATGAACTGAAACTAATTTCTGTAAGGATCTGCTTTTCCCAACTCCTACTCTAAATATAAATTTGCCCTGTGGAATAGAGCAGCTGCTGCCTTTGTCAGCGTTTATATAGTTCAGAGGGATTTTTTTTCTTTATTGGCCTTTGTGTCAGAATGACTCTGATAGGGACAAGCATGTGGTCCTTTAATGCATGCCTATAATTGTCGCTCACCTCGATGAAGTCCTTAAAATGATGTCCATGCCTGAGCTGCAACCACACACTAATTGTCAGTTGCCTGAATCTATCCTAATTCTCACAGAGTGTCACCAGCTTGTATTCTCTGAAGTCTGTTTGTCATTTTGCTGAGGCTGCCATACGTCTTCATAGTGGTAAATACCATCAGGAGTCGAATGCCAAGCAGTCATGCTCTTCAAGAACCCAACAGTGATGGCTCAGGAGAAAACCTGCAAGAGATCTGGGAAGTTATTTGTAGAGATAAAAATGGATAATCCATAGCATCCTAGTGATTAAGAGAGTGCACAAAAAACCCCTTGGAACAGAAGTGTTGCCAAAGGTGTTAATGATAGTACTAGGGAGCTTGGAGGTAGAATCACCATTGTTTAAAAACAAAAACCCAAAAACAAACTTAAATGAGCTGTCTTTTTCTTTTAGGTTGTTTCAATAGTAATTTTAGACTTCATTCATAACTCAACCATCTGCCTGTGGTTTAATACATTTGCTACAATTCCAAGTTTTAGACAGGTTTGTTGTGGTTTTTTTTTGTTTTTTTTTTCCTATTTCTAAATCTTTAAGATTATGCAGCTCTAACTGGAGTTGACAAAGAACTGGAGAAAGTAATGTTATAGATATCAGTTGTGTCTGAGCAGGAAAATAGCCAATTTCTTAATTAAGATTTTAGGGTATATGTATGCATACACCCTTCTTTCTTTTATTTTAATTTTCTTTTTTTTTTTTTTTTTTTTTTTTTAGGTAGCAGGAAGCTCTTTGTTTTACATTCCTCCAACCCTTGCTCCAGGCAAAAAAGAATAACTGATTTTGCTGATGTCCATAAGGCTTGTTTCTGTGCCGTTAGGCTCTGTCCTCCCGAATGATTACCAGTAAATTGCTCTGATTTTATCTGCAGCTAAACCAGCGTTCTTATCTGATGTTACTTTAAGCCCTGCTCAGTTTCATACAGAGGTGTGCTTTGAACGTTTGCTCACATACACATCATGGATCAAAACTAATGAGTTGACAAAGTTAAAAAAGTAAAATGTTGAGTATCTGTGGACCCCAGTAAAATTACCACAATGGATTAGTTACAGGGGTTTGTTCCCTGTAAATTCCATATTATTTTTCTCCTCATTAAACTTGTCAGCTAATTTTAATAACCTAAGTTTGTTGGAGTAACACTTTCCTAGGTGTAGGTGTTCAGGCAGAAGGAAGATTTCATGTGGAGACTCAATGCAGGATCTCACACTGGGAAAATCATCATGTAGGTGTGCATAAAATTACACAGACATTGGAGTGATGGAGGCCCCTGCAAGCATGAGCTGCTATCATTGCATTATGCTTCATGGATTTTCCAGAGCTTGCAGGTCTTTTGATCAATCTCCATGCTGCCATATAATTGTTAGAAGAGTATTAAATAATAGTAGAAATATTTAAACCATCCACATTTTAAAAAGGTATGTCTCAACAGAGACAATAAGGAGTGAAATACTGAAGTCTTAGCCTTGTAGGTCATGCTGTTCAAGCCTTGAGATAAAGATATTTAATGGGCATTGCTAAAACCCTTTGTGCTGAAAATAGATGAAATCTACAATTGATCTGCCTCATGACAGTACTTATAAAGGACTGTTCTATATACTTCTCACTAAAGCTTCAGGAGAAGTTCAAAAATTCTTTCCTTTGCTTGAATGATGTTTTCAGGAAGGTGCAGAAGCCTTGAAGTGGCCGCTAGCTATGCAAGGAAGCTCTCAAGACGAGATGCCTGAACCTCCTGTGCTTCTGGGAATTGTGCCTGTACTTTTTTGATCAACCATAAAATATTGGTTTAAATTATTAATCATTAGCCTGCTATAAATTTTACTTTCCTGGGTCAATTTTTCCTTTTGTGGAAGGCTGTGTTAGAGGTTCACAATCAGAAATTTTAGTAAAACCCTGCGGCATTGATTTGAATCACCAGATCAATGAAAGCAGAGGCTGGTGTCACTCTAGTGAACCTCTCTAATTAGGACCATAGGATTTGCCATTGCAGATCAGGCTGATGATCTACTGAGTCCCTGAGTCTAGCATCCTTGCCTCCAGCAGTGCCCACGCTGCTGTGGAGGATGTATTCCTCCCCCCTCCATCCTTAATGCATCAGTCAGCAGGGAATGAAGAAGCAGAATTTTCCTCTTATCACGCAGAGGATCATTCTTCATCCCAAAGCCAGTGAATTGGTAACTGAGGTCTTGGCCAGCATGTCTGTAAATGGCCTTTAGGGATAAAAATACTCATCCTTTATACAGCCAGAAATTCTAATTACTTCCAGAGGCTGTTTCCTGTTAGGAGGGGTGCTTCTTAAATTCCTTATAAATATACAAATGCTTTTGACTGAAAAGGTCTCTGATTTTGTGACACAGATTGTAGTGGAGAAAGGAGAACTAGTGAGTTTCCACTACATTCTGTACTCTAGAACTTCTTTTTTCTATATATTCCCTTAATCTGCATCATCAATGGGGACACTGCCCTTCTCTGCACGTTTGAGTTTGATCTGGTGCCAAATGTGCAGCTTTAACCCTTACCAATTGTCTTCTAACTATATAATTGACATATAGTTCATTATACAGAAGACACTCCGAACCCTTTAAGTGGAAGCAGGAGGAACTAAGCTGAAAGCAGGGTCAGCATCAGCAATCTAATTTAGAAAGTTACCAGTCAGCAGAAGATTCAGTTAGATTCCTATCTATGAAGCAGATGGCCAACTGCAAGATGATTAGATTAAGTGTGTTATGTTTGTGGTAATTAATTCAGCACTTTATTTTTTTGTTGTTGTTGTTTGGGGAAAAAAACCCCACCAAAACAACCAAAAAACAACTTGTATGATTTAGTAACTGCTTAGCAGGAACAGTTTATGAAGACCACCTTTATCCTTTTGTGTAAAATATGGCAAAACCCTGGTGGTCACAGGGTGTGCAGAAAGCTTTTTGCTGTAGCCTGGTTTCTAGTATGTGTAGCAATATGGTAAATGACATAACCAAACCAGGAATGCTGCCACCCATGGATAAACGGGTGTTAGTATTTTCAAATGCAAGAATTTTATCTCAAGATCTCATTAGTAAAATATTTAGGGCCAGACAGCTGTGTGGGCTGTCCCCCCATCTGTGTGTTGATGCAAACATATATATATATGTATATGTATATATTCCTTCTTCCCTGAAAAGTGAAAGTTGAAAAGTGAGGATCAGATTTTTTAAATGCTGGAAATAGAGCACTTGTTTAGGTTTTTAAGAAGTATCTAAAGTTTCCTGAAAATTTGGCTGTTTATTTTGATGGCTTACATGGAGGTTCAGCTCTTGTGATGATCTGGCTGTAACTAGGATGCTGAATCCTTCTGAGATTTTTAGTCTTTTTGAGCATCTTTGGGATCAACTCTTTGCCACACAAATTAATGCTCAGCTGTCACAGAGTATTTTTCACTATCTTAAACATGCAGCTTAAAATAAAAATAGGCCTTTCAAAAGTAGGTCACACCTAAGATTTGTCTGGCCAACTGTCCCACTTCTGACAGTGCCCAAGACAAGAGCATTAGAAAAAGAAGCATCAGTAGAATATACAAAAACTTTTTAGAAAGAAAATTGGCTCCTTCTCTTTCTTGCTCTTAGCATCAGTAATCTTTAGAAATAATGGAATTAGTATGTAATTCTCCATCTACCAACTTCAGTACAGCATTATTCTTCATAAGAGTTAAATGTGTGCTAAGTAATCAAGACTTGAGCACATGCTTGAAGCAAGTGTGTGGTTAAGCACTTCCTCAAGTTATGGTCTGGTTTTCTCCTTCTTTTGTTTCTTCCATCTCCAGATTTTGAATTCATCTTGTTTGGCAGATACAGTGATGAATAGGTTGTTGGCCTTCATAACTCAGTTGCACTGGTTTTTCATCCATGCCTTGGTTACATCTTGCTTTATGTCCTTCCAAGTGTTAGAGAGCACTACCCCTTGCCAGCTTCTGGCAACTTCAGAAGCATTGGCTCTTGTGGAAAATCTTGGATGCTGAACTAAATTACATTTTACAGAGTGAGAGAGGCAGTGCAGATGATTCATTGTTTTTTGAGTGGCGTTAGACATCCTGTTCATGGGAGTGGAAGATAGTTTGCTGGTAACTTCAGAATGTTGGTATGGACTGAACCTGCCCAGCCCCTGGCTTTGAAGACTCATTTTTTTTTCAGTCAAGCACTAAGCTGACCCAAAAGGGAATGCTGCCTTGTCTTTCTTGGCTAAAAGAAGGCTAGGATTTGGTCTCTCCAGCAAAACAAAGGCCAATTTCTGTAATTTCCTAATCCCCACAGCAAATTGCTTTTGTTAAAAATTAAGAAAAGCCTTTGTAATGTTTCTGGCCTCACTATTTGGATCTGATAACTCCCATCTTCACACATCTCTAGGAGCTGAAATGGTTTAGAGTCCTGTGCCTTTGAGACCAATTTTTATTTTCATTTGGAGTTGCTTCACAACTGTGAACATGTTTTGGTGATTTAATCCTCTAAGCAATCAAGAGAAAATGGAATAAAGGACGAAGTTTGTGCTTAAGATGTTACATGGCAAGGCAGGTTTCATTTCCAGCGCTCTTCAGATTGTTATTATCTCTTGGAGTATTTTCCTCACCCTCTCTTCCTCAGAGTCCAACACAGCAGGGATAGTTTGTCTGTTTTGATCCTGCTTGTGGCCATCTGCCCAGAGGAGATGATGCTGAAGCCATACACATTCGTGACCCCAGGTGAAAAATACCAATGAAATTATAGCAGCTGTTTGGAACAGTCTGTCACTCCTTTTCCAAATAGAGAAAATCAGCCTGGCTTCATTAGAGCAGTTCAGAAGCCTGACTCGCTGTCACAGGCCAAGGGTGCCAAAATCACGTTGAGTTTTGGGCACTGACCACGTTGAGGATTGTATTGGAAGCTTAGAACAAAAAGCTGTATTTAAGACTGTAGCTGCCTGAAGTTGGATCTCTATCCCCAAACACGGTTTGGGATTTTGGGGGTGGACACGTGCACAACTCCCCCCTTCTCAGACTTAACCCAATGCCTGTCTTTGCACGAGCAGAGCTGTTGCTCGTAGCGTGGCCAAGTGTTCCTGGGCACACTGGAGGTGCAGCACCCCATGCTGGGTGGGTAGAGCAGCTCCTTCATGTCCTGCCAGCCAAGGTGTGTGTTTGTTTTGGGGAGGTGGGGGATGAACTGGGCTTTGCTGGAGGGGAGAGCTCCTGTGGAGACACTGTGGCTACCAAGTTATTTACCTTGCATGGAGTTAAAAGAACCATATAGATATTTGATTTTTTTTTTTTTCTGGCAGAAGTTTGCCTTTTGAAAAATCAACAGTTAAAATACCAGACATCTACCCTTCAGAGAGGAGGTGAAGCAGTCATCGCCTCTGACCTTGTCAACATTGGCAATGTAATTTTTTTACTATAAAAAAACCCCAAGCAAAGCAGCTTACCAGGACCAGTTCTCTATATTTTTAAGGCGTGCCAGTGAAGTGGTCAGACTGTGGGATTTGGGGTGACTTGCATGCAGTGTGGTCCTGCTGGAGGACAGGCAACCCATGCTGTCTGTACCAGACCTTGCTCAGGAAAATAGAAAGGTTGTGGAGGTGTCCACTTGAGGTCGAATTCAGCCTTGTATGGTTTGGCCTGTGTTTGTGATGGATGTAACCTTTCCAATGTTTGATTGATATTGTGGATGTTCCAAGTTTCTTAAAAAGGATATCACAGAATCACAGAATTACCAAGGCTGGAAAAGACCTTTAAGATCATCAAGTCCAGCCTATGACCAACACCACCACACCATCTAGACCATGGCACTAAGTGCCACATCCAGCCTTTCCTTGAACACATCCAGGGATGGTGCCTCCACCACCTTCCTGGGAAGTCCATTCCAATGTCTGATCACCCTTTCCATGAGGAAGTGCTTCCTAATATCCAACCTAAACCTCCCTTGGAGCAGCTTCAGGCTGTGCCCTCTTGTCCTGTCACTGGTTGCCTGGATGTTTGTTTGACCTGTTACAAGTATAGGGGTGGCATGCAAAATTTTGGATTTCTGTTCAGAGAGTGAATCTCCACAGACGTTGGGAGCGTTTAAGTGAAGGGGCCTGTCTCTATACTGGGTAGAAAGTCTTCTGATTGTGTGAAAAACCTAAATGACAACAAAAAACCAACAAACAAAAAACCGCAACATTTGTTTAGTCATCGTCTCTTAATGCCTACATCATCTAACACAGAAGACCTGCCAAACTTTATGCTTGAATGCAGCAATAATAATAATGATGAAGCAAACAGCATCATTATTAAAGAAGTGTTCAGTGTGTAGAAAAATATATTGATCCTGTTTGATGTCAAACTTTGAAACTCTGTGTTAGAGGCTGTAGTAAGAGAAGGGAGCAGTGGGAGTGCAAGCGAAGAGCTGCAGGAGGGATGGGAGTTGTAAAATGTGACAGTGGAAGAAATCTGAGCACCAGGCTTGCGTGACTCCAGCTAAAATTAACTGCCCCAGCTTCACGTGCCAGCATCTAGGTCATCATTTAACTGTAGACCCCTTGGAAGAAGGAGCAAGCTGGGAGTGAGCACTATATGTTCATGTCAAATATGCCAATAAGTAGTACGACCTTTCAGGTCCCTGTTCGTGGGACAAGCAAATTTTCCTGTGACCACTATAAAGCAGTAAGTGGCTCTTGGCTCCCTGAGAATGACAACGGTGCTGTTGAACAGTAACTAACATCAGCCTCAGAAGAGGTGTTGGGTTTTTTTCCCTTTCTTCTGCAGCTTCCTAAGATTTTCTGTGGTTTCTCTTCGGAGTAGAAATGTCACCTTTTCAGATAAGCCCTTTTCTGTTGCTATTCATGTGTGATTAGTGGATGTAAATGGATTTATATCATGTATGAGAACTGTGAGATTTGAAAATAATTTGGTGGGAGCTTTAAGCAGCTTTTTAGAAAACGCTGGGGAAAAAATAGTACATTTGCTTCTCTTGTTCTCTGGGATCAATTCTATTTTGCTGGCACGAGATCAATTCAGTTGATTCACTGTGGCCAAATGTGACTTGGGATGGGTTTTGCTGATCAACTCAGCAAGCTAAACTCTATTTCACTTTTGGATATGCAAAGGAATTGATGCAGGTGTGAATGTAATCTCATCTATTCAGGACTTGAAATGTTTTACAAAGGGGAATAAGAAAGTGGCCACCTGCTTGGCTTAGTGTGTGGTTCCAGCTTGAAGGGGATTTGTATGTGCAAACGTGTATAAAGGGAGCATTGAGAGCAGAGCTGATGGATGGCAGCACGATTGCTGGCCTTGCTTCACCTTCTAGCTGGTGTGGAGGAAAATGTTGCTTTGGTATGAAATATTTCCCCCTCTGTGTAGGCAGTGCCTGCCAGTAATGGGGTTGAGGAAGTGTGCTACTGGGGGGGGGAAAAAACCCCATCTCGTCTCCTCCTTTATATTCTAGTAAAATACTCAGTGGGCTAAGAGTAAATAAGGTGCTGGCTGGGTAATTTAAAGCATATTACTTGTTTAGCATCCACCAAAGATTTGCTTGACACAAACGCAGAGGCAGCAGTGCCTGCCCCAAGTGTGGACAATCTATGGCTCTGTTACTGGCCAGGCTTGCAAGCATGCTGGAATTCACACACATGCTTGGCTCTGTGTGCTGTGAGTCAGCCCATTGCCTTTGAATAGCAGTCATATGCATGAGAATAGCTCTCCCCAGTCGGGAATAAGGCTTTAAAGAGAGAGAAATAAATAGTCCCGGTGGTGTTTGTTTAAATTACCCATTTCTCTATTTAACTTCCAAAGGGTAGTTAATGTATGTAAGTGTCCAGTAAAATGTAATATTCAGCGGAATACCTCCCACCAACTGACTAATAACTTAAAGCTGTTCCAACAAACACTTGCACATGTGAGTAGAATAAATAATAATAATGTCATTTCGTTCCACTTAATAAATGATTAAAAATGCAGAGTTACCTCTGTCTCCCCAGAGAAGTGGGAACCAAGACCTCTGTTTGTTATTGCTGCATTCCCAGTACTTGAGGATACTTGGAAAATTCAGCACTTTAGATAATTGATGATATTTTACTAGTATCAGATAATAATTAGTAGCTAATTATTGTGACAACTATTTTTAGGGGTTTACAAATGTATGTAATCCTTTCAGGAAGGTCATTTTCATGTCCCACCTGCCTATCAGAAGGAGTCCACCTGCAATCTGGCCCATCATCACCTTGGACTTGGACTTTCCGTGGTTTCCCCCTTTTTGCTAGGAGCGGTGCCAAGGTTCTGGTGGGATGGAGTGAGCAAGCCCCCAGGCTCCCATCCTGAATTTCAGGGGCCTTCCAGTATCTCTGGGCAGAGAGGAGACACATGCAGCCTAAGGCTGACGTGCCGTTCGACAGAACCATTCGCTGCCTGCCCCATATGTCCACCTCAGGGCTGGGGATCACTGGGGACTTGTGGCCATGCCTAAGGACAGCATCTTTTTTAATTTTGCTTTGTATTCTACTCCCTACATACCTTTAACAGTATTCTTCAAGAAGAGGAGCAGATAGAGCTCTTACCTCAAAGCCCACTAATACTTTTTATTTAATATAGAGAAATGTGGGCACACATCCTATGGCATTCTGTGCCCTGCTTTTTCAGCACTTTTTCCTTTTTTCTTTCCTCCCTTCTGTCTTCCTCTTGCAAGAGCTTACATAGGGAAAAACACCCAAAGAGTCTTTTGGATAGTAGCACAATGCTTTACTGGTTGTAGAAGAGCCAGTACTGGCCCTTTAGTGGGATTTGTGTCATGGTGCAGATGTACAGATACTGACTTCTTACAGGATTTAGGGCCAAGTGGGCCACAAATTAGAAGAAATTGCTGATAAAAGGTCTCTGACAAATGCCATTAAACTTTTTTTTTTTTTATAAACCATGTGTTTCTTTGTTGTCCTTTTGCCAGTAACTCAGCAAAATATCTGCCATGTTACTGTCAGGGCCATGATCTCCATGTATGTTGAAAATAGCTGTTATCCTCAGGGTGCTCCCTTGGAGCCAGAGGTGCTTCCGAGGGATGAGTTTTTCAGCTAAGCCTTGGGCTTTAGTTATTTATCTCTGGGCTTTGCAGTGTGATATCTATTAAGAAGATCATTGTATTGGAGTGTAGCATGGATCAGCATGAGACTGCAATTAGTGTTACCAGCCAAAATTATAATTTCATGACTCTGCATGTGTAAACCCCATTACTTTGGGCAGCAATGAGTAGCTGATGGGCTTTCCTCCCCCCCTATAGCATTTTAACAATTGCAGGCATTCTCATTAGGATCATCTCAATGTGCTGTGTCTATTTTTAGCTTTTGGGGTGGTTTTTTTCCTGTGAACTTAAGTATGCAGTGTGGCTTGGTTAGCAGCAACACAGGCATTGCATTGTAGTGGGTGTTCCGATGGAGCTGGTCAGTGTGACTAGCCTTGCTATTCAGTCATGAAAAATGCTTTGCTCTGCTCTAATTATGCTACATGATGTCAAAAAGATACTCTTCAGCTGTTACCAAATTCACAAGAGCCTGATTCATTATAATTATTTGAAGAAAACAGTCAGAGTCTGATTAGTTAGGAACTGACATGGTGAGCAAGGGAAATGAAGGTTTGAAAATGGACATGGTCATTTATTAGATTTTTTTGTGGAAATGAGGAATAGGTTCAGGCATATGTTCTATTACTTGCATAGAAGTGGGAAAGCCTTTTCAAGTAGTTTTGTGTGAAACTTTGCCTTTTCATAATAATATATTATTGTATACCAATGGGGAGGCAAAAAACATTGAGTAGTTCTCGCATTCCTATTTGGGACTGAATTACATTTAAAGGAGACCCTGGAGTACATGATACTACCTGGTACCTTTATCTAATTGCAGCTCCATGGATATAAGGGTTTACTTTATGATCTCTAAAGGATCTTCCTGGATTCATTGCTCTCATGACTTTATTCACATTGTTTCCTGGGATTGACTAACTATGGGAACAGAGGAATATAGTCCTGTGGATGCTGTGTTTGGCTCTGTGTGCCAACAGATGAGGAGCCTGCCCATAGCAGTCTGAGCACCCAGGTATCAGCCTGTTGCCTCCAAAATGGCATCTGGAGAAAGCAGTGCTGTGGTTTGAGATGACAACTTCAGATTGTTATGGCTAGCTAGGCAAGCTCTGGTTTATTTGGCTTTTTGGTTGATTTTCCCAAGGTTACTAAGTCTGTATGGATTACTTTGAAGTGGACAGAAGCTTCAGGGTTTTTGCTTTTTGCTGGTCAGTATGTTCCCCAGCCCTCCCCAAGTGCTTAGCTGTGTGGTCTTGAAGAAACAACCCCCTCTGCAAAAGGCACCTTTTTGTTGAATCAGTATTCAAAATGGGGCAGGTGGTCTGAGGGGTGCTCTGGGAGTGATAGATGTGGTCTCAGTACAGCCAGAAATGTTACTCCAGACTTCAAGTGACAAGAAAGTGCAGAGGTCTCTTAGCTGGGAAGTAAGATTTCTCTTACCTGAAATCTCCTTTAAACAAGCAGGTGTAAAGCTGAGGAAAGGGGAGGAGGGAGAAACCCTGCTGAATTTCAAAATTCAATGTTCCTACTGATGGGCAGGCCCTTTTTCATTACACACAGCTTTAGAATTTTGGGTGTATTTTTGCTCTAAACTTTCCTACTTTGTGCAATAGTGTCTTAGCTATGACTCACAGTGTACTGAATATTTCCAAAATCAATATATATCTGTAATGCCCTTAATTCAAACCTTAGGGGATCAGTCTTTACCTGTAATGCTCTTAATTCAAACCCAATGGATTGGTGGGGGAGGAAGAGGGAAGAGAGAAGAAAAAAAAAAAATCACAGTTATATTTAATTTGTTCCCAGATAATTTGGTTCCTAAGATCACAGGTTACAGAGGGAAAAAAGCTACCAAACAGCTGAGTCCACATTTAACAAAAGCCAGAACTTAGACCTGAGTTAAACATTAAACTGACTGATCTCGAGCACAAAGATCTGCTTATGGTGATAATGCCCAAATCGTGTCCTTCACTTGATTTTATTAACTCAGATAGTGAAGCTGCCTCCCAAGATTTTCATGCTATGTGAAATCACCACAAACTTCTAAAAGCCCATACTCATTTATATAATAAGGCAGTGTCTGGTTGTAGTGGGTCAAATATTTCATGTTGCAAGATTCTGTTTGTTGTTGTTTGGTTTTTTTTAATCAGGTGACTGTTCAGGTTATTTTCATGTGAATATTCAAGTGTGACTTTGTAACTTGTTTGCTGAAAACACCTGAGGAACACTTGGAATTCATATGCAGGGGCAGGCGTGTATGAATGGAAAGTTTCTCAGGAGTGTTTTCCTAGTTCTTTTATTATTGTTTTCCTAATCATTTACCTGGTTTTGAACATTTGAAAACACTATGTGCTTTGAAACATTTTTGGTGTGTCTAGAAATAGCAACCATTGTACACTTATGTGTTTTGTCACTTGTTTGTATGGGAAAGGGAAAGAAACATTAGGAATGGTATTTGTGTAGTGCATTACAAAGACTTGCAACAAACAGATTTTGAAAACATCCTGGAAAGTTTCAATAATTAGCTTAATATATGCCATAAAAACGAGCAGTGACTATAAAGAGCTACTACAATAAGCCTAAATAATGCTGCATCCATCAGAATGCTTGAAAATACAGAGGCCAGTCAGTTTAAAAAAAAAAAAAACAAGAAAAAAAAGAAGCATGTTATGCATATTGCAAAATAATGTGGTATAATAAAGTTATTAAAGGATAATCAGAGATTTATTATATCTGTATTTTCCTGCAAAAGGCTTTCCTAATCAACTAATTGAATGAAATAATATTCCACACCCTTAAATACCCCAGAAACAAATGTTTTCTCCATAGTAGCATATATTACTGATGTATTTAATGGAACATTTTATAATGAGCATAAAAACTCTGCTTACAATTTTGTTACCAAACACAGATACTGACTTCAGCACAAAGTAGAATAATTTGCCAGAGGGAGTTTCTTGATGGGTTATTTGAGACAGTGAATCAGACAGTTGGTATTTGAGGCTGTTTCAAGTTGTCTCCTTTACCAGGAGGATTTGTTATGGGAGTTTGCAATTTCTTTGCTGCAGTTCTGTTTATTTACAGGGTATGAATATCAGGTCTAGTGTTCCTGGTTGCAGCAGGAATTAGTACAGTAGGAAACAGCTGCCAAGCACCAGTGTTGCAATACCAGCCATGCATTCCACACTGTTATTTGACTTAAAAATCAGTTCTCACTTGCTCCCAAGGTCTTTCTGATGCTGTAATTTCAGGCTCTGCCAGGAGGGGTCTGCTCTGCCTCTCTTCTGTGTCGTCTTAACTCTAAGGCTGATCCAAGCATTTGTTCCATGATCTGCATCATGGAGACGATCCGAGCTGGAACTGATGCATCAAAGTGCAATCTTATATTTACTGAAAGTCCTTCTGTGATAAACTAGGACATTCATCACAGCCCTCCCATGAAAAGAAACTGGGTTATTGTGGTTGATAAGTTGATTGTTGGCTTAATCACAGTGATGGTGTAGGTGGGTGCGTGGACCCTTTCACTTGTGAAGTAGTTTTCAACCTGTTTCCTGACCTGTCTCGACTTGTATATAAGCAATCTAGAACCATGTGGCAGAAAAACAGGTGAAGTCAATCCTAGTTCCTTGAAGTTGTCGGACCTTTAAAAGTATCTTCCTGTTATGGAAAATGTTTTCTTGTATAAGGAGCTAAGGAACACAATGTCTGGTTTGTGCAAAGTGTGAGGGTTTTTTTTTTCCTTTCCTTTTTTTCAATCAGCGAGGGAAATCACTTGGCATTTATTTCATTGAGCTGTTTTTCATTGAGCTGTTTTTCAGCCCTGGGTTTTTTCATGGAGGTGTTCCAGCATGTTTTTCTGTTCAAGTCCGTGTCGCTGTTGGCGTAGGAAATGCACATCCCCCTGTTCTGAAGATGAAAGTAGGGGATACCTGATAGGGACATCTGTTTCATATTGTGAGTGATTTGTTCATTGCTGCTAGCAAGAGTGTTTCACAGGTTTTTTAAAAAATACAAATGAAGCCTGTCTAACTGAAACAACTCTAGTCAAGATATCTGTTCTTCATTTTATCATGTTAACCTTGAATTGGCAAGTGCAAAAGGAGCGTGAAATTACAGTCCTCATGTTATATCCAGGTTCCTCTGTCCCACGTGGCAAATACTTGACTCTTGGACTTGGCTTTTGACTCCCATGAAGGAGAAGGACAGAAGCCTTTGAATTTTCAATGCAATGCTAAAGATGCTTCGGAAATTAGTAGCTATGGTTATGCTTGGTGATGTTAGTCAGTAATGTAAAGGATCTGCTTTAATACATGATAATATTGGGGCTTGCATAGCCCAGTAGTGAGGTGATGGAAAGGGAATGGCTCTAAACCAATGTTTTGTTTCAGCCATGTTTTACCAGCAGACAGATTTTAGTGGCCATCATTTCCATCTGCTTCCTTAAGGCTGGGGATAGGAAGCTTCATAGCCTGGGGCTTACAGCCCTGAGGGCTAGAGCCCCTCTCCTTGTCCCCTTTTCTTCCCATCTATCAGTAGATGTAAAGGTAGACAGTAGTTCTGGGCAATCCACAGGGAGAGCTTCTGGGCTTTTGGGGACTGCATGCTCTGTGTGCACATTTCTCTCCAGGTCAGTGCTTCAGTCACTTGTGTGAGGCATTTGTCACCAGCACAGTGCTTTAACTTAAAAACCAAACCAAATCCCTACTCTGTGGTGCTTTATAGGAACCGTGAAGGATTGCCATGAGTCATGCCCTAGAGAGCATGTTGAATCTACTCCTGCTTACTGGGAGACTGAATTGGGATGAGTGTATAATGTGCTAGACACTCTTGAGGGTAGGGGTGAATCTGGAGATTTGTGTGGGTATTAAAGGTAAAATCCTGATATTTAGTTGGTTTTACTTTATTTCTTCGGAATATAAATAGATCACATTAAAAAAGTCTTCTCTTAAATGTTGTCCTAAACAAAGATCAAGAAATATTAGTTCATTCATAAGCAGAAATTCCTAATCAAGTATTTTCCTTCTTTTGGTAACTTAGCATGAAAAGATTTTTAAGTTTTCTGGTGATCTTGGACAAGCTGTTCTAGCGTGTGGTGAGCAGTAAGTAGTCCTTAATGCAAATCAGAGAGAGATTTTGACTATTTTGTTTGTTTGGTTTTCAGATAATATATTTTTAAATAAATCACAGCAGTTAGAAGTTCACGTAAGAGATTAAAATCAATGTAATAGGCCTATTAACTTGTGAGATAAAATTTATTAGAATTGCTTGATTTTTAAGACCTTTAAAGGCTTGAGGGGTGATACAGGAAAGGAGTTTCCTCAAAATGAGATTGCTATATGCTAACATCTATCAGAAGTGGTTCTTGGAAAAGAATCTGTAAAATTTCTAAACAGATATAAAGAGGAAATGTCAAAGGGAACATATAAATAAATACTTGGGTGGAACTTGAAATCTCTTCTACACACTTGTTACTGCCGTAGAATGTTCAGTTGACCACCTGATGCTCCATCCAAGCTGTAACAAGCTGTGGAGCTTACTGTTGTTTTCTGCAAGCTTTGATGTCAGATTTCTGAATAAGACAAGTCATACTATAACAAGCTGCATACTTGATCTGCACAATGCCTTGAATTTTAATGTTGTTGACTTGTTTCAAAGAGCAAAAGATGCAGTGATCTGAAATCAGCCTCTCGGATACTGAGAGGAACAAAGAAATCCCAGTTTTAAGGTTGGTGTTATGGCTTACTATTCGTTTTTGTTTCTCTTTCTCCTAACAGATTTATACGGATTGGGCTAATCACTATCTAGCAAAATCTGGTCACAAGAGATTGATAAAGGATCTACAGCAAGATGTGACTGATGGAGTCTTGTTAGCTGAAATAATCCAGGTTGTAGGTGAGTGACTTTCTCTTTCTGCACCAGGTATCCACCAAATCGGTCAGAAATTCACTGTCTTTATCTTCTACATAAACACAGGGGTGGGAAATCCATCAAACTGCATGGAATTATGTAGATAATTTTCATTCAGAGACTTTGCTAATTAATTTGATGAAGCCCTGTCTCAAAGCATAGTGGAAAAATATTTGATGTTGCTGGTAAGATCTCCTGATCCAACAATATTGCCCCACACAACAGAACGTTAAAAAATCCAGTTATGAGGGTTTTTTTTTTTGCTAGAATGCTATGAGCCTTCACTATCTCTGTTTCTGATACCTTTGGGGGTTTGGTCTGAACATAAGTCACAGTGATATTGGCCTCCTGTGCTGAACATCCTCCCTCCAGTTGGATTTGGAAAATCCATATATGTAGCTAGGGAAGGAAAAGGTATACATTTTATGTGGCAGAAAAAGAAATCTTTCCTAATGCATTCTGAAATGAGGAAAAACATTTGTCATTAGGACAAATCTCAGATACAGGGCCAGTTCTACGAAGCCTTTAGTTCCCTCAGTTTGCACTAATATTTGCAGATAGTGAAGGTTCCAAACAATTTTCTCCATTGGCCCCATGTGAAGTTACATATTGTCCCTCTTCCCTTGGGTTAGTTCCTTCAGAGGCTCATCCATCTGGTACTTGGGATGCCACAAAACACATGCATGGGCCAGTGGAGATGGATGGAATCAGAAAGCCTGCTAATGGGAATTGGGACAACTATTGTTAGAAGCAAACTGACAGATTTGAGATGCAAATTAAGGAGACAGCAGTGAAGTAAAAAGACATCAGTGCATGCATATTTATATGTGCTTGAGATGCTGTGAACGAGCTAGTTCCTTGATTTAAGGTACAAATCTGCAAGCACTGTTCTTGAGTGAAGTTGTGAGGCATCCATTCCAATGGCTCCACCAGAGCTGCTCTGGAATACATAAAAAAAAATTTTATCTCTGTGTTGTAGAGCAACATTACATCTCAGTAGCATTCTCCAGACCCACCAGGCTGCTACAGATGTATAAAAACAGGCCACGAATGGGTTGTGTGTTGATTGGGTATTCACTGTGGGCAATGCTTCATCCTAAATCTGTTGCCTTTAAAAGGGAAATTGTTTAGAAGCCCAGGAACAGGGAGGGGTTGGTTCCTTTGGTACATACCTAGCTCCCCTGTGTTAATGCTCATGTAGAAGAAGTCTCCTTGAGAACACATGTAAGAACACCCACCATCAAAATGTGAACCTGGTTGTACCGAGTATTTAAATGGAGCTGCTTGAGTACAGACTTGTGACAACGCTTACGAAAGCCAAATCACTCTCTCTAAGATACACAGAAATGATACTGCTTACTGGTTTTACTTTGATTCCCCTTGGCATTTTTTTCAGCCACTCTCAGAGCTGCCTTTTGGCTAATATTTAAGATTAGGTCTGCAAGCTTTCAAAAGTTAATATCCAACACAAAGGATGTCTGTTCTCAGATAATGTTTTCCACGTGAAAGAAAGTTCATATTTAAACATTCTCAATTTAATCCTCCAAATTAACAGTGAAGAAAAAGTAATTTGTATCTGCTGTGGATGGCCCTAGGCACACTGCATCTCATTGTCACAAAGATGGTGATGACTTTCACACCTAGAAGCAGCTTTAACTGGAGCCTGCCAAATACAAGCTTTTACAAGACTGTACTCTAAGAAAGCATCCTGGAGTGCAGGAGAGGTTTTTCTTCTTTAAGTTATGGTGTGCTCTGGTTAAAAGCAGACATGAAGATCCTTCCTCCTTTTTGTCATGTGCCTGGAGTATCTGGAGATTATCCAAAGTCATCAAAATTGATTCAGGTTTAATTATTAATTATGCAATTTTTCTTATGTTCCCTATCTGAGATTTACATCACAGATGTTTAATCTTGAAATAATACTAAATAGCCAAAGCTGGAAACAGAATGAATGTGATTTTTAAAAAACTTAAGCAAAGACTCCATAGGAGTTAATGATTATACACAGACAGTGATCCAGATCCTTTCTGCTTACCTTTCTTGGGTGAAATAGCTGCATATTTAAGAAGAAAATCTTAAAATGAGTAAGAACTAGGTAATTTTTCTACCTGACCATCCAAACAAGGAGCAAATCTAAGAAGACATGAAACAAAACATCATTGTGTTTGACTTCAGAGGCGATATCTTCAGACTTCAAAACTGCCAATGGTGATATAGCATTTTGTGATGACAGTTTTTTCTATTTGCAAGTCAATTAAAATGCATTCATAGCAGTCTGGTTTATTTCGGTTTAAAATGTACGAGTCTATAAAAGAATATGTACATAATGTATGGCTTAGTAATGCCATCTAAGCACAGTAGCTATATTTAAATTCATGAATTCAGATATAGTGGCTCTGTGTATGCTCTGGAATTGGTAGCATATTGAATTGTCAGTTGGTTTCCTGTGAGAATCTTCAATTTTCAAGACTTAGGATTGATGCTAAAATTTAAACTGTAACCCAGCCTGACAGGACTTTTCCTACTGATGCCTAGGATATTTTGTGGAATATTTTAATTGATTGGATACAACCAAAGTGAGATCACATACAAAAGCTTTGGCTTTATAAGTTGGGATGCAGACATTGTGTTATTGTTAAATACTTACTCAGCTGCATAAAAGTTTCAAGAGTAAGAAGTACAATGAGCACATCAGTGTTGTGCTGGGCAATCAATACACCATTGTAGGAGGTGATGGGCAAGTTCTACTGACAGAAAAAGGTAAGGTGGCTTTTCATCTTCATTTGCCATTAATCTTCCCATGTTACAGCAGGGTGTATTTGTTAGTTTACGGGGTTAACCTTTAGTGTACAGCTTTAGAACCAAGCTTGACCTCCAAGCCTATAGCAATAGCCTCCAAGTGTAGAAGTGTTGAGTAAATATTTTGGTTCTACGTTTGCTTAGTTAAAAAAACTCAGTCAAATGCTGTATGGCAGCTGGATCTTTGAAACAAGTCACTAACAGTTTAGGCAGTTTCAAGTAGGTGAGTCTAGATAGTTTGCATACAAGAGCTTGAAAGGAGCCAGGTAACATGCTTGATGGTTTGCTAACATTGCTTTTGAATACCTTGTATAACATTTTGGAAGTTCTAGCAGACTAGGGAAAAACATACCATTTTTTAGGGAAGATAAACAAAATTTCTTGGGTTGTTAGAAGTATCTCTGTACATGTGAGAAGGGAAAAGCTCATTCAGAAGTTCATTAGCCTCCTTTCAGACAATAAGTATGTACAGTGTAAATGTATAGGAATACAGGTATCAATTTTTAGTGTATTACAAATTTAGTTGATGGAGATATTGCATGGTACTAAACTGAGATCTAGTAAATATTAAAAGATGAATGCACAGGCTTTGTAAATGGGATTTAAAGTCATATTTTTTGTTTCTGTATAACCAAATCTGAGGTTGTAATCCTGAAAGAAATGTGTGGTCTTTGTGTGTAGGTGCTGATAGACCAGCCTGAGGAACAGTACAGTGCGCTCAGCTGCCATCTTTTTCAGAATAGCATCAATTGTTAAATGCATCACTGTGGCATAAAGGTCTACTGTGACACTTTGATGTGTAAAAAGGGGACTATCAGGCAGGAGTGACATTTTTACCTCTTTAACATTGTTATTACTCCTATTGTAATAGGAGTGCCAAATTTGATACTCCTAATCGAAGGTAGAAAATACAGCAACGGGCAGCAAATCTGTTTGATTCATCACGTGGGATCTGAATGCCTCCCTTTATTGGAGTGAAAAAGCTGTGGGAAAACTAAAATAAACTTTGATTATAACTGGTTCTGCAGTCTGGCACAGAAGTCATTTCGGGGCCCAAGAATGAAATGTGGGACTGAGCAAACTGAGACTCTAAGGCGTGTAACCACCTCAACAACTTCATTATTTCACTTGGGACTTCAAAGATTGAAGCTGTATCTGTTTCTGCAAGTTACAGTCCATGTAAGCCATGGACAGGAGCCTGGAAAAGTGGGCTTGTGCTTTGTGCTATAAGAAACAAATAATTTAAAAAAGAAATAGTTGTTGATCATAAATTCCCCATCTAGATTTAAAATAAATACTCACTTTACAAGCAAATCAACTGACAGGCAACCATCTATAGCTATGTAGTGTTCACTTTTCCACCCAGCAGTGATTATATTTCCAGAGATTAAATCTTTTTTGTAGTTTAAAAGGAGTGACCCGTCCCTGTACAAGATGTTGTCAGACCAGTTGTTTTCTGCCCCCAGCTGTCTCTGGAGGCATGACCCACTAGAAAACTCCAGCTGCTTTTTTTTCTGATGGGTCTCAGTATTTCACACATGCACTTTGACTGGACAACTACCATCTGAAACCCCTTTATTTAGCCAGCAGCAAGTGCTCTGGAAATAATTGGAATAAACACCCTTGGCATAGTGTTTTGCTTTATCTCCTCCTTTTTGCTTTTCAGCAAATGAAAAGATTGAAGACATCAATGGCTGCCCAAAAAATAGGTCTCAAATGGTAAGTAGTAAAGCAGTCTGTTGTTTGTGTGTACATAGCTGGATATTGAGTGAGAGTGTGTGACTTCAGTGTTTCAGACTTTTAATCACTATTATTAATTAGTGAGAGCAAAGGTATAATCTGGAGAATATTAATGTTACAGTGCTTGCCCAGTTGTACTTCACAGTAGTTGAATTAGGCCTTATCATTTATCACATTATTACAATCAATATTACTCTTACATTGGTGATTTGTATTTCTGAAATACCACAAAGTTAATCAGGAATGTATAAAAATAAATTTTGTTCCTGTATATAGGCAGTAATATTGCAAAACCAGACTTAGATATTTATTTTAAAGTAGGATTAAAAGTTCCTATATCCTTTGAAAAGAAACAAAATTAATTAGTAAAACACACCAAATGAAAAAATTTGAAATTGCAAACTCCAAGAGGTTTTACGTATGTAACTTGGTTTTGGCTGATAAGTTTTACTTTGTAAAAGAAGTTGGTTTGTATCTTGCTTGTACATAACTGAAGAACCAAGAATTAGTGTAGTACAATTAAAAGCACCTCAAGAGTGTGTCTGCTGTGAGTACTGGTGAAGCTAAAATTATAGGCAGAACTGTACTGAGAATGCAAATAATACATTTTAAAAATGCATCCTAAGAGTGCTTAAAACTTATGATCTTTTAAAGAAGGTTATTTCCTTCTGTATCTTGAGAAAAAAAACCTCATTTTACAACAGAAATTCTAAAATCTCCCCTTTGCTGCTCTCTCTGGGGTGTGTGCCTACCTGGCCCCTGTCTGAAGCTATTTTAATGTTTTTCATTTTCATGACTCTGTTCCTAACTGCCCCGACTTCCCTGGCTGCAACTTGAGCACAACCATTTACGTAGTCAAAGGAAAGATTAAAGATTTGATGAGAGTTTGCCATCTTAAGGCAGAAACCACACTGTGTTCTGCTATTCTGTTTTGGCTTCATCTTGTTTCTTGGAAGTTACCAATCCTACTGAAACCCACGGAGCACACACTCCTTAAAAAGAAAACCATCTAAAGAGCTTGATCATTGCTACTTTTTCCTGCTTTGAAGAGGTTGGTTGCTATTCTTGCTGTAGCCACAGCAGCTGTCTGGGTTATAAATAATGGAGGAAATTTTGACAATTACTATAATTTAATGTTCCACAAGTGTATGGTAAGAACTGAATTTCATTCAGGACTGGAGTCTATAATGAATTCCAGGACATCGTAGCTAAAAGTCACATTAAGTCATTATTCTCAGTGAAGAGCAGCATTCTTCTGTTGGGTGGTTGGATGCACACTGTAGGGTGCTTAGAGAAGTCAGGTCTGGTTATAAGCAGAGGCATGCAGAGGGCATGTGCTGGGTCAGGAGTTGGGAAGAGTGCTGGATAGAAGGGTTTGCTCTGTGCTGCCTCCTCTGGCTGCTCATTCAGGAGAATGGAGTGGGTGGGACTGTGTCCCCTGCTCATGAGACACAGTGCATCAGTCCTAGCTAGGCATCCCCAGTGGTTTTCCTCACATGAGAAAAAAGAGGATTATACTTATGGCTTGCTTTTATTAAGTGTGCATGCTTACAGAGCTCTTCATCATCCTACAGGAGAGATAATAGGGCAAGAACACTAATATCTTCACAGAGGTTGTGTTCACACAAGTGCTTGCAGTGTTTAAGGAGACAGCCCTTCTCCAGGTCTCCTGCATTCTAGGAAAAACACCTGTGTTGCAGTGTTTTGGGTTTTGTTATTGTTTGCTGGGTTTTTTTAAGGTACAGTGGTCTTCATCCTTTGCAGTTTAATGCACTTCCCAGTTAGTATAGCTTACAACCATTCTGCAGAGTGTGGGAGCTGGTGTTTGTGTCTGGTGCTGCTGGTTCAGAGGTGGCAGAGGCAAGGCTGTCCAGTCAGTTCAAGCAATCAACTATGTGATGTCTAGTCTTATTTTTTCAAATTAATCTTTCATTTCCAGGTGTCCATATTGTCCTATATTGTAGTATCTGTAAGGTGGGCATCACAGATGAGTATATTTGGGAAAAATTTTTTTAAAGGCACCATAAATGAAGATCCAGTTTTGTTCCTGGGGAAGTGGTTGAGTCACCATCCCTGGAGGTATTTAAAAGACATGTACATGTGGTGCTTGGGGACATGGTTTACTGGTGGACTTACAGTGTGCTACATTAACAGTTGGACTCAGGGATCTTAAAGGTCTTTTTCAACCAAAACAATTCTATGATTAAAGAGAAATACAACAGAGTTTAAAGAGAAGCCTTCTACCATCATCTTTCCCCCTGTGACAGTTATCTCATTTGGAGGCTCAAGATTCCATGAGTAGAGACACGTGAGCTGAATAGTGAAGAGCCAGCTCAGATCCAGCCAGATGTATCAGTTTAGAAACCTGGAGCAAATCTATGCCTTCCAAGCCCATTAAAGGGGGTGTGAAAGCAAGTGTGTTGGTTTCCATGGGGCACAGTCCTAAGGCAGTAAAACCTGCCAAACCTTAGAGCTCAACACAAAGCCAGTTCAGGTCTCTGCATTGTCATTGTTCTGTTGCTGCAATGTTGGAGAGCATCATACAAATTTGCCCAAATTGAGCCTTGGAGACAGCTCAGGCTGTCAGGCTCAAAGCCAGTGCTAATAAGCCTTGTCAAATGAAGGTTAGTACTGCAGAACCATTTGGGACCATCAGTGCTTATCAAGCTAGTCCCAGTGGCAGAAATGACATGACAAGGACCCCCACTGCCTCCATGAAAAATCACTTAGGTGAGAACCTATCCCCCCTCATTATCTTGTCTGGGTTTCTCTGCTGTGGGGAGTATCCCTGTTTTACTTCGCTCCAGATAAGTTGGCTGGCTTTTATATCATCTATTATGGACTAGTCTGTATCTTGTCCTCTGCCTAAGACCTATTTCAGGGATTTTTTTTCCCAAACCTCTATGTTTTTGGACTGTAGATACTCTGCTAAACAAAAGCCTGCAATTGTGGTGATGAGTTCCAGCTGGCATGCAGAAAATCCTGTGGTTAACAAAGGATGTAGTAGTATGGAGCGTGGGCTCTGGGGCCAAGAAGCTTCAAAGACTGTCACCACAACTGCATTTGGGTTTTTAGAATGAAGCACAAGAAAATATTGGCATGGTTCTTGAAAACTGGGTGAAGGAGGGTAAAACGTGACCAGTTTCCTGTCTCACAGGCTTCTGAAAAAAGTCTGAGATCAATAAGCCTAAGGAAGACTGTCTTTGTTATTATTTTATATATATGTATAAATACGTATATAAAAATACGTATGTGTTATATATTTATATTTAAAAATATCTAAAAACATGGATCTTTTGCTTTCCTTCCCTTCTTTGCTCTCCTTCCCTTTGTTGCTTTCTGTCTCTCTTCTTTTGGGGATATTAGAGCTCAGCAGTTGGTGTCCTGCAGAGTCTGGGCTATATAGGAGGTACTGTTTAGTCCCTTCCCCTTCAGTTGGTGTAGAATATTCTTATTGATGTAGGTGCCTTTGTGAGTGCTGAATGTTACCTATTGTAAAAAGGGTTCATATCACTTCTATTTGTAAGATTATAATGTAAACAAACAAAAATAGAGTATGTGAGTTATATGCTGATAAAAAGTCTGTCTGTTATGGCAGCCTGTAGAAATCTTGTTCTGTAGGGGCTGTGTTCTGTCTGTGAGGAAATACATTGTGCAAAATGGTCACACTTTTGAAGGAAGTTTCACAGCAACATTTTAGCACAGTTTGGCAGCTGAGCTTTTTATTATCTTGTAATTCAATATATCCTTTTTGCATAGCACAGTAAGGAGGGACAGAAAATTATGTTATGTTACCTGTTGCGTGCAAATAATAAATCATAACAGATGAAATAATGGTAAAGATTAGATGATATAAGGAAAAGGCAAAGAACAAGACATCTGAAAGATCAGAGCATTAATGTGGAGAGTAAGGGGAAGGAAAGAGAAGATCCTTCTCAGCTGGAGGAGCAGTGACTGTGGAGTAAAGGAAGTTAATTTTGAAAACATGGACTTGAAGACAAAGGAGAGAGGAGATACTTGCCAGTGAAGGGATATGTTGGCAAACACAGGTGATGGTTGAAACACAACTGAAGTTGGGATTTGAAGGAGTAGAAGAAGTAGCTGCAATGTGTTTTATAGGAGAGGTGGAGGGGTTTTGCCACCTTGAACGTAAAGGTAAGAAATACTGAATGTGGCAGTGGAAAGAGATAAGGAATGTCTCTAGATACATGTAAGAAAAAGTATGAGAAGGGATTAATGAGAAAATACATTTATTTTTACAAGGTTCAAGAAGTTAAAATAAATATCACAGATTATGGTACACTAGAAAGAACTGTTAGGTGTGAAAGTCTGAGGAGTGATACTGTGTTAGCCCTGTTAGTGAAGCCTGAGTGAAGAGCAGGTGGTAGCAAAGCTGTCAGTGCTGATGGGAAGAGGATGGGGAAGCTGGAGGTGGATAAACCAGACTCTCATCTCCCCACGCTAAGCTTGGGGAAGTTGTGGGACACCCAAGACAAGAATTTGGAGCAAGAGAAAGGAACTTAGGCTGAAACAACACCACAGTTCCCTCCTATAAATAGAGTAGGAAATAACTGTGGTTCTCATGTGGGTTTGTGGTTGGGTTTTATTCTTTTCAAGGACGATCACTTTGTGTTTCTAAGTATCTGTGTTATCAAATAACAAAGAGGAGGTATTTACTTTTTTCATCTGTTGACCAGAAGTTTTTCAAGAATCATCCCTTTCTGATCCAGACATCAAGCTGTACTAGGAAAATAATACTGTTCAGTCTTGCTACTACTGTTTGTCTTGCAAATGTGAAGAGTCTTGTAGTGCACTGTGGGTGAGAGCCTGGATTTCTTCCCAAGGACTATATGGAAGTCGATATGAAAGCTGTGTTTTCAATATGTTGCCTTTGTTTGCAAGGAAACCTTACTCCAGTGAGGGCAATTGGACTATTATTTTAATATTTTACCTATTTCTTGTTAAGTGAAAAAGAGCTGTTCTGTAATATATGGGTCACTCAAAGTCAAAGAACACTTTGTGTGAAAATTCTCCAGCCTGGAAGGGACCCTGGCTTTCAAGTGAGCAGTACTGGGAGTTTAATTCATTTGTTAGAGCTGAGTGTCCCCTTCCTTCCTCAATGTGACCCTTGCCAGCTCCATCCTCTGCTTTATGAATCTTTTTTTTCTTGGATAAAAGAGCATGAGATGTTGAAATCTTTATGACTGTTTGTGTGCATGGCACAAGCTATACACAGTTCTGTGCCATTTTTTTCAAGAATTGAGATACTAAATGTGAATGCAGGTGTGATATGGCCCATACCTAAAGGATAAAGCTGGGTACATATCAGTGAGTTGGTTGGCAGGGATAATATGAGCTGACACCATCTGTATCACCTAAGCAGCTAACTATGTGTGTGTATTATCCACCAAGTGGGTAAGCTGATGTGTGTTCTGAAAGAAAAAAATTAATGAATTCAAATATTCTTAGTTACTTGTATTTTTCTCATGGAACTTAATTCTGTCTTTGCTCTTCAAGAGCAGGCATCCACTGTAACCCACTGCTCTAAACATTTTGAGTATTTTTATCCACCCAGTGTTGCCTAAGCATTGCAAGGCTGGTGCTCCAAACCCCTCTGGGTTGTTGGGGCTGAAGTCTGGTTGATCAGCCACCCATTCCCCAGAGCTCAGGAGGACTCTGCTGCCCGGGCATGTGTTGCTAATTCAGGGGAGCAGCTCTGCCAGGAAGATCAAAAGCATCACAAGCATTATTTATTTTTTTTTTTCCTCCTCCTCTGCAAATTCCAGGCATAGGAGTTTTGGACACACATCCCAGTGGTTAAATATAGCCATGTATTTTCAAGTCATCCTACCCCGAGGTTGTTCTGAGCAATGTAGTAAAGGGAACTTTTCTGTCTTCCGACGAGCTTTCCCCCTGCTTTGCTTGGGGAGTTTGTATCTTACTGTCAGTGTATGTTTAGAAATGTAATCTGTTTTAATGTTGCTGTAGCAACAAATGGGTATCTTTTGACCTTAAGCCGTGGTGTGTTTCCTCCCAGCTGAAGGTTAGCTGGAGGGGAAGATGTTACCCGGAGCCCTGCCAGACCGGCCGCTGGCAGGCGCCAGCTTTGCTCCTTCAACCGCCTGTGGAGGCACTTGGCCAAATGTTGAGTTTAGGAACGTTTAAAGCATTTTCTCTAGATGTCCTGTGTTTCTGTTGATCATGTATGAACCCGTGTTGACATGTAGACAAGCATGATTTACTACAGAGGTGATCTGCCAGGTTGCTTGTACTTAGATGTCCTCCTTCTTCAGTTTATAATGACTATTGCTCCTAGATAAGATTCGGTTTACTGTTAGTTGTTTTTTCCAGAGATCAGACTGTTGTTATGCCATCATGCTCACCACTTGTGGATTGTTATCAGTGAGACAGACTGGTTGGATCATAGGTTTCTGTGTTGCAGAGCTTGCAGTCAGAGTAAAACCAACAAGCTGCCCCCTCTCCCCGATCACCCACTGTAGAAAATAACATTATAAATAGAGTCAGACTGCATTGGGAAAGGCAAATATATACATCTCCCTATCAAAAGGCATGGTAAAGTGTCACTGAACAGATATTTATTTAATTTCTGGAGAGAAAAGCATCTAAAACTCTTGAGAGTGCAGAGATGAGAGATCAGGCAGTACATGCATGCTGTCCATTTACAGTAGAGTGAAACTACATATTAAACAAAAATATGACAAATTTCTCTGTCAGCTTGATAATGCAAGAATTAAAACCATTTGTATGACACTTTCTTCTGGTGCCCAGGTCTTTTTTTCTTTTTACAGCATATATAATACGCCTCTTTTCACCCTTGAATATCTGAAACAGATCATAGTTTTTACAAAGGATTATACAGCCCAGGAAGGATTATACCGCCCAGGGAAATAAAAATTATGTCTGTGTCTTGTAATAAATCTTTGGTTTCCAGCCCTGGCCTATACACTGTAACTGTGTGCTAATGGTTAATTTACTTGATTAGTCTGTGAAGGTAATACATATCCAGAAAAGTTTATTCTTTTGCTTTTTATGTGGGATTATTTTTATATATTTGATGTCTGAGCTAAACAGCACTATTGCTCTTGTTCCAAGGAATTCTGCAGGAGAATTTCAGTAGGGGATGTTATCCAGGATGCAGGTGCAAGAAAGAAAGGGGGGGAGCACATATGTGTTGGTGTCCCTCCAGCCACCAGAATAAATCAGCTGGGAACAGGTGAAGCTGTGACCCTCAGCACTTGAGACATAAGTATGTGTGTCAGCCAGGGCAGAGGGGGAACACTGGGCTTGGGAACAGGCTGCACTGGTAACTCCCTTCCCAGGGAGCTTTTTTAGAAAGGAACAACTGTCAGCAAGTGTATTGCAGTAGCTCCTTTGCATGACCCAGCCGTGGGATGACCATTGCCACTTCTTTAGTTGTGTGTATTTGAAGAAATGAAACCAGGTGGTTGGCTGGTGTTCTCTCAGCCTCAGCCCACTCACAGAAACTGAGAGCCTGTAGTTAACTTGCATTATTTATTGGTAGTTTGTTTTATTTTTATAACTAATAATTAAATAGGGTGCAACAGTATTGATAGGAAAGTTTTTTTTTTCTGAGGTGAAAGCTCTGTTTGTGATAAAATATTCTGTGTAGTTCTTTCTACAAGGGTTTGGTTAAATTCTGGGTTGCTGCTGCAAATTCAAGTTAATAATGTACAGATCCTTCAGCACTTGAGCTACAGCAGTGTGCAAGAGCCAGCACTTACTGCATTGGGTGGTTTTAGTGTTAGTCCTTCCTTCAGCCATTTATGCTCTTTTAAAAATACTGTTTTATGTAGAATTCAAGGATGTTTTGAAGAGTCTGTCGTCAGTAGATATTGATCATATTTTACATTAAAACTCATCTGCACAGCACTAGAAACACAACTTCCAATCTGGAAGCCCTGTGAGCAAGCAGGGAAGGTGGAAATGAAGCATTCATGGAACTAGTTATGTATTTACTGAGCACAGCCATGGTTTCTCTCCATCTGTTCCTGTTTTCAGTTATATGTAAGCAGATATTTAGTGCCAATATCATAGAGTTAGTGTGGTATGTGCTAAAATCTAGTCAAGTGTCTATTGAGACCAGGGAAGAGCTTAATCTGTATCCTAAATTAATGATTCTCCAGAGGCAGGATACTCTACTGATACTTGTTTTGCAAAGTTGAACTACTTACTGCTTAACTAATCATAATTTAGGTCATCTTGAGATTTCAAATTACACACAGATTATCCACTTCAACTTTTCAAATATATTTAAGGCCTGATCAAAAAATAATATTTCCCGTGCTATTTTTCAAAGAAATTAACTTTTACTTCTATTTTTTTTCTCCATAGGAAAGTTTCCGTTTTGAATAAAAAAACCTGAAAAAGCCCTGAAAAGCTGAATTTCAAAATAAAGTAGGAAAATTTCTGCAACCCTTCCATCTGCCTCTCCCAGACCAGATTAACTTTGGCAAACCTTGGGAGTCATGCAGAATTGCCTGAAACCATCCAGAATCCAAGAACACCCTTTGGATGGTCTTTGCTGTGATTAGAAATCTTGGCCTTCAGGAGTCATAGCTTTTTCTGTGGTGCTTTCTGGCCCCATCTCTATTTGTGTTGGGCATATTGGGAATGAATATTCAATATTTGTCCCATTATTTCCAGAGGAAGAGTTGAGGCACAGGAAAGCTAAGGTTTTACCCATGGTCACAGAGAAGGGGATGCAAGAGATGAGGCCAGGTCTCTAGCCTCAGGTTAGTGTCTAAGTCACCTTTTCTTAAAACCCCAAAATAATGCAATTTTAACAGAAAGAGTCAGTTCTTGGCATACATGTGAAGAAGCCATTCTAATAGATTTTGGTTTCTATAGCTTAAGAATTTGGGTGAGCTTCATTTGCCCTTGTTACATATCCACCAAGTTCTGTGAAAACCCTGAAACTTCAGTTTGAGGTACGTTTCTATCCAAATAGTCAGAAGTATCATATGAACACTCAGATCAATGTATTGTTTTCATTTAAAAATTATACTTTTTGGTTGAGATAAGTGCAAATGAAGATTTATTTCAAGCAAAGTAATAATAGCATTTCTATAATTCTGAGCAAAGTGAAATTTGCAATTTTGCCTTGGTGTTTCGGATGTATAATTATGTTTAGGGAAAAGTTCAAATGAGACACTATTTCAGGGGAGAATCCCCCTCCCACAAGATTCCAGCATTTTAAAGATTGTCAGTGTAATCACTTAAGGTTTTAAGGCTCTTCCTAAACTTTGACATAAAGGTTTAAGTCTAAAAGCTTGATCTGAAAAGACAGACAAGGAATACATTTTGCCTTGAACAGCTTGTTGTGTTGGGCTCTTCCCTTGCTCGTACATTGCATGTGAGATCTGCTGGAATATTGCATAAGATTTTGGAAACTTGAAATGTTTTTGCATTAAATCAATCTTCTTTTTCTCCTTTGAAAACTAATATCCTGGCCATAACATGAAGCCTCAAGTTAAATGGAAAGCACTGGTTTCAATATAAGTAGTGGTTTTTCTGGATAAGCTCATAAAAACGCCACATCCATCACTGTAGAACGTTGGAAGCAGAGGTCTTGCATCATAACATGAGAAACTTCCCATGGTTTCTATGTGAAAGAGCCTACAGTAAGTTTAATTCCCATTTTTATTGGAGAAAAATGCCTGTGTCTGTCTCAAGGGCAGCACTACTTAGAGTTTACCCCGTGTATTTGACTTGGCAGAGTTGGATGGACAACTTTGGCTGTCGACAGTTTCCACATTCAAGTCTTTATTCAACATATATCGGTGCCCACCTGTGGGTCTCCATTTACAGGCTACAGGATGGGGATACTTGTTTGGGGTTTTTTTTTTGTTCTGCTTATACAGGCCAGGGCATGTTTCCTAGTTCTTTTGCTTTCTAATATTGACAAGAATAGAAATGGAAATTGCTGTTACGTGACAAATGCAAAAACTTGTGGGGGTCTGGTGGCCAGTGTTGTTGGAAATGCATAGTTCCTGTAGGGTGTTTTTGGGAATGGAATCACAGAATCTTAGAGGTTGGAAGGGACCTCGAAAGATCATCTAGTCCAACCCCCCTGCCAGAGCAGGGTCACCTAGAGTACATCACACAGGAACTTGTCCAGGCAGGTTTTGAATGTCTCCAGTGAAGGAGACTCCACAACCTCTCTGGGCAGCCTGTTCCACTGCTCTGTCACTCTCCCAGTAAAGAAGTTTTTTCTCGCATTTACACGGAACCTCCTATGCTCCAGTTTGCAGCCATTGCCTGTTGTCCTATCACTGGACGTCACTGAGAAGAGCCTGTCCTCCTAACACTTGCCCTTAATGTATTTATAAACATTGATGAGGTCACCCCTCAGTCTCCTCTTCTCCAAGCTAAAGAGACCCAGCTCCTTCAGCCTTTCCTCATAAGGGAGATGTTCCACTCCCTTAATCATCTTTGTGGCTCTGCGCTGGACTCTTTCAAGCAGATCCCTGTCCTTCTTGAACTGAGGGGCCCAGAACTGGACACAATATTCCAGATGCGGCCTCACCAGGGCAGAATAGAGGGGGAGGAGAACCTCTCTTGACCTACTAACCACACCCATTCTAATACACCCCAGGATGCCATTGGCCTTCTTGGCCACAAGGGCACATGGCTGGCTCATGGTCATCCCTCTGTCCACCAGGACCCCCAGGTCCCTTTCTCCTACACTGCTCTCCAGCAGGTCAGCCCCCAACCTGTACTGGTACATGGGGTTGTTCTTCCCCAGATGCAAGACTCTACACTTGCCCTTGTTGTATTGGGTTAAATTTCTCCCCACCCAACTCTCCAGCCTGTCTGGGTCTCACTGATGGGCAGCACAGCCTGCTGGTGTGTCAGCCACTCCTCCCAGTTTGGTGTCATCAGCAAACTTGCTGCCAGTGCCCTCTCTTCCCTCATCCAGGTCGTTGATGAATGGATTGAACAGTACTGGTCCCAGTACTGACCCCTGAGGGACTCCACTGGATACAGGCCTCCAACTAGGCTCTGTCCCATTGACTACAACTCTCCGACTTCTTCCTTTCAACCATTTCACAATGGAGGGAAATCTGAATAATGTACCTGGGAAAGTCATAGTGAAATGAGAAGTAAATAAATGTATTCTGATCCAGACAAAGGGATTCAGTGAATCTGTTAAATTTGTGTGTAGAAGCTAGGAAGGAATGAGGAGTGTGCAGGTCCTGTGGGAATAAAAACAATGATGTGCAATGATGTCCTTTATAGAAATACTTAGAAATCAATAAATATGTGTGACCACTAGCTTCTAATCCTGCTTTTCCAGCAACAGGCTGTTGGTCTTACTGGTGTGAAAAAGCAACTGCTGCTTCCACGGGCTGCTCTGAAGGTTATGCATGTGCAAGACTTCTTACCCATGATGCCTTCTGCTCCCATCTTGCCAGGTAGCAAATGCCACCCAGAGATTCATGTTAAGAGGAAGCTTTCAGGTAGCTGAGTGAAACATGGCTTTTGCTTTAGTCAGTATGAGAATGGGAGCTGTGACACTTGATATGTTATGTCCAAACAGAAGTTTAATTCCGTGTCATTTTATTTCTTCGTATAAATATTTGTAAGAAAGGAGGAGGACCCCCCAGAGAAGGGCTGCCCCTTGGGTGTGGGCTCAGCTGCCCTCTGTTGACATTTAGGGACATTTGAGAGTAAATATCCATCCTATAGGGTATGGGACTGGTAATGCACTTTCATAGCTGACTGTACCTGAAACAGTTTGTATGCAGTGACTCAAAATTGCAAATTCATCTGGTTCTTTTGGTCAGGAAGGGTAACAAGACTAGGCTCAGTTTTGGACACTGCTGGTAATATGTTTGAGATAATCCCTGGGGATAGCAGCCCTTGGTTTTCCTTCTCCTTTTGCACAGCTTTCCCCTATTTTGGGTAGGTGGGAAATGAGAGCATCCAACTGCCATCATTCCTGCTTTGCTTCTGCTGTGTTAAACGTTGCTGGCAAAGCAAAGGAGAAATCAGAATTGTCAGCCAAAAAAACAATTGTAGCTCACGGTGAAAAAGAAAATATACACACCCCTTTGGCAAATCCAGTCTTTTCACATCTGCTTAAAGGGTTTAAGCAATACCTGAACTCGGCCAAGAAAGGGCCCAGGGAGCCTCAGTGATGATTTGCTGCTGAATGCTGTAATGTCGAGGAGGCAGCTGTACTTGGTGTTGGAAGTTAACAGGACGCAGGGTCATTTGGTCTTTCCTTCACTGAGATCTGTCCAGGAGCTTCACTTCTGTCCTAGGTACACACATCAAAGTGGTCTAAGTACCGTGGTACTACTGCAGAAGAGCCTGCTATCTCCAACCCTGTATGCACTGGGCAATATAGCTCCATAAAACAGTATTTACAGATTATAAATAGTTTTTATGTTCATACAGCAGTGGCTGGAGACAGAATCCATCCTTGAAGCTTTTATAGGAGAACTTCATTAAATGTTACACTGTTGGAAACTCTTCTCTTTAAACAAGCAACATGATTTCTGATGCATTAGAGTAACTCAGCCAAGCTCAGGGTCCTTCACTCAGGCCAGTGGCCACTAAATAGTATTCACACCTTAAACTGTTCAACATAGGAAGATGTCAGTTGCTTTCTTATCTTTGGTTTTTACAATAGGAAAAATCAGTGATTGCATCCCTTATGCATCCCAACATCATGGTTTTCATTCTCAGCACCTTGGGGGTGTAGAAGACACCTCACTGGTCGAGCATTCAGGGCTTTTGCCTCTTAGGGGACCCCAGAATGCCAAGGGAGTGTGAGTCCTTTTCCACTGGAGCTGGATAACAGTACTTCATTGTCTGAAAGTAAGAGGTTTACTTTTGCAAGCCTCTGTTATTGCCTCTTTATTTCATTGTGTCTGGTTTTAAGTACTGAAATAAGATGTTTTTCTTTTTCTATAATGTTTTGATTGTAAAAGTTCTTGACTGTAAAATCACATGTAAAATAATAATATGTACATCTATGGAAATTAACAGATTTGTAGTAGTCCACTTCATGCAATCTTTTTTCTGCATTTTATGGTACTACTTTTTTCCCCTCTCTTTCTTCTTCTGTATCAATATAGCACCAAAGAGCTCCTGTCCTTTTGTATGGCAGTGAGGTCCAGGTCCCACAGCCTGTGTTCCAGATGCACATCTCAGGCATTAGTGCTCTCTTGGGGAGTCATCCATCAGTCTGGCTGTGGGAGCTGTCTATCTTAATTAAGTGGCTAAAATGCTCTGTAAAAACTGTGTCTGTGTCCCAGGGAAGAGGTGGTAGTGATTATAAATGAGGCTCCTTGAATCTGACTCAGCTCTGCAAGGAGCATGATTTTAGGGAGTCAGCAAGGACTTCTCTGTAGCATCAAGAATGATGGCACAGATGAGGAGCTTGCTACCCAGAAGTAAATCTTAACCTTGTGGTCACTCTGTCCTAAAGGAGAGTTTGAGTAAAGATGAGGGAGCAAGAAGAAAAGAGAAGCAAAGCAGGACTGAAAGAGCTACTTTGAGTTTCTAAAACTGCAAATCTGGAGATGAGATTTTGCTTGTCTTTGTTCACTCAAATAAAGAATCCTGTTTATTAGGAGAGGAGGAAATGTACCCACAGCTGTGGAAGACTGGAAATATTCTTGGAAAGATGAAAACTTGTTAAGTGCAGGTGGTAGAGAAAGATTGGTGCTTTTGTGTGGTGTTTCTTCTTGAAAAGGTGAACTTGAACTTTCTGGCAAAGTCCCAAATCACCTCAGTAAAAGATCTGTGTTGAAAACTTGAAAGGGTTGTTGAGCTCTAAGGAAGGAAACGAGTACAGATTGACTGTCATATTATATTGACCTGTGAATAAATGAACCTTTGCACTGCACCCTCCTACAAGCTTCAAGGCCTGAACATTACAGGAAGTTTATTCTTTGGTACCTATCTGGGTTTGAGATACAATAAATCTCAAGTATAATGAGGTTGATAAGATTTTGGAGTATATCAGTATTTATAATTGTTGAAATCACACTTAGGTAATGCCAATAACTTTCTTTTTTTTTTCCCCTGGTAGAAGAGAATGTTTTTATTGTTAAGTTTACAGACAATGTATGAAAGTACCTTGAGAGACATCCATGCTGAAGCTTTTCTGGCAGCTTCCCTTGTACTTTTTTATTACTCTGAGGACAGGAAGTGCAGGTCAAGTGGTGGGAGCTCAGCCTCCAGGATGCCACACAGCCCTCATTTCCATAGTTTTTCAAGGTCATGCAGGAGCTGACAGGAAAGCTGGGTCTTTCATGTTCTTTTCTGGTGTCTTCAAACTTCACAGAAGAAAGGTAGTTAACATGAGAGCAAGTGTGGGGTTTGGTGTCTGTCTACTTTCTTATTTATAAAGTGAAAGCAGCATTTGGTCACGATGTTTTGGGAGTTAATAAATTACTGTTTGCAAGATGTTCAAACATGGAAACCCTATTTTATCACATAGTGACTACCATGATTAAAGCAAAAATTGCTCAGTACTATTATCCAAAAGTCTTCTCTGTAACCACACATGAAACTCATGATAATTCCTAAAATGTTGTTCCTTGCACCTTCTCAAGATGTCTAAGCTTGGGCTTCTGCATAGAAGTGCTTGGGTCTGGGGCAGGTGCCAGCATCTCTCTGCATCCTCTGGACATGACAGCAGATGTTTGGTGGTAACTTGGTGGGAAACTAGGCAAAGTAGCATCCTGATGTTGAGATACAGAGAAAAAAAAATCTCCAACTCATCTGACTTTTGTTTGGCAGGATTTGAATCCAATCTGTATCTAGCAGGTGTAGTCACTAACAGTCTGACTTGTGCAGAAGACCCTACCTGGTCAAAATTAACTTTATCCAATGCAATTTAGTACCATTGTGCCATCCCTCTGAAGGGCAGGATTTGCCCCACGGTGAGTTCACCAGAGCTCCTGTCATTTCCGACATGCAGAGGATGTCACAAGTGAACATTTTTGGGATTCCAGCTGGGGTTTCCAGTTACAGTTTTTATATTCGGCTGCTTTTGTGGCTGGAAACTTTTGCCAGCTGTCAGCTTCAGAGCAAGTGGCAATCTGCCTTCCCAGGCAAATGTGGCCTCCCTGTTTATTTTCGGTTTCGTGTTTGTTATACTTATTGTTGGTTAAAAATCCTGGCATAACATCCTTGACCCCTTTAGTAAGATCTGTAGTGCTGGCCTTTCATGGTTAGAGTATTAACTAATGGGCTTCATGCAAGTGCAAATAACAAAGTCCTGACCCATGTAGTACTCGATCAATTTAGGACCTTAGTAACTGAGGAGGTTTCACTTTATAGTTTCCACATAATGAGCAAAGGGACTTTTATGTGATACAAAGACTGAGTCCAATAAAGGGTGGTGGGAGATGAAAGTAAATTATTATTACAATGCATTCTCTTTTTGTCTCTCTCTCTCTTTTGTTTGTTTGTTCTTGAACAGATTGAAAACATAGATGCGTGCCTGAGTTTCTTGGCTGCCAAGGGGATTAACATACAGGGGCTGTCAGCAGAAGGTGAGTCAGTCTGTTTTAAATGCCATTTTAAATCAGGAACCTGAGTTACTGCTCATGATTGTAACCAGCACACTGGGTGTAGTGGAAGATGAACATGGATAATTTGACAGTCTTTACTCCTTTTTTCCTCATCTCAGTGTGAAAGGCAGGTAAAATATATGATCTCCATGCAGCTGACTGGTGAAAATAATCAATGAGACTGAATTAGAGTTCAGTCATTTCTTTGTTTCTTTCTGTTAAAAACCAGGTATTTCTCATCTAGGTTCCATAATTGGCACATTGATCAGAGTGTAGATTTTACAGATATTTGCAATGAGCTGCTGGCTGTTGTTTGCCTTTGAGAAAGAAATTTATTTCCTCATTCTTCAATTATTCTCTAATCTGAATAAGTGTTCTGCTTTTTTTTAAGAAAGATTTTTTTGTTTTAAGTTTGCTTCCAAATGCACAAAACAATAAAATATTTTCAACTGAAGCAAAAAAGACATTTTGACCTCTAATAAATCACTCTGCTTTTGAAGGACACCAGAATGTTTCTGATCCCCAAGGGTGACTCAATGTACTCTGTGCCTTATGCCAGTGCCTGCTGTCTGTCAGGATGGATGGCACCTTTTGGCTCCAAAGCTGTTTAACTGCTGTCTCATTGAAAGATCAAACAGATTTCTGTCATCCTCAGCACCAGCTTTCACTTTTATTTAAATAGGCTGGAAAAGCAGTTGGGTTCAGCAGCTCAGGGAAACTTTGAATACATTATATGACATCTTCAGTGCTTCACAGGAGAGATAATTGGATGTGTGGCATCAGGTGAGACTTCAACTGAGATTTGGTGGCTAAGTCTCTTTGCAAGCAGTTTTGAGGAGGAGGTTGTAGCATCAAATCATGCATGTTCTTTACCTTGTGTGTGAATAACTTAATAGCCTGTGTGTGTAAAGCCATGTTTTCTTCCTCTGAAGGAGTCCTGTAGGTCAAATGAGGAAGGCCAGAGAGGATGGGTAGGTGTGGTGGGCTGACCCTGGCCAGCAGCTGAGCCCCATGTGGCTGCTCACTCACTGCTGGCAGGGTGGGGGAGAGAATAGGAAGAGCAAAAGTGAGAAAACGTGGGGGTCAGGTTAAAGGTAGTTTAATGACTCACGGGAAGAGGAAGAAAAAAAAACCCAAACAAGCAATGCCAAGCCAGTCACTCACCACCTCCACAAACAAATGTCCAGGCAGTTGCTGAGCAATAACTGCCTCCCCACCACCCACCTCAGTTTTTATTTCTGAGCATGGCGTGGTGTGGCACAGGATATCCCTTTGGTCAGTTGGGGTCAGCTGTCCCAGCTGTGTCCCCTCACAGCTTCTTGCCCACCCCCAGCCTGCGTGCTGGGGAAAGGCAGGGTGGGGAGAAGAGAGAGCCTTGGCACTGTGCAAGTGGGGCTCAGCAATAGCCAAAACACTGGTGCCTTTCAACACTCTCTTAGTCACAAATCCAAAACCCTGTACCATGTGCTTTATGGTCATGATCTGAGGTGAAACACACTTTCTTTTACTGATGGTTAATGAAATGTATTCCAGATAACCACTGTGGTTGAGCTTTATGATGAAGCCATCCTGTGTACAAGTTATATGTACAAGTATATGTACATACTTTAAAATATTATAAAAATATAAAAACTTTAATAAAACTGCTAGAAAAACTATGCTATTATTTTTAAAAGTTATTAAAGATTGCTATTTAAAATTACATCTAGTCAATTTGGAAAATAGATTTAAGAATTCCTTGCTGTTCTCAGAAGGAAGCCGCCTACCTCATCCTAGTTCATGAGCCCTTACAAACCACTTTAAAATGTGTATTTGAAATGTAATTTCACTAAATTTGAGGTGGTTTGTTAGCATGGAAAGCGGAGTAGCAGATATTTAGTACATGTTGTTCTAATCTGACTATACCACAACTAGTAGAAGAGGGGACTGAACATTAGCTGTCTTTTTCTGTGGCACATCCTTAAGCTGGATTAAAACATCAATAATAAAACCTTTTCTCCAAAGAAAAGCTTTAAAATGATCAGCACCAGTGCTGCATACATTGTATGCCTTGTTAACTTGATTATAATCAGAAGGATTCTTATGCCAAGAAAAGAAAGTATAAGCTAAAACTCCCAACAGCGGGAAGTTTGTTCACCAGGAAATGGTTAAAATGAAAATGCAGCCTAGTCCCTAGTAAAAACCAATTTCAGCTTTGACCTGTTACGTAAATATTGTAAACTTATAATATATTTCACATTATTTACCTGTCTTGATACAACACAAAATCTAAGAAAAATAGCAGATCAGTTAATGGGAAGACTCTCAGTGTGCAAAGTTGGCAGCAGAGTGTTGTTCACACTGGGGAAGGGACAACACGATTAATGTTCATTGCTGTCCTGCCAAATCACAAGTCAGACTCAGCAGGACATAGGTTATCCCATGGCTTCACTGCTTTTGTATTTCTTCCTTTCTTTTATACTGTCTAGGAATTAACATATCAAATCATATGGAAGTTAGGAAGAGACCAGTAATGTCTGCTGCCAACATATGAATGAGAACATTTACTGGCTCCACCACTAACACTGAAAGTGAAGACTGACAGCTAGAGAGGGGGAGGGAAGAAACATTTGTTTATAAAGTGAAGTTAAAAGACTTGAGTCAAACAATAAATTAAATTCCTATTCTTAGTCACTCCTCAACTGTGCTGAGGAAGGAGGCTGAATGAGAGAGAACACAGAATCACTTAAAATGAAGAGTGCCACAACCAAACAAGCCAGTGTTTCTGTACAACTTGCCAAGACCTACTAGGTCAACTGCAAATAGCTTCGTTTACTTCACTGGCAGATCCTCATTTAGGAGGAATTAGAAGATGATTATTGCTTCCAAATGGGAATAAACATTGAAGTCTCTCTTGGGTTACTTGAGAACACGTATTTTTCAATAGCGCCGTTCTTGAGCGGAGAGAAGTTAATGATTCAAAACTGGAATTTGGATGACTCCTAAATGTTGAAATAATTTGGGACTTCATTGTATCCTCCCAGCATTAAAAAGTCCTGCTTTGATATGTGTGTGCCACTTAGACAAAGTCTTTTTTTATGGATTTGTACAGTGAAGATGCTGAGGATCTGCAATCACTGATGATGACCATACTATACTCGAGACAGGCCTCCTTTCCCCAGCAATGTAGAGCCAAAAAAAGCCAAATTTGCTTCTCGAAGATTAAATCCTTGAATCTCCATTTGTAGTTACTAAAGAAAACTATGGGGATGCTGGAAAATTCTTTTCCCTCTTGCTGCAGCTTTTTGTTCTCTATTGCTTTGAGCTGTCTTTCTATTCCTGTGCTCTTAAACTTGTTCCCACACTGAGCTGGGTTATAGACCCCTGGAATTGCAGCTGCCCAGCTAAGCTTGCCCTCCTTCACACAGTATCTCCTCACTGCCAAGATTTTGAAGATTATGGAGAACGTAAATGTGCAGTAGAAACTCAAGTTGATGTCATTCGTAGCAGCTGCACCTCTTCTGGGTAACAGATTAGCTGGATAACAATCAGCTGATCAAATAATGAGACCATACAACTGATGAAAGAAAATGTCTCGCTAGCCTTTGGAACCACCATGATTCAGCTTAGGCTTTTGCCTCTGAAGTGACCTTCACACTTCTGTAGGTACATGGATTTCAGTGTGCACACTCTGCAGCACTGCAGTTCGTCCATTTTAGGTCCCCTAGTTCCTTTCCAGTGTCAAGGTGGAATTTTTATTTCCAGAGAGGAAATATCCCACAGTGCTGTTTAAGCATACCTGAGGAGGGCACTTGCCAGGCTGCCAAATTTTGATGATGCCACACTGAGTGCACTTGTGTACAGTCTTCAAGAAATTACTCTTTAATTATCAAAAAATGCCTGCAGATCTAGTGTGCATGGTGGGACTTGATTCCCTCTTGCATTTCCCTGCCTTATTTCTATAAGAGTCCCAGTATTGTTTGTATTCAGATCACATCCTTCAGTAGAGTCTACGAAGTTCACCCCAGAGCTGTTTTGGTAGCATTGGATCCCTAAAGCCAGTTTAGAGCCCTGTCAGCCTAGAACGTGTGCTGACTGAGGTGGAGTCTGCCTGTGCTTCATGATAGGTCCTGGTTGACTGTGAAGTATATCTGCTTCTCAACATTTGATCTTAAATTCAAACCTACTTGTAGGTACTTGGGCCCTTTCGCTCCTCTCCCATAATTCCCTGTGGACAGAATGTCCTGATTTTTCCCACTTTGTTCTGTTCAGCAGACCATCTTGCCTCTTAAATGAACTAAGAAGGGTTGGTGAGAATTGCATGCAGAAGCCTCAGTGGTCAACCATAAGAGACTACTGCAAAGCCACAGACCAGACACCCACTGTCTTCAGGGGTGAATAGTACATATAGGTGACAGCCCTATTTCCTGGCAGGATGGATGCAAGCTGAGGAATGTGCAGTGATTCTTAATTTATACCCCTGCTCGCTGGCTTGGCTGACCAGTCTAGTCTGTGTCATCTAGTTCTGTTTTTTTCTAGTGCCATGTGCTTTACAGAATCAGGTACAAAATAAGCTTTACAGAAGCAGATGCAAACAAGCTTTACTAAATAACAGTGACCATTTTTCTTCTTCTTTGGTTTGCTTTGATCTGTATTCTGTGCATCATGAGTGATTTGTGATTTGCAGAAATGTCATTAGCAAATGTTAGAGGAATCACATAATGACATTTCTTTAGTAATCTTCCCAGCAGACCTTCCTTATCTTTACCTTTTCTTTGTCCTGAATTTTTTTCCAAATTTTCACTGAATCCAGTGTATTTTTGTGAAGACAGACAAGGATGACTGGCAAGCCTCAGGGGTGGAAGTTCCAGCTGGAGGTGAAACAAGCAACAACGTAGATAGTCCAGGATGGACATTTCCAAAGGGTAGATTTGTGGGGATGATCTGAAAACCAAATGCCAGTTTCCTCTCAGATGTCTGCAGTGTTCATTTCAAATATACGAGACGAGTCATTTGGGGCTCCAAATTCAAAATGGTTGGGTGACATGCCTGTTCTTATCTAAGTTAATATGCAGGTTTAAGCCGAGGCATGGGCTGGAGGGGACAAAGCAGGAAGGAGCTGAGACTGCACTGAAGGGCAGAGCATGGGGAGGTTGAAATACTCTTTGAAATACTCCTCTTTGTACAAAGTGCAGGGGCAAACTGCCAGGTGAATTACCTCAGCCTGTCTTAAAGATAAGAGAAACAAAACTACCTCTGAAAGTCCCGTTTGAAATATTTTCGTAAAATCCAGAGGGAAAGGGACTGCTTCTTTTTAAACTCATTAAAGGTGGTTTTCTTTTGATTATTATTGTTTTGGTCACCTTAGAAAAATGTCAAAAGCAGGTTTCTCTTCTGATAAATACAGCAGAAGGCACACACTGCTACAGAAAGCAACAGGTTTTAGGTGAGTTATTGTTATAATCGCCTCTCACTTCACCCTGAAATCAAGACCTCATTTCCAATTGCTCATAGCTTTGCTAAGTTTAAACATGCAAACCCGTGGTGATTTCTTTTATCTTCTGCCCTGTATTTGTGCAGTTAAGCTTCCCAGTGCCTCTGGCTCTGTTCAGTTATGCTTTGGCCTGTGATTAAGTGCTAGTTTCCTTACGATTCTCATGAGTAATTTGAGTTCTTTACTGAAGATAAGGAGACCCTTTTTACTGTGCTTTGCTGTCTTTTGTGCCTGTTTTGCCTTATTGTCTACTTCCACCCGTGTCCTCCCTAGGTAAACATGGGAATATGAGAGAAGGAACATGCCTGATGCAGATGTTGATGGCAGCAGGAGGAGGCTGGGTTAGTGGCACGACACTGCATGAGAGACACTGGGAAAAGGGGGAAGCAGATAGGACTCACTGCGAACCTACTCTTCAGGAAGAGACTAAAATTGGCTAAGAAAGGAAAGGTGAACAGAAAATGGCTGCTCGAGGACCCTGAGATTGATAATCATGTAAACAAGGGAACAGGGGCAGTGATGGAGGAGCAATGATAAGAGGGGCCAGACCACAGAGAGGAAAAAAGTGGGTAAGGAATTAAGTCAAGAAGAATGGGAGGAAAGGAAATTAATATTCTGGGTCTGGGTGATGACCAGGACCACTTAGATAAGGTCTAGGAGTTGCTAAGGAGATGGGCATGGGGCCAAACAAAGTCAAGGAAGAAAGTAAATTAGATTAGTGGCTAGAAGGAAAAGGTAGATCGAGGCGCAGGTAGACAAGGAGACCAAAACTGGAAGCTGGTGTAGGAAGGGGAGCAAAATTGAAAGCCATGAGCCCAACATTTCCTTGGTAAAAGGCTTAGGGTTAAGAACACACGTTTTTTACACAGCAGAGATAAGCAATGTGAAGAGAAAGAAGGCTGGCACAGGCAATAAAGGGTAGAACAGGGCCCATTGCAATATCAAGGCAAACTTTCCTCCAGAATTGGGACCAAAAATTAAAATTCTGGTTCTCACCTTTGTGCTTGGCCACTGTCTTGTCACATGTCCTTTTCTTCCCCTCTTGCACTAATCCATGTAGAAGGATTTAAAAGCGTAGGGCCACAGGAAGTTTTATTGGTTCAAGTGGTCTATCTAGTGCATGCAAAAGCTCAGCTGTTTGATGTAAGTTTTAAAATTCAGTTTTTTTATTTAGGAAATTAGAAGAAGCTAAATAACTAAGTCCCAGCACGTTATTTAGGTTGCAAGGCTGAATCGGCCCTTTTGCATCAGTAATTATGATACAGCTGTTAACTGCATCTTCTGGTGTATCTCTTTGCATTTCTGTTTGTTTTTACATTTTCACATTTGATGTTGCATGGAACAACAGGATGACTTTTAGTAATTGAAATGGTTTTTCATTCACTGTCAAGCTATCTTTAGGTACCTTGGGTATCCATTCTTTATCTGATTGGGATAGTATCAAACTGGTAATTATGTGTTTCAATACATCTATTTCACCCAATAATATTTTCTAGAGCAAAACTTGCACCTGATTTTCTTAGTGGAAACAATTAGTCTGATATTCCAGAAATGATATAATAATGTGTGAAAACTGAATAGTTTCTCCTTATCAATGCAAATTTAGGTCTGAGAAATCATTTACAGCAGGCTGTTGTTAATGCACTGGTTGTTGTGGGGGTTTTGTTTTGGTTACTTTAGTTTAAAGGAAGTACCTTTTTAAGCACACTGGGATTAACACACAGGCTATAGCAGAAATGTGAGATGTTGTGCAGTCACTGCAGGGGAGAAATGAGTTCTCTGTAGATGGTGCTCACTGGTAATGAGCTGTAATGGTGATGAGATGTGCAGAAAGCCTGGTGTACCCTAAAGGAGCTGAGTTCATGCCGTGTTGGGAAGGGTGCAGTGACTGACCTGCTGGACTGTGGGAGAGGAGCAAGGACTGGTGGCTGACGGGTGACTTCTGAACATTGCCTTACAGAAATCAGGAATGGGAATCTAAAGGCCATCTTGGGCCTTTTCTTCAGTTTATCTCGATACAAGCAACAACAGCAGCAGCCACAGAAACAGCAACCACATCACCATCCATCCCAGCAAGCTCCCCCAGTGTCCCAGCAAGTGGGACCCCCATCCCAGTGCCAGGTGGGGGGACCTCAGCAGCAGGTGCCAGCTTCTCTCCAGACTCCGTGCCAACAGCCCCCGCAACCTGCGCAGCATCCGTTCAAAGCTCAACCAGAAATGCAGTCAAGGTGGGGAAATCTTTTTTTACATCATTTATTTCTTTGTTTCTTCTCATTAAAGGTCTTCAAAAGCCAAAGAAACTTCTTTCTTTAGTTCTACTTTAGAGTAAAGAGTGTGTTGGAAGTTGACTGCTGGGTAGCAATTGACTTCACGCCTTTGGAAATCCAAACCAATGTGCTTAAAGATGTTCTCTGTGCTGGAAATCTGCAGTTCAGTGGGTGTGAAATACCTGCTAGACCAAGTAACCATAATATATTATAAGGATGTTTTTCTCAGTATTCACAAACACATATATCGTTGCCATTACAGTTGATATGTTTTATGCATGTGAAAGTCAACTTTGGTTCTTCATTTACGAGACTTTTGGTACTAAGACATGGAAGGCTCTTACAGTGTTAAAAGAAATAGAGCTCATAGTGGCTGGTGACAGTCAAAATCAGATCTAGGCTTATTGGTCAAAGATGATAAACTGCTGGCTTACACAAAAAATGGTTTTCACACTTGGTGTTTGTTGGCACTCCTAGATCAGAATACAGATAAATAGAGGGGGTGTCTTTAATCCTAGAGTTTTCTCTTTCCAGGTTAGAATAAAAGCAATTTCTGCAGGCAGTGCCACCATGAATGCAGGTACAGCTTTCTGCTTCCCTGAGCCTTCCACTGCTAAGAGAGGGAGGTTTTAGTGGGGATAAGTGGGCAGGATTAAAGGCTGAAGCCACATTTGTTTCCTACTGAAGTATGAAGGCTTTTTTTTAATAGCACAAATTAAGTTAAAGCTTATTTGTGTTAAAATCACACAAATTGAGGTGAACACCAGCTTAAGTGCTGCTTCATGGGGGAATATAAACAGTTTAAATGAAGCCTTCCAAGTGAGACTCCTGAGAGCTTATTTGCTTTTTGCTTATGTCTGTCTTCATGACATTCTTCATGCCCATTTCAGGTTTAAACAAAATTTTCCTATAATTGAAAAACATGGTGTTGCTACAGCATATATAAACTTGTACAGGAAATAATTACTGTAAAACAAAGATGTACTTCAACATACTTCTGCAACTTTTCTGTCCAAAAAAATACAGAAATACATGGAACCATTTGGATATTGCTTTGATATTTTCAGTGCATTGTGTGGATTGTGCTGGGCTTCAAATAATTTAAAAATATCTAACCTGAAGGACTTAAATGTTGTGGTTTTTTAGTATATACTGAAGTGAAGTTGTTCAGAATCTGCAAAAGAATACATATAACAAGAGTGGGAAAGAGAAGAGTAATAAGGTTGGGGTTTGCGTGCAGAATCTGATGTTGATTACTCTAGAAAAGTTAATTAATTTCTGATTTTAAGGGTTCTGACATAAAGTTAGACAAGAAACTTCCTTTTTCTTGTCAAATTAATGAAAACTCTTTCCTCCCTAAAAACTAGTTACTAAGTTCAGTGGCTTAAAAAGAAAAAAGTTTCTTTGTTCAATGTTATCTTCCACTTTTTCTTTCCTGTCATGCAGTGCATCTCCCAGGGACTCATCTCAAAGCAAAATCATCCGATTCACTCTTGGTCAGAAAAAGTCTTCTAGGTTAGCATTTCTTCATCTTCTGCAAAGCATGAGTAATCCTTTTGCATTATTTCTGGATGCATGTTTAGGGTTCCTGTTGCAAATAATGTGTAACTAGGTGTTTTACAAACAGCTGAAATGTTAGATGGATTTTAATTTTTTTTCTTTTTTTCTCAAGGTGTGGAATGCATTTTGGCCCACAAGAAAAGAATTCGGTTTTCTTGTCCTTGTGAGCTTTTACTTTTGAGAACAAAACATGGTTCTGACAGTTCTCTCCCCACTGTACACATCTCTGTTAGTTGTGTTTAGATCTGTGTTATTGAAACTAGCATCAGGCTGGTGTCTTGGCTAGTCAGGAGAGCATCATGTCAGCCCAAACAGCACCATGTGGGCCTGTCTCATCAGAGCTCCTGCACTCCCCAGGGCTCTGAAGCTGAGCACAGCCAATCTCCCTGAAAATGATTAATAGGTATTTCAATTATTTTCCTGAATCCCAGCATGAATTGCATGCCAGCTTGTGTGACCATCTCATCTCAGTGATCATAAGGGTTGCTGTGTTATTAAAGTGGTTATTAATCATGTTTACTTAACTACTACTATTTATTAAAATGTTTTACTACAAGTTTTTTAATAGTTATATATTTATAAATTATGCTCTAACATTTTTGCTAAGCTTCTGAACAATTAAAATTTTTATTCAGTTTGGCAAGTTTGTATAGATTGTTAGTTCTGCTGTATAATTTGGATTTATTTCCCCCACCTTATTTCTTTTATGACAACTGTGAAGGTCTGCAATATAACCCCTGTTAAAATGTTCCATGTTTCCTTTTCATGTTCCCTCTTGTTCATAATTAGGGCTTGACAGTTTGTATTTGCCCAGAAGAGGTGCTGAGGAGTAGTAAAGGAGAGTGTTCTTCAAGCTCATTACCTTGTCTCTAACAGCAAGAAGCTAGAAACTTCTCCCTGAACCTATTTTTTTCCCCTAGATTTCACAGGCACGGCTGTGAAATGTCTTGGCCTACTGCCAAAAGCAGGGGCTTAAATCAGTCAGTTAAACTACAAGGGGAAAAGCAAAATCTAAGAGCAATGATGTCTTCTTCAAGAGTGTTTTTAGCACTTTTTTTTTGTTCTCAGTATGTTTTTATTGGCAGTGCCAATACTGTCTCGACTGGACAACTTGTCACTTCTTGAGCAGTCACATGGTTTAAGTAGCTTCATTTATTTTAAAAAAATGTGACAGATTTGCAAAAACTGCGTGGGCATGTGTGGGGAGCCTTCTCCTACCCATCAGTACAAGAACATTATCCCTTCCCTCCTGCTAAACCCTGCTGGAAAACACTCCCGCTGGTACTGGGGGCTCTGGTAGCCTTCCTGCAGTGGTTGGCCCATACTCATAATGTTTTATCACTGGGTAGAACTTTTCAGCTGAGGTATCTTATGTCTCCCTCCTACCTGTAAGAAACCTAGCTCATTTCCTACTGAGCAAAACAAACTCTTAATGAATTTACTTGTCGTGGTGACTTCCAAGTTCTCAAGAACAGCAGTTGTTATGAAGCATGTTTGTCCCCACTTGACCTCTGCTTCTCCCCATGTAGTCTTTTCTACCGTGGAAGAAGCATCTTTGGGGTGTTCTCATTTACACCTTGCTGCAATGATGAGTAGGTACAACTTTCTAGCACCCCCCAGCATTGAAAAAGCCTGGGTAAATTGAGGAGTTTGTCTAAAAGGCTTCAGCAAAATCAACCTCAGAACCATGATGTGCTGTGCCAGATTTGTGGTGGTTTGAGTTTGTTAATTAAATTTTTTGGGTTTGTATTTGAATTATGCCCTTATGCCTTACTCTCTTTTGAGCTTTGAAAGCATGTGCATGAGGCTGCTGGCATTCTTGTTCTTTTGCTTCATGTTTCTTTTCATATTTCTTATTTCTTCACTGGTCTTGGAGAAGTCAATTTACTTAGGAAGCACTGCCAGACTCCTTCCTGGCTTCTCTTCCTTCCCAGAGGCATACCAGTGATTTGGTTGGTTGCATGCTGGGATGGCAACTGGGACTTCATTTTAACCTATTGTCGGCACAATTCATTTAGGACAATTAGATTCTTGTGTTCTATATAAAGAAGTTTCAAAGATATTCTAAAATACACAAAATACAGTTGACAAAGAGTGATCCCTTCTGTAGATGGCATGGACTGGGTCTACCTTTTAGCAGGGGATGGCCTTGCTTTTCAAAACAGCTGTTTCACTAACTCTTCAGTGTGCATTTTGAGCAACTGCCAAATTTTGCAGTTTTTAGTATTTCGACGATTTGTAATGTAGAAATAGGTGCTCATTAGTGCACCAAATACAGTGCAAACATGGAATCTTTATGTATAGGCTTTGGCATTGAAGCAAACAAACACCTATTGTTCTGAGATGTGATGCCAGTGGCTTTCCTAATTCTGTCAGGCTTCGTAGAAAAGTCTTCCCCCACCTCTTTTGCCTGAAAGCATGACAATAGTATCCCTCCCTGTCCTTTTGCTCCAGAATCCTAACTACATTCTTTTTTCTAAGTAGACAGCTATATCTTGGAAATAGTGGCTGTGGTAAGGAAATGCTGGAAGAGGTTGACCCAGTTTAAACCAGAGATTTATACCAGCTTACTGATAAGGTGGTCACCCTAAGAGGGGGGGAACTTCAGCCTTGTTTGATTTTTATAGGCTCCAGTGTTCAAGTTTTGCTGGGCTTGGCTGGTAGGCTTCGTAGCTTTCAGAGCAAGGATGTGATGTGCTTCTCTCCAAGGACAAAGGCAGCCATGTTCTGTTTCACTGTTATTTCAAAAAGAAGGGTAACCCTTATGTGTCCAGCATATAATGTAAGTGTCCAGGAGTCTGGTTTAAGAATAGCAGTGTCTCACTTAGTCTTAGCCTTGCATCAGTGATATTGTTCAACTGAATTTACTTGCACCTGTTTCTGATTTGCAAGAATTATGGCAAGTGACCATTAATTTTGGTTCAGGATTGTTTTTTTCCAATAAACCAATTCAGCCTGTACCTTGTTTGCCATCTTTTTTTTCATCTAGGATTTTTTTATTTGTTCTTGTAAAAGAACGAAGGCCCTTATGACTATGTATATGTGGTATTGATCCTTTTCTTTTCAGCTTCTGCATGATATTCCATAGTTTCTTTTCCAGAGTGCTTTTTAAATGTATTTAATCTTATTGTAATTCTTTCATCAGACTTCCAGGCCCCACCACGAGGGTGTCCACTGCAGGCAGTGAGGCCAAAGCTCGTGGTTCTATCAGTGCCAACAATCGACGCAGCCAGAGCTTCAACAATTATGACAAATCTAAGCCTGGACTTCCCCCTCCGACACCAACAAGTAGCAATGACAAAGGTAAGCACCTGAGATTTTGGCATCTTCACATTTTTCTTAATAGTGGCTTCGCTTGGAGGAATTTGAATTTTTCATTAAGCTCCAGAAGTTGTAAGACTGTCTCAAAGCCGTACGTTGTAAACGTGACATTTACAGTCCAAAAACCAGCTGGCTTTTCTTGAAAACTGTATAGTCCTTCCTCACTGTAACTGAAGTTGTGACTTGCTGTCCTAAAAGTACATACAAAAATAGCTTCCAGAAAAACTGGCACTGGTGAAACGTTTTTTTTTTTTCCATTTTGCTTTGAACACAGATAAGGGGAAGTGAAAGAATCAAAAAATAAGACATTTTGATGAGTAGTTTGACAGGAATGGAAAATGACCATAAAGATTTCTTCAATGTTTTATATGATTAATAGTGCCATTTGCTTTCCTTTCCTCCAGTATTGTGGAAAGCCCTTTAAGTTACAGGAGTACATGATTTAAATCTAATTTCAAGAATGATATAGTGGAGAGTTTGAAGGCAGGAACATATTGTAGTTTTATAAATGTTGCTGTGAAACTGTGTCTAGGGCAGTGCATCAGAAATGCTCAGGACCCTGTTTTGTCTGAAGAGCTGCTTTTTGGAATGACATTTACTGACTTTGTGTCCATTCACTAAGCTAGTAATCTGACAGCATTAATTAACTTGAGTTTGTAGCTCTGAGCTCTGTAACACAGCATTTCCCAGCAGAGTTTTGGGGGATGTAACTGGTGAGAAGTGAGCAAATCACTCTAGTCTGATATGGTCAAATTGGTGGTGTAGCCTGGCAGCTAATTCTGTCTCCTTAACAAAGTCATTGCTCTTATGAAGAGAAATGAGCACTGGGTTTCAGTACAATCTTGCAGTCACTTGGCAGTCGTGCCCTTCAGGCTCAAGTCTCCTTGTTGTACGTGCAGAACTTCTATTAACAATAATGAGGATTTTGCTTGAGGGAAAAGCACTGGTCTGGTTCACCTTGCCTGTGGTTCTCATGCTTGTTTCTCTTCAGGAAATTGTGTTTTTCCTTCTTTAGAAACTGCATGTCACTAGATTTTGGAGTATTACCCCATCTAGCCATTACAGCCCAAAACCTCATCTTCTGATTATGGCAATGGAGGGTCCTCACCATCCTCCAGGGACATTCTGAATCACCCTGATCAGACCTTGTATAAAAAGGAAATGACATTTACAGCCAAATAATAAAATAATTATAATTATATTGTAATATGTTAACATAATATGCTAATAAACTAGCAACATACTACCTTGCTAAATCCATGCTTACTATTTTAGAAGGTTCACTATGTAAACAGAAGTGATTTAACTGTAACATCAGCATGTAACAGTCATCTCTCAGTCTGAATTAGGTCTGCCTTTCCATTAAAAGAACCAGCTGGCAACTTCTGGCATGAGCAGTAGAACCACTAAAACCTTGTTTTCCTGTGTAATGTCTCCTTAGTTTCCCTCTGTCTCCTTGTCAATACTCTCCTCTTCTGCTCATGTCCCATCATTCATGAATTGGGGTGACACAATGTGGGATGTGTCTGGTCCTGAGGCATGTGTTGGTTGGCCTGATGATCCCTACCTGCTTGTGGCTGGTATGGTGTTAGGTGACATTGACAAGAGAACTTGAACTATCTTGGCTTTTTCTCAATTTACCAAGATCACTAGATAAGGAAAGTGAAGCACTGGCTTCAGTCTTTTAAAGAAAAAAAAAAAAAGTCCTCAAACATACAGAGAAATAAAAAGAATTTGTTAACTGAGTAACTTAAATATCAACTGCTTTTAGGCAGACAGTTCTACAACCCCTCATTCCTCATTGTAACTCATCTCTTGAGAAAGATAAGCTGGTTGCTGAAGAAGCATGCAAGATCATCTGCTTCCTATGAATGTTACAAGAAACAAGGGTTTTAGGTTGCCAGTCTACATAACTTGCATTAAATACTGAGACTTTTGCTCTGGTCACAATTTCTGGTCATAAATTATGGTCTTAAAAAAAAAAATGAGGGCTTATGTAAGTTGAACTTGAACTTCAAAATATAATAATGACACAAAGTTGGTCTGTATCCATGAGAAACAAAAGCAGTTGGTCTGACAAATGTTTGGCTTATTTTAAGTTAATTGTAACGTTGCCAAGCAAAGTTTTATTGTCAAAGTGCTAAGACAATTCAAGTTTTCTGACCCATATCCTGTATTTTGCCTGAGGAAATGAGACTTTGATGACCCTGTTGTGTGCCAGTCTTGGTAAGTTTTTTACCCAGTGCTAGATGTGCTCTGTGTTTTTGGAGACGGAAATGGGAGAAAATCTGCCTGTTTTGGCAGACTGTTTTGGCACGAGTGGTCACTTTGGAATAGAAGGTGGCTTTCAGTGTATTACACCTGAGTAATTTCTCACAAAGTAGGTTGTAATTTTCAGCTTTTATTAACCTGTGGCTTTTCCCTCCAGATATGAATTGTCTTATTAGTCAATCATCTGTGTCTTGTGGCAATCGAAGTGCATTCATTGATACAGAATACATCAGAAATGAAAAGGACAGTAAAAGGAGCATGGAGGAATAGCTAGCTCCTGGAAAACAAATAACCTAGATTTTCTGAATGGTTCCATTAATCAATTATGACACTGCTGGTTTTCCATAAATACTAGATTTATAGAACATTGAAAATTATTACACTGTTGCATAAAAAAAGATTCTTGGATGTTTGCATGTTTCCTGTGAGACACATACACACTCTTAGAAAAGAAACACATATGAGGAGATGTAATACTCACTTCCCCACAGCTTGCATTGGGTCTTTGGTATTTTATTTTGCTTTCTCAGTATTCACATGCTGTCTGACACCAGTTCCCAGATGTGGAGAAGAGAGGAGCCTTCCCTAGTAAGGATGGCTTCGACACCTCCTTCGGTCCTGTGGACACCTTCTTTGAGGTTAGGGCATGAGAGGTTTAACTTGCTTTTTTGGAGTTAGCCCCACAGTTTATATGCAGAATTCCCTTCAAATTCATAGGAATTTCAGTGCCCTCATGTCATAAAATGGTAACACACTGTGGTACATTTTTTCTTAATTTCTCATCACAGTGATTAGCCATTTCTAATTGCAGGAACATCCTAGGCAGGGTATTTTAATGTGCGTAATTGCTGTTATAGGCCTTTTTTCCTGAAGAGAAATGCAATTAAAGTCTAATTTCATATTTTGATTGTGCGGAAATAATGAGCCACACAGGCTTCTGATTTTTGATGTCTTCATAATCCCTTCATACAATTGGAGCCTTTTAATTAACTTCTGAATTGTCAGAGTGTAGTCCGTGCATATGTAAGTATATCTTTGGCTTGCTACCTTGTGCTTTAATATCCTTTACCAGCACCAGCATACAGTAGCATGAAAAGCAGCAACTGCTTCCTGAGGTCACTACTGAACTCATCTAAATTATCAAAAACATTTCTAAGGAATGTAAAGAAGCTAATGAGCTTTGCATTTCCATCCCTATATGTAAATTATTAATTACTAGTTACCTTGAGGCTCCATGTTACCATGTCTTTCTAATTGTCTAGTATGATCACCAAATAAAAAGAGCAAAGATTTTATTTGTCTGTGCAAATTAGAATAAAGAAAGAAATCTGGGGGTTTTTTTTGTCCATGGCAAGAAGGAGGAATGAAACTTAAATATTGAAGTGGGCAACTTCAGTAAAGATTTTGATACAATAGATTTCTCATTAAATTATGTCAGTGTTTTCCTTAGCTACACAGAATGGAGAGTCTTTTGGGATGTGCTTTGAAAGCAGTCTGCAGTTCTGAAAAATGGTGGGTGTTTTTGACTGCCTCTGTACTCCCTCACACATCCCCTGCCTTCCCTGATCTTCAGGCACTCCGTTTTCATTTTGCAGGCTCAAAAATCTGGGAACAATATATGGGAATATTCTGCTTATTATTTCCTGATTTGTACCCAAAGTCTATAAAATCCCTGAACTTAAGAAGCTATAGGAAAAATCAACTCAATATGCCATCTCCAGCATGTTTATGAGGTGATACAATAATGTGACAAGCTTGCGTACTTTTAGTTATTTTTCTTCTATTTTGGTCTTAATATTTCATTTTAAATAATCCTACAGAGGGCAGCAGAAATCTGTGGGGAAAATGACACTTTTCTTTTGGATTGAATGTTAGGTAAAATGTCAATAGGAAAAAGCACTACCAGAATTTTACTATTTCCCCAGGAGATCAAATTAATTGTTTATTATTCAGATTTATGAAGAAGGCAGTGCTAATGATATCAGTTTTTTCTTACATAGGTAGCATTAGGAAAAAAGATTATTTGCATACAGGTTCATGCACTAAGATGAATTAAATCACTGTTTTAGTAGCAGTGTTCTTGTGGACTTACTTGGTAGAAGTTTCATGAGAGAGTTTTGAAACCAGATCCTGCTGACTCAGCTATAATCTAGGAGGAAATTCTTCACTGTGAGGTTGGTGAGACCCTGGCACAGGTTGCCCAGAGAAGCTGTGGATGTCCCCTCCCTGGGAGTGTTCAAGGTCAGGTTGGATGGGGCTCTGAGCAGCCTGATCCAGTGGGAGGTGTCCCTGCCCATGCAAGGGGGTTGGTTCTAGATGATCTTTAAGGTCCCTTCCAAGCCAAACCATTTTATGATCTCAGCTCTGCATATCTCTTTGTTCCAGGTGTGGATACATCATACAGGCAGGAGAGTAACAAAAGTGTCTCCTCTTCTGGTTGATGCTCTTTTTCTTTTATTTCTTTAAAATTCTGGGTGATCCCTTTTAACTAGGAAAGCAGTATAGTATATATTTAAAGGGTAGTCACTGTTTTCATAAGGATGCGTGGTGACAGGACAAGAGGCAATGGGCACAAGTTCCTTTAGGGGAATTTCTGGCTGGCAATAAGAATAAAATTCTTCACTATGGGAAGAACTAAACATTGGAGAAGTTTGTCCAGAGAAGTGGCAGAATCTCCCTTGCTAGAGGTATTCAGTACTTGCCCTGACAGAGCCCTGGAGAACCTCATCTAAGGCCCCACTTTTGACTGAATGTTAGAAGGAATGATCTCCAGAGGTTTCTTCCTGGACTGTTCTATGATTTCTGGAATTTAAATGTATGATTAGTTTCTTAGAGTGTTAAAAGTATAATGGACATTGACTAAATAGATATCAGTGTTTTATTTAAGGGACTCTGGGGGGGGGAAAAGGCAAAGCAAACTTCAGTTGTGCTTCAGCACTGAGATTTCTGTCTGTTAAGAAAAGTTTCTAATATTTTGTAAGCATCCTGCATGCTTGCTCTTTTTTACGTGTTCCGTGTTTTCCCTTCTTCTATGTTGGTGCTCAGAGGTGGTTTGTTTTTGTGCAGGGGTTTGTGTATTGAGGTGTGATGCTTTTTTACACTTTATTCAGTACGGAGAGGGGGATAGAGACAGAGGAAAGTGCAGATCCCAAAGAGACAGTATCTCATTGCAGTGACAATTTTGCATGGATCAGAGCACTATGGAGCCAGGAGTAAGACATTAATATTACTCTAGTCCTGCTCTGAGCTCTGGCAGGGATAGAATTACCACATTTTAATACCTTTAGTTATTATTTCCTTCTAAAATTTGTATTAAGTAGAAACTGGGAAGAGATTTTAAGGTATTTCAAAGGCCAGTTAAGGCATTTCTTTCCTCTAACTTTTTAACTTTGTGTTATTAACTAACTACTAAGTTAATAAAATGTTAGGAAGGAAATGTAGCCTCCACTCCACTGAGCAAATCAGTCTTATTGGTGTAGGGTTACATACTCCAAATGTGTGCTTTATAGAAGTGTGTGCACTGTACATGTAGGCAGTTATATTTATTGGGACAGTTCCAGAGGGCATGGCATGTCTTGTCATAGCTTTAGTAGGAACAGCTCTTCAAAGTTAAATCTGTATAACTGCAATGAGATTTTCACAACTAGACACAGGAGAACACACGTGGCCCTGATTCCCGGAGGGCACTGCTCAAAGGGCTGCTGGGGGATTCTCTAATTTAAAAGAAAAAAAGAAAAAAAATTGTTATCCAGAGTTTTGCTTTACTGATGTTGATGCACATGAAATCAGATGAAATATTTGATGTTCTGAATGATGGGGCTTGGCCCCTCTCCCAAGTCCAGGATGATCAAGTGATGTCGCACAGGCTTCCTCACTGGAACCCTTATGTTCTGCTTCACGTCGTGCAGTTTTTCCACTCCAAATAAATCAATAATAATAAACAGAGACAAAACCCAGGCTTTTCCTTTTGTGCCAAATAATAGCATAACAACTTTAAAAAAAAAAAAAAAGTGGTGAAAAGAGAGTTCTGAGACTTGTAAAGCACAACAGAAATTCCTGTTAGAGAGTTCACTTTTTTTTTTTACCCATTTATAGTAGCACTCAGCGTAGAAGCCTGAATGTGACAGCAAAGGTTTTTTCTGGCTGCAGGTACAGGAGAGTTACCATGACAGCTATGGCAGGAGAGCTGAGATGCTGGATTCAAGTCCTGTGGCACTGAGCCAGCTGGACTCTGGGCTGGCAAAGGGTTACTGGGATGGCTGAGCAGTCCGTGTCTTCCAAGTGGAAGCTACATACATGGCCAGGTTATTGCAGTGCTCAGTGCTGCCTCACCTCTCACCTTTTCCTGGCCAAAGAAAAAGCCCTTCCTTTCAATATTTAATGACTGCAATGATCAGGGTAACAAGTGTTATTTTAAAGCAAACAAAACCTGTTTCTATTTGGTGATGGTCAAGTTGTCAGCTGCAGTGTGAATGTTTCAGTGCTGGGCATGTTAGTAGCCAGCCTGGGCTGATGTGAACTCATTTCAAATTGTCTCTGAAATTGTCTCTGTTCTCCCTGAAAGAAAAAAAGTTTAAAGAAACAAATTTTCCTGTCCCAAATTCATACCAGCTCAATTTGTGTACAACCCATAACCACCTTATAAAGTTTTCATTCAACTGTAGGAGACAATGGTAACACTCCAGTGTTGGTAAATCAATCTCCTTGGGCCTGAAATAGCAGTTGGCCTCTGTGGTTTGGTCCATTTCCATAATCAGGCAGGAGACGTTGGGGTTGGAACTTCAGGGGGGGTTGGAACTAGATGATCTTTAAGGTCCTTTCCAACCCAAACCATTCTATGATTGTATGATTCTTTGTTACTGGGCAGGATGTTTGGCTGAATAAGAGGAATTAAAATAAAAGCAGGACCTCTAGATTTGGTCTTGCAGGTGGCTTACTGCACAGCCTGTGCTGGCCAGCTTCTTGGGTTTTAAGCACTGAAGAAAGTTCTTTCATTGGTGTTGTATTGATAACTCCAGTTTTTGAAGTTCATCAGGGTCTGTGGTTGATTACTCTCATGTTCAGAACTATCTTGAAGTTAGGGTCTTTTGAGAGAGCCCAGTAGGGACTCTTTCTGTAAACCAATCTGAAAACCACTTGTGATGTCCTCCTGGTCTGTTCAAAAGGTCATCATAGGGTACGGATGGCAGAAAGCTGGGAAGTGATTTTGTGGGATGAAACCGTTGGCCCTTGCAACAGATAGCAGTAAGTTAAAGATTATAGATTTAGAAAAACTTTCCTTCGTTTGACTTTTTGGAGCAGTTAGTTTCACTCTTCTACATCCATCTCATTAGTAGTTTTCTTTTTAGTTTCTCTCTCTTTAGAAACCTGAAAGAATCTAATGTTTACTTTTGAAGTGTTGAGTTGATAGGACTGTGCAAAAGTCACTGAGATTAAAAGGACTCCAAAAGTAGAAAAGGTTTTGTTTTTTTTTCAAAGAGGCCTAAGTCCGCAAGGTTTGTAACCAATTTACCCCCACTTTCAGATTTCCCCTGGGAAATAAATGTGATTGACTCAACAAAGTGAGAAAATGAAAATTTAACACGTTTCAGGCATTCCAGCCTGTAAAACTGTACAAGTGTTCCATCTAGGTCAGGTATGAAGCAAAGGGCATGTTCTGTGTAGTGTTTGGGATGCTGCCTCTGTGCTCACCTGTGCTGACAGTTGAGGGACGCTCTATTTTTACTGACTGACCATTTTCCTTGTAAGTCACACTGACAGTAAAATAAGTTTACATGATTTGTGTCAGCAAATCTATAACCTCAAATGGACAGAGGCAGAGTAGTTGGTATTTTTCATCATTCTGCTGCATGCACTGCCAAAAAGGAGATGCTGGGATAACCCCATCCAGTTTTCTAAATATAACTTGCACTACAGGTGTTTACTGAGTGTTCAGTCTTATTTATTTTGCCTTGAATGTAGTACAGTCATCATTAATTTGATCAGAAAAAAATAAAAACAGAGAAGTGAAGGAGTGTGGGATAATCTGAAAGATACCCTGGGAAACCGGTGGTTTGGTTTGTATTTTCTTCCTGGGGGAATCTCTAGGGTTTTGTTTGTCTCATAGTGTAAAAGTGCTTCTAGTACCCTTAGACAAGTTTGAGTCTTAGCTTTGCAGTGTAGCTCTGCCTTCTGGTTTTAACTCTGTTTAAAGAACTGTGTTTAAAATTATGGCAGATTTGCAGTGTACACTAAATATTTATAAAATTGCATCTGTACGTAACCAGCCAAGGCTGTGCTCCAACTCTGAAGCAAAATCAACCATACCTATACCTGAGAAGTGTTTGCTAGTCTGTTCTGAAATGTCTCATGACTGGGCCTTGACAATCTCATTAAGTGTGTCCCATCCAGTGTCCATTTGGTCCTGAAGCTAGCTTTATAAAAAATACACATAAAACCAGAATTCTGCCTGGCTAAAAATTAAGCATGTTGTTGCTCTTCCTTGGTCTCTATCTTGTTTATAACAGTCTTCGTGTGTTTGAAGACTTACAATATCTCCCCTCAGTCTTCTCTCTTCTAGACTAAACAATCTCTACTATTTCAACCTTTTTCTCTTAGGTTCCTTGTGATAAATCTCTTCTATATCTTGATGATCTCCTCTGACTTCTTTCCAGTCTGTCAGTCTCTTTTAGAGGGGTGCCAGGGCTGGATGCAGCCCTCCACCTGAGGCCTCACTCTAGTGCTGAGCAGGACAGAATAATGGCATTCCTTCTTTTATGTATGATACTCATAATACATTCCTGAATGGCATTTGGTTTTCCTTAGTGTCACATCACAGAGGTGTGCAGTTGTGATCTACTGTAACTCCTGCTTCTTTTCTGCAGTACTGCTGCATAGCTGGCTGATGTTTTACATTCAGGCATTTCATTTCTCCTTTCTAAGCACAGAACTTTTTGGTCAACTTCAATGAATGTAATTGTATTGGCTCAGTCTAGTTCTCCAACCTACCAAGTATATTAATGCTTCTGTATTCCCCAAATGGAAGGTTACTGCCTTATGTCATAAGGTGACCCTCATGAGAGTCATTAGTGTCAAACAAAATACTCATCTTTGGGCAATTTATAGATATAGATCCTGGGATATTGCTTGCATCCTTTCACTTCTCTAAAAATATGTTTTTGAAAGATTGGCTCATCTTAGTGCATCTTTAGCAATGTATCTGTGTTGGGTGTGTGCCCATAAAACAGCTTAAAGACTGTCAGAATGTAACAAGCAGTATGACATGTTTATAGGACAAGATATGAGTAAGGAGTAAGTAATATTAATGCTTAATTTTACAACTGTTCAACTGACTGAATTTGGCATTAAAAATATGTCCTCTTTTGCCTAAACAAAGGCTGGCTGAAGGCTTCATTGTGGCTGGAGCAGAGCTTTACAAGACCACAGAACTTTGCCATAGTTGGTATAAGCTTTAGGAATATCTAAAACAGGCCCAAAATGTATTTAAATAAAGTGCTTGGAAAAAACAACCCTAAAGAAATTACCCAATGACATGTTAACTGTATAGTTCATGAGGATAAAAATCCTGAGCTTTGAAGTAAAATGTAACCTTGAGAAGCAGCTTCTTGCCCAGTGTACATCTGTGTAGTTGCATTGGAGGCAGTGGAACCATGTTAATTTATACCAGCTGAAGAGCTGGCCCAGCATTTCATGGCCTTTCCAGTTCCTAGATGTTTCCTTTTAAAATAAATATTTACAATTTCTGGTAAACTTATTGCTGGTGAATTGTGCCAAAAGAACAGCCATGGAAACGAAAGTTCACTGTTCAGTCCTAGGAAAGCAAACAGCAGTGGTGCTATGTCCCAGTCTTCTGTAAGTGCCAGCATGTTTCTACCACACCTGCAGAAGCCTCCTCATCTGAGGTAAAAGCATCATCCAGCCTCTCTGGTTCCTTCCAGGAGAAGCTTCTCTACTGAGCCTTTGGCCTGTTCCTTGTCCATACCCAAAAATACCTAAAGAATCTGTGACTGGTGCCAAGAAGCTCTGAAGTGGCTGATGAGCATAAAACCATGGCCCAACCCTTCATTACTGTCATGAATAGTAGATTGTTACCTGCACATTGGCTGGCTGGAAAGATCTACTGCTACAAATTTCACACCTCAAAATCAAATAGACTCAACACACATTTTTTCTTTGAAGTCTTGCTTACACAACACTATTATTCTTTCTTGAAGTAAGCTGTGGCTTTGTCCTGTCATCTGACAAATGCTGGAAAGCACACAAAGATGTCCAGCCTGACAGTGTTCTCCTGGTGTCTGTTCCACGAGGGAATGGGAAAGTTAAAACCTCTTTTGTCCACTCCTATTACCAGACCTTTGGTAACACAGCTGGATCAGGGGGTGTAAAGTAATTTCACTGATGGGAGAGAGGAAATTAAGAAGACCCCCTATAAATAGTAATATGTGTCTGATATAAAAATGTAGTAGTTTTCCACGTATTTATAGAATCATAGAATTGTTCAGGTTGGAAACGACCTTTAAGATCATCAAGTCCAACCTTATCCCTACCCTGTTACCCTATTTCTGATGACCCATGTATGTATGTTCAAATATAGATATAAATATATATATAATGGTAAAGTGTTGGTATTTCTGTATGGTTTGGTTTCCCTCCTCTATTTAAACATGGGATATCCACATTTGAGAGTACACTGGCATCCACCACTTTACTGTGTGCAGCTGGACAGTTGTATGACTTCTCACTGAGCAGAGTAAGGCATTTCTGAGTTCAAAACTGGTTTAGCTTGGCATACTGACTGATCAGTGGGAGCTTTCTTAGATAGTTTTTCCCTATTGCCTGTCCCTTCTCTGTTAAATATCTGCCTCCATTTTGTGGTCATGCCAAGCCCCTAATAGTCAAATAGGCCAATGGACAATTTATTCCCTAAGTGTAGTTCTCAGGCCTCTAATGTGTGTATGGTGTATTTCATATGACCTACCTGTAGGAGAGATGGCTGCTAAGTGTACATATTGTCCACTCCAGCTATGTATAAAAATCTAATAAACCATTTTGTAGCAGCTCCCTGCCTGGAATTCATTAATGCTTTTGAATAACTCTGTTATGAGAAATCTCAGGGGATTCAATTGTACAAATAATGAGAACAGAATGGAGAGTAATGAACAAGAATGGTATTTGTCTAGTATTAAATGGAGAGTGTGACTTGTTTTCAGTGGCACAGTGAACTTGGTTTCATTATTTTTATGATCATCTAACGGGTATGTGGTGATAGAGGTCCCTCCAACCTCTTTCTTAGGCAGTCATGTGGACAGCATTTTGAATTTTACAGTAACTAAACAAAAACAACAAGGAATTCAAGTGTCTTAGTCGGTTACGTCAAGACAATGAGGAAGGGGTCGCCTGTGCTCCACTTTTATTTCCCTTCACCTCAACAAAAATGCTGAGCCTTGGCGATGGAAACCAGTAAACAGCAGAACTGTTGTTTCATATGCTGGAGCTCTGTGTGAACCAGGAGGACTTTACAGAAGTGTGAAAGTTTAGTTACTGACATAGCCACGGGCTTCGGTGTGGGTTTTCTGAGGGACCACACGTTTCTCTGATTACACGGACCTGCTGTTGAAGCTACAGAGTTTACAATGCTGAGCTTGAAGAAGTAGATACGATGGAAGGAAAGAAAACTATCAAGGAGTAAAGGTAATTTTTGTCTCGTGTTATGATAACTTAGAGCACCCCTAAAGGGGCAGCCAGTGGACAGAAGTTGAAGGAACCAATTCTGCTCAGCTTGGTGAAGTTTTTGTCCTCAGCACAGCAAAATGTTTTCTATCTGGGCTTTTCTCAAGTTATGCAGAACTTCCCTATCTGTCAATCTCTGCTTTAAGATAACTTATTTTTCTTGTGGTCCAGAGTAGAAGAGACAACACAAAGCTTCAGTCCTCTTACAGATGGAGGCTGTGCCTCTTGCCTACCCCAAGCCACTAAATTAGCTGGTCCCTTCCACAAAGCTGTAGTTCTCTCCAGTCAACAGCATTACAATTGAAATAGAAACTTCTGTGGGCCAAAAGAGTTGTGCTTATTGTGAGATAGGGCTGTGTGCCACATTGCTCTTGTTGGGAACGTTCTTCTCTACCTGCTTGTGGTTTGGATTATGGAAAGATTGTGATTTTTATAGTTGACTCCTGGCAGAAATGCATTTCCATACTGCAGAGCTTTGCTGAGGGTGATAAATCATTAGTGAAGAAGAGAATAGCTCAGCTTAAAAGCTTTTCTCTGTAGGACTGTTATTTGTAGGACTTTGAAGGAGAGTCTTCTGGTGGGTGAATGGGAAGGGTCAAGTCTCACCAGCTATTCCTCTAGCTGGGAAATGATGAAACTGCCGCAGCGGTTCCTGCAGTTCTGACACTATAATGTCACAGAGCAGATCTGCTTTTACTTCCTAAATTAGAATTTGGTTGTGGATTTGCTTTTAACTCAGTTATCTAATCTACGGGCTTGGACTAAAAGATACTTCTCTTCATGAGAACCTCTTATTTTTCCCATAGCTGCAAAATAGAAAATGACAGCTTGTTCATTCTAAAATGAATTAAAATGCTGTTAAGTTCTTGACCCTCCTAAGGAGAAGAGACTATGAGAACATCCTTTGTGTTGCCTTTCATGCTTATAATGATTGTTTTTGAAAGTTTTCAGTTATAGCAAATCAAAGTCCACTTGCTTAGAGTGAGCATGACAAATGATGAGGAATTGCATATATTTTCTCCTGACCTCATTACAACATAAGCTCTCAAAGACTTCAGTGGAAGAATTAAATCATAAGCCTTCAGACTCTTTTATTTTTTTCCCCTTCACAAATGGGTAGATTTGCAGATGCAGTAAAGACTATGCAGGAGCAGCTGAAATCAGATTTACCCATGCTACAGTGCGTATTGGCATTGGAACTAGACCACCAACATCTTTTTTAACAGGAACGCTAGGAACAAAATAGATTTCGGGCCAAGATTTGACTTTGAAAAGAGGAAAGCGATCATTATTTATTGTAGACTGTAGCTTGGGTTTGAAAACATTTCTTTTATAGTCAGTTTTCGTTAATGCAGGTTGCTGAAGAAAGAAAGTATCTCCCTCACAAAGGAACACATGGGAAATAATAAGCTTATTAATCGAATGCGTGAAACCTGCTCTCCTTTTCATGAAAGAAGGGCCTATGCCGCGCTGAATAAAACTTTCCCCTTTGCATGCTGATGTGTTACCCACGTATTGATGTTACTGCTTCATTAGAAAAGCTAGCATTTGAATCTCCATTCTGGCAGCAGAACCCCTTTCGTTTACCAAGATTGGTCTGAGCAGTAAAGAGCCAGCAGACTTGTTTGTAAGAAAGAAATGGAGAATCTTAAAAAGACCCAGGTTTTCTTAAGCCGAGGCCATTTTTCATGCATGTGTTTTTACAATGAACCTTTTATTTCTTGCATTAACCTGGCATGGTCCAATGTAACAAGATCTTGAGGACTTTGAATTTCCACTTTCACTGTATTTGACCTGAGTATGAATCAAAATCCACTGTACTTGTGTTAGAAAACATCTTCTTTTCTTTACCAAAGCACAGCTGCTTGACATGTATATTTAAGAGTTTCTAAATATTTTCCATTGATATCAGATGTGTAGCACCCAACACTGATAGAATTTACTTCGTGGAAAATGTTAGTTAGAGACTCTGAAAATTACATTCATGCCCCCGTGTATTCAGTTCAGTAATTCTGATTTCTCTGAATTGTCTGTAAATGAGGAGAGACTCTGTAAATGGGGTTACATCGTACCCATCCTGCACCACTGGCAGCAGAAGCACAGATCAGTTGCAGACAGGAGGGTGTGTGTGGGGGAGCTGAGGACAAAGTGAATGCTATGTTTAAAAACAAGCAAACTGAAAAAAAGTGTATTTTGGTCAGTGACTGACGAGAATTTAAAAATAAAAATGAATACATCCTGAGAACATGAAAAGAAAGGAGAAATGAAAAAGGTCTGGATTTTGTTGGGAAATAAATTTGGAGAAATACTTTTGGGTTTAGAAAAAAACAAACAACAAACATTTCACTTGATCCAAGCTAAGGTTTTTCCCCAAAAGTCCGTGGAGTGGAGCACTCACCTGGGCTGTTAGGATGAATTTAAGGTCCCAAATGAACCGACATGTTCCATTCACTTCCAGGAAAACATCGTAGAGCTGGTAGGAAGCCTGTTCTGATGTGGGTTGCCTCTGGTTTCTGCTCCCACAGCTGATCTGCAGTGTGTGAAGTTTGCTCAGTGTTGGAGATGGCGCCAGGCTTTGCAGTGAGGTCCTGGCCCACAGCCTGGGCCTGAGTAACTCTTACCTTGGCCATGTCCCTCAGCCCATGGGTCAGAGCTCACACAAGGACTCTGCATGGGCACTGAGTTCTGGTGAATGCAGGATAGCTTTGTTCATACTGTTCATTCTGTTGTACTACCAGAGTGGGCAACCAGCTCTTCCAACGCTTCCTATGGCCTTGTCTATCTGTGTGTAAAGCAATAAGCACTGCTTTGGAGATGGATCCCATACCAGTAATTCTCAGTTTGTCACCTTTCTATTGTCCTGGTCCCATTACTCCTTGCAACTCAGTGTCTCTGAGAAAGTAAAGGGTTCCCTGCCCATATTGATTATCTTCCCTGGACCCAGCTGTAAATGAATCCTTGGCATGTTCATGAACCACAGAGAGCTCTGATGATTTATGGGCATGGGTACTCTTTGCCTTGAGGATTTTTTACCATTATTAGACCAGAAAGCATTTGGATTAAGAACTTAGTGTTGAAAGTATTGTGAATCTTCAGTTTCTGTAGAATTGTCCTGATAATGAGATGGACAATTGTAATTTATTTCTTTTAATAAGAAGCTAAACAAATTAATTGTAAATGATGCACAGCTGGAATTTTCGTGAAGCTTTTGTTACATTGCTGGGCATCTTCTTTGGAAGGCAGGCTGAGACAAAGGCTTCCTTCTGAGTTTCAAAAGGAGAATGGTGCAGTGTTGCAATGGGAAGTAGATTTTGATGGGTAGGAGGATCAGAAAATAAAAATAACAATAAAGCAGTGGTGTACGGTAAGAGGCATGATGGAAAAAGCAATGGTGCACAGTGTTGGAAAGCAGAGTGAGTAACATTTCCAACAGCTTCTAAAGTAGTTGTGACCTTCCTTGATCTCTCCTATGTGAGGGCAGGGTGCTCTGGTGCTGGGTCTCTGCTTTGCCTTGCACAGGGAGTCACCATGACTCCTACATGGTCACTCCTTAATTCTCCTTAACCTATCGGGTTGAGTTTAGCAGCCTTGAGCAGAGCAAGTAGAGGAGCAGGTGGTATTGCTGTTTGGGACATTTAGTGGCTTGATTTTCCTTCAGTACTAGAGTAAAACTGGAGACTGGCATGAGTTTCAAAGAAGTACGATTCCTTTCTGTGTCTGTAATCTGGCTCTTGCTTCCTTCCATCTCCAAGTGGGTAGTTTGCCATGGGAAAATAACCAGCAACACCAGCCAGTACAACAGTTATTGGTTAATAACAGAGTCCTGGAAATCTAACTTCAGTAATATTTTTTTTAAGTATCATTAGTCCCTGCTATCCTACTTTGTCTATAGCCATGTGAAATGACTGAGTTTATTATTAGGGAGTCTCTAATACTCTTAGAAACCTGATTCTGCACTAAGTCAGGAAGATACATGTGCTTTAAATCTTTAATAGATCTGGTTTGGATCAGAGGAGGGAGGTTAACAGAGCCGTATCTTCACTGAGCAGCTGAAAGTGAAGTAAAACAGTCTCTGTGTGGTTGCAGCGGCTCATGATTTACAGGGCTGAATTCACAGGGCTGCTCCTGCTGCCGAAAACGCACGCTCTCAACTGCTGTTGATTTTTGAATTAAAAAAATGCAGCTCGATACACAGTTTACTTTCTTGCTAGAGGGCAGGGAAATATAGGTAAGAGCCGTTAATCCCCAGCAGGCAGCTGGGCAGGCGAACAGACACAGATGACAAAAGTTAATTGGAACCATGAGCAGTTTAACAGAAAACATATTTGTGATAATTGAGAGGGTAACGTCTCCAGCAAGGAAACTCTGCAAACAGAAACTTCGGAGGAGAAGTGGCCACTGGTAGGTGAGTGTGATTTTTCAAGCTCTCTTTATGCTGTGAAGTAATTTCTTAACAAGGTCAGATAACATTAAAAGGAACTAACTAAATAAAAGATTTGCTTTCTCTGAGGGGGGGGAGGGCTGTACAGTTACTGCCACTAGTTTCTCTTACAGCTGGATTAAGATCTGTGGTAATACTTGATTTAGGTTCACTGCATAAGGACACACTTGGTTTTATTTTTGCACACGGAGTTTTCTTCTATGTTTTGCATCTGACAATCTCAACACACACACACACACCTCCCCCCCAGTAACTGAAAGAACTTCAGCTTTAATTTTTTCCTTGCTCCTGCATTTTTTATATGTTTGAGGTTTTTCTAAGAATCAAACTTGGACAGCAAGTATTTTGCCACAAGTAAAGGGAACCCTTAGTTAGAAAATAGTTTTATTTTTTTGCTAATGAAAAGGTATTATGAACTTAATAAGGGAGAGCACATGGCAAAACACATTTTGGTTTGAATTGGTGGAGATAATTTATTTTTTTTCTTCTCTTTTTCTTGAAACAGCGAGTAAATGTAAATTACATAGTAGGAGCTCATTGCTGTTCTACGGGGTAGGAAAGGAAAACTGGCTTTTATTTTCTTGAAGTGATACTGGTGTTGAAAATATTAATATGTGCCTGTCTTTTTAATGTTCTTAGTGTGAAGTTCCCAATGTTTCATTACAGAAAGAATTTCAGACTGGCTGTAGTACCAGGTACTACTGTGTTGGTTTTTTACATTGTTTTTTGTTTTGTTTTGTTTTGTTTTTTTCCAGAGCCTGCAGACAGTACAGCCTCCCAGCCCACAGGAATGAATGAAAATGTGTCATCCTCAGTTCAAAGCTGCAGCAGTACTGTTAGTTGCAATAACTCATCAGCCATCCCTCAGCCCAGCTCTGCTATTAAACCTTGGCGCAGCAAGTCCCTCAGTGCTAAGCACACAGCCACGTCTTCCATGTTATCCGTGAAGCAGCCCGTACCGGAGCCTCCAAAGCCACCCTCGGAAATCTCCAAAGCAACTCCCAACAGTCAAAAATCCATGCTTGAAAAATTGAAGCTCTTCAACAGCAAAGGAGGCTCCAAAGCAGGAGGGACAACGCTTGAGTGTTCGGAGTCTCGGGAGAACAGTTGTGAAAAGCTGGAGACCCTCCTCAGCTTTGAGGAAAGCGAAGAAATCGATGGCACGAATCAGAATGCGAACAATCCGGGGTCCATGTCCAGTAGTCCCAAAATTGCACTCAAGGGAATTGCACAAAGGACTTTTAGCCGGGCGCTAACTAATAAGAAAAGTTCTCCGAAGGGCAATGAGAAGGATAAACAGAAAGAGAAAGAAAAGGATAAAAGTAAAGATGTTGCCAAGAGAACGTCTGTCGCCGAAAAGCTGGACCTGAAAGAGGAACCAAAAGAAGAACAGACAGCACTAGCAACAACAGAGGTGCCAAAAAAGTCCTCCAAGATCGCAAGCTTCATCCCCAAAGGAGGAAAGCTGAATAGTGCCAAGAAGGAGGCCTCTGCCCCTTCTCACAGTGGAATACCAAAACCAGGAATGAAAACCACCACAGGGAAATCCTCAAGTGCCCCCATTCCTGCAAAGGAAGGTGAGAGAAGCCGCAGCGGGAAAGCTGGCTCGGGGCTCTCTCATCAGAAGTCTCAGCTGGACAGCAGGCATTCCAGCTCCTCGTCCAGCCTTGCCTCCTCAGAAGGAAAAGGCATAGGAGGCCTCCACAGCAGCAGCAGCAGCCAAGCTGTCAATGGACCCACCACGACGACACACACCACAGGAAGCAACACTGTGAGTGTCCAGCTACCTCATCCCCAGCAGCAATACAGCCACCCCAACACTGCCACCGTAGCTCCCTTCATGTACAGGTATGGTCAATGTCTTCAGTGGACTGTTTTGAACATGACACATGTGTAGGAAGGTTCATTCTGGACACTCTTTTGGGGAGTGGTGTGGCAGCAAGTTGAGTGCCACATCATGGAAGAGTTTCTTTAAGAGATGAGAAATTGTTGGTGCAGGCCATCAGACTAAGATGTATAAGTTGTTGTGATAGACAGAAGGGTGAAGAATTGTATCCAACCCTACTAACAGTTAAGACAAGAATGCTGACACCTTCCTGACCAGGTACTGCTCTTGCCTTTTTCTTGTACCACGTGGATTAGATTTGATGTACGCATCATAGCTTCAAAAGTTGTAGCAACACCAGTTTGTGACATAGATACACCCATTCTCTTCAGCATGGCTAGTAGTGGTGGAGTGCTTAGATCCCTATAAGCAATAATGGGAATCTTAAAAAAATAAATTCAAAATAAAAATCCCTTAATATAGGTAAGGTCAGACACAAACTCTGCTCTTCTGTGCATTAACCCTGAATTAGATAAGCATCAAGCAGCCTTATGGAATCATAGCTAACCTCTGTCTAGCCCAGCATCTTCTGTTTGACAATGGCAGTAGAGGATACATCAGGAAGAGCAGTAAGAGGGCAATCAATAACAAAACTTCCTGAGGGCATGCTCCTCAGCCTGACCATAACCCGAGTCAGGTGGTGAGATTTTTGGTTTTGACAGCCATCTTGTAATTTCCTTTGACACTGTTTAATTCTTTGATAGGAAGAGAATGCGAGTGGTTGTTCTATCTGCATCATCTTCTTGCTGCTCGTGATTTGAGAGACCTCTGTCATATCCTTCCCTTCCTTAACATGTGTCTTTTCTAGGCTAAGATGTCCTAGCCTGTTTCATTTTCACCTGTAGAGGTGCTGTTCATACCCTTTGGTCATCTTTGTCACCCTCTCCCATCATGTTTCAGTTCTACTATACACATTTTTGCCTTTGATCTCTTGGCCAATGTGGCGTAAGAAATGGTTGGCCACATTTTTTAAATAAAAGTGAATGTGAGTGGTGTTAACCTGAAGAAGGGAGATGCCTAAAGACCTGTGTAGGAATGCCAAATATAAGATCAACCCTTGAGTCTTGTGACCCCTTGAGTGTTCTCCCTGTGTGTATGGAATAAAATGCCAGGTCTCCTTCCAAGATGCGGTCACATGACAATGAAACAATCAACCTGACTAAAACTTGTGTTAATAGTACCTGTTCTGGACTTTTCCTGCTCTTGCACTCGTCTACATGCATCAGCATCATTGATGCATCTTTGGCTGAAGGTGGGGTCTCCTACTAGAAATTTTTGGAGATTTGTTTTGAGTTAAAAACTGCCAGCGCAGTTCATATTATTTTAATTCATAATTTGGTAGTAAATTGTGATTGTAAACTGATTGGTTTATCGTTTATCCCTCATAATGTGCAAAAATATGTTTGTAATGCTTTGGGTTGCTAAGTTTATCTCTACAATGTCCTATCAAAAGATGAAGTAAAAAGCTCTGTACTTGGTGTTCGTCTTAGTTTGAACATAGATATCAGCACCTAAAGTGTAAAAGCAGATGCAATCCCTATGTTTCCTGTAATCCAAACATACTGATAAACTCTAAGCAGTATTTATTTCACTTTTTTACAAAAACCAGTAGTGAAACTACCTATTGGCAGCTGGAGAAAATATGGAGAAATTGAAAAAACAGTCTTTACTTTTCAGCATTGGAGGAAAAAAAGCTGAACTGTATAATCTTGCTGCTTTAAAAGGAAAGAGAAAAGTCAAATTGTATTGATTTGCAAGGCAAACATACAGCATTGTTCTAAATATGCTATCCAGCCACTTTTTCAAATCTGCAAAATGCACTTATTAATGCATTGCAGTAGAAGTCTCAGGTTTTTTCTGCCATTAGTTAAGGTGACTTTCCTCCGAACTTTTCAGTTATCCTTTTTGTTTGTTTTGTTTTTTCGAAGTACACGACATGAGAAATTGTTCTATGTTTCATATAGGGTCAACTGAAATTAAGAATATTGCAGTAGTAATTCCCTGCCGTGTCTTCACTTTCCTACCCTTTGACCAGGAGAACTTCCAGCAGCTTGCTGATGTGGCTCCATCAGCAAAACACAGTGCAACCAGTAAAATGAAATGAGGCAAGATGTATTACTCAGATCCGAAAAGAGGTGCTTATGACATCACCTTTCATTACCTGACAGCCACAATGTCAGATGATAAATTGGACTTTGAAGTTGGTTTTACCCTGACATTTATTTTAGAATACAAATGAGTGACATGGCTAGTTATTGAAGGGAAATGAGCAGGAGTGTGACATGCCATCACGTACCACCTGCTTTGTATTCATGCAATACAGACTTTTTTAGAGAGGATCAGATTAGCCACATCAACTGATGTTATTGATAATTAAAATTAGCTGGGAATCCAAGTGTCTTAACACCCTGTCTGAAGAGCTGTGAAGCTGATCTTTGAATTTTTAATTTTTTACAGCTGAGTGCTTGTTTCCATTTCTAGGACGTAATTCAACATGGGACTAATGAATTATGTAAAATCAGTCTGCTGGTCTGTTCTGGAGAGAGGGACTGATGGAGTGTGCAATTGTCTGGCTGTTCTACGTGAAGTACCTTTGTGACTGCACATCTCTGTTTTGTTTTGCCTTCCAGATCCCAGACAGACAATGAAGGGAACGTAACAGCCGAGGCCAGCACAGGAGGGGTCAGCATGGACTCTGCTCTGTACGTCAAAACTGGACAGCCTGCTCTTGAAGACCTCTCAGGTATGTCTTGGAACATCACCTGCTGACTGTGGTCTGGTTAAATAAGAATGGGCTAAAGCGAGTTTAAAGTCAGGGAGAGATTTAGTTTGGTTTTATTCCTAAGTTTCTCTTCTTTCGGCTCTTCAGCAATGGAATCTGGGTGTCAATAGTCTGAATACTAGACACTCGGGTTCTGCACAGTGGTGTGCCCCCAGATTAGGATTTCTGGGTACCTAATGTTTTTCTAGGAGATGTGCAGCATGTTTTAGGATTAAGCTATTGTAAGGATCCTAAGTATTCCCAAGCATTTGATACTTTTTTCTTTTTAAAACTTTGCCTCAACACTTACAAAGGAGAATAATTTGATTTCCTTGATGCTTGGTTCATATGTGGGTTTGGAGGAATTTCAGTATTCACTCACATGAGTCTGATTAGTTTGAGAAGTGGTCTTTGGAACGATAGAAGACCAAGATCCAGCTACAGTTCACTGTGTCCAGCATACACAAGCTGAAACTGATGGCAATTAGAAGTAGTCTCCTGCTACTGTAAGAAGTATATGAGAATTAGCAATAAATTTTAAGCTTATCAATATAACAAAATCATTTTTAGCAACCATATTTTACTGAAGATCTAACGTGTTTCTAAAGTCACAGTCAGGTCTCCTCCTGTTCCAGTTTCAGCAATGTGTGTGACTGCTTATTGCATACTATTGCAGTATATCTCATGGGTAGAATATCTCAGGTTTTTTAATCTACTTAGTCACAGTGTCCTCCAGTTTAATGTGAGTTTTGAAAGTGATTGTCCTGCTTGGAAAAATCATGTGGCTAAAAATTGCACAACTGGATTAGTTTCATACTGCATTACATATTCTGTCAATGCTGCATTTATACCTCTGTGCATGAGTGCTGATGGCAAAAGCAAGAAGCAGGGTCATTGGTGAGGAGCAGGGATGCAGGAATGCATAAATGAGCATATCTGTCTGTATGATTTATATATAGGTGGATTAAATATTTTAAAGGCAAATAAATGACACAAGGGGTAAAAACTTGTTCGTATTTAAATGCGAAAGCCAGTTCAAAGTAAGAAACACAGAGTGTCCAGCTGCTTAAACCTTCTCAGTGTTACCTCTTAATCATTGTATCTCCTAGCCTAGATGTATTTCAGCCTGTAAATTGAAGCGTGTTTATAGATCACAAAAGGTCTATAATGGCAGACGTTACATAAATACAAACTGTTATTCAAGTAGAATATGTAAGTTTGAGGATCCAAAAATAGAAGACAGCTGACAACCTCAAACAATGGAGATGCAAAACCCAGCTGTGGGCGGCCAAACCCCACAGAGAGCAGCAGTCCATAAAGGGGTCTGAGGGGAAAAGGAGCAAACAGAACAGAATGGTCCCTCAACCCAGATAAGTTAGATGAAATAAAGGGCAGATTTCTTCTCTCCCTACGTAGCAGCTATTGATGTTTTTAATTTAACACCACATACAAACAAAAGAGAGTATAGGTAGGGAGAACTGGAAGCTTTATAGTTTAATGGTTACTGCCTGCTCATGAAGAGCAAAATGCTTTAATAATTATGTTCTAGTTGCACTATCTTTTAGGTCATTCAAAGAAACACTTTGTATCAGTTTAGGCATTAGAGTGACCTCAATAGGAACTGGTTTAGCTTGTGTCATGTATGTTCTCTTAAGAAGTTATCTACTCTTTGCCTTCATAGCTATCAGAGAAATGATCTGGAAAAGAGCACTGTGACCTTTGTTAGGCTAAAGGCCTGTCAATATTTTATGTTCTTTACTGCAAAAATCTGAGTGTAGAAAATGTTTTCTGACCCAGAGACCTGCTGGCTCAAGGAATTGGCCTTGTTAGGTGCCTGTTTCTGATCCAGCCAGATCATAATTGTTTGAGCATTTGGCCTAATTGAATTGTATCTTGGGGAGATTATTTTCCAGGGAGTAGAGACCCATTAAAAAAAATTGCTGAAGTGAACACTACCTGAGCCATTGTTGTGTGTCTCAGAAAGGCTAATGGTGGTCCTATAAGCATTAAAATCTTTCTTCCCCTCCTGAGACAGTTCCCGCTAGTCAGGGCTCCAGCACTTTGAGTAATTTGTGCTACTGCTGCTTTGCAGGCCAGAGTATGTGACTTGGTGTTTCTGTGCCACCCAACCTAGCAGCTTTCAGAAACATGAGGTTATCTGCTCCATAAAGCTTCTGATTTATGTGTTCTATAGAGAGCCACCTGAACTAGCAATGACCAGTATCCTAACAGCTTCAGAAAGCATCACTTGAGCAGAGACGGCAGATACAAAATTTGAGAAGTTTTAAACATTCTGTAGTATTTTCATTATTCATGAGTTGTAAACCTTCTAGAATGAAACAATTTCCTTCTGTGCTTAACAGAAGGTTTGAACCTTTTTGGGGGTTTTCTGTTTCAGCATTCAACATACAAATAATTTGTTGGCATTAGTAGAAGTTCAATTCTCTTCAACCTCTTCAGAGTTTTAACTAAAGAAAGCTCAGCTGGGTTAGCAACCAAAGCATTTCTTAATTGACAGCTGAGAGCAAGTAAATCAATTATGCTGAGGCACTAATTAAATTATTAATTTTGTAGGAAAAAAATTATGCTGCAGCACAAGGAGGGCTTTTTGAATGTCTACTTTCAGAGTTACGGAAGAGGACACAAACATATTTTGGAGCAGAGTATTTAAAATACAGGATTTCTAAATGCCAGGGAAAGTAAAAGTCACCCCCCAACAGCACATTTAAGAAATGATAACTGAGTAGTGCTGTGGAAAAGCAAAGTTTTGCTATTTTACTTAAAACGCTCAGCACCCAGTCAACACAGTTTATGTTATTGGAAAGGTGGTGTTGTAGAGTGAGATCTATTTAAAATAGGAAAAGAAGGTCTAGTGAAAATTCAATGTTGGAGAAATCGGCTGTGTCGGGTTGATGCTAATTGCATCAATATATGAGATGGAAAGGGAGTATATCTTCTAATGAGGCTGAAAGTTAACCAGAGTTTAAATTGGGTCATATGGGGGAATAACAATACAGAAACATGGTGCAAAGGCAGCCTGTAAAAAAAGTGAATGGTACAGAGCTCATTCTCAGTGGCAATGGCAGGTGCCTGCCGTGGGGGAATCATATCTCCATTGTAATCAGTTTGGAGTGTGAAATAACAAAAAGTCAGAAAAAAAAGTGTTTGAGTCAGATTCAGGCAGAGGTAACACAGCTCAGTTGTGTGTCATTTCCTGCCTTCCCCTTTCTCATGGTGTATTTTCCCTATAGGAGAGGATCCGGAAACTCGGCGGTTACGGACTGTGAAAAACATTGCTGATCTGCGGCAGAACTTAGAGGAAACCATGTCCAGCTTACGGGGAACCCAGGTCACTCACAGGTAATGCCATGACTTTTTTGTAAGAAAATGGAAATAATTGTGCTCTTACTTGTCACCTTTTAGATCTGGTTGGGTTGCATCCTGGAAAAATTAGCAGTGCTGACAGTGGAAGATACTGATCTTGTACTTTTTCTCTTTAAAGCGCAGGTTCTGAATAAGGTTCAGTGTTTGTTGAGATATGTAAGTAATTGGTGGTATATAGATTGATTGTGTATAGAATCAAAGGTGGACGTGCTTGTTAAATGTGCTAGGTGGTGTTTAAATATAGGTTACACCTTAAAATGTTTCTTCATACTCTTGAACATCCTCAGTGCATTGCACCCCTCTCCCCTAAATGTAATATGTTGTTTAAATAAGAAGGTGAACTGTGCTTGACCCACTTTATCAAGTGCATAACTTGAATTCCTGACCAGTCTTTGGACCAACAAGTTTTTTTAATATTATTAGTCATCCATGTATATAACTGCTTTTTCTTTGTAAAGCAGCATTTGGTAATGTTCAGTGATATTTAAAATATTCTCCAAATAAAGAAAGGCTGCTATTACATATAAACATTCTGTGACTCAGATCTTTTCAGTGTGAAACAGGAGGCTTGGGAGCATAAGCTGTTTGGCCCCTAATGAGATCGAGGTCCTACTTAGTGCTCAGGGCCTTGTGGACTTCAGACCTAACTGAGTTCATTGGGGGAACACTTTGTGGTTTGGTTTTGTATCTAAAACTGAGGCAGAGCTTGAAAAGATGAACTACAAATGCTGTTTTTCTTTTCAAATTTCAATTAATGTGGCAGCTTAATAAGATTTAGTTACTCTAACTGGAGGATACAAAGGTTTTTGCAGCCTGTATGTAACATTGTATTGCAAATAGTATAGTGCTTCTTATTTTTATAAATATCCACAATAAAAAAAAGAAATAATGCTATGTTAGTTGAGCAGGAAAGGAAGAGGGCAGTTCATGTGGCTAAAAGAAATTGCAGCTATGGATTAGCTGCAAGTAAATTAACTGCAACTAAGCTGTGAGTGTTCGGAGTGGAGGGCGTTGCAATCTGTACCCATCACCTGAAATCTCATGGTGTAGCAGTCCATTTTTAAGGTCCCATATAGCAGTTTGCATTTAATCAAATGCTTTAATTTCTTTAAGCACATTGGAAATTACTTTTGACACCAGTGTCACTACCAAGATGAGCAGTGGCAGCATTCTCAGCACTCCGGCATTACCCATCCAGGGATGCAATGTGTTCACACACTTGGATGCAGAGAATGGAAGATTTAATGTAGCTGACACTTGTCAAAACCTGTATTTACAGGCTGTGACCTAAAATGCTGTTGTCACCAGAGCTCTGTATAAACATTATCAATGCTTTGAAAAATATATTTGATTCATGAATATATAAAATAGATTTTGAAAAGTAAATTTGTTTTGCCCTTTCTTCCTATTTTTTAATTTAATCCTTTTTTCAATGCAGAAATAGTTGCCATCTTGGTGCTGAACCCATCTCCAGAGTATTAGGACTTTGATGAATGCAGCCAAAGAGAGAAAATGTATCAGAAAAATAGTATTTGAGTTGTTTTTTCCTTTAGTCAGCTTAATATCCTACTCCTTTCCCTACAGTGGCAAAACCATGGTATAAGAGAGTTGTGTATGATTGAAGATGTAAAAGTTATGCTTTGACGCTGTGGATAATCCATTAAAAATTCCTGATTAAGTCTTGTCACATGTATCATAGAATCATAGAATGGTCTGGGTTGGAAGGGACCTTAAAGATCATCTAGATCAAACTGCCCTGCATGGGCAGGGACACCTCCCACTAGACCAGGTTGCTCCAAGCCCCGTCCAACCTGGGCTTGAACACTTCCAGGGATGAGGCTTCCACAACTTCCCTGGGCAACCTGTTCCAGTGTCTCACCACCCTCACGGTGAAAAATTTCCTCCTAATGTCTAAGCTAAATCTCCCCTCTTCAAGTTTTAAGCCATTACCCCTTCTTGAATACTTGTTGGCCTGGATACAAGAGTATTGTTATTTAGGAACGGTGTTGCATTTAGGAACAGACCCAACTCTTTCAAGGCGTTGTAGCAGGTGAATTCTGTTACTAGTGGCACTTACAACCTGTAACTTGTTGAGTGTCCAGGTGTAGGCTCTTGCAGTCGCCTGCAACCTCGAGGAGCTTATCTAGCGGGTCACGTCTCATCCAACGCATCTCTGTGTCTTTTAAGCACGTTGGAAACCACGTTTGACACCAGCGTCACGACCGAGATCAGCGGCCGCGGCATCCTCAGCTTGACGGGACGACCGACCCCCTTATCGTGGAGACTGGGGCAGTCCAGCCCCCGCCTGCAGGCAGGTGATGCCCCCTCCATGGGCAACGGGTACCCCCCCCGGGGCAACGCCAGCCGCTTCATCAACAGCGAGGCGGGGCGGTACGTGTACTCGGCACCGCTGCGCCGGCAGCTGGCCTCCCGCGGGAGCGGCGTCTGCCACGTGGACATCTCGGACAAGGGCAGTGATGAGATGGATCTGGAAGGCATCACCATGGACGCCACTGGCTACATGAGCGATGGCGATGTGCTGGGCAAGAATATCAGGGCTGATGACATCACCAGTGGGTAAGTGGCTTTTCTTCTTAAATCGTAGAAACACAGAATGGTTTGGGTTGGAAGGGAGCTTCAAGGTCATCTAGTTCCAAGACCTCTGCGTGGGCAGGGACACCTCCCGCTAGATCAGGTTGCTCAGAGCCCCATCCAACCTGACCTTGAACACTCCCAGGGAGGGGGCAGCCACAGCTTCTCTGGGCAACCTGTGCCAGGGTCTTACCAACCTCATGGTGAACAATTTCCTCCTAATGTCTAAGCTAAATCTCCCCTCTTCCAGTTTTAATCCATTCACCCTTGTCCTCTCACTACAAGTCCTTGTAAAAAGGCCCTCCCCAGCTTTCCTGTAGCCCCTTCAAGTACTGGAAGGCCACTATGAGGTCTCCCCAGAACTTCTCCAGGCTGATCAGCCCCAACTCTCTCAGCCTGTCTTCATAGCAGAGGTGCTCCAGCCATTGGATCATCTTCATGGCCATCCTCTAGTCTCTCTCCAGGAGCTCCATGTCCTTGTTATGTTGGGGGCTCCAGAACTGGACACAGTGATTCTTACATTGTGTTTAGTGGTGCTGTATTTCTGTGGTTATTTGGAGAAAGCAAAATTAAAAACTAAATACATTCTACTAGTTTTCATAAGCATTTGGAGGGACAGGTCATTATCACAGTTAATTTAGTCAGGGATTTAAGCACATGATTTAAGGGCATGTAAAAATAATATTCCTATATATGAACATGTTCGTGCAGGTGGTTAGATGTTTTAAGTATCAGGGTTCATTGTGGTTCAGTCAAACACACGCTGCAGTATTCATTCATGCCCACAAGATGGAGTGAGGCATTTTCTGTACTTTCACTGAACACTTTTGCCAGCTGAACTTTTAGGGGACAATTCTCTAGAAGGAAATGAATTTACATCTCTCTGTAGGGTAAAATAGTTGTACGTGCAAAAACAAAGTCTAAAGAATAAGTTAATGTGCAGAAACGTGTACTGGTAGGCAATTATTAGCAAGGTTTTACATCAACATTGTACCTCTGCTTTGACTGGAAAAAGCATTTGTTCTTTGCTCCAAAGTCAGTATCAATTCAATATGTCTGTTTTCAATTCCTTCTAGAATGTACAGTCATTTTTTCTTAGCTCTGAGTACATCAGCATGAGAGCACATCACTTTTAATCTGATCTTTGGGTTGTAAATGACATTTAATTTTGTGGCAGCCTTTTCCCTGTCTGGCCATCTTACATCCTTTGCTTTTCTGTATTTTTTTTGTAAGTGACATTTCTTGTAGCAGCGATTTACTTGGAAGATTTGGTGTCTCTTACTGAAATAGAAACTGAAATCCAACCGCTGCTTCATCACTAATTTAATGAGTTAATTATGCAGTTTGAAAACCTCCATTAATTCTGTCTGTCGCGAATATTTGGATTTTTTCACACTGCCGTTTTTTAAAAGTCATACACTTTATTTTTAAGTCTTTGTTAGGGAAGCATGCAGTAAAGAAACCAAAACCCAATCTAACATTCTAGTTCAGATAAAGCACCAGTGGCTGTTGCTGCATTAATAATGCATTGTATCACTAAAGTGCCTTGTGTTTTCTTCAAACAAATCAGCTTAAACCTGAATTTTGCAGTGTTTATTGTAATAACAGTTATTGCTTTTTCTCTGGACTATGACTTTCATTCAAACCCATGGCTGCAATTTTGGTCTAGAAGTGAGGAAAATAAAGTCTGAATAGTGCCATGGTTTCTGTAAAACACCTGGAGTGTGAGCTGACAAGTGTCCCTGGCAGAACTGTGCCAGTTTAAGCTTCTGCTGCTCACGTCCTAGAGGAGTCCCAGTCTTTACAGATCTTCACTTAGTGTATAAAGTTCAGAGTCCAGCTTGAGGAAAAGGAAAGAATAAGGAAGCTGATGAATTTATGAATGATATTTCCAGAGAAATCTGTGCCTTCGCTCATCTCTGTGTATAATTTCATTTTCTGTGTCTATCTGTAGGGTAAAAAAATTGAAGTCTTCATAGTCTAAAAATACAAGAGTGGTCTTTTAGATTCTGGGTCTAAGGGTCTATGATCTTTCGAGGTCCCTTCCAACTCCTAAGATTCTGTGATTCTGTGACTATGTAATGTAATTAATGTAATTAATACAATGTAATGTAATTTAATGTAATGTAATACAGTATTTCTGCCAGTTGGTACCTCTGTCACCAAAGGAGTGAGTTATACACCAAGAATAACACCAAGAACAGTGAATATAACCTTTAGCAGAACAGTCCTAAGCTCCACAACACCTCACTCCTAACCTTGAGTGTTAGAACATCTTTAACTGAGTACCTGTTTCATGAGTTATCTTCCCCAATGTTGGGTTATTCCTAATGATAAAAAAATAGGATAGCATTGTGTCTTTGTGGGAGAGGAATAATACACTGCTCAGAAATCAGAGAGGTTACTTGTAAAGAAAGCACCCATGTGACTTGCTGCAGAGCAAATTTCTGAGATCAGTGTTAGGGCAAACAGGCCCAGTATTTCCAGAAGCTGAGTTACAGTCAGCACAAGAGGGCATTTATAGCATGAATAGCTCTTTATTAGCTGGTATGTGTTTCACTTTGTCATTTTTCAGAATTGCTACAATCCTGCAGTCTGAAAACCTTGGATCTGTGTTTTCATTGGCAAACTGATAGGGTAGGAAGCCAAAATATTTGTTACAGCCAAAATAAATCCAATAGCCAAGATAAACTATTTGAGCCCTGTGATCCTGATGCTTTCTCTGAAATGTACTGGGTCATGGGAAGTTTCCTTTGGCCTCCTTTAATAAGTCTGCTCAAGCAGAGCTCTGACAGACACCGGGCTTGCTTTCATAGGGTTAGAAAGAGTATCTTTTCCAAATGGGCAGAAAATGTCTCTTAAACTAAGAAAGTCTCCAGAGGGTGGATCAAAGGCAAGAAGTGGTCTTCTTGTGGGAGCTAAAACATCAACCAAATGGCAAAGCAACTTTGGCAGTAAGGTGGGTGAGCTTGGGGTGTCAGAACCTCATCAGGAAGTGACACCTCAAAGCCCGGAGTTCTCTCACCTGTCCACTCCAAAGACTATTCCAGGTAGGGACATGAAACCTCATGGCTTTTTTAGGGTTGTTCAGAAGATTTTTGTCCATTTCAGTCTCCCTCTAGCTACTAGCGTACATGTTCCTACCTCTTTTTGTCCTTTTTTTTTTTCCCAGTTCTCTCTAATGACATGTACAGTTAAATTCTTTTTTATCTGTCCTTGGAATGGAGAAACAAGAATTTGGTCAGAAAAGCCTCTTAAGATAATTTTATTTTAATGTAATTAATCCTTTGCCCTGTTTTCATTACCCTGGTGTGCACCTTTCTCTGCAGAATTACCAGCATGGATATGCCAATTAGTGCTGCTCACAGATTCTCTCAGGAAATGCTTCGGCTCCACAAACAGAGCTTGGCAAAGCAATTTTTTTTTTTTGCAACAGCAGTGTGGTTGTTCCAGCTGTGCTCCAACACAGTGTAGACCTGAGGGTTTGACAGCTTAGCTGCCTGAACTTTGAGCCAGGGCAGACGTGAGCAGCCCTGTGCGTGGCCCGTGGCTCTGCCGTGTGCCAGGCTGGGCTTTGAGGGCTGCCCAGCTTGCTCCTTTGAGTGTACCTCATTAAGAAGCATTACCCAGGGACTCTCATCTAGCACTGGACTGCTCTCTCAGCTATTAGATGAAAAGAGCTCAGCCTGCAGGTGATGTTCAGGGGCCCTGTGCTAAAATTCTCCCTGCAGTGGCCGTTGTGGTGGGAGACTTTTTTCATGTTTTATTAACCTCCACATTTATTTGATGCTTTGGGGCCTCTACATTCCCCTTCCAGATCTCTGTTTCCACAACCTCTTAATGTGTTTGTGTGCATGATGCTCATGGGATCATGGTTCCTTGTTGTTTATTCAAGCCTTTATACTCCCCAGGGATCTTTGTACAAGCAGGTGAATTGGGGACATCAACGAACAGATGCTAAAAGGGAGAGCAGGCCACTCTGGTCTGGGGAATCAGGCTTTACTCCCTGCTTCTGCTCAGGTCAGGCAAACCCACATAAAAGCATCATGCCCTGGATAGAAAGCACATTTGTGGTACAGAGGCCTGTCTACCCTTGAGTAACATGGGCCAAAACCATCATTCAAATAGAGTTCTGTGGTAGGCTGATATTTAAGAGTCATATCCATTAGGAGGCAACAAAGAATTTGATATGAAGAGCTGAAACCTAGGACTGATTTTATTGAATATTGATGTATCATTGAGATTTCTAGGATTCTTGTGCCTCAGTTGCTTCTTTTTGTACTATTTATCAGACAGTGAGGCATCTTCTTCAGATGTCAGGCTTATATGTGGTGTAACAGCCCTTCACTTGGGCCAGGGTTTTAGAGGAGGGAAAGGAAGACTATGCAGTTTGCTGAGAGAGAATTTATTAATGAGAATTTATTCTTGGTCACAGTAGTTAAGAGAAACCATTTCCCTCTAAGCTGTCTGCAACAGGAATGGTTGCTGTTCCAAGCAACACATGGTAGAAGTCAAGAGAGGCTGAGCTAATCATGGTCTGAAGGAGAACCTGTTCCCCCTGTACACTGATTCAATGGTAGCTGCAGTCTTTTCTGCCCTGTTTTTTGCCATGGTGATTACCACTGTTTTTTTTTCTGTATGCTTTGAGTTACAGTGGGTTAGTCATTTTACTGGACAATGCACTTCAAGTGGTGTGATTTTAGAGATAAGATTTCATCTCACTGCAGTGGGTGGGTAAAACTGCATTCCTTACACGGCTATAACACATGACTGAGAATCATTAGGAGGTTTGTTTTCTTTTTCTTCTCTGTTTGAGCAGAGTGTTTATTTGAACTGCCTCCTGTCTTGCTACAACTGGCTTCTTACATTTGTTCTTTTCAGCACTGCAGAATAGTAGCTATATGTGGTAAATAGATAATTAACACAAAGAAGGGAGAGGTCAGGCAAGCAAACTCCAAATTTTTACTTTTATGAAATGGTATTAGGAAACCTTGTTTTCTGACTTCAGTTGAACTGGTTCAAAGTTAGCTTTTGGATTTAAAGTCATAGATGTCTGGGTGCAGTGAGAATGAAAAGAAAATAGGGCAGTGTTTAAATCAAAGTAATATTCCAAGAACTGTGCTTAAAGGTCTTTCAAGGAGACATGAGTAGAATATTACATAAGCGTTTTCAATATTATTGTGTATGATTTTAAATATTCTTAAATGTTACACTCAGTTCAGGAATAGATCTGGTGTCAGCTTCATCAATAAAAGTGTGTATGATCATTTATCACAAATTATATCTCAGATAATGTGCTCTCATAGAACTTTTCTTTCTTTGTAGGTAGATATTTTAGGCCTGTAAATCATAACCTTAGAGATCAAGCTTTTTATTCAATGTGCTGCTAAAAAGGGCCACATTAGGTCATATATAGTGTTTGTCAGTAAAGTGAACTCAGAAGTTGTGGTGTGTGGTATTTTTTTGCTTACTTGCACCTACTGCCCTATTGTCAGTGACTACCGAAATACCTTTTAATAGCCATTTTCTGACTCTGGGCTTGTTTCTGTAATAAACACCTCAGCAGTGTTTGACTTACTGCTTCAGTGCCAGTAGGTTTTTGCAATTTGAGCAAAGGGACAGCTTCTGAAGGGGAAAATACGGTCCCACTCTGGCTAGCCAGTAGAGGGAGATGCAATCATACACACTTTGTGGATGTGGATCATCTGCAGGGAAAGAGTAGGCATTGGAGTCAAAAGTCACTGTGAAGTAACTCTTCCTCTGCTGCTGACCCTGCTGAAAACCTGTGGAGAAGCAGCACCCCCTCGTTACTTCTCTTTGATTGCGTGTTCCTCCTCTCCCTAACAAAATTAGAGAGGACAGTGCAAAATGGATTGCTTATTCCATCCAATATTTCTATGTTTTTCATTAAAATAGATTCTGAGAGATTATTTTGGCTTTTAAATCAAAATTGGCATATGCAAAACCCCACTGAACAGCTGCCTGGTTCTGGTGGATTTTCAGCTTGCTCCAGGCCTGTTCTTGGTGGGTGTAATTGTTGTCCTCTGTTAAGCAGTGATTTTTCATGTATTTCACTAAGGTCCTGAGTGGTGTTCACACACCTGAACAGATTTGACCTCTTGGCTGTTTTCCAGTCTTGTCTACCTCATTTTGACAGGTTGCCATCTCTGGTCTCCTCTCCCAGGGTGGGGTCATTTTTTTTTGTGTTAGCAAACTACTGTGTACATTTCAGAAACCATCTAGGAACTGGAACCCCAGGGTTGGTCCTCCTTCTAACTGCTGTTAACAATTGTACTGTGATTTACTTTCCTTTGTACAGGTGAAACTTCCAGCACCATGACCCATTTGGGCTTCACTGGCCCAGCTCCAGTAAGGTGCATGGCTGATGCCCTTTTCCATCCTCTGGAGAGCATTTAGTCTGGCACTACTGTTAGGTTAGTCTGGTTGTCTGATGAATTCTTCTATGAGATGAGTAATGTGGATTTTAATCCCCTTAGAGGACGGAGAAATTTTTTAAAATCACCCTTTTTAGCTGCTCACCTTTAATCTGGATATGCTGGACTTGGATTTGGGCTAGAGAGGCTTTGCTGTAGACCCCAGACTTAATATGTACTGTGGCTGGACTCTGTCACACAGACAATGCTCACAGCTTGGAGCCAGGCCCTGTAAAATCACACAATTGAAGACTAACTTGATGATCTCACCAGATTGAACTAAACCTGCTCAGAATTAAATATATGTTTTGGGAAAAATGTGGGAAATGGCAATAAATATAGTTAAACAAGATTGGATCTTAAAAATAATTAAGCTTTTACTGGTCAGCTGGTTACAAGGGGAGAAATTCTTCTAATCCTAGTGAGTCCCAACGCTGCAATGATGCTCTCATGTCTCTAGCAAAATCATTGAAGAGTCACTGTGCAGATTACTCTGTGAGACCTGGGAAGGATCTGTCCTAGTCTCTTCCCATGAGTTGTCTCAGGTCTTGTTATCTTCTTGTATGTATTTTAATCACCTGGCTTCTTTGAAGCCTGCTTTGGTGGTTGTTAATAATTAATACTGGCATTTGAAGTTTCTCATTGCCATAGCCAGAGTTCTCCTTCAAGATACAGTGCTCGACTCATGTCTGAAGGGACATTCAACTCCAAGATAGATGAAGAGGAATAAGTAAAGCTTGAACCTGTCCTTTCTTCTCATTAAGAGCCTAAAGAAAGGGGCAGAAATTAAAGCAAGCAAGACGAACATAAAATACAGTAAATATAATATTTATTTTTAATACAAATATATATAATTTTATTATAGCTTTTGAAAGTGCAGTTACCTTAGAGGGATGGTTTTAGGTGCCTAATCCATGTTGTTGTCTTGGATGGGTTGACTAGATTCATAAAGGAGTTTTAAAAAGTACAGAGGAGCAAGCCTCTTCCTTGAGAGGAAAGTGAATTTAAGCTCAAGGTGCGTTTGAGTGACAGGTTGAATGGGTAATGGAAAGGGGATCATATACTAGAGGAGCCTCCTGAAACAGGAATGGATGCAGTCATGTGAGAGATGCTTTCTTTCAGTCTAGTATTCTTCTCTTGTTTACTCACAGTCTCTCTTAAACTACATCTAAGACTGCTAATTCCACAGGGAACTGGTTTCTTCAGAAGCTTGATAAGAAGCCGGTGTCCTGGAGGGGACAAATGGGAGGCATGTATGAGGTTTCACCTATAGTGGCAGCAGCCACCCAAGTCCCTTACAGGCTATACTGTCCTTGGAGTTGCTTCCCTTAGCAAATGCAATGTTTATAGGAACAAGCCTGCAGACTTCTTGAAAGGGAAACCCAGCTCAGAAGACATGTAGAAATAAATTTAGCCCTGGGCAGCAGTGCCCAAAAATTGTTACCTGATGGCTGATGAATGACTTGTGTACCAGGCAGTCTTAAAACATCTCCAAATAGGAAAGTATTGATTTCAGAGAAGCCACTTCTTTCTGTCGATTTCTTTTTTTGTTTTGTGTTTGTTTTTTATTTCTAGAAAAAGGTCTGAGAATTAATTAGTTAACAGGTGTGAACTGCTTTTGCTTTTTGGCTGGTTTGGACAGTGTGAATTACCTGCTACCATTCACATTGTTAGTGCTTGACAGGTGAGAGGATTCTCCAAGTAGACTATGAAGCTAGAATATACTTATTAAGTTTAGCATAACCTCATTTTTCCTGTCTTACAGGTGTCTCCTCCTTCCCAGCAGTGCTTAGGATTTTTGAGACTGAGAGTAAATTATTGTTTTTTCTGGGTTTCCCTCATGTTTGCCTTTGAGCATCTTCGAAACAGTTCATAGTTCATTCATTAGTTTGGTAACTTCAAATAGTTACTGTTGATTAATTCATAAATTATAGAGTGCCTTAAATATAAAATTATTATTTAAATTAGATGAGCAGTAGGTTTGTGTTTCTGTGACCCTGGAAGGTAAGATTGGGTCTAATGTTGGGATTTGGGCATCGTATTAGCAGTCACAACCTCAAAGCTCAGACCCTAATCCTGGTCCTGAATGTCTTTGTTGACATTCACATGGATTGAAGAATGGAATTTAAACCAGCCACGGGCTTGTAGATGGGATATATGTTCAACCCTTTGGTTAGAGAGATGAAGTGCTGTGCCAATGTGGTGGGCATTGTAACGGCGAGTGGTCAGGCAAGAGTAATGGATGGAAGGACTTGGGGGGAAAACATGGGGGAAGATCATCTGGTCTAATTCCAATATCATGATGGAAAATGCAGATTAAATTCATGCTAGCCTGAAAAGTTTGGCATTGTCATGATCCTGCTGTTAGCATTTCTTTTTAATTCAGATTTAGAGCAAATCCCTGGTTGCAATAGCAGGATCGTTTTGATCACATTTGTCGTATTTCAGCAACAGCAGTGGGGGATTTTCTGCTGTTGGGGGATTTTAGTGACTGGCAAAGTTAGACTCCTTCTTTGATACTCAAAGCTTGTTAAGCCTCTTGATCTTGTTTAACTGAGTAATGACAAGGCAGGTGAAGCCTAGTGAAAATAAACACTTAAAGGAAAACATTAAGTACAACAGTGCTGTTGCTGCAGCTAAAAGAGAATACTTTTGAGTGTCAAAACTGATGTTGATGCACAGAATAATCCAAAAGCTGTAATTCCTGCAAGCTTTTTTGTTTCTTTGCATTTCAACCACTTGGATAGCTGGGCAAGTCTCCTGCCAGGAAACACCTGGGCAGCTATTTCCAAAGTAACCTTGGAATCAAAAGCACCAAGAAGAAGGCAGGAAAACCTGGGCTGCCAGAGTCAGCTCCCATTTTGGGGCACGTTGCTTCTTTCCTGTGTGTGGGTTTGGGATTACGGAGTTGTGTGATGCTGAGTAGATCAGGGTACACTTGCCCAGTCTGTTGTGTGCTGCTGACTTAGCTGCAGCTCCTTCTCTTCCTAATACCTAAATCAAGAATGCCTGTCCCTTGGCTATTTTCAAAATTGGAAAATTCGTATTCATACATTAGGGAGTGAAATGAATATATATTAAGTGGTAGAGCTGTCAAACCATAAAAGTGGGTGTGCAGTTGGCTGGCTGTATACATGGGTAAGTAGGAAGCATGGGCAGAAGTGACTCAGACTGCTGGATTTTACTGATCCCTGGAATAACCCGTTCCTATTTCCTCTGTGTGATTTTCAGGAAGGGGAAATAAATCACTTCAGCATCAGAAGTGTCCTAAAATTATTACGCTTGGAAGGACTTATTACAGCATTCAAAGTTGCAGAGGCACAGAAAGGGTGTGTTTGGCTAAAGAAAAGAGAAGCTTAAAGGTCCAGGGTGTCCAGGGAACTCCAAAGAAAATTACTTTATGCCTGTACTACAGGACAGGGAGCCACTTTCTTATAGGAAAGAAGTGTCACCTAGAAAGTGGGTTGTAAGTGCCAGTTGTGTGTTAGAAGTGCATAATACTGCTCTTGTTTAACCCGAGTCTTTTCATATTAAAACTAGTTTGGTTAATTTTATTTCCTTGCTGATGAAGAGTGAAGCTATGGAGATGATGAGTATTAAGCACTAATTCCTGAAAAAATTAGAAACTCCTTTTAACCAATGTCATCACTGTCCATTCATTAGGTTTGACTTCATTAAAGGCAGTCATTCCCACTTGACTGTTGGTACCATCCATTAAGTATCTGAGCTATTACATTTTTTGAACATGTGGAATTCACCCATCTGTATAAAAGTCACAGAGTTTGGATACTACAGTCTTACCCAGATCATGTATTAAAACTTTTTCTTATTTTAGGGCAGCTAGAAAAAGTCTTTCAAGTGCTTGTTTTTGCACCGAATGTGCAAAAGACTTGTTATAATTCATGAATCTAGCAAGGCATCTAGTACAAATTTACCATGTTTTTTAGTAAGAAAAGCCAAATAAATTATACCTAATCAATAACTGGCCTAATACAATAGTTTAGACTGCAATGGGTCATTGTATAGGAGAGGCTAGTATTCCAGCATTGAATATTGTGTAGATGTATGACAGGGCAATGAATTGAGGTTCTGTTAGAATTATTCACACGCAGGATGATATTTCCTGCTTTTATTCCTCCCTGAGTAAAACCTCGCAAGATTGTCTTTAGAAAAATATGCCTTCCTAATATTCTGCTTTGTCATAAAGCAAAAATCTACTGCAGTAATAATTTTGTATTTATAAAGGCAAGATGGCTTCTGAGAGCCAAGACTGTTTCAAGTTTGAAGGGATGGAGGGGAGGGAGAAGAAATCAATGGCTGGAGGTTTGTGGCACCAATAACTTGTAACCTCCTCCAGACTAACAAATGGATAGTAGAGAATTGATTTTTTTCATTGATTTTAAAATTATTTCTCATAAGCGCATTTTTCTCTACAAATTTAGAGGTGGGTGCCCCCCCTTCTTCTTTCACCTCAATGTTGCATGCAGGACTACAGGCATAATTGCTTTTGGCATCTTTTTGGAATTAGAAATACCTGGCTTGAGGACATTGTGTGTAATAAAAACAAGATACAAAGCTTTCAATCTGTGATTACACAAACCTGTTTCATAATACAAAACTCTATCTTGTGTTGTTCTGGCATATCCCATTGGTGCAGTGGGTAAAAGTCATTGTCTATGGCTGTGCTTTTTTACAGGGTCTTGGTCAGAAAAACTGACAATCTTGTTCAAGATGCCAAAGGCATCCAACTTTCATTGACTTCTCTAAGATTTATGAGAGCTTAAAACCAATGAAAATCTGACTGGTGGTTTTCAGTTTGATGCAGCTGCAGAATTATTCTAATCTATCTGATTCCTGAGCTTCTGTGTAAAGGATGGATCTGTTGGTGTTAGTAAAGAGCCTTTCCATTCATTTCAGCATGGTTAAGTCTTACAAGTAATATGTTTAATTTCACTTACTCTGGGTAATGGATATGGAGGCTAATCTGTTTCAACTGTAGTTGATCTTTTTTATCAAAGGGCTAGTCCTATGGCAGAATTCTGACAGCAAAGCCAAAAGGTGCATTTCTCAGTACACATACAATGGGTATTCATACAGAAGCATGTTTTGTGTGCAGACAAGAATCTGCAGTGAGCCAATTAGCATATGCACATTAGATGTTTTTGCAAGGTGCTGTTTGTGTGTTCGTATGGTCTGAAGCTCCTCTCTTCTTTTCTTTCCCTTTCTTGTTTTAGTAGCTTAAGGAAAAATATATTCTTCCCCAATAAAAAATTAATAAACTATGTGAAACACAAGTTAGAATGCAAGACCTAAGGCAAATTTCAGACGTGTAGCAGTGTGCAACTGTCCTGCTCTTGCTTTTTACAGTCTTTTGTTTATGAGTTTGGAGAATCATGTCCCCACAGATTTACTGAACAGCGAATACTCTTGTGTCTGACTTGAGTGGCTTGGCAACCTCTTTGTTAGACTCCCCAGAGAGACTCTGCAGTTGTTCCTGGGAAGGCCCTGTACAGATTTATACCTCTAACTAACTGCAACGCTGAGCAGCAGGTTGTGCAACACTTCCTCACTCTTTACCATCCCATTTTTATAAAGGCAGTAATCGAATTTGACGTGGGTGCAGCACATCTGTTGCAGTAACGTCTCACCAGCTCGAAGCATCTGCCCCTTCTTGCAGTGGATGAAGATGTCTCACTGGTAGGGAAAAAGCCCTGTGCCTTGCTAAGGAAGAGGAAGGTGTCCTCTGTAGCTGGACATTATTCCATGGGCCGCTGTTGATTTGCTCAGAGTGGTTAAAAGGGATTAAGAGGCTACAACCCTGTCAGCCCTGAACTCGGTGAGGTCTGATCGGTGTCCATGGGTGTAGCAGAGACAGTGACCTTATTGCTTGTTGCTAGACTTATTTCAGTCTCAGGGGTGTGGAAATCTTTATGGTGTGGTTACACAGTTGTTGGTGCTGCTCCTGTAGATATACCTGGGCTGAGAAACCAGTGGTGGTGGCACAGAGCTCACTCCATGCCAACATCTTGAGAGGTGAATGGGACTTGCCTTTCTTCCATGCTTGCATGTATCTGTAGTTGGAAATACTTTTAGAAATTAAGCTAAACCAAGAAAAAAAGCCTCCTGTTGTATTTTAACACTTTGAACTTGTTTACCTGCTATTGTTGGGAAAGGCCACAAAATATTTCAAGACATTGCTGAGATATTGATGTAGAGCAGCTTGGTGAGAAGCTACTCACCAAGTAGAAGAGAAGACTGGAGTAACTTCTTAATTTCAGTACTAATATATTAAAATGTTTTATTTGTAAACTGAACCAAAGTTGTAGGTAGTTTTATGGTTTTTAGAACTTGATTTTTTTTTGTAACCACCACATCCTGAAGTTGCATCATTTGAGGAACTTTTTGTGGTGATTAACAACATCTATCTATTCTTGTCCACCAAGTGTTGTCTTGTAATAAAGTGTAAAATAATAAATCTCCTATCTTAGTAATTTGTGAAGTATGTCTACATCTGGCATTTCTTAATATCCAAGAATAGTTGCACTTTAAATGCAAATGTCTTGAGGGCACAGAGAATACAACGTAGGAGCAAAAACAAGGTTGAAAAAAACCTTTTCATTCAGGCTGAAACTTTGATTTCTCACAATAAACCTTGGTGTACTCATAGTTCACGGACCATTGACAAAATCTGGGATGAATTAAATGTGATTTTTGCAGTTGACTCATAAAAGCATTGAGATTTCCATCGTGCTGTTTTAGCCCACACAAAAGTGTTCAGGATGGTATAACCATGCATTTTTTTTTTTGGACGGGAAGGGATAATTATAGCATTTGCAACTATTAAATTACTTCCATCTAGGCATCCTTAATGACAGTTAAGTATTCTTCCTTTGTCACAGTTATGTTGAAATTAAATTCTTATTGATGTGTGCAAGATGTAATGGACAGCAATGAGAGGCAAAAAAACATCTTTGATCTAACAAAGAGGAAAGTTTTATTTTATTCATATTCTGAGTAATATTCTTAACTCAAACTGGGGAAACTAGAATATACGGTTAAAAACAAGCAGAAGATGGGAGTTACAGTAATATGTAGCAGTTGTATTGTTTTACTAAACATGGCATTTTGTTCTGCTGCTTTAAAGGTATATGACTGATGGTGGCCTGGGCCTCTACACTCGCAGGCTGAACCGGCTGCCTGATGGGATGGCTGCCGTGCGGGAGACCATGCAGAGGAACACGTCCCTGGGGCTTGGAGATGCTGACAGGTAAGGGCTCATCCAGCAAACACTTGCATATAATAGCACATTGGATTCCTGCTTTATCTAGTGCATGTTGGATCCCTACGATTAAATAGCTTCGGGAATGCAGATACTGAATAGGTGGACTTAAGCTTATCCGGAGTATTTTAGGTCGTATGTTCACAGAGGTGTCAGGAGAAATGTTGGCTGTATGTCTTCTGAATGCTCTGCTGATGTCTCATCTGGGTTTTTGTGGACATGATGCAACACAAGAAAATGTAGAACTTGTATTTTAATAGTGTTTGAAATTAAAAAGAACCTAATTCTCCACTCATTTCTGCCAAGTCCGGTGATTCAGTGTGAACCGTCAAGGCCAAAGATCAAGACTTAGGGAACTAAAAATCCATCATTTATGGGAGTGCGGTCATAAAGGAAGCCAGGGAGATGGACAGTGATGAGACCTATATTCTGTTAGAGTTGAGATAAATGAGGTAAATACTTTTGCTTTTAATGGCATCAGCCTATAGCTGCATTTTTCCCTTCCAAACCCAAAGCCTGATGAGTGTTACTGCTGATGTAGTAAGTGAACTCTATCCTTCCTCTTCTGTGAGGGGCCCCTAAGTATAAAGCATGGCTTTTGAGTTACAGGTGTGAACCAATTTCTGAACTAAACATTTTTACTCATTTTGTTATCGATAAGTCTTTCCTGGGACATAATGCAGTTCACAGACTTTGATAGGACTGATACTTTCATGATGGTGATGTATGGATTACTAAAGAAATGCAAGTGATGGACAATCTAGCCTTCTTTTCAAAGCAAGCTGTGCCAAATTTGCTTTGGTGTTCTCTTCTTATTAGTGAAGAGTAGGATGGTAAATCTAAATAAAAAACCAAAACCTCTCAGAGAATCTCAGCTCAGTTTCAATTACTAAGTCAACATATGCTTGCCAGCTGTGAAGTATGCCTGGATTTTTCAGGAGCTCATATCTGTTTCTGAAATTTGCAACTTGAAACCCCAACTCAGCCAGCAGCTCCTGGTTGACTGCGGGTGAAGGCCTTGCCACCTGGTGATGCAACTGAAGACTCATCAAACATCATCCTCATCTGTTGCTTCTGAACATTGCCACATTAACAGAAGCTTTCTGTTTACCATACAGAATTGGTCTAATATAAATCATATAGTTGTTGAAGTAATAGCCTTCTGGAGAGCTAGTGATACATTCCTCCTCACTGATTCCTTCTCCCGTCCAATATTTTCTATGCTTGCAACACTTTTTCTTGGCATGTAAATTATTCTCACATTTTCTTTGCCAAGTTCCTTCCCTGAAGACACCACCCATGAAGACCATTTACATACGTTTGACAAGCGAGATTATTTGTGTGTTTAAATATACCCCACTGAAAATGGGATTGTGACACCCCGAAATGCAATCCCTAGTTTTTGTCAATTGTTTCAGCTTTGAAAATAATTCTTTCAGTTCGCGTGGAGGAGATGGACTTTAGACACAATAAAGACACTCTATGTCAGGCAATTAAGCTGCAACACAGGATCACAGAAAAATTACCATTGGTCTCAGAGTTGGTGACATTATTATATGTTGGTTTGATTTAGTCTTTTCTATTAATAGTGCAAGCCTGCTCACCTTACGCAGGAGATCAGGTTTTAGACAATAGGACAGTGATTTAAAAATAGCTCCTCTTCGGTTGCTGGGTGAACATGATGTGCAACATCATGATCAAATTTTTTCAACAAAAAATGAATCTTGGTTTGATGAGCAGTTTGCCAGGGTGAAAACTGGCATGAAGAAGAAAAGGAGTTGAATGAAATGGTGCAGTAGTGAATCCCTTTCTTCATCCTGTGAGTGGAGGCAAGCAGGAGTTCTGCTTTAGTGGTACCCCTAGGAAATATATGAAGATTAAATTTAACTTGTTCAAAGCAGTCGTTAATTGCATGCATGGGAGAATGAGTGTGAAAGGCTATGAACCTTTGATTGTAAGGTTAATCATTAAAAAGTTATCAGAGGAATTTTTGCAATTTGCTTACTTGTTTAGTTTCTTCTGTTATTAATTGTAGAAGTTGGGAAGCTTTTACTCGTTGGCTCGGGTAACGTAAAGCACAGACCTTACAAGGCACATTTTCCCCTGCAGCAGGGAAATCCAAACAAGTCAATTTAATTTAATGCTTGAGTGCAAGGTTAATGGAATCATTGCACAACACAGCTGAGCCTATTTATTAACTTCAAGACAATTTGTGTTTGCATAGAACAAGGGCATTTTTAATGAAAAAAAAGGCATTACAAATGCCTTTTTATTTAGTTTGGGATTTTTTTCTTTTTAAGAAGTTGCAAATTAGCCACCAATGGTTTTGTCTCTTCTATGTATGTGGACTCAATGTGTACCATCTGGTTATTTAAGTTGATTTCACATTGTCAGGCACAGCTGCTTGATCTGAGACTTAGTTCTGCCCTTACTTTCATACATGTAACTTGCATTTATGAATACGTATAGAAAAGAGGGAAGATATCTGAAACTTAGATTTGAGTAAATCTTTCTGTAGTTGCTTACTTGTATAACCTATTATTTAGATAATTCGGACCTGTGCTGATTGATCATATCCTGTGAATAGGACAGGAAACTGTATTAATGGATGTGGGCTTGTCAAGAGTAACTTTAATGCTGTTATTAGGGAAATATGTATATTACTTCTTTAAAAATCCTTAATAATGAAGTGCATAAGTAGCTAATTTGGAACATGGTTGACTTGGATTGTTTCTCTTTTACAGTTTAATTTGAGGTTGCATGAATTACGTGACTTTGCATCAGTGTATACTGCAAAAAAGGGCCTTCCCAGGCTCTCACTGTAAGGACTTGCCTCATCAGATAGCAGATTACCTTGTCTTGGTACTTCCAACAGCTACAGCATTGGTGTGCTGTAGGTAAAACATGACTCAGGTCTTGAGCATGGGTAGGACTGTTTCTGAATTAAGGTTCAGATCTATGATGACTACAACGACAGTCTGGGCCCCCTCTTAGTAGAAAACAAGACTTTATTCAGTTTAACTCTCAGAAGGACTGTGACTGAAGCTGGCTCCTGGTGGTCAGTAGCATTTTTGGATAATCCCAGAGGAGAATGTGGAACCAGGAGAGGAGGTGGACAGGAAGAAAGAATTGGAAGTGAAGCAGAAACAGAGCAGAAAGCCATAGGATGTTCCATACAGAGCACAGAAATACCACTATTAATAGGAATGTTGCTGAGTACAGATTTTTTCACAGGCTCTGTTATAGCAGTTTCTACCAATGGCAAAAAATACAGCTTTCAAAAAGAGTTGAAAAGTAGTAGCTTGCTGGTATTTTGCACTTTACAAAAACAGATGAAGGTTATTTCTTTGTCACTTGGCTCAGGTGATAGACATTCACAGTCATTCATGGAGTAAAACCCTTTGACGGGAGTATGTTTAAATCCACTAACTGCAATTGAATTTCTTGAGTCCTGTTACAGTGAGATTAAAAAAAAAAAAGGGTTAGTGTTCAGTGCTGGAGGGGGAGATTGTTGGGCTGCCTTCATGACCATGGGAACCTGGAACGTACTTCAGAAGAGCTGAAAAGCAAGTTGAAGCAAGTCAACAAGTTGGGGGCAATATTGGCCTGTTCTGAAAAGCAGGGAGAGATGGAGGTGTCACTGCTTCTGGGGACACTAATGCCATTGAAAGCAGAATTACAGACATGGTGTAGATGAGTATTTCATAAGAAGCTGCATCAAGTGTTCTTGTAGGGTGCTATTTTATTGTAGACAATGTAAAAATGTTACAATACAAGAAAGAAGAAAAGGACATTTTTGTTAAGTTATTCTTCATTTAGTTTTATGGTAGGATAAGGCAGCTTGGAGTCCCAAGGGTGTTTTTCCAGTTCTACTTCTTAACTGAGACAATGCACCTAAAATTAGATGAAGGTGTCTGCAAGTCCTGGCTTTGCAGATGAGGAGTTAAGTCCTCCATTCACAGGGAATGTCTGTTGGGAATATTGTCCCATTACACCTCATCCTGGCTTTGCTACTCTAGCAATGGTAGCAAGATGCATAAGAAAAGGGGGGAAAAACAGAAAATGTGTCTGAAATAGCCACATAGACTGAACAGACTTTGTCCTAAAATGTTTAAACATGACTGGGTTATATCTTAAACTGTTGTAACAATACATAGCAACAGCTATTCCTGCAGTGTCATGGCAGTGGAATTCCCATCATCTCCTTCCCCCACAGCATCTCCAGCTCCTGCAGTGCTCCCTCAGGAGTGTTGACATAAGTGTTTGTGGAGTTTCACAGTAAATGACTCGCAGGGAGATTTGTCTGGTATTTCATGTGAATGGGTTTGTGGAGAGAAGATGTCCTTTCTGTCTGGAGGAGTAACTGTATCCATTGAAGTAATCTCCAAACCTCAGGAGATCTCAACTAAGAAAGGTGCTGGCAAGCTGTTCCCACTCCAGCAGGAAGATCGCAGGTCATCAGCTTACAGTTCCTTTACTTCCAGAAAGCCCTGGCAACTGTACTTACATTCAGTTGTTAGCATGAAAATACATCATCAATTCTACTTTTCCCATTTTTAATTGCTAGAACACTGGAATACCCCTATGTAAGGATCCTATATACTAAATAAGCAGTTTTTTAGAAAATTAATTTAAAGTCTCAAAATTGTTTTAAGATAAAATAGGTCAAAAAGTGAATGCCAACAGCAGAGCACTCACTGCTCACTACATCTGTGCTGTGAGTCACTGCAATTTGTAAATATATGCCCATCTATAGCTGCTTAACAGCAAAGTCATAGGACTGGTGAGATTATTCATGCTGAACAGATCTTCTGCTCTGCTTGACCATCTGTTTGAATTTTATCACTAAGTTAGAAAAAATACTACTGCTTCTAAAGATGCCAGTCGTACCTTAGTACCTATAGATACCTATCTCTCAGTCTTTGAAAGATCTCACCTTTATCTTGAAAACTGACTCGAAGAAACAGGGAAATTCACATTGCAAAGATTCTTTGAAGTTTATGGCCTTGGGATCTGCTGATTAAAATCACAATACCATATACTTTTCTTTTCCAAGGAATCTTTTTACAAGCTGTAATCCAAAGTGGTTTTAGGTTACATAAAGTAATTGCAAAGTTAAGCAACAAATAGTAGTTGAAAGGAAAGGTATAGTAGCTATACCCGAGGGCTGAAATTAGCAGTAGCAAAAGGAAAAAAACTGCTTTCTACTTTCAAACAAGGCAAGGTTAGTCAAGGGAAGCAATGTCTTTTGGCAGATCCATTTCAGTGGGCTCAAGATGACAAGCTTCTGGGCTTGTAAGTTTTCCTTTGGGTCTAAAACAGAAGCAAGACTTTTCATTACTAAATACAAGTTGAAGAACAGTTGCTCCAAATTTACCAAGATCTGTTAGTAGTTTAAACTAACTCCTAAAGACAGACAATACCTAAGCAGCCGAGGGAGATTTAGCAAGGAGGAAAGGCATGATATGATGTTTGTGTGCTCTAGGAGAGAGGTGGATGATTTATCACCTGTGTAACATGAAGGGTTGAACTCTGGAGAGGGAGCAAATTATTACAGGCTGTAAGGCTGTCTCTTTGTTGAATCTATGGGTTTTAATATCCACCAGAGTTATTAGTTTAATACTCTGGTTTATTCTTTGAAGATGCTTTATAGAACTCCCTTGAAGATGAGAAGGAAGAGGTCAGAAATGAAATGGCTGTGTGAGAATTGTCCCCCTTGGCTAACCAGGTTCTTCTCAGTTTTGTGGCTCGCATGTGAATTCATTCAGTGGGCACAGTAATACTGGGTTTGGTTGATGGTCGTTGGTTTGGTTGGTTTTTTCCATGCATACACTTTTGGGGATACATATGCTACATTGGATTAAGTAAATTGCACTCTGGGAAGTACTTGTGTAGGATCTGGTGATAGTGTCAATTCTGTTCAGAGAGGCATGATGGAATGGAGAATGTTGGAAAGTTTTGTTTGTTTCTCAGGCTTGGTCTAATTGAACTCATTGCACGATGGTCAGCAGAGGATTTGTTTCCAGCGATCAGCTTAGTGAGGCTGGGGACTGTCTGAAGGTTAGGAAGAGTTTTGAGAAGAGAACAAGTTAAGGAGGGATATAATTTTTCAGCAGGGAATGTATTTGTTCGAAAATTCTATCCAGGCTGTAGATGATTATCTCATGTAGCAATAGTGGATGTATGACTGAAGGGGGTGGGTTTTGATACTTGAAGCAGTTTTGTGCCTGTTAGTTAACAGAACTTTTGTAAAAAGGCATAGTTATTTTCTTATGGGAGAGTCTCTTTCCACGTATCCACAGCCCCCCAAAAAAAAGCAGATTTTACCTCAGTTAGGACCTATGTGCATCCAAGAATTACCTTATTCTTCTCTTTTAACTAATACTTGTTTTAGTAGCTCCACAGGCTGACAACACAGTTGAGAGCAATTCTTCCCTTTTTCTGAGGATTTATTTCAGCGAAGATGTACAGTTCTACCACTCAACATGAAGACCAAACCCCCAAACAAAACACTCTGCAAATTGCAAACTGGTCCCTCCAAAATTAGTGGATTAGGCAACCTTGATGTGCTTGACTCACTATAGTTCTTTTTTCCTCAAAATGGCTTTTTTTGTTTAGATGTAAACACTGGAGATAGGCTGGATCTAGGCTTTAGGAACAGCATTTCTTGATGAAACTTTTCTCCTGTAATGCCCCCTGGTTTCATTACTGTGATTCTGATCCTGCATTCCTTTATATTTTAGGGAGTGTTTCCACCTCTGCTCTAGTATCTCATTAAAATGCTTAAGCCAGGAGCTGAAGTTCACTACAAAGCTAATGGAAGGTGGCAGGTGCCTCATGGGAGCAACTCATCATGGCTAAGCTAGGACTTTCTTTTTGCCCATACATTCCTTAGGGGACAGTTTGTCCCTTCCCCCAGAAGGTTGCCCTGCTGCTGTGTATGGGTGAAGGGCCCTTAACTTTTCCAGAATTGTGGACACTGATTTTGTGGAAATAGGAAAAACTGTCTAAATTAAGCAGCTGAATAATTTGCATCTAGGGATGGCACGACCATGATCCAACACCACTGGAACTAGATTTTCCTGAAGTGACATTTCCTTTTGTACACACCCACTTTATTTGTATAAGTATAAAGCTGATCTAATTACTGATTTGGAGGCTCTTCTGAAACCCTCAATATTTCTGGTTCCTTTGCCAGAGATTAGCACTGTCTTTTCTGGTATGAAGTGGCTTTTAAAACACTTTAGGCATGTGGGAAATTAAGCTTGAATTCCAAGGGTAAACAAGATCGTAGATACAAAGACCGTTTTGAACTGTATCAGGGTCTTTTGTGCTTTGCATGACAAACGGAAGAATGTGAAACGCTTGCTGACATAGTGCAGACTTTGTTGTTTGGTTTTCCATGGCGAATGGCAAGAGAGTCAACACAGTCTCACAACTGACCTACACCAGTAACCTCTCTCTGAGTTTGGGATTTGGAGATTGAATAGATAAAACTAACAGCAGACAGTTGTCAGGCTCCCAAAGAAGATCCCAGTCTTGGGCAGTTTGACAAGTGTGGAAGCTCTTTGTGGATGTAAAGCAAATTTTACTGTATGAATTTTTCAAATATTGTGTGCATTATTCAATGTCTCATTAACCCAAAACCTAAAGATTCTCCCTTTGGCCTTTGTCCTTCTTAGTTTGTTGGGGCCTTGGAGATGTCTGTGATTGTACGTTTCATTAGAATTTTTCGTTAGGTTTTTTTGCTTCTGTTCTACAGCTATCTATTATCTTGTGATTGTAGTAATATAATATTAGTATTAGGTTAAATGTTAATAGAAATATTAATGTTAGTAGCCAGGATCTAAGCTTTCTGTTTAGTGCCTGAATGTTTCTTGTAATTGTATTGTTTGGAGAATGATGTCAAAATCCTGAGTCCAAATGTAAGATGCATGTGTCTTTCTGCATCCTCTTCTGAGCTTTGCTGGGTTTTTTCTTTTTCTTTACTCTACTGTTTATGTTTATTGAATGCTCAGTCATTTATTCCCAGTCTTATCCCCTCCAATGAAGAGCTTTCAGACAGGGTGAGGAAACACCCTCTGTATTATCAGTGTGAAGCCCTCAAGAAATTCAGAATATCCAGATGCTTTGAAGGATCCATTGTTTATAGAGGGAAATAAGAATCCTAACTTGGACAGCTAACTAATATTTTTAAAGTTGTGTGACACTTGGAGTCCTGAGTATCCAATACACATCCCCATCTGCAGCATAGCAGGAGAAGCTGTAAGGTAGCCACAACTTTGAGCTCATGTCTAAAACACTGTGTATTTCACTAGCAGTCATCTCCTTCGGTTGTCCTAATGAGAACTCCTGTGCTAAGAAGGTGACAAAGTAACAGGGATATTTTTGGGCTGACTGATACCAAAAGAAAACAAAATGTCCCCAACCTGGTCCTCCTCAAAGCAGAAGATACTTTCAGATGAAATGAAGGTTGACTCCCTGTTTCCATGACACTTCAGAAAGAGGTGCACTCCCTTCCCTCTCTCGCAGACCTTATCTACCAACTATTACTCGGTTTTCATAAAGAAGGGAAAGTCTCATTTCCCATGTGTGTCTACACAGATAGACGTGCAGAAATCAGGGCCTATGGACCGTGTAGGATGAACGTCTGTCCCCACTGGAAGGACTTCCCAGCTCTGGAGAGCAGCTCTGCTGGGTTTTGCAGTAGCGTGCTAAGGGGGTGGACGGTGCATAACTACATTTTTGCTGCCCCGGCATTCTCGGAGGTACTGCATTTATATCAGGCCATTCCTTGGCATCATCAGAACTCCCTTGGTGGCCAACAAGCTGTTCCATATTGGAGTTCAGTACCCTTCTTATCTGTAAGTCCTATTCTGCTCTTCTCCATCCCTCAGCTTCCTCATGGCATAGGGATTTCCCAGCAGTATGATACGGTGACACTGTGACCTTTTTATGGCAGCTCATAGGATTCACAGTGAAGCTGAGACTCCACAGAAGAAGTAGTCACTTTGCTCCTGATCTGAGATGAGCTCCAACATCCTGAGGCTTAAACAGCCCAGTGTTAATGCAGCTGCATGAGGCTTAAAAACACTTTGCTATTACATAAGCAGGCATGAAAGCTTTCACGTGATGGTTTTATGTTGCTTAAGTATATACAGTTAAATATACATTTGGCCAGGATAAATAATTAGATACGCTACAGTGCAAACACTTGGAGCTACACTGTGCTGTTACAGCAGTATGATGAGAATGTGTGTAATTTGTTTTTCTTAGTGAAAGTTTTTTATATTCTCACTAAAAATAAAATATATAATTTTGTTAACACTGCTGCAATTTGAGTCTAATTAATTTGACGTAAGTAGCATTGGAACAGTGTGAAATCTGTGTGCAGAGTTAGCACGGGGAGCCTGAGTAATTACCACGTTGCTAGAGGCTATGTTTATGTGTGTCCAGGTATAGATGGTCAATAAGTAGCCAGAAGATCAGCACTAAACGTTGGAAGTCTGATTAGAGCCTGAGCAAAGTCCGAGGGCTGAGGTCAGCTCTTTCAAACTATATGACTTTTTTTGTTGTTGTTGTTTCTTAACTGACAAAGGCTCAGCTCAGCAGCTCCTGTGGAGTTACCATGTCCTCTCATCAGCCTCGAGTAATATTTTTATCTTTTTAAACTGTTTTTAAATTTAAACTCTTATCTTCTCTGATTATGTTGTTAGTTTAAGTTAATTTTCATATATATCAACTAATTCATTTGTTTTGGTTTGGGGGAAATGAGCAAACCACCTTGAGTGTTCAAAAAGGTTTTATTCCCACTTTCATGTTCATTGTCACGATTGATTTATTCTTGTTATGAAACTTGCAGCTAGAAATACTCTTCGTTACATGACTTAATGCCTTAAACATCTCTTTGAAATTATTGATGTTATTTGATACTATCTGCTATGCACATGCGTAGTTCTATGTTTCATTTGCATTTTTATGCAAAGATTTTGGTTTTATTTTCCGAGGTGACTGAAACAAAATGTTATTGCATTTGCAAAGCAGGAACTGTTTTGAATGCAGAAAGGCAGAATGGATATTATGAGGAAGTAGTTAGAAATGTAGTTGTAGGCAACTTGCATATCTCTTTGAAAAGAGAGGAGAGGGAAAAAGAGAAGGAAGAATCACCAACATGAGCCTCTGGGAAAGAGATATGAGTATCCTGTGCCAGCTGGAGTTCACAGAGAGTGTGCTCATCCAGGAAAGCCTTATACTCCACTTAATCCATATTTTGGACTCTCTATTTTCTGTCTACTCCTAGATAGAGAATTTATCCATCTGTGCTTTGAGAGCATTTCTGAACCAAAGGACTCCTGAGGTGGATCAAATGGTGGCAAGAAATGTGCATTTATATATGTCTAATGTCTTAAATGTGCATGCAAAAGGAAATCACACATTTTCTGAAATCAGAAGATGGTGATTTCAAACTGAAGTCAGGATATAATTTCTATGCTCTACTTTCTGTGGAAATTCTTTGTTGGCTTCTAACAATAAGCACTAACCCATTTTTTTTGTTAATATAGATTAAAAGTAAGTATGCCGTATGGCAAGATGAAGTTGATTGTCATTGCTTTTGGTCAAAACATGTTGGTGGTTTGACCTCCAACACCAACATTCATAAGGTAGAAACAGAGGGGTTTTCCACACTGTGGCTTAGAGATTGAGTCTCTTTCTGCAGTGGCTTCTGACCACTTGTTGGCTGAATGACAGTTTGCCTCTCTCTCTTACTGTGGTTATGGGCTGACCTTACATTAGCTGTAATGGGCTAAACATGTGACTGATAATCATTCTTGAGTCATACCATATGTTTTCCCTCTCTCCACTACCACAATTCCAGTCATACTTGACCTAGTTATTTTACCTTTCCTACATCGTCCCCTTTATGCTATCAAATTGTTTTCTCTTCCAGCCGTTTGTCCCTTTCCAAGCAATGCATTGTGCTTTCAGTGGTGGGCTTTCATCACGTCTACCTTTGTCCTCAACAAATTACTGAAACCCAACTTTGTCCATTAAACACGTTTGAGTCTTGAAGTCACTCCACACTTTGGATACAGAAGCGTGGCCAGCAGATCAAGGGTGGTGATTCTCCCCCCTCTGTTCCACTCTCATGAGACCCCACCTGCAGTACTGTGTCCAGTTCTGGGGTTCTCAACATAAGAAGGACATGGAGCTGTTGGAGCAAGTCCAGAGGAGGGCCATGAAGATGATCCAATGACTGGAGCAACTCTGCAATGAAGAAAGGCTGAGAGAGCTGAGGCTGTTCAGCCTGGAGGACCTTAGAGCACGTTCTAGTACCTGAAAGGGCTACAGGAAAGCTGGGGAGCGGCCTTAGACAAGGGCAGGGAGTGATGGGACAAGAGGTAATGGTTTTAAGCTGAAAGAGGGTATATTTAGATTAGACATTAGGAGGAAATGCTTTTATGTAAGGGTGGTGAGGCACTGGTCCAGGTTGCCCAGAGAAGCTATGGCTGCCCCCTCCCTGGAAGTGTTCAAGGCCAGGCTGGATGGTGCTTGGAGCAATCTGCTCTAGTGGGAGGTGTCCCTGCCCATGCAGGGGGGTTGGATCTAGATGATCTTTAGGGTCCCTTCCAATCCAAACCAGTCTATGATTCTATGAATGACATCAATCTCTATTTTCACTTTTAGATTTTAGTACCATTGGAATGAGGGAGTTGGAAATACATGGCGATGTGGTTAAGTTTATTATGGCAGTGGATGTATTACCGGATCATTTGGGAACAAGGGATCATTTTAGAAAGAAAAAAGTGAGAGCCAAAGGTAACTTATGACTTGGCTAGGCAGGGCTGGGTGCAATCATGGGAGGAGAACAAAACTTAGGACGTTTTCAGAAATGGTAGTGAATTGTAGCTGTAACTTCAGTGGAGTGGATTCAAGGGATACAAAGAAAATCTATAGCAACTATAAGGAAAACTCTGGCACTTACTGACTTGTAAATTAGCCTCTGGAAAGTCTGTCCTTTGGGTCTTTAAAAATCTGTACAAACCAAAGCACAACCACACATGAGAGAGGAAGTGGTGTGAAGAATCAAAGAGGGATTTTCCACATGAATCTTAGCTTATTTCATTGTTAATACTGAAGGCAAGGACTTGTAGTTTGTTAGGTGTGCCTGTGCAAAATATGAATGCTTGCATTAAGCCCCCTAGTAATCTGGCATGAGTTTTATTTTTTCTTCTTTTTGGGGTACATCTAGTGATTTCTATCCTTTCATCTTATTATCCCTTGTGCAGTCCACTTCATTAAAGTCTCTAAACAAAGATATCTAATGACAACTCCTTAAGTCTAGAGGAATTCACTGAACTAGAGCTGTCTTTATCAGTACTAGTTCATGTTAAGTCTCCGTTAACCAAGTGAGACACCATTTCACAGCTCAGCCTTGACAAGATGGCCACATTCTGTCAATGTTGAAATAGGACAGAGAGACAAGAGCCTGATTTAAAATGATTTTCATTTCATCATTGCATTGGGATAAAAGAGAAATTAAGGGTTTGGGCTTTGTTGTTGTTTTTCCCTTACAGAGTAACGATGTCAATGTAAAAAATCAAGTTGAGGGCTCTGCTGTGCCTGACTGGAGCAGGCATATCAGTCTTGGCCTCCTCTCTTTGGGCTGTTTCTTTAAGAATATTTCTCTCTGTCTCTCCTGCCAAATTATTTGCTGGAAATAACATCAACACAAGGTACTGAACGGTGTTAATTGGACTCTTGGCTATTGTGGAGCTATCAGGTCACAGAAATGGGAGGGAAAGAATTAAGGTTGAAGTCCTTGACCTCCCACATCCCCCTCAGATGATTTTACTATGAAAATTACCAAAGGCTTCAAGGGAGTCTTCTTGGTGTTGTGAAGAGTTACAATTTTTAATAAACCAACAGGATATTTAATGAAAACATTCCAAGCCATCTCTAAAACATTGTTGTAGCAGAACTGACAGTTTGAGAATTATAGTATCTAAAGCTTGCCAAAGGAGAGGTGAGGAAGAGAGTGCCTTGAAACCTCCTTTAAAAAAAAAAAAAAAAGACTTACTGGGTTTTGGTTCTGGTTTCTAAGCTGCTTTTGTGTCACCACTGCAGTGTAAAGGTGGTTGGTTAGAAGGTAGGCCTGCAAAGTTCTCGGGATCTCAAAGGAGTGAGTGGTAGGGAAAGAAAAAGGGCATTAAAAGAAAATTGTGTATTGTCCATCTGCTGTGACAAGCAGGCAGAGGTTCCCCATCTAACAGCCCACATCGTGGTAGAGCAGTGATGTGCCTCTGCAGCAGATCTGTCCTCTGCAGTCCAATAGGAATCATTAAAAAAAAAAAAAGCATCCCATCTTCAAAGCATACAGATAATTTACATTCTTCTGATATTTCCCTTCCAATTTGTCCCACATCTGTTTTTTCCTCCTCCAGGCCCACCTGAGCCTTCTTGTCCCAGTTCTGTTGCTTTTGTGCAACAGGTCCTGGTCTTGAGCTTCAGAGTTTTCATCTAAATTTGTTTTCCCTTTCTCTTTCTTTCTTCCACTTACTCTGCACACATGGTCTCAGCTTCCCTCCTTGACTTAATTGTCCCTATTTTCCAGGGCCCTCCAGAACCAAATTAAAAAAAAAAAAATGTTGCATGACAAAGTTTCTCAGGGAAGATGGATATAACATAGTAGTAAAATCATTTATATTTTCTAACGATAGTCAGGAACTGTGCAGTTTTAACTGAGACCAAAGCCCATCCTTATGTTGGCATGCACCTTGAAAAACTTCAGGTCAAACGTCTCAATTTTGGCAAAATGATAAATAATTGAAATCATTCCCCCTGCTAATTATTTCATTACTGTAACACAGCCATCTCTGAAGGGGAGGGTGTAGCCACAGAGGAAACAAACATGCGTTGTGAAACCCAGCAGGGCTGGGGAAGGAATTACTGGGGAAGGAATGGCTTTTCAAGTTCTTGCTCTTCCAGAAATGAAAGGTTAGAAGGTGCTACAGAGACCCTGGGACTTCATGACTTTTGGAGGGTGGGGAGTGGAAGGAGGAAACAGTGCCAGCATCAGTGGTGCAGAGCTCTCCGCAGGCAGGGTTATCAGAAGTGATCCAGCAAGAAAAGACCTGCTGAAAAAAAGTAAAATCGCGCTTTTCTGTTACATTTAATGGCCGGAGTGATTAAAAGGTTAAATTCATCTGAATGTGATAGAAGATGGGTGGCATAACATTAACAAGGTTTGTGACTTCTCACGGTTGTGCATTCGTTTTCTCCTACTTTATTCCCATTTTATTCCTTAAAAGAAAAAGAAGCCTAACTGCTTTAAACTTGTTATCAGTTAAGAATTAGAGATAACGTGGGTGAAGTTGCATATATTAAGGGATCAGTGCAAGAGCCTGCAGGTCGGTGACGATGGGGGCGGAGGGGAGTGTAGCAGCACCGTAGGAGAGGCTCCCCTAAGCTTTGAACTGGATCAGATGCTTGAGGGCAATTAAACACACGAGATTTCCCCTGTTAAACAAAGGCACAGAAGGGAGTCTCCCTGTTTTCTATGCTGTTAATCATCAAGAGGAGAGAAGAAGGAGTAGACGAAGGAAGAAAAGATGGTGCTGTTTAAAGGAAGGATGTTAGACCCCAGCAGGACGCCTGCTTCAGTTGCATCTCAATAAATAATAAGCACTTGTTATGCTAATAGTCGCTATTTTCAGTAACATGATTTGCATGCAGATCATATGCATGTTAATGACACTGTGCACGTAGCCAATAATGCACATCTTAGTGTTTGTCCTTAGCGTTTTTGTTTGTAAATTGATGCATCACGTTAATGAATATTGCAAAGTTTTCGAGTGCAAATAGATAGCTGAGACAATGAGCAGCAGCACATGGAGCTAGATAGGCCCTGGAGATAACCAGACATACCTGAGACGTTTATGGAAGGAGCCCAGGATTAGTGTCACCTCTGGCACTGACAACATCTGTCGGGGTGGGGGGCACCTGATTATAATGAAAATAAAATCAAACAAAAGGGTGCATGATAATGCAACGATGCATGCTAGTAATTAAACCAGTGTTGGCTAATTACTCGTGGGACCAGTGTTGGGTTTTGTCAGTTGGACAAATTTCATCCCAATCGAGCATATTGCTGTGCCTTTATACTAGAGCACAAAGTTTTGTAGTGTTAGGCTCACTTCATGCCATCTGGGGAGGCCAGGTGAGACCTGGCTTCACAGAGGGGTCAGATAGTCTTCCCAACCTGACACAAAATCTTCCAGAACAAAGTTACCCCTTGAAAAATTTTGAAAACATGTGAGTCAAAGCCAAGTTTATGTTAGATCAGTGCTTTGTATCGTGTGACTGTGGCATTTCTGACATGTTAGGAAGACTGGACTTCAGTGAGCTGGCTCTGAAGGACAGCTCTTCATATTCTTTATTCTCTTCCTTCCTTTCCCATGCATCTTCTGGATGCCTAGCATTTCTCATTTCACAATCTGTAATTGAAAGTTCCCACTTGTCCTTCTGACCTACCAACTTACCTGAATAACACAAGTAGAGATTGGCCCATGGGTAGAGAGTGCCTGGTGGTAGGAATGAAGGATGCCCTATAAAATGTAATGATGTGACAGCCAAGGTTGTGTTGTGCTGAACCTGCAGTGCATCCAGACCCGCTTTAGTGTCATCAGCTGTGCATCTGTAAAGTGTGAAGCACCAGTTCAGGAATCTCTGAACCATGTTCCTCACACTGTGTAGCTATGCCTTCTCTATCAGCTGGACTGATTCTTTCTGATAGTATTTTGACACCACTCAGCTCTGCTTTCAGCTTATTACTTAGAGTGAAATAATTAAAAAAAAACCCCAAACCCATAGTATCTTGGGAAAAGATCTAAGAGTTGTTATCTGGCATTCCAGACTAAACATTTAACATTGCTCATAAGGTATATATAATAGAAATATTTACCTGTTAGGAAACTGTAAGAATATAATTTACAAGTTATTACCAGATTAATTTTTCAGGTATCAGATAACAATATTGGATATCAGATAATCTGGGCCTTGTGAGGCACAGATGTTTGGAATTAGTAGTTCAGTTTCAAAAGAAAATAACTGTTAAATGCAATAGCTCACCCCATCAATATCCATTTGTTGTTGCCCTTGGTGTTCCCACGTCCCATTGCAGCTCACTCTGCATGTTTTACAGTTATCATAGAATCTATAGAAATTAAAATGAGAGAAAAATTAATGGGTTTAATAATTTTGAAGGAAGTGGTTCTGCTCACTCAGGGTCACTCAGCATGGGCAAAGCTACTCTGCAGCTCCTGGTCCCCCCCCCCCAGTCAAGTTATGCGCCTGCTGAAGTTGGTTCTTCCTTCTGCAGCTCCTCTTCTTCCCAAGCCCCACGATCTTCTGCACCACAATTGCAGTAGCCACTGTGTCTGCATTGAACTTCCTCCCTGGCACAGAAACCATGAACTGAATTAGCCCAGTGGTGTGCTAGTTGTCATCTCTGCTCCAAGTAGCTTGCCATGCAGAGGGGGAAGCCAAATGTCCCTCACCAGTAGGCTCGTGGTCACTGCTGTTGTTCTGAGGCAGCTTCTGCCGAGCATCTGTGAAAGGACAGAGATGTAGGTAGCATTGAGCTAGCAAAGGCCTTGCTGTTCAGCACAGGCAACCATGGTAAAGCTGCAGAGTCTAAACAACATGTTGACTGTTATCTTGTCCTTCTGGTGGAATAAAAGCAGAACATTTCACCGGTAGAGGAGGCTTTCTCTCTTTGCAAGAGTGTTTTCTCCCCAGGTGAACAATTTTTGTTCAGTGGAAAAGAAGTTTCCAGTTTACTGATGCTGCAGCTAAAATGTTGACCTTTTGATAAAAGCAAGTCTACCAGCTGAAATTTCCCCAGTCAAGCTTCCTTAAAGCTGATACTTCAGCTAGTCGAAATGCATGCTGCAATACTCTAATCTGGAGGACCATTAGTCTTCTCAGGTGATCTACAGCTATGATTTTATTAGGGCTTAGTGAAGGTCAGAAGTTCAGGTGGGCAAGCTGTGATTGCCAGAGGTGTTTATGACATAATTAAGGAGTTTCATAGAGTCTCATCAGCTGCAATTTTCAAATATTAGTTTAAATTCAATGTTTTATCTGACAAGCTTGGGGTTTTCTTACTGCTTAAATACGAATTTATATATCTGAATGAGCAAAAAATTTGAGTTGTAAGAGTCACCAGCATTACTCACAAAACCATAAAAATGTAGAGCTAGAAAAGGCTTTTGTTCAAAGGTTTGCAGTAGTTAGAGCTGCTGTTTTGTATGTAAGAGGCTTGATTCAGTTACCTTTTGTGTTAGGAAGATAATAAATTTAAAGAAAACTTAGTGGCTTTCTTAACCAGCCATAGATGACAGTGGGAGGAGCAATGTCTGAAATTCTGTACTGCATTAATAGTGAATTTGGGAATGGCAACTTAGTCTATTTGACAGACAGTACCAGTAAAAGTGGGGGGGGAAAAGCAATTCACATGGGAAAGCACGTTCAGAAGGGAGTGGAAAGATTTTGCAAGGTAATCTGAGAAAGAGGCAAGTCTTTTGGCTTGGATACAATCTTTGGAACAACCTGGTGTTGCACAGGTGAAGAAGGTATCTTTGTGTTATTAGAAAAATGCAGATGCACTCTGAAAGTAAAAGAAAATTAATATTTGTTGAAGTTGAGCATTTGCACCTTTGTTCTTTGCTCGTTATTCAGTTAAAGTGTGTATGTGGTTCAAATGTTTATAGACTCAGTAATACAGCAGATTTGCAAACACTAAATATCAGGCTATAATGATGTTAGCTTGATTTGATAGTTCTACTTTAATTAGGATAAATGAGTTTACTCTTCTAGTGGGATGTATTAGCTTTTTAACTGCCACAACAACAGTAAACAACTGTAAAAGCAGAGATGTATCTAATGAAGCAATTAAGATGTGCAAACCCTATTGATCATAACTGAACTGGGTTCGACTGAGACACATGCAGTTGGCAGCAGTGCTTTTACAACCCATGGCATGAGGTGGTTGATGACTGTGATTGATTAAGCAGTAATGATTTTAGTATCTCGTTGGGGAGAGAGGGGGAGGGTGAATCAAGTTTTACAGGATGTTTCAAAACCATACTACAACTACTTGGAGAGCTGCTTATTCAACCAGAAGTATCTGAGTTCTGTAGATGCTGTGCCTGGCATATGCTTCTTGGGCCTGAATGTGTCCTCTGATGAAGTCCCCTGGTCTTGTTGGCTGAAACAGAATCTGTAATTCAAATTTTGTCTCTTTCTGGACTGTTATCTACCTCACTGGCTGTAAAGGAAGAGTGGCTGGAGAGCGGTCCAGCAGAGAGGGACCTGGGAGCACTGGTTGACAGCAGGTTGAACATGAGCCAGCAGTGTGCCCAGGTGGCCCCGAAGGCCAATGGCATCCTGGCTTGTATCAGGAATAGTGTGGCCAGCAGGAGTAGGGATGTGATTCTCCCCCTGTACACAGCACTGGTGAGGCCTCACCTTGAGTCCTGTGTGCAGTTCTGGGGCCCTCACTTCAAGAAGGACGTTGAGGTGCTGGAGCGGGTCCAGAGGAGAGCAACAAGGCTGGTGAAAGGACTAGAGGGGAAGTCTTATAGGGAGAGGTTGAGGATGCTGGGGTTGTTTAGCCTGGAGAAGAGGAGACTCAGGGGGGACCTTATCACTCTCTTCAACTACCTGAAGGGCGGTTGTAGTCAGGAGGGGGCTGGGCTCTTTTTCCAGGCAACCAGTGACAGGACAAGAGGGCACAGCCTGAAGCTGCTCCAAGGGAGGTTTAGGTTGGATATTAGGAAGCACTTCCTCATGGAGAGGGTGATTAAACTTTGGAATGGACTTCCCAGGGAAGTGGTGGAGGCACTGTCCCTGGATGTGTTCAAGGCAAGGCTGGATGTGGCACTTAGTGCCATGGTCTAGATGGTGTGGTGGTGTTGGTCATAGGCTGGACTTGATGATCTTAAAGGTCTTTTCCAGCCTTGGTAATTCTGTGATTCTGTGAGTTCTATAACAAAGTAGAATCATAGAAGTAAACTGTGTATTCTATTCAGTGGATTAGATTGGAAAAAAAATTTTTTTCTCTTTGGTCAGTGGCAAGTGTGTTAAAATCTGTGATTGGCAGTGTTATGCTCTCTGGAAAGAGGACTTACTTTTATGGTTTGGAGAAGGACGCAAAGAAAACTGCATTATAAACAAGGCGAATGATATTTCATTTTTGTGTTTCACTACAATAACTACTTGCATGTTAATATCAGGGGTTTTTTTCATTTTATATAGACAGTTCTTACTAACGAGCTATTTGCCCTCATATTTTAGTTTGCTTTGATTATTTGCTACAGCTGAAAAATATTAGCATAGAAAACAGACACAAAAGCCTATATGTGTATGTAGCAAATACGTCAAAAACATTTATCACTCAAGGAGTTTGAGACTTGTTAATGTGCTTGAATTTAGAAAATGTTTCAGGCATCCAAGTATAACCCCTGGATGCAGCACTCATTTGGAATTCCTCGTGGATCATAGCATGCAAGCTGCATTGCTGCCCAGCATCCCCTGTTTTTATTGGATTATCTCCAGTTGCCTGCCTTTTCCTTTCTCCACTGGCACTACAAAGTAGCTGTTTGTATTTATTCACTCTGATGTGCTTATTCATTTCAAGTGGGTATGGTGAGAAGTACTCCTCACGTGTGTCAACACACAAGCGCTCCATGTAGGCTCCTGGCATTTTTTAGGCAATCTTTTAAGGACGTAGAAAATGTTATACAATAATTTTTTATCCTCTCTGACACCTGCATAAATAGTCTTTTCTTGTCCACCAGGCATGCATGTCACCTTGTTGGAGGAAGCTGTGGTTTTATTTGAGCGGTCGGTCAGTGAAAATAAATTCCTAGGAGCTAGATGATAAGTCTGACTTGGGCCATTTTCGTGACACATTATCAAAGCAATAATCATTATTCTTATTCCAAATAATTAATCTTATTCCACATTTGGCTCTTCTGTGTATGCACTGTCTTTTAAGGGCTGAAATCCCTGTTCTTCAAGTCAAGTGAAATTTTGCTGTTGATTTACGTGGCAAGGGAGTTGGCCTTGGGACTAGAAAAATCTTCTTGTATAGGTACCCATGCAGCAGCACACACTGATGATTCCTTTTTAGTTTCTTCTGTGTGATACTACCTATATGAGTAATGTTAAAAAAATCCTAAAGTGTTCTACACTTCATGTGCTCACTTCTAAAATAAATAAATCCAGAGAGCACCACCGTAATAGAATTGTCTGCTCTCAGGAATCTCTCTAAGGCAAGACAGGACTCTTACCCTCAAGGTTTAAGAATGTGAAGAAGAGTATTTCATAGAATATATCCCCCATCAGTCTGCAAACTTAGTGCTTCTTTCATTTAGAAGAATGAGGGGAATTAAAAATTGGATCTTCATTTTTCCGGACCCACTTCTCCTGGCTCCCAAGCTCCCTTTGGAACCATAATGAAAACCACAAGTTTACAGGGTTGTAGTATCTAGGGTCAATCTGCTACTATTTCTCTTATTGTGAGTTTCTGTTGCTTCCAGTGTTGCTCTGGATTTATCTAGAAAAACCTTCCCAGGACTGACATTTACGTATGAGTACAAGTTGGGGTTTTTTTTTAAATTTACCTTCACACAAAATTTAGGTTGTTTAGGTTGATACATAGAATTTTAGCCCTATTGTGTGATGCATAATAGTTGTAAATGGTGCTGAAGTGTTCCTGTGATCTTGCTTTTATTTCCTCATGCATATATTTCATCAATAGAAGTACTTTGAAAATGTATATTTTTGTTCAATATGCTTGAGTTAAAACCATAGAAGTGTGTTCAAAAGCGTGTTTGTCTGTTCAGAATGTTTTGGCTTTACAAATATATTTTTTCCTCATTTAAATAATTTTACTGTTCTCTAGGAGGAAAGAAAGGGGGGGGGGAAGGCTTTAAAAGGTACTGTTGAGATTATTTTAAGACATCAGTTTACCCAGTTGTAATGGAGTCTCTTCCAGGGTGAAATGTGGCAGACGCTTCATACCACACATTATAAAACAGCTTACGAAGACTGTGAAGCACAATGTCTTTACAGTCTGTGCTGCCTGCATTACTTTTCTAATCATTGCAGTCATCAAATACAGGCATTTTATAAGCTCCTCAATGATATATCTCAGCTAATGAGAAAAAAATGTAAAGGAAATTAACATATTGCAGTAAACCCTCCAATTTTCAGGCATTCTGGTGTTCTCTGAGGGAGAGTTTGAAATGCAGCGAGACTCGTGCTACTTCAACCTAGAATGCAAGCCTGTAATTATGGTTTTGGGCCTTTTCAAATAAGAATCAGGCCACGCATTTCTTTGATAAGTCTTTTTTTGTTGTGTACAGTTTTAGCTCAGTTCAGACCATGAGCACAATTCTCACTAAGGTTAATGGGGATAGCACAGGAGTGTGGGGAGAAAGAATGAGCAATTGGAGGCACAATGATTTTATTACACTGAGGGCACTTTGCAGCCTTTTCTAAGCAGCTGTTCTTTAGGTAAATTAATACCTGGGGTCTCTTTACTTCTCCTCAACTTTAACTACCATAAAAGAACTTAATGTAAAGCTGTTCACAGCTTATCTCACCCGATTGCTATGTGAAACTTCTAACACAAACGCTTTTATAAACTGCAGCCATAACACACTAATCTTCTGAACTTCCTGACCCATAAAACTATGATTATTGCTACATGTAAAATTCATCTGGAAAGATCCCTCTGTATTGAGTGTTATGGGTATTATGTTGCAAAATCCCTCCTCCTTTGCACTGTAAAGGCTGCCAGGAAAAGGAAGCATAATGGGGCTGGAGATTGGTGTAGAGACAATAGTGCTGTACCTGGATCTTGTGATTTTGGTTTTATTGGGAGCTGGTGGGTCAACAAATGGGATGTTTTTTTGTTTTGGTTTGGGTTTTTTCCCTTAGGTTACGATATCAGATTTGATTATTTGGGGAATCTGAATATTTCTGGCTGTTCTTAATTACCATTAGCCAGAGGTTAGTCACCAATTTCCTATATAACTCTCTTAGGAGGTAATTAAGAAACATCCCATTTGTGGGACCTGTTTTGGTGAAGACAGGAAGGATGCCAGAGATGAGAAGAAAGCTTTGCTATTCCAGTTTTGATTCTTTTAAGTATCTGTAGAGATAACTAGAGTTATCTCTAGTAACTGTTCTGTGATTAAGGTAATGAATGGGGAGCAGTTTATGGGATTTGTTACTAAAGGATGCCAGTTAAACCCAGCAGAGGCAAGAAAGGATTAATAATACTTCATGAGTATTATTACCCTTTGTTTTAAAAAGCTACGTGATTCTTGTCTAACCTTCAACAAAGATAATGACATCTGCAGCTTTACATTTATAGACATATGCATTGCAGAGAGGGTGGGTTGACTGCACTCTAGGGTGCAGACATACCAAAAACCAGAAGAGTCATGTTTCTATCTTTTATTCACCACCAGGCTAACTTAATGTAGATCATCGTCCAGCCGCGAGAATAACAACAGAAAAAAAATTTAAAATAAATAAATGAACAGCTTTTTTCATTTTGAAACACAAACATTTGTGTTAAATGATGCTTTTCCCAAGCCGCTTTTATTAGCAGTATCGTTCTAAATTGCAAGTTGTCAAATCCACCAGCCTCTAAATTACCAGTCCTCTGTGTTGCTATAGTAACGCCGTGGCCACTAAAATACAGACTCCAGCCTAGAAAGGCAAGCTCAGACTGAGACTCATTTATTTGAAGGTTTTGGCAGCAGAGTATCTTCACAAAGTCTTTATTTTATAACCTTTTGAATGCTTGCATTTTAACTCTTTCAACCAAAACTAAGCGTTGTGCTAAAAGATACATTCTCTTTAAGATAGGGTACCCAAGCTGAACAGAGTTAATAACTACGTGACTTCTGACTATTCTTTCCTTCTCTTCTCTTTGGTTTTGGGCCAAATGATTGATGGTTTTCTTGAGGTGAGGCTAAGAGGTTTTCTCCACTTCCTCCATCTGAAAAGGTGCCCATCTCCTTTTCATGGAGCGATCCCTTACCAGTAGCCTGGACAACAGAAATCTACCCAGATTGGATTAGAAATGTAGTTTCTTGCTTAGTGAACAGATCTTCCTGTCATAATGGGAAAGGACTTGTGTTATTGCCATTTGGCTGGAGGTCAGTGTATTGGTCAATGCTGGTAACTATGAATTACAGCAAAAGTCAGTGTTTCTTGTGTGTATCCCCATTTAAATAGCAAAATAGGATAAAAACTATGGTCTCTATCTTGAATTTAATCCCTTCCCCTTGGACATATTACTGTAATATGCTCTTAATTTAATGAGCCCAGGCTTTCTTTTTTCCTAATCTGTTTTCTCCATTTTGCAGTTCAATTCCATGACTTTCACCTGTTTGTTAAGTTCATCTTATCTCCTCACCCTTGCTTTACATGTGGTAGATGTTTTCTTTCAGCCTCAGACCACCTTACCAGACCACACTCCTAACCTCAGTTTCCCTATTCCAGCTTCTTGTCCCCTATCTCTTCACACATCTACTTGTAGTCTTCATCCCAGTGGCCCCATTCTGCTCCCAGTGACCTTGAACAAGTCCCTTGGTCCTTCATCCACCCACGAGCTGCCTGACCTCTCATAATAGTAATCTACTCCAAGTTCTAATGCTGTATTCCGTGCCCAGCTACTGACAGCTATCCAACACCACCGTGTTTTAGAATCATAGAAAGGGTTGGAAGGGACCTTTAAAGTTCATCTAGTCCCACCCCCCTGCAGTGAGCAGGAGTATCTTCAACTAGATCAGGTTGCTCAGAGCCCTGTCCAACCTGACCTTCAATGTTTCCAGGGATAGGAGCATCCACTACCTCTCTGGGCAACCTGTTCCAATGTTTCACCACCCTCATAGGGAGACATTTCTTTTGCATAATCTATGCTGTTATTACCATTCCTCTTGTATTTCTACTTTTTCTCTGTTTCTGGAGAACAGTTTATTGTTTCCTGCTGTATGCCTGAAGATGCTCCCCCCCTACACTGAGCCCATTAGCACACAGGAGACTCCAGGAATGATGAGTCTACGTGTGCTATCAGTGACCAACTTCCCAGTTCTCACTGTCTTGCAGGTTTTCTAATGTTTACAAGTTCTGTTCCTGCAGCATCTGGCGTAAGGGTAATTACTGCCTCTGAGCACCACAACCCACGGTAAACAGAGCTGCTGTAATTTCCCATATTAGAATAAAAAAATCCCACATGTACAGCAGAATGCAGAAATCTGGGAAGAATCCTGTCAGAAAGTATTTATATTAGGCTAAAATAAGAGTTCTGAATGCTAGCAACCATAAATTTTTAGCAACTAATATGTATAAATACCCATCTCTATTCTACTTGAAATAAAGGGGGGTAATAAGCCCCTTGCTTTACAACTGTAAATAAGGATTTGTGTGTTTAATCTCTTCTCAGAGAAATTTTACATATCTCGATCAGTTTCACAAGATCTTCATTGAGGATACCAGTGAATAAATTGGTCTTTTCAGTACCAGTTGTATTGAATGTTTTTCTATCCCACCCTCCCCCCCAAAAAAGCGTTTTGTATTTTACCAGCATTCAAAATATTTTATGTTAAAACATCTATGGGGTAAATCTCCTGCTACATTCTCATAAAACTACAGTTGTTTCAGCAGTGATGTTTAATCCGTCTGTGAAAGCAGCGTAGGAAATGCGCTTTTAGAGACTGTAGGCTTTTAGCTGAGATCAAATAATGTCATTTAGTACCTTCAAGTACAGAGTTGCTGACATGAGCTTTTACTTCATCCGATCCGGTATGTGCTCTGGAGGCGCCCAGTCTGCCTCTATACCGCCATCAGGTTACAGCTCTGCACAGATGACCTAGTCCCAGCAGAAAGTCTTGACCTCTCACTTTTTCAGCACTTCAGAGGTTAATTTTGTTGAGGGATCAGATTTCTTTCTAGGGGAAGTTTCTGATGATCACCTTCTAGCTGGGCTGTACTTTCCACTGTCTGTCAGAGCTGCTGAATGGTGCGGGCTCTGTTGGAAGACAACCTTGCTCCAACTTTTTTTTTTTTTTCAAGTTTTTTCCTAGACAGTCGAGTTTCAAGCTGTTTTATTTAGGGGGGTGTTGGATGGTGGCCTAATGAAGGTATCAACCTGCAAAATAAATCTAAGCCCTTTTTCTGGAATTCTTCATGGGCAACAAGGTGGAGAAGTGCTTTGGCCTGGGAATATTGCAAGGTAAGAGATTTTTCTGCACTTTTAAAAGCGTGCAAGTGTGTTGGGCTGCACTTTTGTGTAAGCAGGTGTAGCTTTTTAAATGCTGGCAGCAGTGGAGACACATTAGATGATGGAGTAAATCTGAGAAGTTTTCTCCCTGCACTCTATTTCATTTGAATCGTTCTATGCTACATGAAAACGATATATTTTTAGTAGATAACAAATATTTGTATAACGTGATAGGAAATGCCCCATGTGAGAACTGACAGCTATTACTGGGTTTGTTTTTTTTTCGGATTTTCTTCAGGTTTCTGTGAGGTTTATGGACTAATTATTAGTGTCTCATGTTGCAAGCTAACCGGCTGTCTCTCCGCTGGCGTTACAGGCTTTTAGCCTCAGAAAACTGTGGGGCTTTGTTATATTTTAGCACTGAAAGTTTGCTTTCTGTGCAAAGGAGGAACCTCTGTGGGAATGAGCTCACTCTGCAGGGAAACAAAGGCGGGTGTGAGGCTCTTTCAGGTCGTATCACAGCCCCGAGTGCACTTGCTTTTCAGCACATAATACGGAGTTCTTATTCGCGCTCCTGTGCAAATTTCTGCCGGCTTCCTGGTTTGTTTAAGCAAGGTTGGAAGATCTTTTTCCTTTTTACAGTTTCTTTCAAATAAATATAATTTTGAAGGCTGACATAAACCGGGATTTATTAGCACTGTAGTGCAGTTCTGCCAGGAAAAAACCTGCTTTCACACATCTCCGTATTGCGCAGAATAAAGTAGTTCACTTGATTGTGTCTGTGTGTCTTATAAATCACTGGTGTGATAATGACGATTGTTTTTCAATGATCTAGCTTCCTGAGGGACAGTGCTCTGCCCTGTGATCTAATTAACACCTTTTATTGCCAAGTTCAGCTTTATTTTAAGACATACATCAGCAGGCTGTAATGCATTCAGAAAGGCAAATGTCGTGGTTTTCTCCTTTTTCTTTTTCTGCTGGGAGTAGAGCGTGGGTGCAAGCATGAGCATTTTTTTTTGTCTCCGTGTGCTGAGCTGCAGCTGATATTGCTGTGAGAGGGGAGCAGTTCCCATGTGTGAAATCTCTTTCGCTCCGCACAGGTTTTTGCCTTGATCAATTTATGTAGAAGCTTTACAGTGAATTCTGAATGAGGAAGAACTTCAGCAGTGACTGTGAATTGCTTCAAGTCTTCATGAATATATATAACTTCTTCACTTGGTGCCTGCATGTGTCTTGCTTGGAACTGCAGCCTTCAGACCTTAAAAGATTTGCATTAGTGGAGTTAGTGTCAGGAGGGATTAAAACTAGAGTGGGAAGCGAGGGAGCCATATTCTACCTGCCAGCTGATGAAGATTTTGGCTTTGTGGGTGTGTTTAGGAGCCACCTTTCCCAGGGTGAGCCTGCCCAGTGGCCCCGGTCTGCTATTTGTGCTGGGGGAGCAAGTGACCACAGGGGCAGGTGGGTCCGGCCTTTAGAAAGCTCACTCATCAGCAGAGAATTTAAATGCCTCTTGCATATTTTTGTTTCCATACTTCCCTTCATTCCTTTCCTTCCACGTTTTAGTTACATCAGTCCTATAAGAATTTAGCTCATCTATTCGTTTTCTTCTTGGTGTTTAAGCCCGGTTTTCTTGTGTTTTGGATATTTGGCAAAGCACGCTGCCAGGTCCCAGTGACTGTTGGGGAGCTGCTGAGCTCCACCAGCCCGGCCCAGTGCTGGGGGGTGTGCAGGTGGGAGATGGGGGTGAGGAACAGTGCTTTCAGTAAATACTGGCCTATTTAAGTTGTAACTTAAATAGTGCCTTTGTACAAGGAGGTGATGTGATCCCAAAGGTGCCTGCTTTTGGGAGAGAAGAAAGTATAAACTGTTAAGCAAGGCAGGAGAAAGAAACAGGCACAGTCTGGTGTTTAGTTATCCGAACTCTCCATCCCCTGGGCAGGGCACCTTCTCCAGCTGCCTGGAGGAGGGAGGTGGTTGGGCTGAGGCATGGCCAGGAGGGAGTAGAAAGCATAATGCTGTGGTGATCCACACCTAGAGCTTCACCAGGGAACTCTTCCCTATTCCTTCACTCCAGGAAGACGGGGCCGTCCATGGCAGTGTCCCCAGCAGCTTTGGCTTGGCCTCGGTGGTTTTGTTCAGGCCATTGCTGTCTCCTGCAGGCTGTACACTTCACTGGGATTTATTTTCTGGAGAGCACCAGAGGCTTTGTGCATAAACTAAGATTTCTGACTTTGATCAAAAGCCTTTTCTCAGCACTTCTTGCTGTCTCGGGGAACAAAGGCATAACAAACAAAACATGTTTTCTGTGTGATAGTAACTCACATTTAGCACTGATCTTTATTGTGATACAAAGAGACTGACTTCTCTTCCCAGCTTTCACTGGTGCAAATCACTTGGAGTCACTGGAACTGCACAGAAGAGATCAGGGATGGGTATCAATCCCATCGCCTTCGCAGCCGGGAGGTGAGGGTGCCAAAGGGGTGCTCTCTGCACTCACTATAGGCTGGTCTATGAACTCCTTTATAATCACTAAGTCCTCAGACACAGCAGTAAATGAGGGACACATTGGTTTATAAGTCGTGAGTCCAGGAAAAAAGGGTTGGCAGCTGGTTGGAGCTTTGTAAACTAATTTTTTCAGACCTAGCTGGGAGTTCGTGTTCCTCCAGCACCTGGGTCAAAGGCAGTGCCTTGCCCTGGTTTCTCACCTTTTCCCCCAGGCTGTGCAGTGCTAGAGGAACCATTGTTGTGAACAATGGCCAAAAACAAGTTCTACCAGTCAAGTATTTTACAGCTGAATACAGTTGTACTAGCTGCTGCATTTAACGACTCCAGACAGTCAGTGAATGAAGGGTCGCTGAGCTAAATGTGTGGAGATGAAGAAGGTGCCCTTGGAATTTTTGCTTTGGAGCAGGAGGTGATGAGTTTCGGAGAAAGTCCGATTGCTTTCATGAAGCATTAAGGTGTTTCAAATGGGAAACTCCTCGAGATTAGCTGGGTTTAGCAGCTGCTATGTTTGTATGCTCAGCTGTGTTCACTTGAAGTTTGACAATGGCTTGGTCAAATTCCTGGTCAGATTGCAACCGAAAACATAAAATCCAGTGTAATTTTTATAAGGTTATTATCACATATATATATATATATATATATATATATATATATATATATATATATATATAAAAGATAAATGCAAAGAGCACGTGCAGTTTTCTAGCTTCTACAAATCTTTTCTTACCTAACCTCTTTGGACAGCAATTGATGCTTTTCGTCTGTGAGTTTTTCTCTTTTACAAATAGGTATTTTGAAATGTAAATCCTGAAACGTTATCTTGGGTGAGTTCTCAACAGAGCTTGAGGAGAGCTGCATTTCAGCTTGTTGGCGGGAAACCGAGTAGTCACTCAGCATGAAAACGGTCTGAATAGCTCACAGCACACTTACAGCAGTTAACTCTGCACAAAAAAAAAAAAAAAAAAAAAAAAAAAAAAAAAAAAAAAAAAAAAAAAAAAAGTCATTAATAGGATTAGATTCTGCTCCAGAAAGAACAGCTGGAAATGGTCTCGGTTCATTTTGCCTGGTTTGCTTTTCACTTTTCATGGTCTGGCATTACGAAGTATTTCAAGGTAACAGTTCTGTCCCTGGGCTCCACCTTGGGCTAGAAACAAAGTGGTTTATTTTAAAATAGCAATAATGAGATGTAACAAGAAGAGAGTAACTGAAAACGTGGAGAAGGTGGCTGACTAATAACCATGTAACAGACGTTAATGAAATTCACTTCTCTTGAAGTAGTTTTTCCATCCATTCTTTTGCAAATGGTTGTCACCTTTCATAACATTTTGAAAGGAAAACCATGCAAAGGTGTATGATTTTTGGATTGTAGACACATTGATGTCAGTATTGTAGGAAATCCCAGAAGAAAACAGTGGAAACTGCAATATTTCATATCTTGCTTCATAGCATGCTTACTTTTTCCTGGCTTTTTTATTTTTCCTTTTAAATAATTGAAGATGCTGTGAAATTTCAATAATTTTACACCTTGACTTTTTTTTTCCCCCTCCTATCAAGTCATAAACAGTTAAATTTTTAGGTAGAAGAGGATAATTACCATGTTTCCACTTGAAATATTGTAGAGCCCCAAGGCCCTGTCTTGGACAAATGTATTTTTCAGCAGCTCATTGTAATTTTGGTTTTGACTGAAGATCCAGCAAAGTTAAAATCCACACCCATCCATAGCCCATTTTCAACCTTTAACAATAGCTTTATTTAGTAGTAGTTTAATGATTCCTTTGCTTTGGACTTGCAAAAGGGGAATATTTCTGCAGTGAGGGGGCTGTCCTGGGGATCATGGGTATGGTTTTGTGTGCTGGGCTGTCCAAGTTGACAAAGAAGAGCCAGGAGATTATGCAAGATGAAAAAGTGCTGATAGACTGTGGAAAAATACAAGTCTGAGCCTAATGGCTTTGCAAACCTCTTTCAAAAAGCAGCTTTGAGTAGCTGACCTGATGCTCTGTGTGGGCAATCTTTAGTTGCAGTGTTAGGTGAGCAGGCTGAGAGAAGGGTGCTTGATTTCAGAAAGAGCAGGAGGCAACTTAGTGGGAGTTTTTTAGTGATGGTGTTGATGGCTTTAAAGTGGGAGGTTGTATAATTTTCCTATATAATATGGTTTTATGATCTTATTTTATTTTTTTTAATTTCAGTAATCAAAGTAAAGTTTCAGATAATTGATCAAATAGAGAACGGGAAACCCAAACATTTCAGGTTATGGTTGAGTAGACTTTTGCTGACATCAGAAAGTATTAATTGCACCAGCTAAATTACAAAGATGTTAACGTGGCTCTGGGAGCCAAGAACACAGTAATTAGGATGGCTGTTAGATTCCCCATTCTGCTTCCCTGCTTTTGACTTTAACCATCAAGGCACTGGAGGAAGGTACAAGTGAACTAATTTTCATGGAGGGTTTGGGGTTGTTTCAAGAACAATGTGAAAAGGAAATACCTCAATTTGTTAACAGATGCTGTCCCCTCCAGATGCTGCAGTCTTCACCTGCGTGTGGACATGGACATGAGCAGCGTGTCCTACCCTGCTGGACGTTACACCAAATAGGCTGTAATGGGCTTCTTGGGTGGAAGAGCTTTTAGTGTAATGGATCACTGACAGCTGGTTAAAGAGTATATATATGTGTGCTTTAATTGCATTACTTTCTAGCAGTATATGTTGTATGCTCATGAAGTTGCTTGCGTTGGCATCTAATTTTTGGGGTTCAGTGAATCCTACGCACATCTCGCATTAAAACAGTCTCTAGTGTTACTCCAAAGGACAGCACCAATAATTCTTTGTGGAGATTTCCAAAATTATTTCATGTTTCTCAAGATGTTGTGTTTTCTTATTCTTTTACACCCTATTGTTCTAGCTAGAAAGCGACCCCTCCCACCCCCTGCTGAAATGAGTTTTTAAAATAAACCTAAAGCTGAGCTGTCTGGTTTTAGCTGACACAGCATCTTCCCTTGTCAGAGCAGCCATGTGCATCAGTATGGTCTTATCAGCATGCCTGCAAGAGCTGTGTTGTCTGGCTTCTGGCAGCGAAAATGATAGACATCTATCTTTAGACCTCAGAATGGCTAATCTGTTTTAATTTAGTGAACTTGAAAATACAGACTTGAAGTCGTTCATAGTGTCCATCAGAACATAAAAGACTTAAAACTCAGGATATACTTAAGGGGAAGCCACAACCATCGATGTATTTGGGTGCATGTTTCTACCTTTGTCCTTAGGCACATGTCCCAGTTCAGAAGGGCATTTAAATATTTCCATAATGCCTTAGATTGCCCAACTAAAGTCAACAGGACTGGTTGCTGCCAGTAAAACTACTTATGATTAACATTAGACACATTCTTTAGATGCTGATGAACTGGGGCCTGTGGTGGTTTAAGAGTGACGAATGGTTGGAAATGTAATGTTTCTGTAAATTCAAGATGAAGCTATAAGTCACACAGAAGAGGATTATTTGGTTTGAGTTTTTTTTTTGGCCATTGCCACATCTCCATAAGCAGGAAATTAAACTGTTGAATATGGGGAACATTGGCATTGCTGGTATTATTGTTATTAGAATTTCATTAGAGATTCAGAAATAGAAAATATGTTAGTTGCTACACAAAACTGTGGAAAATGAGGAACGTATTCTTGTATGCAGTTACTTGCATAACTCTGTAACCTTACTTATAGACTTGTAAAATCTGGGAATTGTAATTGCTTTGTGTTACAGGTTTTGAAATAGAACTAAATATCAGCTATAGGATCTGTTGTTAAAAACTGAAATTTACAAGTTATATATATATATGTTGCATTATAATATTTAATTGCCTGCTCTAAAAAAATGGTTCTTCAAAGAAGTCTTTCGGTTCTTTTCCAAGTTTTCAATTTTTCCATTCTAGTCACTGAGAAAGGGAAATATGATTTTTTTTTTTTTCTCCCCTTTGCATTCTTTGGATTTCTTTGTATGGTCAGCACATCATTCATTCAGTTATGCTGAGGAAGATTTTGGAAAATAGCAAATAAAACTGTTGTGTAGAATCTGACTGGCTGGCTTTCTCAGACTCAACAGGTCTCAAATTATATATGGAGTTTTATTTTAACATATACTTCCATTTTGCATTAGAGTGGATTTCTCTTTAAAATTATACAGGTGAAGGCAAATCTAGGAAAAAAAAATTAACTTTGTTTTAAATTGTAGCATCACCAACACACCACAGCGATTCTTTCCAATCAGGAGAGCTGTAGTGTCTGGGGATTTATCAATTAGTGTTTGGATAATATTTCTGCAAAGCCAGGGACTTGTCTGGAACTGGGACACTCCTGGAACTCCACCAGAACTGGCGGGAGTGTGTTTTTGTAAGTTGAAGGACACCAGATGAAGGGCCACCTGAAGGCTCCATGAAGGGGAGCCTGCAGCAGGGGCCACTGGTTGGTGCCAGTACCTGTCCCTGCGCATCCCTGTCTTCTGCCAGCAGAGCAGTGTGGCTGAGCACTCCCAAATTTCCTGAAGGCAAAATTAATATGACTTGCTGAAACTGTTGATCTGAGCTTCCCAGCTGGCCTTGTCTGCAGTGATACAGGGAGAACTGGCACAAAGGAGGGTGCTGGCAGATTGATGGGGACCGTAACTGGGAACAAAGCAGTAGCAAAACGCAGCTGTGAGCAATAACCCTCTCTGCAGGCACGCAGAGGAGCATGTCCCCGTGGCCACTGCTCTTCCTGTGGTTCAGCAAATGGTGCTGCTGCTAAGCTGTCCTCGGTTCCCTCAAAGGCCCTGTGTAGATATGGGTAAACAAAATATTCCCAAGTAAGCAAAAAGCAATTAGAAATTATTAAAGCATCATTAAAACCCATACATGTTCTGTAACGCTGAGAAAAATGTAACGCTTTTCATTTCAAAGTTGCAGAGGGTTATATAGTAAGGCTATATAGTGAATCAGTAGTGAAGCTACAAATAAAATTCAGGAAACCAGACCTAGGTTGTCTTTGTATATATAGTTCAATTACAGAACTTGCAATTCAAATTTAAATGCATATATTAAATATCCAGTATATCAGTTGGTGAGTGGCTTCCACTCTGCAGTCAAAGCACTCACTGCAATCTCTTTGTTCCAAGTTTGTAAAGCAAACAGAAATGCAATAGGGCAGAGAGTTGGGAGGTCCCAAAATCTGAGGCTGTGGTGATAAATAACTAGAGAACTGCCAGGAGATGAGCTTTTACCACTAGATTTTGCACATGATCCATGGAATATGTATTTATGCATTTCCAGCATATCCATCAGTGGGCTGAAATGTCTCTGCAGAGCTACGTAGGGGACAGTGTTCCAATCCCAACTTCATTGTTCTTGGAGATGGAACACTTAAAAACTTATAAATCTCTTCCTCAAGCAGCTTATTTTTAAGGGCATTTTAGGGGTTTGAGCATCTGGCTTGACTTTTAGGTCTTTTGGATTCTGTCCTAACACTCAAATTGCTTCAGGGATGGGTGGGGGGTTTTTTTGGTGTTTTTGGTATCCTAAACTTCCACTTACGTGTTTCTCATTTACTAGAAAATGTTGAAGCTATCACACACTGGAAGAAGGTAGTTCTAAATAGATGCTGACAGATCTCCTTAAAAAGGACATGTGGTACAGCTCAGGAGGGTTATGTACCATCTGGACAACTAAACTTTCAATTACTAAAAATTCCTGATACTGGTGATGCTGTTGATGGTAGTTCCAGGTTGTTACTCAGGTCAGTGTAAAAACCAGATACAAAAGATTGCTTCAGGATGAGTTTTTTCCTTGAATTCAAGTATCATCTCTGCATTATGGCTCAGCAAGTCAGTGCTACGCTTACCTGGAGCTGCCTTCTTGCCACCACCTTCCCCTGCTCTGGGACCAATTTCAGGGTCACTGAAAAAGGCACCAATTTCCAGGGTCACTGTAAGGTTTTGTTTGCTCGTACAAACTTCCAGTTGAGTCAGCAGGAGTTGCATCGTAGGTGCTACTGGTTTAATGATGGGATACACCAGGCTTTGTGGCAGCCTTGTAGTCAGTGGGCTGTGTGAATTCAGACTTGAAGTGCAGAGAAGGTAAGTCAGGAAAATGAGCAGACCCTTTCCATTTGGCAGTCACAAGGCTTGTAGAAATAATACTTTTCTTTTTGAATGACGTTTTGTCTTTTGACCCTTGTTTTCTACCTTTGTCGTGCTTTTTTCTCCAGCTGGGATGACAGCAGCTCTGTCAGCAGTGGGATCAGTGACACCATAGATAACCTCAGTACTGATGACATTAACACTAGCTCCTCCATCAGCTCCTACGCCAACACACCTGCCTCCTCCCGCAAAAACTTAGACGCACAGGTAAGATTTCTGCTTTAACAAGTAACATTGGTATTTACTATTTTCTCTGTGCAGCAGGTACAGTTGTTTTAAGTTGGATGAACTTGCCCACGCAGCCAGCCTTACGGGTGGTATCACTGAAAAGGCAACGTCAAGCAATAGTAACAACCTTATCTTACATGGCATGTAGGAATATTCCCTCTATGCGTTGAATCTGTGGCATCTCTGCTGTGGTGCTGTGGCAACAAATGGCTTCTGCCTTCCAAGCAGCAGCACTGCTGTACAGAAAACGTGCATCAGGAGATGATTTTTTTAAATTTTTATATTTTTTTTAGCTCTAGAGAAGGTATTAGGTTTTTTCCTTAAAGAATAGGATTTAATTAGGGTCAACATGAAGGTTTAAAGATTATTTACACTCCCATCGGAAATGTGAGCATGCTAAGCAAGTGAAAGAGATTATTTTAAGCTTCCAGGGCTGTGTGTTACTGCAGGCTTTCTCTTCTTGGCAGCATTTCATAGGAGGATAAATTTTACGTCTGTCGGCAGCCGATGTGTATATTTTGTGCTCAGATACCACACATTCAAAGAGGGCAAAACAAGTGAAGGCATCCAAGTTTTTCACTCATCACAAAGTTCACATACAGAGATTTGCAGTAATATTAAGTGCTTTTTTTTCCCAAAAAAATGTATAGAATTTGTTTCAAAAAGTGCAAGACTAAGAGGCCCAGCTTTGGTCTTTGTATACCCACCTGCCCGAGGGACTCAGCAGTTGTGTGTCAAAGCAACTGAGATGCAGAGACTTGGCATTGCAGCAGGTAGAGGAAAGGGATGTAGGTATGACCTTCTCCTCCTGCTTCTTTCCTCTTTAATTCTTCTCCAGTCCTTTACACCACTGGACCTTCAATCTGGTTTTAATATCAGTTTTAATGTAGGCGTGTGGTTGCTGTGAAGTGTTGCTCTGCCTACAGGACTGTGGTGCAAGCATATATTACTCTTTGTTCCCCTGCCACGAGGTGCATATTTGAGCCTACATTAAAGATTTCCAGTTAGCCCCTGGTTGTATATCAGCGATTGCATGTGTGCTCGAAACTGCTAACACAAGTCCTGTACAAGTTGAGAGGAGTTAAGATCTATGAAGGGTGTTTAGCAGTAAGTAACAGAGTAACACAGACAACTAGAAGTACTTCTTAGACAGTTGTTGGTGTCTCAACATTGTAATACTGTTGGAAAAATAGGAAGAAAAAGAGAGACGTGACTAAACATTAACCTGAGGAAAAAAAATAGAAACTCAATTGACTGTTATCTTTTGATGGATCAGATTCTTGGAAACACCTCTGAGAGATCGAAATCTGTGTTGATGAACTCCTCTTCCTCCCCCATAACTCCTGCAGTATCCAAGAGAGTGCAGACATACACCAGTAGAAAAGTAGTTGAAGCTTGTACAGACAGTAGAGCGAGGTCATTAGAAGAGGAACCTGGGAGCTAAGACACAGCAAGTCGTCTTTGCAGTTCTTTATGTGTGTCTCTGACCTGCTTCTCCCCTCAGTTTTCATGGCTGACAATATTTATTCTAGTTTTACTGTTATCTGCAAATTATAATCCATAAAATACTTCGTTTTCATTTGAACAGAATATCCTAACCTTGTCAACAAAAGTAGTGAAGATAGCTGGGAGTCATGGAACCATGTGTAACTTGCAGGGTTGACTTTTTGCTGCCCAAACCAGTTCTCACAGCTCACAAAACAGCAAATGCTGCATGTATGTCTGTTCTGTCTTACCTGGAGTACTGTATGATGGCCTGTGCCCAGGTTTGCCTTCCCTTGTCTGGTGAACCACAAAGGACTGGTGGACATCTGCAGGGGGATGTGGACTTTTCTTCTCAGAGTATCCACTGCTCTGGTTTGCCTAAACAGTAGCACTTAACTTTTAAGCTGCTGTGATTCTGCCACATCTTTTTGAGGTGGTACAGCCGATGGATTTCAGGTAATTAAAGAGGGAGCTTGAAGCTAATACATGTGCAATGGGGAGTCCAGACAAATAATACAGCAGCATCAAAGGGAGAGAGCCCTAGCATGTCAGTGTCTGCTGATAAAATCAGGAACTTATGCAGAAACCTCTCTGCAAAGGAAGAGACGTGTTTGCAGCAGGAAAAAAATCCCTGCTAAGAAATTGATTTTCAGAGCTGCTGAGTACCTTGTGCTGAAGAAGCTGTAGTTTCTCTAGGTTGGAGAAGCAGATGGCAGGTGTGGCTCCCAGCTCATGCTCGCTGGGTCTTGCCATGACCTCCAGTAAACAATATTCCCACTTTCACCCACTCTGGGCCTTGGAGGTGGGTGGAGTTTCAGCTGCAATCCCCAAGCCAGGTTTCACCGTGTTTTGGTTTTGATTCCTTAGTCATGTTTCTGTGCTGTTCTCAGTGTTTACCATTAAATAGAAACATCTCTGGCCAGAGGGCTTCAAGGGGAGGTGTGCAGCATTTCAAAGGCTATGGAAAAATTTGGCTGTAGGTGTAGTAGTGGAATGAAATGGAAGAAAGCTAAGATAGAGGATGTCGTGTAATGCCATTCTCTGTTGTAGCTTTACTAGCCTTACAGATGGAAAGGGGGGGAGATAGAATATTTCATAGACAACCAAAATTAGAATAAACCCTTTACTAGCCAATAAGTGTATTTTTTGCTCCTCAACATTAGCAGTATAAACACACAATTCCAGACAAGGTACTTGAATCAAGATACTGATGAGAGCACATGCGGGATGTTGTTGAGGTGGTTTTGTTGGTTGATTGTTGCTTCTTGCCTGTGCTCTCTTCCAAGACCTGTAACCTTAGGAGATGTTTGCATGAGAGGATGATTTTAGAGAAACACAGGACACAGAAACAGTCACACTGTGAATTTATTACACACCTACAGATGGTCATAAATGGAAAGGTAGCCATCCCCAAACCTCGCAGCCATACAAAAAAAGAAAGTGAGAAAGCAGTTTCCCTAAGTCTGTGCTGAGTTGCTCTCTTTGAATGGAGAGGCAGGGAAACAACATTTGCATAGCACGAGGAAAATACAGCAAGAAAAGAATATCTAAATCCATAATTCAGCAAATGCTTTTTAGTCTAATGGCTTAATACACAGAAAAGTAACCCAGGCCCTAACTATTTTGGGTGACTGAAGAAAGACTGTTTTGATGTGTGGTGTCAGCTTTCACATACTGATTGCTTAGACTAGTTTTTCAGGCTTTTTAAAAAAAAGTAATTAACAATAAAAAGCAGAGGAAATTAAACCACAACCCTCTTAGATTCTATAATATTAATGGTGTGATCTGGTAAGAAAAGAAGTCATAAACTTGAAACATAGTTTAGGGACTTAAAAGTAAACATAGCATTTTACTGGAAGCGTAGTTAAATAATCATGAGCCCTTTCCTTTCTTGTGCTGTGCTTTTCTGATTATCTAAAGGGAGTAAAACGTTGTAGGCTTTATAATGCTTTGGAGTATTTAAAATAATTTCCTTTTAAGTGATACTACCATTTGACTACTGCACATTGCTGAGCACATTCATCTTCTGCTGAGGCTGCAGGGATGACATGGCACTCAACATCTTGCCAAAATTCACCAATTCTTACTCTAGAGATTCATGGTTGATTGTTGGGTGGGCAGTCTCTTTCATGGTATTGTGATGATTGGAGAGCACTTCACCTATGATTTATTTAACTTATGAGGGTCAAATATGTGGATATTTGATTTGTGCCCAATCACAAAATAGTTTGTTGTGGTGTTACAAAATTTGTCCAGATTAATCAACAGCATTTTACAGGAGACATAGAATTCTGCAAAAGTAACCATTAGCAATAGAAAATGCTAATGTATGGGAAATATATTGTATATGTAGGGTAATATTATTTAATTTAAGCATTTCTGAGAATTTGGCAATAGCTTGCTAATGAGAAAATTCTATATTTTATATTGATCTTTGCAAAATTCTCTATAAAAGACTGGCAATATATATATCAATATAATATCAATATATATATCAATATAAATTAAAAACTAAGGTAATTTGTGTATTACTTGAGTATTGTAAGAAAGTTGTTGGGGATCCCTTTTTCTTCAGTTCTTGGGTGTCCTTTCAATATGTCAGATTAGAATGAACAGCATTCCACATCTTCAAATCTGTTCCAAAAGCTGCCTCCTCATGCTCTGGAGATCAGATTGCCAGACAAGAGACAGGAAAGCAGCAAGAACAAAGGAAAGCTGGCTGCACAGGTTTGAAACGTTCTTTTGGCTTTGCAGTAAAAGGGTCCATCAGAAATTTGAGATGAAGGATTATAAATGTCGTGGAGCTGAATATGTCCTTTATGAATCAAGTGCTTTTTTGTCCCTTTTTTTTTTTTTCCCCTTTATTCTAAGGGGCATGCCTGTCATGTTTCTGTGTAGTTTTCTGTAGCATATTAAAAAAAAAAAAAAGTCATTGTTTGGGTTCAATTCTTGCTGTGACATTTCCTTATCAAAGGCACGTTATGTTTGTTGGTACTTCAGGATGACTGCTGAGTTTATTCATCAGTTGGATGCTTCTCATTTGTGAAGCTTCTTGAAAGAAAGGTGTGCTCTGAAGGATGTATGACAATTCCTTATCTGTCCTAGACCGATGCAGAAAAGCATTCCCAGGTGGAGCGGAATTCCTTGTGGTCCGGTGATGAAGTCAAGAAATCAGACGGAGGATCCGATAGTGGCATAAAAATGGAGCCAGGATCTAAGTGGAGGCGGAATCCCTCTGATGTGTCGGATGAATCTGATAAAAGCACTTCTGGTAGGAAGAACACTGTTATTTCACAGACGGGCTCCTGGCGACGGGGCATGTCAGCTCAGGTTGGCATTACCACACCAAGGACTAAACCTTCAACCACCTCAGGCACATTAAAGACACCTGGAACAGGTGAGAGAAGGTGTAAGATATAAACAAGCCAAAAAGTGTGTTCAGTATGAAAACAGTTTAAATACTTTCCCAGGCAGAACCTGAACTTCAGGTAATCCTGTCTTTATTTTTAGGTATTGTTTTAACCTGTGCAGCATCTCATATGTCCACATTTCTATTTCTGTTCATCTGAAAATGCGTATTTTGGATTAGTACTCTGTGAAAGTTGTTATTGTGACAACTCTAGTCTTAAGCCAAGCTATTTACTGGGCATAGTATTGCCACATGAAGAGTAAATAATATTATTTCAGCTTTTGAAATCATGGTTAACTTTAAGAATATATAGTATGTGTGGTTGAGATTTTTTTTTTTTTTCCCCAATACTAACCCAGCATGTTAATTTATACTAAACACTGTTTGGTTCTGGATTTTCTTATAAACTTATTAGAGATTTTAGCACTTGCAGATGTGTGAATGAAAAATTATTGAATTTGCATACTCAAGTAATATATGTTAATACCTCTCCTCTTAACTTGATCATATACACAATTGTACATGAAAGAGTTGAAGTTAGATACTTTCTTGAACCATGCCTGTTAGGAAAATTATACTAATGACCTAACACTGCTTCAGTCTAATGATAAAAAAAGGTGAATCTGTGGCAGCTACAGAGGGAAACTTTTTTTTCTTATCTGTCACTATTACTCAAGACTGTTCTGCTTTTCATATCTTTGAGGGCAAACACACCACATACTTTCTCTGGCAGGTCTGCATGTATAACTTGCTAGAATGGCTTGTAAGTTCAGTGTGGACTGGATCATGATTTTTAACCACACTCTGGTGGCTAACACGCTTTTGCTTTTCATGCTGCTTTGAGTTTCATCATTTGCTTGATGTTTTCTAGTCATTAAATATTAGAATTCTTTTTCTATTTTTGTAGGGAAAACTGATGACGCCAAGGTATCAGAAAAGGGTAGACTATCTCCTAAAGCTGGACATGTTAAACGTTCCCCATCAGATGCAGGACGCAGCAGTGGTGATGAATCCAAAAAGCTTCCCACAAGTAACTCTAGAACAACTGCTGCTAATGCTAATACATTTGGATTTAAGAAACAGAGCGGGTCAGCTGTAGGCATGACTATAATCACTGCCAGCGGGGCAACCATCACCAGTAGATCGGCTACTCTGGGAAAAATCCCAAAGTCATCTGGACTCATGGGTAGGACCACTGGTCGGAAGACTAGTGTTGATGGCTCACAGAACCAGGATGATGGCTACTTAGCACTTAGCGCCCGAACTAATCTCCAGTATCGTAGTTTACCCCGGCCCAGTAAATCCAGTAGCAGAAACGGAGCTGGGAATAGATCTAGCACAAGTAGCATAGACTCCAACATAAGCAGCAAGTCAGCCGGGTTGCCTGTCCCTAAAATGAGAGAGCCTACCAAGGTAATCCTTGGAAGCTCTCTGCCCGGATTAGTCAATCAGACTGATAAAGAGAAAGGGATTTCGTCCGACAACGAAAGCGTGGCCTCATGTAATTCTGTTAAAGTGAACCCTGCATCACAGACTGCTTCTAGCGGAGCTCAGAGTACCCACCAGCAAGGAGCCAAGTACCCTGATGTGGCCTCTCCCACTTTGCGCAGGTAGGCAACAAATCCGTTGGTTGTGCAATGATATTAGTCAGAGCTGAATGGTCAGGACTCTTGGAGCCAGGCCTGGCTGTGTTTCGTGGAGCACTTACTCTTTAGTGTCCTACGTCGAGGTGTTTGTATTTACATTTGATTTCACACAAACAGGTTGGCCAGTGTGGTAAATACTCAGTACGTCACGCGACAGCAGCAAAAATTGAACGTTTGGAAAAAACAACTGTCTGGCAGAAAGACAGTTCTGGCAATTGTCGTACAAGTCTCTTCGTAACAAAAATCATACCTGAAGGCTTTACCTGTGCAGATATTGCAGGAATAAAGAGTTTTCTTACCTGAAGGTTACTGAAGAGTTCTTGCACCAATTTATATGTAACAAACCTGGAAATACTCCCATCGTGGATCAAATTATACATTAACAACAGGAGAGTTATTTCAGGTTTTCTTTATGACAGATGCATCATTTGACATATGTCATACATAGATTCACGTGCCCAACCCAAACCAGTCTTTCAGTTGTGTGATTAGGCCAGTGTGTTGCAAGACTCAACATCTGGTTATGCAACTGTGTAGAAGAACCCTAAGTAAAGTTACTAAGCTGGGTTGAATTTTCTTATTTTAATAATATTTTTTTAAACAAAAATCTTACCTGTCTTTTATTTCTCCACCACTGCCCCACACGTGATTTTAACAGTAATATTGAGCTGGTCAGGGATGAATTTGTTGATGCAGTGTGCATCAAAGCCTTGAGATTGGTCAGAGGTTCCGCTGATATTATTTTTCAATTTAATTTGACATGAGGAGCTTGTCTGTTTCAAGTTGCAGTGTTTTGCATTTCATTTTGTCTTGACACCCATGATACCCATACAGTTATGCTACATCATCCTGCTTCCAGTGATGTGAGAAAGCCACATTCCATCTGAAGCACCAGTGCAAGCATAATGGCTGTGATGGCAGCTTAGGCTAACGCTGTAAAGAGTTACAAACTGTTCCTTTTTAAGCGAGTGGTTTTATTTGAAGAGCCTCTGCAAGGATAATTCAAGATATTTAATGTATTTTGATCCCAGCTATCATTAGATGTCCTTTAGAACATTTAATTTTCATCCATGACTGCTTAAAAAGAACACCTTCAATAGACCTTTCGTTTCTATAGCATACCCCATGAGAAACGCAGGTTTTCAGTGTCGCAGTCCTCAGGTAGATGGATCTTGAAATTTGATTGGAAACTTCTTTTGATTACTAGAAAACCACCTTCCTAGCCATGTAATTGAATTACTGCATTAGCAATGCATGAAACTTGAAAGAGAAGACGTTGAGGCTCAATTGAACTATTCCCTCATTTTGATTTGCAATTTCACTCTTGAATTTTCACCAGACTGTCTCAATAGTCATGTCCTATAATGCATCAGAGTAAAATTTGGCCTCCTCTGGTTATTACTGATATCTGGGATGACAAGAGTTTGAGCTTAATTTTCATAGTTGAGATGAGAGTTGCACACATTGATTTTTGCCTATTGCCTTTCAGCCTCGTGTTTTTAAAAAATATTATACAATAAATTAAAACTCGTACTTTTGTAATGATATAGATTTACCTGCAAGTCTGTGAACATATGTAACTTCTATGGTGTCATAAACAGTGAAACTAGAATTCTGCAGTGGGGGCCATGACTGTCTTTGTTCTCTCAGTAGTCCCTTTAGCTCCTGTATTACATTTCCAGCATGTCTCTTAAGTGAAACCATCATTTATGTTGATATATTTTATTTTTACACGGGGTCTTTATGCTCTGTAGTATATAATACTGCTCTTCTGTTAGTGGGCAACATGCATGACCCAAGAGCCAGCTCAGATATGTCAGTCTCTTGTCAGTAATAGAGGATTGGAGTAAGATGTCCTTCCTTGGTAGGGGATGTCCTTCCTTGGTAGGGGATGTCCTTCCTTGTAGGGGTAATGTCCTTCCAGAGTTAATCTCAGGATTAATATTGATGTGTGACAGTCTTGCTGGGTTGGATTGTCTCTTGACTGAAAGGACTGCTCTCCAGGCCACATCCTCTTTTGAAGGTGGTTGTTATGAGGCTGTGGTTTGACTGGACACTGCCTTTAATTGCAGCTTTTTTCTGTTTGTGCCACAGCGCAGCATCCTTGCAGTTGTGTTAGAGATGCTGTGAAACAGTCTGAGGACTGCATAGCTTAAAAACAGCTTTGTAAGACTGTTTTGTAGGTGGCTGGGTTTTTTTTAAGCTCTAGGTTCCTATCTTAAAGAGTACAGTCTTCCCAGTACAACTGAAGTGGTGGTCTGCAATGGTGTAGGAGCAGGAATACCCTGCAGGTATTGCTGCTGAAGGCCACATGTCATTGTGGTATGGTTTGACATTTATCTTCATACTTGCTTGAATAACATTAACTAAATAAAACCTAGACTCTAAAAGTCTCTAAATCCCTGTAGGAATGGGTTTGATCATGCAGTCTGACTTGTCTTAGTGTCTCCTAATCAGTGAGGTGTGATGTGGTGTCCAGGTGAAACAAGTTTGCCAGCTAGTTTGTGAATGTCCGTCTACATCAGGTTCTGGAGGATCATGGCACAGAGCACTGCTGGATTATGAGACAGATGTAGGTTGGCATCTAAGCCTGATCCAGCAGTGTTGTCCAGGTGCTTTGGGGTGGGTATGCAACAGCAGCAATCCCATTGAGATGTGTTCCAGGCATCTTGGTACACTGGAGCTGCAGGTACCACCTGTGCAGTAAGTGCAGTGCTTCTGGGCATCGCTGGACTTACTGCAGGTGTGGTAGGGTGTCCAGCCTGTGTTTCTGGGAAGGGTTGGACAAAGTGACTTAGTGTGCATGTGTTGTACAGACAACCTGGGCATACTCAACAGCAGAGAAGGTTCTACTTGGTGCATACCCACCCAGAAGTCTTTCAGAGCTCTTGCACAGAAGTGCTGTAGTGCTCTGTTCTGAGAACCACAGTCTGGTAGATACTGGCTTTGAAAGACCTCATCCCCAATACTCCACACTGTTGATAAGGAGAAAGCAAATCCATATAGGTATGTGTGGGTAAAACATACCAAAGGCAGTTACAGGAGCTAAGTGGCAGAAACAGAGCAATGTTTTGGGGTGGATGCTTGAAGCTGGAGTCAAAAGCTACACTCATAATTTTGAGGATTGGTTTTGGAATGACTGATAATCCAGTTTTAAGCATGGTTACTTCTAAAACACTTCTGCACTTCTGAGAACTTTTCCTGTTGACTGTTAAAGAAGGAACTGAAGTCTCATCGTTGGCAGTGCAGTTACAGCACAGGCAACAGTGGTGCAAACTGGAGATGCTGCAGTCATCCTCCTCCAACCATGCTTTTAGATTCCCTCCCTTGCACTAGTTCTGGCACTCAGCTAGACTTTTACTGAGCCAGCTCCAGGTGCCAAAGCAGGTAAAATCTCATTCTACACTCAAAAAAATAGTTTCCAGCCAGGTCGGCTCCTGAAATTGGCCAAACCTACATTTAATATCAAGAGATTTTTTTCTGGTTACATCCCAGCAAATGTTTCTGTGCAGAGCACTGGGGGGGTTGCACAGAATTTACCTAAATAACAAGCTTTCAACCTCTTAATATTCCATCCAATGGAATATTATGCAGTGTGTCTGTGATATCCTTTTTCCTTAAGGAGCAGAAGACAATATGTCTGTATTTTAGCTTTGTGAAAGTATTATTTGGTGATTCAGATAAGAAACACCTAAGATAGATTTGAAGCTATCATAATTACCTCTGGACTTTAGTGAAGATGGTGTGAGCACGAAGAGATTAATAAATGTATAGTTGTGTATGTCCAGTCCAGAATCATTTACTTAATGTAAGTTTTTGGAAGCTAAGATGATATGTGGTCTAGGTATAAAAGATCCTCATATTTAATCTTCCATTTTACCTATTTTTCATGTTGTCTTTTTTTACAGACTTTTTGGTGGCAAACCTAGTAAACAAGTTCCCATCACAACAGCTGAAAATATGAAAAATTCTGTAGTCATCTCCAATCCTCATGCTACTATGAACCAGCAGGGTAACCTTGATTCACCATCTGGCAGTGGGATGCTGAGCAGTGGGGGCAGCAGTCCCCTGTATGGTAAAAACACAGATATTAACCAATCCCCACTAGCTTCTAGTCCCAGTTCAGCACATTCAGCTCCTTCCAACAGTTTGACATGGGGAACCAACGCAAGTAGCTCGTCTGCTGTTAGCAAGGATGGCATTGGATATCAGTCTGTCAGCAGTCTCCACACCAGCTGTGAATCCATTGATATCTCTCTGAGCAGTGGAGGAGGGCTGAGCCATAACTCCTCCAGTGGCTTGATTCCAGCCTCTAAAGATGATTCTCTGACTCCCTTTGTCCGAACCAACAGTGTTAAGACTACGTTGTCTGAAAGGTGAGTGGGTTTTTCTCTCATTTCCATTAAGCTTGTATGTACTCAAATGTGAATGAAGTCCTGGCAGTAGCAGCCAACACTGCTGATGTGTAAATCAAGCTGTGCTTCTTACGAGGTAAAAGTGAATGGTTATTACCAGAACATACAAAGAAGCCATTCCAGGCAAGGAGCCCAGTTTAGAGCAAGAGGACGGGTTCAGGGGAGGTTTTTAATTTGCTTTGGTAGTCAATGTGGCAGCTTCCCTTGCTACCACATTCTACCTAATACTTGAATTTTGCACCATACATTATCCTTCCAAAGTTGATCTGATATTGATATTCAAAAAAACCTCCAACGTTGTTACCATTTTCATTTGAGAAGCCAGCTGTTTCTTGGTTAACTTCTTGTCTGTAATGTTTGCCAAGCTTTTAAGCTGGAGGTCATGCTGAAAAGAGAAGTTCCTGTCTCCCCAGGCACTTGATCCCTTCTCAGTCTCTCCCTGCTGCCCTGTCCCATCTCCAGCTGCTCCTGTGTTTTGGCCACAAGCATTCATGTGAATGGTTCATGAACCCAGTTGTGAGATGGATCCAACAGAAAAAGTTCACCTGAATTTTATTTCGGATGGATCAGTTCCCCAGCTCCTTACACGATGTGTGGACACAGAGTAGGAACTGGGAACAGACAGAGCAGGGAGGAGAGAACAGGACTGCTTTTCCAGCATCAGAGCTGTATTAATGGCACGCTGAGCTAACATGGGATAAATCAGACAATGCCTTGCAGTGCATGCTCCCCGAGTGACCTTTTGTAGAAGGCAGTAGTACCTCTGCAAGCATTGGAAATGAGCTGTATCCTCATGTGTAATTATGCAGCCAGGTAGCAAAATGTTTGTAGTTGCATCTGAATGGAGAAAATTACCACTGAATGTAATGTTCTGATGGTTTGGGTTTCTGTTTGTATTTTATTATAACTCCTTTCTGTTGTCTCCTTGTTCCATTCTAATATTCCTTCTCTTGTTTTCTGTCTTGCTGGACTGATTCTTCTAGCCCTCTTTCTTCCCCTGCTGCTAGCCCCAAATTCTGCCGCAATACTTTACCCAGGAGACAGGACAGGTAATGCTGTCTCAGGACAGGAGTGTGCACAAGGCTGTAGGTTTTGTTGCCCATCTTGGTGAAGCAACTTGTTTTGTGCCAGACTGTGTTCAGTGGAGTCCTCTGCTGTGTTCATCGTTGAGGTGTGAACTGACACAAAGACATGCCAGTGAGAGTCCCCTCAAACACCCCATCTAGCTACTTAACTCAATCTGGAGAGCGGCATATGGCAGAGTTGGCATGCTTTTGGGGTTGCTCTTGGTTGTTGTTTTTTTTCCTCCTCATTTCTTTTGCCAAAGGCAATTTGAAAATCTTGCCATTTTTTTTTCCTACCGATCTAAACTCTCACTAGCATTTCAGCATTCCTCTGGCATGCTGCTTTTCCCCACTGCCTTTCAGGCCTGTCTTTTTTGTCGTGAAGTCCCCGTGTCGTTCGGTGTCGTCAGTCTTTTATTGCAGTTTGGCTCTGAATGTTTTGCAGGCACTTGGGTACATCCATCCTTGTAAAGATGAATGCTAAAGTTAGGAAAAGGTAACCCAAATCTGAACATTCTAGCTCACTTTTGCTCACTGCTGTAATTTTAGTCACTCCCATGCTGTTACTTAGCTATAAGGACTGTCATTAAATTAATTCATTTAAACACGGGGGTATTTTCTTTAAAAACAAATTATTAACAGACTCTGCTGGGTTACAAGTTCATCATTTGTGAAAACATAAGCTTAAATATTTGGGTTTTGGACAGCTGATAGATTAATTTTACTTAGCTAATGGAATTTAAGCTAAGATTTGAAAATTTAAACTGGGCTCAATGCTTTTACTGCTATACATTGCAGCTGCATTACAGTAATTAGCTGCATTCCCTAAATGGAGTCTGCTGAAAGAAATGACAGGAAGATGGCTTGGACTTGAAGATTCTCATCAGTTTTCACAAACAGTCTGCCTCACGCCTGCTGAAAAGCATATTTTTAAGCATCCCTTTGACATGTAAAGAGCCATTTTTGTTCATTGTGGGTAGGAGACATAGCAAAACCACACTGTGAACAGATGAGAGTCATTGGCATGGTACCAGATGCATGTTTGTGCAAATCCACACCTAAGTGAAGAGGTTTCTGCATGTTTCTGTAGGAAGGTCCCAGCACCCTTTTTCCCTCTAAAAGGTGATGCAGATGTTTGTACGTCCTTCTTCTTCGTCCTGATCTTATTCCTTCCCTTTTGTTCTTCTCTGAAGTTCTTTTCTTTTAACTTTTCTGCAGCGACCCACATCTTGATAGGAACACTTTGCCTAAGAAGGGACTCAGGTATTGGTGTTTCCACATGGTTTAACAGCTTTTGTGGTGGCTTTGGAGTTTGCATTGTGTTTCTGTTGTGGCTGGTGGTGATGGTCGCAGTTTGCAAGAGGTGGCAACAACTTTCCTTCTTTCATTCTTCCTTTTTCTTTCTTTCTTTCTTTCTTTCTGTCTTTCATCCTCATAGAAGGCCATTGACCACTGTGCTTTTTTTCATCCAGTGGCTTCTCTGCTTGAGCAAGAATTGTGGCTTTTGCTGGCTGAATTGCTGAAAAGCATCTCATAAACCATCACTGGGCTTGACTTGCAAACAATAATTTGGGAAGCTTCTATTGCTATTACATGGAATGACTTGAGATCATTTTCACCCCAGGAACGTTGATGTTGATACACAAATAGAAAGTATTTTCAATGTGCCAAACCTTTTAGGATGAGAATGGACATTAATTTAAAAAAAATAATTGCTTCAGAATACATAATGTTTAGAGCTCTTAAAGATAATTTCTACTCTTCTAGAAAAGAACAAAAAAAAAATAATCCCCAAATAAACTTTTGACAATTGTCTTCTCATACGTTTTGTGTATCTGTAAGGCTGTGACTTTTATAATACTAAAAAAATGCACCCAAAAAGATTTTCCATTGATACAAGCAATTCCAGCAAGCTGATCAACATTAGATGTATTATTAAATGCTTTAAGTGTTACAGAACTTACAGACGATACCTTAGACAATTTAGAAAATTGCAGCTTCAAAAATTGCTTAGTGCAGCTTCAAAAATTGCTTAGTCCAGCTTCTGGGATCACTGAGTTGATGCCTTCAATTTGCAGCTGCAGTTTATTTATTCTGTGCTATACACATTGTTCTTCACAGCAGCTTTGTCCCATGAAGCCAAGTACTAGAAGCCTTTTTTAAAATGGCTTTGTGTTTAAAATGTTTCTGTGGTTCTCAAGTATGTCTCTAATAAATAAAGACTCTCTTTAAGACTGAAACATTCAAGTGCTGAAGAGGTAGGTATTAATGCTGAAAAAACATTAAAATCCTCAGTGTGTTAAAATAGAACAACTGCTTAAAGCCCCTTAATTAACTGATACGTGTGCAAAGTTTAAGAGGTGTAGATAGAGATTAAGTGTTGAGGCATGAGCAGAAGAATGGATCCATTTTTTGAAAGTAGTTTGAGTTTTTACAATGTCAATGATCGTAGTGTTAATTAAATAGATAATGTTGACTAATAATAGACTCCAAGTGTTTAGCTTTTGGAAGGAGAGCTAGTAACTCATAAATATTTCTCAAAAGCAGATGGCTTCAGACACTGAATTCCATCAGCAGACAAGTGTTTCCATGATGCTCTTTCTGTTGATACCTGCACCCTATCACGTATTCCTCATAACACCTCTGGTAACATTCCTATTTTTCAGGCATGTACAGAAGCAGATTTAAAACTTTGCTGAAGCTGAAGCCAGCGGGTGTTTTGCTGTTGGTGTTGGCACAGGCAATGTTTCCGCTGTTTTCTTTGCCTTCAGAAAAGGCTAAACATAGTCTCCTTTATGATGATTTAATGCTATTAGTTGTGAACTAAATGGGATACACCTCCACAGGCCTTTATATTCATGTCTCTGGAATATGAAGTATTAGGTCACAACTTGTTTAAAAATTTGTTAGTGCCTTTGTGGACTTGAATTTGGTTGTAATATAACAAAAAGCCAGCTAAGCTTAGCAATGCACCAAAATACTAAAATAGTGATAGAATTTTGGCATACCATGAGGAAATGAAAAGATTTCTAAATTATGGCTTTATTTTTTAATCTTCCATACGTAATATGCAGTGTATTTTATTCTACAGGCTACAGTGTACAAATTCTATCTGTAGCTTTATATTCACTACTACTGTGGTTACTACCGAAGCTGTAGGAGAGCAGCAGGTTTGGGTTGGTTTTTTCCCCAAACAGAAGTGAAATGAATTAGGAACAGCTTAGAACAGCTTGAAACAGCTCCTTACTTCAGAATAGTATTTGGTTTCTATAATTTTAATCCTAAAATTTCATTTGAGAGTTCTTCCATCTTTCTTTCCCTCTCTTCTTCCCCAAGTCTTGTTACATTTCATGGTTGGGTTCGTTGTTTTTTTTTTAAGTAAATGTTGCAGTTCATTTTGAAAAAACTGTTTTTGCAGGTACACTCCATCCTCCCAGCTCCGTAGTCAAGAAGATGCAAAAGAATGGCTAAGGTCCCATTCAGCAGGAGGGCTTCAGGATACTGCTGGCAATTCTCCATTTTCATCTGGATCCAGCATAACATCACCCTCTGGAACTAGATTTAACTTCTCGCAGCTTGGTGAATAATTATCTGTTTGGATAATCGTAGCAATACATTGTGTGTCTCTAAAATTACACAATATAATTTTCTTTCAGCAGCTCCGAGTCCCAGGTTCAACCTGGAGAAGCACTTTCACTGATAGGAGTGTGACTAATTAGCATTATTATCTCGTATGCCCAAAGGTGGCAAAATTGCAGTAGCTCTTTGAAAATCCTTCTCTGGGAGTAATCGGATGCCTTAATAAAAATTGTGAGCTAATCATCAGAGCTATTTGTTAATATCACACATTGGTGTGTTTCAAGGACTTAAGACATTGCCTACCTCTTTAGTAATATGGCTTTAAAACCCAAGCATATTACTCAGTATTTGTCCCAGTCTCATCAGTCTGAAATGGTTTGTCTTTGTATAGAATTATAGAATCATTTTGATTGGAAAGGACCTTTAAGATCATCAAGTCCAACTGTTAAGCTAGCACACTGCCAAGTCCACCACTAAACCATGTCCCTAAGCACCACATCTATGTGTCTGCATTTGTCAAGTGGTTTGTTGGGAAATGACACAAAGCTCAGGCTGAAATAATATATAAAAGAAGACTTTTAAGTCAGAGAAAATGCCATTCCTTCACTTAATTACATTGATGAAAGTAAACACTTTTTAAATGAAGGAAACAATAAAAGCTGATTGGCAGGATCCATCAGACCTTGCAGATTTTGGTTGGCCGTACCAGCAGTTAAAATAAACTAATTTAAAGTGATAGTAGTGCTCATCTCTGGTGTGAAGATTAAATATTGCTTAGCTCCTTTTGCATCTTGATTAGGTATATAAACCAATGCTAACAGCATATGTATTGTCTTGAAGTTAAGTGACATTTGGAAAGTACTATGACAAACAGACATCTTCCTTTTCTTTTTGACTTTCAGAAGCCCCTCTCATCTTTTGCAGAATAATAAATAATATGCAAAATAGTTTAGACACTTGTGTCGTGTGAATTTGCAGCAGCTCAGTCACTTATTTCTGGTTTGGCTTTGAGTTGCAGCAGTGACATTTTAGAGCCTTTCATTGAGTGAGCTGGAAAGAAACAGATTAAATAAACAGCTTTAAATAAACCGACGCTTAACAAAATTTCAGCTGAGTATATACAAAGTGTAATTACATTGCCAACAGCTAACAAACTGTCATGAAAGTTCATGAAAGTGCTTTAATGGTAAAAAAAAAAAAAAAAAGTAGCCCAGAAAGTTAACTCTTTATGGAGAATATTGAAGATTACTTACATTAATAAGCTTCAAAAGCTATTTGGTCACAAGCAATACACAACAAAAAAGGAAAATGTTTCTCTGTGTTCTTAAGAAAAGAGCTTGGAGGTTTTGGAGTCAAGAGAGGTCACTGTGTTTAATTTAATAGCAAATGTTGGTATGAAAGTTGAGGGCCTTTAAACTGAAATATTGTATCTTCTACAATAGTCTGTATCAGTTGGTGGTGCATGTAGGAACGGGCAATGACAGCACACCAGGAGGAACCTGCCAGTTGAACAGCAATTTTGTGGTTCTCTTTCTTCCACAAATCAGCTAGCTCTTAGTAAATAGCAGGTATAATTTTATCAGGAAAGCTCTTTTAAAAATGTGAAACTAGAGTAGACGTTTTGTACTCCAAACATTGGTTGGGAGAGTATTGGTTTTTGAGGCAAAAGTGGTGTTTTATAATTCTCAGGACTTCATAGTGGAAAGAAACAATTCTGAAAGATACAACTGTTAGGAGACTGAAGCTCTTATAATTAGTGACTTAAATTCGTAGAAAATACTGTTTTTGAGAATTTGAAGGCTTTGAAGGAGATAATTCATAAGGCCTGTTCTATATAGGCAAAATACTAGTTTAAATTCCATAGAGCATTTTAGTCCTTTTTGAGGAAGGGCTCCTCCAAATTAAATGAGGGTTAATTAGTTCATGCCTACAAGGTGTTAGTGAGTTGACTGAGCTTGTCTGTGGAAGCACAGACATATCACCCCACGTTTAAAATTACCTTATTTACTTGACTTTTCTTATTCACTAGCTTGATTTGCATACCTCCTATTTGAATTCATTGAATTTAGAAAAATAACAAAGCCTGGAGAGGATGACATCAAAAATTTGTGTCTTAAAGAAAGACAAAAAACGGTTTCTTTGTCGTTCCAGAAAAAATTCGGAATGAAAATTTGTGGTCATGCAAATAAATTGGTGTTTATTCTTCACTTTGCAGCAAGCCCAACCACTGCAGCCCAGATGAGCCTGTCAAATCCAACCATGCTACGGACCCACAGCCTGTCCAACGCAGATGGGCCTTATGACCCCTACAGCGACACGCGCTTCAGGAACAGCTCCATGTCCTTGGATGAGAAAAGCAGGACAATGAGCCGCTCTGGCTCTTTCCGTGATGGCTTTGAAGAAGGTCAGTGAAGTAGGTGGTGGTGCTGGAAATGAGAGAAGATGGGGTTTTCACATAAACCAGGTAGAAATGTAGTGCTTTCCGGGTCATTTCAGAGCACGGTTCTTTCTGCATGGAGCTCTCACTGTTAGATAAAACTTTAGACCTAGTCATTGTTGTTCTGATATTCACTCAGTGATTCTTCTGGCTGGACTTAGGAAAGCATGTGAGTGTTGTAGCTAGACCATCACTGATCAAGCAATTGTTTAAAAACATCTTGTGCTTAATTTTTAAGGATCTCAGAACTACTCTAGTTCATGCTTAGAGTTAGCATAAGAAAGTGGTTGCTTGAATAAGATTGTTCTTCTGAATCTGGGCCTCTTCCCACCTGGGCCTCTTCCAGACTGCTGTTTCTATCCCAGTTAATTTTTCCAGTACTTAATCTTTATTCAAATTGTCTTTACTTTTTATTTTGGCTGAATGTCTTTCACAGAAGGGACCTGAGTAGTTCATCTAAACATCTAGTCTCTTCTTTTTAATTCCTCATTGCCTTTTCAAATATGTAATAATACCTGATAAAAGAAGCCCATGTAAATATCAGAAGAAAAAGTCATTTACTTATAAATAAATATTTATGTTGGTTGCTGCTGCTTAACTGACCTTGTGTCTGTGGCAGGTGTAGCTATGAGCACACATTAAAACCCTCAAGTGTTGCACTTTGAGAAGTCAAGTGTGGAGTGAGCTCTGGCCGTGGTTTATAGGAAGGTCATAGGAAGCTCTTTCAGCATTAGCTCCCTGAGTCTTAAATCTCCTTTCTGGCAAGGATTAGGAGCTTTGTTGGCTATGAAGTGCAGGTCACACAAGCTGGTTTGCTTCCTTCACTGCCAAGGACCTACACTTAGTCAGCAGTTAATACCAGTGCCCCGTTGTGGCTGCTCTGGTAGAGCTGGACATGTGTGGACCCAAACTTAAGTGCCTGTAGGGACCTTTAAGAGATATGAGATGCCCTCCTGGAGATAGTGCTTATCCCATCAGTTTTCTGCCATTGGAAGAGGTACAGAATGCACCCTGGCTATGGCTCTGGAAAGATTCAGGGCATTCATTATTGAATTTAGCCAATCTAACTCCAGTACATTTAATTGTATTTTAGAGGCTCATGGCTCAGGATCTTCTTTAGGAGTTGAAAATTATTAGAATAAGGCTGTAGGGCTGAAAACTGTGTCACTGCAGGAATTAACCTTTGTGCGTTGCTCTCAGAAAGCTAGATGATCATGAGCAGTCAAAGATTGCCAGTGTTTAGTCAGTGGAATTCCATTCTGTGATGGACACTCCTGCTCTTATTAAGAGTTCCTTAATATAATCTGTGAAGGAATTTCAGTCCCCACATCTGTGTCATACTTAGATGAGTTGCTGAAAGAGCCACTACAGCAAAACTTGGTCAGGTTTTATTGAAGACATCTTCAAAAAATTGTAGCCTTAGGTCTTTTAAGTGTGCTTAAGATTGCAGCAAATCCATTTTGGCATGGTGAAGGTTAAACTATCTCTTACAGTTTAGAAATTCTTGTCCAGGAGGGAGGCTCCTTTAGAAGAATATTTAATAAGTATTAAATGTTTGAGGATGAACCATTTAAAGAAAAGGAAAAGGGAAGAGTTAGGTAAAATGTTTTCAAAGTGCTTTTCATTTATTTTAAGAAAGTAGTAAAAATGAAGTCCAAGAAGCCTCTACTCAAGTTATACACAACCTATACATAGCCTCAAGTTATGTACTTAAAAGAAGTGGAAAAAGGTTACTTCTGTGTGTCAGGAAGGAGTTTGACCTCTACAGTTGACAAGCTGCAGAAATCCCTTTCAATTTTTCCTAAATTTTTGGCACCTAAAAGGATAATTAATATTTTACCAGATGGGATGAATGCCTAGGTGCAGTCTCCACAGTTTTGTCTTCAGGTTAAAGATCTGTCACTTCTGTGGCTGTACAGAAGGTGGGGGCAGCCTGCTTATCAGCTCCTGCTTATTTCTCAGGGATCACAAGTTATAAGGGAACAAGTGGTTCTGAGTATGGCATATGTGTTGTCCTGTGCTTTCAAACCTGTGGATCTAATTCAGCTTCACCTGGACAAAACAGATCAAAAAGTATTCTAGAAATATTATAGAAACTTTCCCTGCTGCCCTGGCCATCAGTCTTCCCCAGGAGCTGAGCTGCCTCTGGCTCCACCCCAATGCTTCAGCCTCCTAAAGAAAAAGGAATTAAATTCATTGTCCTTGGGGCATAAATTTGTGTTCTTTTGTTTGCTACTGACTTGAACACCTGTTGTTCTTTCTACTCTTGGGGCAGTTGATCACACCTAGACCATTTCTTTTCTGACATTAAAAATGATACATGCTTGGATATGCATTTATAGTGCTTTAAAGTAATAGCTCCAAAACTATTTGGGTTTGCAGCCTGCGTGCAGATGCATGTTAACTGCAGAAAACAGGAATCACATCAAGAGCATAACTGGCTTCAGGCTCTTAATTAAATGGCCTTAAAGTAGCCATCTGCAGATACTTTGAAAAGAAATTGCACAAAAAAATTAACTCCTTAGTTGACCTTGAAACTAGAAATCTCAAATTATCTACACATTCAAACGATGCTTTACATGGCAGGAATATGATTCCCAGAGTTTTATGTTCTTTCACTTTATTCATTTTGAGTCTTCTTTCCTCCTTTAAAGTCCCATCATGATCTTTATCAGTCCAGCTGATGCTAACTCCAAAATGTGTGTGTTCTGAGCTGTTGCAAGGGAATGTGTTTCTTCTCTGGCCAGTTGGTATGGTTGCTTTTTTTGAATACACCTCAATTAGTAAAAACTGCACAAAGAAAACAGAGAGGCAAAGCAGAAAACAAAACTATATTATCTGTTAGAGTCCACTGGGGGCCTTGTGCAATATTGCCTGTGCTTGGGGCTTTCCATCTTGAAGAAGGCTGTCTGAAGGTAAAATGTAGGTGAAAAGAAAGGTGACAAGGAGATCTTAAGTGCATAGCATCTATGATATGAAGAGAGTTGAAATAGATTAGGAATCTTCAGTTTGGAAAAATGATGTCTGAAGGGAGGTGATAATACATAATGTAGTGCATTATAAATAGGTTGGTTATCCATTACTTCTCACATCACAGGGTTGTGGAGACACTCAGGAAACTTACTGATTCAGCAGCAGGTCTAAAACAGCTGCAAAAAATTATATTTCTTAACAAAGGAAGAGTTTTTTATTATAGACAAAATGTGTTGGTGGATTCAGAAGCAGTGAAGCAAATTAATGGTAGAGAGGTCACGGTGACTGTGAAAAATAATGGTCTGGCTGCAGTTCCCATCTGAGGAATTCCCATCTCTGCTGATTCCCAGAAGATGCAAAGATGTACCTGGGGAAAAAATCACTGGGGACCTGCCTCCTTCTTGCATTCTTTTCCCTAGACATGCACTGTGGTGGCAGCCAGAGATGGAGCACATGATTAGACAGACCCTGGCTCTGACTCACACTCGTTATTTTTATGTTCTTAATGCAGTGCAGTCCTTAACATCCAACTCTAAAGATCATTTTAATTGAAAATATGATTAACCAGAAAAAGCAAATGGGTGTGAGGTTTTTTTGCTTTCTTGTGGGTTTTTTAAATTGTCTTAAATTCCTCCAGAAGCCAACTTAGACTTTGTTTACTTCTCTTTCCAGCCTTGCCTTAGGATATAATGTCAATGGGAAAGCAGAGCCCATTTATTATGAATGTAAGAGAATTGCAGTTGGTAATTAGAACAAAATGGCAGCTTTTCTACATTTTTATTTTTTTCTTTTTTGCTGGAGGATTTAGATCAAAGAAAAAATGATTTAACAAGATTTCATATGATTTGTATGAAGTTACCTGAAGTTTGCATGGAAGCTTCAGTTAGATGTATTTTGTTTCTAAAAATAAAAATAAAGGAAGGGTAAATGTTTCAGTAGCAGAAAGAATAGCTTCAGGTAGGTTTTTTTTAATAGCATAATCAAAAATTAAATTATGTTATATGTAAATCCTAACACAGGGATGATGGTAACAACTTTGAGAATCAATGTATATATATGTGTCTTTTACTGAATGTATATTTAAATGCAAAAACTGCTTGAAACAGATTCTTTTCCAGAAAAGGTTTTGTAGCCATGTTTTCACTCTGGTAATTTTTCTATGAGAGAACCCACTTTGCCTTGTTAAAGAAATGTCATTGCTTTAAAGAAAGACCAAAAAACTCCACAGGGGTAGAGAATGTTCAGCTTATCAGTGCTCCCTTGTAGTCAGCAGAATGAAGGTACAGCTGAGTTCAGAGGACAATTCCAAGTCCCAAAATTAGACACTGCTTGTGCTCTGGGTGCTCCACATCATCATCTCCTGGAGCATTTGGTTACATACTGGAGCTGGGTAGCGTGGTCTTCTCAGGACATCTCCAGCTTGGTCTGCTGCTTAAAGAAAACAACCCACCCTCTGAATCTCATCTAAAACTGAAGATTAAATACTTAGATTTACTTTTGTTATCTTCTCTGCATTTCAGTTAATTTTGGGGGGGTTTTGTATCTTGAGTAAGCCCTTTTGCAGGAGTCTTAAGATAAGCTGTCCAAAAAAATAGTTATTTCTGAACCATCTTCATCAAAACTTTTCTTTTTAATCTTATTGACCATCCCTTATTTTCCCAAAAAACAAGTATTATTAAATTATTAAAACAACTTTACCAAATCAAAGTTTATGGATTGTATTACCTGGCCATGCATTCTACAAACTGGACATTACTGGCACAGTAACATAATTAAGTTGATGATGGGTGATGAAATTTGTGGAAGTATTTCTTCAGCAGCCTGGTCGTTGGCAGTGGATGATCTGTGATGATTTCACTCTGTGGTGCTGTATTTTTATTAATTGTGTTTATTTTCTTTCCTTTAGTGCATGGTTCTTCTCTCTCTTTGGTATCCAGTACGTCATCTATTTATTCGACAGTGAGTATAATGAAACAAACAATTTGGGTTTACTAATCAAAATTATTGAATTGACTGGTCCTCTTGTGCTGATTATTTTTGCTGTTCAGGGAGGAGGGGGGGGGAAAAAATACATCACTTTTTGATTGTGTTCTGAGTGCCAGCTACAAAGAGATGTTTACATTCCTGAAGAAGACTGTGGATATTTAGCAGTATTGTCATTAAACACAGGTGTTAATGACCTAAAAGCAGCAATTTATTTTTGAGTCAGTGTTTTACAACTACACTGAATAAGTTTTGCTAGAAAGGAGCTCAGTAGATCTGAGGAGATTTGAGCTTCATTACCGAAAGCACCCAAAATTTGCTGTTCAAAGTCATTCCAGCCTTGAATTAATGATTTGCTTCTAAAGAAGTGTAAGTTTCTTCATGCACAGGTTTTAATAATTCCAAAGAAGCCATTTGTTCACTATGCCAGTAATATTTTCTCCAAAAGTATGTCTTTATTTATGTTATCTGATCCTGAAATAAGGCTTACTGGAGTTTGAAAATACAGGGGGTTTTAAATGCGTGTTGCATTATTTTCTTCTAATAGTCTCACGACTATTTTTCCCATGTAAACATGTACTATGGAAGACCTTGTAAGTTCAGATCACACCTGTGCTGTGGTGGGGAGGTGGCTTGCCTGGCTTTTCTCTGGCTAGTTGGGGTGTGAACTGCAGTGACCCTGGGGCACAGCAGGTTCCAGCCCACACAAGACTCTGCAGAAGTATTTGGCACTGATGGTCAATTGCCAGTGGCTTCACTGTTGCTGGTGTCCAAGCCAGTCCGATTGAAGGTGCCTCATGTATTCCTGGCATGCCAGGAGCATGGTTTTGGGGGTTTCTTAAAAAATCATTGAAACATAGAAAGGGTTGGGTTGGAAGGGACCGTTGGAGGTCATCTCTTCCTATCCCCTGCAGCGATCGGGGACATCGTCAACTAGATCGGGTTGCTCAGAGCCCCATCCAACCTGACCTTGAATGTTTCCAGGGATGGAGCATCTACCACCTCTCTGGGCAACCCAAGCTTGTGTTTCACCACCCTCATTGTAAAAAATTTCTTCCTTATATCTAGTCTCTTTTAGTTTAAAACCATTACCCCTTGCTTTATCATTACAGGCCCTGCTAAAAAAATTGTCCCCATATTTGTAGGCCCCCGTTAAGCACAACCCTTTTAAAAAACAGTGGATAACAATTGCAATTACTTCTGAATTATGTGTTAATTTAAAAGCATCTTCAATTTCAAATTCTTATGCAAGTGGGATGCATCTTCATGCTCACCACACATCCACAGCTGAAACATGTGATACAAGAATATGTGGAAGAACTTGCTCTTGGAAGATGATGTGCAACTGTCTCTGAAGTCTGTCGAGGCAACATAGTGTTATTTAGCATTATTTCACTTACATGTTTCACTGTTGGGAAGCTGCATGTGTATGATGCCCTTAAGAGCTTGCTCATAAATTGAAAATACCACCTTTTTTATTGACCTTGCTTCAGGCAAGGTCCATATGAAGCCAAACCAGACAATGTTTTAGAAGGATGGAAAACAGACCATTTCCTCTGGGCTGTTGTTTATAACCCTGAGAGCCCCAAGAAGAGTACTCAGCAGCTGCTATCTGAGCTCTGGTTGATGTGCTTGCTGCCCAAGCACCAGTGGCTCTTAATAGTGTGGTTTATGGGGGTATGATTTTTGTGGAGGCTGGTAGTGGACATGTTTACATAAGGGTGGTGGAGTGTGTCACTTCCTACCATACACTTCTCTTTAGCTGATAACTTTGGTTAGAAACAAGCCATAGTAGACACAGTTTTGTCATACAGACCACAGCTGACTGTCAGCATGTCCACTTTGCATCCTCAGATAACTAGTTTTTCATCAATGCAGTGCCCAGTAAGCACCCAAGTGGGAGTCATTTATTTTTTTTCCACATCACTTTGGAATGCAAAAACCTGATCTCTGTTCCATGCAAAGCTGAGCATGGGAAGAAGGGAATTGCTGACCTTCTGAGCCTCAGGCTGCCCCTTATGCATGGTTCAGACTCTGAGGGGCAGTGGTTGACAGGCTGGCAGCCTGTTTTCTTTTTACTGAAAATAAATTAGGATATTATCTTAGACTGAATATGGATGTGGGAATCCAGAATAAGGAATTCACATTAGAGCTTTTCAAACACAAAAAGAAAAAAAGCCTGAACAATTTTCTATATTTGTTGGGCTGGTTATAATATCCTCATGTATTTTCTTCTGTTTTTATTTTACAGCCTGAAGAGAAGTGCCAGTCAGAGGTAAGAGCACATCATGTTTGACAGGCATAAATGTGCTGTCAGGACATTCTGCATTTTGTGTCTTGCTATTTTATTTCTCCATATTATGGTGCAGTAAAGTGCTCTCTTAAAATATATAGATTCGCAAGCTACGAAGAGAGTTGGATGCATCCCAAGAAAAAGTATCAGCTCTGACAACTCAGTTGACTGCCAATGTGAGTACAACTCTGAGAACACTAACAGGGAATGCATTTAATGCACCAACTGCTACCCCCATTTTTTTAAGTGACAAGAAGATATCATGTGTGTAACTTTAGTTCATATTACCTATGTGTTTAAAAAAGTAACTGCATGCATGTGGCACCTTTCAAAAAATTACATCCTCTGTCCTACTGAATGGTCTTATGCATTTCTTTAAATACTAAATTATAATATTAATTTGGCTGTAGATATATGCAAATCATCTTCAAATCATGACAAAATCATCAAGTACTTTTTTATAAATAGTGTCTTGCTTTGACATTTGGGTGGACTCGGATACAGATGAAAGTAATTACTGTCAGGAATAAAAATTGGTAGAAACATGGATTGAAGCCTGTTATATTTTGCTGTTGTGTTAAGATGTGGGCTAATGGCATGATGGGAGCAAAAGGAGCTCTGAGAACTAATACAAAGTTATGCCTGAAGAGTGGACATTCATTATTTTTAACCAGTGCAGACAACACTTTTGCTTGTTTTCTCTAAGGAATTTTATTAATAAGTAATGTAAGATGCTTGGAAAAAAAAAAGAGCTGGAAGCCAGGAGGGGTTGAGACAGCACTATGTATGGCCCTGTGCAAGTTTACTTGTGAGTTCTGTGCTTCTGCAAAACAGAAGCTTGCTAGAAAAATAAGCAATTCTAGAGTAAATAAGCTACAGATGAATAGTCATCAAACTGGACCATATTGACATCCTCGTTTGTGGGAATGAATAAACATCAGAACACATGCTACTGAAGAGGACATTCCTGTCCATCAGCTCTCTGAATAGGTGGAATACAAACCTTAGGATTCAAGGGGCAATCTACTGTGGGAGAATCAGTAAGCTCTTACTCAGCACAGGAGTTAGTAGCCTGTCCCCAGGAGAAGTGAGTAGCATGTTCTGCTCTGTGCCTGCCCCAGTTGCTGTTAATTTGCCCAAGAATTTGTGCATGGTTTCCTCTCACTGTCTTTGCAGAGAATGGTTTTTAACATATGCTGCTGCTGTGCAGTTTTGTTTGGTGGGGGCGGGTTTCCCCAAAAAAGTTAGCATCATTTGCTGTTGGTAATGTTTCATATTGGCATCATTCACTGTGCTAAAATGTTGTAGTTTTTTATTAATAGTATTTAAACTTCTTAGACTTGGACTTGCCCCTTATTTGTCCATAAATCAGCAATAGTCTGCTGCAGAGATGTAACTGTCCTAGTAATATATTTGTCCCTAGTCACTTCTTTTCAGAGTACACATTCATTTTCCATGTAAAAGGCCAGGTCTGTTCCCAAAAAAGTTAAGACTTTTTGTTAAGACACTGCTCTATGGACATTTCCTTTCCACAGTATTTTTTAATATAATGCTTTAAGTTAGGCAATTCAAATTATTATCTTTAATTTATTATTTTTTCCTGTATAGACACAGCAGCTTTTTATGCTTCTCAGGCCATCAGGGGCAAGAATTTGAAAAGGTTTCACTCCAACTAGGAAGTGAAGATAACTGTTTTCTATAGCTCACTGAAGAATTTTCAAATAGGAATAATTTCAAGGTGCTTGATCTGGTTTTGAAAGAGCAACTTTTTCTAAAGGTTCAGGTCAAAGCATTGAGGGTTTGTATCCCATTATTAATCCACACAGTCCCACTTGCCCATTTATTTTTTGCCTTTGCAGAATATTGTTGAGGATCCCTGAATATCAGTTTAGTTGTTCTGTGCTCATCCTCCCCAACAGAAGCTTTGCAGTCTGTGTTTTTAAAACAAATATTTAGATTTTCATACATGTGTAGCGTGAGGGTTTAAATTACTTTGTGCTGTTTTCTTGCAGTCTCAGCTCTGCTTATTTTCATAAGGGCTGGTGGGAATGAGAGATGCACATCCCTGTGTTATGGTGCTGCTCATGTTTGTTTTCATTGCAAATGTGAGAACAGTTATTTAGGATAAGTCAGCTGTGTGCTGCTGCTGAATTAGTCTGGAATAGCTCTGTGAAAGGATTTGCTATTCTGTATATCTTTGGGTGAGAGAATGCCCTTTTCCCCTTGGAAAGATTTCATACAATTGTAGTTGTCATTGTGTGCATAAAAATTATTTTTAATAGAGAAATGAAATATTATTTGCTATGGTTAGTGTAGATTACTATGGCTAATGAGAAAAAAATATATATACATGTGTATCTCTAAACCAGTGCACATCATGGCACTGGAAAGATAGTTCCCTTTTATCAACTTCCTTTCTGTCCTCTCAATCTACTTTTCCTTCCTTTTACTTCTCAGTCAATTTTGGCTCTTTACTGATGTTCTTAATATAATCGACCTTGGGTTCTCAGTGCTTCATGGGAAAAGAAAAAAAAGGTCATTGGCCAAGCATCAGGAAGTTTTAGATGATGTTTAGCATGGGGACCTTGGTTGCAGGCAACGTGTGTTCAAATATTGGAGAAGTCTTTGCATTAGGTGTAGGTATATCAGCTCAACAGCTTTGTGGCAAGAGTTACCTTGACTGTGTCAGGGTACATGAAAACTATCACTGAGTAGCCTTATATGTGCTGATAATGGCCCACGTAAAAAGCCAAAGGTTAGGTCTGGTTTCAAAAATGAACAGCAGGAGATGTTTAGAAATATAGATGGATTTGTCTCTTTTTCCTCTCTACATTTTGTGATAGGAGATCTGTTCATGTCATTGCTTGCAGTAGCTTGGAGACATGGCTAGATGACCAGGGTCATCCTTCCATGCCTTTTTGGTGCCAGGAATACTTTCAGGTGGCCAGGTGTATTCCCTAAAGTGTCCTTTAAGAGCCTCAGTTACTTAATCTGTGAGATGTTTCAGAAAAAAAAAAAAAAAAAAAGAGTAGTCTTTCTATTTCAACAAAGTGGCAAAAATGTATTTTCTATTTATCAAAAAATCCAAGCAGCTTTGAACAACTTGGAAAAGTACAGGAACTGGATTAGTTTGGGATGTGGCTCTTCAAAGGACCTTAACTCCTAGAGACCCAGGAGGTGATTTTGTTCTTGATGTATTCTGGACATAGGATTGCACATTTTACAGAATAGAAGAGAATTCCAAACTGGGGAAAAAAATCCTGCTTTGCTGCTCTGCTAGGGTATGCCTGAGATAACTGTCCTGGCTATTGATATCATGGTATCAAAGAGGTGGATGTAGCAGCCAATGGAGAAGCCACCTCCAGGAAATGTCCTACTGATGTGCCAGGTCACAGCATTACTCCTACGTCTGTGTTCTCTGAAGCCTTTGGTAGCAGCTGCTGCCAAACAGGGCATGCTTGGTGGCCTAAAACTGCCTCATTTCCTTGTGTGCTGCTGGCAGGAGTGGTACACTGCCATTTTCTAAAATTCCAAAATTTGCCTGTTACCTTTGGCATTTCCACTTTCCCCCCTTTAAGTGGTTCCTGAGAATTTGTTTTCACAATGTATGCTCTACTCATTTGACCTTTTCCAACCAGGGTTATTTTCTCCCTATCATTTACACAACAAACAATGCACTGCAGGAGGTGGTCCACTGAAATACCTGCAGAGATGATTTTTTTTTTTTTTGAGGGGAGAGAACCAACTACTTTCATATGGTTTAACTTTCAGGCTCACCTGGTGGCAGCGTTTGAGCAGAGCCTGGGGAACATGACAATCAGACTGCAGAGCCTGACCATGACAGCAGAACAAAAGGCAAGCTTGAAAACTATCTGGGGGAGCCTTAACTTCTGTTTCCAGCATCATTACTCATGCTCTTTCTGTAGTTGTAGTGGGAAAAAAAAACAAACACGGACACTGTTTCCTCTATTGTGCTGATGGAGTAAAATGTAATGAAGATTTGTATAAAATGCTTGTTTTCCTCACTGGGATGTTGTGATGGCTGCTCAGGTTTTATAAATTGTTGCTTTGGACATTGGTATTGAGTATTGCATATTTTGGTTATAAATTTCTTCCAAATTCATCCACACATGTTCATGTTCAAGAAAAATATCAAGAAAAACATTTGCAAGAGAGGAAATATATTAGGTTTTTGGACAGTATACTTACATGTACATGATTTCTGTATTACAGAGCATGTATGTGTTTTTTTAGCATGTGCTATTTTGCAGCCTGTTAGGGGTGGGCTTCCCTGGGTGTACCAAACCTCATTTTCATCTCCTTGCACATACATATTCCATAAATTCTCTACCAACTACCAATGTTCAGATTGAAATGTGGCTTCTTTGAGGCAGTTAGATATAATCTGCATTTTTCAACTAATCACCTTTTCTTTTTTCCTCTTTTCTTATTCAAGGACTCAGAACTGAACGAGTTAAGGAAGACAATTGAACTACTGAAGAAGCAAAATGCTGCTGCCCAGGCTGCCATCAATGGAGTCATCAACACACCAGAGCTCAACTGCAAAGGTGAGAAGCAGAAGCACTACATTTAGTGATGGTGTGGTGCTCACGAGGCCTCAGACCTCTTGGTAATTGCTGATGCAACCATGGGAGATCAGCTTTGTCTCATGACCGTGCTCTAGTTACTTGTTTTGGTATTGTGTGGGGATTTGAAATGGGTATCAGTGTCAATAGGGTGGTCAATTCTACAGGAGTAAATGGATGTGTTAGAGATGTGAAAAGGTGTTTTAACAAAGCTGTTCCACCTTCAGTGTGAGCTCACTGAATTTTCTATGAGCATTTAGTAATTCACCCATGTAGACACTGATGCTCAAGGGCAGGTTGGATGGGGCTCAGAGCAGCCTGGTCTAGTGGGAGGTGTCCCTGCCCATGCAGAGGGATTGGAACTAGATGATCTTTAAGGTCCCTTCCAACCCAAACCATTCTATGATTCTATATAAAGCAGCAGGTGGCAAAGATGCCCGTTTCAGAGCTGTCAGGCACTTGTCTTTATTGTCTTTAGGATTTCCAGTAATTTCCAGTATGAAGTCTGAACTCAGTTGTGTCTTCTCTCACTTCTCTGACTTACCCCAGTAATTTACATCAGATTTCTTACATAATTTTGGCATTGCCTCCGTTCCCAATTAGGACCTGGAGCTGCTCAGGCCACCGACCTGCGGATCCGAAGGCAGCACTCTTCGGACAGCGTCTCCAGTATCAACAGTGCCACCAGCCACTCCAGTGTGGGAAGCAACATCGAGAGCGACTCAAAGAAAAAGAAGAGGAAGAACTGGGTGAGTGTATTTCACCAGATTGTGTGAGGTTTATGTAAAATAGTCAGAATGTCCAGGGTGAAATCCAGCTGCTCAGCTCCTCCATCTTCCCTCATGCGACAGGTCAGCACAAGGACCACGCACTGTTTAAATCCTGGATAAACTCTCTTTTGAAGGCTTAATTGAGTTCTAAGTGATGTATATGCTTGTGTTGACTCTGCCTAGGATTGAATTTTAGCTTAACAGCCAAGAGGGCAGTCTTAAATTAGAAATAGCTGTCAAAGATCACTTCTGGCTAGAAGTAATCTGGTGTCCAACCCCTTAGGGAAAACTCAACGTCTGTCATTAAAACAAATCCACAACGAGAAATAATTCCTACTTTTTTTTTTTTGTTCCATTTTTGGCTTATAGGGCTTTCTTTTAAGTGAACATGTTAAATACTTTAAGAACTCTCTTTTGAACATCTTGTGGAGTTCTACAACAACAAAAAAAATATTGTGATGGACCTTGATTTTGCAAGATGTTGCAATGCTTACCTTTCATTTCCCATTTTTCCTTCTTTGCTCATCATGTACTGTGTGCAAGGTACCCTGTACTGGAGGAAAGGGTACACCATATTAAACTCCATTTTGGATCAGACCCTAACTTAACTGCCTTTGTGACCTAGTTGGACTGTAGTTTGGACTGAAGTCCTTAGATTGTTTATTGTAGCCAGTGAAGCAATCCACCCCTTCCTTCCCACTCAATTTAAATCTCTCTGGATCTTTTGGGTATACAAATACATCTGTATAGCTACAAAATGTGGTTTGAGCTGGTAAAAGCTTGGTTTGTATTTGCACAATAGCCTCTCAGAAGTGTTTATGAAACATCTGAACCGTAAGAAACAGTTTCCTGAGCAAGTTCTTGTTTTTATTTCTCTCTTATCCCAGTGGTTTCATCTTGATATCTTGCCACGTCCTTCATAACAGTAATTTTTCCACTCTGCCCTTAAATAATTGGTTGAATGGAAACAATGTCATCTCCAAATCCTTCTTATGCTGGGTTGTACAGTAGTTACAGATGAAGTAAATTGCTGTCATTTTAAAATTGCTAGTGGCTCTTAATTTGTGATACGAACTTTTTGTGATCATTAAGCCTTAGTTAAGATAAACACTTTAAATTTTTGCTTTAGCTCTTCTTCTGTATTACCATAACCCAGTAGATACTATCCTACATCAACCTACACTTCTCATTCATCAGATGACTATTTTTAAATAAGGTCAAGGAAATATCTTCTTGTAAAGAGAAACAACCAAAGTTTTCATGAAGTATAAGAGCCGGGGTATGTTCTTATTAAAAATCAGTACATCACTGCTGTAAAATTAAAATTGAATATTAATTAAGTAATCTACTGAGAAAATATATAAGTTTAGTCTGATTCACACCTTTTTTTTTTCCACAAATACTGAGGAAGTTACCAGCCAAGATCTTTTTGTTATATATAGAAACAACACAGCTGCCAGTTTGGAGCTGAAACACCAGACTTTCAACATTTCTCACCGTAGGAGTCTTTGTCTAGTTTAAAAATAACTTTCAGCTAATATGAAGCCAGCCTGTTTACAACATATAATTTGTGATAGCATTAAATGATGTTAGCAGAGTATCCTGAATTGGAAGGGACCCATTAGGATCATCAAGTCCAAACCCTGACTCCCCACAGGGCAACCTAAAAGTTAAACCATATATCTAAGAACGTTGTTCAGATGCTTCTTGAGCACTAACTGTTGAACTGTAACGTTGGGATGACATCAGCTTAATCACATGAATATTGATAATTTTTGTAGCTTGGCAGTCACATGAGAAAAGGTTATTTTAGTTACAGGTAGGTAGAGAAGATTCAGTCTTTTCACCTGTTCCTGCGATGAAAAACACACACAGTATTAACGTGGGTGTTAGCCAGAACATTCTGTCTGAGCCAAGGAGAAAAGATAATTCAAGTAGTGAACAGATCTGGGTCTAGTGTCTCCCTCAATGCAGAAATGATTGTAAGTTGTTTGAAACACCTGGTTTTGGAAAATACAGGGTTCCAGTTTTAAAGTGACTGTTGGTCTTTGTTGATTATTGGTCATATTTGTCTTAGAAATCCGAAGCTTTCCTTATCACTGGCTTTATCTGTTAAAATGTGTCTTTTTTCCTTCCCTCACTTCCTTTCGCTTGCGCTTCTTCCGGCAGGTTAATGAGGTAAGGAAGACCTACTTTAAACTGTGAGATCCAAAGCTAACCCATCCCACGTACATGACTAACCCTTTCAGCATCATTAACCTTGTCTGAGCCACACCACATTATAGCTGCAAGTTGCTACAGCATCACTGTAAAGCTTGTTGCACTGAACAGAATTCGCTGTAAAATAGTTATCTTAAAAATAGGAAGCATTGACCTTATTAATCTCATTAAATACTGAAGGGGAAAAAAAGCTTTTTTATTCTTTTTTTTTTTTTTAACCCATGTTAAAATATATGTGAGTCTGGCTGTATCATTAGGAGAATTTGCATGTTTGAGTTGTTGCTCTGTGGCTTTTTTGCCTGGTTTCATCCTTAATGATGTGCCTACTGTTGTGGTCTTGTTTTTTTCAGTTACGCAGCTCCTTCAAGCAAGCTTTTGGTAAAAAGAAATCTCCCAAGTCAGCATCTTCTCATTCAGATATTGAGGAGATGACTGATTCTTCGTTACCTTCATCACCAAAGCTACCACACCACAACTCCACTGTTGCAACCCCATTGCTGAGAGCTTCCCATTCCAATTCTCTGTAAGTGATTTTTAAATAGAAAATGGAGTGGAAGGCATCTTGCTGCGTTGGTAGAGGAAAGGAGAACTGTCATGCTTTGGAGAGATCCAGTGTTTCCCATGCTAGCTTTGCAGGACATTCCTAGGCCACTTTCTGGAAACAAACAGGGGCAAGATGTGCCTTATACCATCCTGTGCCTGTTGGTTCTTCTGTCTAAGAATCTGCACATCTGTGTAAGCCCTGTGAGAGTCTGGCAGCTGCTTAGTTACATGCACTGCTTAACCAGCTGGTCACCATGAGGCCACAGCAGAAGACACAGTGGGCCAGACAGGGTTGTCCTGTAGGTCAAGGCTGGTCTGTTGACACTGATCAGTCCTACTCCCAAACATCACTTACGTTCTCTCCCAGAGGGGGGCTGTGGTTTTGAAGTATTTTAGGTAAAATCCTCGACCCTGTCATACTGGCAAAAGAATGAGCAAAGATCACTTTCAGCTCCTGCCTGTTTGGAATGTTCTGTAGTCAAAGGAGATTACAGGCAGAGGACAGAAAAGTAGAATTTGTGTATCCAGGGAATTAAAGATACGTAAGCTGACTCCTGAGCCAGTACCTTTGCATTAGTGTCCAGGAAGCCAAAATCATGGCATTGTTACTGTGGTATAATGTAGTATTTCCTTGGGGTGCTCTCTGAGCAGAACATGTAGAGTATGAAGGGTATTTTTAACCAGGGTGACCTTGGAGTGTAGAATTAATTGGATGTCTTGCTGTTAGTGAAACAAGCCAGGCCAAGCCTGGGATTTTGTTTTCTCTGGTGGCTACAGACAGTACACAGTGTACTAATCTGCAATGATGAGTTCTCAGATAAATTCACAAATTCAACTAAAGGTAAGGATTTACCAGAAATAAACCAGCATGGTTTCCTGATACCGCTGAACTCATCCCACCGCTTGGATGGAGATGATCCGCTCCTCTTTTCTTCTGCAACTCCCCAGCCACCAGTGCCTGGTCCTTCCCTTGCAGCTGGCTCTGCTGCCTGTCAGACAGCTCCACTGAGCCCATGCCACATACTAAATTATGTGAAGAACAATTGGACAGAAACATGAACAACCTTTTCCCCAGGTTGCTGGGTTGGCTCAGCTCAGGTCTGCTCTCACTCTGATGAGTGCCAGAGCTGGTATAAGCCTGGGGGGATGACAGCAGCCTGGCCAGAAGCAGGCTTGGGGTCAAGGGGTGAGAAACCAGTGTGTCCTTTGGGGAGTATATTGTATAGGCTCATCTGTAGCACCAAATCATTCCCTTCTGCTTGTGCATGATGGGAATGAGATGTAGACTTCAAAGTCAGGACTTATGCTCTGCTGCTTGACTCATTTTATGTTCATGGGAAGGTCACAGGCAATCTTGATGCTTCATTTTGGCTACCTGTGAAATAAAGCTAACTAAGTGCGTTGCTGCACTGTTTTGAGTCTAAACTCACATTTTAGAATGTGCTTGGAAAACTGTGTGAAATAGCTTTTATGTTAATTCTATGAGTAACTTTGTCACTTGAGTAGGATAAATAAATAAAGAAAGTTGTAAGAGGCAGTATTGTGAAACAGAGTTACCAGAGAGCCTTACCACCTTGTAGGTGTCATGCAAAGCTTCCAGCCTGATTTCTTATCAAATGCTTTTGAGTAAGGACCCAAATTTGAAGTTTTGCCCATCACTTATTTTCACATGAAGAAGTGAAAACAATAGCAACAGTTTCCAGCCCTATAATAACAATGAAATGTTAGTAGCAGAAGATAATCCCCCTGTGACTTTTTTGTAAAGCTTCTCCAGTCTCTTGAGCCTCACTCAGTGAGTTTCTGGTGACTACAGCAAATTGTCCTTTAGAAAGCTAAGGCCAGAAAATTGTCAAATAGTGACCTCATCTATCATCAGTGAAAATGCTATGTGCATGTGTCTCATCTTGACATGGAAGCCAAAAGGCTAAACATGAGAAAAGAGTAAATATGGGAACAGAGGGAAGGCTAGAGCAGAAGTAAAACTTGTGTAATTTGGCCTATTGGCTTTTTGGTGGGGAAAACTTCTCTCGTTAACCTGATATAGGGAGAAATATTTTAAATGAAATCTCCCTCAAAGCACGCAGCTGTGTAGTTGATCTTTATATAGATACACTTATGAATGTGCTGAAATGTTACTCACCCAAAATCTTTTTTTGTATGAGGAGGGAAGAAAAAAGCCACCAAAAATTTTTTAAGCATGAGTGCTTTAAAGCGAGCAGGAATTTATCACGCTTCAATAGGTGTAGAGTCCTAAAGCCCTCCAGAACAGTTCAGGGAAACCCAGCTGTGCACACCTGGTGAGCTTTAAATCTGTCTGTAAACTCATCAATCTCCAACCAACCGCTGTTGCTGCCTACACCCCCTTAATTTATTTAGATTTTGGCTTTAGAAGTTTTCCTTTATGGCAACTACCATGAAAAAACAAATGCTATCCAATAGTAGGTGACTTCCAGAATTCTGTTTCAGATGCTGATTAAAGAAAAATAACCCTCAGACATACTTATTTCACTGGTCTCTGATGTTTCCATGACCTCTTTGATATCTGATTTATAGTATCACTAATCCAATAAGCATAAAGTGTTGCCAGCTTGCTACAGAATCAAAAGTTTCTTTTCCTCCTTTACTAATAAATTACGGAATAACGCTGTCTGAAAAGTAACAAATGGTCTCACTCAGTGTCTATTTTTCAATCTTCTCCAGTATTTCTGAGTGCACTGACAGTGAAGCTGAAACAGTCATGCAGTTACGAAATGAGCTGAGAGACAAGGAGATGAAGTTGACTGATATTCGTCTGGAAGCCCTTAGCTCTGCTCATCAGCTCGACCAGCTTCGCGAGGCGATGAACAGAATGCAGGTAAGAAGTAACCACTCCAAAGATTGCAGTCTATGTTGGTGTGCTCAAGATTGGCCCACCTGCCACTCAGTGAAGATCTGTAAGAAGGTAAATCTGAAGTTTTTGGATGCTTACTAAAGGTTATGTCTGCCTTTACGCCAGTGTTAAACCTTGTGCCTTCATTAAAAGTCAGCTTGAACACATGAATTCTGCTGCCCTCGATGCTGCAGCTGTAACTGTTTCAACCCTGGAAACCCACAGGGAGATGATAATTTTCTTGACTGGCTGCAACCCCTTCAAATATTGCCATGTTCTCTGCCTTACAGTAGCTGTATTTCAGTGTTTGGTGAATTCCCACACATTTATGCTTTCTAGGATACTTTGGAAAGTTTCGTGGAAGGGACGTTGTAATAATTAAAATCATTATTTTATGAAAATAAATTAAAGTATTATGAAAATGGCATTTCTGCTAAACTATTTATTCTTTAGTTGCTTATGTTGCTCTCTTTCAAGTGTGCCTTCTAACTCCTCCTGACTTGTCTTTTCAAGAGTGAGATTGAAAAATTAAAAGCAGAAAATGATCGTCTGAAATCTGAAAACCACGGGAGCTGTAGCAGGGCTCAGTCTCAGGTTTCCATTTCATCTTCTCCAAGACATTCAGTGGGTCTCTCTCAACACAGTTTGAACCTCACGGAGTCGACGAGTCTCGGTGAGTTTAATGAGCAAGGGGCTGGGCAGGTTTTATCCTGCACTTGGAAGATTTGGTTTGGTTAGCCATGGAAAAATGAAAGCATGAAAATTATGAACAGTTGAGGTGTGGAAATATGTCAGGAGCTGGCACAAAGCCTTCTTTTCAAATGTCGTCACAGGTCTGCTACGCCCTGGGTCAGAGTTGTCCAATTATGACCTCAGCTGTGAAGAGTCATGTTTAAAGCCATTTAATGGTGTACATTTGCCAGGGGATGTATCATAGGAAGGAAAATACAGAGTAACTGACAAATAATTTTCATTGACCGTCACTTTTTATGAGCGATCCTGGATTCTATGATTCTATTTGGTAGGGAAGTCAGTAAACCTGGTTCTTGCGTTTTACCTCGGGGCATGTGAAGGCCAGATGTGTTGTGTTTGACTACAATAGACATGTTGGCAGAAATCAGAATAGTCTTCAGTGTTATTACAATAGAGCTGTGAAGCTGTTGATGTCTTCTGTTCACAGACATGCTGTTAGATGACACTGGAGATGGCTCAGCCAGGAAAGAAGGAGGCAGACACGTCAAAATAGTTGTCAACTTTCAGGATGAGATAAAATGGAAGGAGGTGAGTAGTGTTTCATCCCCAGCTTGGAAATAAAATTGACTTTGGAATGAGGCAGAGAATTCAAAGCCAGTTTGTTTTGAAGGCTTTTGTTTGCAAAGGATTTTTAAATTTTTTCTCTGCGATAGTTAATTGGTGTATCACTAGTGATAGCCAGGGGAATAAGCCCCTGCTTCCTTGGAACTGCTGAGAGCCAGCACCACCAGTTCAGGTTGTCTCATGGACTCAGCTGTAATAGCTTTTTACTTTACATTTTCTCGTTGGTGCCCTCAGCACTGGCCATGAAGCATGTTGGTAACACAGGATGGCCAGCCCAGACCATGTGTCAGCAGTGTAGGTGATAACATTACAATTTAAGCCTTTCAGCAGGATCTCTAAAAACCAGGCCACTCTCAAGGAGGTTAGCAGACTAGTGCACCTTGGGACAGCATCTGTTTGAGACTGATATCTTAAAAGCTGCAGAAAGCTCTTGGGCTTTTCTGTTAAACTTCAATACCATTTTAGCTAATAACAACAATGATCCAGTAGGTAGACAGAAGGTGCACAGAAATGCTGTAAGCACCAATGTTCTGCAAGAACTTAATGGATCCAAACTGGAAGATCTTATCCTCCTAGTTCAAGTTGTCCTCCCTGGTACAAGTTTCCCATTTTGAATGACATCTTTCAGAGGTTCTCCATTCTCAAGTAACTGAAAGAATCCTAAATACCCAAATAAATTTCAGATATTGTGAAATGGCAGCCCACCGCACGTGTGCATGGGTGTGCTACACAACCTTTACAAAGACATTGCTGTCTGCCATTGTGAGTACCTGTAAAAATGTATTTAAGAAGTAATTTGATGTCTTTTGAAAGGGGGATACAAAAATGTGAATAACCAGAAATAAAATTGGCTTAGCAGATCTTTCAATTAAATACCAATTTTGCATTAATAAGTTACAGCCCTGGATAAGCAAATGAACAGTAAAAGTATATTGCTAATTCTGTTGGACTCCACCATGCTCACAGTCAGTGAAGATACCACGTGGAAATGATGCCTTAAATTTGAGTTGAACTGGAAGTCTTGTGATAAAAATGACTTTTTCTACAATTAATGTTTCACAGTGAGTGCAGCTATAGAAGAACAGAAAAATGAGCTGCATTCTGGTTTTTTATCTGCCTTAGATATCAGAAACAAAATCAGCAACTAAAGTGCTGTGATATACCAAACATAGCACACAAGTTGTTATATATACACATATATAGAAGCCACTCTATGTATAACTATATATACATACAGCCATGTATAATTTTTATATATATTGGTAGATTTCTATGCCCATGGCAGTATTTGTAGAGGTGAATAGCATAAACCTTGCAAATGCAACATATTTAATTGTGAAGTCATGGAAAAATGATCAAGCCATGAATTTTCCTGCCTAGAATTTTCCGAAGAGTCTGGGCTTTTTTACGCTGTAATCCCTTCAGAGGCATTTTAATTGTTCATGGATTGATTAATAAATACCTTTTACTTAACATCAGTAACCCTGAAGTATCCTTTAGATTTGTGACTCCAACACTGTAGAAAATGTTCAGTAGAGAAGAAGGATTCCTTACGGAGTGGTCAAGATGAACCATAATTTAAAAAATAAAGGAACAAAACCGCCTGGTAGAGTTAGTATTTATTTAGTAACTTAATTCACATTTCTGTGCATTTAGGATTCGAGACCTCGCACCTTCCTCATAGGCTGCATTGGAGTCAGTGGCAAGACCAAATGGGATGTTCTGGATGGGGTTGTGAGACGGTTGTTTAAGGTTAGTGAGCACCATTTGCTGGGTGCTTGGATCCTCCTGTTAGACGTTGATGGTACCAAGCAATATTGAACTTGCTGTGATGATTGCTGTTCTAGCACAGAACAAAGGCACAGAGGTTTCAGTGCTGCCTCACTTTCCGTGTCCCTTTCCCACTCTAGGAGTACATCATCCACGTGGATCCCATGAGCCAGCTGGGCCTGAATTCAGACAGTGTCCTGGGCTACAGCATTGGAGAAATCAAACGCACCAACAGTGCGGAGACACCTGAGCTGTTGCCCTGTGGCTATCTAGTTGGAGAAAACAACACCATTTCAGTTACCATCAAAGGTAATTATGCTTGACCTGTCCGTTGTAGTTCTCACTAATTACAGTTGTATCAAAACTTGCTGTGCCAAGAAGCTCAGAGGTGTAGAAACCTTATTGTCTTTCTTTTTCCTGTCCCCGACTTTTATTTACTGGTCCTTCTATTTTCATTTGATACAGACAGCACTTAGAGTATGCTAAGTCTACAAATACAGCCAATTTTCAACAGTAGGAAATGTAACAGTAGGAATAATTACACACACAGCAGTTTTCTCCACATATTTTTAACTGAGGCCTGGAGTTGTCCTGGGGAAGACCTCACAGCAGAGGACATAGTGGAGTTGTTTGAGCAGCAAAATACCTTCCAAATTAATAATAAAGCCTCAGAATTTCCTTACCTCTTTTGTAACAACTGTAATTTCCTTCATGTAGAGTAAAAAAAAGTCTTGATTTAACTTGCTTGCTTGTTCTCTCTGAGGAGTCCTTCCCTAGGCACCATTAAGAAGGGATCCCAGAATTCATGGGACACTTTAAAATCTGGATTTTTTTCAAAATGTGTGATTTTCAGATTTCTCATCAATTTCATTATATCACGCTGGTAAGAATGTAATGCTTGTATTTCTCATATGGTTTCTCATTTGGTGTCTCAGGGAAGAATTTTCATGTGAAAACTATGCTCTGAAACTAGATTTGGGAGAAAAATTCCCCAGCTTCTCTGTTTTGAATGTACATCAGTTTGCTCAAAATTACCCCAGTGAAATCTGAAGCATATGGTAGGCTATTTGACAGCATTGCCAGACACTCTGCAGCTCAACTTTGAAATCTGGCTGTGACATTTGACTGAAAGTAGTTTGATTTTTGAGTATCGGTGTAAAAAAAATCAGTAGCACAAATTGGGTAGCACATCAGTGGACAGGAAGACAAAATAAGTCATGAAATATCTCAATTTACTGAGGCTTGATGTGAACCCAGGGTATGGTGCTTACTTAAAATACCTTGTCCAATAGTAAATCCCAATTGGAATATTGCTTGAAAAAAAAAAGCTGCAGTCTGATTTTATATTTAACTTGCATTGGCTTGACTTGTACTTTATATTTAACTTGCATTGGCTTGACTTGTACTTTGAAGGTTCACATGTGATAACAGTTTTCAATAAAATGGAAATGTATTTAATCAATTTATGGAAAATCACTTACATATACCTTAGAGACATAAAGCTGCCTATATAAATATTTAATATTTCGAGTAACCATCAAGGTGCAAACATTTCTGTGTGTGATCTGCCAACTGCCCTTTCTGCTGTTTATTTTGAAGCTCTGTGTGTTTTCCCTGAGCCAATTCTGCCTAAAGTGACTGCTGACATTGCGTAAATGCTTATCAGCAGGAGCATTATGTTAGAAGAGATAAGTATCAGCATACAGAGAAGAAGTTTAATTACAAGCGTTTGGGAAAGTAGGGGGAGTTGATGATAGCTGGGGCTTTTTTTTTTTGGTCTAGTGATTCAAAAGTAAACAGGTAAATTCTGGATGAACGCGTGCTATGCGTGGTGAAATACTGCAAAATGGATGGTTTGTGTGTGCAAAATGTGGCCTGGAATCATTTGTACAGCAATTTCCTAGGGCCTCAGACACTGTGGGATGCAGGTGAGTACTTTGAAAACTGGGAGGGCTGAAGGAAGAACCAGGCTAAGCCCATAGGTCCCTTCTGCACTTGTTTTAGCAGCTTTATGTGGGCTCCTCTCAACCACGGGAGGATACCAGAGCGGGGAAGGGCTTTATCTCTGAAGTGAGAAAGCAGCTTGGGCAGGTCAGATCTAAATCTGTTGTTTCTAAGTGTTTTTGGGGGGTTTTATCCTACTATTACGGGCCCCTAAAAAAATGACATTTTTTAGTTTTCTAGTTTGACTATCTAGTTATTTCAACAAATCTTGATTTGTTCAAACCCCACTGAGGGGATTGCTTTGCAGCATTGCAACTACTTAGTAAAAAAACCAGAAACAAAACAAAACCCCAGCAACAAAACTTTTTAAAATGCAGGTAACTTGGATAAAAACTGTAAATCCCTCTAAATAAGCAATCTTTTCCTATTTCAGGTGTCTGTGAGAACAGTTTGGACGGTCTGGTGTTTGAATCACTGATCCCAAAGCCTATACTGCAGCGTTATGTCTCTCTCCTGATGGAACACAGGAGGATTATCTTGTCTGGCCCCAGTGGCACTGGTAAAACATACCTGGCAAACCGTCTGTCAGAGTATATGGTTCTCAGAGAGGGCAGGGAGTTAGCTGATGGCATTATTGCAACCTTCAACGTGGACCATAAATCCAGTAAGGTGAGGAAATTGCACAATTACTGCTACCGTGTAGCAGGAATGAGAGAACTCCTCCTTTATTCATCCAACAAAAGCTAGTTTTAAACTTCTCTTTCTTTTTAAAGCGTTATCTTAATCCTGAAGGGAATAATATTTAATATTCTCAGAGCTGCAGATTCACCTGATTATAGGCCTGAAATAGCAAGCTTCTGGGTGTATATTTAAACACCTAAAGGTGTCACCATTTGCAAGTGGTTAGGAGCCTGAGAATTGCTGAGGAAGCTAAACACCTGCACAAAATTCCCAGCAACTTAAGCAATCCCTATTGCACGTGGGCATTTTTCCAAAAACCCTCAAATGCATCTCTAGGCTGTCAAGAGTTTCTGCAGCTGCAAGTATCAGCAGTTGTAATCTGTGGATGCTGGGCTGGGAGTGAGTGTTGTCCAGACACATTCTTACACTGGTAAGGCATGTCTCTGCTTTTTTACTGGTTTTGCTGAATGTACCTTTAGTGAACATCTAGATTAAAGGAAAAAAGAAAAAAAAAGAAAGAAAGAAAAAAAAAAAGCTGTGTATTTGGTGGCCTTAAGCACATTTTCCTCTGGAGGAAAGGGATGGTTGAAATTATGGTTATAGGCCACTGGTATAATTTGAGACAAGCTGTGGAATAAATGTTTTAAAGCTGCTGAGAGTGTTTCAACAACACCCAGTCACCCAGCAGCAGCCCCACAAGCTCATCCTTCTTTCCTGGCATTACTGCAGGCATCCAAATTTGAGGGATGCTTTGTTCCTGATTAGTTTTCTCAGCTTTATTTGGATTGACACACGGTTGCAAGAAGTTATAAAAACCTAGGTGGGATGCAAAGTTTGCTTTGGTTTATGGAGAGTTTAACAAGTTCTGGAAAAGAAAGAAAAACACGTTTCAGGCCTCTGAGTGTCAGGTTAGGACAGCAAAAGGAAAAAACACAAACCAGACAAGAACATCTTACCCCCCTTTCGGCCCTTCTCTTACACAGGATTTCTTATATAGTCTTTGAATCTTCAGCATCACCCACAAAAGAGAAACAAACCCATATTCTTCTGTTTTCTCATGGAAAATGGGTGCATTTGTATGATGGCAGGCTCATTTGCTTTACATTTCATGACAAAGCCAGTAGCTTATTTATCTTAACTGGATTTTCAAGGAATGTGATGAAAACTATTTTGTTTCTTGATGTGCTTTGCAGGAACTCCGCCAATACCTGTCCAACCTAGCAGACCAGTGTAACAGTGAAAATAATGCTGTGGATATGCCTCTTGTCATCATTTTGGATAATTTGCATCATGTTAGCTCCCTGGGAGAGATCTTTAATGGACTTCTAAACTGCAAATACCACAAATGGTAAAGAAAGAATGTCAGCACACATTTCAGATTTCAGTAGTGCAGCCAGACCATGGCTGTTGGAAAATGTGATCCCCAAACCAAATTCTAGATTAATTTGGTAAAGTGGACTGAGATGGCCAGGCCATCCATATCATGGACAGCACTTCAGAGGTTTTTTTCTTCATAAAATGATCAATTCCTCTGAAATCAGTAAAAAAAAGTAGTAGAAGGTTTGGGTAATTTGCGTTCGCTTCATGCAGTAAATCTTCAAGTGCTGAACCCCCATTTTTAGTGAAAGTTCCTGCTTTGAGATTTCTGTTTTGCTTTCAGAGTTTGATGTTCTCAGTAGAGAATTTGGTTATACTTATAACTACAAAAACCTTCTTTGCCAGAAGAAGTTTGAATCATCTTTTGTAATGTTGAGTTCCTACTAAAAAGTTGTTTTTCAAAATTTACGAGTACGATTTGCTTGATTTTTTTTTTAATTATCTTTTTTAATAGTCCATATATTATTGGCACAATGAACCAAGCCACCTCCTCAACACCTAATCTTCAACTTCACCATAATTTCAGGTACTGTTTATTCATGTTTCTTATTTATATTTGGGGGCTGGCAAAGGAGTAATGGCTACTGAGTCATCTGAGGTTGTTTTTATCAACTGAAATAGCAAACTGAGAGAGAAATACCAGTTGCTACTCATTGCTGCCCTAGCATGTGCAGCTTTGTTTTGATGCTGTTATTAAAGTAACTGCCCTTCATAAAACTTTTCCTTCTCAGTGGATTGTTAAGATAGTTGATCCTCTAACAAATTCTAAGTAAGATATAAGCAAAGCAGATACTGAAGGAGAAAGAAGCTGAAACAATGAACAATACGAACTGTTCCATCTAGTGAACTCATCGTTCCAAAATTATTTATGCCAAGAAACTGGGACAACCCATTTTGATCATGATAAAAATTTAGAAATAATAAAAGGAATTTAGCCCAGAATTGTTGTGTTCAGTAGCATGAAAGAGAAATAATGGACGTTTCTGCTGTTCTGCCACAGGTGGGTGCTATGTGCTAACCACACGGAGCCAGTCAAAGGCTTCCTTGGCCGTTTCTTGAGAAGAAAACTGATTGAAACAGAGATCAGTGGCAGGATGAGAAATGCAGAGCTGGTTAAAATTATTGATTGGATTCCCAAGGTCTGGCAACATCTGAACAAATTCTTGGAGGCTCACAGCTCTTCTGATGTCACTATTGGTAAGTGCCTGGGCATATGTAAATGTGTATATTTTATTTCCTTGTATATCAGGTGCATCCTTGTGTGTTTCCTTGTGTTACAGCACATAAAAAAGGTTTCTTTGAAACCCTGCTTTTAGATGGCAGTGTGCTCTCAGGCAAACTGTGCAAGTTTCTACACTGTTTTTAAATCATTTTTCTAAGAAAATATTACCTTTTTTTTTCTTTTAGTCTAAGTCCTGGATACAAACTGTATTATGGTATCTGGTTAATTGTTTTCACCTGGAGGGCTGTAGTTTTTCAAGTTGATTCAGAGACTTTTTGAGCTCCCAAAAAAAGCAATTCACCAGACACCGATTTGTGTTCTCTCATCCTTGGCTTCTTCCTCCAGAGAACTGGAAGTTGTTGTTTGATCCTATTTTGAGGCATATCATGATCATGATTTGAGTTTACCACTTGAGTTTCCTTTTCCAGGTCCACGGCTCTTCCTCTCCTGCCCAATAGATGTAGATGGTTCTAGAGTCTGGTTTACTGACTTGTGGAACTACTCCATCATCCCATACCTTCTGGAGGCAGTTAGAGAAGGGCTACAGGTGAGCAGGCAAAAGTGAAAAATCCTGTCTTGAGTGGTGTCTGTTCAAAAGGCAACCTGGTATCAGTCAGAATTGAATAAGTTTCTGTATGTATTACTTTGCACACTGAATACCTGCATATTTGTGAATGTCGCTTAAATTGTTATTAATTTCAGGCAGAACTATTCTCTTCAAACGATTTTGAAATATGATCTGGAAGCACTAAAAGTCCAGATGAGATTTTTTAAAAAGGTGTTTAGATACCAAATTACTAATGTTTTCAGTGGGGGCAGTTAGACACTCAAGTATCTTTCAATAATCTGTTCCAGAAGCACACCTTAAAATTGGACTGTGCATCTGAAAAACATGTTTGTGGTCATTAACTTAGTTATGCAAGATTTTCCTTTGTAAATCAAATCTTTCAACAGAGGAGGAACAGAGTTTGTTATGGAGAGAAATGTATTAATGAGTGACAGAAACAGTATCAGTGACATTTTGATTACTCCTTAGTTGACAAGATGAATTTTTTTATTAGATTCCTTCATAATTCTTTCAAAGGCCAGAGTGAAATCATCAGTTGCCTGTACTTAGTAACTGATTCATACTTTAGCAAGCTGGATATTTTTAAGCATTCCCACACAATTCTTAGTGTCTCTGTGACAATAAAGCATGTTGGAATCAGGAGAAGGGTTCAACAGAGGATTGCTATAGTCTTGCCATGCAACTATGGAAAAAATGACCCTTTTTTACTCTTCAGTCCTCTGTTCACAGAATAAGCATGGCAGCACAACATTTAAAAGGCAGTTCTGGAGATAGCATCATCAATTATCAGTAAATTCTGGGCATGGCATGTGTGAAAGCTAAATGCAAGAACACACATACAGAAATAAAAAGGTGGATCACAGTGAGAGTCTAGAAGACTGAAAAAGGGCCAAAGGTTGATGGAGAATAGGGAATTATGGCAATACATTGGGAGCTTGTGTTTTGGTGAGAGGACAAATGTCATTTTGAGGGCATAAGCTGTAATTACATCTGATAGAGGTGGGAAAAGAATAATACTTCTGTATGTAAAAGTAAGATGAAGTGAAAAGGGTTCAGAAAAGAGCAGTGGGTACCATTCAGATACAGGAAACATTACTCAAGGAGAGAGATGAGAAGCTTAAACCATTCAGTTTCTTCAAGAGGAATCAAAAATATTACTTTCTCTATGGGAGTCTTCTGTTATAGTCTAGCAGGGAAATGAAGTCTAGTGAATGTGTGACAAGTTTTGACTAGAAAAATTCAAGACGTGGCTTGTTCTTAGTAAGAATAATTAACAGTTACAAAACTTTACTTATGTAAGTAATAGGTTCTCCATCACATGTGTCTGAAGTCTTTCTGAAACATGAAATAAGTGTGAGCTCCATGGGGGCAAACAGTTCTCTCCATTCTGCTCCTGCTTAGGGCTCACCAGTGCCATGTTTGTCAGGGTGCCTCGCCACTGAGATACATAAAAAAAGTGTGAAAGATTTCTTTTGGAAAATGCTAGGATTTTGTTTTGATTTGCTCATTTGTTACTTTTCTGTGCAATACCCTTTCTGTATTAGAGGTTCAGCTCTTGTCTGCATGGGAGTTATCTGCAGAGAATGGAGAAATCATGAAGGTGCACCAGTAGTCTGAGTGCTTGGAAGGAGTACTGACAAAAAACCTCAATGGGATTTTACATTGTCCAGTAAACAACCACCTTGGGTTTCATTTGCTGTCTGTACAGCAGAGATCATAGATATTAACAGAGAGAGGGAGGACAACCCTGTCACAGAAAATGGCTTTTATTAATGGCTCCTTACAATTCTATGAAACACATTAATTCTTCAACAAATTTGGTCAGAATTTGTGCAGACTGTGTTTGCCATTTGCAGTTTGTCAGGGCCGGACACCTCACTCTCTTTGAGACAATTGTGTTAAGGTCTTAGATGTGAAGAACGTGATAGGTCCTAAGGTACAATACACACACAGAACTTTGCTAGAACAGGAAAACCATTTTACATAAAACTTCCTATAAAGAAAGGTAATGGGAACCAATAATCTTTTTGACAAGTGACAGGAGAGCGTCACTTTTGTTTCCTCCTGGAAAGGAGAAAGCTGATACTCACAGTCATGTTTGGGCTCCTTGTACTGTGTTTTGAAGCTCTCCTATCAGCTGATCAGTAGGTGTGGAAAGCATTGAAAAATTAGTAACACAAACACAGAGGAAAAACAACAATTGAAACAATTTTTTTTTTGCTTCCTTGTTTTATCCAATATCTGCATCCTTCCTGAGGTTATTGGAATGAATGGCTTGTGTTCTAAGTGTGAGGATTTCAGTTTCTTACTTTGTGCTGTAGATTCTGTGTCCACTTGAGTCCCATTTCCCCAAATTTCCCTAGTTTAAATAATTTAAATAATTTATCAAATTCTTCTAGAGTTTCTCTTTTGTTGAATTTGTGGGTAAGAATAAGACTTCAGTACCTGAAGAGTAGCCAGAGTTGTGCTACTTACCATGTTAATGCTAGAAATGTGCGTTTTGGTTTTGACTATTTTCTGTCCCCCACACCCACAAAGGCTCCTCCAAGAACACATCTCACATGAAATTGCCTGCCAGAAAGGAAGGGTGGACTGCTGATTTCACTCTGATCTCTGTGGATCTAAACAGAGCTATTTTTATACATCTGTTTCTCATTTAGAGAACAATTTTGGGTCAAAGTCAAGTGGGCCAACTGGTTCCTTACGATGATTGGTCCCGTTGGAGCCTGTTTCTTTCAAAACAGGGATGTGAAAATTAGAGGGTTGTATAAAACCCCATTCTTCCTGCTCACTGTATCAACACAGAACACAGCACCATCAAAAAAGAAGACCCCATATCCCTGCAGCTTCCTGCCACTGTCACTTGTACTTGTCTGTCATGCTCTGTGAAGAAACCTGCTCGAGTCTTGCCCCCTTAATTGCTCTCTAGAAAACATGCACAGAAAGGGATGGACAGAACTGGTTGCTGTGGAAGGAAATAGTGAGTTAGTGATTCACTCTCCCATGTGCTGAGGATAGGTGCTGATTTCATATCTTGAAATGGGAATTTTACTTTATAACTAATTTTCAGAAATGAGCTTGGAGCCACCCGGACCTCCTAGGTAGCAAAGACATGAAAAATACAAAATCCTCTCCACTTAGCAACTGACATGTATTGCTCTGAATTCCAGAACAAGATTAAAATAGGACATCTGGGTTACAACAGCTTGAAGACATTATGCTGGGAAAATAATCCTAGTACAGCTCAAGGCTGCAGGGTGTTTGGGTTGGGGAGGAAGCTGTGTTGCAGGTGGCCTAGCACCATCTGCTGGCACCTCTGCTCTGGGCTGGGCTTTGCTCCCTTCTGCTTCAGAATAAAGCAGAAGTTGATCTTTAGAGCAGTTTCATTTTAATTGATTTGTGCATGGCTTTGGCTGCCATCTATTAACAGAGCTGGCATTCACATCTGTCACTTAAATTTAAGAGGCTGTGGTAGAATCAAGGACTGGTGTGTGGAAATTAAGATGGATTTTCAAAGAAAGAGGCTGTGAACTACATGGCATCATTTAGAAAGAAAGCCATTGTTATTCCCTAATATTACCTAGGAATCTCTGTCAAGGTGCCATTCTGACAGCACATGCCTGATGTAGACCTGCAGAAACACTCTGCTACCATGCAGGGAGGTCAGATTTGGGTTCATTAACCCTGCATCTAGATGAAATCAGTCTTTTGCATTCCATTTGGATGCAGCATTTTGGGGACCTGGTTGTACTGGAAGCAGAAATACGTATGTACAGTTCACTTCTGTGGTGCAAGAAAGTTCCAGTGGCTTCTGGCAAAGTGAACACCACCTTAAAGCTCAAAGGTTTACCCAAACTGTTCCTGTTTGGCTGTGAGGAGGGTAACAAAATGGGTGTGTGCAAAAAATAAAACCACAAAAAAACAAGAAGAAATAGCAGTGAGGAAAGTGAGATAGTCTTAAATCCATCAGAGCTGGTGACTTTTTTGTGTCAGACCACTGCTTTTCCTCCTGTGCCTTGTGCAGGAGAGGGAGAGTTCTCAGAATTCAAGTGACAAAATGCCAGTGACAGACTCCAGTTGCTGAAGGATATTTAGATTGAAATTGATTAAGAAGGAGTCAACTTTTTTAAAGTATTTGAAGTTGCATTTATGCTTTTAAAAGTAATGCAGCATTGAAATGAATTTGTTAACTAATTAAGGCAAACTTTACCCAATATCGCAAGAAGAATATTTTGGGATTCAGTAGCACAGTCTGTTCAAAACAGGAACATTTTTTGAAATCGAGCTTGCCTACTTGAAATAGAAACATGAGCATGGCCAAATCCTGCTGGTGGTTTTTCTTGGTTGAATACAAAGAAATTCCCCTGACTTGAAACCCTTTTGCTATGACATCCATCATTATGGCCTGATGACAGGTCTCACGTTTCCTCCTACGCATTCCACCGACAGCGGTTTCCCAACGACAGCCAGGGTAGATAAGGCAGCTGCTGCTGTGCTCCGGGTGTCAACATCGATGGCCTCTTTTCTGTGTTGACTTTATTTAAGGTTATTAAGCGAGGTTATTTTCAGGTCTCCCTTTTCCTTCAACTGGTGCCAACAGAAGGGCACTGAATCTCAAAGGAGGTGGTCAACCACTTCCAAATCGGCTGCCATTAAAAACAGCTAAAACTTGGTATGTCATGAGGGTGAGGGAAATCCCATTTGGTTTTGTTCAGCCCTGCTTGCAAGTGGTTTCTGCAATCTAAGACTGATGGCACATTTATTTTGGTTCAGTAGGCGCTGAATGAAATGGTAGATGAGTAGGAATGTTTTACGTGTTCCGATGCTTTTCCAGTTGTATGGGAGGAGAGCGCCCTGGGAGGACCCTGCCAAATGGGTAATGGACACCTACCCCTGGGCAGCCACCCCACAGCACCACGAGTGGCCTCCTCTGCTCCAGCTGCGGCCTGAAGACGTGGGCTTTGATGGCTACTCCGTGTCACGGGAGGGCTCGACCAGCAAACAAGTTCCAGTGAGTGATGCCGAAGGAGATCCTTTGGTAAGCTCTCATTTTTGGAACAGCAGAACCGCTTCGTTTCCCTTGTTCTTAGGGATCAGAAACGAGAATTTTAAAAGTAAAGTGCTTTTAAGGGGTGTTTAAAAGTTTTAGAATGAGAAGCCAAGTTTCTGGGGAAGTCATCAAGTCAGCTTGGGGAAACGCGTTTGCACAGAAAGCATGTGTAGTTTCGCAAGAAACAGCAGGAGAAACTTCTCACATCCACTTGTTGAGGATACTTTGAGAGGATTAGGTTTTTGAGGAGTGGCTGAGGATGCGTGTAATAAACTTAATTTCTACACTGTGGAATGAAATATGTGATCGTGTCACGCACACTCAAATAACACTGTGGAAGCATTTCATTTAGCCTGTTTTGCCACAGTCACAAAACAGGCTTGTTGCCTTACTTGATGCGGTTTTTTAAAGCTGTCACACCAAAGGAAAATAGAGATTTTCAAAGAATATATGAACTAATAGTCTCCATGACTGGTGTGTAATTTCTGAATCAGAAATACCATGCAAGCATATAGAGAAATGTTAACATATTTTTGTATAGGAAGTATAAATTGAGATTGAAGGTAAGGCTAAATACACATTTTCTTCCAATGGAAACAGCTACTGAAGCTGCTGTGCAAACTGTGACTGCCCTGAGGCTGTTCTGGTGAAGTGTACATTTTTCTGGACAGTTGGGAGCATAGAATGTGTGTCAGTCTTTTCATTACCTCATGTATACATATACAAATACCAAGCTAGATATTAGAACTTTTGGATTTGCCTCTTTTCATTGTTCTGTCTGTATTTCCATGGGTCAGAGCAAGAGAGGGGTAGGATGCTTGCAGAATCCTGTCGAGTTCAGCTGTGGACTAATCCCTTCAATCTTCTTCTCAGCTTCCCTGGAAAAGTATGCTTTTCATGCCTAACTTGCATGCTGTTATGACATGTTCTATAGTTAATATCTCTTTTCAGAGACTCGGTATTAATTACCCCAGCTGTGTCTTCCTTTCCTTTGTTTACCCACTGGCAAAGTGAATGCCACTGTAGGTTTCATATGGAGTTGATACTCTTTCTACCTCAGAATGCAATAATGATCTCCTGTGCCGTTGCAGATGAACATGCTCATGAGGCTGCAAGAAGCAGCCAACTACTCAAGTCCCCAGAGTTACGACAGTGACTCTAACAGCAACAGCCACCACGATGACATCCTCGATTCGTCTCTGGAGTCCACGTTGTGATCTTCCTCAGATAGAAACAGGTTGTTTCCATTATTGCTCTCCCACTTGGCAAGAACCCTGATCCCAGACTCATGAAAAGAACAGGGTCCTGGGCTGGGATCTCAGTATTAGAGCTGCAAGAACAAGACACTTGGAGTCAGTCTTGAACCTGGGTGCAGGCAACCCAAGCAACCTTTGTATTGTTTTTCTTTTGACGACGATGAGAACTGCACTATTCCTTTGGTTTCTTCTGTTTAGTTGCTGTAAGCTCTCATGCCTAAGATACTGAAGCTGTTAAAAATAATAATCATTAATAAAAGTTGAAGGGTGGTGGGGGGAACTTCACAGCTATGAAGCAAACAGCTTTGTGCCATGTACTGTCCAGAAGGAAGGGGGAGAGGAAATTTTTGCCTATGCTGCTTCTGACCAAACATGTTTAGGTGAGGGCTGGACTTTTACCAATCAGCTTTGTGGATTAAACTCAGCTTCATGTAGTTCTGGTGCTATAAACAATATCGCTTGCCTTGGTAATAATACTCAATAAAGGCAAAGCTGCAAAACAGGGAAGTTTGAATAAATATTCAAAAAAGATTAAAAAAAAGGAAAAAAAAAGAAAAAAACAAACAGGAAAAGAGCTGCTCTCCTTGCCAGTCTGAGACCTTGGCTTTCTTTTATAAAGATATATATATAAATAGGAATATATAAAAATATATCTACAGTCTGAACAAATCAGGTTTTTTCCAACACTGTGTAACACTCAATCCTGCTACAAATGAAAGATTAGGTAGCCCTTTGCTAGTCAGGGCCTGATTCTCTTCCCATGTACATCCATGTAACCAACTCTGTTGACTTCTGTGGCATTACACCCAATTTATTCACTCTGATGCAAGTGAGTTTCCCTTCTCTGCAGTCAGTGACAGGGCTGTGCCCCAGAGTGTGAGCCCTGCACGTGGAGGTGAGCTACACCCCTGGAAAGGGATTAATTGGACTTTCAGTTTTTAATTCTTGCCATGAAATGTTACAGCTGTTCTCTAGAAACTTTGGGTTTTGTTCAGAGTTTTTGTTCCAATCAGCACAACCATAAATGGGCTAGTTAAAACTCAGCTCTGTGACAGTGCCAGTGCAACTCTGGTGGCAACATTTACTTTCATGACTTTTCTTTTTAATTGAAAAAAATAAATAAATAAGAAATTAGTCTTTTAGCAGTATTCAGGTTTGGAAAAAAAGGAGGGAAGGTGCTGCATCTTTTAAGTTTAGCTGGGCCATGCTTTTGAGTTATGGCAGAGCTGTGAACCTGGTTTTATTTCTCCTCCTGTCTGAACGCACACACCTACACTATCAGTGTTAAGGCTTGTACTTCTGTTGGGGAACAGGAACACCTCCCAAAGAATTGCACTTTCCTTTTTACGGAAGCAAACACTTGACACCATCACCACAACGTCAGCTGTACCTCAGCAAAAACATCACTCCTCAACAGGGGTTGGTACTAGCCTTTCCAGCTATCTTTTGGTGCTGAATTTTAAAGCGATGCCTTATTTTGTACTAATTGTGTTTTGATTAAATTAGTGCTGTATATTATGGGATTTTATTTAAAGAAACAGGGCTAAAGTCATCTCTTGGAATATCATAAGTTGCTGTGAATATTGTTTGTACAAGATACTAGAATCTGTTTAAATGTGACCAAAAAAAAAAAAAAAGGAGGAAAATGAGATAACTTTTCAGGTTCATATCAATCTGCAGCTAATAAACTAAGAGCTGTTTCATCCATGCAGGAGGAAAAAAAAAAAGCTTTTCAACTGTAATAAATGCTGTCATTAATAAATTACAGTAATATGCTGGTTTTTCAATGTACAGAAAGGAAACTTATTACACTTTTTTAAGAGCTTGTGGGTTTAAAGTAATGTAACAGACAAGTTCATGCTTCTTTGACTCAGCTTGAGAGGATTGTTTTATTATACCTCATGACTTTCTGTAACATAACTGTACTTTGTCTTACTGAGCTGGTCTTGAATCTGCTCCTGTTACAACTTTTAAGTGCTGATGACTTTTTTTTTTTTTAAGAAAAATATTGTAAAAGAAAAATTTAAATATTTTAATGAGGGGTGGGGGGAAGAGCTTGGTGTTGTTACTGTTTTAACTTGATGAACTCTTATTTCATTATTTCACTCAATGAAGTACCAAGGGTTACTCAGCCAACATCCCTAATCCACTTCTTGGTACTGTAAAAATGGGATAAATCTGTATGGAATCAAATATATAGCATGCTGATGATGAGTTTGAGAGAGGTTAATTTTCAAATAGTCTTGACAATTCTGCTTCCCAGCACTGACTTAACCTGCTACTACTGTGAATTTTGGTACCTAATCCCCCAACTGAATCCATGCAGATAGAGCATGTGCCTGTAAAAAAATCCAGTTGCAGGGCTAGGGCTTTACATGGACTTCATATCCTAGAAAATATCTCAGTTAACCTTTAACTGAGTTCTATAAGACATGTTTAAAATTATGTTTTATCTGTGGGGAACGGGGTATTTTATTTTATTTTTCTTCTCATTTTTAATCCTGTGCTTAAGCTCAGGAAGGAGTTTCTGGGTTTTATTTTTTATTGACACTAGCTTGGATTCCAGTGAGTGAGGCAATTTTAAGTAGGCTGATCATTCTAAGCATCACAATATTCAGTGTCTTTTCTGAGACTTCGGGAAGCAGGGTTACCTGTTGTGCACACGTCTTAGTTTTTATCAAGACTTTTCATAGATTAAGTCTTTCTTTAAGTGACTTGGTTCTCATTTAAGGCTTTTTCAAAACACTTCCTTTTTATTTTTTGCCTTTTTTTCCTTACAAAGTTGGCTTGTTTAAAAAAAAAAGAAAAAATCAAGAAGAAAGAAATGCAAGATTCTATGCAACATTGATGTTGAGTTATAAATTGAAAGTATAAACCATTTTCTTTCCTTCAGAACTGCCAAGAATGATACAGGCCATAAATGAGATGTGGTTTCTTTGGGGAAGGGGAGGGAGGGGGCATTGGTTAGTCTTTTGTACATTTTGGAAGAAGCAAACTGATATTTCATTGTTGATGCTTAACTTCGATATTATGTGTATGAAATCTTGTCTAAATGTGGCCATTCTCTTTCAAGAAAAAAAAAAAACATACAAAAAGCAAGCAAAAAAAAAACTTTGTCGATATTAAATGGAAGGTTGCTGTTTTGATCTAGTCATTTCCAGTGGAACAGTTTATGAAATATGTTCTATAAGATGTACATTTTTTCATTGTAACATAGAAATGTAAATATTTGATTAAAAGTGCTGCATTTTGATGAATTTTTTCTAGCCATTTTTAAAGAGAAAAACTAGGAATTGAGTATTTTGTGTACGTTTATGATGTTTTCCATTTGCTCCTCTCCCTATTTAATTTTCAGTTCTCATTTAGGATTGGAATTTGTGAATGGTCTGTTTGAGATCATGCCTCTCCTTTCTCACCCTCCCCGTTTCTTCCACCTTCCCCCCTCCCCTGTGTCATGGAGAATAAAGCTGATGATTGTACCAGTCTTAAATTATTCATGATTCAATAAAATTGATGCTTATTTATTCAGATTTGTGGGGTTTGCTTCTTGATTTTATTGGCTTCTTAGAAGTACTTGTGAAAAGATGCCAATAGCTCTTCCCCACATCCAGGAGGACTACACCAGGGCAATTCATTCCCATACCTAATGTTTGCACACAGTATTCAAGTATCCATCAAGATCTGCCCAAGACAAGACCTGTCTGTCCATTTAGAGTGTCTCTGCATAAAGCTCCAAGTCAGTCAATACGTGGCCAGCAGGCTGGATGTATCCTGCTACCAGCTGGTCCCAGGTCCTTGCTCAAGAAGAGTCCCTGAAGGCCACAAGGGCCGCAGATGGCAGGGTATGTTGGGCTTATTCTGAACATGCTTGGCAGAATGAACTTCATAGTCACAAAACAGTTTGGGTTGGAAGGGACCTTTAAAGGTCAGCTAGTCTAGCCCCCCTGCAGTGAGCAGGAGTATCTTCAACTAGATCAGGTTGCTCAGAGCCCTGTCCAACCTGACCGTGAATATTTCCAGGGATGGCAATGTTCTAGGAGTACTTAACTTGATGACCCTGAGCAGATCAGACCAGTCACTTCTAATAAAATTCTGACATCTTTTCATTTGCAGGAAAAAAAAACCTAAAACCAAAACAAACAGGACAGATTTTTTCTGGTAACTTTGCAAAGGCAAAGTATTGGCACCACTTGGATCTTCAAGGTGAGCTCTAGACTGTGTGCCCCATCATTAGTATGAGGCCATCTATGGGTCTTTGTTTACTTTGGTAGGTCTTTCAAATTATTTTTGTTAGTATTTCTGGGGAATTGATTTAAAGGAAGGAAATTTGGGGGCATTAAACAATTTAGTTCATAGAATCACTGAACAGTTTGGGTTGGAAGGGACCTTCGAAGGTCATCTAGTCCAACCCCTCCTGCAGTGAGCAGGGTCATCTTCAACTAGGTCAGTAGCTCAGGGCCCCATCCAGCCTGGCCTTGAATGTTTCCATGGATGAACCATCTGCAGCATTCCTGGGCAACCTTCACATTCCACACTTTATTACAATTTCCTCTTCATCCATTTGATATTTGATACACTGTGATTATCTATTAACAATTTATATTGGTCAGTAAGAACCTGTAGGCATCTATTCTTCAAATAAATATTCTGCTCTAACTTTAAGTACAAAAAACCAAACAACTTTCTTTTCAGAAACAATAAATCCAAAAACCTCTTCACTTAAAAGTGTAAGGGATAATTCCCAACCATAGTGATTTTTTTTTTTCCTGGAGACTGTTTCCTATTCATATGTCTGCTCCTTTTGATAGTTCCTTGTAGTTGTCCTCTACTCACTGGTTTCAACTATTAACATTAGTAGGACATTCACCTATATCAAATAAAAAGTTTTGAAAGAAGTTCTGCTGAAAATTGATGATCTCTATTCAAGTTAGTTTAATTTAAAAACAGTCTTCATGTTTCTTTTAACAGCACAGCAGTGCAAACTATAACTCAGAGCTGAACTTTGGCAATGTGGGCTTTGTCTGTCCCTCAACAGCAGTTTTCCAGAGGCAGAATAACTATTCTGGAATGTTTTGGACATGCTTGAGCAGATTTGTCTCTGTTCTGTAAAATTCCTTTGACTCACAGGATTGTGTGTTTTAGAATTGGCCCTGGAAAAAGCTCCAGCCTTGATCTTGGACAATGTTTGAATCAATACTGGCCTGGCCCCAAAATGCTTAACATCTCTCAGGAGCCCTTCCCTCTCTTTCCATTTTCTGGCCTCCCTGTCCCTTCCCTATGTTCTTGGTCTCTGCTCTGTGCACACTGTCTTGTACACTCATCTTCACATTTTTTTCCTTAACCTCATCTTCTCTTTAACCTTTATTGCCCTGTTTTTCTGTTTCAAACATCCTATTTTATATTCTTCCTGGACCCACCTCATCATTTCTCAGTACTGGAGGATCAGTGCTTACTTCCTTTCCACAATGCAAATGAAAATTCCCTGGGATCATTTTATGAGCTCAGTCCACAGCCTGTGACATGTACTTAGACTCTTTGCCTTCCACCGACCTTTTCCACTGGTATCTTGAAGTATTTACTCATGGTGTGGAGACATCTATTCCTCATTGGTTTCTAGCTTTTAATGGGGACAATCAGTCTGTTTCTCTTTACACCACAGTTTATGGGCCCCACTTGGTACAGGGAGGGCCTGTGTGAGGCTGCTTTTCATAACAGACGTGCAGTATCTCGGCAGGAGAGGAGCAGCTGCCCATGGACCCTAACAGCCCACAGTCATTCCCACCCCCTCCTTGTTTATCAGGAGAAGACTTTCGGGGGTTAGAGCAGAGCACAGCAGCTGAGGACAACTCCCACCTCTGCCAACAGCAATGAGACTGGCTGTTGACATCTCCATTTGCTTGGCCATACAAAGAAATCCTGTTCCTCCTTCCTTGATCACAGAATAATTTGGGTTGGAAGGGACCTTTAAAGGTCATCTAGTCCACCCCCCCGCCCTGCAGTGAGCAGGGACATCTTCAACTAGATCAGGTTGCTCAGGTATGCAAATACTTTTTATTTGCTCCTTTGCTGGAGAGTCGAGGATGACCCAGTTACAAGAGATGGAAACTGTGGTCTGGCTCAGGATGGGTAATTCCTTCTCCCACTCCTTTAAGAAGTTCACCCATGTGGGATGGCAATTATGAGGTCTGAAGGACCTTAACTTTAGATGAGATCCACGGGGAGTTGGGAGAAGGTCATGCTTCAGTGAGATCTCATAGTAATACTGACTGAAAGACCATTGTGCATCAAGGAGTTGGTGATCCCCCATAGCAGTTAACCTGTGTAAGCCCAGGCCTGTGCTGGGCTCTTCTGCCCTATGCTGGGAGACCAGCCTGGCCCTCAGCCCGCTCTTGTGCAGCACAAATCCCTCATCCACAGCAGAAACTCCACCAGCTCATTGTAACAGAGGACCCTGCAGGCGGGGCCTGCTGGGTACCAGGGATCAAGCCACCTATGTGTCCTTGTCTTTATCTAACTGGGCAGCAAGAAGCTCTCAGGAGTACCTACTTTCTGCTTGACAGCAGAATAGGGTCGTTTCATTCTAAGAAAAACCCTATAATAGCTCAAATGACCACAGCTATGGATATGGTGTGACCAGCATGCTATGTGAGGATTGAAGGCCCCGTCAATGCCACACCACTCAGGGTCCCCATCATCTAAAGGAACAGAATATTATCTCTGCTATTCTCATCTTACTGTGTTAGCTCTAATGAACAGCACTTTGATATCTCCCCAAGTCTGAGTGCCTTTCTTACTGGGATCATAATGAACCAGCACCACCCAGTGCAAACCAGATGTTAGGACACAAAGCCCAAGCCCACTGACTTCCAGGATCATCTTCTACAACAAAAAATGACGTTTTCTGTATACATGGGGAGCACATTAGATTTTTGTTTACCTGGACTCTGGCAACCAGCCCTCTCCTGGACAAACTGGCAAAATACAGATTGGTTGAGTGATGAATTAGGAAATTATCCAGCAGGCAGGGCTCAGAAGGTGGTGATCAATGGTTTTTACTCAGTCACAAGTTTCTTGTCACAAGTGGGGCCTTCCAGGGATCAATACTGGGCCCCATGCTGTTCAACATCATTAGTGTTCTGGCTGAAAGCACCCTCACCAAGTGCTGACACTAAACTGGGTGGTGAGGTAGACACATCAGAAAAGAGAGCCATCTTAGAGAGAGACCTGGATGGGCTGGAAGAGTGAGCTAGCAAGAGCTGTGTAGTTTAATAAAGACAAGTGCAAAGTTGTTGCAGTTCAGGCCCAGCCGGTAACAACCAGGCCTATGCTCATTCACACACCCCCCACACCCCCACTGTGGGATAAGAGGATAAAATCTGACTAAAAGCTCGTTAATTGAGGCAAGGACAGGGAGGTTTATACTCCCCAGTTATGGTCAAAACAGACAGATTCAACTTGGGGAGGGGATAAAAAAAATAAAAATTATCAGAACAGGAGAAAGAGAGAACAAGACCCAGTCTTAAATACCTTCCCCCAACTCCTCCCTTCTTCCCAGGCCCCAATTACTTCACTCCTGCCTCCCCCTCAGTGACACAGGGGGGTGAGGAGTGGGGCTTAAGATCAGTTCATCACACATTGATTCTGCTGCTCCTTCTCCTCGGGGGGAAAACTCCTCACAACCTTCCCGTGCTCCACTGCACGAACCCCTCAGACACGAGTCCCTCCCAGGAGATGCAGTCCCTCAGGAACAGACTCCTCCAGCGCAGGCTGCCCACACAGTCACGGCCTGCTTCAGGAACAGTCACCTCCCCTCCTTCCTCTCGGCCCTTGGTGTCACTGCTTAGGTATTGCTTTCACCCCCCCCTCTCCTCTGCCCTGCAGGTTTTTCCTTTTCCCCATCTTCAATATGTTAGTCACAGAAGTGCATCCAGCTTCCCTAATAGGCTCGGCCTTGGCCAGAGGTGGGCCCGGAATTGGAGCCAGGGGAGCTTCCAGCAGCTTCTCACCTCTGTGAAGCTGATACTTTTATTATTTTTTTTTTAAGTTTGAAGGATTTTATTTGTTTAGATTAGGTTCAATCCTGCTTGAAAAATATAACAGTCCTAAAGATGTATATTTAAGATCATTTAATAACAAGGGCTGGCAGAAGGGATGATCGTCCACACTTCTTTCTCATCCTCACGGAGCATTTCTGCCAATGTATTTCCAATGCACTGGTAAGCAGTTCCAGGTCCTAGATGAGCTGAAATCAAAGCAAATTAAGGAAAAGGATTACTTTTATGCTCTTCAAACGGATCTTTTTTGGGCCCTCCTATGTGCCAGTGTGTGTGCATGGGCTGGGGGGAAGAGGAAACAGAACCAAGAGTGAGACCCTGCTTTGTTCCTCTTGAGAATAGCAGAGCCCATAGCTGTTGTGTCAAACTCTACTGTAAACGTCCCAAGCAGATATTTTTAAATGCCATCAAAGTTTTTGAGGACTGAACTTGAATCTCTCAAAAGAGGTCTCATTTTCCTTGGGGTGGGGGGGGTTCAGCACTAGTGGGGACTTGGCCTTTCATGAGCCTCAACCTGCACTGATTGCTTCTGGAAACCATGGTCTTGCGTCTTGGGCTCAATTTCTTTAAGAGATAATTGTAATGGTAAAGCTTTCCTGGGGGATAGGTGCTCTTCAAAAGAGGCAATTTAATATTTTATTTTTAATAATTGAAATAATTTTTTTCTCAACTGGTGCATTCTCAAGCTCTGTGGCACTGAAGTACAGGGTGGCTGGTGAGGCCTTTTTGCTTACTTATGTTAGGAAAGACAGTGTTTCATACAGGTAGGGTAAACATGCTTTCCTGCTGCTAGTGTTACCATCTGTGGTTTATTAGATGATTCCTACACATATGAATAGGTGGTTTTCCAATGGGCACAGGCTGGTGTTGGTGCAGTTATTGCCTTCCTGGCTGTGGCACAAGTGAAAATGCTCCTGTTTGTGCCGAGTGGTGACTGAGCAGCCTGTCAGATGAGGACAGGGAGCAGGGGGGTTGCCCCCATGCAACCTGGGTGTGCTCCGGGGCTGCCAGCTGAGGAGGCTGCTGTACAGCTCTGCAGGTAGTAGCAGCACAGAATCCCTGAGAAAGTGATTTTATTTTTTTTTCTTTTCTTTCCAACAGCCCCTCTCCCACGCTGGGGGAGACTGAAGTTATAGCAGGCACAGATGTGGAACCAGCTGGTTTCTTAAGGGATAAAATATTTGAGACTTTGCTGCCCTGAGCTCACAGTCACCAAAGATAAAGATAAAACCCCCTCTCTGCCTTTCCCATTCCTCAGAATCAGCTATTTCCATCCTGGCTTTGAGAAGGAAGAATAGATGTACAAGATCAATCCAGGTCACCAGGTCTTTAAAAAGAGCACTTTAGTATCATCAAGCAGCAGTTGTTATGGTAGTGCATTATATACATGATTCTTTTGTTCCAGAGCTCCAAAAACTATGGATGCTACTAATCAACATGGAAATTTTCCATCTTCATGGAGGCAGGAAAAGCTTCTGACCACCTTTCCTCCTTTCCCAAAGCATGCTGAGAATTACATTAAATAAATAAATAGATATTTTTTTTCCAGGGCCAGAAATTTTATATTAGCCTCACCAAGGTTCGCTACCTTCAGGGAATAGAGGCAGGTAGCCTCTGACACTCTGTTAACAGCAAATTATAAGACATTTTCCCCTTAGAAATACACCCAAGTTGAACTCCCCGTGTCCTGTACAGCAAGAACAAGCCCAGCTGTCATCAGATCCTCCTAAAGCAGCTGGAATATCTCCACATTTGAGGCAAGTGAATGAATTCATGCCTCTAACATGAGACCTCAGAAAGGGTAACTACTTCTGCAGGACTTCCCTTGGCACAGACAGGTGCCCTGCATGAGCCATCACATGGTTGCTGAGAACTCTGGTTTCACCACCCAGAGGATAAAATGGGAGACTTGGAGAGGTAGATTCCTTCTCTGCAAGCTACAGGTGCAGTCTGGCAGCTGTTGGTAAGTTTAAAAAATATAAATTATTTTATATTAAGGTTTTGAAACTGAATGGTTGTGCTGGGTGGTCCTAAAATGTTCTTTTTGAAAGGAAAAAAAGGAGTGAGATTGATAAATATCACAATTCAGGGAAGAGTTTTTCCCTGTTAAATGGTAATTCCAGGTTATTTTTCCTTTAGGAAGGCTATTTGTCTAGGAGAATAAGATGTAATGATGCTTATGCTGAAAGTAGTAATCTGAAATAATCATTTTTTGTAATATTCCAAGGGCAGACAAGCTGTAAAGAGCAAAAGGTGTGAAATAAGTAGCTTCTGGTGAACACTGAGTCAGGAGGGACTATGTACAAGCAATATCTGTTTGTGCTTCATGGTGGTGTGTGATGGTACTCTGGTCTCTGGAGTAGCTATGGCAAAATATGTGCTATGAATTAGATCTGCCTGTATAGGTTACTAAAATGTGGCTTTATGCTTACTGGACTAGTAAAATTTAAGTTATAAATATTTGTTTCTGCCACTTAAAGAGTTGATAGATGGATAACAATGCATCTTCCAGTATAGATATTGTTGAGAAGGTGTGTAACACCTCTTTTATTTGAGTCTCAAGTAAACTGTTAAATGCACATTGGTGTGATGTTTTGGGTGTGCTTGGGAGATGGGCTGCGTTTTTGGAAAAGCTTTTTTTTAAAACAACAAACAACCAAAACCAAACAAACCCTACTGTAGTTTCACTTTTCTTCTGTTTGGTGGGTAAAATACCATGTGTGCCTTATCCTCTCTCTGCCCTATCTCAGGTGTATGTTATTGGTTGCTAATGGCTGTAAGGTGCTAGAGGGGTAGGAAATGATTGGAGTGATAATGTGTCCCTGGTTAGGTGTGTCCAATTGCCTAACTGGAGAGTAGCTGAAGACCTGGAAGGGGCTTCCTAGAGGGGTGATCGTTGCCCCAAGCCTGACAATGTTGGAGGACTTTGGATAATGTTCTTGATATGCTTGAGCTTCTGGTCAGCCCTGAAGTGATCAGGCAATTGGATTTAGTGATGGTTGTAGGTCATTTCCAAAGGCAATTTTTCTCCTGTCCCTGTCATGCAGTTCCTCATGGCTGAGGCACTGTAGTGAAGTGGAACATTCAGGGATAGCTGTGACAGGGTGACAACTGCTGCATTTATTTTATTTTGGCATGTTGTGAGTGGTGGGCGTTGGCCAGAGCCTGTGGAGCAGAAAGGAAGTGAACTTGGCCATGAAATCTCTGCTTCAGCAGAGCTCTGCTACCTGAAGGCAAGGAGAAAAACTGGTATTTGTGTAGTGTGTATTTGTATCTAAAAAAACATGCAGGTGGTTATGGATTTGCCTTGCAGTATGGAAATGTTCCTTAACTAGACTTAAGGCTAAAGAGTTGTCTTCAGTCTCTCTTCCATTCTGTTTTTCTATCCCATAGGAATATTCTAATTACACGCTCCCAGACTACAAACTGTAGTTTCTTAGTAATGCAGGGCAAGTGTCCACCCCCTGACCTACCTGGGCAATCACTGGAAAAAAAGGAGAGCCCAAAGGGCTTTAAAGGGGAGCATAGGGTAACACCAGCAGAAATTAAATTTAAATGCAAGGAGGGAGAACCAGTGTTTATTTTATCTGCAAGAAATCTTCAATCCGTTGGTGGATTAATCCCTAGCTAAAAGACAGGTAGATATTCTTGTAAGGTTATTTAATTTGAAGCTGGTAATTTTTTATTGAATCACTATAGTGTTGATAAAATGTAGTTTTCTTTTCCTCTTTGGTCCCAGACGCAACTTACAACCACCTGTGAGCAGGAATCAAGTGTTACTGAATAATTAAACTTGGAAATCTACTTATATTTATTTGGCAATCATTCACTTTATTATAGATACATATTTAAAGTCTGTACATGGTAAAATACAAAATAAAAATGTTTCTTTATAAGTTACACAATTAAACAGCTGCATTTGACTGTAATTTAGCCATCAATTAAAAAAGGAGAGGAATCTTGTTGAGCCATCGTTATATTCATCCACAATAACCTTGGTATAAAACATCCATACAGAGTAAGTGTACAAAATAGTGTACAGTTCATATAAGCTGTGCAAAGACAGCAAAGTTCAGTCAAAAATCAAAGAGGCATATCCACTGTCCTCTGTCCACATCATGGATAGCAGAAGCAAAGTGGAAAACAAGCACAGGCCTGTGGGCAAAAAGGTGGGATAGCTAGTGCCTTGATGATAATATTGATGCATAAATTAAAGTGAAAAATGTATAAATATATAAGGTCTCCATTATACAAGGCACAGTTACATTATACCTTAGAAGTCATGCTGGGGGTTTCAATGGGTCTGTTGCTCAAGGATTGTGCTATTTGTGGTGAGGAGGGAGGCAACCCTTGGTCTGCGTCCCAGAATAATGTCATTTACTTTTGGCGGAAAGGGTTGCTGGATCAGACCAGTCTTCAGGGTTTTGAAATCTTAATGGTAGCTGGAAATTCATGTGAAAGGCAGTAAAAATAGCCACAGCACCTATATTGTATTTTTTGGTGTCTGAGGAGAAGTTTCCCTCTCAACAGGCTATACTTTCCTCCCTGCTATAAAGCAAGGAGCTGCCTGTTCTTGCTTTCAGGAGAAGGTGGATAACTGAGGAAGTGCTGATTGTTAAGCAGAGTGTTATCACAAGGTTAGCAGATGCTATGCATAGGAAAGCTTCCACATGGGGAAAAAAATAAAAGAATACCTATAAGAAGAAAGTCTTGCAACTATGTGAGAGAGAACCTGCACGGGAGAAGCATGTGGACATTTAGGTGGGACATCACCTCTTCAATTATAGCACTCTGTTTTATTTACATCTTTGCAATGTCACCATGTGATGGTAGGGGCAGGCAGGATGATCTAAGAGACTGTTATCTCCTCCTCTTCATCTTCCCCATCATCCTCTTCTTCCTCTGAGTCTGAGAAGTCTGAAGGTTTGCCAGGGCTGCTAGAATGGGATGGGGAAGGAGACATCTGGGAGTCCAGTCTGTCCCTCAAGTGTAGATGTTCTGGGGACTGGTGGTAGGGTAAGGGATGCCGAGGGCTGGGTGGGCACACGGGGGGGGAACTTCTTCCTCCTCATCCTCTCCTGAACATTTCTTGCCTACGTCACTGAGGTCTGGGTGAGGGTTGAACTTGGTGGGCAGGGTCTGTTCTCTGCAGCCACCAGAAGAGAGGAGCTCTCTTTCTTTGGAATTCCTCCACTTCATCCTCCGGTTCTGGAACCAGATCTTCACCTGAGATGGGGTAAAGCAATAGAGAAATTAAACGGTTCAGTAAAAAAGGGACCAGGAAGGACTTTTTAGTTGCACCCTCATAACCCTGCTCATGTCGCTACTGAAGCTAACAAGAATCACAGAACCTGATGTTTGAGGACCCTAGGAGACTGGCTGGAGAGCAAGAGGGTTGTGGTCTGTCCCATCCTACTCACCGAGCTGCGAATTGTGCCGCTCCCTTGGCTTCATTGATGCTCACAGCCCTGTAGCTTGTTTCGGGCTTTCTCCTGGCTGTGGGCAGTTCTCCATGCTCCCATCCCCTTTTTATTCTCCGCCCTCAGACTGCTCCGAGGGGAGGGGGGCCTGGCTCCCCACACCTCTCTGCCCTCCTCAACCAATGCCCCTCTCACCTGCGAGTCCTTGAGGCCCAGCTTGGCTGCCAACTTCTTCCTATCGGGTTTGCTGATGTATTTCTGCTTCTGGAACATCTTCTCCAGCGCCTTGCGCTGCACATCGGAGAAGACGGCGCGGCGCAGCATGCCACGGCGGGGCTTGCCGCGGGCGGCCAGCGGCCAGGAGAAGGTGCCAGGGATGGGCACCACGGCAGAGGTGGCTGTGGGGGAAACACAATGCTGAGAGGAGGAGAACTAGCCCCGCTGTCCTCTCTCTGTCCTTCTGATGGGCACCCATCAACCTGGGGCCGTGAAAAGGATCTTTAGGCTTAACTAAGCGCCCCCCTTTCAGCCAGTGATCATTGGGATTAGATCTATCAATTCAAACGTGTAAAATGGATCAATAGTGGCCGGTTTTGTTGGGACATTCAAAGGTCCCTGGCCTGAAAAGGCAAAGCGAGGCGTACGGGCTAAGATAGAGGTATAATAAAAAAGCTTTCCCTCCCACTCAGAAGCATTTGATTTTTTTTTTTATTCAGGCTCTTTTATCATTTCAGATGCTTTATTATGCTTGAGATGAAAATGAGGACTTTTCTGATTCCAAACAAAACCGCTGCTCTTCAGACGCAGTTTTGATCAATCAGTATTCATCTTTTTATATATTAATCTCTTCTCTCCCCTCCTCCAAAGTTGGAGAATTCAATCCGAAGACATGAAAAGTAACAGCTACTTAGCACATTGCCTGGTTCCCAATGGCATTGGTATGATAAAAAGGGCAGAGTTTTGCCTTAAAAAAAAAAAAGGGGGGGTGGGGGGAAGAACCTCCCCAAGAGAAACAGAGATGCTAATGAAGCGTGAATGGTAATTGTGTAGTAATGAACTAACAGAAAAAGACTGAGGACAAGCAGCTAACGCCATATATTATTGGAACAAAAGAGATTTACACTTTCAAACTAAACACAACGGCATGCCAGGCTCCGCGGGAGAATACTGATGGCACAATCGTCTCTTTCCCCAAATCATTTTCATTAAATGGACATGAAAAGCTATTTATAAAGCTCAAGTTGTTTTTGTTAGGCTATTCACATGCTGGAGAAAGGAAGCAAATTCCATTATCCGGAGGATGAATGGAAGAGCTTGGGTAATTTTTTCCCCCTCTCTCCCTTTCCCTGTTTTCTTTTTAAATTAATAGCTTGTTTGTGTAATTAGATTTCTTTTTTTTTTAATTGTTCTCTCCACATCATAACACTTCAGGGCTGTAAGAATCATACCGCGTAGCCTGCTTTCTCTCCAAAACCATGTCGTTTAAATACTGCTGAGGGTCTGACCGAGAAGAAATGAAGTGGGAGACCCGAGGTGAAGGAGGGGAGGGTTAGTACGCGGGGGAGGAGGAGGAGGGAGGAATCTGAGCGGTGCCTGCGGTACCCTCCATCCGCCTGTAAACTCCAGTAACACGGGGGAAGCGGAAATATTTTTGGAGGTGTGGGGGAAACGGGGCACGACAGGGGACGGACGGACATAGGGCGGAGAACAGCTTTGCAGGGGAACGAGCTGCCTCCCTCCGCCTGCGCGGAGTGTGTCCCGCGGGCGCGGAGCGCGGCGGGAGCTGACCGCTCCCCGAGTGGTGCTGAAAGCAGCCGGGGAAGGAAGGCGCCTGGCGGGAGGGGCTGCCAGGGAGAAGGGGTTGGGGGGGGGGGGCACGGCGACCCGCCTCGCCTTGGGACCGTGACAATCCCGGCTAATTTGCCGATCAGCGGGGGGAGCGGGCAGGGAATGTCAAACAGTCACTGCCTGTGCTAAATAGGGCATCAAATTGGCGCGACTGATGCTTGAATGTTGTACTCCTTCCAACCTCTGAACTAGAGCATAACCCCCGGAGGGGGGGGGGGAGCGGAGAAATATTACCGGGCTGTGCCTGGAGAGGGGAGGGAGGAGAGGGGTCGGGTCTTTCCGGAGAGAGAGGGATTTTTAAAGACCTACCTGGGAAATAGGAAGATCTGATAAAGGGCTGGAAGGATCCTTCGAAGTACGGAAAGGAGAAAGTCTTTGGAGGGACGCTCTGAAGCAACGCAGGGGAAGTTTCTAGTAAATAAACAAAATGAAGTTAAGCGGAGCGTTACCGCCGGTGGGACTCGACCGGTATGTCTGGGTCTGTCGCTTGGTCTGCGGACCAATGAGGTGGTACTTCCTTCCCCTCCGGAAAAAAGAGCCAGACTGAGCTCGGAATTGCCTAGGAAAAGCGGAACTTTTGCTGCGGTGGTTTTGCCAGCAAAGCGGCAGCCGGGAGGGCAAAGTCAGGGGACCTGTCTGTGGGACCCCCCCAACCCCCCAGCGCCCGCTCCTGCTGCTCTTGTCTGTCCCGCGGCGGAGCGGAGTCGGCGGCTGCCAGCGCTGCCCCTCTCCCTGATACACGACCGGTACCGGCAGGCTCCGCAGGTCCGTCCTAGGTTCTCCCTCCCTCTCCTAAACCGTCTCCATCCTCTCCCCAGACCCCGTCACCCCCCTCCTGCAGGCGGTGGGTTCCGCGGAGCCACGAACCGGCGGGGGGGGGGGGGTAGGGGGAGGCCGGGAGCGGGACAGCTTACCGGCGCGGGGGGCGGAGGAGAGGATGGCGTTGACCCCAAACTTCAGGAAAGTGGAGTCGGTGGTGGAAGTCTGTGGCGAACAGATCCTCCTGGAGCCGGCGGCCGTCGTAGAGCTGGCGACCTCCGGCGTCCCCGTGTCCGTCCTGGCCGCCGAGGTTGGGGGGGACATGCTGGGCGGGGGGGCAGTCCTGGGCAGGTAACTGGCGGGTCTGCTGATCCGGATCAAATCTTCCACCAGGAAGCTGGAATGGCTGGAAAAAGCTGACTGCAGCGACTGAGGCAAGGTGAGGGTGGGAGTGGGCCGCAGGAGACTGGGGTAGACGGCGGGCGGAGCGATGAGGCTGGGGAACATCATCGCCGGGGCCGTGCGCGGAGCAGGGCTGGGGCCGCTCGCTTGTTTGTTTGTTTGCTTTTTGCTTTTGTTTTCTGCTTTGCAAACCTCGTTTAGTAAAGATCCAGCTAGCAAGCTTGGCGGGGTTTTCTCTCTCTGCCCCTTCCTCCTGGACGATGGGTTTTATAGTGGTCAGCCCCGCTGAGGCTCTTTCAAAAGTGACAGCCCCAACAATAGGGTTCAACAAAGTTCTCCACTTGAGCTTCATTCAGGGCGAGCTCCGGGCTTCTTCATTGGTCCGGGGCTGCAATTTATGATTGGATTAGACTTCATAAGCAACCGGGGCACAATGGTCCCGCCACAAAGAAAGTGTAGTCATCAATTTTGCATATTGACCGCCCCTTTGGAATACAGCGCTCCAAAGGCTCCCAGCAGGGTTTTGTTCAGAGGCAACACACACAGGCTAATTAAATGCCTATTTAAAAGTTTCGAATGACATCTTGCCTCGTAGAAAGGGAATTATTTAAAGAAAGCACTAAATTTATTTGCCGCTCCCCTGCTGAGTTTAGGAAATAAATCAATAAATATTCATATAAACTTATCTGCGGGCTCTCAGAAAAGCACGGGTTTTGTGGAATGGAAAATACAACTTAGAAAACGTGGAGGGGAGGGGGGGGAACATTCAGAGAGCGGATCCCGACGTGGGTTGAGCGCGTTCTGCCCCTTGCTATTGGTACCCGGCGAAATTTGTGCGTGTGGTTTGGGTTATTTTTCTGTCTGCACGCTATAACGGTCCGGCATAAAGCGAATTTGCGGTGTTAATCTGTACTTCGAGGATTCGAACTTCGCAAGAGTTTTGCGTATGTGTGCTCAGGCAAGAGGTTTGCCCCTATCAGACCGAAATATAAACCTTAATGCAGCCGGTAGGAACTCTGCTCCGGGAAAAATCTAAACACTGGACATGGAAAAGATCTCAACAGCTTTGTGGGACCGCCCCGGGTTCTCAATCTGTTGGTCTTGTTAAGCTCATCTACATTAAAAATAGTGGGAATAGGTCCCCTCCACCCGTGGAAAGGTGCATTTGAATCCTTTTGGCTGCTCTGAGCCAGTCTCGGTTTTATCGGTATCGGTGGCTCGAAGTCTTCTTGACGCCGCTGAATTCACCTCAATTCGCTTTTCATCCGCGTGAGTGTACAGAATTTCGGGAGGTGTCTAACGCTCGGCGCCGCAGAGCCCCGAGTCCCTTAACTTTGGTGCGCGGGACAAATGACATCGTCTAATGAAAAAGTAGAAAACCGTTTTTGGTGTGTTTTGTTGTGGGTTTTTGTTGTTGTGGTTTTTTTTTTTTTTTTTTTTGGCAGAGAGGTTTTGTTTGAGGTGGCAAATATGGAAATACTCGGTAGTTATTTTTCTTTGGAGCTGGGTGATTAAAAACAATTATTTGAGAGCTGTTTTACCTGATTTCTCTGTTAAAGACTATAACAGATGTGTTAAATGTCCTATGTTTTAAAAGCACCCTATTCAGTCCTTTGGTGTGGCTGAACCTTTGCAAGCAGAAGTGTGCAGCTCAACCATGCAGCCTTTATCCTATTAACCATGAACTAACTGTCACCTTCAGCTGTTTTCCCTTTTTACTTTTTAACACAAAGCTTTCTCAAAAATCTTATTAACCAGCTTTATTTCTCTCGATGGTTTTTGTCCGGACGTTTTGTGTTGATTATCTCCATGTCGATGCTTTAACCATTCAATAAAAGTGCATCTGCGATTTATATCACATTACGGAAGAAAGAAAGTCTGTTAAACCTCTCCCTTGATTCAAATCAAAAAGTTATTTATTAGGAAGGACGGAATCAACCCTCGAAATTGTATGATCCTGACAAGCTTTCCCGGTGCTGTACGCCGGTCTCCAGCAGATGAGCATCTGCAGAAAGTGGACTTGGAAGATCCGCTATCTGAAAGCATCACTTTGAAATAAAACCTCGCTGGAGGTTCCACCACCCCCTCCCCCCCCCCCCGCCCCTTCCCAGTTTTGTTAATCTTGATGCTTAGCAGGTAAAGAAAAAAGGGCAAAAAGGCGCGGGCACAGCTCAAGGGGCTCCGGGGGTGGCGGCGGGTCCCCGGCACCTGCTCCCCCGCCCCCGGCAGGCACCGCTCGGGCACCGCGGCGGGTGTCGGGGTCGGGAAGGGGGGTGCTGCCCCGTCCTGCTCTGGGTGTAGTTTTCCTCTCGCCCCCACCCTGAGCACTCCGGGCTTATCTCGTACCTTTTTACACGCACGGCTGCTCTCAAGGTGTTATTTAGCAAGCGAGTGGGACGGTAGCGAACGGAAAAAGCAAACATGGCTTTCCCAATAAAATAGAGTAGCATCCCCCTATCCCCCCCCCTCCTCCCCCGCCTTTTCACCCAACCCCCTTCCCGTCCCTCTCCCCTACTCCCTGCTGCTCTCACAGCCGCGCTCCTGCGCTCCCCAAAACCCCCCCTCCCGCCCCCGGCATTTCCCAACACAGCCTTTGCGTCTCGGAGCAGCCCGGGCGGATCCGAGAACACTTAGTTTTTTACAGTCATTATAAGTTCTTTTGAGATGATTTACTCCTTTCTTTACATATACATTGGGGGCATTTTGCCAGACTATAGACCAACTGCTGCTAATTTCTCTGGTTTAAAATAGAGGGTCTGACATTTTCTGGAAGGTTGGGTCAAATGCATGCTGGGGCACACGTGGACCCAGCGCCTTGTGATGCGTCTGAGCACACTCATAAAGAACTCCTTAAGCACCAAGGCAAAAGGGACTAGACATCTATTGAAAGGGAAGATAGACCATAAGAAACCAAGAAATCAGACGAAAGGATCTCATTTTAAGTGATCTCCTTTGGAACTTTCTTTTCAAAGGCAGTGATCATTTAAGAGAAAGAGAATTCTAATGTCTCAGGATAAAACCTGTGACTAATGCCGTTTGACCTATGCTCATGCCGTTTTGTGCTTCCTGCCATTCATTTTAATGTCGTTATCTTCAAATTTATTTCTTAAAAGTCACTCACTTTCTTTGTCTCTTTTAAAAAAAAAAGAAAGAAAAATAAGGGTGGAGGGGAGAACTCAACCCAAAATCACTGGGAGCGGGGGGAGGAGGGGAGGGAGGACTTGAAGCCTGCGTGTGTCCCGGTCCGAGGCTGGTAATCCGCATGAAATTGGGAGAGCCAGCACTTCAAATCCGAAGACCAAAGAGCTCGCCTGGGCTGGGCCAGCGCCTCCGCGGAGCCACGCCGGGGAGCGCCGTCCCTGTCCCCCCCCCCCCGCGCTGTCCCGTCCTTGTCCCCGCCGGTCCCGGGGGACGAACGTCTCAATCACCGCCACGGCTCTACCCGCGGCCCCACAAGGACCCCTTCGAGCCGAGCCGGTCCCTGGCGCTTCCCGCAGCCAGGTGAAAACCAAATTCCGCCCCCCCCCGCCCTTTCCAAACTGGGAAGGGCTCCACCGCCCTCGCTCCGCGCCCCTGCGTGGTAGCGGCTGCCCGGCCCAGCCCCGCGGCTTCTCGTTCTCCAAAGCGTGTGTGCGCGCGTTGTTTTTTTTTTTGTTTGTTTGTTTGTTTTTTTTTTTCTTCTTCCCTCTCTTTTCTCCTGGGGAGGTGGGCAGGGGGCGGGATGCTCCGTCCCCGGCGTGTCCAAGCTTCCTAACGATGCTTATCGACCTCGGCGGGAGCTTGAATGGAGGCTGCGGGGGCGAAGCTATATTAAGACACCTCAGGCTTCACCTTTAGAATTCAAGCACAAGGAACAGTAACTGTTGGTTCGTTCAAAGCTCTTCTAGATCCCTCCTTTTCTTGAAAATCCTTCTATTGTGCCAATCAAGCAGATGGTTTGCAGGAAATATAGCTTGGCCCCAGTGACCGAAACTAATTTTAACTAGCTTTCCAAGCCTGGCACGTTTGTTTTGCTCTTACAAAATAGCTAAAAAAAAAACAGCTGGCAAGGGTGAATTAAACCCATTAAAGACACATTTATAAGAAATTATATTCACATAGGTTGCTTGAAACCCCCCTAAGAGGGGAGAGATGAGCGTATTGAAATGAAAATGTCCCTGAACACACTACCCTCCTTAACATCGCCTGAGAGTCTCAAAACATTTTACTAAATAGATTAACTTGACTATTGTTTCGCATCACATTTATCAGCTTCATTAAGTGAATAGCTGAACAAATATATTACGCATGCATGAAAAGCTCTTTGGGGGGCTGCCTTATTGTGTCCTCAGCCCTGACAGGTGGTTAACTGTGTTTCTCTCTCCTCTCCCCCCCCTCTCTCTCTGCGCAAAGAAAGAGGGATCCCGGACAGAGCGCACAGCCCAGACTTGGCAAAGGGACCTAGAGGGGAGAGTTACTTTCTTTTCCCTCGCCATTCATGCTGGCCAGCCTAGAGTGCACGCAGCCTGAAATGCAACCAGATGATCTGATCATGTCAGAAGTAATTAACTTTAGTTTGGTTTCTGTGTCTTGTTTGTGTTTTACTAACTCCTTCCAAGCCTGTTTAATTTGCATCCTTTCTTCCAAATTCCATTGTTTTTATCCACTTTCTCCTTTTATCCTTTCCCCAACCTCCACCTTTGTTTAAAAAAAAATAATAATCTGGGGTTGAACAATCTCTTTTCTTTCTTCTCCACTGATCTGTATAATAAACAAATAACCACACAACCTGACTAAAAACAACTCCTTTCATGAGCTAAGATGTGCACTTTTTGGAGAGCTAGGATTTGCAAAATGCAGTACGGTGGGTTTTTTGGAAACTAGTTGGGATTTAGGCAGTGTCTGTTTGTATCCTCAAATGCTGGAGGCCACTGTCCTGCTTGTTTCAGTTGTGGACTCTGCTCCAAGAGGTTCCAAGTTAGACTGTGCAGATGAAGCATGGAGGATGAGAGAACATGATACTTTCCCATTTATGTTCTCAAGCAGTAAGAATTAAAAATCCTTTTGTCTTTCAACTCAGGTTTTAAATCTACTCCTACCACCTCACTGCAAACCAAAGTGGGGAGGATCCTTTGCTTGGGACAGTGGCAAATTTCTCTGCTCATGGATTTGTTGACATCTCCAGGGTGTGGCTGGTTTTAAGTGCTGGGAGTTGCGGATCCCATTAATTTTCTACTTATAAAGCCCCAGTTCTGTTCCCCATTCTCTGGGCTATGATAGGAGGAACAGCCTTTCTTGGAGGAAAGGACTCCGTCAGGGCAATTCAGCAGGAGAAGGAATGTGTCCTGAGGTGCATTTCAGCAAACCTGACATTTTGCTGTGACCTTAAACTGGGGGTCCCTGAGCCCACTCACTCCCTCAATGCCTGCCCTGAGAGTTGATGCTGCTCTCCATCCCTCTGCCTGCTGGAGCAGTGCGTAGGGACCTCTGTCTCCCATAAAAAGAACAAAAGAATTGGTACTTAACTACCCTGTAGGATTAAACCAGGACCTTCTCTTATTTCTACACCTTTTCTTAAAAAAGCCAGATCATTAGCCCTCAATCCCTCAACTTTTACCATGCCAACCAACTGATGCTATGCTTCCTTGGGGCTTAAGTCTCTCTGAAAAGTTTGAGAGAGAGGCTTGGAAGAGAGATGCTGATGAGAGCCAGGGTACTTGGGAAAGTCTTCCCTAATGTATGTGCTGGTGGTGAGTAGCTAGGAAGACAGTGATGGGCTGAGAGGCTCACTTACTTCACTCCTTCTAGATCAAAATACCTTCAGGTGCTGTGATCCAGTGGGGGAAACAACTGTTGGGGGTGTTTCCAGGTGGCAGCAAGGAGGTTTTAATGAATTGATCACCTGCACTGTGGTGTATCACATTGTCTGGAAAGCCATACTGTTCCTCCTGGTGCAAAAGCTTTGGCCATGTAGGTTTCAACTTCTTGGCACAAACTCACTGTAAGATTATTCTTGATTTTGAAGCTATGGAGATATCTCCTTCAAGACCCTGTGGTTTTTCTCTCTGAGTCTTATGGGAAGGTGCTGAAAGTTCTGTTGACAGGGATTAACCTATACAACTTCCGTTGAGACAAAAAGAACATGTGGTAAAGAAAGAAAAGAAACTCAAATGCTTTGGAACAGTTATTTAGCAAGAAAAAGAAGTGCAGAATTTCCTTGCTGGAATGCTGCAGTGGTCTTACAATTGAAATGGGGGAATCTCATTAAAAAAATACATCAACTTTTGAGTTCTGGAGTTTTTTTGATCATTCAATTCCCTGGGCATTTAATGATTTCCCCCTGAAAGCATTACACTACTGAACTTGGTCATCAAGGCTATAAATTCACAATTAAATGGTTCAGCTCCAGACCATGCCCTAACTGTGGCTATACTCATGTTTATAGGTCACTGGCAAACTCTCATGCATCCATAGAGGAAAAAAAACTACATGCAGGCTTCTTTGGAGAGGGTGTAACACTTGTTGTTTTTTTGTGTTTTGTTTTGTTTTTTTTTCCCAGAAATAGAAAGCAATTGATATGGATTATGTTTAATTTCTGGAGCTCTGACAGAAGAAAGGGCTGACAGGTTTTGTCCCTCAGGGTTTACCTCCATAGAGCCATTGAGAAATGGGTTAGCAAGCACCGGCCCACGTATTCTGCTCCCAGGTACTTTGTGTAAATTGGAAAGTCAGATGAAGAAGGTATTTCTGTTGTTCTTTGGGGATGCTTTTTAATCATGTGAGGTGCTTCAGGTAGAGAAAAACAAAGAAAAGTGGAACAATAACACCTGAGGAATGAATAGCCTCATAGTCTTACGCATCATGGACATCTCTCAAAGATTCTCAAGTGTAGGTCTCTGGATTCAGGGTGACTGCCTGCAGAGCCAATAGATTTTTGGACTAGATCTCCACTCGTGAGAAAGAGTTGTTCTCTTTAGAAAGCCTTTGGCTCATTGTGGACACTAGAGCAGGACTTCCCTTCTTGGTGTTTGCTTTGCAAGCAGCGCAGCTTCATGGTGTTCAGAGGTGAAGGTTTCTTCCACTTTTACCACTGGGGAAAAGCTGCTGAGGTTTCAATTTCACTTGCACTTTAACACTTTCTTGAAACAGCAAAGACCAGACCCTTTCTGATGGGAGCTTCCCCAACCTGTAGGAAGTACGTTCCTTCTCAGGTAATTGTTTCTTTCTGACAAACAGGAAATAAAGCCTTACTTGTTTTCCACCAGCCATGAGATTGAATGGGTACAAGATGAAATGCATTGCCTGTTCATGCCTTCTGCTTTCTGAAAGCAAATGGAAATCTCTGGGACTCAAGAGGAGAGTGCAAGCACGTAAAGAAAGTTGTAGAAAAGCTTTTCCCCATCTCTTTGGCCTGAGAATGTTGCTCGTTCTGTCAGGGCTGAAGTCAGGGGCAAAACTCATGGCAATTTCAATGTGGTGGGGTTAAGCCCTAGAAGAATTTGAATGTACTTGTCTCTTTTCAGTACTTTGTCAGGAGTGTTTTGATACTGCAGGGGAAATATCAAAGACGGCTGAAGTTTGGAATTAGACAGCCAGGATGTTTGAATGGGATCTTCATAGTCTGAAATAGGTTTTCTCAGGTTTCTTGTCATGCCTGTATAAACAAGAACTACTCAACAAAAGTCATGTTTTAGTGGTTGCAATCACATTCTTGGCTCTCATGAGGACATGAATTTTGTCAGGGCTTTTTCTGTCTATTTTTCCTTTTTTGTTACAAATGTAAGAGAATGGAGAGCATCAAATCTTGTGTCTCTAGAAAGGTCTTTAGGGAAGTTGGGTGTAATTTAGCAGATGCAAAATTTGACTTGAGGAAATCTGGTAAGGTCATGTTGTCCTGGCACAGGAGGTGTTTCTTTTTGAGGGGCCCCTCCTCAGACCCAGAAAGCTCAGGAGAGGGGAGTTTAGTGTAGCTTTAAGCTCCATTTTCATCCTCCAGATTTGTGGATGTCCTGGGATAAGGGACAATTCTCTAGTGCCTTTTAAATTGTTCTGGCTTGGGTCTTAAAAGGAAGTCTTTCTCCTCACTTATCAACATCTATCAAGCTTTCCCTAATGTTATAACAGCAGAAAATTGTCTGTCTTTCCTTTTTGCTGGAAGTTTACTGCTCCTGCAGAAAAAAAAATGAAAAGTCAGCAGAGGGGACTTTATAGAGACTGGACTAAATGGCTGCCTTGGGCCAGACCCTCTCTTGAGCAGCAGCTTAAGCAAAGAGGCTGGACTTTGTGCTGGAGCAGTTAATGTCCAGGCCTTTTCCCTGCTGCTGAGCTGATAGCAGAAGCTGGCGGGGGTAGGATAGTTGCTGAAACATGGGAAAGATTTCATTCAGTGCTGTTTGTGGCAGGTGGGTGTACAGCAAGTGTCTGCTGACTTGTGAGAGGAAGAACAAGGGATGTCCTCTTGCTATCTTGTGCTATTTTTAAGGTGTCCTTTAGCTGAAGAGAAGGCTTTTTGATCTCAGTTCTGATGCTCCAGCCCTAGTATTTGAAAGACTGTTTTGAGAAGGATGAAGCAACCATGGGACTTATGAGATGTACTGATCTGAGCAGAAGGATCCACCAATCAGATACCTTTATTTGGAAAAACTGATTCATGCAAGGGGTTGCATCTGGTTTCAGGCACCACACTACAAAATGGGACTGACTCTGGTCTGGAGTGGGCTGAGATCAAAGCTCAAAACTGGCGTATTTGCGTTCTGGGCAGATGGAGCAGGACCGTGAAACAGTCTCACTATTTCCAAGAAAATATCTAAAGCTTTCCTACAAAGCCTATAAGAAGAACCTTGTCTTGGCTTATTTTATGTTTACCGTTTGCCTTCCCTAAAGGAGCAGGTAGGGCTGATGTGCTCTAACATACTGCAGGTCCTTTTCACCCCTCTTCTAGTATCTCCAGGAAGCCAGTAGATTTCAGACTTGCTATTTATGTTGGGAAACTGAGTCCAGTACACAACTGGACTGCCTGGTAACATGGAAAAAGCCATGAAGAAAGACAACTAAAGTCTCCCTCCCAGGCTGAGTGTTCTTCAGCTCTCATGTCAGGACTCCAGGATGTTCCCTGGACCTGGGGGCCATGTGGCCAAGAGGGCTGTTGTCCTTCTCCCCCAGACTGAGAGGCCTGTCCTTCAGGCAAAAATGCCATCTTTAACTCTCCAGCTTAGATGTGTTTTAAGTGGTGTTCTGAAGAACTGCCGTTAAATCATAAGGTTTGTTTTATGACTTATATTTTCAAATAAAGCTTTGTTTAAGCAAGACAGCCAAGTAATTACTTATAGCTTTTCAAGAATGTGCACTTTGTTTTCTTTTCCTCTTCATTTAAATTCCAGGGTGCACAGGACTCCCATTTTAAAGTAGATTTTAACCATGACTAGAGAAGCTTAGTTATCACTTACGCACTATAAACAATATGCAGGGGGAGATGTTTTGATCAGAGCTATTCAGTCCCTGGTTGCTAATCTAATTACAAAGTGTAGGTTTCCTGACACAGAGCTGCTTGCATAGAAAAGGCTTTTCTCACACCTGGTGGATTGTTTAGCCAAGCTTTTAAAATGCTTACAGTTTTAAAGGGGGGAAAAAAATCTTTTTAAAAAACAAGTTCCTGTGCAGGGCAATAGAAAGAATTTAGTGGTTGTCAACATGAGTTTAGTATAAGGGTGCTGCATAAAATGTGGGTTTGCTTTACATTGACCTTTGGACATAGTAGCCCCAAACATTGTTTTACTTTTTATTTAAGAGTTAAGCAGACGATGAAAGATAACAGATGTTGGTGACTGTATTCAATTAAAAGTGTGCATACGTGTGTGGATATAATATATATGTGTGTATACAGACAGACAGGATGCTCCTATATTTTGGGATGTTTATTGTTAGTGCCTGAAGTGCTCCACAGCTCTGAAAGGGCAGCTTTGAATTGCAGCCCCAGCAAAACAGTAGTTTTGTGCTTTTTAGTCTGTGTGTCCCCCCCCCTCCACCCCGGATCCCTACAAACAAAATAAAGTACCTTGTCGAATAAGGGCCATTGAGCAGGGATGATGGGTTAAGAGCGGGGTCCGAGGTGGCAGCGTGGGTGCTTGTTTATCAGGGAGGGGTTGTCAGTTGTTGGCTGTGCTGGTGAAAGGAGGGACGCTGGAGTCTGATGGCTGGGAGAGCATTGATGGGAGGTAACGGGGTAATCGGATTGAAAGTTAGCCATGGTATTTATGTCAGTTCCCATTTCGTCAAATGAATAATATGAGGTTGCTACCTAGCCCAGGCCTTGGCCTGGGGGTTGGGTTATAAAGAATCTAAGGCCTCATTTGATTCAAATATAAATTAATTCTCACTGGAGCGTTGGCTGATTAATCTATTTGCATAATAGTAGAAAACCTGCAGTGTGGTTACTTTTGCGGGGATTTGGACAAGAAAAGCTTTAAATTCATTTGAAAGAATATTGTGTGAGAAGTCAGGGAAGCAAAAGCACCTTTATAGGGCTCCTGAAGCCATTTCTTTTTCCCCCGACCCTGATGTGCAAAACCGAAGGCTAAACTTGTTCACATGCAAGCCTGACACCTCCTGAAAGAAAATTGTGTTCTGATGTCTAGTTACACTTACATTTTTGTATTTTATATAAATAGTGTTGCTTTCAGTAGTTAGAACAATGGCATCCTTGATAATTTTTGATATTTAAGAAAAATGAAGCCTAAATAGAAAAGGCATCCTGTGTAGCTGGGGTGAATGTTGAACTACAGCAAAGCTATGTGGGGAGATAAAGAACTAGGAGAACCAAATTCACTTGAAATATAAATGCTATTTGTGTGTAAGGCTGGTTATCATTTCCTATAGGGGAATGAAAGATCCTGAAAGATTCTGCTGGCCACATGCATCTTGGCAGAGAGCAAGGGAAGGAAGGAGAGCAAGTAGGTCTTGATGCTGTCGCCGAGCACAGGCTTGAAAAGAAAAAGGGCTTCCCACCCCTCCAACAAGTCTCTCCAGCATTTCACTTTTGGATATAACCCTTGTAGAGGTTAATATGCTGTGGGGGTACACACCTACACACATGCACAGTCACACAAACATGTTAATCCATCACATCCCATTTCTGCCTCAATTTTCAGGTGAAATACTGTGCCTCTCTACTGCCTGTATGATATATTAGATAAGGGTTCAGTTTTGGTGTGTTTTTTATTTTTTTCCCCTCACTCTCCACATGGCTGTAGTGTTTGACTGGCAAAGGATTTTATGTTTACACACAGATACTGAGACTGTTTTGGGAATCATATTTGGGTTCATTGAATGGACAGAATTGTGTAAAATTCACAAAACACAGCAGTGAGATGCTTTAAAAAGTAATGAAAATCCTGCTCTCATTGACCTCTTTAGGCATTTTGCCAGTAAGGAAAAAAACAAGCTCTAATTGAGCAAAATGCAAACCTTCCAGCTAGGATGCTGGTTTAGTGGATCAGTGTGTATATATATATACTGGAAACCTCGAGGTCCATATTCTCTAGAGCTAGTTGAGTATTTGCAGAAAAGTTGGGCTGTTGTTACTTGGACTCATTTGAGTTTTAAGGTATCTACTAAGATTAAAGATGTCAGGGTTTTGTAGTCAACATGACACTGCTGCAGACTAGCTAAGTTTTCACTCTGACTTTGTTGGCTTCTGCCAATACCTAAAGACTTCAAGCACAATGGGGGTAGGAGATGTCCCACCTACTCTCTTCAGCCAAGGGCTGAGAAAGCTCACAATGGCTATTCCCAATGAAATCTTTGAATCCAGATACTTGGGAAGAATCAAATTGATGTTGTGGCTTATAGTTACACTAAAGCAAATGACACTGTAGAAATTGTTCATGTTCTAGGCAGAAATATTGTAACCAGTAGATCATCTAGAAGTACATTCACACACAGGAAATGGGGTTTTGTAGGAGTGTTGCCAGCCATGCCTGAACTTTAGTATTTGTGGATGTCTCAGGCATGCACAATTCAGGTCAGATCTTGTGCTGTGGCTTCTTTGATGCCAGTGGTATTGTCCTGACTTAAAGGGACATTTCCCATCAGGGGTCTTCAGCCACTTTGGCTGTTGTTGGATGGAGAAGGTCTGGTTCCTCCTGCCTTGTCCCCTTCTTGTTCCTGGCTGTGTAAGCCCATAGGTCCTCTGTGTCAAGCTCTGGTTCTTGACAGACCCTGTGCCAACCTGTCTGAGTGTCCCGGTAGAAAACTAACCTGAGGAGACAAAAGGAAGTCCTTTTCAGCTGGTGTAGCAAGTGGTAGCCTAGTGCAAGGTGCCACGTGAGGGCTGAAGGCCATGCAGTGGAGAGGGAAGGACTGTAGGGCCAACAGTGGCAGCAGGGATGTGGCAGGTTCACCACCTTTTGCTGTGTGGAAGACATGAGCTCAGGCTGGAGTATGTAACTACGTATTTATTTATTAAATTCTCGGATTACTTCTTCTAACTGTTGAGTTTTGTTTTGCTTTTTGCCTTTTTACTTTTTTTTTCCTTTTCTTTCTTTAATTTAGCTCACCAATACTAGACTTCTAGTGTAATTATTATTTTGACCTGGCTTTCACCCTGTTGATTGTTTTTCAGAACAATTTGGGAAGGATGTGCTGTTCCTTAGCAAAATGGTGTCTTCTTTTTTTGAGCTGGCAATTAGGCAAAAGATCTTGGCAAGCTGCAATTGAAAAAGGAAAGATGGTGTCAAACCCACTTATTTAGGCAAAAAACCCTGTGGTGTCTGCCTGTTCACTGTCACAAGATCAGTGTCTGAAAGCACAAACCAACTGGATCCTCGCCATGGTCATAAAGCAGCTCCACTGCAGGATTTTTGTGGTGAATTCTTGTGGAAGGGGAATGTCTGGGATGTGCAGAAGGTTGGGCCATACAAGCCAATGACATGCCTGATTACCAGAACATTGTTATGAGATCATAGTGACTCTGCTATCTTGCTCTGGTATTTATGAAGAGTAAACAAGACCCAGGAAAAGCCAAGACATCTGATTTCTGAACAGAAGCTGTCAGTCTGCTGACAACCTCCTAGTCCAATTACTCCATGTCTTTTACACCCAATGACTGATGTAGGTCTGATTGTTTAATCTCGGGGAAGTTGAAGGCAAATGAAATGAAGCCTCTGTGCTTGTCTGACTGACCTGGACAACACAGTCATTTGAATTAGCCATGAGTGCTTCAGACAAATATAAGACTTCCATTTGCCTTGACACAGTGGAAGGAAGAGATGTCTGTCACACCCAAGACAGTACAGTGAAGGGTCAGGTGGGCAGTTCTGGGCTGGAAAGCCATGAGTACAGCCTGAATGACAATCCAGTTTGTATGCCATCCAAGCTGTTTGCTTATGGTTGCCTTCAGTAAGGGCTTATGTTGGGTAAGCAGGCAGGTCACCCTATGAAACTGGAGAAGAAAAGGTATCAAGTAGGACTTTATGTTTCCTTCTGGAGTTGTTGAATGTAGAAATGCCATGAGAAGTTGTTTCAGCACCAGTTAGAAAACCAAGCTTGTAGCCAGGCTTCCTCGCTGGTCTCTCCCCACTCATAATTTTATGTTTCACATTGTTTGTTGGTCAGGGTTGAACAAACCTGTGTTTGACATTTCTAGCACAGCTTATTATTGGTAAAAAGGAAGCGAGGAGCTTTTCGTGTCTGCTGGGTATGTCAGATATCTGACACGGAGAGAAACGATCTTCCTCACAGAGCTGTAGGAAGTTGAATGGCAGAAGTAAATAACAATGGGATATGCTCAACAATATTTATGTGAGCTTTGTGCTCTCAGATACACTTGGATGGCGGTGAATTGTCAGTGACTATATCAATCTGCCAAGTATGAATAGCTCTCAAAGAGCTTGAACGTTCTCAGGTTAAGGCATCTGTAAAGTTGATAGAGATCATGCATGATATTGATATGACCTCATTCCGAGGGCATATAAATTAAATCCTTCCTAAGCAAGGGCACTGACTCACTCAGCAATGTTCACATGGAAACGTGAGACATTTTGCATAAAAGCAGATACCCTGGTACTGCCTGTCAGATCAGGCGTGGTTCTGTTAGTCTTTACATCTATTGTTTTGATATTGCACTCATCACCGTGGCTGACACAAAGAGCTTTGGAGTTTTCCCTAAATTGTCTTTGTTTGACAGAGCATCTTTTTGGGAGGGAGTGGAATTTGTATCATACCTGTGGCATGAGCTTATCTAAATATTTTGCATGTGCAAAATAGCAAAGTGCCATTCACCACTGATGGATGCAGAAACTAGAAAAGATCACTTCCAAAGAGGAGGTTTTGGCAGTGATTTTTAAATGACGGCTAAATGGGAGTCTAATGTCATATCCATAGTTTACACATTATTTACTTAGTTCAGATTTTTATTTGAATACTGGGTGGATTATGGGCTTCTCAGTTGAGCCATACAGAATTAATACACACAGTACTGATGCTTTCTGTCTTTTCTTTTTGCCTTCTATGGTAGATTGACACCTACTCCCTGGTACGCCTTTCAGAATCTTGGGTTACTCTGATCAAGTCAAAGAGGCTCTTAATTCTCTGTCTTCCTTCAGAAAAATAGCCACAGCTGATCAAACTCCCTTCTGAGCTAAGGTCATGCAAACAGTGTGCAAACCTTTCTCTTCAGTGGACAGCACCCCATTTTAGTTGTTTTTCAGTGGTTTTATTCTCACTGACAAAAAGATCCTCCACGCTCATTATTCACAGAATCACAGAGTGTTAGGGGTTGGAAGGGACCTCCAAAGATTGTCGAGTCCAACGCCCCTGCCAGAGCAGGACCAAAACTAGGGCAGATCACTCAGAAAGGCATCCAGACAGGTCTTGAAAGTCTCCAGAGATGAAGACTCCACAACCTCTCTGGGGAGCCTGTTCCAGTGCTCTGTAACCCTCACAGTAAAGAAGTTCTTCCTCATGTTGAGGTGGAACTTCCTGTGCTCGAGTTTGAATCCTTTGCCCCTCATCCTGTCACAGAGCACAAGTGAAAAGAGGTTGTCCCTGCCTTCTTGATGCCCATTGTCTAGGTATCTTCCATGCTGTACCTTTGGACAAGTAGCATACTTGTGTTACTAACACATTCTGTGTTATCATCCTGGTAAACATCTATGGGCAATTGTATGAACCTATTTTCAAGCAAATGCTATAGATGCAGCTCTCAGTTTGCATTTTTGTAGCACATCAGAGCTTTGCACCTGTGCAAATGAGCACATCCTTTGGTTTTTTTTCCAGTAGTCTTCATGCTCACAATCATGAAGATAGATGATATGCATGAAGATATGATATATTCAGAAACCGACTGTGTGGTGTGCTCATGGCTTGGGAGCTGGATAGGGTCCAGCAATGGGAAGCTCTGGGATGGTGTTATTTAATGTAATAGGTCTGCAGTTCCCTTTTCTGAGGCCCTCCCCTATTTTTTTGCTGTGTGGTGAAGCTAGGCTGTTCTCCTCACACAGAAGAGTGTGTGTACCATCCTTGTGCCACCAGAAATTCACAGGGACATCTGGATTTTCTGCTACGCAGCATCTTCATTTTGGGACTCTGTGACTTCTCAACAGAGAGGTCACATTTCTCTTCTGAAATTTCTGAGTTTGACCCCACAGGAGAAATTTCTTATTTCATGCAGACAGATGCTCAAAAGCTTTAGAAAACAGAACTAATGGGAGTGGTATTTAGAATATGACTGCCAAATCTTTGGAGCATGTTAGTTGATTAATGCCAGCTTTCTGTGAGCCAAAACTAACTGGGCAAGATCTGTGATAAAATTATATTAGTGTGTAACTTCTTCACTGAGATTAAAAAAAAAATCTATTTAAACCAGGTAAAAGTGTTAATGTAGAGATCGTATGAAGTTGGGTTGTTTTGGTTTGGTTTTTTTTGCCAGGATGAAAGGTCTGTTTTTAATATAAGAGATGTTTTAAAAAGCTCCTATAGGGTCAGGCAAGTTGTAATTTTAGCCATTGCAGCTCCTTTGCTGAGGGCGAATCTCAACCTATCCAACCCTGTTGAAACTGTAACTTTCCTCCCAGGGTATCCATGACCTGTATGGAGATCAAGGTTTTGACTTAGCTGTAGTGACTAGTGAGCCATTACATTTTCTATCAAAACTCCTAAATCCATTAATTAGCAACTTCTATGTCAAACCAAGACCTGCAAAACCCTTGTGAGTAAACGCAGGCCTTGGAGGATATTTTTTATATACAGGTTAATGAATCTATGTTACACAACTAGAAACATGCTGATCCAGGACAGCAAATGGAAACAAACAGTATCACAATACAAAGCTTAGTAGCCTGGGACTGCTTGTATCAGCTATTAAAGGTAATTGCTGATTCTTAATGGTGTCTGATAAATTCAGAATCTAGAAAAGAGATAGGATTGAAAGAGAAGCTGAAGTTGTACTTCCAAACTGAACAGAGAAATTTTCTTCTTGTTTTTTTGCAAAGTTACACAGGATATGAAGAAACAGAAACAAAAGAGGCTTTCTCCCTGTGTGTCATTCTTTCACTTACACAGGCTCAAGACATACCACCATGCTAGGGATATTCTGTCCACCCCCTCAGTGAGCCACTGCTCTTGACCATCAAGGCAAATGTGGCACATATGCTTGTTCTGCGCCCTCAACCCTCATGTCTTGATATCATGGTCTCCTCTATGATGCAAAGAGCAGGTCAGAGGCTGTGCCACAGGCTGTGTGGGACCCAACTGTGGACTTTGCTATTAAAATACTCTAATTTCAATCAGAGTACACTTGGCCATGATTGACAAGGATTTTGTAAGAAAATGTGCTGTAGCAGGGTGGGTGAGAGAACAATCTTGACCAAGTGTAAATGAACAAACAAAAATGCATCAAGGGCCCCATTCAGCAGGATGCATAAAACAATTTGAACAGAACCCTCACGCCAGTTCCTCCAGTGAACAAGCATTCCATTAAACACATTCATGAAGAGTATCACACTGAACTCAATTGTTTTAACTTGCAAGGGCAAGGACTATTCATGGGACCCAAACACATGAGGCCAGGTCCTGCTCTGACCCACTACATCAGGTCCCACTCGTGAGAGCCGCCGTTCACAGGATTAATTTAAAACCAGAATTGTTTTGTTATGGTTGCTGGGTATTAAACCAGTAACTGTGGCTTAGGCAAAGGAAAGGATGGCTCTGAGTCAATAGGAATAACCGTGGGAGGAAGGAGCCCACCTTTAACACAAGCCAGGAGAGCATTCCATCTCATTATATGCTGAAAACCTTACTATTTGCCACTTAGCTCCCTGGCTTAAGATCCTTCTGATTTGTTTATCTAGTTTAGTTGATTACCAAGCACAAGTTAATGGATTTGCAGTTCCCATGGCTATCTGGCTATTCCTTTGGCATTTGTGGGGAGTTCAGGCTCCCACGTGCAATTAACTCACCATTTAAAACCTCGCCCAACTCCCATTTGCTATATATTTATACAGCACCTGACACAATGAACCAGTATCTAATTGAGGCCTCCAGATTCCTCTTTTTTCCTTTGATTTCTGTGGTCTGCTGTTTCTCAAATGTTTGACAGTTACTTTTGACAGCCAGTGATGGTTCTGATGCCCATCCAGTGCTAACCGAGGCCAAGGATGAGTAGCTTTCTAAATCAGATAGAAGCCTTTGGTTGCCCTTCTTTTTAGGATTAAATAGTAAAATAACATGAAAAAATTCTCAGTAGCAATTAATTTTCATGTTATCGAAAAGAATATTTTTATTAAAGGGATTATAATTTAATTGCATATTTATTATTATTTAAATATTATCAAAGGCAAAGGAAAGATGAAAAATACTTTGCTATCATATAGAATATTACAGAATTTGCTGTTGGCCCATTTTCTAGTAAAATTCTTTGTATCTAGTGTAGAGCACATTGCCCTTCCCACCAGCAGAAAAAGACTGTGACACGATAGATACTTGCATTAAATTATCCTGTCTTGTTGGATTCATTACAGTGTGATTATAGCTGTGCTATTTCAGTGTCTTATCAAATTATGCATCTCTCAAGCTAAATCAAAAACTGAAAAGAATCAGTGGTTTTAATTTTCATTTTACACTGGAGATGGTCATCTTTACATTACTTGTGCATTTTCCTAAAACCAAATTATACATTATCACTAACAACGCAGTAAACCAAATTCATTGATCTTAGTTCTTGGCTTGCCAGAAACAAACCACATGATTTATCCCATTGTTATATGATCTTGTTCACTGAAGCAAACATTAAAATAAAAACTTTCCAGTGAAAGGTGTCCCATGTAGATTGGAGGGTGGGGGGTATTTGGTACACAGCTTGATAATAAAATGCAATTGAAAATGACTTTGCATTAACAGCAAATACAACAAAAAGGAGATGGGTGAGGCTGTGAGGGGATTATTTATTTATTTGTTTATTTATATTTATTCCCTCCCCCCCCCCTTTTTTTTTTTTCCATAGACTTTAATGCTTAAATGTCCATATTGCTGCTTTGGAATTTGATCCTGGTCAGTAGGCACAAACCACAGGGCAAAAAGGTCGGTAACAGCCTGTTAGGACCTTTTGAACTCTGCTCTGCAAAAGCATCTTCTGAAAAGAGATGAGCCACTGTCCGAAGTGGGGCAATGCTAAATTAAAACACTCGTGAAGTCTTGCTTGGCTAGTGATCTCTCTCCTAGCAGCAGCTCCAGTTGCTGCTGAGTGAAAAGGAGGTGCTCTTTCCAAACCCTTATTTGCCCTCTTACATAAAAGAAAAAGCCCAAGGACATATTCATTAATTAAACATCGTTTCCTTTTTCCTCCCCAAGGAAAATGGGTGCTTTTCTATCCTTCCAGGGCAACCAGCTAGTATAATTTAGCTAACAAACAAAAAACCACAAAAGAACAAACTGCAAAGAGAGACAAAACCCTGCAACATTTTCTCTCCTTTTTCCATCTTTCATTAATTGCTTGGATCTGTGAGGGAAAAGGACTCCAAGCCCGAGCTTTGCACAAAACTCATCCAAGAGTGAAGAGGGCAAAGCCGACCACTGAGCCTCTCCAGCTGCCTTGAAGTGAATGCCTTTCGGAGGGATATGAATGCTCTCTGTCTCTCCCCATACAATGTAGGTGTTACTGCTTCCAAGGAGGAACAAAAATAGAGCAGTAATTACTTGAAGGGGAGAGAAGCCTGTCCTGGGTGGCGGGGGAGCATCTCTCTCCTAAGGATATAAAATCGTGTCACCCTCAGTTTGGTAAGAGGGACTGGGCAAAAAAAGTGAGGCAGGGCAGTGCTTGTGGGGGCTGAGGGCACTTGGAAATAAACGTTCTGTTCTGAGTAAAAGGGGATAAAATCTGTTTTTTGCCATGAAACGGCAAAAAACCCTCCCCGAACCAGAAAGACAGAGTAGCACAGCTGAAGATGCACACACATTTTCATAAAAAGTTTATCTGGGCTTTTTGCACCTACCTACTTGGCTCATGTGTCTGCACGTGGCTGAGCAATTAGATAAAGCAATCACAGCCTTGCCTGTTTTCCTTCATTCATAAAACTGACAACAAAATTCAATTGCTAGCTGCTTTCCCATAAGCAACTTTACCTTCCACGGAGAGGAGAACTGAGAGATCACAGGGATATTGTGTGTATGCACCCACACCTATGGGAAACATCTCATTTGATCTGGAGACAGGTGGAGATGCAGAGGACCTGGTGTAACAGGGATTTTCTGTCCTCATCTTCCAGCATTATTACACGTGGTCTCTCTTTTTTTGGGATGTTTGTTTTGCCCAGTTCATCTTTGTATTTAACGTGCACCTCTGGGAGGAAGAGAAGGAGAGCACACAAGGCAAGTTGGGCAAGATCAGCTGCCTGCACTTTTAACTCTGATCTTGTTCACTTTGTATTTAGACCTTCTGAAGGCCTTTTGCATGAGTTACTTTTGGTCCGAGCAGACCTTTCCTCTGATATCAGCACAAAGGGGTTAGGTGCAGTGCTTTCTATGGCAAAAAGCCCTCGCTGGGGCTGAGCAAAATCTCTGCTTTTTCAGGAGCAGAGCAACACAAAAGATTTAAGGGGGGAAATCGTTAAAAGGGAAGCCCTTTTCTCTTTGGGTTGAATGCAGTGGGGAGATTAAAACTTTCATTTGAGATTTTGCTGTATTCATAGTAGTGAGGCCATGAATAGGTCTAAGTCAGAGCCCACAGTGGTTGTGGTGTGCCCTTTTATTCTCTGGCACATCTTCAGACACAGGTTGTTTTGCACTTGAAAGAGGTGAAAGAGGGGAATGTGGGATTTTGACAGCTGATATTGGCCTTCTGAGCTCTTGATGGGGATTTTCTAATTAACGCCAAGGGCCCATCAGGTGGTCAAAATGGAATGATTTCTGTCAGAAAGGGCAAAAAGTTGGAATTTTCTATTTTCCTTAATTTTGGACAAATACACTAGGGATTATTCTTAATGTCATATATGCAATTAAATCAATTATGAGGAGAATTTTGGAAACTTATAGGGCCTGAATACCCCTTAAGGTCAAAATTTCAAGGAAAACTACTTTGCTTTTGAAGACTTCTGGGACTTTATATAGTAACGCTAATTTAAGCAAATGCCTTTTGATCCTGACAGACTTTCCCCAAATCTGTACCACTGGGACAGCCTGAGGTGGCACATTCCAACCCTGTCCTCTCCAACTCTGGGGTCTGGGAGCAGCGAGTTGTAGGACGTGAGCTCTGGGATCCTTACTGCATGTATGCAACTGGCAAAGCTTATTAAGAAAGCATTTGTAAGGCCAAAAACCAAATAAAAATAATGGACAAGAAGTGTGATATTTTGTACACTGCGTAAAGCTCGCCAAAATTAATCATACCTGACTTTGACCAGACATGGATAGGCAGATTAGGTCTAAGATTTAGCACAGAAACCTTAGTGACTTGTCCAAGACAATATAATTGTGTTTTTTTCTTTTTGGGTACTGAAGAATTGTATGGGAAGAACTGTATTAGCAAAGGAAATTAGAAAAAGGCAGAAGGAACATGAAGGAGGGTGAAAAGATTCCTACTGAATTAATACATCTAGAACTAATAACAAATCAGGTTGGAACAGGAAAATCTCACTGTTTCTCTGCTTGTCCAAGGCAAGCCACAAATTTCTTACAAAACTGAGAGCCAAGGGCAAGAAGTTGAAATAGCTTTCCCTTCTAGTCATGGCAAAGGTCATATGGGACATCTCTGCTTTGTCTATCTCTTCAAACTAGAAGTATGCCTCAGCCACTTTCCCATATCAGTCAAGTCCAAATTTCAGATTGTTTGAAACTCTATTGAAAGTAGCACCCTGTTACCACTGTGCTGGACAGGAACATAGATGTGCTGTGGAAAGGAGTAAGATCACGAAGCTGGATATACAGAAGTAGTAAACTTATCAGAATACTGCTAGCAAAGGTTAGTAACTGGGAGGAGAAAACAGAAAATGTAAGGCTTGCAGAACCAGACCAAATGTTTCAAAACAAAACTTAAAACCAAGTGAAACCTGCGTTCACTCACATTTGGCCACAAGATGTTTGGGACAGGTCCAAAAGCTTTTTTTTTTTTTTTTTTTTTTTTCTGGAATTCAGTGAGTGTGTTGAGTGAACAGAGCCAAAAGCTGTGGAAATGGAGATGTTTCTGGTCTTATCTAATGCATGGAGTCAAATAGAGGTATACTTTAAGTTCCATAAAGTAAAAGATAGGCCCTGTCTTCTGCTTTTACGGAGCTGTAGTTACTTCAGCATGATGGGTGACCTTTTAACTTGAAAGCCTGCTACACAGCATGAGAATAATCTCATTTGGCTGTTGAGATCTGAGATTAGTTTGTGAAACTACATAGGACTAGTACTTAGCAATTAAAATAGATGTTAAATAACTGCAAGAAAATAAATATGAAATACAAAAATGCACACAGAGTGAGCACTTTTGTCCATTGAGCACCTCAATGGACATTTTTGGATGTTTGGAGAGTGCCCTAGTAGATGTTATTGAATGGTCTTGAGAATATGAATGAATAGACTTGACTTAGGCCAGGAGTTTTATGCTTTCCTTAGCCAGGGATTATTCTAAGAAACCTGATGAGATACAGACATTTATCCATCTTCACTGAAGTTCAATTACTAGTATTTCTCCTTGCCTAACACATGCTGGAAAGGGACTGATATTTTTCCCTCCAGTCCCGTTCAGCATTGCCGTGTGGATGAACAAGGCATTCATCTTGCTGACACATCTTGTTTCAGCTGTTGCTGTGACAAATTGTTTTTGCCATAGTTCAGCTGAAGTGCTGCAGAGTTGCTGGGAGTGACTACTGTATTCTGGGGGTTGTTCATAACGGGTTTTAAATTGTCTTTTTGAGGATGACTTTAAATCAAAGTCGAAGCGAGTGTTACAGAACAGTGTCAACCACTATGTCTGCTTGACATAGAGACAGCTATTGCTGGAGGGACAAAAAAGTACAAGGTGGTTCTCGGTCTTCACGAATCTACAAAATCTATCCAGTTTCGCAGCAGTGTTATGCACAGTAACTTTTGGCAGAAAAATGTAAGAAAGGAATGTTTCCTCTTGTGGGGGAGGATTTGGCTGCTGAAACAAAATCCCACTTCCAGTGCCTATCAATGAAATGCATTGTTTGGGAACTGGCCTAGATATTTTATGAACACTCCAGTGCTTTTCTACCAGTGATTGCTTCAGATTATGAGATAAAATTTCATATGTTTTGGCAGGGCTGAAGAACATAATTCTACTGTGATGCTGCTGCTGCTATGTGATATTAAAGACTTCCACCTAATCACTCTCAATTCACCAATTTTCTTCTCACGCTTGAGAGTGGAAAGACCATCCCTCTACTTTGAATGATTTATTATGGTAGGGTTATCATTTTGAACCTACAAGAGCTTGTGAAGGCACTCTATGTTTATGGTTGCTTTCTTGCTGCTGGTGACACTTGGTTCTGCAGTGTGGTCCTCCTCCAACTGAATTACCTTGTCACTCTTGGTAGATTTAATTCAGCTTTCAATTAGTAATCCATGAGGAAAAACATCCATCAGCTCACAGAATAACAGCACAGTCTCATAAAGGAAAGCTTGTTTTCTAGGGAGCAGTTGTTACAAGTTCTCTTTCATCTCCCAGTGAGTTTGGATAAAGCCATGGACTTGTGATCCTCAACATCTGAATATGTCATGGCCTGCCAATTAACAAGATTAATTTAACCCCACAAGAATTTGTCAACTGCTTTTGAAAAAAATGGGGAAGAATTGAAACACACTCTAATTCCTCTTCCATCTTTCTAAGCCAAAGAGACTTCATCCAGGTTACTGTCCTACTGTCATGTGTCTTCTTGCACATTTGCAGGAGGGACACCTCTGAGCAATGACAAACTTTAAAGGGAGACATGTTTAAAAGGGAGTTTGGAAGTGGAGACTCTTCCAGTCAACTTTCTGTGTCTTTCAAGTTTTAAGTAATGGTGGAATCAAAATGTAAATGATGTCTACCTAGTGGCTTAGGATATTGCTTTAGCAACTATGTGAAGGTTTTCTTTGTTATGCATTAGCTTTGTGTGGGGATATAAATTAATGTACTGTCATACCTGCTTCCTATGTGCAATTTTTCTTTCTTGGTAAGTGCCACATAGCACAGGAGGTCTGTGTGCTTATTTGTGAACAGTGTTCACTTATTTTCTTTTGTGTGTACAGAGAGAAATGCAAGAGCATCTGCTCTAGAAACAGTTGGGGGAAAATAGCTTCAATATATTCTCAGGTCGCAAGACAGATGGAGAGTGTTTTTTGTCTAGTTCTGACAACGTTATATTTTTTGCCTCCTCCTTTTTTCTGGCACTCTGTTTACAACAATGCTCAGTCTTCCTGAATTAACTTAAATAGCTTTTAATAAGAACTAAAAACCCTCACAAATCAAACAACTTTTTTTTTTTTTCTGAGCACTACATCCTGATGCCCTTTTTGTTGCTGAAACTACGTTTATTTTATTCTTGACCACAGTATCTATGCCTCATGTATATTAAGTGCTCTTCCTTACAACAACTTCTGATTATAAGAGCTTATCCACACTTTCTAGTTTAATCACTGAATCACCAGGAGATTAAGGCCCATCTCTAGAGTATTTAGTAAGCCAGCTAATTGCGGGTGAAATCAGTGGGCATTAGAGAAAGCTGTAGGGCTTTGAGGGCCAGGACTTGAATAGCTTGGGACAAGGGAGAGTGGTGGCCACTACACCTCCTGGGGCCCTGGCTGCTAGGGACAGTCATTGTTTACTGGTTACAGATCAGAGGTTCTCCTGTCTTTGGCAGGCTTCATTAGCCAATCTGACTGCACTTTCACACTTGTACAGCAAAGAGGAACTTTAGGTGACAATTTATGGGTCTTCCCATGCTTGGACTTGATCTAAGAACACTCATTGACATCAGTAAGAGAAGCCTTTTAAGATCCCCTGCTGTGGAGCAGTGGAACAAAACCCCAACATACATACGGATGTGTTTGCTATGCTATATAACATAGGACTGACAGTGCTGTGAGGGCCAGGAGGGGGTGAGATGCTGGGGAAGCACAGGGCATGGGGAAGGAAACCCTTCCTTGCTGCAAGTAGAACAGCCAAGTCGTGCTTTGGTGCTTGGTCTGTGCTGGTGAGGACTGTGACAGCCTGAACAATTCATCTGGCCTTCAGCTTCCCCTCCTCCTCCTCCTCCCGTCAGAAAAGAGGAGCAGGCAGCAGAGCAAGGTTCAAATGTCACATAGGAGCCCTCAGGCTGTCAGCTGGAGGTGGCTATTTGGGACAGAGAGCTTGCTTGTCACCGCCTCCTCTGGTGTCATTGGACTTTATGATGATTAGGACCTTAAAGTTAAACGTATAAGGAAGTTGGTAGAATTAACAGAATAAAAACTCTTGCTATAATGGATCACACCTAGGGATAAAACGCTGCTCTTAAACTTCCAGAAATACAGTTCTAACCACACTTCAGCTCTGAATTGGTTGAGGTAGATTCTGCTTTTTCGTCACAGCAGCCACAAGAGGGCAACATGAGCATGAGCACAACGAAGATGATGTTAAGAAAGAAACCGGTGATGTAAAACATAACTTGAGATTCCTGCAGCATTTGTGCAGATCACCTGGCCCTTAGCTCGTCTGCCGGGAGGTTAGGACAGGACTTCTCCATGCTCAGGATGGAGTTCCACTCGACACGACAAAGTTTCACTCCTACTTTTTCCAAGTTAAGACTCTGGGACCTGCAGTGGTGTTGCTGCCTCTCCCGGGTTTGTGGCAGACCTTGAGGTGTGGGGTACGTCTGCTTCTGGAGCCATCTGAATGCATATGAATCTCAACTTTTAATCTGTGGAGAAAAGCATTAAGAGGTGACTTTTAACTACAAAGCAAACAAAAAGATTTTATGATTTAAAAGAGTGGTAATATGATGGCAGCTGCCAAAAAATGAGCCCTATGTTTTCTTGGTTAGAAAGGTCAGGAGAGTTTCCTTAGCAAGGAAACCTTGGGATGTGTCAGACTCAGGTGGATGAAAGCCAGGGCAGGGAAGAGGAGGTTTGGTTGTGGGGTCCATGCCCACAGACTGAATAAGAAGCCCAACTTGTGGCAAACTAGGTGCTGCCTTAAAACAAAACTGAATCTTAGGTTTGTGTCAGCCTGCAGCAGCTAAACCCATAGGGAAATTCACAGTCCTGCATTTACTTTTGCATTCATGAATATGGTCTTGAGCTCCCATGACAAAGTCTTGCTTTCCAATCCCCAAGACAAGTCAAATGGTGGAAGGTTTGCCTTTGGTTGTGTTTTCATTAACTGTAGCTGGGCTTTTTAGGGTCTGGAAGAGAGGTTTGTTACTGCACTGCCCCTTCCTAAATACTTGCATACCTACTGCACAGATAGGACACATAAGAGCATATTCCCTCTATCTGGGGAAAAAAAATAGACCTTTGTAGAAGATCTGAAAGCTTGAAATTAATGTATAATTGAAAAATTATATATAACTAACTACTAATAATTAAGATTTGAAATAAATAGTTGGAAGCATTTCTTGCCATGAGAAATAGGACTTGGAAAATAGTTTGGAAATTGTGTTAGTATCTGATTGCTTCTATATTTCAAGCATGGTCAGTGTATTTTTATGGCTGTTCCTTTAAAAACAGGGTGTGCCCTTAATGGAAAGAATAATTTAAGAAAGAAAACAGGAGAGAAGATATTTTCTTGGGGTACTCTTGCAGGAGAAGATCCTGTGTAAGTGTCAGAAATTAGTGTGATAGGTCTCTTCCCAACAAACCAATCCCAACCTTGAAGGGCAAGTATTTCTATTTATGACCAAGTGCTCTAGATCCCTGGATTATGTTGAAAGCAAGGTGCAGGCTAGAAGGTGACAGAGCTGTGGGCTTTGCTCTTAGTCAGAGAAATACCTGCTCTCAGGGAGAGAATGCTGCAATGTCAGGAGGCAACACATGTAGTTGCACACAAATGAAGTCTACACTCCTTCATTCACCAGGGCAAGAGCTCCTGTCGACAGGAGAGCTGGGTCTGGCAACCTGACCAAGTGCTCCTGATCTGAGATGGTGCTGAGAGGCTTTTATACTAAGATACCTGTATTCATCCTCTTCAGTTTGCTTTCTTGTTTCATTTAACCTTGGTTTGGTTTGTTTTTTGGTGGTGCTTTTGGGGTTTTTTTGCTTCGTTTTCCAGTTTTAATTTTAGCTTTACATTTTACTGATGGAATTCTCAAGATAATTTACTCTACTGAAGAAAGTGGCAGCTGCATTTTTCAATCAATCCTTGATTCTTTCAAGACTTGCCTAAGGTGATGTTATATGTCACCTTTGGGATTTGTGTATTTATTTATTTATTCACCTGGCCAATATGTGGGAGCAATGTGCATGAAGACCCCACTGTAGCTGCACACTAAAGCTGGGACCATCCAGGAGTGCCCAGGAGGTGGGGAACACAGACTGGGAGGCCTCCAGATGGCCACTGGTAGGTCATGGGGAGCTTTGGAAGAGGGCTGTACAGTTACCCACACTCTGTCTTTCCTGGGTTTTGGCAATAAGGAGCCCAGCACAGTCATCTCCCATTTTTGTAGAGCTTTCCTTTATGCTATCTTGTGTCAAGCTGAAAGGTGCACCTCAACTGAACAGGACAGTGGAAAGAATTAATGCACTTAATACACAGTCTCTTCATATCTTAATTATTTGTGTGACTATTTCCCTTTGACCTTTCTCCCTGGGCATCTTTTTGATGTATTCATGCAAAGAGATGTTCTGCACAGAGGGAGGAAAAAATGTTCACCTGTTCAAAAAGCTGCCACCAGGACGCAGATACAAGCAGAGATTCTTTCTCTCATCGCCGTATTATTTTCCTGAACACACTGTAATTTCATCAATTTTCCATGCTTATGGTCATGAATGCTTGACATTACCATGTCTTTGCGTTAACAAAAAAGAAATTTCATGGCTTAAGTTTTCACTAGAAGAATAGGGAAAGCGTGAAAAGCCAGCCAAATTACGGAGCTCTCCAGTGTCCTTTGTTCCACAGCAAGATCATCCTGTGGAGAAATCAGGATTGTATGTTTTGGGTTGTTCATTAGGTACACGTTTATAACAAACAAGAACTCATAGAGGTTTTCCTCTGTTCTGTTTACTGGTTTGCAGCTGAGTGGTGGTTTGTTAGATTTCAGGGTATTAATAGAATGAAATGTAAATTGAATGCAATGTTTAAGGCTTTGGGTATTTGGAAGGCACGTAAATATTTGCTACACCAGATCTTCAGTAATATTTGAATGAATCTACTGTTGTGGTTAGTACTAGACAGAGGGCTAACTCCAAATATTTCTAGGTTACATTTTTTCCAGTACGTTACCTGGACTGTTTGCAAACAGCATCCTAAAAAGCAGGCAGGCAGGTTGGGATGGATATGAAATCCTTTACATTAAAATGTTGGTTTCATGTGCTAGACAGATGTGGCCACGTCCTGAACCCAGAATGAGTAACAGGAAGTTTCTGAGTGACCTTAGAAAACTTCTGACTTCTTGTAACCAAAGTTATTTGTTTTCTTCTTTGCTGATCTCTGACATGAAGGTGATGATGATCCTATCTCAGTTGCCATTGCAATTCCCTGTGGCTCTGAAGTACATTACATTGCATTTGTACTTAATGATATATATATATACATCCTGGCTGGTTGATGCACTGAGTAAACTGAGCCAGGCTTGGAGGCCTTTCCTGTCTAGTTATACTGAGAATGTGGAAGCCACAGTAGAGTCTATGGAGCCTTGTTTGCCAGTGGAGATGTGCTAACACAAAATTGTGTTCTCAAGCCACTGGACACCTTTTTTTTTTTTTTTTTTTTTTTTTTGGTCAAAGGATGGCCAAGCAGCATTAAGACCTCAAATAGTTTTCAGAATGTATTACAGTTTTTCTTTGCTAAATAATGGTTTGTTCTACACGTTTCACATCTGACATCTTTCAGCTATGAGAAACATCAGTTAAAGTAACACAGATGGATTTAGGCTGGGGTGTCTGTAGAGGCAATGATTAAGTTTTCAAGGTCCAGCTGATATTGTAACTGCTGCAGAAGTGTCCTCACTTGTTCTATCTCATCAACTTAATGAGTTGAACAACAAACACGTCAGGATGTTGGATGCTCCTAGTAAATAAGTTCGAGGTTGAAATGTGAAATTCTTTTAGCTGTTTACTGAAAGGATGGATCTTCTGAGTACAAAGAGGAAGAAATGGCATCTGGCTTTTCTGAGGCAATAGCACAGGCCCAGCAAGTATGAGACAGAGACTCTGTTTGCTGGTAGATAGCCACATATTTCTTCCCATGGAGCACTTCCAGTTGACACTGGAACAAATGGAATTGGCTGTCTATGCAGCTATGATAGTGTGCATCAGGAGTAACTTCACTCAAGTCAGCAGTTACTACAGCATAAAGCTGGCATAAGAGAAACCATCTCAGGACCTAACAGATGTCTCCTAAGGGAAGACCTCAGCTACCAAATTACATCTTAGCAGTTTTACTCTCCATGAAAATGAAATTAAATCAGACTCCCCTATTCATTCCTCTAGTCTGACAACCAGGCCTTGATTCCTCTACTGCTTCTTCCCTTTCCATCATCTTTCAGCACACTGCAAAAAATGCTAATGGAAAACAAACTAGCCAGACAACTACTCTTGTGCTTTAACAATAATGTTGCCAAAATACTATCAGGCACAGTAGGAAGAGTAAACTGTTAGATTATTGTACACATCTCCACTAGCTGTTGCCATTGTTTGCTTCAAAGTGTGCAGGTACTCCAGGAAGGATTTAATACTGTCTCTTTAGACTGAAATGATTGCTATATACATTTAGGTTATTATAACCAGATTTACCTTTGTCTTGTAAATTTGCTTGGAATTGCTTCTTACGGGACTTACTGGATGCCAAGGAAGATGTCTAAGATCAACAGGTGGGAATATTTCTAGAAGTGCTTTGTAAATGTTTGCTGTAAATTCATAACTTTTAGTTATCAGCCAGGTTTGTTATCAGTAGGAAGAATACTTGGTGCTTGGAAAAGTTGTCTGTGGCCTTTGAGAATTAAATGTGTTGGCATACAACAGCTACAGGCTCTGTGTGGTGAGAATGGAGGACAATCCATCTCCTGTCCACTGCTCACCTTCCCCACTCCAGTGAGAGCAGCGAGGTAGGGGCTCACCCTGGGCTGGGTTTTGGGCTGTAGAAACTGGGTAACATGAAGTGAGGCTGAGATTTGGCAATGAACAGGAGGTAACAAAAGGTTTGTTCAGTCACTCCTGAAACAGGGTGGCTTGAATTTGTAAGAAATAGGTTTTAAAACCACACCTTATGTCTCCCTAAACAACACAGGGTCCCCGTAATTAAGATTTTTATTAATCTTTCTCAGCTCTCCAGTAACATCTATGGAAGCATACAAGATGCTGCTCAAAAGTAATTGTAATGTAGTAAAGTACATTAAAAATCTGCAATTGGAAAATGTTGGATGACAGTGTGACATGACTACAAGGATAGACAAGCCTTTTTTGAAAGTAATTAACTCATAATTCTGCTGTGAGTTACGGTTAGTGCTATGAGTTTGTACAAGCAGACACATTAAGAGATTTAAGCAACACAGCCTTATTCTAACTCAGCATGCATGTTGAAGAGGTGCTGCCAGCAAAATACAACCACATCAAAAACGTATCATCAAGGAAAGCCCCAGGATTTTACATTTTTGAGAGAAAAATGGAAACTTCTTGGGAAAACACATTCCATCCATTAGCAGCTTGTGTCAGTGAAATCATTGGCAAGTTCTGATCAGTGGAGAACCACAGCACTGGCAAGTTGCTCTTTACTAGAGTAAACACCTTTTTGTTGACCCATATTCAAAACAGGAGCCCTTTTAATCCAAGTATCTGTCAAGTAAATTCTGTTTGGTTTGTATTCTTACAGAATAGAACACTAAAGATGTAGCTGTATATTTAGAAATTTCTTTTAGTTTTGAAGTTCACTCTTTCCTATTTCTATTTCTTTTTCTAGCAAGGACTGAAGGTATCCTATACCATCTTGTTCTGTGTGTTCTATTATAGAAATTTATTATTTTTAAGGGCATTTACAATTTGTGCAACTAAAACATCAAGTGAATTGCTTATCTTTGCATATATTATTAGTGCATTGGTATTTTGTGACCTTCCTTTGGATTTCACAGCTCACATGGACCTGATGGTCCATGCAGTGTTGATTTTTAAATTATTAGTATTATTATTTAACTCCTGGTTATAATTATTCCTTCACTTAGTTCAGCAATTTAAATTAAGAACTAGATTTAAAATCAACTTTACATGTTGACAGTTTCACACTGTTGCATAGAATTAGAGACCTGTTGCTGATTATCAGCTTTGTCATCCTTGTTTCCTTTTTCTTTTGTGTATTATCCCTGTACTTTATAGAAGTTCAAAACATCAAAGCTGCAGAGATGATGTCTCACTGCTGCCAAGTGACTTGGTCGGTCCTTTATCTCCTGATAGGGAGGATTACATCAGTAGTATTTGAGAAACACGAAGTTTTGTGGGTTTGGGGGGTTTTTTTGGTGGGTTTTTTGTTTTTGCTTTGTTTGTGTCTTTGTTTTTTAAACAGCTATGTGAGGTATATCAATTTCCAAGATCTAATAAGTCCACTAAAATATTGCAAGCCTTAAAACCTAGAATTATCAAAACTGGAGATTTTTATCAGGCTCTTCATGTTCTCAAATCCTATGAGTTTTAGTATAAGACAGGTTTGTTGTTCGTTTTTTTAAATATATTAAGTTGAATTTCATTTACCTTCGTGAATGCAATTAGATTAATTTGAAACAAAAACTGTAAACCTCAATGCTACAGAAAAAGACCAAAGCCCCCAGCCAAAGCATACCTAAGAGGTTCATCAAATCACAATATGACTGAAGGGAACTCTGCCCTAATTGCCTGGAAAAGATGTTATTATCTTATGTTGGCATTGTGATTTTGGGGAAGGGAGAAGAACGAGCAGAATGGTCTCAAATTCATTGTGTTGCCTGGACAGAGGGCTCTGAAGGGATGGTAACTATTCTGCTTCCGCTGCGTTTTGTGGCAACTCAGCCTCCAAATGTTGAGCCAAATTACTGCCACCTCTGGAAGGGCAAGGCCAGACTGGGATGCTCACTGAGGAAAATCATCTGTTTTCTAGTACTGCTTTGCCCCAGTCTGAAGGCTGTTCTTGCCATAAACAAGCACTATATCAAGACTTTATAGAAGTTAACATTTGTAGAATCCATCTCTCAGACTATATAATTTTCAAAGCAGGCTCCCATCATACCAACAGCCCCCAGCACGCTCATCCAAGTAGGAATTTTCAGGCTATGGCCATTGTTTTCCTTATCTGTAAAGGCTGTAGCATGTGGTAAATGCTATAACAATACATTTATTCTTCCTTTGATTACTGTAGAATACCCTGGGTTGCATGAGTAATGCTATAATAATTGTTTGCATATTGATGATGTTCCAGGCAACCAGTGACAGGACAAGAGGGCAAAGCCTGAAGTTGCTCCAAAGGAGGTTTAGGTTGGATATTAGGAAGCACTTCCTCATGGAGAGGGTGATTAGACATTGGAATGGACTTCCCAGGGAAGTGGTGGAGGCACCGTCCCTGGATGTGTTCAAGGCAAGGCTGGATGTGGCACTTAGTGCCATGGTCTAGATGGTGTGGTGGTGTTGGTCATAGGCTGGACTTGATGATCTTAAAGGTCTTTTCCAGCCTTGGTGATTCTGTGATTCTTTTGCTCTCAATTATAACGAGATCAGGTGTAGAGAAGCAAAACCTGCCTCATGTTTTAAAGAGTATTGAAGTACACTCTAAGAAAGTAGAAGATAGGTAGAAATAGAGCCAGATCCCGGCTCTCTGTACTCTAAATAGTGTCTCAGTATTTTATTTATCCCAAAGTGTTGTCATCTAGGTTGCAGTGGTCTTACTTTTGTTAAATATGAGACAGAACAATGTGAAATTTATTACATTTATAAGTAGTAGCATCAGTATGCATTTACAAGCACAGCCAGCACGAAGAGCATCGGTCTGTGTTGTGACCCTGGTAGGGAAAACCAAATCAGATTTGCACTCATCTGCTGTCACTTCCCAACGATTCCTTACCAGCTGATAATTATGGTGGCCTGGTATGCCTGTTGCACTGGCAGAAATCAAATCAATGGGACTGAGCTGTCTGTGATTGTAGCTGTAAAGCTGAGGAGTTCAGCTGCCTTCGTGGGCATGAAATGAGCTGAGTCTCTGGCTAGAAAACGATGCGACTGAGATGGAGGTTTATTGCCTAATTAGTTAAACGATATTTCATCTGTGGGTCTTGTCAAGCTGTAAGACAGGCATATCTGTTGTAATTATATTTTACATGGGTAACGTGACACATTAATGAAATGTGTCACTACACTGGCGCTAGGAGACATTTCATTAATGCAAAACACTTTTGTTGTATGCTTTACATTTGGAAACAGATTTAAGTATTAAGTGGCTAATGTCTGCAGCCAGGGAATCCTTTCCGAATTTGTAACACTGACCAGAACAGACTGCATTACACTCTCCAAATGGTGCATTTTTGCATTTGAATGTCTGAATTATCCTGGTTTCTTAGAGACGACCACAACACCAACATCTTAAATCCTCAAAATATTGTCCGCTTCATTGAATGCTCGTGATCTAAGCATATGTGTAATTATTCTGTAATTCTCCCCAAAATGTGATTCCTTGGAAATGCATACTAGATTTCCTCTATTGTAGCTGCAATGACTATTTCTTTGTGCCCGCTCCTTTAAATACGGTCACAAGGAACTCTGTGTGCCTTGGTGCACCGCATGTGTAATGATGATGATTTTTTTTTTTTTCCTCCCCCCAACTCCTCCTACACCCATCAGGAGGGGAAAAAAAACCACCAAAACCCACAAAAACCTGCTTCATTTGTTTCAGGGTACAGAGCGAGGTCACAAAAAAGCCCATTTAAGGTACTATACATACAACAGTAATCTTTCTGACAAGAAACGGGCCTAATACCACGTACAATGGGCTTAGAGTTAGGCAAGTTTACAAAGTTGGAATTTGCAAGAGTTACCAAACCTGGCTCCCATAACATATGCATGTGCACACTCTGGAAGAGGGCAAAGGGGGAATCCCCTGTACCTCAAGCAGATTCAGCACGCATGGTGCAAGAGCAATGCAGATGATTTTCCAGAGATTGTTGCTAGGGCAAAATATATAGACTCTTAAAAAAGATAGTCACACTTGTCTGTGGGGAACATTCAGTTTTGTTCATTTTAAAAATTACGGTTTATTCAGTAATGCCAAGAAAGGTGCCTTTGCATTTTTTTTACTGAACTGTTACTTACTTTTCAATCACAGGAAGAAAAGTTCTTGGGCAACAAGAGTATTGCAGGTACCAGGGGTGCAGAGGCTGAGACCTCATCTTATGAATCACTCTAGTTGACAGGTGTCTTTTTCAGCCCAGCTACAAGGGAGCTGCAGGGAAGACTTGACTTTTGAAGTCTTTTGTAATAGTTTCTAGTAACAGCTTCCACTTTAAAATACGTTATCTGGACCTTTAGTACTTATTTGGAAAAATTTGATGATTAATTCTCCCATTTCAAAGGAACAAAATTTAACCAGAATTAGAAATATGTGAAAGCAATGCATGATTAAATAAAATAAAGTCATAACAAAATTTGTTGCAAGTTTTGAGCTTTGTTTATAGAAACATTCCTTGATAAATATATTTCTTCCGTATTTTTCAATTAAAAAAAACCTCTTCAAAGGTGTGAAAACATCTTATGGAATGAAGCTAAGGGATTTTTCTGAGGAGGATTTATAGAGTTATGCTTGCTAGATATTCAAAACTGAGACATTATTTTGGATAAATACCATGGAAAATCTTCCACAGTGAGAAAGGTACAGACCTGCAGTTTCTTTTTCCTCTTATGCCAATAAACCATGAAAGTCTGAGTTGAGGAAAACAGGTTTAGCTGGAGAAATAAAACAAGCACTGGTTCATGTAAAGAAATTCTTATGTGCTAGAGAAATGAAGCCTGTGTAAAATAGTTATTGCTTAGATTCAGTGTAATAACTCCTAGCATTCCAGTGTTTGGTCCTTTGCATAATTTCATCTTACATTAGAATGTCGTTTGAGTGTGTTAATCCATTTTTAGCTTTTCCCTGTTAGATTTTCACAACCAGATTTGAAATATGATCTCCACTTCTAAGGTTCAACCAGCAAATAAAAGCTAAAACAAGCATTTCTCCTGTATGTGTTGGTGATGGGGGCACCTGAGTTGGCAGAAGTCAACCAAGAAAAGGTCTCCAAGTCATCCCCCACTGCACCTCCTTCTTCTGCCTAAGCACAAGGAGAACATTCCCAGTGCAAGCACGTAACAAATTTCAACCATGCCATTTTTGTTGGAGAGCTGTGGGGTAAAATCCTGACCCAGTGAAGTGGGTGGCAAAATGTTGAGTGATTTCAGTGTGGTTTGGATGTTGCTTGTAAAACTGCTCCTTGCTGAACTCCAGCTATTGGGACTGAGAGCTCCACAGTCTCCACAGAGTGCTCCATGAGAGCTCCTCCACGGGTCTGCAGTACACAAATGGGAACTTATAGCTCACTCTTTCAGGGCTATAAATATTGAAATAAATATGTGAAGTGCCGGAGTGCAAATTCATTTTTGACGTTTAGATCTGCTTTTATTGGGAAGTGAAGTAGTGACTGAGAAGTGGCTTTCATTTTAATAGACTGCTTCTGCATTGCTGCAACTGTGTTCTCTCACACTTCCTCCTCTATCATCCTTTGCAAGATTTTATTCTTTTTTTCCCCTAAAACCCTGAAATGTCATCAGAATGAAAATGATCTGGGCAACCAAGAAAAGTACCTATAAATAAACATTTGGCAGAGAATCTTTGATACTGTGTGAATGTTGATTGCAAACTTTTTAATGAGGCCAGCCTTGTTGGTTTTAAAAAAAAAAAAAAAAAAAGTTGAATGTAAGTCATGAAAATGTGCTGGGCTTTCTAAGCTCTGAGTTGGCAACAGCTTGTTGAGAGTAAATCCTCTCATGGAAGGTTTTGCTAATCTGAATAAATTCAATTTCAAAATCCTTCCTTGATCTAAGCTTGCTTAAGCTCTCACCAAGGCCTAAGGACCCTGAGGGTCAATTCTAATAACAAAAGATAAGAAAAATCTGCCCTTTCTCATATCTCTCTGCAATACACGATAAGCTGTTACCTCACTGCAAAAAATCTTTAGGTTTAATGAAGTCGCCTTTGGATACTTTTTTGAGGATGAAGTTCAATGTTTCCCACCCCAGTGCATGTCTGCTCTGCGTGCCACCCGGACTGGTGGCAGAGAACCTCAGCAGCTCCTTCCCCCAGGCACGGCTGCCCCTGGAAAAGGAGAAATCCTTGTAATCCCTGTGCTGAACTACAGAGCTCTAAGAAAATATGATAAACGGAGTTGACAAATTAGTTTTTTTCTGTCCTTTTTGGGTTTTTTTTGAGGGGGGGATGTAACTGGTATCAAGTTAGGCAGCTTGCGCTTTTTAGACGAGCTTGATTAAAAAGTTCGAAAGGAGAAAGTTTTGCTCAAAATCTGGACAAATTCTGGGGCTGCACTGAGGTTCTGTGACCCTCCTGGTGCTGCTGGGCAGGTGTGCTGCCCTTCAACACCCATTATTTCTGAACCTGCATGTAGGAACTGAAGAGATGCAAACAGCATTTGTGTTCATTTTCTTCCCAATAGCCCTCTGTTCCATTTTCCTTTTAGGTGAGGCTTTTTGTGTTGAGCAGTAGTTTATGCAAAGGCTGAGAGACCTCACCTCATTACACTAGTTGAATAAATAATGCAAAAATCACCAAAACTGAAGCTTTTGAACAGCATCAGATACTGGGGAGCTTTAAACTGATTGTACTCTGGCTATGCTGTTTGTATCAGTAGACTTCCTTGGGCAAGTGTGTGTTCCCAAACCAATTCTGTTATGATAATTACACTTATATAAAAGGAATTACCTGAAGGATGTTGTTTCATGCTCAGATATTCCATCACAAAATGTAACTTCAGATATTGGAGAAGGAAATTATCACAGACAGAAGGGCAGTTTTATGGACAAAGCAAAGCAAGTTTTCAGATTGCTTTGACCCATCTAAGAGGCAGAGAGACCTCATGGAGGTTAAAAATCTGTTCGGTCTCCCAGTGGAACTGTTGGAAAACTGAGCTTACTCCATCTGTGGTCAGCTACAGAAAATAGATTTTAAAGCCTAACAATTTCTGGTAATACAGAATAAAAAATGTCCAGTGTTTCATTTGGCTGAGTGTGGGAGGAAGGGCTGTGCTGCATCGAGGGGGAGCTGCATGTTCCTGGGTACGAGTTCATTATTTTTTGGCTGCTAGTATTCTGAAATAATTTCCTCCGTATTTTTTGGAGGCTGGATTATTTGAGCTCAGTTTGATGAGACCATGTTGTTCATTATTCCTGTTTGATAAGCCCAACTGTGAGACTCTCCCTATGGCTTGAGCTCAGTGTTGGTGCTGCCACAGCACCTGAGTGCTCTTTGTGCCTCTAGCTCACTCTCTGGCTTTGGGACAGGCCCTTAGACACTCCTTGGCTTCTTAACTGGTAACAGGTAGTAAATAATCTACGTAATAATGTCAAAGGATTAGTATGAGAATTCATTATTTATCCTGTGTGAGAGAACAGAGGGTCTTCAGGGGGAGCTCTGGAAAATTGGGGCCTGGGCAAATGAAGAGAAATGGGGAGGCACAGAGCAAAAGGAGAGATATCAAGCCCCACTTAATGGGCTCCCAAGTCCGTTTAAGGGGCTCTCATTAGGCTCCAGTGGGGCTCTCTCCAAGGAGGTGTGTCAATTCTTGTTTCATAAAATTATTCCTTTATTGGAACTTGAGTTTCCTCCCAAACTTACCAGCTGTGAACTCCATCGTGACCATCTCTGCTGCTCCACCAGTTCTGTCCCGTGCCCTGGCTCTTCCAAGTCCAGAACTCAGCTCTGTTTGCCGTGGCCTGAGCTGAACAAGTGATATTTGACTTAATGTGGTGCTTCCCAAAGGGTTTCCACACCGTGCTTAAAGGAAGGAAGCTGGTTTGTTGAATGTGAATGCAGTTGATGTTCCTTACAGGAGCAGTGGCAAATACTCAGGTGAGGTTGAGGATGTTGGGGTGGTTTAGCCTGGAGAAGAGGAGACTCGGGGGGACCTTATCACTCTCTTCAACTACCTGAAGGGAGGTTGTAGTCAGATGGGGGCTGGTCTCTTCTCCCAGGCAACCAGTGACAGGACAAGAGGGCAAAGCCTGAAGCTGCTCCAAGGGGGGCTTAGGTTGGATATTAAGAAGCACTTCCTCATGGAGAGGGTTATTAAACTTTGGAATGGACTTCCCAGGGAAGTGGTGGAGGCACCATCCCTGGATGTGTTCAAGGCAAGGCTGGATGTGGCACTTAGTGCCATGGTCTAGATGGTGTGGTGGTGTTGGTCATAGGCTGGACTTGATGATCTTAAAGGTCTTTTCCAGCCTTGGTGATTCTGTGATTCTGTGGTTCTGTGAGTAAAGCTCAAAAGCAAGTGAAGCACAAGGCTGGACCATAACACCAATGCTCATCGCTGGGAATGTTTTCATAAATTCACTGCATTGCAGTATTACAACCAAGGTTAGGGGGTTTTTTGTTAGTTTGGGTGTTGTTTTTAAAAGAATGGCATAGTTTTCTGTGATTTCTGTCTGCCTATAAAATTTAAGGAGGAAAGTCTTTTACAGAGAAGAGGAAAAAGTTATACTACCCAGATAAACCAGTCTGTTGGGGAAGAATCCCATGTGTTGAACATGCAAACACAGTGCTTATCCACAGCAAATGTCCCTGGAGGTGTAACACAGGCTGCTGTCCTGACCTGCCTCACCTGTGTAGCAACTCAGTATGTAACACCTATTTACTCCTTTGGCAAAGTGACAGCCTGACAGCAGTTTCACAAAATCCACATTTTAATTTTAGCACTATGGATGTTTTCCTTCCATTTTTATTATTTTTATTTCTTTAATTTAATTTGATGTATTAAACTGGTTTCTCTCTCTGCAGATATCAACTCTGACTTGTACTTAGGTTTTAAAGCAGTCCCTTGGAGCTTACAAATTCTTGTGTTTAAAGTTATACAGTGAGCCAGATAGTGTTACCAGTCATCAGGCAGCAGAACCAGCTATTCTCATGGACTGGATAATTTGTAGGAAGTGGTGTTTTTTGTCAGAGCCACAGCTCCTGGAGTCATATAATTACATAAGAATATCAGATTTCTTTTTTTTAAAAAAAAGGAATTGGCCCCCTGGAAGCCAAGATGAAAAATGGCTTAAATGTACTAGAAAGACTTGACTTTGAAAGTGAAATAAAAGATCAATTGTAGGTTTTAAAGCAGATTGAGAAAAAAAGATTGGCATATGTCATAATGCAATTACTTCATGCTTGTACTTCATTTAGCATCCATTTTTCCAAGTTCCCAAATTTATCTTAAAGTAATTTTAACTAACTTGTCATACATAACAAAAATAGAGGTTTAAATAGGAAGGATGTGGATGATGGTACTGACTGGTCATGGTGCATGGGAGTAGTAGTCCAGCTGATATTCCTACATCCCATTTCTGATCCTGTTTTCACTTCCTTGGATTTTAACACTATTTGTTTTGAGATCCTGAGATCACCTGTGGTTGCCCTAATGGATTATACACTTGCCTCCACATTTTTCATAGCTCAGCAACCTGAGTGACAAATAGGGTTTTTTAAACAAACTTGATTTGAGATGAAACTTTTTCAATAGTATAATTATTCCCATAGTCTCTGGTGCATGTACATGAATAAGAGCTTTCTTTGTGCCTCAGAATGTCTTTGGCAGATAAACAGCACAGTTATTAGTGGGAAGCTATCAAATTCAAACTACAGTGCCAGTTTTCTTTTTTAAGTTTGAGCTGAATATGAAAAATGAAAAAATGCCTTTTTTTTTTTTTTTGAATTGGTGTTTAGCAATTTAGGGAATGTCTTGGAGCTCAGTTTATCCATAGCACAACCAGCACTAGTAGCTGAATAAGATGATTTTTGTAAATTCCCAGGCAAACTTGGGCAAGTGACGTACCTTATTTACAAATCTTCTTGAATTCAAGTAATTTATTAAAAAAAATAAAATAAGTGAAGAACTAATGCAGACAAACACAACTGTAGAGCTGTTCCTTGTTAGGGGTATTCAGAGTGTTTGCTACAGGCACGCAGATGAGATGCATGAAGTTCCTGAGATGGTCAGTGCAAAAAGAGTCTAAGTTGAAATCCAGAGTGCTGAGATAAAAAATCCAAATCTGAGCATGGGAAAACCCCAGCAGACTTTTGTAATTATCTGTGTGTCACAGATAATACCTCTGTACTGTGACTATTTGTAACTTTTAAACAATGAGATAATTAGTAACGGTGAAAAATTCACTTTCTGGCTTCACCCTCCAGGTGGATAAGCATATACATTTCTGCTTTGAAAACTTCTGACCTGGAAAATTGTTAAAGACATCAGTTAATAGAAAAACCTTTCCTGTTGTAGGTACAGCAGTGTCATGCAAAGAGCTGTATGATCTGATCTCTTTCCATTAGTTGCTGTATTGAGCTTTGAGGCAAGGGGATGGACTAATTGACCTTTCAAGCTCCGTAATGTCAGCTCAGAAATCTGTATTTTTGTTATTGTTTTTCTAGTCCCCAGCTCTTGGAATCATATGGTTACAAATAAGTTGCAGCCACCTTTCTTTTTTCATGTAAAGGTATGCTTTTGGCTCTCTGGAATGTGAAATAAATCTTGACAAGGTTTAGTGAAGGTGTCTTTTGAAGGTGAAGATCAGAAGGCAAATAATAACTCCTACATTCTTTAAAAACAAAACAAAACAACTTACAATTTTGAAGCCAGGCTCTAATTTTCATAATTGTGGAGTGTACAGAGTAGATGACATAGTAATGTTTGCAAATAGGTGTTGTCATTATTTTATCAGTTCTGTTTTCAGAGGAAGGTAGCACAGAATAGAACAGAAGGGGTTTGGAAGTTAATTTAAAATAATCTTTTCTGCTGTGAGGACTGGACAGAGGTTTAATTATTATTTACCAGCAAACTGTGTGATAATTGACTGCAGGTCTTCCACTTCCAGGGTGGAGATCTGCATACATGTATGGGCGTGCATTTATTGATGTGTTGGGCATATTGTGCATCTCCATAGGACATCAGCAGATTTGGGCATGTCAAGCAAGGTAGCAGGAAGAGTGATAAGGTTTCCTCAGTGAAGTTTTTCAGCCCAGCTTGTGTAATTACTCTTCACACATTATGTACATATTTAAAGACTGAAAAGTCTTTAGAGGTGTTAACAGTCTGCAGACAACAGCATTATGCAGAAATCTCAGACCTTCATCCAAGGTTTGGCTTCAGATGGAAAACAAGCCATGTTGCCTGTGTGGCCCACCATAGAGCTGCTGTTTTGCTAAGACTCATGTTATGCTCAGGTTTGCATGTTAAGCAAAAGGTTCTGTAAATATACTGGGCTCTCTGAGTGCTGCTGTCACAGTAGAACATATGGCTACAAACAAGATTTATTATCAGCTTGAACCTTCATGTTTTCTCTTTTTCTTTCCCTATGAACATCCCTTCTGGACCTCTTCTCCAGCATTCTAAGTCCATCAATTTTCACTTCAGACCCAAAGTACTGGCATTTTCCTTTACTAAAAAAAAAAAAAAAATTAAAATAAAAAATTCAAACTTGACATTAACTGGAGTTTTCAGTGAATCTTTGTGCTGCTTGTTCTTTGTGGCCTTCTTGGACATATGATACCACTTTTGCCATAACTTTCCTCTCACCATCCTTTAGTAGTTGTGGGTTTTCTACTGTTCTGAGATTTTGGGAAATCACATAAAGATCCTCCCTAGAGGGCTGCTCATTATGCATAGCTCCCTTATTCTTGAAAATCCACCTTCTCTTCCACCTCCCTTTATTTCTTCTCTGTGACATCATCTCTCTGTGGAAATTCATGTCCTATTTCTACGTCATGGCAAATTAAGTTTGTTTTTCCTTTATGCAATGGAAAAGGGAAGCAACGGTGTTTCCCAGATGATAAGGTAAAAGCTTGGTGTGTTCCAAGCACCCAGAACCTGACTTAATTAACTCTGCCAAACCTGTGCTTGTAGCCCAGTATGATTTTCATGGCAAGGAAGAGAGGTAGATACCAGGAACTGTTTTAACTGCTTTATGCAATGCTAGAGGATTGGGGAAGAGTGCCTGGAAAGCTGCCTGGAAGAAAAGGATCTGGGGGTATTGGTTGACAGCTGACTGAATATGAGCCACCAACATGCCCATGTGGCCAAGAAGGCCAACAGCCTCCTGGCTTGTATCAGCAATATTGTGGCCAGCAGGACCAGGGCAGGGATCGTCCCCCTGTACTCAGCACTGGTGAGGCCACACCTTGAATCCTGTGTTCAGTTTTGGGCCCCTCACTACAAGAAGAACATTGAGGTGTCCAGAAAAGGGCAACAAAGCTGGTGACAGGTCTGGAGCACAAGTCTTATAAGGAGCAGCTGAGGGAACTGGGATTGTTTAGTCTGGAGAAGAGGAGGCTGAAGGGAGACCTTATTGCTCTCTACAACTACCTGAAAGGAGGTTGAAGTGAGGTGGGGGCTGGTCTCTTCTCCCAAGAGGAAATGGCCTCAAGTTGTGCCAGGGGAAGGTTTATGTTGGATATTAGGAAACATTTCTTCCCTGAAAGGGTTGTCAGGCACTGGAACAGGCTGCCCAGGGAGGTGGTTGATTCACCATACCTGGAGGTGTTTAAAAGATGCATAGATGTGGTGGACTTGACAGTGTTAGGCTTACAGCTGGACTCCATAAACTTATGGGTCTTTTCTCACCTAAATGATTCTATGATTAACGAGGCCTTTCTGTGTTAATTAGAAAATTTGCACTGTTAAACACCTAAAACATTCATTTGACTGTCAGTGTCGAAGGGAATTGAACACAGGTAGGCTGTGTAAATCCTCATCTCTTACTTAGGTAGCCATTTAAAACAGATCTGGTAAGTAATGTCCTAAAAGAGGATTTTTTTTCCACAAACTAGACTAGTTCAGATGTAACTGTCTGTCCTAGAGACCTCTAACATCAGACGAGATTAACCTCATCCTAAATTCTTTGCCAATGAAGGTATACAGAGTGACTTTATATCTTAAGCAATGAGTATATGCATGAAAAGACATGGGTGCATTTTTGAGCATTATGCAATGAACTCTGCAAATTTATGTTCTGTTACACAGAGGTTTAACAAGTAGTTTTCCTGTGAAAATAGTAGGAAAGCCTGTAGGGACAGAAGGTTTATTTCAGTTTATTGTTGACAATTCATATAAATTCACTGTTCTTTTTTTTTATTTTTCCTTGATAAATCGTAGCCTGAATTACAATAATAAACTTGTACCATTAAGTCTTGACTGTGAGGCTGAGAGATGTTTGCTGTTGAGCCTCCAGCACATCATAAGAGGAATCAGGAACACTACTTCTCTCTCTTTTTTTTTTTTTTTTTTCCCTTCTTGAAAAAAAGAAAAAAAAGAGCAGCACTGAAGTTCATCCCTTTGCCTTTATTACTTTACCACCATTCAAGTACAATGAGAAAGGCCAAAAAGCTTGCATGACAACTGGAGTGAGTAATACATGAATAGAAAGTCTAGTTTCTTTACTTCTCTATGACAGAGCTGAACAGTAGGCTGGGGAGATTTGGGGGTTTTTTCTGTTGTGGTTTTTTTCTGTCTTTTTTTTCCCCTGATTCTATTCTTCTATCTAACTTCTGTCAGAGAAATCACCCATGAGAACAAAGGTTTTCTACAAGTGTCACTCATTTTGTGTTAACATTAAGCAAGAAGTCAGGATTCTACCAGATGTGTACATTCCATATAGTATCTGAGAAACAGAGAGTGTGTGCAGCATGCACCTCTGGTCCCTTTTAGATACATAACAAATTCCAGAATAATACCAGAATAAATTCCAGAATAATGATGCTTTTCCCCCTGCAATCAGTAGGTTTTTTTCACGCTATGAAATGTTTTTAGTGCTTTCTCTTTGCTCTAAATGTCATTTAGAGTAGATGGCATTATGCTTTTGGTTTTTTTGTGCTTTTTGTTTCCAATTGAACCAGTTTTGTGCAAAGACTTTGGGATGTGGATGGACTAGAAATTAATCATGACTGATGAAATTTATAGTGGTATTTTGTTGTGTCGCAATAACAAATTGCTTGGGTACGAAACTTCTCTTTGTATTTCCTTGGATACTTCAGGAATTACTTATTTGGCTTATCTTAGTTTTGTTGGATGTAATATATAGTTTTGCAGCAGTGTCTGAGCAGGACACTTATGAACATTTACTCCTTTGAGTTTCAAGTTAACTTTGTTGCCAATGTTAACTTTCTGTGCAAGGAACAGATTATTTACCAGTCATTCTTAAGATAAAAACTAGCTGTGCTGATGTTGCTAGTGGAAAAATTTCTGACCTGTGCAGATGAATTTTAATGGACAAATTAACTGTGAGTATCAAACTGTTAAGAGTTTTCAGATTTTGTTTCAGAAGTTTGCGTGCCTTTTCAAATTACATATCAAAGAGGATATGATAATCTTAGATATAGGAAGTTGGCTTGAACAGCCATTTATGAGTAGTAATCTTCCCAAGTCTTAAAAGCACTTTTTGGTGAAGATCTTGCACCTTCTTCAAGGCAACCATTTGCCTCAATCTTTAAAATATGGAGGGCTGTACATGCACATTGGAGCAGTGAAGTCAGCTACTCGATGGCCTCTCCTTAAAGAACCATTTTGAATCTTTTCTGAAGTGATGCTGTGAGATTTCCTGGCATGTTTTTAAAAAGTAATTAGTAAGATTTAAAGTAGTTTCTGTTTTTATATTTCATTATAATTGTTACGAGGAAATGTTTACACAGATGTCGTGAGTTTCCAAAAAGAGAAAAAGAGGGAGGGGGAAAAAGCCCTTACGTAGCTGACAGCCTGACAACTTTGCATATGTGTGTTAACAGGAGAATGTGCTGTGTTTAGGATGAATGGAGAAGCGGGCCTAAATGACTTTCAGATTAGCTGGAACAGATGGAAGGGTCACAGTTGAACAACTTTACACAGGAACATAAAGGCAATGTTCAAGTGGAGTTCATTGCCTCTGACAGATACTGTCAATCAAACCGGGGACTCTCAGTTAACCAGCAGCCTGTCCTTTTAAAGATTAAATTAAAAAAAAACCAAAACAACAAAAGTATTGTGAGGTGATGACTGGAGTTTATCTGGTCTATGTCAGGCATAAACTCCACCCCGAGCAACTGGAGTTTTCAAATCTGGCACAATAGGTTGTGGATATTTTGAAGACAAGCGAGTTACAGGCGACACTGAGAGGCAGGACTATGGTATCTTTTCTGCAAATGTGTCAACTGGGTGATGCTTTCTCAGGGAGTATATCAGGTTTTGGTAGCTAAGAAGCTGATATCCTGTAGGTTGAAAATGAAAATATCCAGAGAGTGTAAAGCAGATCAGCACACCGAGAGGCAGCAGAGTTCAATGGGGAAGATGGAGGTGGGTGTGGATGTGGAAGGTGGAAGAAAGAACTTATTTTCTTAGGATGAAAACAGGCACATGAAAATACATGTGAGGTTTCTCAAACTCAGATGCTGACACACAGACTCAGACACCCTTTCCTTCTTTCTTTCCAAATAGAAGGAGACAAATAGAGCAAGGAAGGTCTCTTGAATATGTGTGAGTTTATATTCAGAAGCATCTCCTGTTTAGACAGCTCTCTCCAGCTCAGTGACAAAGAATAGTTATGGAAGCAACAGCAGATGAAACATAGCAAGAACGATTTGTAGCAGATGGAGACAAAAGTTGCACAGTTCACATCTTTGCCTTTAAAGGCCCTTCCAGACATCAAGTCTTTTTCCTGCATCAGCTTTCTTGGTATTTCAGTTCTTCAGCCGAGTCTGTAGACTCAAGTCAGGAAAGCAGGACCTGATGAGATGGGATGTATTGTTTGTATGATCCCTGCTTGTAGGTGTTTGTGAGAACAGTATTCAGCTCTGTGAGACACCTGAGCCTGGATTGATCCTCAGCAGCTGGCTCACTCACAAAAACTATGCTAAAGCAGAGATCCAGACCTTACTGATCCCCAGACAAATAAGCTGTGCCTTCTTCCTTGATCATTGTATTCCATAAAATGAATAGTTTAGCAGCAAATTCTTGGTGTTTTGCTACGCAGCTAGGCCAAAATAACATTTTGTATTGTCAATCCCATAAATACTCATTGGGTCTCAATAGCATACAGAATCAAGGGCAGGAGCTTATTTGCTTTCCTTGCTGGGATCACTTCCAGAATGACAGATTTGATTACCAACTCTGAAACTTCAAAAAAAGTTCTTACAAGTTAATAGGTTTATGGAGCTAAATTACTAGTGGGTCACCTGTATCAGCAGCAGCTCCTCTTCCTGCATTTCTTGACTATTTCTTTTGTATTGCCTCATCTCTAGCAGCCTGGGGATGGTGTTTGGTGACTGTTTGCTTTGTTTCACACTGGAGGCAGTACCAGTGCTCTCCATCTCTGTTTTGAAGGAATCTTCTCATCTGTTCTCCATCAAAAAATAACTGCTTCTACAAGAAGGGTAATTATTTTGAAAATTGTGGGAGTTCAAAATAGGAGAAGGCTAGGAGTGAAAACACCTAGTATCCCATCACTTACCAGCACATGAGGCATTTCCCACTAATTACAGTTTGGAGTGCCAGTGGGTGACTAGCTGTTAGGAGGATCTAGTTTGCTCCTATCCTGGAGGGACTGGCTGGAAAACTCTCATTTTTATTTTTATTTTTTTTTCAAGGGAAAAATGAGTTTTCCCCATTTTTCAGGGGGAAAATTGATTTTTCATTGAAGAAAAAGCAATGCTTTACTTTCTTGGGGTATTTTGAGTTTGCAAACTTTTTATGATTTGAGACCTATGTATATTGACTCACAGCCCTGCCCTGTATGCAATTTTAATGTAAATTTTCTTTTTAAAAAAACATAAAAAATCTTTCACAAATGAACTACTGATCTTTGATTATGTTAGTGAATAACAATTATTTTGTAGCAGACAACACACAATTCATTTATGCTCCTGTAAATTATTCCTTCAATTTATTTTATGATCACCGTTTGGCTTTTATCTTATTAATGAAATCAAGAGTTATAATTTATAAGTAGTATACATCTAAGGCAGGTATGATGGTTGATAAAAACACCCCACCAAGCCACCTTGCAATATATTTCACAACAGTTATAAGTTGCCATGATATTATAATTGTAATATATTACAGGAGGTATATTATTTAGCTGTAGAAGCCAGGGTAGATAGTATTTTTTTTCCTCTCTCTGTATAGCATTGAAAAGTGCACATTGATTCTTAATCTCCCTTTGACTGCTAAAGCACTTCAGAAGATACCAGCAAGGTGGAAAAGTGTTTGAGTAATTAAGTCAAATTTTCCACACATCAATTTTTTTTTATGGCTGTGTCTGGAAGAAGAGGGAGCCCCAGGAGCAATCTCCCTTCTCTTGTTCTATGGGGTTGAACTTCTTACTTGGCAAGATGTAATTCTTTCAATTTCCACCGCTGACATATTGATGCACAAAGCCTTTTTTAGGTCTAAAAACACACGGGTGTCACAGTTCAGAAAGGTATTGACATGGGACAATTAGGTTTTTTCACCATTAGGTAAAAACAGACTGCCCCAATTAATTGGATGTTTGCCCACGGATAGTGATAACCATGGCTTCTTGAAGTCTGAGCTTGTTGGTGAAATTCAGGGCCCACTGATTTAATTAGTGAAGGTTTCCACTGATTTTAACAAAGTTGTGGTTACAGTCAAGGAGTCTGACCATCTAGAAAAAATCCATGCATTCATTACATCCTACATACCTGTTTGTTCCCCTATTTAATGTTGGTGTAAGCCCATTGATGTGAATTATTCCTGGTTTATATGCTTAAATAGAGCAAAGAATCAGATTGTACACTGCTTTTGAGCTTGTTCACATGGGAATCAACTTTTTTTTATATATCACATGGAATTAAGATGAATTAGAAAATGATTGCTAAAATAGAGAGCTAGTCACTGAGCCAGGAAGACATTTAACTCTGTGAAGAACTAACGTGACACATCCCTCTCATTCTGCATTAATCAGACAAGCAAGCTTTGAAAACAAACAAACATCCAAACAAAGAATTGCAGAGATAAAGCAAAGCACCCGTTTTCCATGTAGATGCCCTGACACAGCATGAAAACAATCTGGGCATGGATTAATAAATGATCCCCAGAAACGTCACTGAAGAGCCTTGTGTCAACTGCAAATAAAGCCAGACATGTCATGCATCCCTTTAGATGCTCCTTAATGGATCACAGTTCTGCTTTTTTGATATAATCACCACAACTGGGCAAGATGCTTAACAAATCAACTTTTGTTTGGTCCAGGTTTTAAACCTCACTCTTTTGTATGGCTGCCTGTTTAGCAGTTGGGTTTGTTTAGTGGGTCTTTTTTAACAAATTAGGTATCGGCTCGAGCAGGCGAAGAGTGACCAGATAAGCTATATTAGCTGAAGATTTCTTATATTCAATCTTTCTTTATGGCTAATGTTTTCCATTCTTTTCTCCTCTCTGCTTTGGGTTAGTGCCTGTCAGAACACCAGTTCTGTTGTGGACTGCAGTGTTAATGCAAGTTGCCTCGCATAATGCTGACCATTGTCTAGCAAGTTGCCACACCAACTCAGCAGATCAAGGAGACATGCAAATGGGTCAGGAACACACACAGAGGTTTTCTCCTCACCTAAGAGGATAAGAGCTGCAGAGAACTAGGGCAGTACGTTCATCATTAGTGGCTATGCACTGCAGAAAGTTATTTGCATTTGATCTTTGCTAGAAAGTGAACTTCCTTAATCAGCAGAAGGCCACTGATTGAACACCACAACTTCACAGCTCTGTGCAGGTGCTCCAGAGAAACTATTAGTATCCTTGAAAACTGAAGAGGGGATTGGAAATCTCTGGGCTGGTAGGCAAAACTCCATGAAAATTTTGCTATGTCTTTAACCTTCTGTGTTATGAGCTTCCCAGCTATGAAAAGGTATATTACAGCCCTTACTGTAAGGTTTGTTGCAATTTTTAACTAATTAGTGTAAACCATTTGGAGATACCAGAATGAAGAGTGACACAGAATGCAAAATATTATTAAATTAATTTATTTTAAAAACAGTGTAAATCTGCCTAAAAATATTACCTTATCTGCACTAGCAGTAGATGTTAGAAGGAGTTAGCCTGTTTTTGTGCTACCTTTTGGGCTGGGAATAAGAGACTTGGATTTTATTGTCTGCTCTGCCACAAGCTGTCATGTGACCTCAGGTAAGTTAGTCTTCATCTGTGCTGTTTGTTTCCCCCCCATTGGTACAGGTGACCTCTAGGCTCTTTGGAGACCAAGTTAGAAAGAACCCAACGAGACAGAACTCACCTCATCTGCTTCTTAGTGCTTTCAATAATAGTGAGATTTGTGCTGACACTTAGATTTGTGTTGATAATTAGAAGAGGGAGGGTGATTAGAAATAAAGTTGCCCCTGCATGTATAAAATAGACATCTCTAAATTTCTAGAAACTTTAACTTTTTGAATGGGATTTAGTTCAGGTTTGACTCCTACAGCTGCCAAATGGCTTGCCCCTTACCCCAACTTGGTCATTGTCAAAACTCTGGTTCTCTCCCAACAGAGGAAGGCCAGACTGTATTTTTCAAAGTCCCTCCAGTGGTTCAAGGGAGCAAATGACCCTGCAGGGCCCAGAGGGGTTAAACCCCTCCCGGGGAGTATAATGTGTGTCTGTGTGCATCATGTGATGCTGCAGGGAGGGTTTGGGTGGCCCACCTTCCCTCTTGGGGCCTAGCAGACTTTCCTTATGAATTTACTAAGCAGATTTAATCAGCAAAACATTAGACTGCATAGAGATACTTACAACTTCCTGCAAGATGAAGAGTTTTCAGAAGGCATGTTCCCAGGACACTGATTGTGCTTGATGGTGTTTTTGAAGCAACTCACCCCAGGAAAGGATTTTCTCACAGTTCAGCCTCCAACCATCCACTTTATTTAGTATTAGGATCTTCAGTATCTGCTGAGAGTGTTGCAGCAACTGACCTGGGCATTTGGGGTGCTGAGATAGCAATTCTGAAAACAGTGACTAAAATGTTGCTTTATTTACTACTTCATTAGCTGGCCTGCAATTAAGATTAATTTGAGGACCAGCGTTCTTTTCAACAGCAGAGGACACAAAAGAAAACATACCTCAAGGCCCTGTTGTTGAATTGAGCATTTTCAGGAGCTGAATGCCAGCAAAAACAAATGGAAAAAGGAATTTCAGGATTGATCTTATGGTAAACTCACAATACCCATTACACGTGAAACGTAGGTGACTAGAAATCAGATTAAATTATGCAGACATCTCTTTTT